>JAPDNY010000009.1:44460415-45795751 GCA_029375565.1 Gekko gecko
GAATTTGATTAATTATTAATAAGCAATCGGCTGCGAGAGCGAAACACCTGTGTATACAGAGGTCAGCCCCGCCGGGAGACTTTTGTAGTTGAAAAATAAAGTCTTTTACTGAAGTTCTGCACACGCAAACAATTACACAAGCTCACACACAATTATTCAAGGCCTAAGAAATACAGAGAGAGGCAAAGCACATTTGCATTAGCAGGTAACTTGTTGGTGGGCAATACTTACTGGTCCCTTTTGTGCAGAGTGTTCCTCAGGAAAAAATGGAGGGGAAGGAAACTAAGAAAAATGGGGAACCATGCGGCCTGACCAGCAGGTAATCGCATGGGAACTCTGGCTGCAGACCAGAGTTTAAAGATGGAGGTAAGGGTTGGGGGATAGCAAGCTGGACATAAGAGGGTCAAAGGTTCGATAGGGGTCGTAGTAGAGAGAGAGAGAGAGATGGCCTGTGGTCTGGCATCCCCTTATAAGCAGGAGGGTGGGGGCTGGTTACCTCCTTGATTCCCGCCTCCTGGTAGTCCGTCCCTGGAAGCACCCTATTGGTTGGAAGATGTAGGGGAGGTGTGTGGAGGTGTGCCTGAGGGATGGTCAATACTGAGAGCTAGAAACTTACTCATGTCTGACACCAGGTGATAGCTAGGATGAGTCATTCAGCCACTTCTATTGTGTTGTTGATGGCATTAGCCCGGCTGTTGATGGCTTTCAATCAGTAACTAGGCAACGATGAATAGACCCTGCCAGGCTACGTGAAGTCTTGCATGTGAAGGTGGGGGGAGGAAAGAGGCTGCCTGCTGTAGAAGGAACTCTCAATGGCGTTTTTGGAGTTCCTATTTCTGGTATTTTACTGTGCTTTTGTGTGTACTGGTTTTATTTCATATTTCCTTCATGAGAAACAGGCTGGTAACCTCTGCTGAGCACTGGAGCTGCTGGGCTGGTCAGGAGAAACGTCTCTTGCCTGGGTGCAGTCTCTGCTGGCATCTGGGAAGGTTACCATGTGGTTCAGTTCCTTACACACGCACTGGCACAGTTTATTATTTTATTGCAGTCCAAAAAGAGGCTAAAAAGCCTTGCAGGGCAACATTTCCCCCCCTTGGGACCCTGGAGACGTCAGGCGAAAGGGTCACACAATCAGGAACGGATGTCGTCGGAGGCAGTGATGTCATCGTCCGCTGGAGGGTGCTGTCACCTGGGTGCCACTGACTACTCTATCACTGGGACGGACTTAAAAAAAAACAAAAAAAAACTACCCTATCAAAATGCCAAATTGCCTTTGGAACACTCCACACAACCCGGGCTGACAAGCATGAGCCGGGAACTAGCTTATGTATTTAAATGAAATACAGTACATTCATTATATCAAAAGTAAAAACAGGCTTAAAAACATGCTAAAAATCCTTAAAAACTAATAAAACTAAAAAGAAGTCTTAAAATTTTAGGCGCTACTAGAATAAATCATTAAAATCTAGGCATTGATTAAAGAAATGCATTTAAATGCATAAAAGTTAAAGTGCAATCGAAAGCAAGTTAAAATCATTAGAATTGAAGTTTCACCAAAAACATGTATTGTCTCTTTAAGAGAGTTGATTTCATGACATTAAATGCAAGCATTAGTCTATAAAAACACATACAATTCATATAGGTACAAAATCTTCGTCCTTCCTCACGGGTTGTTTGGTTTTGTAAAGTCTCTTATGCGCAAAAGCGCCCCATTCGTAACACGAGAGGAAGGCTCTCTATACATTGTAGCTATTATTTCCCATCGGGCTGCCTTCGGGGACCACGAGAGATCCCGATTTTCTTCGGCCGTTCGGCTCTGGCGGCTCTCGTCCTCCCTCGGCTCGGACACGAGTCAGTCCGGTCGAGGGGAGGAGGGTAATCTGCATAACGGGGCGGGAATTCCCCCCCTAGCTTCCAACAGCACTTTGGGCGTGCGGTTTTCACCTGAAGCGGCGGCTATCGGAGCCTCCAAGCATGCGTGCCTTAAAAGAACACAGCAAGCCTGCAGGGAGGTCACCGATGCTCACATGGGGTACCTGGAAGAGGGTTGGTTAGTGGATCACCATAGACCTGAAAGAGATTGCAATTTGGGGCTCTACTGTTCCCGTGGCTGACTTGATAATTCTCCCTCCCTCGGGGGGAGGAAAGCATTGTGCTGGCTTGGGCTGTCCCTCGAACCCAGGCGTCAGTACGAGGTTGGTGCCAGTAAGCTCATGGCTCGAGGAACAGCCTGCAGCCATTGGCTTTTTAAACGGGAGCCATGGTGCTCCGGAGGGAACGATGCCAGGTCGTACCTCTTTTAACCCAGGGGGACCCTTACGGGGGTTCCCCGATCATTGCAGTAAAAGAATAGAACACAATACACATAAAACAGGGGCTCCCTGCGCCATAAACATAGGCTGCTCCAGGGGCTCTCCTTTTATGGAATGACTCATCCCTGGGGTTCAAGTCATTTACGGTCGGAGGCTCCTACATATGCAAAACTCCTTTCCCAAAAAGCATGCTGGGTAACCCGATCTTTTCCAAGAAGAAAAATTTATTAAAAATAGTTAGAGACACTTTTTCAGAGGCGAACAAGAGCAGGGTGAGGCCAGGCAGAGTGGGCAAGGCATGGGCACCGATTGCTGGAAGGCTACCTTTCTCCCTGCAACCGTGAGGGCGGAGGGGGAACAAGGCGTGCCGAAGTTGGAGCGGTTGTTGGACAAGCAACGCCGCCGGGTGTCTGCCGGGCGCTCTGAGCATTCTCCACTGCTTCCGTAGCAGAGGGAGGACTAACACGCTCAGTGGCCCCAGGGCTGTTCTTCGAGCGCTGTACCTACTCGCGCCATCACAAGGTGTTGCAGTGGCAGCGAGCATGATCAGACGCACGGGGAGGCCCATCCAACAAGTGCATCCAAACATTTTGTACTGACCCTCGGTTCGAATACAAGGGTCTACCTCGGGCTTTTTAGCCCACCCTTTTCTTGGTTAAAGAATAGAATTAGATACACCTCTGTTTGCAAGTGTCTACTATGCTGGGGAGGACCCAGTGAGGTAGAGAACTTGGAAAAGTGATGGAAAACTCAAGAAACTCGTTGTCAGGGATTGTCTCCCGGGCGGGAGATTCCGGGAGTTTCTGTTTGTCTCCCGGGCGGGAGTTGGCAAGCAGCTTTTTAGGGGGAAGGAAGGTGATTTACATATCGGGGTGGATGTCTTTTGTCTGCCGCAGGGGTCTATGGGTAATGCATGAAATGGGGAAGTTCTGCACGCTCGGGCGGTCCCAAGAGTCTTGGAACTGATTTTGTTGCGTTTTTGAGCGGCAACCCTTCCCAGCGGTGGTGCCATTCATGGATCGCCTATTTTCTAGGTGTCACCATGACTGGCAAAGTGGTTGTGGTTCAGCTCATGGCTGCTGCTAGCCAGATTCCAGCATCCATTGCTGACACCCGCCTCAGATTCCCCTCCGAGCTCAGCACCTCCCACACAGGATGTGTTTCCTGGTGGCTTGCACAGGTGCTGAGTTTAAGGGTCTGAGATAGGGGAATTTTCCCTTTTTAGCAGGGGGCTTTAACGCCTCCGTGGGGACTCTAAGTAGGAGCACCCATTTTAACCTGGGACCCCTCTGTGGGGTCCCTACCTTTCACAGTTATAAAGATAGAAACCATAAGCAAAAAGGAGAAGGAAGAGGGAAACATAAAACAATAAAAGGTTGGCGGAAGGCCTTCCGAAGCCCCCCCTTGAGCAGGGAAGGGCATGCACAGAATGGCTAGCGAGGCACTTGTGGTAAGGGCTGGGACGTGCCCTTACTCTAGGTCAGGTGGAAGCGTGCATGCAAATGTACGCACGCCCTGCGCATGCTGGGTTATAAACTAAATCTCACCAAAAAGTGGGAAAAATGCATCAAAAAAACTTTTAAAAGGGTCCTGCTGATTGCTTTTAAGCAAAGCCTGTCCTCCTTTTGCTCGGAGAAGAGGGTTTGCGCCAGGCTGGGCACTCAGCATGACCTAAAAGAGGGCGAACTGAGGTTGGGTAGGCCGAGGTTGCTCCAGGCAGGACATGGCCTACCGAGCTTTCGTGCTTGGGGTGGAGCAGGCGGGAATTCTGGCTCTTGTAGCCAGGCTTACACTCTCGCTCTGTCTGTCTCATAGCCTTAAACTCAACGCCTTTGCAAACCAATGGGTTCCTCAGGAGGAGTTACTGGGTCTTGCAGACTTGGTCTCACTCGACCCCACACTGACTGTGGACCCATTGGTGGCCCCAGGACGGAGAATAGGTACCGTGGCTAGCCCTCGGCATTGCACTTGCAGAGGATTTAAGACGCCCTTCCGTAAGGTCGTGCTAGCTAGTCGTGTTCCATCCTGTCCCTCTGGGAGGCATTGAGCTCGGGCTCTGAGTAACCACCCTAATTTTTGACTAGGGCCTGAGAAGGCCCACCCTTTCCTCGGTCAAAAGAGTAGATTTCGACATACAAAGCAACATACCAGGTATAGGAAAGTTGAAAGTCAGAAGATAGGAGACAGTTGCCTTTATTATGAAGCAAGAGTAGAAAAAGGGAGGGGGTTTTAGGGAGAACAGACTTCAGATTTGAGGCATCTGAAGGTTGGGTACTTGGCAATATGGGTGAAGGTTTCTATTTGGTTCACTTGTGTTGTGACCCAACACCCTATACAAATTAATGCAGTACTCAAAATAACTTGAAATCCCACAGTGATTACCATGGGGTGCAGGGCTAGATTTAAAAGGCCCATTGCCCTTGGACTCCAGCTGAGAATTGTTTAAATTCTTTGCCTAGATCTGTCATTTCCTTGCCATTATTTGAAATAACCATGGAGGATGTGTCTCCATCCCTTTTTGATGGCTTGCAATAAATGCTGTAGCTGAGGTTGTGTTAATAATTCATAAATTGGTTCCAGACCCATTCCAAAGAAGATAGGTGCCACATCTTTGTATAAGGAAGGGGAGATCAGGATGTCTTCCTGGGTCCAAATAGGGGCAGCATACAGGAAGTCACACCCTGTCACCATAGACAAGCTGCAGAAGCACCCATTCATTCTAGGGAGTATGGCCCGGATTCAAAATGGATTTAGAATAATGGACTCACAAGGAGTTCTAATGCACACACAACCCCTGCCCACATATACTGTAGCAGAACCATTCTCTTGAACTAAATTGTAATGGCATTGGTTAGCAGAATCTAGTTGGGGAGTCAGGCATGGATGGCGTGACTCAAAAGCATGGTCTTCACATATAAAACCTACATTTTCCTTGTGCTTAATTGCCAGGTTCATGAGTAAGTTCCAATACCAGGATGCCCATGGTATGAAACTTTATTACTATAGGCCTGGCCTGGTGACTGGCTGGTATGGTTTTGGATAGAAATCCAGTCAGGTGGGCCTTGTTTGGAAAGGTCCTTTTTCAGTTACAAAACGGTTCTTGTATAAATGTCTTTATACATAATTTAAAAAAATTAAAATTTTAGGCCTTCAGGCTGAGGAGAAGAGAGATACCACTTCCCCCCCCTTGAATCCATAGGAATCCCTGTGGATTCATAAAATAATTGCCATGGCTGCCAAAGGCTGGGAGGCAATAAGTAGCAACACACACATACATAAAGGAATGCACTGTCCCCTGCACAAGGTGTGTGTGAACAAACAGTCCCTCTGAGCATGCATAAAGTTCCTTTTCTCACTAGGGGAGCCAGGCGGAAGGGGGTCTGTGCATGCAAAATAAATAAATAAATCAATCAGTCTATGGCAGCTATAAAGACTTCAGATGAAATAGCGAGATAGCTAAAATGACGGTGTAAACGTTCTGTGGCAGCTACATTATAAACTGGTACCAAGAGTAAAGAAATGTCTGAGCCCTGAAGGTGGGGCTTTAAGAGAACTGTGGATCACAAACTAAACAAAGTTGTGTTGTCATAAAATAAATTTAAAATGAAACGTAGTGATGCCATACATTACATCTGGAGAGCACAGGATTCCTAATATGAGATATGCTCCAGAAAATTACAATGAAAAAGGGATGCAGAAAGGGAGAAACATTTTGTTTTCAGAAGGAAAAGATTTCAATTAAAAGAAAACAAAATCACTACATAAGCTAGTAAAGCCGCCTATTATTTATAAAAAATTAAAGCTGTAAAAACAATATAAGCAGCAAAAAGGACTTTTCTTAAAACAAAATGAAATTTGCGAAACTGGACCTTAAAATAGAGGTTGTCCAAGGCAGAGACTAGCTTGTAGAGTTAAAATTTAAGAGGAAAATCCTTTAAAACAAACAATGCATTGGACTTCTGGAGAAAGAAAAAAAACTTTCAACCTTAACGGCCCTTTTTACAAGACAAAGGCTTGCAAACGACAGGGTGGGTGAAGGAGAAGAGTGATCTCCTTTAAGCCTACAATGAGACAAGGAATTGCACATTCAAGAGGGAGGAGGATATCATTACTCCCAGAGCATTGTAAAATAAAGCTTAGGGTTGCCACCTCCAGGCCACATGTTCCTGGATATTTGGGGATGAAACTTATGGAGAACATGACCTGCAGGTCACTGTATATAGAATGCACTTTTCCCCAGGGACACTGACCTCAGTATTCTGGAGAAAGGCTGTAACTTTGGGGGATCTCCAGGGCCCACCTGGAAGGTGGCATTTCTGCAATAGTGACTGCATTTTAGTTTTTTCAGAGAGCCTTCATAGTTGCTCCTCTTAACTGGGGCTACTGTAATACTTATAAAAAGCCCAAACATGAGAGCATATGCTCCTTGTCCTGGGAAGGTTTTCAGATAGACAAAAGACAGACATCTGAAGACAAAAAGAAAATTTTAAACAGTGCACCATATTGCTTCTGGATTGGATCTTGCTATGCCTTGGGTGGCCGCCAGGGGCATACAAGACAAGTGGGTTGCCAGATCTAAACCTGGAGATTTGGGACTGGGTTCTGGAGAAGCCAGGATTTGGGGATGGAACCCATTATGGAAGTGAAGTCATGGATTTTCTCCGTGCAAAGTTGCCCTTTCTCACCAGGGGAAACTGAATTTAGTCTCAATTCTGAGAGGATCTCCAGGAGCTCCCTGGAGGTTGGTAGTCCTGCACTAGTGGCTGCTTCTAGCCTCTATATTCATTCCTATGGACTCATGTTGATGTCTTATCCATAAAAGACATGAAAGCATAGTCTCCCTTTTTACCCAGGCATTTTTCCTTAAAAGAGATAAGTTTCTCAGATAGACTGCCTCTGTCTGAGGAGGCTTGATCACAAACTATGTGCCACATGGCCAATTTTTGAATTTTCCATGAGTCTCACTGTGCCCTCTCCCCCAGTTCAAAAGGGAGGAGTAACAATCACTAGCATCTCTCTATCTTAATTCCTGCCAGTAGGTCTTTTCTTATGCAGAATTGGAACAGGAGGAAACACCAAACAGTTTGCTGTGATGCAAATGTCTGGAGGTTTAAACTTAACGTTTTTCCACATTTTTAGGTAAGGCTGGAATGGGCTCAATTTTTCCTCCAGGGCAGGTAACATTGAATTTAAGTTCTGTTGGAGGTCTGCAGAATTCTGGTTTAAGAAAGCACTGGAGGCCAGGCTAGGAACAGGAAGTTCTTTGTAACTAAAAGGGAAGCTTGCCTCTGCAAAGACATCTGTGTCAAGCCTTTCTCTGCCAGGGGAAATACCTTGGGCAATAGGTTTGGAACTTTGTGTAAGCTCAGAGACTAGGTTGGCTGCACTAACTATTTTCTCATTTTCATGGGGAAGAGGTGAGGTTTGGGTTTGCACAGCTTGATCTCTAAAGATGCTGTGTTTTCCTTCGCTCAGTTTTTCCAGTATTTTTAATTCCTGGTTTGTGTTTTGCGCTAAAATGGATGGTTGTCCTAGCTGAGTCTTGACGTTAGCAAGTTCCCCTTGGAGTTCTTCTTTCTCTCTAAGACTGGTTTCTAATTTTTGTTGAAGTTCCTGATTCTTCCTGGTAAGTTGTTCAATTTCTAAATCTTTCTCTCTATTAAGGTTTGTAAGTCTTCTCATTTTCTCTTGAAGGGGGAATTTTTCCCAAGTGGGGAAACTTCTGCTTTCCCGCGCAAGCTCTGTTGCAGTGAGAGGAAGGTCTCTGTGAGAGGTTGGATTGGGGTGGAGCTGACTGGCTCCTGTGTCTATCAAAAGGGTAGCAGGTTTCAAATTCCCGAGAGTCCCGACCCCTGCCTTTATGGTTGGTCTCCCCCAAGGGTCTGGCTTAAGTCTTGCCAGAACTCCTTTGGGGAGCACCTGGGACTCTGGGCACCCCTATGTGGTAGCCTTTGCTACGGCATTTACCAGCTCCAAGGGAGCCACCACAGGGTGAGTTGGGCACTGGTCGGCCTGCTCACACTCAGCGAGGGCCTGGAACAGGACAGAGTCTGGCTGCTTATGGAACCTCTCCATTTCGTAGCCTCGCTCCTTTAAACGCATCCAGGCGTGCCACCTTAATGGTTCCTGGCCGTCTGGCGGGGCTTGGCAGGGCTGGTTTCCCTGGTAGTGGGGTGCAGGGTTCGGCTGTGGCAACGGAGGGTAGAGGGGTGTTGGCTGTGGCTGAGAATAGGGTCCCTGCTGATAATTGTCCCTGTAGGGTGTTGGAGGGGCGGAGGGATGAATGTATGCCTGAGCTGGAGCAGGGCCATTTCGATAGTCCCGTCCATTCCTTCCCTTTTGGAAACCTCCTCCTCTAGGTCCTTTGCCTCCTCCTGAGCGCCTGCCATCGCCTCGAAAGTGGCCAGTGGCAGGATACTGGGAGTGAGGGCCGTTATTGGCATAGGTGACTGTTTGAATGGGTTCGTCCTCACCTTGGTCTCTGGTTTTCTTTGCCCCTTTAAAGGTTTTTAGAAGACCAGTGCTGCGGAGCAGCGTGGCAACTCGCCTGATTTTACGCTCCAAATCGTCCCAAGTACCTTGTTTGGAGTCAGTGAGATTCAGGGCCAGCTGGGTTTGAGCGTGGAACCCTTGCACTAACGTCTCCCTAAACTCGTCGTCATCATAATTAGGGAGTTGAGTGGTATCATCTATGTCCACTGCATCAGATAAAATGGCAAGAAGCTGCTTCCTAGCCATATATGCCTCAGGATCTTCACCTGGCCCTTGTCTCTCCAGAAGGAATAAAGAGGTCACCGTTCTATGGGGATTTAGGTATGTGAGGACCTCCTTCATCCACTGGTATTTGTTAACCCCTACCAGTCCTCCTGCCGTGATGGCAGAGTTAAGAGCCACCAGATCTGAGCCTGAAGCACATCTGCGGGCTAGCAGTGTAAGATCATCCCCATTAATACTGCAGTAAGAGTTTGCCACATCTGTTAGCCACTGAATGGCATTTTCCCTAGTAAAAGGGCCAACTTGTTCAGCAATGGCTTTCACCTCATACGGTTTCCACAGGGCCATTTCCGTGACCGTCTGAGTCGTCGTCTCATCCCCCGCCTTCGTGACCGTCTTTTTAGTTCGCACTGGGTTTAGTGGAACCGCCATATTAGCAGAGCACTGGAGTGGAGCACTGGCTTGCACCTCTCCTGCCTCGCTTTCAGGTGATTCCACTATACCACCAGGGTGGATGGCAGAAATTACCGCCTTTTGCAGACCCAGCTGCTCTTTTAGGGATTCAATTTCCCTCTTGCAAGCCTCATGGTTAGCCATCTCACGCTTTGCCTGGGCTTGGTCCGCTAAATATTTAGCGGCTCTGTGGGCTGACATTAAGTCTTCCTGGGCTTTATCCAGGGCAGCCTCAGCCTCGTCTGCTCTCTCTGTAGCAGAAGCGGCTTCTTTCCTTGCCTCCTGCAAGGAGTCAGCAAGCCCCTGCTTTTCTAAGATGAGGTTGAGCCTCTCCGTCCTTAAGCGGAGACTCTCCTCCTCATAATCTCTGCGCAGCTCGCAGAGCTCACTCTTATGGAGGTCGTTCTGTCCCTCCATTTCTTGAGTGACCTGGTCCAGTCTCTTCTGGACCTCTTGAGTCTTGGCCTTAAGGGCAAGACTCTCTGCCTCATGCTCCGCCTGTTTGCGGGCCAAGGCTTCCTCGTGTTGAGCCCTGAGTTTTTCTAACTCCTGGCTGTGTTTGGCCTCTAACTCTTTGTTAGCGGCCTCTTGCGCGTCGAGGGCCTCCTGTTGGCGCTTAAGGAGGAATGACGCATCCTGGAGCGCTGTGTACAGCGCCCAGCTCCCAAAGCGGTCCTTTGTGGACGCGTTGGGCTTTTTCTGGTCGCAAAAGTCCTGAAAGACATCTTTTGCAACCTTTAGAGGATCCGGACCCCGGAATGATCCAGGTTCCCATGGCGAATCACCTCTCTTAAGGAGCCACTTTTCCAGACGAGGCACGGGGCTCATCTTACGAAACATGGCTTTGGGCTTCCCTGGCTTCCTATTTACTTTGGGGAAACCTTTTTAACTCTGAAGGTGCCTGTCTGGGCTCTGTGCTCAGACCTGCACGTGAACAGGGAATTTCTGTCTACTCCCCGTTCCTGGACTGACCTTCTCAGTCCTGGAAAATGGCACCTAGCCTATTTAGGTTTTGGGAAGGAGAGTGATCAGCTGCTCGATTCCCTAACAGGGCAACCTTTTGAACCTGTTTCTGGAGGGTTTTGAGCTCTCTGCTCTGACTGGTGAACCACACCAAACCGGTTTAGGTTTTGAGCCTTCCTACGCTCTAGCAGGGATCACCATTAAACCTGCAGAGTTTTGGGCTTCTCTGGCCCTGGCTGGCGTACCCCGAACCAGCAGAGTTTCTTGAGACACTGTGCCTCAGCGAGATTTCCCCCGAACTCGCACTGACTCACGCTTTAGCCGTGAGGCAAAGCAAAACAAAAAATATGGCTTCCAAGGCTGGAAGGGTTACAGAGTCGTGGCTCTTTAACAAGCGCGTCTCTCAGCTGTTGTGGCAGTTATTTTTGGCGGGAAAGTGGATGGCGTAGGGAGATGTTGATGCCGGCTGTTTCCCTACACTATCGTCTCCAGGGTCCCACCCACAAGATAGACCGTAAGATGGCTCGAGATAGCCTTGGGGCTTCGTGTGGGAGATCCCTTGCGTTCGGAACACCGCCGGTCACTGGCTAGTCCTAGCACTCGGGTCCGGTGCGGCTGATCTCCACGACTCTCTAGTGCTTAAGGCACAGAGTTCTCACACGGAAAGAGATGAAGGGGTAAAGCCTCCCAGATAGAGCGCTCGCTAGAGCCAATCACACAGACAGAAACCTTGCACACAAGCCTGTTCCAACACTCCAGCGGGGGGTTTCCTCCACGTCTGACCGTCAGAACGACACGTGTGCGACTCTCGTGTGCGTTCAGACGTTCAGGGTGTTGCGCGCATTCCTCCACCACTTTGTTAGCCTGATTGCGCGTTATTATGAATAATAACGAGGGGAATTTGATTGATTATTAATAAGCAATCGGCTGCGAGAGCGAAACACCTGTGTATACAGAGGTCAGCCCCGCCGGGAGGTGTTGGTAACAGACCAGGAGACTTTTGTAGTTGAAAAATAAAGTCTTTTACTGAAGTTCTGCACACGCAAACAATTACACAAGCTCACACACAATTATTCAAGGCCTAAGAAATACAGAGAGAGGCAAAGCACATTTGCATTAGCAGGTAACTTGTTGGTGGGCAATACTTACTGGTCCCTTTTGTGCAGAGTGTTCCTCAGGAAAAAATGGAGGGGAAGGAAACTAAGAAAAATGGGGAACCATGCGGCCTGACCAGCAGGTAATCGCATGGGAACTCTGGCTGCAGACCAGAGTTTAAAGATGGAGGCAGGGGGTGGGGATAGCAAGCTGGACATAAGAGGGTCAAAGGTTCGATAGGGGTCGAAGAGCAGAGAGAGGGCCGGTGGTCTGGCATCCCCTTATAAGCAGGAGGGTGGGGGCTGGTTACCTCCCTGATTCCCGCCTCCTGGTAGTCTGTCCCTGAAAGCACCCTATTGGTTGGAAGATGTAGGGGAGGTGTGTGGAGGTGTGCCTGAGGGATGGTCAATACTGAGAGCTAGAAACTTACTCATGTCTGACACCAGGTGATAGCCAGGATGAGTCATCCGGCCACTTCTATTGTGTTGTTGATGGCATTAGCCCGGCTGTTGATGGCTCTCAATCAGTAACTAGGCAACGATGAATAGACCCTGCCAGGCTACGTGAGGTCTTGCAGGTGAAGGTGGGGGAAGGGAAAGAGGCTGCCTGCTGTAGAAGGAACCCTCAATGGCGTTTTTGGAGTTCCTATATCTGGTATTTTACCAAACCATGTTACTGTGCTTTGGTGTGTACTGATTCTATTTCATATTTCCTTTGCGGGAAACAGGCTGGTAACCTCTGCTGGGCACTGGAGCTGCTGGGCTGGTCAGGAGAAACGTCTCTTGCCTGGGTGCAGTCTCTGCTGGCATCTGGGAAGGTTACCATGTGGTTCAGTTCCTTACACACGCACTGGCACAGTTTATTATTTTATTGCAGTCCAAAAAGAGGCTAAAAAGCCTTGCAGGGCAACAAATAGCCTAATAGCTCATTAGCATACCATATGCTAATGAGTTCCTGCAGCTGTTCTTCTATGAAAAGACCCCTGGTCTGAGTTATGCCCCCCCCCAGAGAAGGTGCCCTCAAGAAAGGCCATCATGGACAAGTGGTCATTTTGACAGGCAGAGGTTCAGGAGGTTCAGGAGTATGGGTGTGCATTCAGTTTACCTGAACAGCAACCCCCCATACCTTCTCCAATGTATTTGAGAGACCAGTATTGAGATTTGGGAATATTGGGAAATACTAATATATTTCTAATTCAATATACCCAAACCTGAAAAAGACATTTTTTTTTGCATACCCCTATTGATGAGTGTATAGAACAGATCCTGTGCACACTAGAAACATCAAAGTCACAGGGGACCACCCCAGATGCTGCTCTATGTGCCCTCCAACTTTGAAGTTTGGTAAACATTTAGATTGAGTGGAGTCAGTCTGTCTGGAAATGCATCAGCTCACGAACTGGCATGATCCTCCATGAACAGCTTGAAAATTCATGGAAAGTTCATGCCAGTTGACCTTTCATGAATTTCACTTCGTGAACCACAAACCACCCCGAATTTATCATGAACTGTAGATCGTGAGCTGGTTTATGCCCATCCCTAGCTGTGATGTCACTTTTGGGCACAACATTGCTCCCCACCTCTGCTTTTTGTTTCTACTGAGGGAAAGGGAGCCTGGAGAATGAAAACCTGCCTGCTATTCTGAGGCAAATGGCAAGCATAGGTCCAGCATTTTGATGGGATGGGTATCAAAACAGAACAAGGGAAGAAGCAGAAGAGGTCACCCAGTGATAATAGGTATTTTAGATATTTTCAGCAAAATCACACACACTAGGGTTGCCAGCTCAGTTCTGGAGGGTGTTTTGGGGTGTGGGGACATTCAAATTTATATTGTGTTGATGCTGTAACATCATTGCTGATACAGACTTGGAACTGAAGTTGGCAAGTTGGCACAACACTCTAGGATACTTACCACCTATGGTTTTACAGCATCTCTTTATGGTTTTACTCTATGATTTTACAGTATCAGCCCAATGCCCTTAAGTCACTTTGAGGTTTCTGCTGAAAGTGACATTGCCATGATGTCAATTTTCCTACCATTTTTCTCTTGCTTCTGCACTGGGCAGCAATCAGAAGCCCGGGCTCGGAGGTGGAAGGTCTTCCATTATACTGGGAGCACTGGCCTCTATAGCAGACACACAGCTATTTTTTTCCTGCTGGTACACACTGTGGTGAAATGGTACCTCACAAGTAACTTGTTTTTTAAAAAATACAACTTTTGGAAAAGATAGATTCAGATGGGTAGCTATGTTGGTCTGAAGAATGGCTACAGAAGCAAATACATCAGTATGTATCCATAGAAGTGTACTTGCACATGAAAGCTTAAACCCAGAATAAAGCTATGTTGGTCTTAAAGGTACCACTGGACTCACACTTTGGAAAAGAACTGTTCATTTTACCCTCTGCTAATGTTCAGAGGTTAACAAAAATAAAAACAAAAAGAATCCACCCTTCACAGTTAGCTAAATGCTGTAGAAACTGGATTCCCTGGTTACCTTCAACCTTGTTTGGTAGGAAGATGGCAAATGATATGTTAGCAATCAGTTACCGATGGAATAAAATTTATTTTCTCACCTATAGCATCAGAACAGTCATATTGGTAGAGGACAGTGGATACAGGAATCTAGAGAACTAATGGGTTGCAGCAGCCATTTCTGCCTGAGTGAGTGTGTGGAGGGGAGTAATAATGACCTTAGGCAGTTAGGCCCAGCACTGGATGTCAGCCGTCAGTTGTAAAGTATCTTCCCACAGACCGTCCCAGAGGTCAGCCCATCATGGCAAGGGTGGGGCATGCAGGCCTGGGGGCTGCAAGCTTGTCTCTGGCACACAGCTCAGATTGAAAGGAGCAGGCCAAAGAGGTACTTGGCATTTAGCAATTCTCTCTTGGCAAAGTCCTAACCTCCCATCCTGTGCTTGTGGGGTTTATTTTATGTGTGGCAACTAAGCCTTTGCTATGACTGCAGTGGGTTACTGGTTAACAGGGCCAGGAAGGAGTTCTACCTAGGGCTAATTGGCTGATAAGCCCTGGGGTTTTTGCCTTCCCCAGACCAAATAATGTATTTACTGTCTATGCTTGTTTGCACTGTTAAAAGAGCACAACTGGCAGCTGGTGTGAGGCATTGGCTGGGGAACATATGGCAGGTTGTGCAGGGTTGGCTCATTACATGACTGAAAGGGGAGTCCTCTTAAGGAGATCTGGGGGGGTTAGGCACAGAACAGTCAATATCGAGGCTGGCCACACCTCCAGGAGGATAGTGATGCCTAGGAATAGCAGTTTCCTCCACTTCCAGCCCTAATTCCAGGCCTCTTCCCTCAGTTTCCCCAACAGGCAGATTGGGGAAGGTACTGGCAATAGTTGGGCTGTCAACTGTACCAGTTGTCCCCAACCAATGCCCCACCAAGACCTGAGGAACCTGTAACCAATAAAATGGTAGCCTCATTTCTCCCAATATGGTGTGTCTGTATTGTCCTCCTTCCTCCTTCCATGGGCTGGTCCCCCTCCAGACACAATTAGTATTTTCCCTCCAGATAGAATATTGTGGTCTGTTTGAAGGAGAGAGCAGTCCTTTGTGAGAGGCTTTTGCTTGGATTGCAGGAATGATCCTTCAGAGAGGCATATCTGAAGGGAAAACCGCTTCAAGAATTGAGAAAACTTGACCAGAACTAGCACAAAAAGATGAGAGACTGAAACTGGGTAAATTAAGAGGAATGAATTTTAGACGTAAGGAAAGAGGGTTTTAGACTTAAGGAAAGCCTCTGAAAAGATGTGGGAAATGTACTGGAGTTTCATGTAGAACAAATTTAGAGTCCAGTGGCACATTTAAGACCAACAAAGTTTTATTCAAGGAGTTTCATGTGTTCAATTTCTGTTCCAAACAATTAGAAAGTTAGAGTTTTTGCAAAAGTGAGGGAAGCTACTTACAGAGGTGAAATGTACTGCATCCAGACGTGTCGATAAGTGAAACAGCTCATAGTTTATTTCAGCTTGGGAAAACAAGACAAGGAAAGCAGTTTATATTCCCACACCCCCAAACACACCCACACCCGTAATAGGATTATTTACAGTGCGCATGCATTCAATAGGTCACTTTAGGATCCTGATCGCCCAGTTGGGTGCATTCTAGGATCCATGTTGGCTATTGTCTTTGAGAGCGAACTTAAGCTGTTTGCATGGCTGCATTAGGACCTGATCGCATACGTGATCTATGTAAGAACACAACACCAGGGGAAGAAAGATTTCTGTAGTGCTTTGATGAGTGATGCAAGTTGTACTTTCTGGCATTCAAAAATCTTCCAAACTTGAACTCTCACACTAAGGAGGAAAATTTAAACCATAAAGAAGCTGGGACTTTCATGTATTATACTTCCATATAAAAAGAGAAATGTATTGCCTTTATATACACAATTAATAGTAATATTTGATTGGTAGTTTACAACTTCTTTTCAATAATTTAAATGTTCAACAAATTAGATATTTTGCATTGAGGACCAGCTCTATTTTTATGTTGTTGAAGGCTTTCACGGCCGGAGTTCATTAGCTGCTGTAGATTTTCTGGGTTGTAGGACCTGATGTTTCGCCAGTAGCTGTGACTGGCATCCTCAGAGGTATAACACAGAAAGATGGAGTACTCTCTGTATCAAGGTGAGCAGAAAGGTGAGTTTGTCACCTTGACACAGAGAGTACTCCATCTTTCTGTGTTATACCTCTGAGGATGCCAGTCACAGCTGCTGGCCAAACGTCAAGTCCTACAATGCCAAGACCATGGCCACACAACCCAGAAAATCTACAGCAACTAAAGCTCTATTTTTAATACAAATTTCTAATTTTATGCTGCCAGGGAAGGGAGACAGGAAAGGACTATACAACTAAAAATGGCAAACACTTATTTTCAAGAGACCAGACCTATAGGCTTAAGTTAAGGAGGGTAAATTGATATTGAATGTTGGGAGAAATGATAGAATGTGTTAGAACAGTTTGATAATGGAACCAGTCACCTAAGGGTTAATTTGCAGTCCAGAGGCTGGACAGCTTCCTGTTGGGCATGATCTAACTTTAGATTTCCTGAACTGAGCACATGGTGTATAAGCCCCTTTTTCAGTCCTATGATTCAGTAAAATACTACACCAAAAGAATCTTGACGCCATCATATATACACTCACATTTAGATTATTTTACTTGCAAAGTTGTTTCAATGCACATGGCATTGGGGAGGAACTGGATTGTGTGACAAGCCAAGCAGGCACAGAACTGTGTTCATAATTCAGAGACGTAAAATTAAACAGAAATAAGACGAGGGAATTCAGAACATCAGAATCTTGGTGGGGTGGGTGGGTGAGAATTTTGGAAGCATCCCTATTCTTTGGATCTCGGCTGTAGAGCGCCATATTGGGTTTGCTGGATTTAAAAATACTTTTTCTTCTGATTAGGTGACTCATGAGCCTTGGAAAATTACTTATTAACATTTATGGCAACTTCCTCTTCTGAGTAAAGGCTTTTACTTTAAGATGTCATTAACACTAATTTCCTTTTCCACATAATTAAAAGTTTATAATCCTGCATCACCTAACAAGTAAAAAAGCCATGTGTCATATTAATATTGCATGATAACGATTCATTACATGATAATGATTCAACGAGTGAACACTGGATGTCAGGCTATTTTGAAAAAAATGATTCAGTTTCATTCTAAGCATGCTCATACCTTGTTGTTTCCCTTTTCTTCATTTCTGTATTTAATACTTCATTGCTCGAGTCATTTTAATTTTGTCCTATTTGCCATCTAGTCTAACCTTCCTCCATACTTCATTAAAATAATCTTCATCAAAGAATAAGAATATGAATCTTTTCAGTCAGTCATTTTTGTTACAATTAGAGGAGAACAAAAGAAGGACAAAGGGACCTTTAATCATTACCTAAATCTTTGAAAGAATGAATATGAGCATACCTGGATTTAGTGAAATTGGAAGGAAATAGACTGAGAAGATTTTGCTTACAAAATACTAGCTTTTTGGCCAGTCAATATATGTCTAAGTTTGCTCAGCTCTGCTGTTATATTCTAAACTAGGAATAAGGCCCGTTGTGGAAATAAATACAACGGGCTCTAGAAAGAGGCTCTGGGAGAGTGCCCCGGCTTTGGGCACACCGTGTGAATTTGCTGTGGTGACCTCAGCAGGGTATAATGACAGAGTCCACCATTTTCTTCAGAGGAACTGATCTCTGCTACCTGAAGAGCAGTTGTACTTTTGAGTGATCTCTAGCCCTCACCTGGAGATTGGCAACAATTGTTACCCAGGAGGAAATGGCTGGTTTGGAGGGTGGAGTCTATGGCATTCTACCTGCCTGAGGTCCAACCCCTCCTCAAACCCCACCCTCTCCAGGCTCCACCCCTCAAATCCCCAAGAATTTGCCAACCTGGAGTTGGCAACCCCATCTCCTTCCCAGCTAACCATCAACCTACTGTTATGTGCCCCTCTGAATCCGCTGACTTCTGCCCTCCCTCCTGCAGAGCAGTTGTAATTCTGAGTGGTCTCCAGCCCTCACCTGGAGATTGGCAACAATGGCTCCCCATGAGGGACTGGCTGGTTTGGAGAGTGGAGTCTATGGCATTGTACCTCTCTGAGACCCCACCCCTCCTCAAACCTCACCATCTCCAGGCTCCATTCCTCAAATCTCCAGAAATTTCCCAACCTGCAGTTGGTAACCCTATCTCCCTCCCAGCCAATTGTCAGCCTACCGTTATCTGCCCCCTGACTTCAGCTTTCCATCTCCTTCCCCCCTCCTGGAGAGCAGTTGTAATTCTGATTGAACTCCAGCCCCCACCTGGAGATTGGCAACAATGGTTCCCCAGGATGGAATGGCTAGTTTGATGGGTGGAGTCTATGGCATTGTACCTGTCTGAGGTCTCACCCCTCCTGAAACCTCACCCTCTTCAGGCTCCATCCTTCAAATCTCCAGGAATTTCCCATCTGGAGTTGGCAACCCTTTCAGGACTGGCCCCAATGAGTTTTCTCCCAAAGGCCAAAACAGGTGACAGGACCAAGCTTGGTTGCCTACCAAGAGGCACTGAGGGGAAAGTAGGGTTGCCAGCTCTAAGTAGGGAAATACCTGGAGATTTGGGGGGTGGATCCTGTGGAGGGCAGCATTGGGGGGAGGGGTGGAAGGATTCAGCAGGGTATAATGCCATAGGGTCTACCCTCCAAAGCAGCCATTTTCTCCAGGGGAACTGATGTCTCTCATCTGGAGATCAATTGTAACAGTGGGAGATCTCCAGGTCTTACCTGGAGATTATGAACCCTGGGGGAAGTCAGCTGCACAGCAGGGGGTTGAAGAGAATGGTTTGATGGCCACTGGGCCAAGATCGGCAACAATAGTTCCCCAGGAGAAAATGGCTGCTTTGGAGGGTGGAGTCTATGGCACTGTACCTGTTTGAGGTCCCACCCCTCCTCAAACTTCACCCTCTTTGGGTTCCATCCCTCAAATCTCCAGGAATTTCCATACCTAAAGTTGGCAACTGTATCTTATCCCCTTTCAGCAGCCTCTTCCTAGGCAAAATTCTGTCTTTCACATTAACAGGGAGCAAAGCAGTTTACTTTATTCTTTTTGGCTTTGTGATCCGTACAGCAACCCTGTAAGGTAGGTTAGGCAGAA
This sequence comes from Gekko gecko, assembly GCA_029375565.1. NCBI lineage: Eukaryota > Metazoa > Chordata > Lepidosauria > Squamata > Gekkonidae > Gekko > Gekko gecko. The sequence goes on from JAPDNY010000009.1 coordinate 44,479,600, forward strand.
AGTCTGTGGCTGGTCCGAAATCACCCAGGTAGTTTCCATAGGGATGCTCCTGCTGAACATGTTGTCTTATTGTGTTTGTTTCTTTTGAAGGGGAAGTGTGAGTGAGGACATATTTTACCTCAGAATAAAACAGGTTGCATAAGCAACAGACAATTCCAACTGTCTTGCGGGGGGGGGAGTTTGAGGTGCGGAATGGAGTAAAGTCCAATCGGCTTCTATATGCAAATGAGCTTGAAATGCTGGCCCAATCAGAGAAGAGTGGCCTAGGCTGCAGTGGGTGGGAGAGAACTCAGGCAACAGAACTAGTGGATAGGGACAGCTTCTGAGTGACATATCAGGGAGCGAACTGATTTTGCCAAGCATAGAACCTTGCCAGACCACTACCCTTTTATATAATAGGACAGGATGTGAGGCACTTGTCCAGTAAGTGTCATTTATCCTAGTTGAGAGTGACAGGTATGGTGGCTTACAACAGAAGGCACATACAAAATGCAAAGGAGGTCTAAAAACACAACACTGCATAATGAAGTTATGTATTGAGTTATTTATACATAAATTTGTCCCTGGTTAATTTCTAATGTTATTTATACATAAATTTGTCCCTGCTTTCTGTGATTGTCCAGAACTTTTGGTTACATTTTAATATTGTTCAGTTTAGGGGGGGTGGTTTGCCCATCACCTCTCTCAGAGATTTGTAAGATAACAATCACTGGGTGCTTGAGAAAGAGATAATAGGTGCTTCATGAACTCTGGCCTATCTGGGAGGTGGTAGATTGAGCTATATATATTTATTTACTTATATTTATATAGAGTTTCCCACCTGTTTAGCCTCATTTTGGCTTGGATTGATTAGGATCTATGAGGACTGGCAGGTTTTGTGAGAGATGATTACTTAGATTGGCAAGCACCCTGAAGATTTCAAGGAGGAGGAGGAGGCAACTAAACTGGACTAAACTAGACATTTTTGGAAGAACAGCACTAGTGACTGGAGGTATAAATCCCTCATTGCTATGCATAATTTCTTAATCCTGTACACTATATGGTATAGAGGGATGGGATTAATAGACTCTCTCTCTCTGCACATATGGTGTGGGAAAGGAAAAGCAAGGTGTGATTGCTTGTGGAGCCCTTGAGCAAGAGGGGATTGCCCAATGGCAGACAAACCTGGACAGTTTCTGCAGTAAGTCCTTACCACTCTGAACCTCCTCAGGAAAGGCTGTTTTAATGCTGCAAGTCTGTGGCACTTCTTCTGCAGTAAGGGCTTTCCTGTGGCATTTTCTTTGCTTATCATGAGTCTCCATGCATGCTCAGGGAAGATTGTACATAAGTGAATCCCCCCTTCCCAGAAGAGATTTATTTAATTATTAGATTTTTGAATTGTCCATCCCTGCTACTGCAGGGCCCTGGGCGATGTACAATAATGGATAAAACATAAATACAGTTAAAATACACCAATAAATAAAGTTAAAACTCCAGATGGTAAACTAAAATCACTCCCCATTCAGGACTGCCCAGCTACCTCATGGGCAAGGGAGGAAGAGGGATGACTGATCCAGAGGGCAGAAGATAATGCCAGCTACAGTGAAAACTGTTGCTGTCATCAACCAAATGCCTGACAGAGCATCTCTGCCTTATAGGCCCTGCAGAATTGCATAAGATTCCATAGGGTCCTGGTGGTATTCAGCAGAGAGTTCTGCCAGGTAGGGACTAGGACTAAAAAAGCCCTGGCCCTGATTGAGGACAACCAGACATCTTTGGGACTGGGGACCACCAGCTGATTGCTATCTGAAGAGCATAGCGCTCTCCTGGGAACATTCCAGAGGACATGTTCCTGTAGATATGTTGATCCTTGACCACTCAAGGCCTTAAAGGCCAATATGAAAACCTTGAACTTGACTCAAAATTTTACTGGAAGCCAGTGCAGCTGTGATGTTCTCCTCAGGACCCACACCACTGGGTTCTGGATCAGCCTCAAGGGCAGGCCAGTGTAGAATGAATTGCAGTACTCTAGCCTGGAGGTGACCATTGTGTAGATTACTGTGGTTAGTTCAAGGTGTGACAAGAAGGGGGCCAGCTGCCAAGCTTGGCACAGATAAAAAAACGACAGCTTGGCAATATGCACGACTTGGGCCTCCATAGTCAAGGAGGCATCCAAGATCACACCCAAACTCTTTTTTCCTGGTATATTTTTCTTTATTTTATGAATGCACAATAGATACAGACATAGAAACATACAAACATAAATGGGGGGAAATTTAGTTTCTGATATTTAACACGCTTATGCCTTATTTGTGATACATCTATATAAACCGTCTCATAGCATTAAAGTCTCTTTTGCGAATATATAAAGTTAATATTTTGGATATCCTCAGGAAATTTTTAGTTGACTGTATTCTTTAACATAGTATAGTTCTCAAACCAAATGTAAAATCTTGACCATGTACTTTCGAATGTATTTTCTGATTGGCCTTTCAAAAATAAAGTTAATTTATCCATTTCTGCTGTTTCCAGAATTTTGTTGATAATTTCTTCTCTGGATGGTGCTTCTGCTCTTCTCCAATATCTAGCATATAATATTCTAACAGAGGTAATCAAATACAATATAAGATGAGAGTCATTTTTTTTACAATTTTCAGGTAGAATACTCAACAAAAATATTTCTGGAACAAAGGGTATAGAGCATTTGAGGATCTTTTGTAACATTTCATGAATCCAAGCCCAATATTTTTTAGCTTTATCACACAACCACCGCATATGATAAAAGGATCTAACTTTGTTTTGACATTTCCAACACACATTTGAACATTTAGAGTCAAATTTAGCCAATATATCAGGAATAATATACCATCTGTAAAACATCTTGTATATATTTTCCTTGTATGAAATTGCTTTTGTAATTTTTATATTTTTTCCATACCTGTGACCATTGATCTAATTCAATACTATGTCCCTGATTTCATGCTCATTTTATCATAACATTTTTAACCATTTCATCTTGAGTCTTATTTTCTAAAAGCAGTGCATCCATTTTTTTGATAAATTTCTGGTCAACATACATCAAAATCTTATCTATTTCTAAGAATTTATCATAGAAACCTGTAGGCTTATCTTTACTATATCTAGACTCAAGTCAGAACTGCAGCTCTATAACAGAGTGACCAGTCTGGTAATGAGAAGCCAGCTCTATCCTTGGCATCTTGAAGTGCTTTGAGCTTTATTCTTGTTTTTTTCCTTGCCATATAAAGTGGGTGATCATTTTATCAAGTTCTTTAAAATACTTTTGATTTTGAAGAACCAGTATTGTTTGAAATAGAAAAGTCAATCTTGGTAATATATTCATTTTGATAGTAGCTATTCTACCCATTAAGATATTTGAAGATTTTTCCATTTTCCCAGGTCTTTCTTAATTTCCTTCAACAATTCCATATAGTTGTTTTCCATCAAAGAGCTACATTTGTTTGTTTATTCCTAAATATTTAATCTTCTTCTGAATTTTGAGGCCTGCTATTTCTTGTAAGTTGTGAGCTTGAAGTTTTATCATATTTTTTGTAAGGATTTTTGTTTTTTACAGTTAATTTTAAGTCCTGCCACTTCTCCGTCATCTTGTAGGGCAGATATCAATGTGTTTATAGAGTTTAGATGGATTCTCCAAAATGAAAACTAAATCATCTGCAAATGCTAGAAGTTTATATTCTTCTCCTCTTAATTTAAGACCTCTAATTTGCTGATCTGCTCTAATTAGTTCATTTAAAACTTCAGGTGACAAGGGACAACCTTGTCTAGTCCCTTTATGTATCTCAATGTATCTCAATATCCTGTGATAAATCTCCATTAATACAAATCTTCGTTTGTTGTTTAGTATAAATTACTTTAACTATTTTATAAAAATCCGTACCAGCTTGTGAATATGAAAGTAGTTTGAGCATAAAGTTCCAACTAACGTTATCAAAGGCTTTTTCTGCATCTAAAAAAATTGAAGCCATTTGTTTTTCTGGATGGGCTTCATAGTATTCTAAAACATTCAATAACACCCTCACATGGTTTCCAAGTTGTCTTTTGGGAAGAAAGCCTGCTTGATATTTGTGAATCATTTGTGACAAAACTGTTTTCATTCTTGCTGCTAGGATAGAAGCACAAATTTTATAATCCACATTTAAAAGAGAAATAGGTCTATAAATTTAAATTTCTTTTTCATATGAGTTTTGTTTATGTGTAAGTGTTATCAAAGCCTCATTCCATGAATCTGGTATCTCTCCTTCAATTATTATATTTTGACATACTGCTTTTCTCTAATCAGTTGGTCTTCAAAGACATGATAAAATTCCACTGGAAGCCCATCTGGGCCTGGAATTTCCCCCTTTTCTTTGCTTCTTTTAAAGCTTTTGTCAGTTCAGCTACTAATATTGGTTGGTTTAGTCTTTTCCTCAGCTCTTCTGAATTTTTTTTTCAGTTTATGAATTTCAAAGTAATTTCTAATTTGTTGTTGTGGTGCTTCTGTTTTTTTGGTATAAGTTTTCATAGTATAATTCCATGATTATTTCTCTGTTCTCCCATATAATTTTTCAGTATTCTTATGTATCTTTTCCCCCCTTTTCCTTACATAATTTATATGCTAGCCATCTGGTTGGTTTATTTGCATTTTCAAAATAGTTTTGTTTGGCATACATTGGGTGCGATCATACGTATCGGAAGCAATGGCAGCCATGCGATTCCCCCACGGATTAAAGGGACGCGATCAGACAGACACATCTGTCTGGCGTCCCGGAGTCGTCGTCGGGGCGTCGTTGCACGTGGCAGTAGCGTGGAAAAAAGCTACTGCCGATAACTCAGTAGTATTGGGAACTGCGGATGCGTGGCGGGAAGTTTGATCACGCAAACATGTGTCATCGCAGGCGGGGCAAACAACCTCGCTTCCTGCCCACCTCTTCCCCCTTCCGTATGATTGCAGCCATTATCTTTTTTGCTATTTCCTGTGTTAATAAACAGTTCATTTGATGTTGCAAAAGTTTGAGTTTAACCTTCCTCTGTTCACTTGAAGGGTCTTGTTTTATTTTTTCTTCTTGTTTTTTAATCTGATAAGATCACACCCAAACTCTTGATGGACTACACTGGTGTCAGTGGTGTACCATCAAGAGTTGGAAGTCTATGTTACAGCCCTGAAGCCCCTCCCCACTATATGATATAGAGAAGGAATGTCAAACTCATTTGTTATGAGGGCTGGATCTGACATAAATAAGACCTCGTTGGGCCAGGCCATCTGTGTCATAAAATGTAATGCCAGGTAGCAGAGATATAAACTTTATAAAGGACCCAAACACAAAGTTTTTTTACTCAAACTAAAAACATGCTTAGAACCTTAGCAGTCTTGCAATATTTTGTTTATTTAACAGTATCTGATAACAGACACCTCTTGCTCTGAATTATTGCATCAAAATGTCTGTGCTGTTGCAATCTTGGGTATACTGTTCAAGAGTATCTGTTAAGCTGCAAACCTACTTTTTATTTATTGACATTCATCACAGAAATCTCTGCTCTGAGAGTTCTGAGTCTAGGGTCCAGGGGAAAACATGAAATGGCTGAGTAATTGAGAGGGTCTGGCGAAGTAAGTTATGAGGCAGCAGCAGCAACAGAACTGGAAGCAGGAGATGGCCAGTTCCAGTGCGGGCCTGATAGAAGCCCTCTGGGGGCCTGATTTGGCCCCTGGGCTGCATGTTTGACACCCCTGATATAGAGGGATGGGATTAATTGAAGTTTCTTGCAGCATTTGTGCAGCATTCTTTATAGTAAAATGTGAATTTTTTTTTAAAAAAATAATAATAATTGTGCAGTGAGAACTAATGTTGGATCCCAATATAAGTAGCGTAATAATGCAATTGCCTCAGGCTATTAAAAAGAAGAAAAGAAATGGAAACAATAAGCTAATTAACCAGAAACTGTTCTGTGGTAACTTAGGGTTGGAAGGTATGACATGCAAATGTGGAGGGGAGAGTGGACCTAGGGTTGAAAAACACCGCATGAGAAAGATTTCCCCACTACGTTGACATGGATTCAGTGCTAGGATTACAAAAACTTCCTCGAAACAGGGGATTTGGATGTTGTGCGGCAAGAGGGAGAAAGTGCATTTTTATGCCTGGTAAGGTGAAATCATCTTTGGAAACCAGGAAAGCTGTAGATAATAGAAGTGCAGGCAGAGGGAAATTTGACACTGCAGAATCAATCCTGATTAGGCAGTCTTTTAGAGATTCTTTGAATAATGGCTGCTACCGTCATATGAACAATGACTACTAGCACGTTATTATGGTTTTAGAACTGTTTTAATTGTAACTTATGTTTTAATGTAATTCATCTGTTTTTATGTAAGCCACCCTGAGCCAGCCTTGGCTGGGAGTGCAGGGTAGAAATTCGAAAAATAAATAAATTCTGCACTAAAGGGTTGTGTGAGTTTATTTGGTGTCATTCTGAGGTTTAGTCAACTGTAATGAACCCATATTTTACATCTGTTGTCTTTATTTTGGGCTACAGGGGCAATCAGATTCTTACTACATGTACTTTTATGGCCAGAAGCATGAAATTAAGCTATATAGAAGTATGGAAGCATACTTCTAAAAATGATTAAGCCGATCTATGACAGCTTCAATATGTTGTCGAAGGCTTTCACAGCCGGAGTTCATTGGTTGCTGTAGATTTTCCGGGTTGTGTGGCCGTGGTCTTGGCATTGTAGGACCTGACATTTCACCAGTAGCTGTGACTGGCATCCTCAGAGGTATGTGTGTTATACCTCTGAATGTGTTATACCTTCTGTGTTTGTTATACCTCTGAAGATGCCAGTCACAGCTACTGGTGAAACGCCAGGTCCTACAATGCCAAGACCATGGCCACACAACCTGGAAAATCTACAGCAATTTATGACAGCTTCCCTCACTTCCTTTTCTCCCTCTTAGTTAAGTGGCTTCTTTTTCTTCCTCTTTGTTTCTGTGTCTGTCCACCTGATGTTTAAAATGTATATAAATATATTCTGAGTGAGCTTACAATGCTGAGGAACCAAAAATGACAACAAAACTTTTCTTTGGTATATGTCTGATTATTGTATATGAGAGGCTGAGTGGGAGTTGGAGAGCTTCTAGTGTCCTGGCCCCACTGATGGACCTCCTGATAGCACCTGGTATTTTTGGCCACTGTGTGACAGAGTGTTGGACTGGATGGGCCATTGGCCTGATCCAACATTGGCTTCTCTTATGTTCTTATATTATGGTGTTAATTCACAACACATAAACTGTTTTATTTCACTTTTTCGGGGAAATGGTCAAGTCAGACTGTGAGGTAGGTTTCAGGTTTAAATTTGGCTGGTAAAAAGGCACCAGGAATCAGGATGTATTTCATCCTCAGGAATCAGGTGGTATGAATATCTTAAGGTGGGTAATTTTTTATCTTGACTATTACAAGCATATTTCTACAAGTTTTAAAACAAACATTTCTATTTTTTATTATTTATAATTTTTTCTTATAATATTCTAAATAGCATGTTATAATTGGTAAATATCTTTTTGGATTTTTTAATAATTTAATATGAAAAAACATGTAAAATAGAATAGTTTTTATTTTTGTTTTATATTATAGGCATCCAGAAAGACATGTAAAGAATGACTAAAATGACATAATTCAATAGTTCAATGTGATATTGACTGTGTGTTAATATTTTTTATATTCTATCTGTCTATCATCTGTCTGTCATCTATGAAAAAACAGGGCATTTATGTGAATAAGAAGAATGCTGTTTAGTTAAAATGCAATTGGTCCTTTAATGACTTTTTGTGGTAAAATATGAGCCATTTTCAAATGCTACAGGCAGATATTAAAAGAACATATCTTATCACAGAAGACCAATACTTCATTTTTTTTGCTTTCTGTCTGTTGATACTGAGCATCATTGTCATGGAATCACCCTCTTCACAGTGCTTGTCTTTATAATACGATAACATTTCAGTAATCATTGTATTTCCCTGGACCTTTCCCTCAAAGACAATGTCCTCATTATAGTAGCTCTCAAACTGTTTGTTGTGTCCTGGGATCAGAAGGCAGAGCTGGCGAAATACAGCCAAGCTTCGCTCTCTGAGAACAATAGGGACTAGGTTCCTGAGCTCGCCAGTAGAGAACCAATGGCAGCATTGGCGGGCGATTCAAACCCGCCAATAGGAATATGGGGCCGTCCCCCCCTAACTGTATATAGTTGGCCTCCGGCCGTTACTGTTTGTTCTTGTCTTGTGTGAAGTACGAATAAACGCGTCTTCTCTTATGTCGTCGTCTGAGTCATGAGGCCTGAAACCCAGTACTTTACAGTGGCGACGAGGATGGGATTTCAATGCCTTCCTTGACTCCATGAGCGACGATCAAGACAACAAGGCCACCCGCCGAGCATCGCATCGCTGACCCCGAGAGCAGCACCGCACCGCTCACCGAGCACCGCATCGCTGACCCCGAGAGCAGCACCGCACCGCTCGCCCCGGCGCACGCCTTCCCAGACGGAACCATGGCCGCCACTCACGTAATGATGGAATGCTTCGATCCGTCTCAGCCGGAAACCTGGGACGCATGGGTTGACCAGCTCATCAGTTATATGGAATTCAACGAGATTCGAGACCCGGAGAAAAAACGGTCGCTTCTGCTGAGCGCGTGCGGCACCCAAACAGTCCGCCTCGCCAAGAGCCTCTTGGTGCCCCGCACGGCCTTGGAAAGCTCCTTTGGGGAGATCCTGGACGTCCTCAATGGGTATTTCAGCCCCCGGCCTACCTTCTTGGCTAAGAGGATGGACTTCCAGAGGCGAGTCCAGGCCCAAGGGGAATCCGTTGCTGCCTTCCTGGTCGCACTGAGGGCGCTCGCGGTGGACTGCGGGTTCCCACGGGTGGAAGACAACTTGCTGATGCAGTTTGTGTGGGGCCTGGCGGACTCCAAGCTGCGGTGCAAGTTGATCAGCTACCGGAGGCTCTCCCTGGACGAGGCCATCGACGCTGCAACCGCACACGAGGCCGCCGAAGGGGAACGCCCAGCCGCGGCTGCCCATACGGTCGGAAGGGGTCCCAGCCCTGGGAACTCAGATACTGAAGAGGTCTACGCCCTCAGACCCCAACATCGCCGGCCGGCGCAGACCCAGCAGGCCGACAGGGAGCCAGCCAAGCCTTCCGGCAACCGGACTGGGTGCGCCAGCTGTGGGGAAGGCCACGGGAGGAAGACCTGCAAGTTCTGGGATGCTGTCTGTCAAGGGTGTGGAAAACAGGGTCACTTCGCACGGGTCTGCCGGTCCAAGGGCCCCCGGAACTCGAGATCGTTGGCCCCACCGCACCGCGCACCGTCCACCACCTACGAGACGACGGAAGAGGTCGCCGAGTTATACCATCTCACCGACCAACCACTGCAGGTACTTCGCCTCCCTAACCCCAACCTCTCCTCCACCCCGAAGATCCAAGTAACCGTGCGGATCGAGGGATCCCCTGTTGCATGGAAGTGGACTTGGGATCGGCGGCGTCCATCATTTCCCTGGACACTTTAAAAAGACTTTGCCCGTCAGGGGACCCCTCTACGTCCATCGCCACTAAGCTTGGTGGACTTTCAAAGGAACCCTGTCCCCATCCGGGGAGTCGGCACTTTCCGAGTGCAATATCGAGACTTTGAGGGGAACTTGGACTTGGTGGTGGTGGAGGGAAACCTTGTGAGTCTCCTGGGGCGGGTGTGGTTCAAAGCCCTAGGCATCACGATTGGGGGAGTGAATAAGTGCGGGATGCGTGACTGGGGGCGGTGTGCAAGGAATTCCCCGAGGTCTTTGACGGGAAACTGGGGTGTTATAAAGGGCCCCCGGTGTCGCTCCACTTAGACTCCACAGTGACGCCCATCCGATGGTGCTTCCGCACCATGCCCCTGGCCCTCCGCCCTAAAATAGAGGCCGAACTGGACCGGTTGGTGGCCCAGGGAGTCCTAGAGCCCGTCCCGAAAGCTCGATGGGAGACCCCGATTGTGATACCCGTAAAGCCAAACGGGGAAATCCGCATCTGCGCGGATTATAAGTGCACCATCAACCAGGCACTTCAGGCGCACACATACCCCGTACCCGTGGTCAGCCACGTATTGGCCACACTGGCGGGGGCGCGCATATTTGGAAAGCTGGATCTCGCGCAGGCGTACCAGCAACTCCCGGTGGATGAGGCCACTGCCGAGGCACAAACCATAGTGACCCACCGGGGGGCCTTCAGGGTGAAGCGGCTGCAGTTCGGGGTCAGTGTGGCCCCAGGGATCTTCCAAAATCTCATGGACGATTTGTTAAAAGGGATCCCTGGAGTGACGCCGTTCTTCGATGACGTCCTCATCACCGCGACCACCCCTGAAAGCTTCGCCGCCCGCCTCCGAACTGTACTGGGACGCTTCCAAGCCGCGGGGCTGAAAGTGAAGCGGGAAAAGTGCCTCCTCGGGGTGCAGGAGGTGGAGTTCTTGGGGTACTGGGTAGACGCATCAGGCCTGCATCCGGCGAGGGACAAGGTGAAGGCCATCGTGGAGGCCCCCGCCCCGAAGTCCAAGGCGGAGCTCCAGGCGTTCTTAGGCCTCCTGAACTTTTACCACGCCTTTCTCCCACACAAAGCCGCCGTGGCCGAACCCCTGCACAGGCTGCTGGATAAGGCGACCCCTTGGGCATGGGGAGCGAGGGAGGAGGCGGCGTTTCGGGGGGTTAAAGTACTCTTGATTTCTAACGCTGTACTCGCCCACTTTGATGAAAAGCTCCCGGTAATCCTTGCATGCGACGCATCGCCGTATGGGGTCGGGGCAGTCTTGGCCCACAAGCTACCAGACGGGAGGGAAGTCCCGGTGGCTTACTACTCCCACACGCTGTCCCCTGCGGAGCGGAACTATGCGCAAATCGACCGGGAGGGCTTGGCACTGGTGGCGGGGGTTAAAAAGTTTCACAACTTTGTGTACGGGCGGCCCTTCACGCTCGTAACCGATCATAAGCCACTCCTGGGACTGTTCGCGGCGGACAAACAAACGCCGCAGGTACTGTCGCCCCGGGTGTTGCGCTGGTCCTTGTTTTTAGCGGGCTACCAGTACCGGTTGGAGCATCGGCCGGGCAAGGCGCTGGGTCTTGCTGACGCCTTGAGCCGCCTGCCGCTGCCGCATACAGGGGAAGATCCGGCCCCAGCTCCCACAGTATTGTTAATGAAGGAGCTGCCCAACCCCCCCCTTCAGGCTGCAGATGTGGCCGCCCGCACGTCCCGAGATCCCATTCTCTCCCGGGTCCTAAACTGGGTGGTGAGGGGATGGCCAGCGGAAAAGACAGGGCCAGAGTTCACGGCATACAAAGCCAGGAGGGAAGAGTTATCCGCCTTGAAGGGGTGCTTACTATGGGGGGACAGGGTGGTCATTCCGGGGCCCATGAGACAAGGGGTTCTAGAAACACTGCACGAGGCCCACCCTGGCATTGTACGAATGAAAGCTCTGGCAAGGAGCTATGTGTGGTGGCCCGGGATGGACGCAGAAATCGAAACCTGGGTCAGAGGGTGCACACGGTGTCAGGAAGTACGCCCCACTCCCCGAGAGCGCCAACCCAAAACTGGGAGTCTACCCACAAGCCGTGGTCACGCCTACACATAGACTTTGCCGGGCCGTTTCAGGGGCTCCAGTTCATGGTGACGGTAGACTCCTACTCGAAGTGGGTGGAAATAAGCCCAGTGTCTACCACCTCGGCCAAAGCGGCAATAAGGGCCCTGCGGAAAATATTCGCTACGCACGGGTTGCCAGACACAATCGTGTCGGACAACGGGACCGCATTCACATCGGCGGAGTTCCAAGCGTTCCTCGCAAGGAACTTAATCAGGCACATCAGATCGGCGCCCTTCCACCCAGCAACAAACGGACAAGCGGAGAGGACAGTCCGCTCCGCCAAAGAAGCCCTGAGCCGCATAACAGAGGGGGAGTGGGAATTCCGGTTGGCCCGCTTCCTCCTCACACAGCGCACCACCCCGAACCCCATCTCCGGGCATTGCCCAGCCGAACTGTTGATGGGCCGCCGCCCCACGACCCTGTTAGATAGGCTCCACCCGGACCGAGCCCCAGAGAGAAAGCTGGTCGAAACCCGGGAGGCGCCCAGGAGCTTCCTTCCGGGGGAACCTGTCTATTTTCGGAACTACGGGGCGGGGCCGCAGTGGCTGGCAGGGCGTATTCTGAAAGCAACCAGACCAGTTTCATATGAGGTCCTGGCAGACGGAGACAGGGTCCTCCGGAAACACGTGGACCGGCTCCGGAGGCGGCAAGACCCCAACACTGGGATACCTGCCCCATTACTGGGAAACGCCGAGGCCGCCCCAGCATCTGATCGGCTGCCGGCACCACCAGTGGAGCAAGCGCCACGAAGCCCGGAGGGGGCCCCAGAGCAAGCGGAGCCGCCGCAGTCACCGCCGCCGCCACCACAGCCACTGCCGCCGGAGATCCAAGCTCCAAGTGCGGGAGGACCACCCGAAGGGGGCCCCGCCAGTCCGGTGCCGGCCCCCCGACGATCAGTAAGAGAACGGAGGCCACCAGCCTACCTAAAAGACTACGTCACCTGATAGGAGACGAACTATGGGGGGAGGGGTGTTGTGTCCTGGGATCAGAAGGCAGAGCTGGCCAAGCTTCGCTCTCTGAGAACAATAGGGACTAGGTTCCTGAGCCCGCCAGTAGAGAACCAATGGCAGCATTGGCGGGCGATTCAAACCCGCCAATAGGAATATGGGGCTGCCCCCCCCCAACTGTATATAGTTGGCCTCCGGCCGTTACTGTTTGTTCTTGTCTTGTGTGAAGTACGAATAAACACGTCTTCTCTTATGTCGTCGTCCGAGTCATGAGGCCCGAAACCCAGTACTTTACACTGTTGAAAAGCAGACCAGTCAAATAAATGTATTATTATGCTCTGTTCCCAAAAGTGGTTACCACATTGATCCCAGAGGTAGATTTGTATTAAGAACATAAGAACATACCTGACAAAATGGTTGAATCTGAGGCATATCTGGTCTTCTCCCTAGTTGAGTAGTAGCTGCTTTTTCAGTGAAGAATTCTGTATCATTCAGAAGATGCTTTTCATTTATTAATGGAAGCTAGAACCATAAAAAGATTTTGGTTTGGATCCTACCTAATTTTTCTACTTGCTGAATTCCCCTAGGATAGCAGACCCAATTTTTGACCCCCCCCCATGATACCCAGTGGCACCCATGGGTGATTCTGGAGTTATGACAGGAGGCCATGGGAGGGAAACTGGCAAAAATAAGATTTCCCTTTTGTGGAAGTATCTACTACAGTCCAGTTTTGTCAACAGTACTCAAAAAATGCTTTATGCATGTGTGTGCACAAAATAAGTTCATACTGTCCTTTATTTATTATCAACTGAAGGTATAAAAAAGTATGTGCATGTATAAACTGCTATTTCGTTTTCCTTTTTCCTAGATCCTATAAACCTTTGACTACTAGAACAGAAACAAAAATATCAAAACTTATGTTGTAGCAGCTTGACCTTGGCATCTCAATTATGGAATCCAATTTTAAAATAAATAATTAGACATTTTGGTTGATTTTGGTTAAATTTGATCACGTCTTCCATCAGATGCTCTCCAACACTGATTGCTTTGTCCTATGCAGCCAAAATATTACAAGTAAATATTCAGGAATCATCAAATGTTGCAAAACATCTCTCTGTATAATAATTCTGTTTCGGTCATGGACTCTCCTGAATATTACACATGCTCCCAAATCAGTTGGCTCCCTGATCTGTCACTTAGAAGCTGTCCCTGTCCACTGACTGCATTGCCTGTCTTGCCAATATTCTAAACAGTTTGCTGTTTCTCTTCCCCCAATAGCCAGTCAGAACACAGAGGTCATTTGCATATGCAGCCTGATTGGCTTTTGCCTCTAACATTCTAAACAGTTTGATGTTGCTGTTGGGAGTCCTGAGGTAAATGTGTCCTGAGGCAAAATACATATCCCAATCTTCCCTTAAATGGTCATTGGAGTTGCCAACCTCCCTGTGGGGCCTGGAGATCTCCCAGAAATCACAGTGTCCCCCAGCCACAACATGTCATTTCCCCTACAGAAAATTTCCCAGCTATTACAATGGCTGCTTTGGGGAGTGGACTCTATGGCATTATACTCTGCTGAAGTCCCTCTGCACCCCAAACCCTGCCCTCCCCCTCTCCAGGTGCTGCCAGCCTCCAGGCAGCACCTGGAGATCTCCAGGATCAGTTCTCCTGGAGACAATGGCTGCTTTGGGCAATGAACTCTATGGCATTATACCCTGCTGAGGTCCCTCTCCACCCTTCCCCTCCCCAGGCTCTACCCCTCAAATCTACAGGTATTTCCCAACCCAAAGTTGGCAACCCTGTAATTGACTATGGAACCACTTTCCAGACCATTGGAACCCAGAAAACATGGCATAGGAGGCTGCCACTGCATACCCCCCCCCAAGAAAATAACATAAGTCAGGGGTGGAGGGAACCATACCTGTTACCATGAGGCTGTCCTCCCATACTACCCACTTGGGGCAGCAAAATGACTTGAGACAGCCCTGCCTTATAGTTAAGCAGAAGGAAATAAACATGGCTTGCCTCCCTCTATTTTCCCCTTCCCTCTGCCACCTCACCAGCCACAGCCGGGACACTCACCTGGAGCTTCCTTCTAGAGCTTGTTGTATTTCTTCCCACAATGGGCCTTACTTCTAGTTTAGCTAAAAGTGCCAACAATGGATGCCAGTGCCCTACTCAATGACATTATGTGATGTAAATTGGATTTTGTGTATGTATCTCCAGCTGAATGGGGAACCATGTGCAAAATGGAGTCATATTGTGAATTTTTGAACTAACAGAAATGCTGTGTGCATGGAGTCTTTATCAAAACAAAGCAAACAACCCCCCTAAAATTCTAATTTGGGTTGTTCAGGAAGTGGATTACTGATTTCAGTTCCCCTATTCCCACTTTCCCACCAAAAAGCTGGGAAAATGGGACTTCAGTTATTTTGAAAAGGCTTAATATTGCTAGTCCTTGATTGTGTTCATGTTCATATGTGCAACCCTGCCTGCTGCATGTGCTTCTTTGGAAGGGTAAAGAACACTGTGAGTGAATCATGAGAGGAAAAAATTGCAGTTGTGGAGAATTATTCAGAAAGCATTCACTATCAAACACTCACATAAAATAATTTTGTGTGGCAAATTTGTTTCAGCTGTATTACCTATCATACTTTGGTCACACAATGAGAAGACAAGAGTCTGTGGAAAAGACAACGCTAAGAAAAGTTGAAGGCAGCAGGAAAAGAGGAAGACCCAACATGAGATGGATTGACTCCATCAAGGAAGCCACGGCCCCCAGCTTGCAAGACTTGAGCAAGGCTGTTCATGACAGAACATTCTGAAGAACATTAATTCATAGTGTCAATGTAAGTTGGAAGTGACTTCATGGCACTTAACACACACACACACACACACACACACCTATTTTATATTATATGTTTTGACATTTCTGTGTCGAGTGGTGTTAAATAGATTTTATAGCTTCCACTTCATGCTTGTTGAATGAATGATTATTTCCCCCTAGAGACCTTAAAAATTTCTGCTAATGCTATTGAGTACCTCTTGGATATATTCCTACTGAATCTATGAAGAAGTCAGATATAATTTAATCTGGGATTATCTTTATACAAAATATTTTAATCACACTATCCTGTTTGTTTACCAGTCCAGAAGGAAAAGCTGAGGCAAAAGTTGAGATTTCGTTCCCCCCTTAAAAAATAGTTCAACTTGCAAGTTAGTAAAAAAAAATGTTTCAGAAAATAAATTCATAGTGAAGGGGAACTATGTGCATGTGACCATTGAAAAGGAGATTTTCTGTGTTTTCATAGAAATAACTTCAATGTGATTTTAAATTAAATACAAGTAGGGTCCTTGTTCTTTTCTGCTTGATGCTTGTGAATATTTTAAGAGGATATATAGGTAAAAACACGCATGCAACAGTTCCAAAATTATTTGCAGCAGTTTTGTTAGAAGTGGTCCAAAGCTCTTTGTTTCATATTCATGCATGGAATAGTACATGTATGTGGAGTTTTTCCACAGGACTTGTATTCAAGAAGTTGATTAGATTCTGGACATTTGCAGTATTGAGATTTTGAGTATCCTTTAAAAATTTCTGATGGGCTGCATCTTCTGTCTCCCTCACTTGCCAATCTAACATGCTAAACATGTTTGATCCATTCTTTTTTTACTCAGTTTTTGCATTCTCAGGGATACTATTGCCATTCAAGGACAAATATTTCCTTCTTTCTCTTCTTTTTTAAAAATGTTGATGGTTACTGAAACAATTACATTGGCTATTAGAGGAAATAAAGTTTGCTGCTGAAAAGTCATATGCCACAAATTCCACATATACTATTCCAACTTAATCTAGACATAGAGCCCAACATTACAAGCCATTTCATGGCTTTCTCATAATCATTGTTCCCTCCCTTCACTTCAGTCATTTGTGCCCTTAGATTCTTCAGTTTCCGCCAATTCATCCCAATACTCAACAGTTGATTCTTAGTGCCTCTAATTCCCAGTCCTGGCTCATTCCTCATTGAATATTTGCTGGCACCTGAATAGCCCTCTGTTCTGTTTACACTGTCATATCAATAGCTAATTAAGATCTTTGCAAACTGGAAATGTGTGTGTTCAGGAAACACTCTGAAGAGTTCTTTAATACATTGGTAATAATGGCAAGCAGTAAAAGGGAAATAACAAGGAGCAAAATTTGTGGGACACTGGAAAACAATAGACTTTTTTGATTGAAACACTGCTGCAGGATGATCATATATTGATCAAGATACTGTTTGTAGTACTATGTTTAAGTAATGAGGACACTCATAAAATATGTTCATTTCTTAACCAACAATGTTATTCAAATCCAGTGGTACTTTTGAGATCAACAAACTTTTATTCAAGGAGTGTGCATGCGCATGAAAGCTTAGGCCTTGAATAAAACATTGTTAGTCTTAAAGATGCCACTGGACTCGAATTTTGTTCTGCTGCTTTGGACCAACATAGCTACCCACCAGAATCCAACAATGTTATGTATCTCTTAACTAAGGAATAAGTTTCTTAGAGCCACTACTTGCATTATAGCAGCTACATAGCGATATGTTTAGTGCATTTTTGTCCTATCCTTTCTCCATGGAGTCAGTTCTGCCTTCTTCCTTTTAGCTTCACAACAATCCTGTGAGGTAGCCTCGGCTGAGAGAAAAAAAGTGTGTGACTGGCTCAAAGTCACCAATCAAACTTTATGGCAAAGTGGTGTTTTGAACCTTGGTTTCAGGGCTGGAGTCAGCATACACTGAGGTGAGGCAACTGTCAGTGCTCAGGGCTTCTGGCAGGGCCCACTGCTGTGGATCCACCCATGCTCACTTATTTGCTAGCATTCCAACATGCTCCCAGCCACACTCACCACCTAGTACCACCAGAAAAAGGGCTGCAGGCATTAGTGTACATGGGCACAGGAAGAGTCTGCAAGCAGGCAGGAGAAGATACACAGACAGGAGGGAGGCAGGTGGTAGGGTTCCCAGGTCACCTGACTTTCAGCAGGGGTGTCCCTGCCCAGTCCTGGGATCTTCTGGTGCACACACTGCAATGACATCACCCAGAAGTGGTGTCATCATGCTGGGCATGTTGTGCATGGGGTGCTCTAACATTTTTTTGGGGGGGAACTCTATGGTCACCATAGAGTTTTAACCCAAATGCTAGAGTGTCCCCTGCACAACATGCCCGGCATGATGATGTCACTTCTGGGTGATGTTATCACACGAGGCACACTGGGCCTCTTTGGGGGCAGGGCAGCTCCACTGGTCAACTGGCCATCAGCAGATTGGGGGCCCCAAAAGTGAGGGAACCCCTGACCCCACTGGAGGGATGGCAACCCTAGCAGGTGGATAGGGAAAAAGGAAGGAGGGCTTGGGTGGGGGCCTGAAGTGGCAGAAGAGGGAAGGGGAGCCCTGAGAACTCTCTGAACAGAACTCCTCAAAACCTGGAACTGGCCCTGCTTGTTTCCCCCCAAATCCTAATCCTGGTCCTAAATTGTCCTATGCAATGGATCACTACATGAGCTGTCATGTCCTTCTAACACTTTTGAGTTGGTGCATGCAAGCCACTTGCTAGATGGTAGGAGGCATAGCATGAAGTGAGTTCTGGTGGCCTCCTTGTGAGCCTTTAGATACATCTATGTTTTTGGCTAGTTTCTGTGGTGCCTACTTCATTTATCATATGAAACTTCTTGCATGAATGCATTTTCACAACTGCTTATAAATTATCTTGTGATAACCCTTAATAGCTCTTTAAATCAGGTTTAAAACAGAATAAAACCTTGAATCTAATAAAGTTATGCCCTGGGGAAAATAAATAACTTTTGAGACAAAGAGCCTATTACAATAATCTGTCTGAAACAATTAGCCCTGAATGGACCAAGTAAATCTTTAGCTTTCAAGAGCAAAAAAAAATATCAGATCACCCTGGTAATTTTTTTGAAGAGTTGCACTTTTCCCTGATAGACTTTCCATTAATTGGCTATCTTCCTTGGTATTCAGTGATATATATGGGTGATTAAAAGGGGTTAATTAATATTAACAATCAATATTTTTTTCTTCACATCATGGAGAAAATGCTACACAAGCAACTTCCTTCCTTTGACTCTTCATTGTCAAGAACAATCGGCTTTACTTTTTTGCAAAGGTGGGAGAGGAACTTTTCTCCAACCCTTCAGAGAGACATGTTACTATTGGCCATACTAAGCTGGGCATTCAGTGCTGGGAGTGGGATGTCCAAGGATATTTAACCTTTTGGATCACTCCACGTGTCTCTTTCTGTGTCAGATCCACCTTAACACAGCAGAACATTGGTACTGGGATGCCATTACTTTTCATTAATGTCAAAATAAACGGAAGCATTCTGTAAGAATTTAAAAGTAACAGAAAGTGCTGAGTCTCCATACAAATAAATGTTTAAAAAGAAGACAAAGTTATATTAGTTTATTATTAATTCTTATTTTCATGAAAATGTATTAGATCTCTTCCTAGGAAGGACAAAATGTCATTTTCTTACATTTTTTAGAGCCTCTAAACCCATAAAGATAAACCCAGAGACTCCAATGACAAGCTACAGGAAGAGGATCATTTCAGCTGCTTCTGTTGTAAAATGACATCTTACCTCAGCCAAAAGGCAGGCTCCTGCATTTTGTATAAGTCAGAGGAGAGAGAGAGAGAGAGAGAGAGAGAGAGAGAGAGAGAGAGAGAGAGAGAGAGAGAGAGAGAGAGAGAGAGAGAGAGAGAGAGAGAGAGAGAGAGAGAGAGAGAGGCAGGCTAAACTTTCTGCCCCTCATTAAACTCATTGTGATAGTTTGAAGTTATGAGTTGCATGGGTCAATGCAGATAGATTACCAGGATCAAGAAGGGCAGCGGGCTTTCTGATTAGATAGATGTAAATGATAGGAAGCTCTCCTAGCAACACCGATGTAATTGTCAAAACGTAAGGCTGTGTGTAGATTCTTCTTTTGATTGGACAAGAACCAGCTGACCCCATCCAGCCTAGGTAGATCAAGCCCCTTAAGAAACCTGCTTTCTCAACCAGCAGTACTTCTGCATTGACTTGATTGAGCTTGTTCACACTAACCAGGCCTCGATTGGAGCTAGAGCGCTCAGGAGCAACACTGCAGGAGTGAGGAGCCCGGGGACAGGCACATGACCAAGCCCCACCCCCTGCTGCCAGCAACCCTCAGGCCACAAGGAGGCAGAAGAAGAAAGGTAAGTGGCCTGCCTCCCGCCCCATCCCTGGCTTCCTCCAGAGTCCTCCCCCCCGCTTTTCTCTGCTCACCCGCTTTCTTTACCCTCTTTCCCTCTCTCCCTCCGTCTCTCCCTCTTTCTCTTCCTTCCTTCTTCCCCATCTTTTTCCTTCCTTCCTTCTTTCTTTCCTTCCTTCTTTTCCAAAGTTCTTTGCAGTCTTTTCCTCCCTGCCTCCCTGCCTTCCTTCCTCTCCATCTCTCTCTCTCTTTCCAAAGTTCTTTGCCCTTTCTCTTTCTTTCTTTCTTTCTTTCTTTCTTTCTCTTTCTTTCTTTCTTTCTTTCTTTCTTTCTTTCTTTCTTTCTTTCTTTCTTTCTTTCTTTCTTTCTTTCTTTCTTTCCTTCCTTCCTTCCTTCCTTCCTTCCTTCCTTCTCTCTCTCTCTCTCTCTCTCTCTCTCTTCTCTTCTCTCTCTCTTCCTTCCTTCCTTCCTTCCTTCCTTCCTTCCTTCCTTCCTTCCTTCCTTCCTTCCTTCCTTCCCTCTTTTCCAAAGTTCTTTGCCCTCTTTCCCTCCCTGCCTTCCTGCCTTCCTCCCCATTTCTGTCTCTCTTTCCCAAAGTTCTTTGCCCTCTTTCCCTCCCTCCCTCTTTCTCTTCCTTCCTCCCCATCTCTCTCTCTCTCTCTTTCTTTCTGAAAGTTCTTTGCCCTCTTTCTCTTTCTTCCTTCTTCCCTATCTCTCTCTCTCTATCATCTATCTATCTATCTATCTATCTATCTATCTATCTATCTATCTATCTATCTATCTATCTATCTATCTATCTATCTATCTATCTATCTATCTATCATCTATCTATCTATCTATCTACTCGCCATACTACCGGTGATGTCAGGGGGAGTGGCATATGCTAAGGAGTTGTGCTATTGAGCTCCTGTACCTCTTTTTCTACAAAATGACCCCTGACATTAACCATCCAAGTTTTGGCAAATAAATGTATACTAGGTATAATATGTTAATGCCCAGTTCCAAAATTGTAGATGAGCCAGTATTCAGGCTCATCGCCCCTGCCTCTCATGCAGAAGATGGGCAGATTTGCTGCTGTGTGAGAAGTGGGTAGGCAGGTGCCAGCAGGTCTCAAGTAAGGACTGCATTTAGAGAGTGGCAGCATCCCACTGGCAGTCAGGGCCGGCTTGCCCACTAGGTGAGCTAGGTGCTCGCCTAGGGCGCCGGCCCTGTAGGGGCGCCAAAATGCCCCCTGCCCCCCCGTGAAAAGTCCCCCTTCCCACCCAGCCCCGGCCACCCCGGCTTTTCTGGGCACCTCGTGGCTGCGAGGTGCCCAGAAAGCCGGCACTGCTGCTGGGAGGAAAGGGGGGGGCATTCAGCCTGCCCCTTCCCCGGCTCTCCCGGGCCCCTCGCAGCTGCGAGGGGCCCGGGAGAGCCGTGCCGCCGCTGGGAGGGAAGGGGCGGGCGTTCCAAGCGCACCCCTTCCCCGGCTCTCTCCGGGCACCTCGCAGCTGCCACTTCCCTGGCTCTCCCAGGCCCCTCGCAGCTGCCCCTTCCCTGGCTCTCCCGGGCGCCTCGCAGCTGCGAGGGGCCTGGGAGAGCTGTGCCACCACTGGGAGGGAAGGGGTGGGCGTTCCAAGCCCGCCCCTTCCCCGGCTCTCCCTGGGCCCTTCACAGCTGCCCCTTCCCTGGCTCTCTCCTGGTGGCCCGGGAGAGCCGTGTGGCCACCACCGCTGGGAAGGAAGGGGCGGGCGTTCCGAGTGCACCCCTTCCCCGGCTCTCCCCGGGTGCCTCGCAGCTGCGAGGGGACCAGGAGAGCCGCGCCGCTGGGAGGGAAGAGGCAGGTGTTGCAAGCCCGCCCCTTCCCTGGTTCTCCCTGGGCCCCTCACAGCTGCGAGGGGGCCGGGAGAGCCACGCCACTGCTGGAAGGGAAGGGGCGGGCGTTGTAATTTCGCCCATTACCCGGCTCTCCCCAGCGCCTCGCAGCTGTGAGGCGCCCAGGACAAGGGTGCTGGGCCATCTCCAGGCCCCACCAGGAGGTTGGCATCCCTGGTGGGGTGGGCGCCCCAGGCTGTCCTGCCTAGGGCGCCCAGACACCTGGGGCCGGCCCTGCTGGCAGTGCTCTCCAGTCCTTGGCAGTGCTCTCCAGCCCCAAAGCATCCTGTGCACCAGACAGATGAGGCCTCCTGTGCATTTGGGGTATGTAGCTTACAGGGGGTCCATTCTATACACTTTTGAACCAAAAGCACTTTCCTGAAGGCATCTTCTTTGGGGGGCCATAACTTGGAACCCTAAGTCCAATTTGCACATATGTTGGAAGGCAAGTGGAAGAGCATCATGGAGAGGTCCCCTGTGAGTTTGATGTCTCTAGCTTGCACAGGGTCTGTTCTATGTACTCCTGAACCTCATGAACCTGCTCCTGTCATTTCCCCAGAAAGCACTTTCCTGTGGACACCTTCTTTGGGGGGCCATGAGTCGGACACCATAAACCCAATCCTCACCAAACTTTGACAGCAGGTAGAGGAGAGTCAGCTGGCGTTCCCCTATGAATTTGAGATGTGGTCCTCACTCAAGACCTGCCAGTGCCTGTCCACCCAATTCTCATGCAGCAGGAAGTCTGCCCATCTACTGCACGAGAGGCAGGGGGAGGGTGATGAGCCTGAACAGTGGCTCTCCTGGACTTACCCACCCACTGGAACAGGGGCCATTCTACCACCTTACAAACCTCACAAATTGAACTGGTTTGTTTGGTACCTAAAATTTCATGAGAATTTGTGACTCACAAACTGGGCACACCATGAACCACAAACTGAAATGAACTGCATTTTCCTGGTTCATGCCCATCCCTACCTTAAACCATTCTGGAAGCCAGATAAAAAAGGATCAAGGGAAGAAGTTCCATTAGGGTAAGACAAGTGTTGCTCTGCCTGCCTTCCCTTGCACATTCATACTTGCAAACACCTATTAATTGTGGTCTTTTTTGTGAGTATAGTAGCGCATTTTCAGCCACCACACTTGCATATATTACTTTTAGCAAATGATATAATTTTCTGACCGCATATACATGACTCACTCCATAGGGAGAAATTTTGTTGTGCACTTGGAAATCAGCCTAGAAATTTTCTAGATTAATAAAATAATTTTAGATGTCTACAATGACCCATGGTTAGGTAATCCACTCATGTAGGTTACTGGCCAAATTAAACTCTGTAGCAACATGCTGCTTTTGTGGCCCTGCTGAGGCAGACAGGTGGGGTAGAAAATTTTGTAAATAAACAAATAACATTTAAGATGTTACCTTTGTATGTGTGTATATACTCTTTTCCTAATGACAGACTCCAAACTAAAAGCTGGATCATGGCTTTCTTATCCATAAAATAGATATTTCACTGTGTGCATTCATTAGATTGCAACCATAATGGTTTCAGATACCATGTGCCAAAAACCTTGGGTTAGATCCAACACTGTTCTATCACCAGTCTAACAGGACTATTGATAGCAGAATGGCAGTTTTCTTGATGAAGGAGGGGACTGAATTTTACTAATTTCACTTTCCAACTGTGGACACCCACTTTACCCTCAAACTATTTGTAAGGGTTCCCTGGTTTCCAGGAATAGAATTTTCTTAAGGCTTAATCAGTTTCTATGGGATGCTTATGCAGAAAACCTCTGTTCTGGGAACTTTGCTCAGCTCATGCTCTGTGGAAATCTGTTCCATGATCAAAGTGTCATTTCATTTCATTTCATTTATTAGACCTATAGCCCACTCTCCTTTGTGACCAGGCTCAGAGTGGGTGACAACAACCAATAAAACGTTCAGCAACTTCAGAAAAGTTAACCAAGACCCAATGAATTTCATGAGAGAGTGTTAAACATGATCTGTGATTCTATGCATTTAGTCAGAAGTTGTTTTATGTCTGTGAATCAGGTTATTGTACAGGCAAAGGGTGATTAGGTAATTTGAGTTAAAGTTCTGATTTAATCCATCCAAAGCCCTCTTTAACTTTGATCAAGTTTGGAGTTTAAGGGGAAAATTGATGGGTCCCTAATAGCTCATTACTTCTATAAATCTAAAAATGTGACCATTATAGAAATCTACCCACTAAAATGGTGACATTTTGTTATTACCTCTAATAACATGCAGTATTTTAATGATTGATCTTAAACCCTAAGGGTGGAGTATAACTATGTATTAAAGAGCCATTATGAAGTTATGAAATAAATGAACTTATAAGAAGGCACATTCAGGGCCAACAATAACAGAATTGGATGATACATTACCAGAAGCTATATTATTATTTTGGTAATGCACTATTATAATTTTGCAAGCTAATGTGACATGTTCCAGGGAAAAGATAAATGTTTCAATTTATTTTGATATATACATGGCAATTTAACATAAATTTGGATATAATGACTCTCTAGTCCTCTCACTCAAAAAAAAGGTGAATTATTACTAGAAGACACCAGTAGCCTTTGAAACACACCTGTATAAAATTTTTCTCATCCTTGTACAGTCAAGAGAGAACTTTCGAAGTCCGTCTGTCATAGAGTGAGGGTTTCTGTCAAACTCTAGCACTTTATCATGTGAACATCACCACATATGCTGGCTTGGCCGTAGGAATATCCTGCTGTCAGAGATCAATGCATATGTTTATCACTTGTGAATATATATCTACTACACGAAGAAAGTTGCAAATTGTAATGTCCTTGGTGGACCAACTTTTGAGGGCATAAAAGCATGCAATTTGCAAAACTTTTCCCCACACAACCCTACTCTACCTACCCACAAATTTGAAAGAATTGACCCCATGAAAGATACTGTTGAACATATTTGATATATGGCTAAATTCTCTACACAGAGGAATTAGAAGAAGGAAGCTGAGTTTAGGCTGAGTTTTAAGATTGCTTCAGACTAGTTCATGGTTATTCAGGTACTGATAGCTTTTTCTAATCCCTATCTGTAGAGAAAAGAAGAAGAAGAAGAATTGGATTTATACTCCGCCCTTCACTAAGAATCTCAGAGCGGTTTACAATCTCCTTCCCTTCCTCTCTCCTAGAGAGATGATAAATAGCAGTTGGGTTTAACAGGGTGATTCAACAATCTGATGTAAGCACTTGAGGGTCTCCCAGATGGGCTTAAAATGCCTCTGTTGGAGTTAGCTACTCCCAGATTTGAGCTGGAGATTTTATTTAACTTGCATTAATCCCTGCCATGTGATAATGAACTTAAAATACTTAATTTGATGGCCTTCTACTGATTCCTACTCAGGTGCTGCCCTTTTTATGTTCTATTGTTATAATTGGCCTTTTGCTGCTTTGCTATATTTACGATGTCTTTTAAAGTGGAACATTAGAATGAAGTTGTCTGATGACAATATGAATGTATTTGTTTTTGCTGTGTCCTCCTTTCAGGTTATGATCAATATGCTGGTCCTCCATCAGCTTCCTCCTGCAAAGTTTGGTATGTAATCCAGTCTGTCTGCTTCCGTCTGACAGTTATGCAATTAATTTGCCTCAATTATGTATTGTGTTGAAGGTTTCCACAACTGCCCAATGGTAGGACAAGGACTGCAGCAGTGGGAGCTTATTTTTTAATTCCAGTCAGTGCCTTCAGCTTTTGTGCAAAATTGGGATGAGTCATCAAGACAGAAGGCCAGTTCTAGGGATGAGTAATGCCATGATCTTTGCAAGAAATGTGTTAAATTGAATTTATTCTGCATACAGTGCCTCACATTGGTTATTTGTTTGCAATTTAAATGCAAGCATATTTTGATTTATTTTTCATCTGTTGACAGCATTCGACATGGTAGCTGGACGGTTACAGGTGCTGGTCCATGAACATGATATAATGGAATGCTGGGATTAGTTACATTCCAGGCTCCTCATGGGCAGACCTTCCATCCTTGAAAACCAGCTGTGTTTCAGGTGTGTATGATGCTTTTGCACCTGTGCAGTCAGCACATGCTCAGAGCTGTTCTGGCCACCAGGCAGAAGGCTAGTCTCATGAACCACAGGGTCTGATGGCAGGGGTTTTCAGATCACAGTCCAGTAACACAATCAAAGGCAAAGTCAGAATGCAGTCTCAGTCCAGGGTCACACTGACCACTGAAGGGAGGTGACGTAATGCAGAATGTGGGGGGGGGAATGGAATAAAAAGAAGGCTGATCTTGATTTTAGTGTAGAATTGCTCGGAGGACACTGCAGTGAACGTGGATTAAAAGGAGAGTGCAGAAAAGGCCAAATGGATTGGTGGCTTTTCAAAGAACTTCTTAGCCAAACACTGAAGGATAGGCTTTATTGAAACACAGCATTTATTGATTACTGATTTAAATTATTTGTGAGTGATATAATAATCTATTTAAACAATTGCTTGCTGACTAGAGCAGTTATGCAGCAGAGATGGGGGATAATGGAATATCAGCTGGGCTGTCTGAGAGTGTACATGCATAAAGAACCAATTGCACAGCACTGTATGGTAAGTAAGGAATACAGTGAGACAGCCTGCTAAACACCCATAAATGTACCACTGAACTATTGAACTGATTGTTGAAAAATCAGGTTGCAAATAGTGAACAGGATGTGAGTCTAACCATCCCATTCATGCACAGCACAATGAATCTTCTTTTTTTAAAAAAAGATGCAGGATCTCCCCTCCATCCCTGATTTTCCTGCAAACTTCCAGAATCCTGTCATCGTTAAAAAAGACTTACACCTGTCCCCTTGATAATCCTGTTTTAGTACCTGGTTCATCTCAATAGGGGTCACCCACTTTAGGGGGATTTAGGTATAGTCCATAAAAGTAGTACCATTAGAGCATGCCAATAAATGTCATGTTGTGGTTGTAGTTCAGGTTGTAAAAGAGAAAGGTTTGGTGCTGTATATATATTTTAATTATATGTAACTTTCTGTATGCCTTTTGTTTTAATTAAAATAATTTAAAAAAGAAATGGGGGAGATATGAAATGGAAAAAAAATAACTGAAAATCTGGTGACAATGTTTTCTATGCACTTCGGTGAGTCTTGTTTAACGTTTTGCCACTTGTTTTTGTTTTTTCCCCTTCCTTTACAGTTTACAGGCCTGATTTGTAAGAGAAATGGAATATTTTTGCTATTTTTAATTGAATTTCGGGGTCTCTCACTTGTTCTTTCCGCTCTTTGACTGGCAACGGTCTCATCTGTATGGGACGCATAATGAATGCTGCATAGAAGACAAGCAAAGCAGCTTTCACATTCTACTTTTATTTAAGTATTATGGAAGATAAGAAAGAGGCCTTTTCAGCTGTCAGCTATTAAAAAGAGTTCAG
This sequence comes from Gekko gecko, assembly GCA_029375565.1. Lineage (NCBI taxonomy): Eukaryota > Metazoa > Chordata > Lepidosauria > Squamata > Gekkonidae > Gekko > Gekko gecko. The sequence goes on from JAPDNY010000009.1 coordinate 44,506,695, forward strand.
GCAGATATTTTACATTAACCGCAAGCGCAGAAATAAACTCTGGATTGGTACTCTTCTACAAAATAAGAAAAATCACCATTCTGCATGGCAACTATAGTTGCTAATATGCTGTTAATATGCTGCTCTCTTTGGGGACACTATGAATGTGAAATTGGACTACTGTTCTATCTTGCTCAGTATCACCTGCTTTTTAAATATTTATTATTTTTGCAAAATTAAAAGATAATTAAAAGAAAATACAGAAAAGAAAAATTGATCACACACACACATATGAAAGTCCCCTCACCGTAAAATCAATTCCCAGGCTTAACCCCTGGACCTAGAAACACAAAATTTGGGGAGAGCACTCCTACCATGATGTAGATTCTCACTAGGAAGAGATTTTTTGAAATTCGATCCCTAAGGAAGTCAAAAGAGCTAAAATGTGCTCCCCCCACTGCTTCCTCTGTGGCAGCCAGGCTGCTACCTCCTTGCAACCCTCATTTTCTTATTGGTCAGCTGCAGAGGTCAGAGTTCTGAGGTAAAACAAACAGTTACAGGAGACTGCAGAGAGCTAATGACAGTTGAGGAAATCAGGAATGCCCAACCATCTGTGAGGTAGCAAAAAAACAAACAAACCAGTAAACAGGTCTCACTTCACTTCTTACACTACAATCTTCTTCATTAGAATTCTTACAACAAATGTTACAATTCAAACTTCACATCATCAGTATTATAACTTCCTGACAGAGCAGTTCCTCAGTGGAACAGGCTTCCTCGGGAGATGGTGGGCTCTCCTTCTTTGGAGGTTTCCAAAAAGATGCTAGATGACCATCTGACAGCAATGCAGATTCTGTGAACTTAGGCAGATCATGAAAGGGAGGGCAGAAAGGGTTGCATCAGTGTTTAGTACTTGTGGCTGTTTCTTACACACCCAGGGAAATGCTGATTGCCACTTTGGGGTCAGGAAGCAATTTTTCTCCAGGCTGGTTTGGCCAGGGATCCTGGAGGCTTTTTGTCATCTTCTGGGCATGGAGCAGCATTCACTGTAGGTGTGGAGGGGGAGGTATTTATGTATTTCCTGCATTGTAAAGGGGGTTGGACTAGATGACCCTGGAGGTCCCTTCCAATTCTATGATTCTATAACTGGATTTACAGAACTTAAATACTGTAGCAGAGCACGGGTATCAGGCTAGTGTGTGTGTGTAAAGCTCAAAAGGTGATAATATATAACAAGATGAAATAGAAAATATTTCTCCCCAACACCCCCTTCACTACATTGAAAGGGTTTTGGGTCACTGTTTACAAAATATTACAAAAGTTACTTCTGTTGGGATACATTTAAATTTACATTTCGAATTTCATAACTAATCTGTTTTCAAACTGAATTATTAACTTTGCCATTGTGGCACACTCACTAAAGCATGTTTTTGCCATTTCTGTGTACTCACTAATACTTTGGGCAAATATCAAAAATGCAGAAGGGAGCACTATTGTACATCTCATAGTAGAAAATAAAAAAAAGTTTCTCTTCAAAGCCCACATTTATATTAAACATGTTGTATTTAGAACTGATTTACATTCTGCTTCTTCATTGAAATACAATTGTATACAGAATTTTAGACTACTTCTCATTCCAAATTTGACACCTGTTTGCATAGTATACACGTCACCTCTCTTCAAATGTCATAACTGACCTGTTTCTCAAATAAATTGTTAATTTTGCCATCACTGCATATTCAACAAGTTTATTTCCCTATTATTTTAAGTGTGGACAAATGTCTACGTTCCATTTTGCTTCGTAGATAATTCTAGTTGCTGTCACCATGGCTGAGTTCAGACTGGCAGTTTGAAGTGGGAGCCAGTCGTGGCAAAAAAGCTCCAGAACAAACTGTTCCAGGTTTTCCCGGTCACACTGCGCTGACTGATGTAGAAGCATACTGGGAGGAGGTGTGTGGGAGTGTTCAGACTGCTGGCCTGGAGGCACGGCTGTAAACGGCTTTTCCCTGGTAATTCGGCTATGTGCGCATATGCGCTCATGTGCATAAGCACATCTGGCTGATTTGGGGAGGATCCCATTGCGCTGGCACTGCATTGGGCGGTAGAGCAGAGCACAGCCAATCATATCGCTGCTGCCTTATGCACAACACGGGTTGCTCCCGGCTTTTCAGGTTGGCGTTCACACTTCCTGGCAGCAGAATGAAGTGGGATAAACAGGATCTCAGGGATTTGCTACCACTTTTACCAGGTATCTTTTAAACATGGGAGTGAAGTGGAACAGCATAGGTTGACTACAAGTGGGGAACGTCAGGCAGATATGCCTGTGTGAATGCCCCCTTTAATCCACTTGTGGCTGAAATGTGGCTATAGCGGGGCAAACTGCCAGTCTGAACTCAGCCCATGTATTTGAATACCTTTTCCATTTTTTTGGGCAAATTATTAGGCAGTATACCTAGTAGCATATTCTTGGCTTTCTTGGGAAATTTAGTTTAATATATTCTACATATTTCCATGTATTTTCTTCCAATATCTTTTTGCTTTTTTACATTTCCACCACATATGGAAAAAGTTTCATCTATATCTTGACATTTCCAGTATTTTCCTTTGTAGGTTTTATTTGCTTTCACAATATCCTTTGGAGTTATACCATCTAAAAACATTTTGTACGAATTTTCTCTTAATGCCTGACTGGCTGGTAAACATGATATCTTTTCCCCATAGTCATTCCCATTGATGCATGGATGACTGTTCTTTAAAGTTCTGCATCCATTTAATCACACAATTTTTCACTTGTTCTTCTTCTGTTTCTAGCTGGACTAGTAACTTATAAATCCATCACAGCAAATGCTCTTTTTGTTTTATAATCAGCTGTTCAAAGTCAGTTGCATCTCTTAGTGTTCCACCTTCAGTATTAATTATTTTCTTTGGTTCTGAAGCTGACTGATGATATAACAACCATTGAATATCTATTACTTCATCTCTAATATCTTGCCATGACTTGATTTTCCCCTGAGCATTTATTATAACAACAACAACAACAACAATAACAATAATAATAATATACTTTATTGTCATTGTATATAGTACAACAAAATTAAACTGCAATCCTCAGTGATCTACATGACACCATACACCAGAAAATCATCTTTATTTCTTGTGTCCTTATCATAGTGGGCATCTATTGGAGACATGAGCAGAGAGTCTGGGGGGCTCAATAAATTCCAGTCTGCAAACCATGCTCTCAGCAGTCCATCTCTTAATATATGACTTCTATCTTGTGAGAAGATCATTTCAGTTGATTTCTTGATTCATAAATAATTATATAGGCCTTCATCTAGGTCTGCTGATTCACGTTTTACTGTTCTTTCTCTTGGGTCTTTAATCCAGTCAGCAATCCAAACCAGGCCCACCATTTGGAAATATAATTTTATGTCTGGAGCTGCTAATCCTCCTCTCTTTTCTCATTTTATATTACTTTAAAATTTACTCTTGATTTCTTGCCATTCCAAATAAATTTGTTTATCTGTTTCTGCCATTCTTTCAGGGTTCCTTCTTCTCTATGTATAAGTAACATTTGAAACAGGAAATTTAGTTTTGGCAGTACATTCATTTTAATTGCAGAGTTTCTTCCCAGCCATGAGATTTTTAATTCCCCCCCGATCTGGATAGATCTATTTGTATTAATTTTCAAATCTTTTGGAAGTTATTTTTGAAAAGATTACAGTTTTGCCCAGTCATATTTATTCTCAAATATTTATTGGGGTTGGTGGCTACTGTACAGTCCGTACTTTTAATAATATCTTCTGGTAATTCTGTTAAAAATGTCGTAATTATTTTTGTCTTCTTTCTGTTGATTTTATAGTCTGAAAAAGATCCAAATTCTTCAGTGTGTTCCATTATGTACTGTAACAATGCCTGGGGATTTGAGACTGTCACTGCGTGATCTGTATAGCTTTTCATTTTAAACTCTACATAATCCACTTTTATTCCCTTGATCCTGGCATCCTGTCTGATCTTTGTAGCTAGAATCTCCATTGCTAGGACAAATAGTAGAGGTGATAAAGGAAGAGGAGGAGGAGGACATTGGATTTATACCCTGCTTTTCACTTAGAGTCTCAGAGCAGCTTAAAATCTCCTTTCCCTTCCTCTCCCCACAAGAGACACCGTGTGAGGTAGGTGGGACTGAGAGAGCTCTTTCAAGAACTGCTTGTGAGAGAACAGCTCTGAGAGAACTTGTGACTGACCCAAGGTCACTCCAGCAGCTGCGTGTGGAGATGCAGGGAATCACACCTGGTTCTCCCAGATTAGAGTCTGCACTCCTAACCACTAGACCAAACTGGCTTTCCTGGACATCTCTGGCATGTGCCTTTTTTGATTGAAATTGCTTCTGTTAGGGAAATTTCACATTACCCTTCTAAAACTGGTATTGTACCATCATGGAATAAACTGGTACAGAGATGGCCATTTCACAGTCTTTCCCTTCCTGTAAGGAGCTGTCTCTGAAGCGGTTAGGCATTTCAGACTGCACCGCTTTCTCTTCCTGCCATTCCCCCCACATGCATGATCTCCCTGAGAGGGTTTTTTTTTACATGCTATTGGGAGCGCTTTGGTGCTGTATCAGGACTACAAAGCAGCACCATAGTGACCCCCAGGGCCGGCCCAAGGGTTTTCTGTACCCTAGGCGAGGCTACTTTCTGGTGCCCCCCCCGCTTTGCACTCACCAATTACGTGGTTGCCAACCTCCAAGATGCACCCAGGAGGAAGGGAGGTGGCAACATTCTCTGGGCAGGAGGAGGAGGAGGCCAATGGTCGCCCAGCCCCCCCCCACAGGCCCTGTACCGGAGCGGGGGGGATGCGGGCGGAGGCAGAGGACATGGCTCCGGCGCCTTCTGCCCACCAGCCCCCGGCTGGCCGGGCACTCAGAACTGGTGGCGGCGGGGAGAGTCCCCGCCGCCTGCCACCATGCCGCTCCCGCCTCTTCTGGGTGGGAGGTGGAGGAGGAGGAGGCCAATGGTCGCCCAGCCCCCCCCGCAGGCCCCATACCGGAGCGGGGAGAGGTGGGCGGAGGCGGAGGATGTGGCTCTGGCGCCTTCTGCCCAACAGCCCCGGGCTGGCCGGGCACTCAGAACTGGCAGCGGCGGGGAGAGTCCCCACCGCCCGCCACCATGCCGCTCCCGCGTCTTCCAGGTGGGAGGTGGAGGAGGAGGAGGCGAATGGTTGCCCAGCCCCCTCCGCAGGCCCCATACCGGAGCGGGGGGAGGCGGGCGGAGGTGGAGGACGTGGCTCCGGCGCCTTCTGCCCACCTCTGTGCTGAGATGCAGTAGTGAATGTCAGTGTATTTAAATGGAGTTCAGGGATCTCAATGGGGTCACCATGGCACTGATTTGTAGTCCTGCTGCAGCACCATAGTGCTCCCAATAGAACATGTTTAAAAAAGGATGATCACATGTGGGGAGAAAAAGGGTGTGGGAGAAAACTGTCATCACAGGAAGCGCTACAGGGGCATTTTACACAGCACCCCATAGGACTTCAGGAGCTGTAGAAGGAATTGAAGACCGGTTGGAAGCAGTTCATAGTTAAAATGGCTCAGGCACACTTCCTGAACAGGACAAAAGCATTTCTGTCTGAAAGGGTAAATATATTCTGTCAGGGAACCAGTACTAAAATGGTTCTGTCTGAAATGACAGACAGAAACCGTTAGTGAACAGGGACATATTGGCTGTCTGAAATTCCCCTTAATTTCCCATTTATTAAAATCTTTGCTTGTTGATACATATACATACACCATTAAGTTGCAAAATTCAAGGCCACAGCCCATATTCTGATGTACATTCAGTACAAAAGGCCATGTTAAATTGTCAAATGATTTCTCTGCATCTAGAAATAAAAAAGCTGCTTTCTTTCTCTTAGTCACAAATTCAATTGCATCTATTTTGAATTGTATGTTATCTTTCATATACCCCTTTGGTACAAAACCTGTTTGATCAGTTTGTATTAAGTTTGGTATACATTTCCTTAAGTCTTTCTGCCATTACTGCAGCAAAGATTTTGTGATAAAACATAGGCAATAAATAAAAACAAAACCTAGATTAAGAAGAGAAGCTATACAAAAAAGGGATACAAACAAGGCATCCTAAAAGGATTTCATTGAGTGCCCATGAGTTCTTCTATTGTGAGACAGGGAGAGAAGTACTTCTTTCTCTGCCTGCTCTATCCCATGCATAATCTTGTAAATCTCGATCATGTCTCCCCCTCAGTCGTCGTTTCTCCATGGCATTTCATCTGAATGAAGGGAGGTGTCCAGTGTGGTGCCACAGGGCTTGGTTCTGGCACCAGTACTTTTCAATATTTTTATAAATTATCTGGATGAGTGTGTGGAGGGTCTGCTCATTAAATTTGCAGATGACACCAAATTGGGAGGAGCAGCAACCACACCAGAAGATAGAGATCAAATTAACCTAGATCTGAACACATTGGAAAAGTGGACAAATCTGAACAAGATGCGATTTAACAAGGATAAATGTTGAGTTCTACATATGGGCAACAGAAATGAGGAACACACATACTTGATGGGGGATACGCTTCTGGGTAGCAGTGTGTGTGAACAAGACCTTGGGGTATGGGTGGACCGTAAATTAGATATGAGCAGCCAGTGTGATGCAGAGACAAAAAAGGCTAAAGCGAACTTGGAGTGTATCAACAGAGGTATAACATCCAAATCACAAGATGTGATAGTCACACCGTACAATGCATTGGCCAGGCTGCACCTGGAGTATTGTGCGCAGTTCTGGAGGTCTCACTTAATGGATCAATGCAAAAGTCTAATGTTTCAGTATTACTTTAGAAACAAGAACCAGTAATTTTCTTGTGGGGGAAAAATCACATTATATTTTTGGAAGCAGCCCAGTCCTTATATCATAGGATTTTAATTACTTGCTATGGCAGCTCTATGAACATATGGGGTCCTTCCATCTACATCAGAGGCAGCTCCTCTTGTAGCTTAAATGATTGGGAAAACTGGGCATGCATTCTACCAGTTCCCATTATGGTTAAAGGATGTTTGGGTGGAGGGCCAAAGGTGTGTATCCTTGAACCAGCTCCATTTCCATTTGTTTGTGTTTTCCTAAAAGTCCCCATGGCTGTTTCATCACTCCAAAAGGCATGTAGGGTGGTGTGGGGGGGGGGGAGGTGAGGAAGCAAGAGCTCATTGAGCCTCTGGGCTGCACTCCCAGTCTGGATTGGGGTCTTTTTAAAAGGATTACAAATGCTTCTAAAATAGCATCAGCAGCCAGAGGATGGTTCCGTGGTCCCTGTAGCTTGTAGTTTGGCCCTAACTGACAAACCTAGAAAGCTGTGCATTGCTATCTGCTGTCCACATTCTCTGGTAGCATGAGGGCAGCTTGTAGCTATAACCCCTGCCAGTTTGGAGGGAAAGCTTTTTACTCCTAAAACTGTGGTCACACACACTAAGTAATCCTCTTTCAGTGCACTTTCAAACTGGATTTTATTGTGTGAACTGGCAAAATCCAGTTGGAAAGTGTACTGAAAGTGGATTGAAAGTGGATTATTTAGTGTGTGTGACCGCGGTCTAAATGACTTTTTTTTTTAAGTGAAAGGGTCGCTACTTCTTTTGTCTCACCCATTCTCCATTTTTGTCCTCTGTGGTAAAATAGGAGAGCACAAAGGTTGGCTTGAAACTCAACATCAAAAAAATGAAGATCATGGCATCCGGCCCCATCACTCCTTGGCAAATAGAAGGGGAAGTCATGGAAGTAGTGACAGACTTCATGTTCCTGGGATCCAAGATCACTGCAAATGGCGACTGCAGCCATGAAATTAAAAGATGCCTGCTCCTTGGGAGGAAAGTGATGGCAAACCTAGACAGCATAATGAAAAGTAGAGACATCATCCTGCCAACAAAAGTCCATATGGTCAAAGCAGTGGTATTCCCAGTAGTACTCTATGGCTGCGAGAGTTGGACTATAAGGAGGGCCGAGCGCCAGAGAACAGATTCTTTTGAATTATGGTGCTGGAGAAGACTCTTGAGAGTCTCTTGGACTGCAAGGAGATCAAATCAGTCAATCCTAAAAGAAATCAACCCTGACTGTTCCCTGGAAGGCCAGATCCTGAAGCTGAAGCTCAAATACTTTGGCCACCAAATGAGAAGGGAGCACTCACTGGAGAAGACCCTGACGCTGGGAAAGACTGAAGTTCAAAGAAGAAGGGGACGGAAAAGGATGAGATGGTTAGACAGTGTTATTGAGGCAACGAACATGAAATTAAGCAAACTCCAGAGCACTACAGAAGACAGGAGGGCCTGGCATAATGTGGTCCATGGGGTTGCGAAGAGTCGGACTTGACTGTGCAACTGAACAACAAAAAGTGTCCACATACAACACACCCACTCCTAATATAGATATAGCATTCTGAGTGAGATTTTAAAAATCCAGAGTTAATTATTAAGGTTTTAAAATAGAAACTTTAAAAAAATTGTTTCAGCACAACATTGGAAGGTAATCCACAATGACTGAACACTCACTATTTTGGTTAGCAGCCCATTCACAGGTTGTAATTGGCAACACAGAACATTTGACAAACTGTTTACTTGAGCTGAATAGTTTGCATACATTTGATTCCCCCATCTACTGATGTCTTCTCCCTTCTGTCGCGGGTTCGAACAGCGGAAGTGGTAGGCACGGAGTGGGCCAGAAGAGAGTGCGAGTATCCAAATAATACTGGAGACTTCAGCTAGGTGCAAACTATATACATTTATTTACACACCACAGCCACCATCAAACAGAGTGTCAAAGTGCTCTGCTGCAATCATACAAATGAGGAGGAGAAACTGTACATCACTCACTGTACATTTATACAAACACTAGTCAATCAGGCTTCAGTGCTGAGTCACAGTGATAGCAGTGGCAAGACTGCCCTGAACCGGTTATAGCCAGCTCTAACAGAGGTTCCTGGCTGACAGCTACCTGTCACTAGATCAAATACATCTAGCCAGACTTACAGAACATGTGGATCTCAACACCTTCCTTTCTGCAGTTTTCCACACCCCTTAGGTATGCAAAATATTAACATTTCATAGTTGGTGAGGTATATCTCTCTGTTCTTTGCTCATTAATGGCAAGAGCAGGCAAATTATCTGAATCTAGAAAATTCACACATACTTGCCTTCATATTGTCATCTGGGAAGTGTAATAACTTTTTTGGAAAAAGTATTCCAAGGTATTCTGCATTACAAGGAAGAGCTTCTCAGATTGGCTGGATCATATGCTATAAATATTGCTTATTTAGCAAGCACAACTTATCCCTGATCAGCTAGCACAAACCGTAACATGCAGGAAAGCCTCTAGAAGCAGTTCTGTGGAGAACTGACACGTTCACTGTTGAAAATCATGCAAGCACAAAAATGCATACCTTGTTCAGACTTCAATCAAAATGGTGAAGTTATCTGGTGAGACACAGATCGAAAAGACACCAGGAGGCACTTCAGACACAACAGGTTCCATAGCCACGGTACCACTACTGAGGAGGCCCTGTCCTGTGTTATCATCCAACTATTCAGAATGTGGTGTACTTGGAGAAATGTCTCTTGGAAGTTCCTAACAGATGAGCAGTTTCATACAGTTCTATTGCATTTGCTGCAGATGTGGCAGCTTATTTGTGGGAGGGCCTGGACTTATAATGATCATCACACTGGGGTAGTGGTAGTGGTGGGGGATACTGCAAGTTTGAAATTGAGAAGGAAACAAAGAGTAGGAATGGCTTTCTTACCCTTGCCCTTGGCTTTCCCTCTGTTTTTTGCTTTTTGACTTACTAATGCAATGGAAACTCTCTTTCCCACACTCTTACATCTCCCCCTTCCTTGCTTGTTTTTTTTCCCCAATGGTCGTTTTCTCTGTTTCTCAAGCCTAATGCAGTATTTAATCACATGCGGTACTTAATGACATGTACCACTTAGCAAATAACCCTCTTATTCTCAACTTTTATTACTTTTAATCCAGAACCTGCTGTAATGGTATTTCATTGCTCACATTAACTTGTTACACATTATAGCATCTCAAAATAGCTCTCATTACTTGTTTTTCATGCAGTCCTGGCTGCTGCTATTCAGGTATGAATGAGCAAAGGGATCTTTTCAACCCTGAATACATAATGGTGTGCCCAATTTGCAATTCATTAAACAAGTCTCTAAAAATGTTTTGCCATGACCTTGGGCCATGTAAGAGCAGCAAGGATTAATCTCCAAGTCAAGAGGGGAAAGACCTAAATATGTTGTTGGGCTCAGCCAAGATGATTTAAAGTTCTTTTGATGACCTTGAGCAAGTTACTTAACCTTTACACCTACAAGCTGACAGACATGTGGTGGCAGAGTTCTTACCTTAAAGAAACCCTCTTTAATATCAGCATAGTGTTCAACATTCACCATTTTTCAGTTGCCATTTACATGGGATTCTGTTTGTACAGCTTGCTTCCCCTCCTCCGTATCTCACACTTCAGTAACAGAAGCAAACAATCTTTCTGGGACATTAAAGAAGAACAACCCAATAGTTTGGAATGAAAGATGTATGGAACCTACCTGAGCAATTTAGCAGTTATGCATGGCCTGCACTTCTTTACAGAACTGCACCATAAACCTGAAGTCAGTTTAATGTTGAATCACCTGCCGTTTCGACTGTCTTCACTACTGATGCCTCTATTTGTTTTCCTAGTTTTCATTTTAATAAATCTTGTTAGGTACCTTCCTTTTAGCTTTCAGTGCACATTGTGTGATGGCGAGGAGACAGCCTGATGTGAAATAGCATGTAGCACAGCAATATAATTGAATAAGAGGGCACAATACATTTAACAATAGAGGCTGAAACTTCCATAGGGTTGCCAACCTCCAGGTGGTAGCTGGAGATCTCCTGGGATTACAACGGATCTCCAGGTGTCAGAGATCATTTTGCCTGCAGGAAATGGCATTATGCCCCATTGAAGTTCCTCCCCACCCCAAACCACACCCTCCTCAGGTTCCATCCCCCAAATCTCCAGGTATTTTCCAACCCAGAGCTAGCAACCCTAGGCTGAAGTATGATTGAAAAATTGATGGTGTTTTTTTTATTTGAACTTTTATGCTTACAACACTCAACTATTTATAATAAAAGAAAAAGTAGCAAGAAACTAATTAAATTATAAAGACAAAACAGTGATTGCTCTCAATCAAAATTAAATAAAATAGATATGACCAGCTCATTGGGTTGAGTCCAAAAGTGTCTTAGCATGAGTTCTGATATGAGGGATCTGCAGTTTCTGTGGATTTTACAGTTGAGCTGGAATCCTGCACTATGTCCAACACTGCTGCAATGTTTTGAGGTGGCACTGAAGACTACAGAGGCAGGCAGTAGGCCTAGGATCATATTTTCTTAAATTGCGAACACTGAACTGAACCATAGAGGATAACTTTGATTAAGACATCCTTCACATTATTTATTTATTTACTTATTTATTCATTCATTCTCCACAGATCTGCTTGAGGAGGCTCACAGTTTTTTTAAAAAATACTATAAAAAGAAAAGATCGATATTAGATCAGTATTAAGTAGATCAAATTAATCAATATTAATTTTTTTTTTAAAAAAAAAATATAAACTAATGAGAGACGTAAAACAGTCTCTGGGTTAAAAAAAGGAAAGGAAAAAATAAAAAAGAATAGTCTTTTGGCTAGAAGCAGAACATAAAATGGGTTTAAAAGATAAAAACAGTTACAATGTGGATCAAAAAAGAAATGTTTTGTCCTGGTGTGTAAAAGACAGGAATACAGATGCCATTCCAGAGGGCAGCATTCCAAAGGTGAGGTACCACCATGGCAAAACCCATCTCTAGTTGCCACCTGAACCACCTTTGGATGCAAGGTGCACAGGGAGAAGGGTTTTGGAGGCAGATTTTAACTGGTGGACAGGACAGTATGGGAGGAGATGATCCGTCAAGTATCCTGGCCCCAAGTATAATCCCTGTATCCAGACCCTGATGATAACCCGATTGCTGAAGTTTCTTTCCTGTTCTCAATTTCCTCCCAGTTTACTTGGCACAGACAACCAGACTAATTAGTATATTACCTCCATACATTCTCTGAGTTGTTCGCCTTCCCATTTTCTTTTATTTTCTTCACATCCTTCTTTGCAATTGCCACTGGTTGAGATGCTCCTGGTCACAATAGTCTTTGAAAAATATTGCTTTTAAGCTGCATCTTCTCAAACATCCTTTTAGAACAAACAATAAATTCAGGGCTATTGTAGTCGAACTGTGAATCTAAAACCCAAATAATGAATTGTCACATAGCTGAGCCTCTGAATTTTAAGTCAAATGTGCAGTCCTGCTCAGGGTACAAATTGATCTGGTACCAAAAGACATCCTTCATTTCGTTCTCATGCTTGGGATCACAAGTAAGTTCACATGGAACTATCAATAATGGAAATAAAACAATATAGTAAGTTTATTCTGGTTTCTACTTCAGTTTTATTTTGCGACCCTCACAAGGTATAGGAGAACTTTGAAAAGCCATTTTTTTTAAAAAAAGGTCAATATCTTTGGAAAGCCAATGTTAAAACCAATTCTGACTTCAAGGCAACTATAAACATCCCTTTATCAAGTAGGTTTTTATGTGTGACTAGTGATATGGTTGGATGTTCTGTGGAATTAACTGCTCTTGTTGATCTTCCATACTGATTTAAAGATGTCAAATTGACACTGACAGTAGAATTCCCTTTAATAATAAGCTCAGCTGTGAATCCCTAGTATTTCTAGAGCTGTCAGGCCTGAATATAACATCAAACCTGCTTTGGTGTGGCTTCACACCTCTCATCCAAATATACTGAAAACTGCTGTTAGACTTAAAGCGAGAGGAATGTTCTGAACTGTGTCATATCGGGGTTCCCTCACTTGTTTTTTTTCCCTGTGGCACTTGTAAGACCAGCAAAGTTTTATTCAAGGTATAAACTTTCATATGCTGGTTTTGTTGTGAGCTTTTTCCAGAACTATATTTAGTTCAGTGATGGTAATATTTAAATTGCCTTTCTTGGAACAAAAGGCAAACAGTAGATTAATGTTTTTAAGAAAGTGTTTTCTCAGCACAGTGTGACTCGAAAGAATTACTGTTTTCTTGTGGTGCTTAAAAATGTCACCATTTGATTATTCCTGCCAACTCATCAATCATATTGTGAGCTCCTGCAGTGGGGAAGAGAAAAGTGATCTCACAGAGAGCAACAAACATCCGGTGTCCCTGATAAGAAACATGACATGATGTCGCAGATGTCAAAGCTAATTTACACAAAGGATGGTAACACCCCAAGTGAAGAAAATCACAGCCAGTGAAAGAAACCCTTTCCTTGGGGGGGGTGGGAATCATTGCATAAACACATGTTCCTGAAGCTTGCAATGCCTGAGCATAACATACACACAAACTCAAACAACTCAGCTCCGCAGTTGTGGTAACTCTGTACATGCTTGTGCATTTATCTGCCACCTTAAAGCCTGCCCTCTGATAATGAATGAGAAACAGATAATGAATGAGATGATGCCTTGTCTGGAGCCTCACAGTCAAAATGCAAGGAATGAGTTCAAACATAGAATGGAAGAAAAACATGAATGACTCCTTATAATATTGGATGCACCTGTTCTAGCTATCTTCCTCCCTGAGGGGGTTCATTATCGTCATCCGATACAATTCAGAACTGATCATTTGTCCTTTCCTTTTAATATGGAAAGCACAAAGGCTGAAGTCCCCAGCTTGTCAGCCTTTAAGGTGCCATTGACCATCTGTTTTCTTTTGCAAACCCAAGAACACTTTTTTTTTTTTAAAGTAAAGCTCCATTAAATAAAATGAGATTTGCTTCTGGGTAGACGTGCTGTGGGTTGCTCCCACAGTTATGTTTTAAACATGTTTTATTTAGTGCTTATACTTCTCCTGCTAATCAAAGACTATGCAAGAGAAATTCTGTCCCCTCCTTTCAATTATTTATTTGCAACTCCTCCTCCCTGAAGGGGTATGAAGTAAAATTTGTGCTGAATTTGGGCTGGGCCAGGGTATGGGAAGCATTGTTCGTCTGAGCATATGCTCCCTAAACATTGATTGCCCAAACTTCAGGGCCGGTTTGGAGAATTGATGGAGCAAACTCCCAGACAATGGTGGGCGTGGAATTCTCTTCAGCCTTGGAAACACCAATAGGGACCCTCAAAAGCTTGACAGGCACTGCTGACTGCCATTTGTCCCTATGGAAATGGAAAGCCATATAAGCCCAAGACACAGCTCAGCCCACCTTTGTTTTGTTTTTTTGTAGTAAAACTCTCCTAAAGAGGAGAGAATTTTATTCTTTTTATATAAGAAAAGGGTAGGGTAGACAGATGGAGAAAGAAAAAGATGGAGTGAAGTTTTTTCTGTTAAAAAGGGTTAGTTTTAGTTAGTAATCAATACCATTTTTGGCATCTATCATGGTTAGAAGATCTTTTTAGCTTTGCAAAGTCCAAAATCATTCTGTTAATACAGTTAGTAAAGTCCATTGGGGTTAGTAATTAAGCAGCTCCTTCCAGATGCAACATGAACAATCCTCAAGGTGTCTTCTTTTTAAGTCTCTTCCAATTATGGATTGAGTCCTTTTTAACCTGGATGCCTTCCGTTCCATCGCCTCCTTCCCCTGGGCTGCTGTCTTCTTCACTGCTTGTCTCAATTTTGAGTGCTGCGTCTTCCTCCCAGCTGGCGTGTCTCTTCAGAAGTTTTTGCTTTTTAAGGATGTAGTCTATCTTCTTTCTTTTCTCTTTTCCCTTGTACTTCTGGCCTTCAAATTTCCAGGGCGCCACAGCCACTTCACATGAAATTAGATCTCTGATATATTGCCTGCTATGCTCAGCCTCCCCTTCTACTGGCAGAGTATTTTCTTTTATAAAAGCGGAGTAGGCTTTGGGAGCCATGTCCACCTCTTCTTTTATTTCTTTCGCTTCACTGCCAGTTAGGGGTGCCAAAACACTCGTCAAGGTAAATCCGAGATCTTCTTTCTCTTCTTCTTTTACGCCCTGAAGACTTAAAATCAAATTCGTTTTCTGTTCAATTTCCGCCATCTTCCTTGATGTTTCCGATATTTGTTTCTGTCGACTGATGAAGACACTTCCCATTTTAAGCAAAGTTTCGTTGATTTTCTGCATTTCCTCCAGCAGAGGGCGCAGTATCTCATTTTCTTGTTGATTGACAGCAAGCTCTGGGCAGGGGGGCTACCCGGACCGGAAGTCCCTCCTCTCTTCTCTTCCGGTTTCTGCAGGACTTTCCCCGTTGTCGACATTTTGTTTTATTGTTTACTTTTACAAAATTCGTGCCGCATCCCCCAGGAAGCTAAAAGGATCGTAATCTTCCGTACAACCCCGATGGTACTTTCACCAACACTGTTTTTTTCTCTCTGCCCCCCTTCGTGCTCAGCCCACCTTTGTTGAGTGTTGCAGTGAGCTGGAGAGGATCTGAACTACACAAATAGGAGGAAGCTGATCAGCACTGCTGGGCAGAGGGGATTGTTCTTTGCTCTGCGTGTGTGCACGCGCAATCACACCGAGCCTTTCTGCTCACATTGAGCAGTGGGTCTTCTCTACTGGGTTCCTCAGAAGACAGCCTGCATGTCTACATCCCCCTCTTTTGTGGATAAACTCTCTGGGCTGGGGCATGTTTGCTGGGCCAGGGCTCTGTGTGCCGGTGCCACCTAGCCTGAAGCTTTGCTTTGCTTCTGCTGTGGGTTTCTATCCTCTACTTCCTCACCCCGCCCTTCCTTTTATTTTTGATCAACTCTCTGTGTTGCGGTGTGTTTGCTGGACCAGGGCTCTGTGTGCCACACAGCCTGCTTTGCTTCTGCTGCTGGCTTCTATTCTCTACCCTCAGAACATCCCACTTCTTTGATCTTCTGGGGGCTTTAGGTGTTTGTGGGTCAGGGTTCTGATTCCACACAGCCTCTCTGATCATGCAGGGTGGTGGGGCATAGCTGGTGGGCACCATGGCTGAGGACTCACATTTATACACATACCTCACACCCTACCCCTCCTCTTTTGTTCTTCTGGCATTCTGCTGGGGGCTTTGGGTGTTTGTGGGTTCAACACCATGTGGGGGAGAGTGGGTAGAAGGGGTGGTTGCCATGGGGGAAAGAAGCCCTCATCCTCCTGTGTACCAGAGGGCCCTGTCCCTGGGTACCAAACACAGCCCCCTCAGGGGATATCCCCAGGACATCATTGACAGGGGTCTCAGAGCCTCCTTCCTCTGATTGTTCCATGGGGCTCTCACAGGGAACAGAAGAAGAGATTTTGGCACTGCCTTAACAGCAGTAGTTGCTAACGCTGTTTGGGAGGGAGGAATCTGACAGCAGTGATTTGGGGGTGGGAGTGGAGGTGAAGCATCTGCACCTTCAGCATCCCAACTCTCAGCTGCTCCTGCCACCATCAGTGGTAGGCCCCCCTCTGGCACTTCCCAGCCCAGCACAAGAGGGCAGCTGTGCCTCCCACCTGCTCCAACATTGGCCGCGAGGTCATGTTTCAATTCCACCATGTGGAATTCTGCATTGGCCCCAGTGACCCCTGGGTAGCAGAGTGCCAGGTGTGCTGTGCCCATGTTTGGAAGGGGCAGGAACACTCAACACCTGTCCTCTGGCATTCTCTGGAGGCACCTCCAGAGGATGCAGTGAGTCAATGGTGTCCAAGGATGCAGCCACCCATAACAGTGTGGGTGGCTCCAAGGCCTGAGGGAGGAGGGGGGTTGGCCATCCTGGGGAGCATCCACTGTAAGATTATTGCTATGCATGCCCAAGACTTTCCCCAGGGCTTTGTTCTGGAATTTGGGTGGTCTTTCCATTTCTCTCTCCCTTTCTCCCTCTGTTCTCTAGGGTCCCCAAGGTACCTCCATATCTTCCCTCCATTTTCAATGCCGTTGTGTCTGGATCTTCTTTGTGTCACAGCCACAAGCTACTTCCACTGTTTATGGATGATTTCCATGCCCTGTTCGGGGAGGAAGGGGGTTGGCTGCACTCCACAATCATGTTGTCTCCAGACAGTGAATGGTTCTGGGAAGGTGAACATGGCTGGCATGGTGACCACAGAACATGGCCATGGCTTTTCCCAGGGCCTTGCATAGGAGTCTGAAAGAACCTTCCTTTGTTCCTGGGTTCCTCACTTGCCCCACTGACAAAAAGATCACCATGCATGGCCAACCCTTCCTGGGAATACAACCTTGGCAGTGGCTTCAAGCAACTGTAATGCCAGTAGCTCACAAAGTAGAATTTTTGCTCACAAGACTCCACAGCTTAGAGGGAGCATTGGCTTGGAGCCACCACATCTGCACTCATTGTGTGGCACTATGGGGTCATGCTCATCTGTGATGGTGTGGTTCTTTGAGCCACCAATGCACATCACTTGCTTCTGCATCCAGTGGTTTCTCTGGTCCAGAGCCATCCCCTTTCACTTGAACCACTGACAAAGTGACTACAGGGCATGGCCAATTCTTCTGGAGTGTTCACTGGGTAGGGCTGCCAGCCTCCAGGTGAGGCCTGGGGATTTCCCACTTTTACAGCTTCCCTGGAGAAAATGGCTGCTTTGGAGGGTGGACTCTATGGCATTGTACCATGCTGAGGCCCCTCCCCTCCCCAAATGCCACCCTCTCCTGGATCCACCCCCAAAGTCTCCAGATATTTTCCAACCCAGACCTGGCAACCCTATTGCTGGGGTCCCAGATCTCAGTCACCAGTGTTATTGTGAGGGTCTCCTGAGTTTGTTAGGGAATTAGCCAGGAAACCCAAACAAAGTGAGAGGGGGTAATCAAGCAGGATTTCCACCTACGTATACAGAAATTTTTCCTTCAGTAGAACTCTCAAAATGTGATTAATGAAGTAGGTTTTATTAATAAAGAGAATTAAAGAATAAAATAAAAAAATATTAATTGAAGAGCACTCTATAGACACATGCACAAGTTCAGAAAATAAAGGTGGTAGCTTATAGAGACTGAAAAGGGAACTTATTTTACGGGACTATATTTATCCGTGCAGGGAACAGAGATCCGAGAAGGATGTGCAAGACGAGCCAGTGTCTCACTCAAGGAAGGAGGAGTACCCAGCTTCATGTTGGGGGTGTAGGTTAGTGGATGTCCAAACACACACACACGTAGGCAAACACAGAGACAAAAGACACTCTACTCAACAGAGTGTGGCTTGATATACCCCTTTGAACATGATATATTTGCTCTTAGAACAATGCTGTGATGGTATGAATGAAACAATGTGTCTGAGCAAGGAAGTTTCATAACTTTCCCAGCAATTGCAAATGCAATGTAACGTTCATGTGAAAATGTCTGTTCTGTTCAGTGACCTCTAACTGCCAGGACAAGACACCTATCACACAAAAGATTATGAGATTAAAATGGTTTTTATTAGATACTTAGGATGACCAGGTGAGGAAAGGCCAGGGAAGCTAGGGTGTTGGTTAGTGTTCTGTCCTTTTCTGAAAATTAATCTTTGGCATTGATGGATTTAAAGAGGGGAGGGAGCTGCCAGAAACCAGACCCTTTCACAATACACCTTTGGGATCAGTTTTCCAGACAAGCCTCTGTTCAGTATTTGATGGCACACATTCCATGTGACTGTGGGACTTATTTTGATCAGGGAGGAGTATAGAGTGGGTGATCCTGTGAGATGCTAAGAAAGAAGGTCACCTGCTGTCACCTTTTCCGAGGTACTGGACTAGTCCAGGCATAACACCAGTGCCACATCCTTAAACAGAGTGGTTATGGGCTCCAGAGCCATCCCCTTTCACTTGCACCACTGGCAACATGAGTGCAGGGCATGGCCAATCCTTCTGAAATCTTCACTGGGGATTGCAGATCTCAATCACCAGTGCCACATCCTTATACAGGCTGGTCATGGGTTCCAGAGCCATTCCCTTTCACTTGCGCTGCTGACAAGGTGACAAGGTTCTTCCTGGGCATTTGGGTGTTAGTGCTTTGAGCCACCCCATTGGGTCCACTCATTCCCATTGGGCATCGGGTGGACTCAGGACTGTTTTCCAGTCCTTCACTCTGCCCACTGTCAAGGTGACTGCAATGCATGGCCAACCCTTCCTGGGCATTTGGGTGATACGTGGGACAGGGCTTTGAGCCACCCCATTTGGTCTGCTCTTTCCCATTGGGCATTGGGTGGACTTTGATCTGGCCTGTCACTCTGCTTGCTGGCAAGATGATTGATAAGCATGGCCAAGGTTTTTCCCAGAGCTTGGTTCTGGGAGGTTTGAGTGATCCTCTGTTTCTCTCTTCCTTTATCCCTGTTCTCTTGGGGCCCTGAGCTACCTCTATGTCTTCCTTCCATTTTCAACACTGTTGGGTCTGGGTCTTCTTAGTGTTGTGGTCCTGAGCCACCTCCACTATTGTGGGTGACTCCTGGGCCTGAGGGAGGAGGGAGGTTGGCTGTACCCTGCAGTAATCTTTACAGCAGAAGTTGAATGGGCCCAAGGACATGGCCTCCTGCAATATTGGGTGGCTCCTGGGCCCGGGCGAGGCAGGAAGCGGATTGGTCCTGTCCTGTAGTCTCCTTGCCAGCAGATGGTGAATATGCTTGGGGATGTGGCCACCCACAACAATGTGGGTGGGATGTGGCCACTCACAGTGTGGGATGTGGCCACCCACAACAGTGTGGCTGGCTCCTGGGAAGGTCAGGAGGGGGTTTGGCCCTGTCCTACACATCTTGAAAGCAGGTGATGGGTAAGCCTATGGAGAAGGACACCTGCAACAGTGTGGGTAGCTCCTGGGCCCTGGCAGGGCAGGAGAGGGGTTGGCCCTGCTCTGCAGTCACCATGCAAGCGGAGGGTGGGTGGGGCAGGTGTGCCGAGGGACACAGCCACTCACAACCATGCAGGTGGCTCCCAGGCTTGGGCAGGGCAATAGTGGGGTTGGCCATCCCAGGGAGCATCTGACTGAAGAAATATTTGTTAGCCTTGCTTTCCTCCCATCACGGCATTCCCTGGGGTGTCACACTAGGATCCAGGGAGAGTTTCAGTCAAGTAATAATTTATTATGGTCATGGACCAGCAGAGTGAAACATACATTGCCACTGAGATATTTAAAAAAGTACATATGTATCACTAAATACTGTATCTTGGTAGACCCAGAAAAAAACCCCGGGATCACAGTTTCTGTTTCCTTGGTAGACTCTGGCAGCTGCACAGAATCTGACAACTCTAGCTGAGGTCCCAGGTTCAAGGTCATGAGACCTGGGTTTGAGTGCCCACTTCTACCACGAAAGCTTGCTGGGTCACCTTGGGGCCCGCCACATACTGTCAGCCTGACCTCCTTCACAGGGGGGTGCTTGTGAGGAAATGGAGGAATGTTCTAAGCCTCTTAAGTCCCAACTGGGAAGAAAAGAAATAAATGCAAATGCATGCATGTACTCCACTGAGCAACGTTTATCTGTTTATTAAAATATGTATACCCCACCTTTCCTTTGGGGTTAAATCAGAAGCCTTCCCCTGATCTAGGGAGGCTTCCTTCAATGTAAATGACTCTTTCATTGGAGGAAGGCTGCTTAGGCTGGGGAAAAGGTTACATGGAGGATGGTTAGATCCACCCTGCTGTTGCCAACTGGGCTTTTTTAGAGATATTAAATGTAAATGTATAACATTTTGGTCTTCTTGTATGGTGAAATATGCCCCAGTGGAATTCAGTAACCTTTGCTAAAGCATTTCGGTCCAAAGTGCAGATGGTGTATCCTACTACATAAGTATCTATAGAAATCTTTGCCTTTCTGGTTAAAGGCCCTGAAACTGTTCAATTAATCTGTGGTTCAAAGGCATAAGTATAAAAGTACATGACTTCTCTTTTTAATTTATCACAAGCTGCCAATGAGTTTATGAATTTAGAATCAAAGGCTTCCCCCATTAAGTGGTGTGGCCTGCTGGATCTCTGTGTGAAAGCATGCCACCTTCGATTGGCAGAGTCAATAGCAGAAAGGTTCATCAGAGTAACAAAGACCCACTGTGACATCAGAAGATCAACCAGTTCTTTTAGCAGCTACTACGAATGCCTTCCATGCTGAAAGCATACTGCAAAAGAAGTGTGATGCATTGAAATACTTGTAAGGAACAATTAAAGGTAATTGCTGAAGACTTCTTTGTGAGCAAAAATCAGAAGCAATAATTTTCATACTACCTTTGTTAAGCAACAGTTCCTTTGACTGAGGTCCATGGATGTGACTAGCTGTGAGATTGCTTGAAAGATAGAAGAAAGGCAAGTTCCAGAACAGAGAACTGCAGATGACTTGATGCTTGTATTTGAGCTAGCCTGTGTAGTGTAGTGGATAGAATGTTGGGAGACCTTGGCTTGAATCTTCACTCTGCCACGGAAGCTTGTTGCTGACCTTGGGCCAGTCACATACTCTCACCCTAACCTACCTTTCAGAGGTGTTGATGTGAGGATAAAATGGGAGAATGATGGCATAAGCTTCTTTGGTCCTATTGGCTAGAAATTTCAAAATAAACAAATTTTGCCATATATAAACAGACAATCTCTCAGCTAAGGAGAAAAAATCATGTTAAGGTTAAAAAAATTTAAGGACCTTGTCCTGGATCCTGTGAAGCTTGGGCAAGGGGGTGCTAGGAGAAACTGCTTCTCGTTTTCTACTTCTGTTTTCACAAGATGCTCTGGTCCAAGAGCATGACAGCGTTTTTCCTGGTGTTCCATTTTCACTGCAGCCCAATTTGTCCATAAGGGTCTTGCAATGCCCAGCATTACTCTTTCAAAGGTTTCAGGGGACCAATAGGGAAAGCAGAAGAGAGGACACTTCTGCATCTGCTGCAAATGCCATATGCTTGCATTTCATAGGAGATTACCCCCCAGGGACCACATACACATGTAAAAAAATATCTGCATGTATTTACATTTGTCAACATGCTTTAGCTGGACAATTTGAAGTGAGGATTTGAAAAGGGCAACTCTTGGCTTTGATATGAACAATTCTTGAGAAAGATTTGCCGAAACGGACTTCCACTGGTCATCCGTTGGATTGCAAGTGAAGGTTTCACCATAGATAGAGAGCCCAAGGATAATTATACTATAAAGATTTATGTATTTTGAGTTGATCTTTAATGTTTGTATGTGGGGAAATCTATAGAATTCTCATAGTTTGTTAAACAAATTGAAATGGACAAAAGTATAATATTTATAGAGAATTTAATGAAAGTAATTTGCACATAGTATAATTTGATACACATATTAAATTTAATATTTTCATATATCGTTGTAGGTAAGATTACATGGTGTGTTTTTGTTTTTGGTTGTACTTCATAGGAACCAAATTGTTGGGTAAAGATTTTATATAATTTTATGGGCAAACTCTTCCTATTATTTTTATAGGAATATAACAAAATAATTTTACTGATTAGAAATGGTAAGCTGTAGCCAGCAAGTACTCCACCTAGATTTGCTTCACCTGAGAATTTTTAAAGCTGTCTTTTAAACTTTTGACATGACATGACAGCTTACTTTAAAAGAATGAATGCTTGCTTCTAGAATAGGAACATTTCTGGTTAATTTTTTAAAAAACAAAACAATAGCTGGTGGCCCCTCTCTCAAAAGTGTTTGTGATCCCCTGACCCACTGGATCCATCCAGCTCTGTTTGTGATCCCCTGACCCAACCGTAATCCTCCCTAGTTCAAAGTAGATTTTTCAGGATCGCTATCGTTGTTATGCTCACATAATGCTGAAAAAGTGACTGAAAAACTGCGAACATGGTGGAATGCTGAAAGGAATCACAGATTATCTTATACTGTTGATGTAAGATGTTCATTAGAAGCAGCCCCTGGCCACAAAAAGAACAGCTATTATTCAACATCCAGATAGTATACGTTTTGGTTTCAGTTTTATTGTTAGCTGCCTGGAGAACCATAGTTCGCTAAGCATGTGGGATATGTGCTAAAATAAACATCTGACAGTTATAATTCACTAAACTGCACTGGGCTTTGCAACAGCTTGTGGTAGTGCAGACAAAAAAAAATCACTGATCTGCATTCATTTCTTTGAAGCCCTACCTGAGAATGTGGCACCCCTGCTTAGGGAGGACGTCTGTCCTGGCATGAGCCCTGACCTGAAGTAGAAACTCCAGGGATATGTAGCAATTTGTTTCTTCTGTTTACAGCAGGTTTTGTAGCCAGTAAAAAAGGGCTCCTGGCAAAGTTATTAGCATGAAGCTAAAACTAACTCGACACAACAAGCAGTGGAGTTTATGCTGCTGGGTTTCTTAGGCATACCTCAGGGGGGCTGAACACTCCCCTGCAGCAAATTATACTATCAAGCCAAACCCCAGCAGAGTGCTGAGTTTGACCTGGAAAAGAAACACCGTAGTAAAAAAAATAAGTAGTTCATCATTTGTGACTAACCTTTCAAGTTAGACAGCTGCTGTAGCAATTCCCAGGACCAGAGTAGGAGCTGCCAGAAATGCATTTAAAACACTTAGTGGATATATTGGTCCAATCTGCATTTGCATTTTAAAATCAGTTTTGTGCTGCATTTGCATTTTTAAATCAGTTTCGTGCAGCTGTGATGCTGTCTTTCGCTATGCATGATGGTGTCACAGCAGCACGAAACTGATTTAAAAATGCAAATGCAGATTCGATTATAGTCATGACAACTACTGTGAAAAAAGTCATTGCATTTGAGGTGCAGAGGTTTTGCAAGAATCTGGAAGGTCTTGAGTTGTCTGACAAACAGATCTAAAACTCACATGATTGTGGGAACATGTATATGGAAAGGAAAAAAGTCATGTTTATATACAGCATGTCTCATTGAATCTCATGGTTTTGTCATGATTACATTCATTGGAGCGGATAGGCATCACAGATTGCTGTGGACAGTCAATCAGGAGATGTCGCAGCAAGGACCTACTTGGATGCCATCTTTGCGGGCTCCGGGGCTTGAGAGCTAGGAGAGGCAACCATGTGGTCTTTTGCTGGCTGCATGGTCTGTAGCAATGGGTGGAGTCCAGTGGCAGTACATCAGACTGGGGAGAAGTTGCGGGTCATCCCATAGGGCATTGCTTGCCTGCCCTTCCTCTCTTTAGCCAGCTTCCAGTGCTTGGCCCTACATAGAATTTATCTTGTGGCACTGATCTGCAGAGCCAGGCATCCATCTTCCTTCACCCCATCCATGTGGTCAGCCAAAGGGACAAGAGGAGGCAACAGCCATATGGCCTCAGAAGCATCTTTGGATCTCTTCAGGACTGGGGCTTTTTAACAGCCTTTTTATGGTGGGCTCTCCCTCCTGCTTCACTGCCATACATTTTTAAACTACCAGATAAACTGAGTGGTGGTAGTTGAGTGGCAGCAGTCTTTGGCCTTCAGTGGTGGCAGTCACTGGATCTAGGGCCACAGCAATGCCTGGGAGCCCTCTGGTACTTATTCTGTTGGTGTGAATAGTGGCACTGCCTTCCAGCATCAGGCTATTTGAGGTAGAAGGACTGTGATTGGCCTTGAAGTAGCAGTGCTGCTGCAGTTGGGACTAGTTGCCAGGGCATTTGTCTCATGAGGTTGTTTTTGTGGCTTCAGGTCAGCATTTTCCTCCCTTTCCCCCCCATTGGCTTCTGTTGCTGCTAGGCTTCCATACCAGGATTAGGGTGGGCTAGGCTATTCCTCCCCAACTGTTGCAGACATTTCAGCTTGTAGTTTTCAAACTGAGTAACCTCTACCATGAGTTCGGGGATTAATTATGGGGTCAGTGGCACTAACCCCCCCAGTATGGTTGTTCAGCTGTTTGGCCACCATGTGGTTACTGCAGGCATCCATTCAGTGGGGCCCAGGCCCATAGCCATGGTGGTGCACAAAGGGGCATGGCCCTACCAATCATTTGTCATGCCCCCTCCAATCAGCACTATGGGTTGTGAAATCTGTCACACGTCTTCTGCAAATGAGGAACAGCATTTTCTTCCCTCCTCCCACCTCCTTCCCAGGCTTTGCCAATGAGGGAGAGATTCTGCTTCCCTCCTCCTCCCTCTCTCCTAGGCTTTCCCTTTGCACGTTGCTTCCTGCATAAAGTATTTGATCTGGCTGTGCTCTGAAGCATGTCAGACAGTCCTTTCCCCATCTTAGCTTACTATCTCATGCCACTCATGGATTCCTGTGATCTGCAGCACTGTAGCACATTAAGGTGGGCACTTTTTTGGCTCTATTTTAGTCTGGGTGCGGAGTATTCTTAGATGGCTGAAATCAGAGGAGGAGAATGGCAGCAGCAGCCTCTGTATTCTGCCTTTCACAAGTAAATTCATGTCCATTTTACAGTGTGTATGGCTGTTTGGCCCTTGAAAACATTTGGGGTGGGGGAAAGAGTTCTGCACCACAAGCCTACAGTGGATCGGGGCATCACAGCATTTTACAATCACTGTAAAACTGTGGTAGTGAATTGGTGGGGTCATATTCCTGGTTTAGTTAATGCATATTTGCTTTTATCAACCCACCTGCTATTGTATCGCATAGCTTTAGGGGAGTTTCTTTAAGTTAATACAGAAAGTTAAATACACACATACACAAACACATATACATCTTGTGTAGCAGGACTAAGCAAGCAGGTGGGTCAAGAGCAAAATGTCTCCCAAAAAGACTGCAACTTTAAAAGGGGTAACTTCTCTGATATGAGGGGACATGTGAGGAGGAAACTGAAAGGAAAAGTAGAAAGGGTTAAAACCATTGGGGAAGCTTGGAGACCATTTAAAACTACAATCCTAGAAGCTCAGAAAAAATATATACCCCAGGTTAGGAAAGGCACAAATAAGTATAGAAAAAAGCCTGCATGGTTAACAAACAAAGTAATAGAGGTAAAATGATTCCTTTAAGTGGTGGAAAGCTAGTCTCAATGTGGTTGATAAAAAGGAACGCAGGCTGTGGCAAATAAAATGCAAGTCTGTGATCAGGCAGGCAAAAAAGGAATATGAGGAGCATATAGCAAAAAACATAAAGACCAACAATAAAACTTTCTTCAAATACATTAGAAGCAGGAAACCAGCCAGGGAGGCAGTGGGCCCTTGGATGACCAAGGGGTAAAAGGAGTAGTGAAGGATGATAGGGAAATGGCTGAGAAGCCGAATGCATTTTTTACCTCTGTCTTCACTGTGGAAGATGAGAAGTGCTTGCCCATTCCAGAACAGCTGATTTCAGGAGGAATGTTGAAGGACCTGAGTCAGATTGAGGTGACAAGAGAGGAGGTCCAATGACTGATAGATAACTTAAAAACTGATAAATTACCAGGCCCAAATGGCATACATCCGAGAGTTCTGAAAGAATGCAAATGTGAACTTGTGGATCTCCTTAACAAAAATATGTAATCTTTCATTAAATTTTGCCTCCATGCCTGAGGACTGGAAAGTAGCTAATGTCACTCCCATCTTTAAAAAGGGTTCCAGAGGAGATTTGGGAAATTACAGGCCAGTCAGTCTGATGTAGAAACCGGGTAAGTTGGTGGAAACATTAAGAAAAGAATTAGTAGGGACATTGATGAACAAAAACTATTGAGGCAGACTCAACAAGGATTCTGTAAGGGGAGATCTTGTCTCACTAGCCTGTTAGTGTTCTTTGAGGGGGTGAACAAACATATGGACAAGGGGGACCCAATAGATATTGTTTACCTTGACTTCCAGAAAGCTTTTGATAAAGTCCCTCATCAAAGGCTCCTAAGCAAGCTCAAAAATCACGGGATAAAAGGACAAGTCCTTTTGTGGATCAAAAACTGGCTAATTAATAGGAAACAGAGAGTGAATATAAATGGGCAATTATCTCAGTGGAAGATGATAAGCAGTGGGATACCTCAGGGATCTGTACTTGGTCCGATGCTTTTAAACTTGTTCATTGATGATTTGGAGTTGGGAGTAAGCAGTGAAGTGGCTAAATTTGCAGATGATACGAAGATGTTAAGGGTGGTGAGAACCAGGGAGGATTGTGAGGCACTCCAAAGGGATCTGTCAAGGATGGGCGAGTGGACGTCAATGTGGCAAATGGGGTTCAGTGTGGCCAAGTGCAACGTGATGCACATTGGAGCCAAAAATCCTAACTATAAATACACGTTGATTGGGTCTGAACTGGCAGAGACTGACCAAGAGAGAGATCTTGGAGTCGTAGTAGATAACTCACTGAAAATGTCGAGACAGTGTACAACTGCAATAAAAAAGGCCAGTGCTATGCTGGGGATTATTAGAAAGGGTATTGAAAACAGATCAGCCAATATCATAATGCCCCTATATAAATCAATGGTGCGACCTCATTTGGAATACTGTGTACCATTCTGGTCATCACACCTTAAAAAGGATATTATAGCTTTGGGAAAAGTGCAGAAAAGGGCAACTAGAATGATAAAAGGGTTTGAGAACTTTCCCTATGAGGAAAGGTTGAGGTGCTTGGGGCTCTTTAGCTTGGAGAAATGACGGCTGAGGGGTGACATGATTGAGGTTTATAAGATTATGCATGGGATAGAGCAGGTAGAGAAAGAGGTACTTTTCTCCCTTACTCACAATACAAGAACTCGTGGGCACTCCATGAAATTGCTGAGCTGTCAGGTTAGAATGGATAAAAGGAAGTACTACTTCACCCAAAGAGCGATTAACATTTGGAATTCACTGCCACAGCAGGTGGTGGTGGCTACAAGCATGGATGGCTTAAAGAGGGAATTAGATAAGCATATGGAGCAGAGGTCTGTTTTAGGCAACTGGCTCTCTACGGGGTAGATGAGGTGTATTTATCTGAATGGGATATGGATATTTGGCTGCATAGTATTCAGGACAGGTTGCTTTGTTGGTTACAAGCATGGGAGTGGTGGTGGGAGCTCTTGTGGCAGTTTGGGCATTGGGATGGATCATTTTGGCTAGAGAGGTGGTGCCTGAATGCCAACATCCTGCTTTCTGGGGACTCCCTTAACGGGTCTTGGGGTAGAACAAATTCAGGGGCATGCTCAGCTTGGGGGCTGTTGGTGGAGGGCTCCCTCCACCAGGTGGCAAGAGAACCACTCAGCAGCCAGTGCCCATATGGATTCTGGGGGGTTGCCACTCCTTGGTTTCACTCCTTGGTTTCACTCCCAGCAGGTGGGCTGGGGGGTGGAGTTTATCGGGTGGCAGTCAGATCACCCGATTCAGGATCCGCCCCCACACTGCACCAATGCTCCTGCTGTGTGATCACTAAAGCCGTGGCCTTTTTATTGCCCCAAATAGCTGGTGGTCTGATTTATCCATTCCTGTCCTTCACTCTCCTTCTATGCCCCAATGCTCGCAATAGGCCTTAGATGTCACTGTTAAATACCTGCAAGCAGGCCCTTTAATGGGAACAGCATTAAATGAAATATGCAATTATGTAAACATTTAATGGCTGTTGATTTGCAGAGAGACTCAGTGGTAGGAGAAGAAAAAAGAAAGAGACCAGATGGACTGAGTGGATACCATAATCTTCATCAGGTCAGTGCACTGAGTATATAATCTTATTTTAAACTAATGAACTATTTTAACCCCCCTAAAACTTTGACTATTTGGTGAAAGATAGCATATCTCTTAGAGTATATTTTCAATTGTGGATGTCAAAAATACAAGACCAAGGCCTGTGCTGGACAGGAGAAAACTGCTTATCAGCAGCTTCCTTTAGCCTTTTCATTGTCTGAGTAATTTGCCCAGTTACCAGTGATATCTCATGCATCATTTGAGTTATATGGCAGCCCAAGCTTAGCTAGAATCATGAATAAGTTTGCATGTACACGTCGGCCAATCTGAAAAATAAAGAGGCTCTCAGATGTATAACTAAATGTTATTTTGTTAACCCTTCCCTTATTGTTATTGCACATTTTACTATAGAATAATTTCCAGAGTGCCTGCACTCAGAAACTGTTTCCAAACTAAACAGTTTTTAAGAAGATACATATATGTGCTAGGGAAGTAGCTGGGCTCTGAATGTGTCTACATATCTTTAAAACCTTATATTTGTCCCTCCTAATATTGTTAAGGAAACCACTCTGTTTATTTAAAAGTTCTATGGAAACAACAGTGAGCCAATCCATTTAATACTGAGTTGTAAAATATATGAAGGGAGTGACACTAAGCTAGTCTGCTCAGAAATAAGTCCCATCCAATGGGATTTATTCCTAGGAAAGTATCCTTGGGATTTCAGCCACAGACTACTGTTTTGTTTTGTGATATTGTGGGGACATGTCTATGTGGAGGGAAAAACAGCAGCAACAATCTTCATCACATGTTCTTTGACTTTGGAGATCAGATGCTTCACTTCATTTTACATCCTTCAAACTTCTCCCAGCTCAAGTTGACACCAATTTTCCTTACTTCCCCTACTCAACTTCTCCTAAAGGAAATGATTTTTCTGCTACATGCTTTTTGAATTAGAAATGTGACTAGATTGGCTCAGTTTGAGATGGGTATGTGGATTTGCAAGGTCAACAAATGGCAATGAGTCAGCAATGGATTTCCATTATCTTTACAAAAATTGGAATTGATAGGTAGCTTTATTTTTAAAAAGACATCTCTGCAACCTTAATTGGTGTGACTTAGATTTTATATAAAAAATGGTTGATCTGATGATCTGCTTATGAGTGTATTGCTGGGAAAACATTATCTTTCACTACCAGCTTTTTGCAATCCCATCATATAATTTTGCTCAAAACTAGCCATATGTCTACATCTGTCATGCAGTTCCTGTTTGCCTGTATCAGGGGTGGGAATGGAACTGCTAGCTATGTATAAAAACAAAAGCCATGTTACAGCTTTTTTGAAGACTAACTTAATAAAAGGTAATGTATGTCTTTTTATTACTATTTTGCTATGGACCATCATAGCTCACCCCCTTTTTTTGATAGTTATTTATTCTTCATTTTGTAGGGAGGGGGCTGTATTCTAGCTAACATTTTATAGTCATAAACATAAGCACCTTCTGCAGTATGCCAAATATATTAATTCTCAGATATTTCCCCTCATGCTATACAAATTCTTAACATTGGGAGTTTTTCTTTTTCCCTGATCATACCTTTGCAGACGACTATCTGTTGCCTTCTACACTTGCAAGGTCTACCTCCCCTACTGGTCATCGGTTAATGTTCACACTGCATATTGGAATCCTTATACATGATCATATAGTTTTTATCAGTGTGTGCTGAAATACAACTGAAAATAAGCCTGGCTATTTATCCTGTGGCATCCATGGAATCCTATAGGAAATGAGTTGTCTGTAGCATCAGGCCTTGTGATGGATAAAATTCTAGGCACACCTCCCTTTCGGTACATCTCTGATTGGTATCAGAGGTTGTGGCAGAGGGAAACATTTCCTCATTATGTAGCTGAATGGTACAGGCAATTAGGTTGCCAGGTGTCTGCATTACTTTAAGAAATGGCATGGTTAATGGTTATAATGCAGGATCTGGGCTATGATTCACAACAAAGATAGATGTACTTAAATAGGGATGGGCATGAATTAGCTCATGAACTAACGTTCATACAAATTTTGGCTGGTCTGTGGTTTGCAAACTGATGTTTGTGGCAGGTCAACCAGCACAAACTTTCCATGAATTTTCAAGCTGTTCGTGGTGGTTCATGTCAGTTTGTGAACAGATACATTTCCAGAAGGACTGTCTCTGCTCAGACAAAATGTCCACCAAACTTCAAAGCAGCAAAGCAACTTCAAGCAATGGGGGAGGGGGAATTCACCAGTCTTGGAAACACCAATAGGTCTCCTGTGTATTTGATATGTGACATCTCCCCCAAAAGCACTTTTGTAGGGCCATATCCTTTGGGGGTCATAACTTTTGAACCTGCACATTACATCTCCCCCAAAAGCACTTTTTTAGGGGCATCTCCTTTGGGGGTCATAACTCAGACCCCTTGAGTCCAATCTGCACATAACTTGGAAGACATACAGAGGTGCATCAGGGGGAGGTACCCTGTGAGTTTGATATCTCTATTTGCACAGGGTTCATTCTGTACATTCCTGAAGGTGCAACTGTCATTTCCTAGAAAGCAGTTTCCTGGGACCACCTTCTTTGGGGGATTGTAACTCTGACCCCTTAAATACAATCCTCACCAAACTTGGAGGGCAAGTAGAGGAGAGTCATCTGGAAATCCCCTGTGAGTTTGGTGTTTCTAGAATGCTGGGGGGTATTCTACCCCATCACAAAACTCACAAACTGAACCAGTTCATTTGGCAGCCAAAAGTTTGTGACAGTTTGTGTTTGTGAACTGGGCACACCATGGATCACAAATTGAACTCAACTGCATTTTCCCAGTTGGTTCCCATCCCCATTCTTAAAACTCTTGCTTTCAATTGGTACTTAACTCTGCGGAATAGTGACCTAGTTTTTTAAGTCACTGATTTATATCAGCCATTTAGTTGGATTCTAGATACTGGTTAATAATATTTCTGACCTGTGTTTGTACTTAGAATTTTGGGATATTAGAAAGACTTCTGGGACTTATTGAAGCCCATTAGAGATTCTGAAGTCTCCTTCATCCCACCCAACCAGTTTCAATAAGTCAAAACCTAAAGATTCATCACTAAATAATATTTGATGAGAAGAGATTTTAAAGTCCTACCCATTCAATAATGGGATGTTGCATTAGGTTCTTTGCTGCATTAAAAATTTGGCTAATAAATTAACTGAAACTCACCTAAGCTACAACAAGGGACTGGGATGTCAGTAATCTACAGAATAAATCAGAACTTTATTGAGGTGAGCAGCTGATGTGCCTGAAGCAATTATAGTGTCCTTGACTCTGGTGGACAGTATGATAGCTTCTGAATTGCTGTTTATGGAAAGTAGTATCTGTTTTCTAAGGTTTCTGTGAGACAGTACGAAACATGCTTTGTAGTGATCACATGAGAATGTATTATATCCTTGTAAATCATACAGATATTCAAAGATGCAAGTGAGGGCTGAACATGGAGTCTCAGAGGGGCTTTGAAACTGTACCTAACATATTCAAAATGTTCTATGAAGCAATTAGAATGATGAGTAGAATCAAGTAGAAATTCTGTCAATTTATCTGACGTATTACATATTTTTGAGCAGTCAATTCCTGAAAGTTTTCTCTGGTTCTTCTAGAATGCCAAAGAGGAAGGTTTCACTGCTTTCTCTATGGCTTGTCCAAATGCATACATCACAGCTCTGATATATTCAGTTGCTCAGTTTAAACAGTAAGCGTGACTGTCTGTCAGACTCTTGAACTCAAGTCGAACTCTATTCTTTCTCCCCACACCTTCAAAAAGAGATGGATGAAAAATGAATGAATCCACTGTAATTTCTTCTAGTAAGGCAGTTCTGGACAACTGAACATACAATAGGTGTGTGTGAGGGGGAGGTAACAACATGATCTTTTTCTTTTTATAATACTAATGCAGTGGCTTTTGGATTGGTATCATTAATGAGCACATAACTTCTGTCTCCAAGTGTCCTCCATAGTTTCTATGGAGTTCCCAACTGTCCTCCATAGAATTGTAGCTGGCTTGCTTTGGCTTAATGGTTAAGTGCACGGACTCTAAACTGGGAGAACTGGGTTTGATTCCCCACTCCTCCACTTGCAGCTGTTGGATGACCTTGGGCAAGCCATAGTTCTGTCAGAGCTGTCATTGAAAGGGCAGTTGTCAAAAGAGCTCTCTCAGCCCTACCTACCTCACAGGGTGTCTGTTGTGGGGAGGGGAAGGGAAAGGAGTTTGTAAGCTGCTCTGAGACTCTGATTGAAGGGCGGGGTATAAATTCAATCTCTTCTTCTTCTTCCCCAGACTACTCAGTGAACAAATTTCATGTTCAAGCAGAGAAGGATCTGAACTATTTGAAGCTTTTTAGAACAAGTCCAATTATGGATGCCAGCCTCCAGGTAGGACCTGGGGATCCCCTGGAATTACAGGGAGAATTCCCCTGGGGAAAATAGATACTTTGGAGGGTAGACTCTGGTACCACTGAGTTTCCTGTTCTCCCCAGCTCCATCCAATCAACATCTCCCTTCATTTCATCTCCAAACTTCTTGACCAAGTTAATTTATATACCCAGGCTTCACTTTGTTTATTCTGCTTTTTCTTACAAAAGAGGAACCTGTGAGGATTTGTGTGGGGAATGGAATTTCCTTCCCTGCTGCTGGTCTCTGCTGCTCTCCTCTGGTTTTCCTTTCTTCTCCCCCTTTCCACTTCCCATCATTTTTATTCTCCTGTCTTCCTACGTGCTATGTCATATTCCCACACTCCCTTAAGCCCACTGTCTGCAGCTCATTACCCTTTCTAGCCTTTACTCTCCTCCCCTTATTACCTCAGGTTTCTTTTTTCATCTCCTCTCCTCTCCCAAGTTCTGCTCCACTTCATTCACATCCTTCCATTTGCCACAGCTCAGCCAAAGTATAAATGTGCATTGGGGATGAGGATGTTAGCCCCTAAATTCTTCTGCAGAAATATTTACCCGAGCCTTGTGTTCACTTCTCTTGTGGAAATTTTGATACACAAGGAAATCCAATCTAGGATACTATATATATAATTTTGACTCGTATTACGTGCTCATCTAGTGCCAAAGCTTCACCAGTTTTGGCAACAAGTAAAAGTATATTTTTTCCAGAGATTTTGTTGATTTGATTTTTGTGTTACAAACACACAATGGCTTGAATCCAGCAATGCTCAAATGGAAACATAAATGGATTTATCAGTTCTGCTTGAGCAAGATCTTGTGCAACAGCTAGCATTTTCCTCACTGTATATTATGGTTCCCCGGGAATTCATTGCACTGGATCTTGCACAAGCAATGTTTGACTCAGAGCAAGTGGCTACCATATTTTTTTTCTTGCATTTCTGCTTGTACAAGAGCTCCAGAGCAAGCAGAAATTTTGCACTGGATCCTACATAGTGTTTCTAAATGACTGATTTTCTTACTATTTCTTTAAATAATGGCAGGTTACCTGGGTGAATGGCAGGTTTATAAATTTTTAAATAAAATACATAAATGTCACTCTCAATCACTACCTTTATATTGGCATAACTATAAATAAATGTAATTGGCTGTGGCATGGTGGAAAGCAATGACAGGTCTCCCGTTGTGTTGTATGGTTTTATACATGCATAGAATGCTATCCTGTTGAACTATACTGTTTGAATATGCATAAAATAATCCATTGAAGATACTTGGGATGCTCACTATAGTTGAACTGTCTGGTAAAAAAATTGACTTGCTGCTTATAACTTGTAAGTAGAATGAGACTGGTAAGTCCTTGAACATCCCTAATTTTGTGCCCAGATAAGAAAAAGATCTAGACCCACCTGAAGCATTCAACAAAATTTTATATTGCATGTAATCTTTGTATTTTTCATTGCCATTATGGGATCAATGTTACTGCCCAGAGAATATCCCATGTTTGGATGGCAAAGATGACTTCTGGATGATGGAACTGGCTGTATCTGTTAATGGGTAGGACATTTTTTAAAAGTGATATCTCATAGGGTCAGCTGCCACCTGTTATATTCTGCTAGATTAGCAAATAAGCTGTTAGGAGAAGAGACAGGAGAAGGCCATTTTGTCTTCATTGCAGCCCCTTTTATTTTGCAGTGCATTTTGTTGAATTATCAGTGTCAGGCGTTCCCCAGCCATACTCAACCCATCTTGTAATGCTTCCCTCCTGAGTTTAAAAAGTACCAGATGAAAGTAGTAGCAAACCTTGGAGAGTGCGTTGATCCTGCTTCCTGAATGTGTGTACGCTAAAAGCCATGCAAACAAGCCGCATTGATAATTGCTGCTGCGCCTATGTGCCTATATGCATAGGCACATGTTGCCAGAGTGAAAAAAAGCCACTTACAGCTGTGTCTCTGCCAGGGGTGGGCCAACAGTGCGAAAGCTCCCTTGCGCCTCCTCCCCAGTATGCTCCCGCATCAGTCGGTGCAGTGTGACCAGGAATACCCAGAACATGTTTTTTTGCCACGATTCCCGCACACTTCATACTGGCAGGTTTGCCGTTGCCTGCCTCAACATCATGACCCTGGTATTCCTTGGTGGTCTCTCTTCCAAATACTGACCAGGGCCAACCCTGCTTAGCTTCTGAGAACTGACAAGATAGAGCTAGCCTGAGCTCCCCAGGTCAGGACAAAAGCATGGTTAGGGATGCTGAAAGATCAACATGGAAACAAATTAACTGAACAAGACCAAATGAAGAAAAGATGGGAACAATACACCGAAGAGCTATATAGAAGCGACAAAAGGATGACAGATTCCTTCTAAGAAGAATCTTTTGAAGAAGAAACTACCATTTTAGAAAAATGAGGTGAAAGCTGCACTGAGAGCAACTGGAAGAAACAAACCACAAGGAGCAGATGGGATACCAATAGAGGTATTTCAAGCAACAGAAACAGAGGACATAAAAATCATAACAAGAATATGCCAAAAATATGGAAAACAAAATAATGGCCCAGAGACTGGAAACATTCAACCTACATTCCAATTCTGAAAAAGGAGACATCAAAGACTGCAGCAGCTATTGGACCATCATATCAGTTTCTCATGCTAGTAAAGTGATGCTCAAAATCTTACAACAAAGACTGCTACCATATGTGGAATGAGAAATGTCAGCTGTTCAAGCTGGATTTAGAAAGTAAGAGGCACTAGAGATCATATTGTAAATTTATGTTGGTTACTGGAGCATATAAGACAAATTTCAATCAAAAATCAAATCAAAAATTGTGTTTCATAGACTGGGGCAAGGGTTATGACTAGATTGTGGAAAGCTATGTGTGGTTTTAAAAGAAATGGATGTGCTACAGTACCTGATTGTTTTGATGCACAACCTATACCCTGAACAAGAGGTTACGGTTAGGGCAGAATATGGAGAAGCAGAATGGTTTCTAGTTGGTAAAGATGTCAGATAAGGATGCATTTTATTTCCCTATCTGTTCAATCCATCCCAGCTACAGAAAGCATTGAACTATTTTTTAGCTTATTTATAGACTGGTGCTTCGTTGAATATTGTCTGTATAATTACATTGAAAAATTACCAGACTGTGGTCTGATGAAGATTTGAAACGTTGGCTGGACCTGGGAGCAGCATCATGGCTGTTTGAATGACTACATGAAATATTGTTTATAGCAAGTCCGGGTGGCTTAAAAGACTGTGTTTTCTGATGCCAAGTCCTTTGAATGGCTGACTTTAATTCTAGGCTTGGTTCCAAAGTTCTTTCTTCCTTCTGGGAGTTTCAGTGATATGTGTGAACTGTTTCCAATGTTTACCAAAGCTTCAAGGTTCATTGTTGTATATTATAGTTGATATGAAATGGAAATATAGTTGCATTGTATTGTGTATGAATTGAAGGTAAAAAGACATATTAGATATACATTAGACAAAATGCTTTCTTTTTTTGTGCCACAGTTGTTTATATTTATCATTGGTTATTGTTACACAACTGTGGATTCTTGGATAGTTTACAATCCATATGGAAAACTGGATTAGATTTAGATGAAGGTAGAGTAATAATTGCTGGAAACAACATTAACAATTTGAGATATGAAGATGACACCACATTACTGGCAGAAAACAGTGAAGACTTGAAACAACTATTGCTGGAGGGTAAAACAGAAAGCACCAAAGCAGGATTACAGCTGAATATCAAGAAGACCAAGGTAATGCCTACTGAAGAATTATACAACTTTAAGGTTGATGATGAATACACTGAAATTGTTCAAGATTTTCTATTCCTTGGCTCTGTCATCAACCAAAATGAAGACTGCAACGAAGAAATCAGAGTGAGATTGAGACTGGAAAGGGCAGCCATGAAGGAGCTAGAAAAGAGTCCCAAGTATAAGAATATGTTGCTTGTAATCAAGATCAAGATAATTCATATTATAGTATTCCCCATTACTATGCATGGGTATGAAAGTTGGATAATGAAGAAAGCTGACAGGAAGAAACTTGATTGATTTGAAATGTGGTTGGACCACCAAAAAGACAAATAAGTGGGTTCTAGATCAAATCAAGCCTGCACTCTTCCTAGTAACTAAAATTTCCAAACTGAGGCTATCGTACTTTGGTCACATTCTGAGAAGACAAGAGTCACTGGAAAAGACAATAATGTTAGGAAGAGCTGAAGGCAGGAGGAGAAGGGGAAGACACGACATGAGATGGATTGACTCCATCAAGGAAGCCACAAGGGCCCTCAGCTTGCAAGACCCGGGCAAGGCTGTTCACGACAGGACATTCTGAAGGAAATTAATTCATAAGGCTGTCATAAACAGGAAGCAACTTGACAGGATATAATTCTCTCTTTCAGGGGTAATTCCATTTTTGCTCTTTACTTCCCCTTCTATAATAAAGTTGTCTATCTTTCTTGGTACCCCATCACTTCTGTGTTCTGGCTATTTGTGAAAACCAATTAAAAACCATTTTTTCATATTAGAAGACAACATTGATCAATTTTTTGCGAACATCTTAATCCAGATATTTTATTAACATTAATGAACCCTCCCCACACACACACTGGTGAAAATTCATTGGAGAATGGTAGTAGTCTTACATTCTGGGTTTAAAATTTGGTATATCCATTCTCCTCTTCTGTATTTCTCTGCTATAAATCAGAAGCAACGGTTGTACATCATTACTGTAGCATACCATGTATGTACTAAACATAATGCTAAACAAATAAGACAATTATTATGTAAAGAAACAAACATCATCAGTCATAATTTTAGTCAATTGCTGTGAAGTTCTAATAAGTACTCTTTGAAATATGAATGTCAGAATAATGTAAGATTGTACAAGTGCCAATGCTTCTCTTTGCCTCTTTCTATTGTTGCCAATCTGGGACTACTTTCAATTATTGTGCCATATATGATACCTTCTGAATAAAGATCTGCCTGTACTATATGCCATTGCTGAAATTTGACCTTGATTTTGTTTAAGCCATGCGTTCTTTAGCTGATCTCTGCATCTGGTACCCTAGCATGTCACTGAAGTTGCCGTTTCAGTCCCAAATGTGTTTAAACTAACAGCTCTAAGTGTATGTTTAGCATTTGAATTTTGTTTTGTAACTGGATGAGAGCAGTAGGGTGGTAGATGAGAATTACTTACAGTTCCCTTTGCCCGCTATAGATTATGTAAGATTGCTTTTCAGGGACTGATGGTGATTAGCAAAGAAGAACAGTGAAGGGAGGGAGGTCATGAAGGTTTAGTCTACGACTACAACTCACTCAGCTGTGGTGTTAGACTAAATGAGTTGAACACTAATGCTGGAAAATCTCTAGGATAGCCACCTGTCCAGAATGTGAGACAAATGGTATGTGACTTAGATGGGGTTTGAAAACCAAGCTGAGATTTCAGCAGTATTCACTTTACAGGCAAAAAAAAAATCATCACATGCCACCAAACATAATAAACAGGGAATTTGCCTGTCAAAAATGCTGCTTTTTTGCTATGAAAAATAGGTAGAGTAGTAGAGAAAAAGGGGAAAACCAACAAATTCATGTTCTCACAGCTGAGTGAGTTGTAGTCGTAGACTAAACCTTCATGACCTCCTTCCCTTCACTTTTCTTCTTTGCTAATCACCATCAGTCCCTGAAAAGCAATCTTACATAATCTATAGCAGGCAAAGGGAACTGTAAGTAATTCTCATCTACCACCCTACAGCTCTCTTTTAATATTCCTTATTCATTTTGATGGCAAAAAAGAGAACCTTCTTTTGTCTGCTGAGCAGACAAGAATCAACATCTGTTGAGATTCAAATATTCATGGCTATCTTACTGACCTTAGTAAGTCTTCGCTATGATGATAGTCAGATGGGAAATGAGAAGAATATAAAGATGATGCAATTTGGACATCTAGAATTTCACTTTATGCTAGAAAGAGTGTATTAGAGGTGTGAGCCAAGTTTTAGCACAATCTACAGAACTAGGGTTGCCAACTCCTGATTGAGAAATTTCTGAAGATTTGGGAGGGGGGAATGAAGCCTGGGGAAGGGGGTTGGGGACCACAGCAGAGTATAATGCTATACAGTCTACCCTCCAAAGCAGCCATTTTATCCAGGGGAACTGATCTTTGTAGTCTGGAGACCAGTTGTAATTCCAAGAGATTTCCAGGCCCCACCTGGAGGTTGAGGTTGGGGAGTTTTAGACTTATCATTTCTTCTTCAGGACAGTCAGGCACTTTCCTCTGAGCTTCTCTGAGCTAACCTGGTTGTTCAAATAGTAATAGCTAAAGTGGGTCACACTAATGACTGTTCCATGGCAGCTCTGTTTGTTGTAGTGGTTAAGAGCGGCAGACTGTAATCTGGAGAACCAGGTTTGATTCCCCACTCCTCCACATGCAGCCAGATGGGTGACCTGGAGTCAGTCATGGTTCTCTCAGAACTGTTGTCTCAAGAGCAGTTTTCAAAAGAGCTCTCTCAGCTCCACCTACCTAACAGGGTGTCTGTTGTGGGGAGGGGAAGGCAATGAGAATGTAAGCCACTCTGAGACTCCAAGTGAAGAGTGAGGTATAAATCCAACTCTTCTTCTTCCTGCCTAGCTTTAAAGTTAGTGGCACCTCCTGAGCTGTGCTTATTGCAATTGCTAGCTAGTGTGGAAGGACTTGTGTTGACATTCTATCCACAATAACTTCATTGCTCTATAAGGAACCACACCAATGTACTCGAGACATTGAGTTGTACAATGTAAAACACTGAAGGGCTGTTTTTACTCTGTCATTTTCACAGAGCTTGAAAACTTAACCTTAAAGAAGTTCACAAGTTAAGAGAATTGACATTTCTTAAATCTTTTATTCAGGAATATGGGAGTTGAGTCTCTATGGGTGCAGTGACACATGCCAGATAAAACAGGGGAGAAGCAAGGCTATTTCCTCCAGAGGAAATATACCCACAGTTGCATGATCACACCTCCCTTTGAAGCTGTGTCCACAGCCCACCAGTGTGTAAACAGATGCAACTGCTGGTGAGTCTTTTTTTTTTGGTGCCATTTGTTCTCCATGCACTTAAACGAGGAATCGATGAACTGCATCTCCGCACTGAGGGTTCCCTATGGGGTTTGTGATGAGGCACATACTGTAAGGGGGGGGGAGAACAATGGCACAGAGTTGGGATGGCCTGATCAGACCATCCTGACGGCATGAGAGTGCACTGGAGCAATTAGACAGGGGGAAGTCTGTCCATGGCCTGTCGCAACCTGTTTACTACTGGATTTCCCCCAGTGTCTTTTAACTCCATTTTTGTGGCAGAGCAGAACAGGTTGCTGATGGCTGCAGGGTGCTTCCCAGATGTTGTTGTCTGATCGTGCCCTTTAAATCTGCCTGGCATTTGTGCCTATGTTGGGTCTAATTGTGTGTATGATTGCAGCCTATGGTGATCTCTTTTGTGGAAGGAAATCTCCAAAGAAAGGAAGTGATTGAAATATCTTTGCTTAGCAATCATTTCCCAAAGGTAGCTAATGAGTTTGGCATTGTTTGCATTTTTTTTTGAGCAATCTCTTAAAAAAGAAAACGATGACAATTTTACTCAGGTGATATGTTTACAGCCATCATTCAGTCATATGGCATATATTGTTTCAGTTTCTTGAGACTAAATGATTCCATCTTCACTTTTTGATTGAACTGCAACTGAAAGTACTCCAGGAGGGAAAGGGGGAAGGCTTCTTGGTACAGTTCCCTCTTCCAGACAGTTAGATCTGTAACAACAATGTGGTTTACTGCACACCCTCCCTTGTTGCAGAAGGTTTAGTACTCAATATAGTCGCAGGAGGTAATTGTTGTACTGGCACTTAATATTGTTGCAGAAGAAAAGGTGAGCAGAATGTGAAACCCAGCCTCTTCAGACAAAATGGTAAACTATGCGTTGTTTCATGTATGTCTTTTTTTCTGTGGTCCATTTTTTCCTGTTATGTGTAACATCATATATTTTCCAGAACACATTGCAACAGAGTGAGAGAAGTTAATTCCCCCACCCTGACTTCCTACCTACCAAAAATATTGAACATCTTCAGCCTTTCCATAACCCCAAGAATAGAGTGCTGAAGGAGTAGAACAGTTTTAATGCAGGAAAGTGCTGTGGAACTAATAACTTCCAATAACAAGGCACCAGACAGGATCACTAAATAGTCATTGGGTTAGAGGTACAGTTCGAGCCCTTCTCTGCTGCGCTGAGCCCTTCTTTGCTGTGTTAAGTGGCATCAAATTGCTACCTTATGAATTAATGACCTCTAAAACATCCTACCGTTAACAGCCTTGCTTGGGTCTTGCAAATTCAGGGCTGTGGCTTTCTTTGTTGAGTCAATTCATCTCGTGTTGGGGCTTCCTCTTTTCCTGCTGCATTAAATATTCCTAGTATTATTGTCCTTTCAAGTGAGTCTTGTCTTCTCATATAACCAAAAAAACAACAACAACCAGCAGTCTCAGTTTGGTCATTTTCGCTTCTAGGGAGAGTTCAGGCTTGATTTGATCTAGGAACCTTATTTGCCTTTTTAATGGTCCATGGTTTCTGTAAAACTCTCCTTCAAAACCACATTTCAAATGAATCAACTTTCTTTCTGTCAGCTTTCTTCACTGTCCACCTTTTATACCCATACATAGTAATGGGGAATGCTATAGTATGACTTATCTTGATCTTGGTCTTCAACTCAATGTACTATCTTGATCTTCTCTTCTACAATGCATTTCCAATTTCATACAGTAATATTTCCCTAAAATTCTGGACAATAAGATTGTGAAGTATAAGTGGCTCTGAGAAAAGTCCATCACATAATCTTCCAGTCATCACCTTGCTGAAGTCCAGAAGGTATCCAGTTAGGAACAATTTTTTTTTAACCGTCTCTCAACAAGATGAGAACTATCAAGATGTACTTGAAGGCATTAATCCAGTGTAGCAGCTAAAATATATCAAAAACTGAAATATGCTATAGAAAATAAAAAGTCTTCTTCATGAATAAATTACATGTTCAGGTGTTTTACAAACTGAAAAACCTTTAGTTTTTAACAAAAATTGCTAGATGCATTTGGAAAAAGATCAGCCAACACCATCAACCAAAATCTAAAGTAGTGATTTCCAGCCTATGGCCCAAGGACCCCTGGAAAGCCATGGAAGATTTCTGCCTTTCCCTACATGTGTCTCCTCCCTCGATATGCTCAGCCATGGCCCCCAATACTGTGTTGGGCTGGCTACCTGTTGAGCTTCATCTGCCTGTCAGCTCATTGCAGCGTGGCTGTCACTCCCCAACTGGGTCCACATGCTCTAAGCTCCATCTAGGCAAATGGCATCAGGCCATCCTCATCTCGAGGTCTCCCAAGCGTGCACCAGCCCAATAAGGGCTGCTTGCCCATTTGCAAGGAGAACCACTCCTCATGGAAGGCTTGGGTGGTGCACATTGAGTCCCATCACCCACCCACTCCCATCTCCACAGACAGCTAGAAATGTCCACACCCTTAACAGAGGTGTGGGTTGCAGCCCTTTAAGGAGCTGCTGTTTGGCCAGTGGCTTCCTTGTGGGCCCATCAGTTGGCTTCTGTGGCCCCTCCCACATCTCTGTCAACACACAAAGGCCCAGTGCTCCATCAGAGACTATGAGCAGGGTATAAATTGGATAAATAAAATAAATAATTACACCCAAGTGACATTGTGGTGGTGGTGGTCAGCCAGGCATCATTAATCATGCCTAGTCCAGCACAACTGAGAGTTCTATCTACAAGGAACATTTTATTTCGCTCCTTAATACATATTTGTGCCAGATTCTAATACCTATTAGCTCCTTTGGATCCAACACCCCTGAAAAGCAGGGTTAAAATCAAAATAAACACACATCTGTTAACTGTCCTGTCAAGGCATGAAAGCTCATCTGTCATCCAAGCAAATTCTCATGAGTACAGATGAACTGCTAACTGTGTTGGCAAAGAAATCATTCTAGGCAGCTACACCAGAAACTCGAAGCTATAAAAACCTATGAAGCTGTCTTGTACTGTGTACAGTCATTGGTCTGTATTATCTACCCTTCAATCAGAGTTCCAGTCTCTGAAAGCTGCAGAGCAACAGCAGCCATCCCATTAAATGCCTCAGGATAATAAATAAGCAAACATCTCTCCAGTCTCTTCAGTCTCCAGTAGACTGAATAAATAATAACTCATGCATATATGTCTCACTATTTTTAAATGTATGCACATTCTTTTGTGATAGAATACAAAACCATTTAAAAACATTACAGAATTCATAGTAGCTTTTATTGTATCTTTTCCATCAGTGGATACTAATAGTACAGCCATTATTGTATGGGGGTTTGGAATTTTTTTTGGGATGCTAAAAAGTGGCTCTCATACTTGAAAAAGTTAGGACCCACTGGTCTAAAGCAAGTACAACGGATACTGTTTTGTAAACAGTGTTCACCATAAGACCCTCACATTTAATCTTCACTGAAAAAAAATGACATGAGTTCAGATTAATTAGTATTAATTACTGTACTGACAGAAGCTCCTGTGAATGATATTACAAGTAACACATATCCTGATCTTGCTGTACGCTGGGGCTCTAATGGCAGTTGAGGATTCAGTTCCATCTTTAAACCAGCCTAGTTCATGTCACAGTTCTGTGACTTTTTTGTCATCTGCTAAAGATATATTTGATATATTATCAGGAAACTGCCAATCTAGTAGAACTGAGGTTTTTTTCAGAAGCTACTTCAGTTCACTGATTCATTGTGACACTCATCTTAAATTATATTACGTTTTGA
Organism: Gekko gecko; assembly: GCA_029375565.1. Taxonomy (NCBI): domain Eukaryota; kingdom Metazoa; phylum Chordata; class Lepidosauria; order Squamata; family Gekkonidae; genus Gekko; species Gekko gecko. The sequence goes on from JAPDNY010000009.1 coordinate 44,550,384, forward strand.
TAACGGGATAAATTAAATGTTGCTTAAAAATGTAAATTCTGGCAATTTTGCAATAGAATTACAGCTATCGACTACACAAACCACCTGTCATTAGGAAACTCAGCACTGTATGATATAATTCCACTGCTATAGGTCTGTCTAAAACATTTCAGTTTGAAATTTCTCTTCCCTTCTTCCACAGACAAATGATTCAAAACTATCTCGAGTGCCAGAAATACTGTGGATTTTTTGAAGGAAGGAAGTTCATTGAAGAATTTCTTTGTATGTGACCTTACATCATCCACTTAAGCAGATGGCTGTAAAGTGTGTGCCCAAAATCTTTCCACAGGAATTTAAGTATATACAGGATTAAGACTTTAATCTAAGTTGTTTAGGATTAACTACAAAAAATAATCATGATCATTTTATCCAGTGAATAATGGATGTCCTTAATCTGATTTTAAATCTAGATGCAGTGGCAGGACTTCGAGTATTTTTACATATGCCAAATGTGGTTTCTAGAAGGGTGCACTTGACTGTGTGACTTTGCCTGTGATGTATGAAGTTTAATAGTCTCCCATTCCCTTTTGTGATTTTACAAAGGCATGCATAAAGTCTGGTGAAGCTTGGTTGCTCTTCACTCTTTGGCTTCTGCACAGTTCGTCAGTCTAGTAGCAGCTGTTCCCACTTTTCCTTCCTAGAGCTAATAAAACATTGATACATTGGACATAGCACATGAAGAAAAAGAAATCCTTGACAGGATTGGCCAAGCGCATCTGCTTAGTTTCTAGATATTTCTGAGAAATACATTAATTTTTAGTTTTCATCTCAGTAGCTGGAACTCAGTCAATACAGTGGTTGGGGGAAAAAATCAAACTGGTAAACCAGCTAAAGCACAGTCAGTTGCTGACATAGGCCCGATCTGCATCTAGCATTTGCTCCGCTGTTTTACCAAACTCACACTGGAACAGAAATTCCATCTACATTGCATGCCACTTTCACTTTGATTGAGTGTCGCATTTTATGGCAGTGTCCAGACTGCATGCTGCTTTCACTTCATTTGATCGCTGGTTTAATGGTGGCTGTCTGCATAGATTTATGGCTGTTTTATGGCCATTCGGGGGTGACTCTGCAGTCAGAACAGTGTTGGCCCGGGATAGTTGAATGTGGTTTTGAACTGCATCTTTTTCTGTTCCAGCATGGGTTTGGTAAAAATGCTAAATGCAGATTGGCCCTAAGACATCTCACAGTTAAGTAGTCAGTCAGGCCCTTTTCATATAAATGGGCTTCAGCATAATTTTCTTAAAGCTGTACGTAACAAATGAATTCTATTTTTAACCAATAAACCTTGTTTCATAAAAAAAAGATGAGCTAAAATGAAGTGGTCAGTGAAGATTTATTAGCAAGCGCCACCTATAAATACCTTAAGTCAATCCATGGTCTTCTCCTTTTAGTACACTGTTGACTTCCTTTAGTGGAAGCTAGGAAAATTCTTGAAATACTAGTGATTACAGATGTAGCAATGAAACACATCTGAATCTATCTGTGAACAAATTGTATTTCTGGTTCCAACATTTAGTTCCGAAGGTTAATTCATCCCCTCCTCCTAGAAAGGACCAGTTTAGAATAGTGTACCTTTGCTGTCCTGTGGTAATGGGATAAGGTCTTACAAAATAACTGGAAATGGTTGTGTAGTTCTGTGAAGCAAAGCATCCTAATCCCCCCGCAAGTGTTAACGTGATTATTAGCAGGCCTGCTCTGGCTTGCAGGTGTCCATAGTATGGGCCTTCCTACTGATACCATCCTTATCTCTTTCAAGACTGGATTCAAGAATGTGATAACTCATTAATTGTGAGAACCTGTGCTCTGTTGTGTAACTAGATGGGAGAAGAGAGTTAGGACTGGATGTTTACATCTTCTGGAGAGTTCAATTAAATGAGATCCCTTATTGGATCCAAGAGACCACCTGGTGCCAGAAGGTAAAAGACAATAAGGCTATAGGCCAGAGGGAAGCCATGTTAACTTTATGCTTGTGCCATGCTATGTTATGCTACATCATGATGGATTGTGATGTATAGAAGGCTTTAGGCTACATCTTGGACTCTTACAATGAAAGAAAGTGTGCCATCTCATACAAGGTATTAAATTATCAGACAGAAAGTTAGCCTTTTTCTTTCTTTGCTGCTAAGAGGTAGAGACTGTATTTCATAATGATACTGCTTTTTAAAATTGTTTAATAAACCTTTATATATATTTGATGAAGGTCTGTTTTATTTGTGTGCATTTAACCTCGAGGACCCATGGGGCAGGGTGCTGCTCATGTAAAAGGATTGGTGATCCAGGGGGAAACCAGGCTTGGATCCTTGGCAAGTTCTTTCTCTGTTTATTATACGTGTAGGGCATTCTTTCTCTTGAGACTTCAAAACAGGTAGTATATGATTCCCAAGTAGCTTACAAGGTCAAGAGTGCCTAGCTTGACTACTGAAACTGCATCATATCATTTGGGCTTCCAGGTACATCCGCAGCCCCTGTCCATTGGCAATTACATGAGACTCAGGATGCAGTTAGCCACAGGTCTGATCACTCATCATGCAACTATGTGGGCAGCTTAAAACATCTGTCTCCTATTATTCCACTAAGCAAAGTATGAAACCTTTTATCTGGCTCTTTTTCTGATAGATGAAACACTAAAATTGGAGGAAGTCTTAGGCTGGAGGAATTTACTCAGGCCTAAAGCAGAATACTGGCCAGTATTTTCCCAGATGACATGGGAAACTGAGAGACATCTCCGTCCCAATAGAAAGGGTTTCAGATGAGTACAACGTCCATATTATCCAACTAATTAAAAGACTTTATTAAGGACTAGGGATGGGCACAAATTGAACCATGAAAAAAAATGTCATTAATGTTGTCCTTTTAGTGGTTTGTGAACTGAAGTTCATGATGGCTCTACTGTCATGAACTTCCATGAAAGCAGTTCATGGATAGAGCAGAATTAGAGTCTCTTTAAACCTCTGCTTTCTGTTCCCTCGATAGCTGCAAAAACAGCTGAGCAACAGGGAACAGCCCTCTTCCCATCACTCAGCTGTTTTTCAGGTTTTCTGAAAAACCCATCAAAAGGGATCATCATTCCTTTCAACAGGGATTGTGGGGCCATGAACCAGTTCAGTTTGCAAACAAACCTCCTGGTTTGGTTTGTGGTTTGGCCATGAACCATGAACCAACACAAACTGCATTTTTCCAGTTTGTGCCCATCCCTATCAAGGACCTAACTTCTGTCTAGGATCACTTCACAGAAATTTATTAATCAAACTCATAACAATACGCTCTAGACAAAGTGGGAATCATTTGCCACATATAGGCCAGTTTTAGCACTGATGTCTTCTCTGTCCCTCTCTTCCTTGAAATAAAGTTTGTTCTGTGTTCAGCAGAAGTCAATAATATTTTATTTGTCAAATTGATAGAAGGCCTGAGTGCCCTAGATTGAATCAATGTTTTTATTAGCTCAAGGAAAGTCCTCCATGGTAACTAGTCATTTTTCATGTAAGAGCCATTTTTTAAATTATGTCTGTCTTTGCCAATTGTAGCCCCTGGTATTTTGGAAGGTTTGTAGAGCTTAAAACAAACTTCTGTTTATTACACCACATTACAAAGATTTTTAATTAAATGTTGAAAATAAATTGGGTGATGCTTCAGAAAACAGTTCACCGGAGTTTAAAAACCTTGTGAGTTCATGCTGTTTACTCTCCAATGCTATAATTCAACAAAGCTAAAATTGTGCCTTAGGCTTTGGAAGGAATGGTCTTTTGTTACACTTTCAGATAGCTGCATTACAGTGACCATAACTAATTCTTGTACAGAAAGTACAACATCCATAAGTGTTCCACCATTAGCCAAATAGTTATATTAAAAGTTGAAAGTACCACTGGACAAGTTTGGACCCAGGCTACTGTGGCAGAAGCCAATGAGCTGTCTTAACCCCTACTTAAAAATTCAGTGGATAGATTGATGATGCAGCCCAGCCATTTAATAAAACCTAATATAACATATATTCTTGTTCTTTGGCTTCATGTGTGGGGGTGGTAGGGTTTTGGTACAGTTGTCCAATTTCTCAGTATGTCAGGTTGTTCCTGTAAATTGGTTCAGGTTTAAAGTGAACTGGGAAGGGGTATCCACTGTGTAAGTCACTAAGTACCATGTCTGATTGAAATATAATCCTTAGGAATGGATTCATTGTAGGCCAGGTGTGACAGATTGCACATGGAAAGCAGGTTTTAAAATGCTGTTAGTTCAGAGAACCTGGAAGGTAAGGAGTTAATCTTCCCTGAAGTGGAGAGCTTGTTTGATTGGCTGCACTACATGATCACTGATTGGCCAGCATCAGCTGGGAGAAAGTATTTGATCAGCTGTGTACTGGAAGGGAAAGGCTTTTCATCTGGAGTCAGCAAGCCAGTGAGTTGGCTTCTGACAGAGAAAGAGATGGCTGGATTCAGTAGTTCTGACAGGATTGGTCAAACAGTTTCTTCTCGCAGAAGAGAAGAGACTCCTTTGCCCTAATTGAATAAGAACTACTCTGAGAGAGAATTGTGATTCTAAATTCAGAAAGCTAAAAACTGCTTTACACAGACATCAGTACTGGAAGAGAGATTTGGCAAGGGTGACTGGGTTGTTAGGTTGTAACTACCATTCAAACCAAGTAGAAAAAGAGTTATTGCTTCTTAAGAAAAGAAGAATAATTCCTCCAGTTCAAAAGGGGTTGAGCTCTGAGGAGAACCCTGGTCTGGAGTTAATGGAAAACTGTGTTTTCAAAAGAGAGGAAGTTAGATACTCTAAGAAAGATTAGATTTCCAGGAAACTCTATGAAGTTATACTGAAACTGCTGTAATATACTAAGCAAAATACCTCTCACTGAAAAGATTTAATTGATTTGGTTAAAATGTTAAGCTTGTGCTTTGTGTACCTTGAAAGCTTAATGTGTTTGCTTCATGATTTTAAAAGATTAAGTTTGCTTGTTGGGCTATAGGGGGATTTTTAGACAAAACAAGAAACAGGGCCGGACAGCCTAAGATTAGAACTGACCATTGGGATAAGGAAAGCATGTCTAGTCCATCTGGAAAGTACTTAGATTTCAGAAGCACAATGGTCAGCATAGAGACATAAATTTGTTATTCTTTATTTGCTTGCAGAGTATATTCTTAGCTTATGCTAACCCAGAAGGAAAACGGGAAGTGATTGTTAGCAAAAACAAGTGGTCTTATGAAAGACATGACTGGATCTAAGGGTAGAACATTTTGTGGTCTGAAGGCCCCAGAAACAGGAAGAACAACCCAACAGATGCCCCCTTACCCAAGACTGAGAATTGCGGTAGATGATGAAAAAGTACCAAGGAGGGACTGGGAAGGTTAATGCCTTTTTTAGGGAAAAGTAAACAGATTTAGGGGTGTACACTAACTGGAAAAAGAGGAAGAGTAATCGGAGGCATGTTGTCACAGGGTCCTAAAGGCGAGACGTGATTTGAGAATGTGAGCCAGGTACTCCAGCCTATGGGGACTGACCAGGGTGTTTCTTATTTTCCAAAGCATCAGGGAAGGAAGTATAAAACTGCCTGCTTTCAAATACAAGGGGTGTTCAGTCATTTGGCTGATCACCCACGCTTGCAAGAGTGTATCAATAAAATATTCTGCTTCACTGAAAAAGATCTGTCTCCAGACATTCTTTTTTGGTAAGAACAAACTGCATTTCTGACAAACACTGTGATGTAAAACATACTGTCGTTTTTAGTATCCAACTGTAGCAATATTACGCAAGCAGATTGTCAGCAGAGTTTAAACATGCAGAGGAACGGAGCACCAACTGTTTAAAGAAAATAACTCAGTTTATTAAAGAAGAAATAAATTCTGATAGAACAGAAGAGAGGGAGAGAGGCTTGCCTAACTAACTACTGTGAGAGACAGGAATGAATGGAGAAGGCTCCTTTGGAGCATGAAGTCTCCAAAGAGCCAATCAGGAGACAAGAAGGACATAATCTGAAATTGTGGGAAGTCCCTAATCCAGCTATGCTAACTAGCAGTCCTTCAACTGTCCCCTATAGGCTGTGCTTCTGATCTTCTACAAGTAGGTGCACTATAGACCTTGTCTATTCGAACACAGATAACCTTTAACATACTTTTTTCTATTTTTGTCAAGGCCTTAGATACCTGCAAAAGTTTGGGGAAACTCCAAAAAACACTTTCCTTGGGGAAAATGCAAATATATTCACAAAAGGATTGTGATTAAGAAAACCAAAACACAAAAGAACACTTCTATGCCATGGTAGTATCAGTGGGAAAGTATTGCTTCAAATGAGTCATTAAGCCTGAGGCTGTTACTCCTTCTTATCATTAAATTTCTTTAAAAAGCCTTTTCAATTTCAGCTTGTTTAGAAATAAATTCTGCCCAGTTAACTCCCAGCATAATTTGGCTGAATACAGAATTATTTAGCTCTGATTGGATTGGAATGCTATGTTATTATTTAGAATGGTATTCTTTCTGTAAATTTGAGTGCACTAAATAAGATTACATTCTGCAAATGGATTTGGGAGATTCAGACACTATGGTGATACTTTATTTGATTATCTAGACCAGAAATGACATATCGAAGTCAGTAAGGCTTTTGGAGGGTGTAGCTGGAATTCTATGGAAGGCTTTATTGAGGCTGGTAACTTCAAGGGACTGAAGACAGTATTTTGCCTAAGAAAAACAAGGGGCAAACTAGATGACGTGGAGATCATACATTGCTATTCAACGCTGAAAGTAAATTACAGCTATATGAGGCACTAATTCAGATTAAGGTAAAAAAAGAAATGGACAGTCTTCCACATTCTAACCCTTCAACCTCTATAAAACTAATCAAAACTAGACACCACACTGTTATTAGTAGGGATAGTAGTGACATCCAATTAGATGAAATTCTTGCAATCAAAACAGGTTCCAAGTCTCTAGACTACTCCTCAGATCATATGGAATTCCAATAAGCAGCAGAGCTACATTACAGTCTGAGACTTGATATTGGCAGAAGAGCACACTAATGGTTCTTGACATAAGCCTTCACCCTTGACTTAGAACCATCCCTAAATACTTGGATCCCAATTCACCTGCCTGGCTCTGAAGTCTCCCCAGCCCAGTCATGGGGAATAAACAGGTAAAGAGGTGGGAAGAGAGGCAAGGGCAAGACCATTCCCTCTCCACTCCTTAGGTTGTGATCCATTGATGTTTGTAAACTTTGATGGAAGATTTTTCAGATCAAGTCCCCAGCAATGGAGGGGGATCAAACACTCTACAGGATGGAAATGCAGGATCTGGCCATTGCTATGTATCAGTTCCCTAAATGAAAAAAGGTATGCACCTGCATTTTTGTTTTCTTTTGAGGACTAATCACTGCACTAGGGCAGGGTCTTGATTAGCACAATAATGTCTGTGCTAATCAAAACCCTTCCTGCACAGCTCCACTCAAAACTGGGAAATACATGGCTGTAATTTAGGCTTAAAAGATGAAAAATTAACCCTTAGTTTCTGTGATGTTGGGGGTGGTGGTGGTAGTTATGAGCATAGTATTGCTGCATTTCCCTGTAATGAGTGGCATATTGCACTGGCCAAGGAATATTTCATAATGTCATTCTCAAGGTGGATATTAGAAGAGGCCAAAAATATGTCTGGATAAAAGTGGCACTAGACAGTGCTCCATTCCAATATGGTAGCAGTCATTAGGAGACTTATAAGTATTTGTCTTCAGACAACATATAATGGATAAAAAGAACATATAGGAGAAGCAGGACAGAGCATGCTAGCCTCACCCTCTCTATGCACCGTCACCAGAATTTAAACACAGTGCCTATTTTTATGCCAGGTTTATGCAGCTAGGTTCCACCAGTGTGCTCTGCACCTATCTGCTGAGCAGGGTTGCAGAAGCATTTGAGGTGGTGACTGGGGGAAACCATATCACATGAAGCTATGATGCCACTACTGGGAAGTAATATTTAATAATTATTATTATCGAATGGCATTGTGTGTAGAATAGCCAGGAGATCCTAAGATTTTCCAGTAGCCAGAAGTTCTAGTTCTTTCAGCATTATGCACCACTAGGTGGCTAGCTAGACTTGTTTTTAAGGCAAGAGACATTTCAGAGGTAGTTTGCCATTGTGTGCCTCTTCGTCACAACCCTGGTATTCCTTGGAGGTCACCTTCCAATTTCTAACCAAGGCTGACCATGCTTAGCTTCCAAGATCTGATGAGACTGGGCTAGCCTGGGCTATCCAGGTCAGAGCTTCTGGGAAGTGATGTCATAGTGTCATGTGATGCTCTAGGATTTGCTTCCAAGTACCCAGAAATGACATCATGGTGTTGTGAAATGTTGTCCCTCTCCCAATTTTGTACCTGTTACTCTGTTGAGTGAGGGTAGGGGCCAGAGTAGGTAGGTGGGAGGTTGCCTGCTGCAACATGCAATAGGTAAGTCTACTGCTGAGTGACATTTGCCCTTGCTACCACCTCCTATTTGTTGGGAAAGTGAAACCAGACAAATGCAAAAATAACTGTCCCATTAGAAGGCTTCTGTCTGTGTCAGAATGTCAGAAATCATTCTGTTAGAATTTAGAGCATTTATCATGTTTAGGAATGGCAAGTCTTGATTAGTAAATATCCAAATGCACATCCCTAGTAAGTACCCTTGTCATGTAAGATTATCATGTTAAGAGCTGAAGAAAAGAAAAACTTCAATGCAGCCACACCAACTGTACACTTTTCAGCATACAGCATCTTCTTCCATGGCAGCTAATTTCTGAGGAAGAGGTTTGTTAAAAGTCAAATGAATTTGAAGTGAACACATAGACACTGCAACTGACTATAAAGAATCTGATAAAGATACAACAGCCTAGGATACCAATGAAATTATTTGAAGGGATACATTTATCAAATCTACCCCCTCCCACATGTAGTGCAGTTCTAAAGCTTTGTAGGCTTCAATAGTCTTACCAAAAGAAATTAGAGTGAACAGTGTGGAGGTGAATTTTTAGGCACACTGGATTGCTGGTAATTCATTTTGTAGATTCCCATCACTTATTCTATAGTGTGTTTCAAGGGATCAATATGTTACCATTGCTAGACTCTATAAAGATATGGCTCTTGCTAAGATGCCATTGCTGATCAGTTATTGCAATGGAAGTTTGTGCAGACAGCTCAGCCTAGATGACTATGATAATACTGGAAAAGAAAGAATGTTATCATAGGTGTAGGAAAGAAATGAAACTAAAAAAAGATATGCTTGCAAGGGGAATACAGCCAAAGAACTATAGGACTTGATCCAGGGGTGGGGAACAAGTTTGTTTAAATCAACTCCAGAAAAGAGAAGCAGCATCTCTTCAGTAGAAGCACACCAATAAAGTATGAAGTTTATTTTGCATTTTCCCAATAGTTCCCCGACCACCACCATTTTAAGAGCAAGGGAATAATACAAGAAAGTAAAGGTAAAGACTTCCCTTGCTTGAAAGCCAGTTAAATCCAACTCTAGGGGCGGTGCTCATCTCTGTTTCCAAGCCGAAGACCCAGCACTGTCCAAAGACTTTTTCCATGGTCATGTGGCTGGCATGACTAAATGCCGAGGTGAATGGAATGCTGTCACCTTCTCACTGAAGTACTACCTAGTTATCTACTTGCAATTTCTTGCTTTCGAACTGCTAGGTTGGCAGGAGCTGGGGCCAGAGACAGGAGCTCACTCCATCATGTGGTACTCGGGTCTTGAACTGCTGAGCTGCCGACCTTCCATTTTGCAGCTCAGTGTCTTAACCTTTGAGCCACCGTGGCCCTAATAATACAATAGTATATACCTAAAAAATAAGAGACAGTGTCTTAGATCCCAGCAGGGACAGGGAGCCCCGGGAACTGGATTTGGAGTGGCATTTTAGTCTGTTTTAGGAGGTGGGAAGAGGGAAATTATGCTTGGCAAGCATAAGTACCTGTGCCCATGAAAATGTTAGCCTGGATCCAGGCCAGTGTGGTATAGTGGTAGAGGGATGGAATAAGATAGGGGTGACCTAGTATCCAGTTCTGCCAGTGCAGAGGCTGAGGCTGTAGCTGTAGCACCCTCCAGGGTCTCAGGAGGGTCTCAGATGGGCCTGTGGGAGGGTGTTTCCACTCAGTCTGGCCTGTTCACATCCTCTTTCTTTGCATCTGGAGAGTGGTTGAGCCTTTCCTCCTTGACCCTTCCTAGAACTTCCTGAAGAAACTGCAGAGCTAAGTCCTGGCATGATTAAGCTATATCAGTGCTTTTGCAAAAGAATGGAGTTACTGGATTTCTGACACCAAGTATGAAGTCCTTCAGCTGCAGATTGCTTGAACTGGCTTAATATTAAGTTCTGCTTCCTTACAGCTCAACTCTCTCCTCAGACCTGCTTCTCTGATCTCTTAGTGAACCAGCCTCCTCTTAATTTAGCAACAAGAACACAGGAGCCTTGTATTCTAGCTTCTGCTTTATCACTTTCTGGTGGACAGCTCTCTTAGTTGTCTGGTACTCCTGATTCTCAGGGTCAAACCAGATGACATACTGGAAATTCCATCACCAAGGGTCTTCCAAGGGTTTTTTTTTTTTAAAATGAATCTGTGGTCCTTGATTCAAATTTCAGGTCTGGGAAAAGAGGGAGTTTATTTCTTCTGTTCTCACATGTTTTCTCAAAGCCAAACTGACCCTTTGGAAAGGCAAAAATACATGTCTCCTTAAATAAAAACACTGGAATCCCATGTAACTGCTGTTTCCATTCCAAAATGCTGGCAATATCTGCCCATGGATTTTCTAGCATCATATGTCATCTGGTTCTCAAAGGGTTGCCAGGTCCCTCCTGGCAATCAGCGGGGGATGAGGGGGACTTACTAGGAGAAAGACAAAGGCCCAGGCCATGTTGTTGGCATCACACAGGAAGTGATATCATCATACTGGTGACTTCCAGGTGACACTCTGGTATCTGGGCAAAAACTCTATGGTAAAACTGGCTTCTACCATAGAGTTTTTGCCCAAATATGTCACAAGCTGGGCTGCGGGGCTAGGAAAGCATGGGGGTGGTCAAAACACAGTCTGAGGTCAGAACTGGGCAACCCAACAATTACCAGGGAGAACAAGTCCAGAGTGCAAGACAGGCAGGGTAGTCGAGGGGCAGTCCAGAGTTGGGAACCAGGCAAGTCAGATAACTGGAGAAACTAAGTCCAAATCACACACTGTTAGCATAGTCCAAGGGTCAGAGTTCTGAGAGTCAAGAGTTCAGGCAGCGAAGGTTCAGGGTACAGAGTTGAGTGGAGTCAGATGAGCCGAGGTCGAGGAGCCAAAGGAAACAAGATAGGAGGCAGGAATCCAGGCGAGGTGGTGCAGAGCATGATCAAACTGACTAATTGCTGGCATGAGTTCTTCATGTGCCAGGGCTGACTATATAGTACTCCAGGCAGTAGGCAATTAGCACCATCCAAGCACGTCCCAGCTCTGAAAAAAATTGATGCAAGGTACCCCCTCAGAGGTATAGTCATAGCTTATACATTAGCATAATGGAGAGTAAGTGGTGGGAACAAGGTCTAGACAGATTTCAATTGTCGGCCACATTTTCAAAAACTAGTCTGAAGGGGAGGTCTCCATGTTAAACATCTTTTGTTTCACCTCAGCTCTACCCTCCATTTTCAGCCAAAGGCAGTCCTCTTTTTGTTTGTTTTTACTTTCCTCACAGGCTCAGTTCATCTGGGGGTTGCTGGTGCTCTGTCGGGTCTTAATTGTTCTAATTTCTTAATTATCTGCTCCGGTGAAGTGGTAAAGCCTTAAATTAAATGTTTCATATCTTCTCCAGGAATATGCCTCAGAGACCCTGATCCTCAGAGTGCTCTGCTGGTATAGGTCTCATTCATCTCAGCAAGTATAATGCTGGTAGAAATTATAAGGGCCATCATAATAATCTTTTCTCTAAAGCACCCCCTCCTTACATACACATCTGTTTACTTTGTACTGGTGGAAATGACTTCTCTTTTATAGAATTGACTTTTTCAGGTTCATGTATCTCTCTAAATTTTAGAGTGATCTTATTCATTCACAAGTTCAGAACAATGGACACCCCCCGGGCTGAATAGGGACACAGATTTCTTATCTTACCACCCATGCTAATTGCCCCAAGAATCCCCCCTCTGCTCTAATTAAGCTAGTTACTATGCACATTGTACCTTTGCATCCTAAGCTGATTCTCTGCCGCACCCCTCCCACCTTCTGACTGGACGATAAGGACTCAGAAATCTCCATTTTAACTTGTATCTGACAAAGGGAGCTTTGACTCTGGAAAGCTTATACTCCCAAAATCTTGTTGGTCTCCAAGGTACTACTGGACTAGATTCTAGATGTTGTTTATTGCTATATCTGGGGTGAATGTAGTTGCAGCAGGTATTCTCCCCACCCTTAGAAAGAAGGGGGAATTGCACATTTTAGACTTATGGTACAACATTGATTGTCATGAACTAAAATTTCTAACTAGATCAGAACTGAATCCTGGAAAATTTCCACTTGGAACAGAGATTCCCCAGTTTATTGCTTAACTAATGCTCGCTTGATGTTATTACCCCACCCCCAGCAGAGCATCCCCATGGTTGCAGCTACACAGCAGCGTTAACAGATTAGCTGATAGAATGACATGGCTTCTGATAGCGATTTTTGCAACCACAGTTTTACCTGCTGTGCTCACATAAGTCAATGCTGAGAAGTTCTGCAGTTCTATCACTTAATATATTAAGTTACTTTCTCCATATGGCTGTGGCCATGCAGCCACTTTATATGGATTTCAAATAAGTTAATTGGGCCCTAATTTTGCTGTCATTCTAAAAAAATTGACAACAGGGAGCAAATTAACTTTACTAGTCTAGAAACACAAAATAAAAACTTGATTAGTAATAAAAGTCAAGAGAAAAATTCAAGTGAGATTAAATAAATGTAACAAAGACAATCAGTAAAGTGTAATGATGATATAACCTTGAAGGTCTAATCAATGGCAGAAGCAATGGGTCATTCAATAAGGATTAAAACAGGCAAGCAGAGAAAAGCAGACAAAAATCCTCTTTCAATGCACTATTTATCTGTGAAATAAAGAAGCAACAGAAGGTTGGTATTTAGGGGGGAAATCTCTGTTTGATTCATATATATATATTGCCTTTCTGCCATTGCATTAAAGACTACTTGCAATGCAAAATAGCTGGCTACAATGTAATACATAACAATAGAGAGTATCACAGAAAGAAGTAAAAACAAAATAAGAAAAAACCATGGAACAATAACTAAGCAATGTAAACAACTATATTAACATCAACTTATACCACAGAAAAATCATCCATATGTTCATTAGAAAGACTTGTAGTAAGATGCAACACTCAGTTCAATCATAATCCAATAAAGGTACAATGAAAAATTAAGTTCACCGATATTTAAAGTGCTCTGTTCTGCCAATTAGACCATTCAGGACATGAAAACTTCCAACAGAAACTTTTCCAAATATTCCAACTTCAAACATAATATACTCTCCATCATTACAACACTGCAATAAAATACCATTTCTTAAACTACAGACATATTGTTTATAATTTGTAACTCAGTACCCACTTTCCTTCGCCCAAATGGGAGTCTCCACCTAACTACCCAGTCTTCCTGGCCAACCTTCCCACTACTCTATCTGTGTTAAATTGCTCTCAGTCAGGGCTGAATTCAGACACCATCAGGACTCAACTCTTCTCAGCTGGGGCTGAAATCTGACTGAATTTCTCCTCAGCATTCAGCTCTCAAGTCTTTCTCTGCTCAGCTGATGCTAACCAATCAGATTTCTTGGAGGAGCCTGTCACTCAGGGCTCTCTGGCTCTGTGAGAAATTAACCCTTCACATTCCATTACCTGTTTACAGAGCACTTACAAGATTTTAAAGTGCAGTCCATCACAATAACACATTCCCACTGGTGACATTTTATCTCCAGCTCACTAGGATAAGGCCAGTCACTTCTTGGCAAATATATAGTTCTAGTCTCTTCAGTGTTGGGAGGGGGAAATTATAATAGCCCCCCTCAGACAAAGCTGCACAAGACAAAAGTTATAGAGTACTTTGCCAGTTTAGGCTGCTGTAACATTTTTAAAAGGCCTATAGAGTTTAAACTCATGCCATTTCTGAAGTTCTGCTTCACCCTTATATTTACACAAATTTTTATCTAGTTGTTGAAACATTTATATACCGCTTCTCTGTAATATACACCTGAGCTACTCAAAACACACTCATAAAGCACATTCATAAACAAAATAAAATGACTAAAACATTCCTAAAACTATTAATAATTTTATAAACCATATAAAACCAACTGCGGCTACTGAAAATCACATCAACCACAATATAATAAAAACAGCAGAAAAGTATCAAAGAAGGGGGAACAATTAATAAACTAAAATCCTGCAGAATTTTTAGAAAAGTATTAGATTGGTACTGGAAAATGATGGAACCAGGTGCAGAGAAAAGGGATGCTTATTGACTGTCCTTCTGCTTGAGTGAAATTAAAAAGCCATATGTGCCCAAGACTTAGAGCTTACCTAACGTTACTTGGTAGTTTGTGAGGAAGTGCTCTTTCATACAGTAGAAGTTGCTATTTTGCTAGAATGATACCAGTCTTCCAAGAGATTTGTTGAGAGAGATCTTTGCATGATAATCCAGTTCGGGGTAGAAAGGTTGCTTACGGTGAGTCCATGCCTGAACGCAAGCAAGAAGCAATGCCTCATCAAGTTAGTAAACTACCTTGTATGCAGTCAATTAATTCCAGGGTGATGGGTCACAATACTAGGAGAAGGGCTTTATTTTTATTGGCTGTATGGATGCCACTGTGGATTTACAATTGTTTTGTTGAGGGTTTCCTTTTTACCACAGACAGGCTTCCTTTCCCCCTCAATGTACAAAGTAGCATCTGGAGATATACAAGACAGACTTCCCATTCTTTTCTCTTCCACAGTTGAGTGCAGTCTATTGAGAGGTATGATCTCTTTGCTTACAGTACTAATTATCTTCTTCAGCCTGCACTGTTGGCTTCTCTATAGCCAAGCTTCTTGGAGGTGGTGATGAAATCATTTCCCTCAGGGAGCAGCTTCAGACTGAAGAAGCTGTCCAGTTGCTTTTCTTCTAACCTGTAACAATCAATTTTCAAATCAGGGATAAGGAGAGGGGGAAAACTGACAAATTGTATTATCACAATCTGGGGAAAAGATGGCTAGTTCAATAGCTGCTGGAAGTGTTACTGCTCATCTGACTAGTTAGTTCCTACCTCCACCAGGAAATGAAAATTGTTCCAGAGGTCTCTGCAATGGTTCAGGGACAACTGTTTCCCAACTGAATGAGTGCCCACTTGTTAATCAAACACAGTCCACAAGTCTTTTGATCTGACTAGTACCATCTCACTGAGAGTAACATGGACCTAGTCAAAAGCTGTATATTAAGTAACAGTAATCTACAGGCAAGCATCCCCTGCAGTTGCCTCCCATTTCTCATTGGCCAAGGCCTATTCAGATGGAAACTACTTTGTTTCAGGACATGAGGATGTTTAGTGAGTGCCAAACAGTGAGCTGGATGTGGCTACATACCCTTCCAGGTGACTAATTGAAAGCCAGTGTCCTGGAAAAAGTCCTGCAGATACCGGAAGAGAAGAGAGGAGGGACTTCCGGTCCAGACAGCCCCCCCAAGAGCTTGCTGTCAATCAACAGGAAAAGGAGACGCTGTGCCCCCTGCTGGAACAATTGCGGAAAATCAACGAAATTCTGTCTAAAATGGATAGTGTTCTCATCAGTCGACAGAAACAGATATCGGAAACAACTAGAAAGATGATGGAGATTGAACAGAAATCGAATTTGATTCTAGGTTTCCAGGGCGTTAAAGAGGAAGAGAAAGAAGATCTCGGATTTACCTTGACAAATGTCTTGGCACCCCTAACTGGCAGTGAAGCGATAAAATTAAAAGAAGAGGTGGATGAGGCTCCCAAAGCCTATTCCGCTTTTATAAAAGAGAATACTCTGCCAGTAGAAGGGGATGTTGAGCATAGCAAGCGACAAACTGGAGATCTAATTTCATCCGAAGAGTTTGTGGAGCCCAGGAAGCCTGAAAGCCAGAAGTTTAAGGAAAAAGAGAAAAGAAAGAAGAAGGATTTCATCTTTAAAATACAGAAACTTCTGAAGAGACACGCCAGCAGGGAGGAAGATGCAGTATTCCAAACTGGGACAAGCGAAGAAGACAGCAGCCCAGGGGAAAGTGGTGATGGAACGGAAGACTTCAAAGTTAAAATGGACTCAATCCATAACTGGAAGAGATTTAAAAAGAAGATATTTTGAGGACTGTTCGTGTAACATCTGGAAGGAGCTGTTTAATTACTAACCCCAATGGACTTTACTAACTGCATTATCAGAGTGATTTTGGACTTCGCAATAGTTAAAAAGAAGATCTTCTAACCACGATAGATGCCAAAACTGGTATTGGTTATTAACCTAAACTAACACTCACTAACAGGAAAAATTTCACTCCATCTTTTTCTTTCTCCATCTGTCTACCCTTCCTGTTTCTTATAAAAAGAATAAAATTCTCTCTTTTTTAAGAGAGTTTTACAAAAAAAAAAAAAGAAAGCCAGTGTCATTTAGTGGTTAAAAGCGGTGAACTCTAATCTGGAGAACTGGGTTTGATTCCCCACTCCTGTACATGAAGGCAGCTGGATGACCTTGGGCCAATTACAGTTCTCTCAGAACTCTCTCAGCCCCACCTACCTCACAGGGTGTCTGTTGTGGGGAGAGGAAGGAAATGTGATTGTAAGCTGCTCTGAGACTCCTTTGGGTAGTGAAGAGCAGGGTATAAAAATCTGTTGTTGTTGTTGTCGTTGTTGTTGCTGTTGCTGTTCTTCTTCTTCCTTTTCCTCCTCCTCCGAGCCAAAGGCACCTTATCAAAATCAGGGAAGTCAGATACTGAACTCATGAATGAATGGAAAGGAACTAACAGACTCAGGTCACCTGCTAACTTTTGCCTTGTGACAACAGACTGTGCCTAGAGTGTCATCAGCAGTCTTTTCTGAAAATGTCCATGGGAGAGAATTCCTGTTCCATTACTCAGTGACAGTTGTGGAGATAAAGATCCAGTGCACAGACATTTTAATGCTTATTTCCTAAAACTCAACTGAGATTGGATTTGGGCATATAAATCTGTTGAAGGGTTAAAGAAGCTTCCAAGTTACTTGCCAGCCTAGATTGAAAAATGGGTTTGTATATTATTAAAGGTAAAGGTAAAGGTTCCCTTGCTCGAAAGCCAGTCGAATCCGACTCTAGGGTTGCGGTGCTCATCTCCGTTTCAAAGCCGAAGAGCCAGCGCTGTCTGAAGACATTTCCGTGGTCATGTGGCCAGCATGACTAAACACCAAGGCGCACAGAACGCTGTTACCTTCCCACTGAAGTGGTACCTATTTATCTACTTGCAATTTCTTGCTTTCGAACTGCTAGGTTGGCAGGAGCTGGAACTAGAGACGGGAGCTCACCCCGTCATGCGGCACTCATGGGTCTTGAACTGCTGAACTACCGACCTTCCACAGCCTGCAGTTCAGCGTCTTAACCACTTGAACCACCGCAGCTGTATATTATAACTGTATATTATTACAGTTGCCCAAATTGCTCAATGCATTTGATAAGTACTACAGCTTTCATAAACTTTGAATGTCTCAGATAACCACATATACATAGGGGAGTGTGTTCTGAATGGAGCCCTCTCCATTGCTCATGTCTTCAGTAAGTAAAGTGAAGGACAGATTGGTAGGAGGCATCCCAGCCAAGTCAGGAGTATCATGGGCTACAAAAAGTCTTCTAGGTCCCCTTCCCATTACATCATTAGGTGTGTACTGGGCTCTAGAAGTCTCAATGGTTCATTATTGATGAATTAAAAATTATTTTGTTATGACATTTGACAGGTGTCCTATTTATCCATTAATAACAAACAACAGGGAGTCAACGCAAATTAATGATGCTAAACAGAATCATAATATGCATTATGGCATATCTGAAAACTCATTCCATTCTCTAGAATTCTGGACAATTCTGTCCTGGTAAATGTTTATATTTATTGGTTAATGTCAGAAATGGGCATTTACAGAGAATCATGGTAA
Organism: Gekko gecko; assembly: GCA_029375565.1. NCBI lineage: Eukaryota > Metazoa > Chordata > Lepidosauria > Squamata > Gekkonidae > Gekko > Gekko gecko. The sequence continues at coordinate 44,568,551 of JAPDNY010000009.1, forward strand.
ATGACATTTGTTAATGGGAAAATGATAGAAATAAGGGCAAGATGCAATCATTTACAATTGGTTGGTATGACACATATTTTTATTACCTTTATTTTTTGTCATGTTTCTAACATCCCCAAATTAAGTATTAGGAAATATCAATGTTCACCACATTTCTGGAATTTATTGTAGTGTTACACTTGGGCTGATATGTGTGTGTATGCTTGTGTTTATTTGTATAATGTGACTGTGCACATGTGCAGACATGATGAAAAGTAAATAATAACTCAGTTAAATGCATTTTGAATCTGAAATAGGCGAGGACATGACAGCATAATCCTAAACAGAATTACACCCTTCAAGCCCGCTGACTTCAGTGGATTCAGAAGGATGTAGGACTTCACTGTTAATTACTTTTATCAATGTGGCTATTTTTAACAGAGTGAGCTAAATTTCAATAAATGCAAATAAGGCTACAACGGGGGATAGATTGTTTCAGAACTGTGTAAATCATTTAGTTCATTTATTCAACAACTTCAGTTATTTGAGTACTAAATGAAGCTAAATTCAGCTAAAGAAAACAAATGAAGTCAATGAGGACTGGATTATGGGTTTTTTATGGCAACTATCAATGCATAGCACTGCTTGATTGCTGAAGGGACTAATCTGCAACTATGTTCAGAGGTTCCAAAGAGAAGGATGGGAAAGATTATGCTTATGTGTAACTGAGTAGGTTACAGTTTGAATCATGGCAACTACCTTCTCATGAATAGCTATAGAGTTCACCTGTATTCTCACAATGAGTTAACAGGGAGATTAACTCTGGGTAAGCTTTTTAGACTTACCTTTCCTTTCTTTTGGGATTTCTATTATTATTATTATTATTATTATTATTATTATTATTATTATTATTATTATTATTATTATTATTATTATTATTATTATTATTATTATTATTATTATTATTATTATTATTATTATTATTATTATTTCTGAATCACCCAATCCCTGCTACTGCAGGGCCATGGGCAATGTACAACAACAGATAAAAACATGAACCATAAAGATAAAATATATAAACAGTACTACAGTACTAATATGACAGATTTAAAAGAATCCAGATGGCGAGCTACATATTACTTCCCATTCTGGACCACCCAGCCACATTGTGGGCAGAAGAAGAGGAGGAAGAAAGCAAATCTGGAGAGCAAGGAGAGGGTGCCAGCCAACTAGAAACCATTGCTGTCCTTAGCCAAAAGCCTGGTGGAACATCTCTGCCTTACAGAACCTGTGGAATTGAATAAGATCCTGCAGGGCCCTGATGGTATTTGGCAGAGAGTTCCAGCAGGTTAGGGTCAAGACCAAAAATCCCCTGGCCTGGTTGAGGACAGCCAAATATCTTTGGCACTGGGGACCATCAGCAGATTGCTATCCAAGGACCTTAACAGTCTCCCAGGGACATACCAGAGGAGAGGGCCCCACATGGAATAAGTTGGTCTATCTGAACTGACTTGTACAAGGTATAGAACCATCACTTTAAGGTCTGAATCACAATTGTCCACAAATTGCAATTAGCACAGTCAAATATGCAAGAAACCATTTGCACAAAACAGCTGATGGCACATGCATATTCTCATGCTGCTTGCTAGGCATGGGCATGTACTGGTGAACAGACCAAAATTTGTCATGAATTTTGGCTGGTCTGTGGTCCATGAAGTGATGTCTATGGAGGCTCTGCCACTTTGTTGCCACTAGAGGAAGGATTGGCAGGCAGTGGGAGGAGGAAGAGGCTGACTACCTCTTAGCAGGAATAAGTGGATGGGGAGCAGGAGTGTTACCATCAGTGGCCTACCTCTTTGTTGGGAGAAATGAGCTATGAGACAGAGGAGGCCAGAGGGGTACCAGGGACTACACTTCTGTGTATATCAAGGTCCAGTCCAGTAGGAAGACTCCAGATTTGAAGAGTGAATTAAACAGTTTTTATTAAAGAATTCCCATAATTACAATCACACTAAGCAATCAAGAAAGAGCACACGATTCAGAACTAAGAAACAAAGAGGTGATGAAATCAATTTTGGGGAGCAATTACGGGATCATATTCTGTCCAGAAGTACAGAAATCCATGAAGAGGAGAGCACAAACAGCCTGCATTTCATGCTATGGAGAAGGCCCAAAGAGGAGGCTTTGGGGGTGTACTCAAGTATAGGTGCCCTCAGAGTGTACACTAAGGAAAGACATACTGTTTTTATAGGAATTCTGGGGGTGGTCTCTGGAGCCAGAACTTGATGAGTCTAACAATTGTTGATGGTCCTGCTGGAGCTGGCTGAATGGGCTTGTTGACCACTGATAGTTCAACTGGGGAGGGTTAAGTAGGTTCCCAGGCTTAAACAAAAGAGGAGAAATGAGTCCCTGATCGGCTTCAGGAAGGATAGTTCATAATTTTAATGTGTGATTGGTTTATTTTGGTATCCTGTGGGAGGGGGCAGGAAGGATAGGTGTGGAGGCAAAGGATTTCTACACAGGCATAGGTATCACAAAAGGGGGATATGTGAAGGTTTGGAAACAGAAGAGCTGTTTGCTAGGTGGCTACTGAATAGCTACAGAAATGCAGATACTTCATCTGGAGGAACTCATTGTTATTTCATATGGATACCTTCGCCGGGTGGAGGGGGACTGGAGATAGCTTTGAGGGTTGCCTTTTGCAACCTGAAATTGAAACCTTTTTACAGAGCTGTGGCTAGCTCTGTGGCTCAGGTCAGGAGTGTCCTCCTTGGCCTGACTTTATGGGTCTCTGGTTCAGGTCAGGAAAGGGGTGCCCTGCTGTTGGGGCTACCCATGAGTAAGGCAGAGCCTCTGGGTTACAGGAGATCCCTCCAAGAAAGGCTTCCTGTGCACTGGGTGCCATGGTTGGGTCTCCAAGGCAGGCCATCCTCTAAGAGGTCATGCTCCCAGGGATGCTGGCAGTACCACTCAAAAGGGCAAGGGCTCCTCTTCTCCCGGCCCTCTACTGGTGTGCAGAGCAAGTGGGTGTTCTCCCACCTGGGAGACCTTTTCAGCCTCACTGCTCCTGCCTGGACCTGGCCAGGGTGGACAAGTTGTCCTTCCTGAAGGTCAACCTCCACCTGCTGGGCCACCCCACTGTAAACCTGCCAGAATACGATCCAGGCCTACCCCCATGTGTCCCCTCCCCCCATTCCTGCTCTACCTCTCTGTGTCCAATCAGCCCTTTCCTCCTGGCAGTGGCAGGTATAATAGATCCAGATATATTTGGTAATACTGAATATTTCCCCAGTACAAATACTTTACTGGTACTGGACTGGGAAATTTGGTATTTACCAATATTTTCCAGTTCTGATATTCCTGAAGCTGAAAAATATGGACATTTTTTTCCTTGCACACCCCTAGTCAACATACCTTGTTTCACACTGGTTCATGTTGTGGTGTTCTGGGTGGACTCAGGGCTTGGAGCCATGATTCAAGGCAATATATATATATATTTGTATCTCATGTAATTTTCACGTTGTGTGAATTCTGAACCTTAATTATTTTTAAATAATGAGTTTTTGTCTTTTTAGCTTTATTATCCCTAGCAATGTACCTTTTGGATTATAAATTTTTAAAGTGCACAATGAAAGCAAGTACCTTAACCTTCCAAATGGATTTGTTATATTGTTTGCTCAGTTCAAAGATGGTCAAAATATGGCTTGCAATTTTTCACTTGTTCAATCACTGTACCAGAATTGTTTTCAGTTGAGGGCTTTGAGCCATCCGCCTTTAAAATATATTTTGAAAAAACAAATCCTTCTTGAAAATAGTGGCACCCGTAGCTTGTAGGGAAAAACAGACTAATGACTACATAACAGGAGTTAATAAGCATATAATCTTTTTTTATATTAAAATAAATTTTATTTAATGCCTTCTCAAAGCACAATACTACCAATATCAGAAAAGGTTCATAGAAATACCTAGTTTGTTGGCAGCATGTGGAAAAATATAAAAGATGCACTTAGACACATCAACAAAGACTCCAGCAGTGCGGTCGTCGCAACTATCCAAAATTGCTCATGATACCCAGGCCAATGAAATAAAGAGGCAGCTGGTTGAAAAGACCCAAGCAGACTTCACAAACATACTGACAACTGAACATGGAGCTGCAAGAAGTGCAAAATGTGGCTTGCAATTTTCCACTTGTTCAATCACTGTACCAGAATTTTTTTTCAGTGGAGGGCTTTGAGCCATCTGCCTTTAAAACATGTTTTGAAAAAAAAAATCCTTCCATAAAATAGTGCAACCCATAGCTTGTAGGAAAAAATGGGCTAATGACTACATAACAGAAGTTACTACAGATATAATCTTTTAAATCAAATATTTATAGCATATGTCTTTAGTAAGGGTTTATTATCATCATCATCTCTCTTTATATATATTTCTCAAGTGTGGATAGATTTGCAGATATCTAAATCCAGGGATTGGTCCCACACTGAGAGAAAAGAGATTTTACTCCAAACTTGGGAGACCCCACAGGTTTGCTGAAAAATCGGAAAATTTAAAAAAATACACAGGGAGTTAAATCCCCCTCAACAAAATAATTTTCTGTGCATGCACAGAGCACTTACCAGAAGGGGGCCCTGCTTCCTGGGGGCTCTGCCACAGCCATAGCATCTCCTGGGGATCCTGCTGCATCTGCAGCAGCACTTCCTGGGGCCCTGCAGTCGCTACAGCATCTCCTGATGAAGCTGCTGTAGCTCCCAATGAGCAAGCCACATTGGCTCCCAGGGGCCCTCCCACAGTTGTGGTGGCTCCCAGGTGACCTGTGGTCTTGCAGCCAGGGCTGGCTGGAGATGTTTTTGCACCCTAGGTGGGGCACAGATGCCAACCTCCCGGTGAGACCTGGAGACCCACCATGCTGCCCTCACCTCCTCTCCCCCCAAGGGGGGAGGGGGAGAGCAGGCGAGCTGCAAGCCAGGGAAGGGGTGGAGGTTTAAACCCCCTTCCCTTCCGTCCAAGCGCCGGCTTGCCTGCAAGCCCCACAGCTGCGGGGTCTGCCGGCAAGCCAGGAAAAGGGCAGGGGTTTAAGCCCCCTTCTGTCCGAGCGCCGGCTTACCTGTGCACCCCACAGCTGCGGGACATGCCAGCAAACCAGGGAAGCGGCAGGTTCCTTTGGTGGGGCTTTTGGCAGGGGGCTTTTTGCACCCCTAAGGGCCGGCGCACTCTAGGTGAACACCTAATTTGCCTAGTGAGCGAGCTGGCCTTGCTTGCAGCATCTCCTGACACAACCACTGCAGCTCCCAACAAGCAGGCCACAGTCACAGTGGCTCCCAGGGGGACCCTAATGCAGTCACAGTGGCTCATATGGTAGGGGGAAAGAAGGGAGGAAAATTAGCTGAGGGAGTGGGAACAGAAGGAAAGGAGGGGGAGAGAAAGAGAAAGAAGAGGGGGGAACTGGGGGAGAGAAATAGAAAGGAGGAGGGGAGAGAAAAGGCAATATTGAGAAGGGGTGTGGGGAAAGAGAGGCAGGGCATTGAGAAGGCCTGGAAGGTAAGAGGGGGTGAGATTGACATATAAGAAGTGAGGGGAGAAAGGTGGGTAAGAGAAGTTTACTAGAGAAGGGAAGAAAGAGGGGGAAAACTGATATAGGGGTGAGAAGAGAAAGGGAGATGAGGGAAGATTGATAGCGGGTGGGGCAGAAAGGTAGAAGTGGAAATTTTAACAGAGAAGGCAGGAGAGGGAAAGAAGCAAAGGCAGGGGAATGCCCTCTCCCTACTAGTTTCTTTAGGGTCACCACTTATAAATTCGAATAGTGAAGTCAGCCATATCTGAGGATACTTTAATCTAGTGACTGAAGCAGTGAACGGAGAAGACAGATCTTTCTACGAACCTGAAATATAGCCCAAGTTTGCAGAAGAAAACCTAAAATGCAAATACATTGGGGGATTTTTTTTTTTTTTAAAAAATGCAAAATGATAAAAGGAACATCTGTGGCTTTAAAAAACTGAAAACTTCAGTGGCAGTTGCTTGGCAACTACAGAATTCTAGGCTTAGTTTTTGTCAGTAAAAAGCAGGGGCAAGGGTCAGGACTGTTTTGGCTTTGGAGGGAGGACTCATAATGGCCAGGCTTGGCAACAGTCGCTGGGTGCCTTGCTACCACCTGACTTACATGACTCACCTAGGACAGTCTGCTTGCTAATGTTCAACATCAGCCACCCTGTGAAAGCCAGTGTGGTGTAGTGGGTAGAGGTTCAGAGTATGGTATGGGTGACTCAGGTTCAAATCCCCATATTACTGTGGAAGCTAACTGGGAGATTTTGGGCTAGTCACTTAGTTTCGGCCTAACCTTCCTCACAGAGTTGTGAGAATAAAAAAGGAGAAGAGGAGAATGATATAAGCTGCTTTGGTCCTCACTGTGGAGAAAGGTGAGATACAAATGAGGTATATACATGCTAAATGTAGCAGATAAAAGGTAGATTGTATGATGGTAAGCAGATAAAAGGTAGATTGGTGAATGGCTGAGAAGGAGAGAATGAGGCAGGGAAAGATGTGAAGATATGGGGGTTGCCAAAGAGGAAGTAGTGCAAGGAGGAGGATACAAGAGAAACAGAGATGTCCACTGACAAGTCCTTAAGAGTTCCTTATCATGCAAATGGGCCTGTCCCAATGGCTGGCACCACACAACTGGGCCATTGTTTTCCTTAGTAGAGGCCAAGGAGTGGGGTGGGGATCTGAAACAAGGTCAGATAAATGTAGGCCCCGTCCACACTGAGCATTTGCCCCGCTGAAGGCACGGGAGCCCTGTGGACTTTCCGTGCACGTTCATACGAGCACATCTGGGAGGCGTAGTGCTCCCATGGCCAACCCGCAGCTTCCCTCCGAAAACATGGAGTAAAAAACTAGTAGGTCTGAGGTACTAGTTTCTGGAAACCCCGGGGCAAAGGCTGGCATCTGACCACGGGAGCGCCGGTATCCCGTGGCTTCTGATGCCCGCCCATGTCCCCAGGGTTTCTGGATGTTGTAAGTTTCCCTGTGATGCGCACCAACGCTGGACAGCGCATGCGCACACACAAGTCACCGACAGCGGCTCTCCCCCCCCAACGGCGCATGCGCACTTCGCACTTGTCGTCTGCTGTGCTGCTGTTTTGCTGTGCTACAGCAGCGCAGTGTGATCACGGCACAGAGCTGGAGCGTGGCAACCCGGTGGTCCGTGAGATCGGGCTACTGCGCCTTATTTAGCTCCGGGGCAAACTGCCACGCCTCTCCCCCGCGTTTTCTGGCCCGTATGACCAGGGCCGTAGGTTGGCTGTTTGGTGGAAAGGAGGGAAGCAGGCAGGAAAATGGGATAGGCCTCAGGGGCTTACATGTAAGAGAAGGAAGAAATAGTGGGGGAGAGGGAGCCTTGTAGGTTCCCAATTGTTTCTTTCATATTAAACATAAACTAAGAACACTTCCTCAGGCTTGCTCTTAATATAATATGCTGGAATTCCATCAAGCAACAATATTCTTTGCTAGAATTTGGGATTAACTTTGTACAATTAATTTGGAACAACAATGTGGTAAGCAAAGTATGATTCTTTCAAAATGTTAGCTAACCAATTGTATGTCCTCGCCTCAGACTATTTTGATAGTCATCCTGAGCTCAGATGGACTGCCAGCAGGAACTTATGTCCCTTGAATCTCCAGTAAGAAAGTTTGAGGATGAGACCACATATTACTTATGCGTGCATATCAATTTTAAATGACTTTTTTCCCCTTTTACGGAAGTACCTTCTGGGACTTCTTCAAAGAAGATAACATCTGTCAGGACTCAAGCCTGAGGAAACTAAGAATTTCCTAAACATGTAATAGAACTAAGCTGATGGCATGTCAAAAGCTTGCCCCTATAAGAATATCACTTTGCTTCTCTTTGACTGAACAGTTATAGAATTGCAAATACATCCTTGGGTCACCAAATGCCATGCATACATCTTGATCAACCATCACATTGCCAGCCTATCTGAACTCCTACAAATACCACCATGTTCCTCAGACTGTGTTACCCTATACAAACCTAGTCACAATTCTACTGGCGTTAACTTGTGATTAGACCCCATGGAACTCAGCTGGCCTTAATTTGGGAGCCTGGTAGGATTGAATTAATGGCATGCCTGCCAGTAGGCAGGCATTGGACTGAAGTCAGTACTTTTGCCAGATAAATCGGCTGGGGCACCCCGTAAAATGTAGCTATATTCATACAGAAAGGGTAAGAATAGCTTTGTTTTGCTAAGAGAACTGAAATTGTATCCCAACAGTATATTATGCTTTTTATTGATTTCTAAAAAATGTTGTGTTGCATGGAAAAGGCTTCAAAGTAGATTGCTCAAATTCAGCAAGTCACTCCAAGTCTTTGAAATAATTTCTTGATTGCCCCTTTGGGGAACGGATGGTATCTGTTTGTTTTCCTAGTATATTGTAAGTTGTACCTAATAGGATTTGGTGTATATTGAAAGCAGCAATGTGTGGGAGCTAGATATATACTAGACCAAGGACATTTGTGTTTTGCCTTGGACAGAAGAATTATATTCCAACACTTCATCGCATTGAAAAAAGCATCAGGATCCTAAAAGTCTTCAGCAAGTAGATCATTTTTTTGTCCTCAAATATTCCCCCTGTTTTGTAAAGGCTGCTTCATTCATTATATTGCAGTCCCTTGTTTTGGCTGTAACATTGGGATGTTTCAGTCACTTTGATGTGAGCTGACTCCAGACAGATAAGTGCATGGAGACTCATTATGGTGAGGAATGTGTGCACGCACACGAAAGCTTATACCCAGAATTAAACTTTGTTGATCTTAAAGGTGCCATTGGACTCAAATTGTGTTCTATTGCTGCAGATCAACCCACCTGAATCTATCAACTTGGGGACATTGCAACAGATTTTTCAGGGCCATTCTAGTATTCAGCACCTAAATGTAACGAACCAGCACAGTGGAGTGGTTAGAGTGTCAGACTAGGATGTGGGAGACCCAGGTTCCAATCTCCATTCTGCCCTGGAAATGTGCTAACCTTGAGTCATTCATAGGCTTTCAGGATAACCTACCTGTCAGGGCTGTTGTGGGGCTAAGATGGAGAAAGGGAGAATGGTTGTAAGTCTCTTTGCATCCCATCAGGAAGAAAAGTGGAAGAAAAATGAAGTAAATAATATTGTGCAAGGAGAGTATAGAGGTGGAATGCTCATAACAAACAAATGAAGTACAATTCTTGCTCTTCCTGCAATTTTGTGATCTTTTGAACACAGGCAAATAGCACCCACTTTGTGTTGTGGATTGTTTGAAAGGACATGGTAGCTTATATCTGATGGAGATGGAAAGGTAAGAGAGACACCATTCTGCATTCCCCTGCTCTGTCCACCTTTCAGCTCTTGATCAAGACTGGCCAGAAACAGATGCCTTTTTTCATACTCCCCCCTCCCAGTTTGGCATCTCAGCCAGTGTGGTATAGTGGTTATAATGCTGGCCTAGGATTTGAAAGACAGTTTTGAATCCTCACTCCACCCTGGAAGTTAGCAGGGTGATGCTGTTGAAGCAATCACACACTTTCAGCATGATCTACTTCATAGGGTTGTTGTGTGGGTAAAATGGAAGAGAGGAGAATGATATGAGCTGCTTTGGGACCCTGTTAAGTTAATAAATAAGACTATGAAAGTGGCAACAGCACCAAACACCTTGCAGCTCTGATATGAGCACCATTGACTATCTAGGTTATTTGATGGGGTACAAACATACCAAATGAGCCAAGTTTAATAATAAAGTATGAACTGGCTCTTTTTAAAGTGTAGGTTGTAGCATACAATAATGCCACAAACAAATCTTCCCAGATAGGCTTCTGCCTGCAAGAATATGCATAAACCCATCAAGTTATGATTAGCCTAGCAGGGCATCCCACTAATTATACAGAAACACCGGCCCTAAATCCTTAGCTTCTAGGCACCGATGATGGAGACTCAGATATGTAAGGAAGGGTTGCACATTCATATAAAACTGGAAAGGGAGTTCTGTGTATTATTGATCCTGCATTTCCTCCAGGGAGCTCAGAGCAACCCACAGCAGTCTCCTTGCCCCACAACAATGCTGTGGAGTGTGTTAGGTGAAGAGACAGTGGCTGGCTTAAGGTCATCCAGTTAGTTTAATGGCACAGTGAGACTCTTCAGACTTGCATCTCCAATGTCCTAGTCCAATGCTCCAACCACACTGGCTTGCCACAGATGCTCCATGGCACACACATTAAAGAAAAATTTCACTTTTCCTGTTTCAGAGCTAAAAGCAGGTGCTGGGACTCCTGCACTGGAGAGCCAGTTTGGTGTAGTGTTTAGGAGCGCCATAGGTGTCAATTCTGGGGGGGCTTGGAAGCGCGCATCTTCCCCCCAAATTAATGAGCCCCCCCCCCAAATTAATGCTAGTTCAAAACTTTCCTGCAGCTTGCTCTGTGCTGTTTCCAGCATCTCCTATTTCCTGCTTGGGAAGAGGAGAGAAAGAAAGTCTTCCTTTGATTGGCTGAGGGCTCCTCCTCTGGGGAGGGAGGGAGAGGGAAAGACCTGGGGGGAAATGTCAGTAACTCTTTTAAGAAGACTAGCAATGTTTTCTTCCTGCCCCAATGTTTATGTTCTGGAGACTTCCAGGATGCCTGCATTCCACACACACACACACCCCCCCGGCCTGGGCACTGAGCTCCAAAGTGAGGACTTTGCAAAAGAATGACACAACTTTGAAGCTGCCTGTATCTGGGATCATTTCTTGCCACCCAATAAAAATTAAGGTAGCACTCTATTCTTCTGTTTATCCTCCCTGTCTGGGGTGTTGATTCTCTCATTTAGATGCTTTGAGATAAGGACAGCCTTTTTTTGTTAATTAACTCTGCTTTTAGTTTTCTGAGAGTGTTCTTTAGAAGTTCCCAGTTAGTGCTTTCACCAGGTTATGGGAATGAAACTTGCAGCTTTCTTTTAGTTTTTCTTCTTCTTTTTTAAAAAATCTGACTGGTTATGTTATATGTTGGATAATAGGAAGCATGCATGAGATTGTGAAGCAAATCTGAAGTAATTATAGAAACTGCAAATCACTGATGCTAAGCTCATTCAGCTGCAAGGATTGTTTGCTTTTGCTGTGGATTCTCCCTTGAAACCGAGCTTAGACGCTCCTCCCCTTTCCTGCTGGCAAAGGAAGCCTCCAGGGCACAAATAGAGCTGCTTAAAGAGATCATCTTTGTGTTTGTCGCTCCCGCCCTTGTTGTTATTGTCAGTGTCCTCCTGTGAGTTACATTTTGGCTTTATGGGTAGGTGGCTCAGAGGTGATGAAAAGCTGCTTGGGCTTCTCTCTGAGCACAGCCTGCCCATGAAAGGGGCACTGTGGAAGGTAACTTGCAGGTAGTAAGGCAGAAGGTTCAGCCTCAAGAGGGCTTATGGCTTTGCATTTTTGAAGTAGGGAACTTTCTGGTCCCAAATGGAGATTTGAATCAAACAACTGTTTCCCCCTTTCTGTTCCCATCCCCCTTTAAAGCCTTTTTAACTGCTATGAATTTTATTGCATTGGTTTTGTAGGCTGTTGCACATAAAGTGTGTGTATTGTATATAAGGGCTAAGGTTGCCTTGCTGAAAGCCAGTCGAATCCGACTCACGGTTGTGTGCTCATCTCCATTCAAAGCCGATGAGCCAGCGCTATCAAAGATAATTCGTGGTCATGTGGCGGCATGACTAAGATATCAAGTTGCACGGAACCTGCTACCTGCCATCAGAGGCAGCTGTTATCTGCTTGCAATTGCTTGCGTTCACACTGCTAGGTTGGCAGGAGTGACCTACTAAGCAGATCGTTGAGAACCTCTGTGATCAGAGGCACTGTCCGCTGATTGTTGGACATCTGCGTGGAGACTGAAAAGTATAGCTGCGGTTGTCAGACCTTCCTATAGCATCTGCCTGCCTAAGTGGACTCTTAATCTGGTCTAGCATGACTGTGTTTGCTTGTCAAGTTTCTTTCTTCCTAGTGATGTAGAATTACCAGGTGTATGTTTGTTTGTGCATGTGAATGTTTATTTCACAAAACTTTAATGTGATCTGTCTTCTAGACAGTTGCTAAAAAGCAGCCAGAGCAACCTTTACAAACATGACCATCCCATTCTATGTAGGGTTGCCAGCCTCCAGGTGGCAGCTGGAGATCTCCTGCTATTGCAATTGATCTCCATGCAGCCAAGATCAATTCCCCTGGAGGAACTGGCTGCTTTGGAGGGTGGACTCTATGGCATTCTACCCTGCTGAGGTCCCTCCCCTCCCCATACCTTAACCGTGCCCCTCCCCAGGCTCCCCACCCCAGATCTCCAGGTATTTTTCCACCCAGAGCAGGCAACCCTAATTCTGTGTATTTAAGGTATGTGTTCTGATGAAAAAGTATGAATGATCAATTTTCTGACTTGGCAATGAGAGCTCCAAATAGTATGTTATACATCACGCTGGGTTATGCAAGATGAAGCTGAGTCACCAGAGAACTGGTTCCTTTTTGCTGCCAAAGAGTGTTGTGTATTGTTCAAGTTTGCCTGCTGCTTTCTTTATTTTATCAGTAGGTCCATCAAATAAGGTAATCATGTTTTTTGACAACTGTGGCTGTTGTAGTCTTTATAGAAAATATTTTTTAAAATCTAGTTGTTCCTTTTAAGACCAGTTTATAATTGCATGTAAGAGAGAGCATATGGTGGAATGGTTTACTCAGGAACTCTTAAAGGAACATTCAGTAATAAAGGTTATGCATCTGTTACAGTGTGAAGCTGCAACCTCCGTTTCAGCCTTATTAGATCTCTGACTGTATCAAAGAAAATACTGTTCTACTAACTGACATTCTGTACTAATCATCTGAATGTGGCATTTGGATGATAGCTACTCTGAGGTCACCCAGAGTAGGATCCCCTAAATTTCTGGGGAGCCCCTTCCTAAATCCCATATGGCTCCACCTCCATAGATAGCTATAATGGCCTGTGATGTCACTGGCTCCTCCCTATGATGTCACTGGGCCTTGGTTTTTTTAAGGAACTAGCATAGCAATGCCTCTGGCCCAGCCCCAGCCCCCTCCAGGAAATTGGAAAGCCCTTGAGGAATGTGGACTCTAATCTGGGAGAAACGGGTTTGATTCCCCACGCCTCCATCTGCAGCTGCTGGTGTGACCTTGGGTCTGTCACAGTTCTCTCAGAGCTGTTCTCTCAAGAGCAATCCTTGAAAGAATTCTCTCAGTCCCACCTACCTCACAGAGTGTCTGTTGTGGGGAGGGGAGGGGAAATGATATTGTAAGCCACTCTGAGACTCCTTCGGGTTGTGAAGAGCAGGATATAAATCCAATCTCCTTGTTATGTATTGAGCCTGAACTGTACTTGCAAAAGGGCTTAGCTTAGGATGCATAACAATGGCTTGCTAGGATCCTAGAATGGACCAGTAGGGAGACAGGGATTCTAGAGAAAACCAGTTGGGAGACAATGGAGTGTAAATAGCCTACCATTGGGAGCGGGGTATGTTTTGGATGTAACCTTTTCCAGGCATAAATACCAGGCTTTGGGGCCAGGGATTTCAATCTTCTTTCTCTTGCTGAATCACTAATAAACTATGAGCTGATCACTTCTACGCGTTTGAACCCAGTATTTGCACTCCTCCTCCTGCAACTCCCAAGCATACCCCTCCCTGCTGGCAGACCAAGAAGAAGAACATGGGTGAGGCCCCACTGAGGAATGTGGGTGAGGCCTTCCCTTTGGGTGAGGCCCTGTTGACCAAGTCCAATCCCTCTTCTCCCCCATAAGGGATCTGGCTGACAGCCAACCCTTGCTCCCAATGGAAGCTCATAGTTTATTATTGGGTGCGTTCAGACGCGCCGTTTGAGCCGTTTTCAGCACGGCTCAGAAACGGCTTTTCCCTGCGCGTTCACACGCCCAACATCTGCCCACCGTCCCCAGCCGTCACTTTCTGGAGCAAACCCCCTTTGAAACGGAGTATTTTGGCACCACTTACCCAAGTGGTGTTTTGTGATTCAGTAAGAGAAAGAAGGCTGACACACCTGTTTCCAATCTTCCTTCGCTGCCTGAGCTCCCATTCACCATTTCCCTGTTGTTGTGGTCGACCTCTCTTCCCCCTAGGGAAAGTCCCTCCTGTAATCTAGCCGTGAGCTGGGAGATGCCAACAATGCCTCCCTGAGCTGTGAGATACTGTTTACTGTTTACTTCATTCCCAGACACTGTTCTAAGCCTACACTGTTAGCAAAACCAAGCTTACCTTCTCTTGAATTTGAAATCCCCCATTCCCCTGACAGATTCTTTGCTCCCCTTTCCAGCGTGGAGGTGTTGAAATTGCAATTTCTCTTCCTCAGATCCATGGAGGAGAGCAGAGGGCAAAGCAGCTCCTCCAAGATAGCACCAAACTGCAAAGTCCTCTGCAAAGGGGCAAGTGGAGAGGCCCACCGTGGGGCCAACTACCCTGCCCTGGAGGAATCCTGGGGATTTCCTGCACTGAGGCCAAAACCTCTGTACTAAAGTCTAAAAAACTGGGCTAGCACAACTTAGTGGGAACCTTGCTCAGTTGCTATTAACAGCCATCAAGTGATGCTAACATTTAGTTTATTTATTTTACTTCAGAGCATTTATAGTCAGTCACTCTTAAGAAGACTTAGGTTACAGTCACATGCACCAGAAAAAATGGGGGGAAGTTAGGCTATTTCCTCTGGAGGAATTTGACCCGCAGTTGTGCAGTCACGTAGTCCTTGGAAGCTGCAGGCACAGCCCACTGCTGCGTGATCAGACGCAACCATGGGTGAGTCGGGGTTTTTTTTTTGCCGTTTGTTTCCAATGTGCTTAAACAAGGAATTGATGAATCACATCTCCACATTGAGGGCTCCCTATGGAGTTTGCGATGATGCGCATACCGAGAAGAGGGGGAAACAACAGCACGGACCATCCTGACACCATGAGAGCGTGCTAGAGTAACCAGACAGGGGAAAGTCCATCCGTGGCCCATCGCAACCCGTTTTCTACTGGATTTTTCCTAGTGTCTTTTAATTCCACTTCTGCAGTGGAGCAGAATGGGTTGCTGATGGCTGCGGGGTGCTTCCCAGATGTTGTTGTCTGATCACGCCCTTTAAATCCGCCCGGCATTCATGCCTATGACTAACTGTGTATATGATCATGGCCTTACCGAAATACCTAAGTAGTAAGGTCTTGCCTCAAAATGTGGAACATCACTTTTTTCTTTTAGCCATATGCCTCTTAAAAATGGAAGGTTGTGGTGATGCAATATGTGGGGTCAGGGAGGAGACATCTCTAGCACAATCATTTTCTACAATTTAACAGATTCAAGTAGTCCAGATGCAGCTGAACAATGTGTTAAATATTTGGTTCCAATTTGGAAGCAGGAGGTGAGCTGAACTAGTTAATGATAAAGCAACTTATAACTATTCCAGGATGTTGGTCTCACTCAACTTGTACTTTTTTATTCTCAAAAATATTTCATTACTATTTTAAATTTCATTACTACTTTAAATGACTGCACATGTTTTAGAAGCCAAGAGATGAACATGTTTCTTTGTTATAACTCTAGAATTTGACATGAACAAACAACTTAGGATTTGTTGATGGCTATGGGAAAAATATAGGTGAGCATATCTTGTTCAGATAGTTCAGAATGCAGAGAACGAAGTGAAAATTCACTTGATATGGTCAATGTGGTTGCAGGAAGGAAATTTTTGTCACATTCATATGTTTTTTCAAAATGGTGAAAATTTGTATGACTATGTTGTTGTCAGGTTTGAGATACTAAATGTAGTAACTGATGAATTAACATCATATTGGAAAGAAGTAGCAAGCACAATTCTGTACAGCCTGGGTCAGGTACTCTCCAATTACTTGGATGGAAGATCTGGCAGTACTCTCAATGAATCTGCAGATGAAACAAAACTAAAAAGTATGGCAAAAAAATTGAGGTTTTGTTCAACATTCCAATTATTCTGGGAACAGGGAAAAAAGAAGCTCAACAAGAGCATCATAAAACTTCTTACTCCAAGTATATCCAAACATACAAAATAGGAACAAATGATGCAGCTCTTCACCATATGCGCACCTGTACAGTGGTACAATAAACATGAGTTGAGTTCAAACATGGAAACAATTCTGTGATAATCCATGAAATATATTTTCTCAAAGAGTCAATGATTTATATTTTGTCTGGAAAATAATAGATTGATGAAAAACATGTTTGTCATTTTCCAAATGGTCAAAATATATCAGAATGGGAAGGACATATAGTTATTGAAGGTAAGACAAAAAGGAGGAGATCTACTAAAACAAACCAAAAAACCCTTCTAGACTATGAGAGCAGATTACTAATATAATAGGGGTATGCCGTTGGATTTCATTTCTTTGAGTTATTCAAGAAAATTACAGTCAGGGTTGTTGGCTACAGGAAACAGAAACAGTCTCATAAATTTATAAATCTTTTTTGGCTTTATAGACTAAAAACAGAGTTTCAGGAATGCTGTAAAGACATGAACACCCCTATGGTTGAATCTTCCTCTTAGACAAAACAAAATATGCAACCAATCTTGAATTGTTTCGCCATCAAGTTGCAACCCACTTATGGTGACCTCCTCCCTAGAGTTTTCAAGGAAAGAAACAGTCAGAGATGGTTTGCCATTGTCTGCCTCCACATAGTGACCCTAGTATTCCTTGGTGGCCTCTCATCCAAATACTAACCTGGGCCAACCCAGCTGAGCTTCTGAGATCTGATGAGATCAGGCTATCTTGGATTATCCTGGTCAGAGCATCTTGAATGTCTTTCTCTAAATCTCAGACTATAGCTCCTTGTTTTCTATTGCAGCTGAAGTCCCTGAAGGGTCATCTGACTTTCTTGGGCAAAGCTGAACCATAAAATGGCCAATTTATATTTGAGATTGATTTACTAGAACCTCTCTTTCTTGGCCTGTTTTAGTGACTACAAGGTTTGCAAATGTGAAACCCTATATTTAGTACTTTGTCTGGGACAGGCAGTGCTACAATGGATGAAAGAACATTAGCTGGAAACACTCTGAGGCTAGAATTTCAGAGCTATAAGGATGCCAAGTAACTTCCTTATAGAGGTGACTGTTCCATCTAACTTGAAACTGACATCATTTTGGAATGTCTCAGCACATCAAATTAATATGTCATGAACAGTGGTAATTCCGGCTGAGTAATAACACGTAATATGATATGAGGTCAGGAACAGTCACCATGTTCTATGCAATAGTTGGATCGCTTCCTGTTTCTGCTTATTTAACTATTTAGTGCTCATGTAAACAGTTAATCTTATTCTGAATGCCACACATTGTTTGGATACTCCTGCAGGTGTTTCGTGGATTTTCATCTATGAAGCTGCTGGTAGAAACAATGCCAGATGTCAGGTTTAAAATCAAGTAGATCCAGTCATTCTTGCACAAAGAAAGGTTTTATTAGGATTATCTTGCTAAAACCCACAGTAGGAGGTCATTGTCAGGAATGGGGGGCAAAGCAGAGCAAGCTAACTTATAGTGTGATGCAATAAAGCGCCTAGCGAATAAAACTTGAGCACTCGCGCGGGAACTCCCGGCGGGAGAAAGACTTCATGAGCGGGAGACTACTCCCCCCTCCCCTTGCCTTCCCAGGACTGGAAAATTCTCAGCTAAACAAGAATAGTCCAAAGCCTACATTCAAGGCCACCGTGATAAGGAAAAGCGGCAGGGAAGAAGCTCCCACGTTTCTGCCTGCATAGCTACGCAAGCGCAAAGCAGGGTAGGGAACATAAAACAATGGATTCTGTGAGAAACATCAAAGGCATCTTTTCTGACATTCTGCCCTTCCCAAAATACCACCCACCCACCACTCAGGAAGGAGAGAACAAGGGCCCCCCAGGTTTGTTAGGGTATCGTGAGTGAAAGTCTTTAAGGTGATCAGGTGCATTGATATCAGAGACTTTCACCCATTCCCTGTATTGGGGCCCAAAGTGTACCCATTGAACAAGGTACAGGAGTTGTCCACGAAGAATCTTAGAGTCCAAAATATCAGCAATTTCGTAGTGTTCCTCATCGCCAACCATCAAAGGGGGGAGGAGCCGACATCTCAGGTTGCCATTTAGTCGGGGGTAACGCAGGTTTGAGGAGGCTGTAATGGAAAATTGGATGTATTGCTTTAAGAGATTTAGGTAAGTCTAGTTGTACAGTTACTTGATTTACACATCTCAACACTTTGAAAGGACCAATATATTTCCAAGCAAGTTTCCTGGATTGCTGCGCTAGCCTTAGGTTCTTAGTTGACAGATAGACATCGTCTCCCGGTTGCAGTTTCCATCCACCGGTCCTTTTTTTATCTGCCTGTTTTTTGTACTGTGCCTTGGCCTCATTCAAAGTTTCAACAATCAGTGGCCAAGAATTGCGGAAAGTTTTACACCATGCTGAGGCTGTCCCCCATTTCCAACAGGCTTTAAGAAGGGAAGAGGGGGCTATCATAGCCCATGGCCGCTTTGAATGGGGACATTTTTGTTGAAGCGTGCCATGAGTTGTTGTACGCAAACTCTGCCAATGGCAGTAGATCTACCCAATTGTCTTGTTGATAGTTAGAAAAACATCTCAGGTATTGTTCCAACGTCTGGTTTACTCTCTCTGTTTGCCCATCAGTTTCAGGGTGATAGGCAGTACTGAGAGCACGTTCAATACCCATTAGAGTCATTAACTCAGACCATAACTTGGAAACAAATGGAACCCCCTGTCGGAGACTATCTTGAGCGGTAACATATGTAACTTGACAATGTGTTGAAGGAATGCTTTGGCCAAGACTTTGGCTGTTGGCAAACTGGGGAATGGTATAAAGTGAGCTTGCTTGGAGAATAAATCCACTACCACCCAAATGACTGTCATCTGTTTAGAGGGGGAAGATCAGTAATAAAGTCCATAGAGATTACTTCCCAGGGTCTGCTTGGGGTGGGTAGAGGTTGCAGGAGACCTGGAGGTTTACCTGGTCTGGCTTTGCAACGATTGCATGTTGGACAGGATTGTATATAGAGGGATAACTCCTGTTTCATTCGGGGCCACCAGAAGCTACGTTGCAGAAGTCTTAAGGACTTTACATATCCAAAGTGCCCCGCAGCTTTTGAGTCATGCACTGTCTGCAAGATTTGGGATCGGGTAGCTTCTGGGACAAACATTTTATTTCCCCTGTACCAACAGCCATTCGGACCACAATTCACATCGTCTCTGGCTTGTAAATCATTCGTTTCTTGTGGGGTGATGTCAGATAGAAATTGTTTTTCCCAGGTCAATGTCTGGATGGGGTTCGTTTGTGCTTGCTTGGCTTTCCGGGTTACAACTGCCCCAACTAATTGTTCCGGGGTGAACATAGACTCCCGTACTTCGACTCTCTTAGAAAAATGTTGGGGAAGGCGGGAGAGAGCGTCCGCCAGATGATTGGCTTTCCCAGGGAAATGGTGAAGGGTAAATTGAAATTTGGAAAAAAATTCAGCCCACCTGAATTGTTTAGCATTCAGATTCCGCGGTTTTCGCAATACCTCAAGATTTTTGTGATCAGTCCAGATTTCAAAAGGTATTTGGGACCCCTCTAACCAGTGTCTCCATGTGATCAATGCTAAACGTACAGACGCAGCTTCCTTATCCCAAATGGGCCAAAATCTTTCTGTATCGTTAAATTTTCTTGACACATAAGCAAGGGGTTGTAGCTGTTTCTGAGCATTCTCTTGCAAAATCACCCCACCCATAGCAGTGTCCGATGCGTCTACTTGGACTACAAATTTCTTTGTCTCATCAGGGTGTGCAAGTATGGGTTCAGACGTGAACAACCGTTTTAGTTGTTCAAACGCTTGCTGACACTGCGAGGTCCAATTCAAAGGGGCCCCTGGCGCCGAAGCCTTAGATCCCTTCCCCTTAGTCTTTAGCAGTTCCGTGAGGGGAAGGGCTACTTGGGCAAAGTGGGGCAAGAATTGACGGTAAAAGTTGGCGAAGCCGAGGAAACTTTGGAGCTGTCGCCTGGTTTTGGGGGGCTCCCACATTAATACATCCTGGACTTTTTTTGGGTCCATCTCTAACCCCGCAGAGGATATGCGGTATCCCAAAAAGTCAATGCACTCTTGGTGAAATTCACATTTTGACAGTTTAACAAACAGTTTGTGCTCTAAGAGCTTTTCCAGTACTTTACGCATAAGGTTAGTGTGGGATTCCTGATCCGGGGTATAGACCAAGATATCATCTAAATAAACGACCACCCCCTTGAATAGATAGGGGTGTAACACTTCATTGATTAAGTTCATGAATACCCCTGGTGCCCCCTGTAACCCGAAGGGCATCACCCTGTATTCAAATTGCCCCAGCGGGGTATTAAATGCAGTCTTGTATTCATCCCCCTCTCTGATGCGAACCCGAAAGTAGGCATCTCTTAAATCCAGTTTCGAAAACACTTTCCCTTTAGCCACCTCTGCCAGTAAGTCTTTGATGAGGGGCATTGGGTAGGCATTAGTTGCAGACACTGCGTTAAGTCCCCGGTAATCCGTGCAGAGTCTGAGCCCCCCATCCTTCTTTTTGCAAAACAATACAGGTGCTGCAAAAGGAGATGATGCTGGTCTAATGAATCCACGGGCCAGATTTTTATCAATGAAACGGCGTAGTTCTTCCTTTTCACTTGGGCTCATGGCATAAATTTTCCCTTTTGGTAACTTCTGGCCCGGAAGAATCTCAATGGCACAGTCGGAGTTACGATGGGGGGTAATTCATCAGCTTCCTCCTCCTCAAAAACCCTTGTTATATACTGGTAATCCTCAGGGATGCGGTTAAGATCCTCCGTTGCTAAACAAGCTCGAGGAGGTTCATTGCATGGGGGATTTCCCCACCCTGGGTCCCATTTGTGTCCCGTACATTTTGGGGAGATAAATTGTACATCCCCTTCTTCCCATAGAATGTAAGGGTTATGTCCATGTAACCAGGGACTACCCAACACTAAGGGAAACTGGGCTTGCGGGGCGATCACGAACGAGCATAGCTCCCAGTGGTCACCAATGCCTATTCTTAAAGGAACAGTCTCAAATCGGCATGGTTCTTTCATTGGAGACCCATCCATCTGCGTGAAAGTTATTGGGTCTTTCAAGTGGACCACGGCTGCCTCCAACCCCATAACCATAGACGGGTTTATGAGATCCCTCCCGCACCCTGAGTCAATGAGGGCCCGAACCCGAATGTGGGTCATCATTGCGGGATTCATCACCAGAACAGTCACAAAGAAGAGAGAGGGTAATTGCTCACCAGTTTAGGCGCCTCAGGTGCTGGGTCCTGCTGTGTAGCGCCATTCACAAACAGGACCATTTCATTTCCCTGCATCTCGCTCTCCTCCTCTAGCATCAAGGCATCCGCTTGGTCGGGGCTGGCAAAAAGAGCCCGCGTGTTGCGTGGTTTTGCTGTACCTTTCTTCGGGGTAGGGGTTGTCCACCTTCTGGGCTCTTCTTGTGGTGGGGCTCTATTGGGATCCCCTCTCGGGCAAGCTGCAGCGAAATGCCCTTTCTCCCCACACCGCAGGCAGAGCCCCTGTCGCATACGCTGATCCCTCATTCCACTTGGGGTGGACATTGGTTTGGGTCTGGCCTGGCCTGCCGCAGTACTTGGACGGTTGTTACCCAAAGATAGATCCAGTTTCATCATGCGTAAGCGACTTTCGGCCTTCTCGGCTTCCTCCATCCAACCCTGGAGGGTGCGGGGTTGCTGAGAGCTGAGGACATTATTGCGGACGTCTACGGCTAGTCCCATTCGATATTGTTGGGCCAAGACCGCATCTGTCCAGTCTCGAATTTTCACGGCGTGCCTTTGAAACTCCCGTGAGTACTCCCGCACTGAGAGTTTGCCTTGTCTGAATGTGCGGAGGAAGGCTTCAGCTTTTCGGCCGCCCCGGATCCTCAAAACGATTTCTCAAGGCCCACATGAAGTCATCTACATTCCCCAACTCCGCTGCCTCCAGATCATGAAGGGCTACATACCAGCTAGTCGCACTCCCCCGGAACCTGGATGCGATAAACTCCACCTGTTGTTCTTCGTCTGGGAATACATAGCCCCATCTTTGCACAAATTTTCCAACTTGCAAAATGAAAAAGGACACAGTCTCTGGATCTCCATCAAATGTGATCTCAAGCATGTCCTTGGGGCGGATTACCGGGGGGCCGGCGCCATGATCGGTACTGGGACCGGCTGCATGAGGGGTGCTGGAGCAGGGGGTTGAGGCGGAGGTAAAACTGGCGGCTGGATAGGTCCTGGTTGCCCTGGCCCAGGTCCTGGCGCTGGGACGACCAATGGAGGTGGGGCTGGTGCTGGCTGGCCCGGCCCCGGCCCTGGGGGAGCTGGCTGGCCCGGCCCTGGACCCGGTGGTACTGGTTGGCCCGGCCCCGGGCCCGGAGGAGCAGGAGGTGGCCGTCCTGGTATCAATGGTGGTGCCGCGGCTGGTGCCGGTCTAGGTTGTGTCAGCGGATGGGCCCGAATGGCTTGGTCCATCATCTGGGGTAGGGACTGCATTAGTTTGCTCATATCCCTTACCAGCCGTCGGGTATCCTCTTGAATAGAGTCCATGCGGGCATCAGTATCTTGGCTGGACCCCGTTCTGGGGGATCCCCGAGACACCCGCCCTTGGGGAAGACCAAAACTACCTCTGGGATCCAAAAGACTGTCCCGGCTCTGGCTTCCCGGCATAGTCCAGGTGGTCTGGGTAGTGTCCAACAAGTTCTTAGTCCAATCGCGTGATCTGCGATAAGTCACCCCTTTATCCCAGGGTGTTGGGACTCCTGGCACATAGGTTCGTGGAACCGCACCTCCCTGACTTTGTATAGGCCCGGCCGGGCTGTAGATCGGGAGTGTGTACGCGGCTCCAATTGTGCCAATCGATGGTGGGGTAGCCAACCCGGCTGCTGAGTAGACTGCTGGTGCTGCCAAAACTGTAGTTGTAGTCACCGGAACAACGGTGGTGGTCGGGATAGTGACCACTGGAGCTGCCACAGTAGTGACGGGAACCGTGGCTCCTGACGCAGTAGTCACTGGAACGGCGCCCGTGGCTCCCGCAGTAGTGATCGCTGGAGCTGCGCCGGAGGCTCCCGAAGTAGTAATCAACGGGGCTGTGCCCGTGGCTCCCTTCCCCGCTCCGCTCATCGTGGTAGATGGCGGAAATTGACGGTGAGGGAATGATGGTGATTCCTGACAATTTCTGTCAGGTTTAAAATCAAGTAGATCCAGTCATTCTTGCACAAAGAAAGGTTTTATTAGGATTATCTTGCTAAAACCCACAGTAGGAGGTCATTGTCAGGAATGGGGGGCAAAGCAGAGGAAGCTAACTTATAGTGTGATGCAATAAAGCGCCTAGCGAATAAAACTTGAGCACTCGCGCGGGAACTCCCGGCGGGAGAAAGACTTCATGAGCGGGAGACTACTCCCCCCTCCCCTTGCCTTCCCAGGACTGGAAAATTCTCAGCTAAACAAGAATAGTCCAAAGCCTACATTCAAGGCCACCGTGATAAGGAAAAGCGGCAGGGAAGAAGCTCCCACGTTTCTGCCTGCATAGCTACGCAAGCGCAAAGCAGGGTAGGGAACATAAAACAATGGATTCTGTGAGAAACATCAAAGGCATCTTTTCTGACACCAGAACAGATTGTCTGCATCTGATAGAGAGAGCAATGCACAGACATTGGGCTCCTGGGGGATAGATACCATAAGTAGAAATGGTTTACTGCTAAAGTGAATGTGTAGAATGAAGAACTGCTACTTGAAGTAGTAGGTGCAAGTGTTCCTTTCATTAAATGGATGGAACACAACTGAAATTTATTTGCCACAAGGGAAGGGTGCCAAGCCACTCTATCCAAAAGGTTACAGTCCTCTCCAAATCAATTGCAACCTACTGTATTCTTTCTTACCAGTCAAACATACTTAGTTATGTTCCAAAAAAATAATATTCCTTCACTGAGAGTTACCTGATATTTTCTATATGGTATTTTATATTTGGTATAGCTACTCAAGTATAAAATACTTAAGTATCATGTCAATTGTAAAGGATATTTACATGTTTCATTCATGTATTTTTCCTTTCAAAATACATAGTGACAGAGAATTGGAAAGGAAAAAAGGTTTGGTAGGTGACTGCCCAAATTGTCATTTGATTGCCACTTGTCAGTATCATTCTCCCTTGAAAAAATGTGTTTGCTTTTTATTGAGTGTTCTAAACTTGATTGCAAATACATTAGACAAACGGCACATTTTTACATCATGTATTTCAAACTATGGGTTGTTTGTGGTGAGAACATCTTTCCAGAATGAAGTCAACCAGCTTCCTCCATCCCTCCAGCTGCCCAAGTCACCAAGAAGCACTTATGGAAAATGCTTACCAAAGAGTTGCTTTGCTTTTTTGAGGTGGTTGCTCAGCTTTCCCATTTAGTCTGACTTTATCCTGATCCTCCTTGGAGGGAAAAGGGACTCAGGCAGCTTGGTTTAAACCATTTTTTTTGTCTGAATGGTCCATTTTGATCAACTGTGTTCTGGTCCTGATGAAGAACTTGTGGATTCATAATGTATTCTAAATTTGATTGTCACTACCTTGTGCATATACTGTCTTGCACTGCTGCTTAGAACTGGTTTAGAAACTGATTTATATGTAGAGGCAGGCATAGTACTGCCTAAGCAATCATGTGATGCTCTCTCTATCTCATCAAACTGTCTTGCCCCATGTGTAAAATACTATAACTCTCTGATATAAACAATACACTGTATGGATAGCAGGAGTAGTAACATGACACTGTAAGTGGTACAAAAATCACATAACAGGATCCTACTTACAAAGAGCTATACACAGTAGTATAGAGCACTGTCCCAAATCATTTATCCAAGTAAGTTTGTGAACCATTTCATACAGTGTGACCCTATCATCAGTGCAGAAAAGCCCCCCTGAAGAGTTCAGTTTTGTATAGTTTGTGGAAAGCCAGGAGAGTGGGAGCTTTGGTGACCACCTTGGACAGACCATTCCACAAGGTGGGAGCCACCATGGAGAAAGAACATGTATGGGCAGTTGTTGTTTTTGTCCATTTGCAGGTTAGCACCTGCAGAAGCTCCTGCTGACATGAGGAAAGTTGTCATGGTGGAGCACAGGGAGAGAGGCAGTCCCACAAATAAGAAGGACCAAGGCCATGGTAGTATTGTATGTGACAGCCAATACCTCAAACTGAGCCTGGTAACAAATGGAGTGTCTACAGAATGGGAGTAATATACAATTATATACTTAGCAATAACTCCCATTAACTTGAAAACTATAAAATTAAAAAAATGATATAACTTTTAAATTTTATAGAGGTACAGCCATGTAGGGACAGTATCTAGGATACAGAAAGTTTACCCCCCTCCCCCCAATTTTGAATCTATGATTCAGACTTTTCCTCATCTTTAGTACAAATATTTTAAATGCCTTTATTCTCTTTCCCCCTCTTGCTTTACCGTTCTTTCAGTGTTTAAAGTGGGGGCATTTATATATTCAATAGAGAACTGAATATACCTTACATATTGAGTCAGTTCCCTGGTTTTATAATTTGGGCTGGAGCAATCAATAAAGGCTCAATGACAGGGTGAACATTTATGTGGCTTCTCCCTATTTGCATCCACAAATGTTGTTATTACACTCCACACTCATAAAGTTTTCTCCCACTGTGGATTCTTTGATGGGGTCTGCTTACAATAGAAACCCCTTCCACATTGTGTGTATCAGTATAGTTTCTCTGCTGTGTGGATTGTGAGATGACATGAGGCTTTCCACACTGGGAGCATATATACAGTTTCTCTCCTGTGTGAATTCTTTTACTCATGTATACTGAACCAGTTACAAACTGTTTACTCCTCTGACTAAAGCTCTTTCAACACTCTGAGCATGTATATGGTTTCTTTCCTGTGCAAGTTTTTCAATGTGCAGTAAGGTTTCTGCTCTTGGAAAGCTCTTTCCACACTCTGAACATTTAAATGGTTTCTCTCTTGTGTGGATACATCAGTGGGCAGTAAGTTCCTCATGCCGAGCAAAGCTCTTCACACTCTCTGAACATTTATACATTGCTGAAGATTGCTCTTTGGAAATATTTTACCTCTTGTATTTTCCCATTCACACATGAATACTGTTCTGAACATGAATCCACTTTCCCCCTCTGATTACTGTAGGGGCAGGCAGTGCTGACAGAAGCCACGTTGGCAAACCGCGTGTGCGGCTGCGCACCCTGCGGCCTCTCTCCTCCTATCATTACACTCCACGCTTCCATCTATAGCAATGCGCATGCCCAACACTGCGGCAATTCTCCGCCAATCCCTGAGTGCCACACCAGACGATCATGTAACCAGTGTGTATAAATAAAGCAGCGCTCCACACTCTGGAGGTCCGCTTTCACCACACCGTGTCCTGTCGTGTTGCTGACTCCCACATCTGGTGACCCCGACGTGATCAGCCTCCGACTCGCCCGACCAAAAGGTCTTCTGGTGCACCACAGCTTCGGCTCCCACTTCAGGTGAGTATGGGGGAATCACTTTCGAAGGAACAGACGCAGCATGCTGAGGAATTGTATCGAATTGTTCAGTCCATGCAGCCCGACAGTCCGGTGTCAGTGAAAGGGATCAAGGACCTCCTCCGTGAGGTCGATTGTCAGTGCCCGTGGTATCCTCTTAGAGGGACCCTACGGACACTCGAGTGGGAAAAAATAGGGCGGGAACTCAAGGGCGAACCCCGGGCCCCCGTGGAGTTGCTCCTCACATGGCAACACATATATTCGGCGGTGTGCAAGTTTAATCCAACGGACAACCCTTTGGTTGCCGTCAAGCCACCACCTCAAGACCCGGGCGGATCGCCGCCTCCCTATCTATACCCAGCTCTCACCTCTTTGCAATTACCCTCAGCCTCGGCTCCGCAGGCTCCGCCTCAACCTCAGCCATCCTGTAGAAGTCAGGTGGCTCGGGCTATCGCCGCTGCTCGAAAAGACGGGACGATAGACCCTAACGAAGAGTGGAATGGGGATAGTCCGGCCCTGTTTCCTTTAACAAGAACACCCAATCCGCGCAATGCGGATGAACTCCTTCTTAACTGGGAGCCGTTGCCCTACAGTGTCCTTAGAGAACTAAACAAGTCTATTAAGGACTATGGCCTGAAATCATCGTATTGTCAGGGCTCAATCGAAAGTCTGGCAAATGGCTATCGTATGCTCCCACAAGACTGGAAGGACCTGTTCCGTATGGTCCTTTCCCCATCCCAATATGTGGTATGGGACAGTGAATATAGGGCTGCCGCTACTGCGGGAGCCACTAATGACATCATTTATGATCAACTCTATGGTGCTGGACAATTTGCCACCGTGGAGACTCAAATTCACCTTCCTGATGGCCATATTGCGGGAGTTACTGCTTGCATTTTGCGCGCTCTCCGGCGAGTCCCAGTCACCGACCAGCCACAAAAATCTTTCAGCGCCATTCGACAAGGCAATTCTGAGCCCTATGCTGCCTTTGTCGACCGCCTACAAGAGGCGATCGCCCGTCAAATTGACAACGACCAGGCACAAAATGAGCTTTTGGTAAAATTATCTTATGAGAATGCCAATACAGACTGTAAACGCATTCTGACTCCGGTCGTGCATCGTCAGGGATATTCTCTGGCCGACATGTTAACCGCATGTGCCGAAGTCGGTTCCAAAACCCATGAGATGGCTCTGCTGGCGGCTGCCCTTCAGGGGGGCCGCCGGCCCGGGCACAAACCGATGGGAAATTGCTTCAATTGTAACAAGCCGGGCCATTTCCGAGCTCAATGCCGCGCCCCGGGTGGGGGAGCGGCCCGTGGCCCCAACTACCCAGGCGGTAATCCGAAGAACAAGCCATCCAAGAAATGCCCGAAATGCCAGAAGGGTTATCATTGGGCGAACCAGTGCCGTTCTTCCGATTCCGGCTCAGAGCAAAAAAACTCCTAATCGGGCGCAGCTCCGGCCCGAGGCCAAAGGAGCATTCCCCTGAGATCGCCGTTAATCTTCTGGCTGTTACCGATGTCACTCAGCCCCTCCCTGGGGAGATCACACCACTTCCCCTCAGGCCGGAACGTCCCCTCACGGGGTGCAGTCATGTCCTTTTATTGCCCAGGAGGGAGGCAGGGGAACAAGGCATCTTCGTCTTGCTGGAGGTTGCCACCGTGCCACCAGAGGGTGTTACCCTTCTCGCCCAAATTTGGAGTCAACTGCCGTTCTCCGTGACTACGGGGGCGGCCCTTGTACAGGCCCTCCCCCTCAACAGCCCTGAGGGAGCGGCGACTTCTGCTTTCTTCCAGATAGCCTTGGTTCAGCAGGATATCGGTGCGCCGAAGCCCCTCCGTGAGTATGTCATCAACGGTCGCCGGTTGAAGGGCTTGCTAGATACCGGGGCCGATGTTTCTGTCATAGATACCACGCAGTGGCCCCCCACGTGGCCCTTGGAACACAGCCCCTCAGTTTGGGGGGTGGGAGGGGAGAGCCTTGCGCAGCAGAGTGCCTCCCATATGCCCGTAACCTCTCCGATTACTGGTGCCCTCTTGGGCTACATTAAACCGGTGGTCGTTTCTTTGGGCGTTAACCTGTGGGGCCGGGACCTTCTCTCTCAACTCCACGCCACGGTCCAGGTTGATGAGTAACGCTCGGCCAACAGCCGTCGCCCTCACCTGGCTCTCCCACGAGCCGGTGTGGATTGAACAATGGCCCCTTCCCCTGGACAAATTGACTGCCTTGCATCATTTGGTCCAAGAACAATTAGCTGCAGGCCACTTGGTACCTTCCACCAGCCCTTTTAACTCCCCGGTCTTCGTCATCAAAAAGAAATCGGGGAAATGGCGCCTCCTTCACGATCTGCGCGCCATCAATAAGTTATTACAACCCATGGGCCCACTGCAATGTGGTCTCCCGAACCCCAACCTCATTCCGGGGGGATGGGAGATGGCTGTGGTGGATCTTAAAGATTGCTTTTACACTATTCCCTTACAACCCCAAGATCAAAAATATTTTGCATTTACTGTACCAGCTCTGAACGCGGCCCAACCAACCGCTCGTTTCCAGTGGGCCGTCCTACCACAGGGGATGCTCAATTCACCCACCATGTGTCAAATATTCGTGGATCAGGCCCTACGGCCGTTCCGGCGGCGATTCCCCGACGTTCAGGTGCTACATTACATGGATGATATTGCCCTTGCGGCCCCTCGATTGCCCCAGGCCTGGAAACAGCAGCTGGAGATAGCCCTTGCTGCATTTGGCCTTGTCATTGCCCCAGAAAAGGTACAAATTACAGAGCCGTTTTTATATCTAGGCCACAAAGTTTTTTCTGCTTATTCTCTTCCGGTCCTTCCGGAGATCCAGCTTCCTAATCCAGTGTCTTATGTAAAATTACAGCAATATTTGGGAGCTATTAATTGGATTCGGCCTTATGCTCGGCTAACTACGGATCAACTTGCTCCGCTTTTAATGCCCTTCGGCGCGGTCGAGCCCCCACCGACCAAATAAAGCTCACGCCGCCGGAGCTCCGAGTCCTTTCACTTGTCACCTCACAATTAGCGATTCGGTGGGTGGATCGCTGTCTCTCCAATGTCCCCCTCCGTCTCGCTATCATCAGACCCGAGAGGCAATGCCTGGGGTTCCTCTTTCAGGTCGACCCCCAAGGGTCCACTTTGATTGTGGAGTGGTTGCACTTGCCTAACGTTGGGAAAACCACTCTTTCCACTTTGGAAGGTATGGTGGCCGCCTTAATAACCCGCGGCCGCCGACGAGCGCTTGCTCTCATCGGCCTCCCCCCCACAGACATCATTGTTCCATTTCCTAAAGATGCGTGGGATGCTGCCCTGCACAACAGCGACCTACTTCAGCTCAGCTTACTTGGGTTCTTTGGCAGCGTGTCCCATCATCTGCCCAAGGACCCCAGGGTCCAATTTCTTCCACAGGTTCCTCAGCGCCTCCGACCCTTGCTTTCTCCGACCCCGCTGGAGGGTCCGACTTTATTTACAGATGGCAGCCCCTCTCGAGGGGTGGTCACCTGGCAGGAGGGGGAGGAATGGCGCAGTCGCTACACGGGGCCCCAGGTTTCGCCCCAACGAGCGGAACTAGCCGCCGCGGTACTGGCCTCCTCTCTCTTCCCTAACTCTCCTCTCAACATCATTACTGACAGCCTTTATGTAGCAGGCGTCCTTCGCCACATCGAAGGGAGCGTCGTCTCCCCAGGCTGTGACAAAAATCTGCTATCCCTCTTCCTGGCGCTTCAATGCCATCTGACTCGTCGTACAGCGCCTTATTATGTTGCCCACATCCGCAGTCATCAACCCTTCCCGGGGATGCTGACGGAGGGCAATGCTCGGGCTGACTCTCTGGTGAGTTGTTTTCCCCTAACCGCCATGCAAGCTCATGACTTACACCACCAAAATGCCCGAGCGCTTGCACGACAGTTCCATCTTCCGCTCCATGAAGCGAAGGCCATTGTGCAACAGTGCCCCCTGTGTTCTGGTAATCTTTCTGCGCCGAGCACAGGAGTCAACCCCGTGGCACTGCCACCAATGCACTTTGGCAAATGGATGTTACCCACTTTGGGCCCTTCGCCCCCTGGAAGTTTCTCCACGTTTGTGTTGATACATATTCCGGGTACATTCATGCGACCCCCAAAAGGGGAAGCCTCCAAGCATGTAATTTGTCACCTTGTCCGCGCCATGGCTGTTATGGGAAAACCCTTGGCTCTTAAAACGGACAACGGTCCTGCTTACTGCTCGACCGCATTTGCGGAATTTGCCAGCGGTGGGCCATTCGCCACACCTTTGGCATCCCGTACAACTCCACTGGGCAGGCCATCGTCGAGCGCGCTAATCGGACTCTCAAGACAGCGCTCCTTTCTCAAACAAACAGAGGGGGAATTCACCCCCCTTCCCTCCTCGCTTGCGAGGAGGCGTTGGCCTCCACACTCTTTACCCTAAATCATTTGAATTTGTGTCCATCTAACTCTTCATTTTACACCCGCACCCAGCGACATTTTCAACAGGATCTCCCGCTCCCTCGTGCACAGGTCCGATATCGTCAACCCCCCAGTCCGGAGTGGCGTGGCCCGGCTCCTCTGATCACGTGGGGGAGAGGCTACGCCGCGATCGATACACCCAACGGTCCGGTTTGGGTACCTGCCAGGTTGGTGAGACCTTGGACGGATCCTGATGTCGTGGCACGAGGGCCTCAAAAACCCCATTCCCGAGTTCCGAACTCGGACATCTCTGCAGGAGACAGTTCCTGCCCGGAGGGAACGGCCGATGGGCCCTCGCCCTGACGCAATAACCTGGGGATCCGTGAAGAAACTGACTCAACAAGCGCAGACTCTTTTGGACAGTTCAGGGAAAGAAAAAACCCCTGAGAATTTATTCTGTGCCTTGTGTGTTTGTATTGAACGCAACTCGTTTGCCACCCTAATATGTTTACTGTTGGTTTTCTGGATGCCGGTAGGTATGGCTGCCCCACATACCCAGGCCTCCACCCCGGCCAACTTGTGGGCCCGCCATGCCGCCTACATGTTTTATCAACATGGAAAGAATGTTACTTTGATCTATGAACCCCCAGTGTCGGTCGCCTCCATGGCCTTCTTGCCCACCCCTTTCAATAGACCTGAGTTCGTCCTTAGTCAATTGAACAACTTAAATAAGTCAACCATATTCGCCCCCAGAGTGCAGGCACTCAATGAGACACGATTTCGGCAGTTCCATTATCAGAGGTCTCTTCCTGGCCTCTGTTTTTGCTGTTACGCCAGCAATTCCTTATTTACACACTGGCGTGACAAATCTTGGGCAGACCAACACTGGGGAAATAGGGCCATGAATCAAACCCATTGTTTGGACCATTTTTACCTGCATAGTACCTATAATTCTTCATTTTCTCCCAATGAAACCTTAATGAATGCCACTATGAAGGAAATCTTTCGTAATTTACCTATGTTTTCACCCAATGCTTCTGCACTTTCTGGGGCCTCTATCTGTGGAAACTGGCTTATTAGCGACCCTAACCTATGGTTCTTCTGGGGTGGTGGTATTGCCACGAATTATCACCCTGGGAAGTACCAATGTGCCTCCATTGGATTCTTGACCCTGCCTGTACAAGTTGTGCATCCACAAGCGCACAGCCGCCGCAGGCGAGCCCCCCTCGGCCCTGAATGTTCTGACTCTGTGGTAACGGACAATCAGGTCAGCGGTGGCCCTGCTGGGTGGGGAGGGGGACATGCAGTGCTTTCCTCTTTGCTCGGTGTCCTCACCCTGGGTGCATACCCAGGTGTGGTCTCCCAGGAAAACCGTGCCTCCATCATTGGGCTCACCTGTCGGCTAGAGAAGACCATAAACGCAACCACTCGGATTGTACAAGATCTCCAAACCGAGATCGCCAGCCTTCACCAAGTCCAGATCCAACACCGCTTTGCACTTGACTTTTTGTTAGCACGCCAGGGGGGGTTCTGTAAGATTGTTGGACAGGCGGGTTGCGCTGTTACCTTCCAAGACCTTAACACCACTATCGAAGATGAGCTCCACAGCCTGCGCAAGTTGCTGAAGGACAATGTTGCTGGCAACTCTTGGGACCCCCTCTCTTGGCTTACCAGTTGGCTCCCTGATGCTGCTTGGATTCGCCAATTGATCTTTGGTCTCATTGTGCTGTTTTGTCTGTGTGTGGCCGCCTGCTGTTGTATCCAGTGTGTCCCCAATCTAATTGCCATGCTTGGCTCTTCCAAGGAAACCCTGCAACGCAGGGCTATGTATTATGCTTACCACAAGCTTAAAACAACAAAGGGGGAGATGTAGGGGCAGGCAGTGCTGACAGAAGCCACGTTGGCAAACCGCGTGTGCGGCTGCGCACCCTGCGGCCTCTCTCCTCCTATCATTACACTCCACGCTTCCATCTATAGCAATGCGCATGCCCAACACTGCGGCAATTCTCCGCCAATCCCTGAGTGCCACACCAGACGATCATGTAACCAGTGTGTATAAATAAAGCAGCGCTCCACACTCTGGAGGTCCGCTTTCACCACACCGTGTCCTGTCGTGTTGCTGACTCCCACATCTACGAATGTCAACAGAGGTTTAGTCCTTTTTTCAGTTTAAACTGATTTGTGTTTCTTGCATCATAATACCAGAAACATCACCTGATGGTACTAGTAAAAATGGTGCCAATTCACAACAGGGTAATGGTGACAATATTTTTTAAAAAATCTTTTAAAAATGGCAAGCAGTTTGAAGGTCTATGTACCAAAAAAACACATCGCCCTAAGAATATGGTAAAATACTTAAGAAAAAATCATCCACCAGTACAGTGATTGCACTTCTATTTTGCACAAAAACAAAACCTCATCAAAGCGACACATAGCATAAATAAGATAAATGAGATCATAAAGGGGAAAGAACGGAAGAATAACAGATTGCTGATTATGTCATCTGGATTGCCCATTATAACTGTGTATCCAAATGATTGTAACTGTATCACATTTGATATCGTGAGGCCACTTTACGTTAGCCAATTCCTCTGTATTTGACTGACCAAAACTATAGAAAACACCATGTGTAAACATACAATATATGCAAATAATGTTTAATAAATATTGTGTGTGATGTATTAAATAAATATAATCATATTATAAGTATTCAACATTCATATATGGACAATCAATAGCATAATCAAAGTAACAAAGAATATAAAGGGAAGAATCCAAATATTCTTCTTATCTAAATAGCTTGTTTCTGTGCAACATAATCTGAGACATAATACTACTTTTGGATTGTGTTTTGGATTATCAGACATTTTCAATGTGAATTGCAACAGGTAATGGCTTCTAAATCTCCTGTCTATATAGTGCTTGCACGTTTATGATTTAAAAACATTAATTATATAGAAAATGTTTTCACCATGAAATTAAGCACTCTCAGACCACTCAATCTGTACTAAATTGTTACTGAATCTCAAAATAAGCTACAGAACATTGATCAGCAGTGAACAAAACTCGTAATTGACCCACTGGTCAATCATCAGGTGAATTTCAAACTCCTCACTAACATATAAAGTGATATCCCAATTGGATGGCTTCAGTGTTTTGTATTGATTTTTTCCTCAAGTATTGTGCCAAGTAGCTTCGTGCCGGACCAGTAGATATTGTTGCTACAGGCCAGGTTGTAGCAAATAACTTGCAGCTTGTGGTCACCTTTTTGCATGCACAGATCATGAACTTGATTATCACAGAACAGGCAAGTGTTCCCTGGGATCATGGCTGAGTCATTCAACTGACCTCAAGCACAGAAACACTTGCACTTCGACCCCTCTTTTGTTCCTGTGGAGTTGAGGGCATCCTTTGCATCATCTTTGGAGGCCCTGCTTTGGGTGGCCCTGCCATCTGAGGCTAAATGGGTGGCAACCTGAGAATGGGCCTTCGTGGCTGAGGTGCTGGAACTTTGGAACTCCCTCCCCTGGGGGAT
Source organism: Gekko gecko (assembly GCA_029375565.1). Taxonomy (NCBI): domain Eukaryota; kingdom Metazoa; phylum Chordata; class Lepidosauria; order Squamata; family Gekkonidae; genus Gekko; species Gekko gecko. The sequence goes on from JAPDNY010000009.1 coordinate 44,603,032, forward strand.
TCATTATCTCCTATCATTGTCTTCTGCCACCAGGTGAAGACTTTTGTTCTGTTTTGTTTTGTTTGGCATTCCTTCAGTAACTCTTATTAGCCCTCACTTAAGTGTTTTAGTTATTTTAAGTTTTATATATTTTAAATGCTCTTTGTAATGTTTGACACGTTGATGTTCTCTACCTTAGGGATCCTGTGGTGGATCAATAGGAGGTGTAAAAAATGTTTTAAATACAATAAACAAATAAATGACATTGGATACTGTGAGGCAAAGCACCCTGATTCCTCCCAAGGGTTAATGTGAATATCCGCAGGCCTGCTTTGGTTCACAGGTGTCCATAATTGGGCCTCCTTGCCTACACAGTCCTTATCTCTTTCAATGCCTAATTCAAGAATGTGGTAATTGGCTCATCATGGGAACCTGTGTTCAGTTTTGTAACTAGATGGGAGGGGGAAAACAAGAGTGACATTGTCATCTTTTAGAGCAGGGATGTCAAACATGTGGCCCGGGGGGCTGGATAAGGCCTGGAGGGCTTCTATCAGGCCTGCAGTGGAACTGGCTGTCTTCTGCTTTTTCTTCCAGTTCTGCTGCTGCTGCATCACTGTAGGTTTGCAGCTTACAGATACACACCTGAACAGCATACTCAAGATTGCAACAGCAAAGACATTTTGATGCAATAATTCAGAGCAAGAAGTGTCAGTTATCAGACACTGTTAAATAAACAAAATATTGCAAGAGTTCCAATGTTTTAAGCATGTTTTTATTTTAAGTAAAAAAAACCCACCTTTGTGTTTGTGTCCTTTATAAAGTTTATATCTTCGCTACCTGGCATTCTATTTTATGACACACGTGGCCCGGCTCAACAAGGTCTCATTTATGTCAGATCCGGCCCTCATAACAAATTAGTTTGACAGCCCTGTTCTAGAGGGTCCCATCAAGGGAGCTCCCTGATTGGGTTTGGGAGACTACCTGATGCCAGACAGCAAAAGACTATAATTGAGCCATAGACAAGAGGGAAGCCATGGTAACTTTATGATTCAACTGGACAGTGGCTCTGACTATGCCAAGCCCCATTGCAGTGGTCTGCTATGTAAACAGTGCTTGAGCCTCTGGCTTGGACTTTGATCTTCTAAAAGGTGTACCATCTAATACCAGGTACTGACATATTAGATAGAAAAGTTATCTTTCTTATTTTGTTGCTACAGGATTGTAGAGACTGTACTGCCTAGTAATATCTAATTCTTTAAAACATTTTAAAGAATGTCATTTATTTTAGCAAGGTCTGGTTTCTTGCGTGTGTATAGCCTTGAGGACCTACAGCTCTGAGCACTGCTTGCTTGCCCAAGAGGTGGTGGCTCAGAGGGACCCAGGCTTGGGTCCTTGATGGGTACATTACCTCTTATTTTGTACTTGTGCAGTCAGTTATCACAATAACTTATTGCAAACTTAACTAGGTTTGTAGGTGAACACTGAAGGAACACGAATACATCTTAGTAATAGTTCTCAACTCAAAAATCTCAAATAGATCCCACCCTTTAACAAAGTGCCTTTTAAGAATTGGAGGTGGAGCAGCATATAGTGGTGTCATTGGAGCTACAAGGAAAGCAGGGAAATAGTACAAATGGACGCAACCAAATTCCTTCATATATTCCTTGTTTGCAGGCATTGAATATGACTTCAGCAAAACTGGCCAGTAATTTGTCGTTCTGGAATCTGAATTAAGAACTCTTTCTCACACAGAGAGACACTTTGGCTGAGTTCAGATTGGCAATTTGCCCCGGCAGAGCCCCATTTCAGCGATGCTTGAAAAGCGCATTAAGGGGGGTGTTCACACAGGCACATCTGCCTGGCATTACCCACCTGTAGGCAACCCGAGCTGTTCCGCTTTCTTCCCACATTTAATAGATACCTCATAAAAGCGGTAGCAAATCCCCGAAGACTGCCTGTGTTCCGTGTTTGTCCGCTTCCTGGAAGTATGAACGCTTCGCTGATAAGCCGGGAGCAACCTGCGTTGGGCAGCAGGCAGCAGCGGTATGATTGGCCGTGCTCCGCTTTACTGCCCAATGTGGTGCTGGCGCTGCGGGGTCCTCCCCCAATCGGCAAAATTCACTTATGTGCATGAGCGCATGAGCGCATGAATGCTCATGCGCACATACACCCACAGCCAAATTAATAGGGAAATGCTGCATACAGCTCATCTCCGGGGCAGCAGTCTGAATGCTCCGGCGCACCTCCTCCTGGTATGCTCCAGCAGCAGCCCAGGCTTTTTTGCTGCGACTGGCTCCCAGAGCAAATTGCCAGTCTGAACTCAGCCTTTGATCCTTGTTTGACACTGATCTCTCTCATCTTCTCTCATATGGTATGTATCCACTATCAGAGAGCAAAGCCTTCATCTCTGCCTCCATTTATGTAGTATACATATATCTATCTCTGCTATTCATCTGCAGGTCAGATGGGCTGCCTTTTGCAAAACCGGGGCACCTCTCTCTCTCTTTTCCTCATTTTCTTTGTCTTTGTGGCTGAAATGCATTTGGTTTTAAATGATTTTTTTTTTTTACTATTCATAATGTATTAAAGCTTTGTTAATTTAACATATGGAACCCATTAGTATTTATGCTGTTTGTCAGCCTTCTTGGTTACTCAGATAAACTGTAGAAACCAGGCTGTTAAAAACACTGTGGCACTGAGATCCATCAGAGAAAAGAGAGTCCTTTACACACCTTGTCCCACAAAAAGCAGAAACAACAAAAGTCACCTTATGTTGGAAATGTAGCAGTCAATTTGATCTGATTTCTTTAACTTTGTGGGGTGAACTAGATCAGAGTTCTGCCACAGGAGAGACACAAAGGCTTATGAACATTCCTCTCTCTCTGTTTTTTTAAAGGCTCCTATACATTTAAACAGCAAGGAGATTTTGACTCATAAGTTTCAAAGCTTATTGGAAGCATCAAACCAGAAGGAAGAAAGAGATTTCTAACTTTAATAATGGATAGGAGTAATTTGAAAATACTATCTCATATATAGTCATTGAATAATTATTATGTCAATCATGATTATTCTCTCAAGGGACCATTAAAGATTTTGTTAATTCTAGGGTAAGGTAATAAATTGACACCCTTAAAATAGGAGCTGATGTATTTGCTGCTCCCCATCAATATTATGTAGCCCTTCTTGGGATATTAATTAGAAATCAATAGAAAATAAGAAATATGGCCATTAGAGTCCTGGAATATGGTTGAACCATTGGCTATTAACTTGTACAATGACAATATAGCAAAAAGAGGATTTTTTTTGCTTTGTTTTGTGCCCGTATATTAGGTCTGCTTTAAAAATCTGTCACACCATCGTCTGATGTGACAGTCAAGCTAGACAGTCTGACATGACAGTCTGTAAAAGGTGTAGCAATGGAATTGCTTGGGGAGGAGAGGAAGGAACTCAGTTAATGCTGCTGCACACATTCAAATGGAAATGTATCTCTAAATTAGACACCCGTATTTGATTCCACATTTTTTGTCATTGAGACCTATTCAGAAAGAAGTGGATCAAAGCCAGCTGCTGTCTGTGCCCTCTGGATTGCAACGTATCAGCAACATCCTTGTTCACATTCACTTCCCTGCTTGTTTTCTATGCCAAGCATTGACAACAATTAAATCATATGCAGCTCTGTTCTGAATAACCCTACTCAAAAGCAGCGTCTGCTGGCATAGGATCACGCACAGTGAATGTGGTTTCTTCAATTACTGACATATTATAGTAATAAATTCTTGTTGGTTTGACATTTGCTTAGTGAGCAAGTGTGTGCCATTGTAGTCTTTGGGTATTTTATATTAGGTTTTTTTTTTAAAGAAATGTTTAAAGAATCCTTGAGCCATGAATTGTCTGGTATCATTCTCTAAAAAGCTGACGTTATTTTGCCTCTCACCCCAGTAACCTCCTTTCCTGTCATCTTGTATCTGGTTTTGACAAATGCAGGAATGATGTCTCCGAAATCAAGAAAAATGGAAAGTTAGTTGGCTCTTGACATGAACCGTCCAACCAAGAGCAGAAATAATTTACTTTCTCTTGACATAACTGTGTCATATCCTGGAAAGTGTTTGACGTCTGCTAAAGGCAGAGATATATTAAAAAACGGTAAATTAAACTATGGAGAAGGAAATCTACTTCAGCCTTTTCTTGAATTGTTTTTATTGCATGCTTTCTCCTTCTAACCTAAGCTGCTACTAATATTTGGTCCAAATGTTTATTCAGAGTTTATAAAAAAGGAGAAGTAATCTTTTAATGCTTTGTGGTTGACCTTTCTTCTTATTACCTTGACATTGTGCACATCTTCTCTTTTCCTCATGCTTCCTTGTATTTGATTCATGTTTTGAAATCTGATTTTGAGCAAGCTCTAGACAAGGTGTGTGACCTGCCAGAGCTTTCAAGCCTTTGACAAAGGGAAGGGGACAATAAAAGACTGCAAGGTGATCCCCCCCCCCAAATGTTGCAATCCCTTGGAAGGCAGAGGGTCATGGATGCAAATTCAGGCATGATGCTGCTATTGCAAGATTTTGTAATCCCTGTTCCCAGGATGAGGTATAGGCACAAGGGGGCACATTGGGGTGGGATTGCTGTCCCTTCTCTGCTTGCATCCCCTGGACTCAAGGAGGTAGGCATGAGATGCTACAAGTTCTGGGAGGTCTGGAGCAAGGTGGCCTTCACAAACCTTGTACCCCTTCTTCCATTCTCACTGTCCTAATTTCCCCTATACCCCTCCATCCATTGTTTCCTTTTTTTAGGAATGGAGTAGGCACACAATTGGGGAAGATCTTTTGAAATTTACACATGCTTAGAAGCAACAGATTGCAAAATCTGGCTAGATGGCAAATTCTGCCAGCAAGTGCTGCACTATCTATAGGCTTGCTGTATCCTTGTACCCAGGTAGCTGCTAGAGTTCAACTGTTTGCAGTGTTGCTGGGGTAGGCACTTCATATGGTTCTGGCTTACACTCACCTTCCTTGCATTTAATGGGTACTTCCGCTTATCCAAATGATTTGGGTATTCCCACCACGATGTGAACAAATTAGGTTGAAGTTTGTGTAAAGAGCCTTCACACCCTGCATTTTGCTACAAGAGATATTTTGCGACTTGCCCAGGCACCCCCAAATAAGGAAATGAGACAACCACATGGGTTTAACTTTTTAAAATTAAAAATAGCTGATCTACATTATCATATTAAATATTGTAACATTTAATTGGGCAGGCAGCACTATGTAGCCTAACTGTGGCTGCCTTTTGTTTGGCAAATCCACTCTGTCTCCAAACTTGGCCAGTGGCTTCTGCCAGCCTTGTTTATCCTTGCCTGCATATAATGTGATGAGACGTGCCAAGCCTCATCCCCCTTCTCTGATGTACCATAAGCCACTACCAGGAGTGGAAAGATGTTGCTTAGCACCAAGGATGCTCCTTCCCAAGCCCCATCCTGCCACAAAGCCATACATCCATACATATAGTGAGCAACCTGCCCTTTCCCTGCCAACTAGTCATGGCCTAACCAGTCAATGACCACTTCTAATAAATGTTTAACATCCCCCCCCCTTTAGTGAAAAAGGTCCCCCAGCCAGTCTGGGGGAACCTAAAAAATTCCTGTGTAGACCTTTAAAAGCAAACAGCGAATCCCATGATATCCCATGGGAGGGTAGGTGAGTCAGCGGCACAGAACAAATGTCTGCTTGGGAGGGGCACAGCCTGTCTAAGTAGCCACATTACTGCCCTTCCCCCTTTACCCGAGCATTTCCAACCCTGACCAATGCTGCCTCATTTGGCAGAAAGGAACCAGGGCAAACGTATCCATGGCTGCTAATTCCACTTCTCTAAAGAAAATCCATTTTCTATAACTTCACAGAATGATTAGCTGATCTTCACTGCTAATAGATGGTGTGACCATTTGGCTATTCCAACACCACCACCCCCGCTTATCAGGGTTTGTGTTCTGTTTAAAGGTCAAGCTGTTGATAAAATACCTATGCATTCTCATTGGACTGGTTTTAATTAGTATTTGTATGCGTGATAGATAGGTAATTGAATGCTAGTTATTACTTAAAGCAAGCACATCTGCTGAAGGTACTGGGGTTTGGTAGGGAAGACAGGACTGGATGGGTTATAGTCTAAATGTTTATATAATGTAACTAATAGCAATCAGTTTTTTCCTCCCAAGGAAGGAAAGATGCTGATCATGAACAATATACCAATGATTGGTGAAATGTACTGGGTTCAGACGCGTAAAGTGATCAGCTCATAGTTTATCAAGTGATTCAGCAGTGAGGACAAAAGACAAAGACCCCTGGCTGAAGCCAGGTTTTATGCCCAAAGAAAGCCACACCCAAAACACACCCCACTCCTCGTGATAGGCTATTTACACCAGGTTACCTTTCCAGGTAACCCTATTGGACTGTTTTAGGATCCAAGCATTCCTACTGGTATGCTCCTAGGATCCTAGCCTGCTTTTGTTATGGATCTCAAGCTCAATACATTACAATTGGAGTCATGTGTAGATGAGGAGAGAATGCTGGGCTAACTGTTCAGCAAAACCCATTGGGATCTTCTGCACAAGCATCCTACTGAAATGAACAGGAGACATAGTTTATTTTGCCATCCATTCAAGATATGCTAGAGTGCCTGCCCGGCATTGTTGGCCTCTAGGGAATGCAATTCACTGAGTTATTAATTATACTCCTTTACAACTTTTCATATACCATAAAGATTTTGTTTCAATCTTGCTCAAGAACTGTTTCGTATCATGGATGGGGGTGGAATTGTGTGGTTAATGGACCTTTTAAAACAGCAGTGAAGCACAGGAACTGGAAGATTGTCTCCCTTTCTCTCTCTCCAAATCAAACACATTGGCCTTAAGACTACCATTCTGCTTAGTAAATTCTGAAGTCTTCTTCCAGTTTATACCCAGAACAAAACTTTTTTGGTCTTAAAGGTGCCACTGGACTCAAATTTGTCCTGCCAACTTAAGTTATCCTCTCCACTGAGGAAAGAACACCTTAAGTTGGACAGAGGCTACTTACACTGGAGGAAGGCTTCAAAATTTGTTGAGCAGTGTGGTATGAGACTGACCCTGGTTATTTCTGTGCAGGGTAATGCAGAAAAGGTCCAAAGTTCATCTAGGGTATTTGATGGCCGATCATTTATTTATTTACCTATTGAAACATTTATATCCAACCTTTCCGCTTGGTTCAAGGCAGCTTACAATAATAGTGAAAATATCCCCAGCTAGAAACCAAAGACAAAATAACAGGCCCCAAATCATTCTCCTTCACCCCCTTTAAAGATGTCTGCCATTAAACCCCCTTCAAAAGCCCTTTCAAACAAGCAGGCTTTGCAGCACCTCTTGAAAATCTCCAGGGAGAACCTCCCACCTCTTCAGGGAGCCTGTTCCACGGAACTAGAGCCACAATGGAAAAAGCCTGGGCTCTGTTGCCAGACAGGCCAACCTAAATATTGGGAGAGCCAGCAGACGGATGCCTGATGATTGTAGTTGGCACACAGGGACATATGGAAGGAGACGGTCCTTCAGCTATGTGGGTCCTAGGCTACAAAGGGCTTTAAAGATAATAAACAGTACCTTGAATTGAACTTAGAAACCCACTGACAATTAGCATAGCTTTTTCAAAATGAGCTACATATGTTCCCAATGGCTAGCCTCTGACAACAGACAGGCTGCTGCATTCTGGACCAGTTGTAGTTTCCAGATTGTCTTCAATTGTTCATTGTTTCTAATTCAGACCTTTAAGAGATTTATTTCAGACTAGAAATAAGGCCCGTTGTGGAAATAAATGCAATGAGCTCTAGAAAGAGGCTCTGGGAGAGTGCCAAGGCCTTGGACACTCAGCATCAATTTGCTATGGTGATCTCAGCAGGGTATAATGACACAGAGTCCACCATTTTCTCCAGAGGAATCAATCTCTGCTACCTGAAGAGCAGTTGTAATTTTGAGTGATCTCCAGCCCTCACCTGGAGATTGGCAACAATTGTTACCCAGGAGGAAATGGCTGGTTTGGAGGGTGGAGTCTATGGCATTGTACCTGCCTGAGGTCCCACCCTTCCTCAAACCCCACCCTCCACAGGCTCCACTCCTCAAATCCCCAGGAATTTCCAACCTGTTGGCAACCTCATCTCCTTCCCAGCTAACCATCAACCTACCGTTATCTGCCCCTCTGACTGCAGCTGATTTCTGCCATCCAAGATCAGTTGTAATTCTGTGTTATCTCCACCCCTCACTTGGAGATTGGCAACAGTGGTTTCCCAGGAGGAAATGGCTGGTTGGGAGGGTGGAGTCTATGGCATTGTACCTCGCCTCAAACCTCACCCTCTCCAGGTTCCATCCCTCAAATCTCCAGGAATTTCCCACCTGGAGTTGGCAATCCTATCTCATTCCCAGCTGAGCATCAACCTATCTTTATTTCCCCCTCACTCTTCAGCTTTCCATCCCCCCACCCACCCACCTGCAGCCTCTACAGTGCTCTGAAACCCTGACTGCCACATCCCATTGGATGTCATGGGGAGGCATCTCAGCAGGGTATAAGGACACAGAGTCCACCACGTTCTCCAGGGTAACTGATCTCTGCCACCTGGAGAGCAGTTGTAATTCTGAGTGATCTCCAGCTCACACCTGGAGACTGGCAACAATGGTTTCCCAGGGGGAAAAATAGTCTTTCTCTGCAATGGGGACCAAAGCAGGTTATATCATTCTCCTCTCTGCCTTTTGATTTGCACAACAACCCTGCGAGGTACGTTAGGCTGAAAATCTGTGTCTGGTCCAAAATCACCCACTCAGCTTCTACAGCAAGAACCCGGATCTAGCAGTCCCTGCTCTGAAGCACTGACTGTGATGCCTAGGGTAGCCAACCTCCAGAGGTAGCCTGAAGATCACCAGATATTACAGCTGAACTCCAAACAGATCTTCTATAGACTCTACCAGTAAATCTCCAGGAATCTCCCTACCTGGAGCTGGCAATCCTAGTAAGGACTGGCTCCAATGAGTTCCTCACAAAGCCCTGCAAAGGGTTTCCTTCCTTTGTCTGAACCAAGCTTGGTTGCCTACTGTAGCAAAATGGGCTCCAGTTTACAACTCAGCTGTTCGCCTCCCACCCTCATCCCATGGGTCTATCTCACTCCTTAAGTTTGCTGCCATGACTCACTGCCTTTTTAGAGGGACAGTGAGACCCCTCTGGCTGAATCTCCCTATTTAGAGATGGAATCCCCAGTCTTTGGGGGATCCCTGGAAGGTTGGCAACCCAAGGGTCTGGCCTTTCCTTGCTTCCCTGGGCTACCCCCCCCTTTGGTACTGTGCAGAGTGGGGGAGACTATGTGGTCAGAGCACAACACAGATTATTAGCCCAAATAAAAGAATTTAACTATTTACACAATTACAGAGCACACACACTAAATAAATAAGGCACAAACTGTAAAAGTAAGCACACACCATGAACCAACAGGCATAAATCAACAGGGGTTAAACGCAATGATCTTTCCCTACACACAACACTCTAGCTCTGGAGGTTGTGGGCTCAGGATAGGATCTCTCCTTGGACTGGCTCTGCTTCAGCCTCTCTTTTTCTTGCCCAAGTGAGCAGGGAAACTTCCATTCATTCCCCAGTCCAGCCGACTATGGAGTGGCTGAATTTCTGCTGCCTCCCAGGGTTCCCTCATGTCTCTGGCTTGTGGCCTAGCTGGAGTCTATATTGATGCTGGCCCACCCCTTGGGACAGTCCCTCTTTTCCCGCACTTTTTGGCCTTGCTGCAGCTGGGAACTGTAGGCCGGCAGATGATGAAGCCCCAGTCAACCCAGTGAGTGATACCCCTGCAGGCCCCTCTCTGGAACTACAGCTCAATTAAGCCTTCTGGGGGAACATTTTAAACACAGAGATGGCAGCTATCTTATAGACACAGGTAACTGCCATTTCGTTACACCTACCAACAGCTACTGAGGGGGAAAGTTAGTCTCACACAGGAGGCAAGCATCTTTGTTAAGAGAGAAAGCCGTCTGCCAGAAATTCTGACAGGGCACAGAGGCTGAAGGAGTGGGTGGGGAACAGGAGCAAACCCAGCACCCAGCCAATGGCACGTGAGTACTCTTGAGTGGCAGCTGGGCAGGACTCAGGCAACACAGCTAGTAACTAGGGACATGTTCTGAGTGACAGATCATTGAGCCAACTGATTTTGGCAGGGTGTGGAATGTTCAGGAGAGTCCATGACCAAAACAGAATTATATTATAGAGAGATAATTTGTTGAAGAGCCAAGTAGTTTAAGTGAGGATTATGGGGAAAAGACAGGATTCAAGGTTACAATTTAGGGGGCAGTGCAGTACTTCCATTGGCACCAGTTTCTGCTGATTTCCCTTTCTCACTGCAGACACTCCACCCCTCAAGCTGTTCATGATGGTCACTTGACTCTGAAAAGAAGAATTTTGAAAGGCTCTGTGGGTTGCACTAGGATGGGGACACAGGGAAGTCCACCTCAGTCCATTTGCATTTAGTTGAAGCCAGCTAAGTAAATGGTTCAAAAGGACCTGAAGGTTCATGGATCCAGTAAAGTATCATATGTATTTAAAACAAAGGACACAACAAGGGAAACAGTTCTGTGTAAACTGGATGCTTTTAATTGATTATAGGAACAAACATGAAGATTGCAAAGCACAGTCACTCATCTTGACTGACTGATCTATTAGTTTGAATGTATAATTTCTATAGCCACAAGTGACCTATATGCACATTTAGTAGGTAGCATTGGTAAGTAACTTGGATCCATTCCTTATAACCTGTATGAGAGGAGGTGCTGAGCCTTTCGTTTCATATTAGTCTGGAAAATACTTAGAAGCAATTGGATCTCACTTGCCCATCCTATACACCTTGACTACTTGTATGAAAGTGCTCTGAGTTCTATGGCTGTATCATATACCCTCATATCTGAGAACAGGGTTTTCTGGTGAACTGTCATGTGCAATGACTGATGGTCTCTTATCTTCTATTGTGGCTTTGAAGCTGGTGAGGACCAGCACATGATGACAACCCATTAATTTCAGTAACACAATTTTGACTTATATGACTTCTTTTGCAGGGTGTAACATTAAGGTGGGGTCAATCATTGAGTGAGGAATTGCTGATTCCTATGAAGGCCTTAATGCCTCCTGCTCCACCCAGTTTCCTTTTGGCATTGGTGGAGTTCTACTGGTATAAGGGTTACACTAGCAGCAGCCTTCCCCTGGCACAAGTCCTGCTGATAGTTTTTTAAAAGCTTCAGGTCATACAAGGTGAACCTACATTATCAGCTTAACTCAGCATGGCAGCCACCTCCAGCTCAACCAAAAACAAAACAACCAGCATAGAGTCTTTTTGTCTAGGTAGCTCAGCTGCTAAGAGGCCATTTCAGCGGGACAGGAAGCAACATATTGCCTGAATCTGCCTTGATGTGAACAGCTTGTAAGGCTAGAACCAGAGATCTAGCACAGATAGAAAGGGACAGATTTGGCTTTTATCTTCAGGTACATTCATAATCCTAACATAAGAGAGTAGGATCTGATCCTCGTATTTTCTGATATATCTCATCAGATATTGCTGTTGTCACATATACTTTGCCTGAGATTCTGAAAGCATTTAATCACATGTTTGAAACCACTTATCCAGATTTTAATCTATACACAAATAGATTTTCTGTTACAAAACCATATCTTTTCCCTTTCAAAAATTAAACCCTTACTCAAACATTGTGAAACTAATTCTCATTCAGCTAGATTCAGGTGGGTAGCTGTGTTGGTCTAAAGCAGCAGAACAAAGTTTGAGTACAGTGGCATCTTTAAGACCAATAAAAATGTTATTCAAGGTATAAACTTCTGTGTGTATGCTCACTTCAGAAACATTGAAATGGAAGTTACCAGTCCATACATATAGGTAGAGGGTGAGCAGCAAATTAGTATACAGCATAATAAAGGTGTTTAACAGATGCAAGGACCAAACTGGAATAACAAGCTTAGTTGATATGGTTACCATTTGTTTAGGTTTAATTCTGGGAGAAAACATAGTGAAGGAAATAAATATATCAAAATGGGAGATTGGTGGGGAGATGTACCCTTCTTAACTGTGGAATTCTGAGAGTAATTAACTGAGACCCTGCCATTATGCACCATCCATCTCCTCTCAAGTGTTGGAGGCAACCTTACAGCATCCTCTTCTTTCAGGTGGTGCAATTAATTGTGCAGTATATTTCCTCTGTCCCTCAATCAGAGAATACACTCCAACCCATCATTCCAAATTACATTACATTCTACTATTCATTACATTACAATCTACTATTCCAAACTTCTATTCCACATAAGAAATAAAATAAAGAGGATGAATAGCCCTTCTGGGGGACTGGTGAGAATATAGATGTAAGCACCGAATGACATTAGCATATGGAATGAGATAAGAAACAAATATCCCTGTTAAATCCAGGGGGTTCCATTGTTCTGATTGTTGTAATAACTTGTAACTCAGCAATCTCCTTTTCTAGACTGTTCCTGAAGTTCCTTTGCACTAAAACAGTTACTTTGAGGTCACCCATTGAATGTCCTGGAAGACTGAAGTCTTCTTCTACAGGTTTCTCAGTCTTTTGATTCTTGATGCCAGATTTGCAAGAATCAAATGTTAGAATGACACCAGGAAGCAAATGTCTAGAATATTCAGGAATTTTCAGGAAACACTTCTCTGACCTGCCTGGTTTAACCTGGGTCAGGGGGATGGGGAAAGTGAGAATATAAAACTCCTGGGAGTCAGGAGGACAGTCTCTTTCTTTGGGATGCTGTGTCCATAAGAGCACATAGGCCTCTCCAGTACAAGCAAGAAGCCATTGACCATGTGCTCACCCCAGGCCCGGCCCCAGGTTTCTGGGTGCCCTAGGCAGGACTGCCTGGGGCGCCCACCCCACTGGGGATGCCAACCTCCCGGTGGGGGCTGGAGATGGCCCAGCGCCTGGAAGAGCCAGGGAAGGGGCGGGCTTAGAAGCCCCCCTTCCCTCCCAGCAGGGGCAGCGTGCGCGGCTCTCCCGGGTGTCTCGCAGCCGCGAGGCACCCGGGACAGCCGGGGAAGGGGCGGGCAGCCCCCCTTCCCTCCCAGCAGGGGCAGTGCGCGCGGCTCTCCTGGGTGTCTCGCAGCCGCGAGGCACCCGGGACAGCCGGGGAAGGGGCGGCGCGGCTCTCCCGGGCCCCTCGTAGCTGCGGGCGCCTGGGAGAGCTGGGGAACGGGCAGACTTGCAACGCCCGCCCCTTCCCTCCCAGCAGCGGCGCAGGCTCTCCCGGACCCCTCGCAGCTGCGAGGCGCCCGGGGAGAGCCGGGAACGGGCGGGCTTGGAACGCCCGCCCCTTCCCCTCCCAGTGGCGGCGCTGGGCTTGGGAGGGCCGTGGGGGGGTGGAGAAGCCGCTCCGCCGCCGCCTGCCCGCCCCGCGGCCCAGCCCAGCAACCGCAGCCCCGCGGTGGGCTTGGGAGGGCGGGGGTGGGGGTGGGGGAGAGAAGCCGGCTTTGGGGAGGGCGGCGAGCTCCGCTGCCGCCTCCTGAGCCCCGGCGGGGCGCTCGGGGAGGCGGTGGGAGCAGCGGGGGGGACTTTTTCTGGGAGGGGCCGGGGCGCGGTTTGGCGCCCCTGCAGCCGGCGCGCCCTAGGCGAGCGCCTAGCTCGCCTAGTGGGCGAGCCGGCTATGGCTCACCCGAGAGAGTTGGAGCAAACTTCAAGGTAATGGTAAATCTGTAGATATGCAGAACATCTAAGCTATATTTTAACATCTGTTAGGGAATGTATAGCAAGAGGGTCAGAGGATTTGCATTTTTTCCATTTCTTTTGGATCCCTTGCTCAGTCTGGTGCTGTGCTAAAAGTATGTGTGAAAACATATTCTTTTAAATAAAAACTTTATAACTTTTGAGGCTGGCAGTGGTTCTCTATACCACATAAATCTCCACCGTCTCACACACACTATTTTAAAAGAATGCTGGGGAAAGGCAGGCAGTTGGCCAGTGGCTATTCCTCCAGGAGTGTGCAATGCAGTAAACTCTCCCTGTTGTTACCAGGCGCTGGACAGCAGGAGACACAGAGGCAAGGCCTCAGAACTTCAAAAAGAAGGTGGGAGCCCTGACCCTTCCAATGGACAATTCTGTACAAGGGTCAGGTGGGGGGCATTACCAGAGAGAGATGGGAAGGGAAAAGTCTCTTGAGGGATTGAGAAAAGCCTTGGAGGGCAGGGCAAAATAGGGCCTGCAGGCCAGCTAGAGCAGGCATTGTCTGCCATAGTGTACAACAAACCCAGGGTTGAGGTTTGAAATCCAGTCAACAAGACAGTTGTTTCATATAACCATTTTTTTGTTTGCAGATTATTGCCAGTCAGACCTGCCATTTTGCTAAGATACTGCCCATCACCAAAGGCAATGGATATAAATGAACGGTGGTGTAGTGGTCTAGATATTGGGCTAGGATCTGGGAGATCTGAATTGCCCCTCTGCCAGGGAAACTCACTGGGTAATCTTGGGCCTGTCAGTTTCTCTCAACCTAATCCAACTCATAGCATTATTGTGAAGATAAAATGGACAGAGAGAATTTTTTAAACACAGACGTTACCTTGCTAGCAGTTCCCAATTTTTGTTGAGGTGAGCATCCCATATATGGACTGAATTGAGCTGGTTCCTCTGAGGTACAACTGATGGGAGGAAACCAGGGAGCAACTATTTTATCTGAGTTCACCAGGTTGCAGGGTTGTCACCAATGAGGTGTCTCACCTTACCTAAACAATGCGGGGTGGATGGGGTGAATCACCATTGGGGCTAAGCAGGAATGTTTGGGATTCCTATTGGATTGACATGGAAGTGGAACTTTTTCTGCTTAATTTGCACTGTCTGATATGGTTGGGAGCATTGATAATTAGATCCAGGCCTTAGAGATTGGTTGTGCGTGGACTACTAGGAATGGCAGGAATAGTGCAGATGTTATGCTAATTGGGACGGACCCTGAGGAGCCAATTTTCCATGCTGTCACATCTGCAACAAAATGTTCCTCTTCACATGACAGGGTGTGTGTGTGTGTGTGTGTGTGTGTGTAAGGGGGTTGATGATGGTTACTTATTTGCTGAAGGGTATCCAGCTGCCTTCCCTTGAGATAGTTCATTTTCCCCAGAAAAATGTGTTCCTTCTTCTGAATTGCTACATGCATCCTGAGCGTTGTGTGGCAAGTACTTTTTTTTAGTGTCATGAGCATCTGTTGGACAGTGTGTACATTGTTATTAGCAAATGTCATTAGCACATGCCCTCGTATACCTGCAACACTTTTTGACCTCGTAAACATTTTATAGACTTATTTATTCATTGGAGGCCGAGCACTCCTGAACTTTAACACTGAAGCATAGAACTGTTCATGTAGCCTTTTAAAGAAAGCAAAAAATGCCAGAGGGCTACACCAGCACCCTGAAATAATACAGTCTCATTATGTGAACTTTTTGGTTTGCTTTTGTTTTATGAAGGCTCTCTACTCAACATTGCCAGAAAAAGGAGCGCACAGCTCACCTGGCTTAACGCAGAATAGTATAACTGCCTCCCTACACACAATGATAGGTAATTACATTGGTAGTTGTTAATAAATTACTGTACATAAAACTTTAAGACTGCAGTTCTATGCGCTTTTACTTTCTGGTCCTATTAAATTCAATCACTAAATTGTCACTAAACATGTGGAGGTAGCACTGCACAGAAGAAAAATCCAATTCATCCTGAAAGGCCTTATGAATGTGGACTGCCAGTGGCCTTTTAGATTTGTTTGAACATATAATTGCTGGCCTGAATCCAGTTTGACAAGGTTGAATCCTATGTAGCATGACCCCTAACTTGAAAGTGAATCCTACTGTGTTCAATCAAATGCCCATGTTCTCCCTGCCCCAATTTTGAAAGCAAGGAAGTTTCAGTTACTTATTATTGTTATTTAGCAAACAAGAGTAGCAAGAAGAAAACTTTTCAGAAGCATCTTCTTTGGAACTAGCCCCATTAACCCAATAGCACTTACTTCTAAGTAAACATGCTGTGGATTAAGCTGTTTTTCATACATTCCTTTTTTCATTTTCTGAAAGAGTACTGAATTTTGAAGTGGGAGGAGGGCTGATTTATTTCTCCTTGAAAATGTTAAATATTCTGGCAGGTGGGGAGGGGGAGATGCCGAAAGAAATGCTGCCCTAAGATTAGCCCGGGATTGATTTTTATTGAGAAATAATCCTTCTGTTTGTTCCCCATATATATTGGAGCTTACTTCTAATCTTGGAACTCAAAGCCTCTAAAATTGCTTTAGATTTATTTTTTAATTTTCTTTTGCAAATCGCTGTGGCTTTTCAATATCCGACTCAATATTACTTGAACTGTAATTTTAACTCTAAACATCTGAGAATAGATGAAATGAGCTGCTTTTACCTAAAAGCAAAACACAATGGCAGCACTCCCATTTCTGTGCATAAGTCCTTTTGTCCTAATTTGAAGATTTGTTGCATTCATTGTGAATATGCTAACTGGGACAAGCAGATGTTTGCAATGGATATGAGATGAGATATTTAACATTTTCACCTCCAGCAAGATGAATGTCCTTTGGATGTTAACTACACAAGTCTCAAATATGGAATTATTATTGATAAGAATATGGGACCACATGCTTCCATATAATTTGATAAGATATTCTAGAATATTTAGTAACACTTCTCTGTTTGGGCTTGTTCCTCTGAAACCAATGTTTTATTTCCAAGACTATTTATTTGGCATACCTGTGGCTACACTGAATTTTATATGTTACTAGGAGTAAGGCCCGTTGTGGGAAGAAATACAATGATCTCTAGAAGGAAGCTCCAGGTGACTGTCCCAGTTGTGGCTGGTGGGGCAGCAGAGGGAAAATAGAGGGAGGCAAGCCATGTTTATTTCCTTCTGCTTAGCTATAAGGCAGGGCTGTCTCAAGTCATTTTGCTGCCCCAAGTGGGTAGTATGGGAGGACAACCTCATGATAATAGGTATGGTTCCCTCCATCTCTGACTTATGTTGATTTGGGGCTATGCAGTGGCAGCTAAGTTAGAAAACCACCTCCTGCTATGCCACATCTTCTGGGTTCCAAGAGTCTGGAAAACAGTTCCATAGCCAATTACAGGGTTGCCAACTCTAGGCTGGGAAATACCTATAAGGTTGCCAACTCTGGGTTGGGAAATACCTGTAGGTTTGAGGGGTAGAGCCTGGGGAGGGCAGGGTTTGGGGTGGGGAGGGATCTCAGCAGGGTATAATGCCATCGAGTCTACTGGCCAAAGCAGCCATTGTCTCCAGGAGAATGGATCTTGGTCATCTGGACATCAGTTGTAATAACTGGGAAATTTTCTGTGGGGGAAATGATGTGCTGTTGCTGGGGAACATGGTGATTTCTGGGAGATATCCAAGCTTCACAGGGAGATTGGGGTATTTATTCTACCTCAGGACACATTCAGTGACTCCCACAGCAACAGCAAACTGTTTAGAATGTTGGAGGCAAAGGGCAATCAGGCCACATATGCAAATTACCTCTGTGTTCTGACTGGCTATTGGGGGGGAGAGGAACAGCAATCTGTTTAGGATGTTGGAGGCAGGACTCAGGCAATGCAGCCAGTGGATAGGGAGACCCTCTGAGTGACAGGCCAGGGAGCCAACTGATTTGGGAGCATGTGGAATGTTCAGGAGAGTCCATGATCAAAACAGAATTGTATATAAGGAGAGATTATTCCAGTGCAACCCCTATTAGGATCACTTTGCATGGTGCAACTTGCCAGGTCAAATGGACTGAAAATAGATTGGTGTGTGTGTGTGTGTATTCTGCAGATGTAGGCAGGGGTCTCACATGTGCCTATGGAAAAATAGAGGAAGTTCCTTTTTACATCATGACTCCTATAGTGGAAAGCAAGCAGAACCGTATAACTGCACAGCTGCAATTCTTAGCATGTAATGCGTGATGCAGTCGATGTTTTATTAATACTTTGATCCCAAGCACTAGAATACTAGTACAGTATGTCTAGGACAGAACCAACAGTATTAAAACAGTATTATGGTGAAATTCACTAGAATACTAGTACAGTATGTTTAGGACAGAACCAACAGTATTACAACAGCATTATGGTGAAATTCTGCATCCTGGATTACATGAGCTCTTCTGCCCTTTAGGTTCCTTTTTGAGCTTCATTCACGTGGACAGACAATGCCAGGGAATTAGGGTTGTACTTGTTGCCCCTGTTCCTAACTGCTACATATTCACTGAATGCCAGACAGAGCCCATAAATATACAATTTGTATGCACAAAGGCTCACTTTGTGTAACTGGTAATGCTGCAAAATGTAGGGACTCAACTGTGAATACCGAAGCTATGCTCATACACTTACACATGTGTAGGATTTATCCAGACATTAGGTTGAATACATGGAGGTTGGGGACAGTGGGACTGATCCTGCTTCCTTTTACTCCTGTTCCATGACATGCCTGACAGTTGTCTGAATAGAGAATTCAGTCACTGCACCATCGATACCCATGTTGTTTTTGCTATCCTGTCCATATATAATCTTGAAAATATCCAAGGGCATTCACTACACTTCTTTTCTGTTCAGTTCAAACTGTCAATTGTGTAGGTGTCAGAATGATTCTTTATCTGAGGTCTCTCGTTAGAAAAGCACTAAACACTAAGGGTTTTTCTTTCATTGTCCTGATAAAGTCTGGATTCTCATGGAGATTTATTTTTTTACTTGAAATACAAAGCACCACATGCAAGAAAGTCTGTACGTTAGCTATGGGTATTTTTGACTTTTCTGCAAACAAATGTTAGCATTTATGCACAATTCTGCTTCAATGGTTATATAGTCTGTGTAGATAAATGTCTTCAGGTATGAGTCAGCCCACACAAGTGGGGATGTTCCTGGAAACTGTGCTTTTCTTTAAAGTGCATATTCCTTAGGCTGTGATTCACAGAGTACTTAGATGAGTATAGTTTATTAAAACACTGGAACTGCACTAGATCACAATGATGTAGGTGGCTATAAATATATGCTTTTGTAGAGTTTTTCTTTTCTTTTCTTTCCTTCTCTTTTCTTTTTTGAAAAACAGTGTGGTTGACTTAGGGAATGTGGGGTTCATGCACAGAACATTTTCTGTAGAAATACAGTGTCTGCCATAAAGTACATTGTTCCCATCACACCCCGTAAACGTAATTTTCATTTTTATTATCCATGCCCAATGTGCCAAGCATTTGGGCATGAAAATGTTCAATGGGGTCTGAAGCGGAAGCAAAAATGTTTATGCCACCCAAAGCACCTCAACATTAAATGAGTTAAATTGCATAATTAGTGTGAGTGCAATATTCTGTAATTTCTGCCTCTTGCTTACTCTCTCACTAAGCAATGGGGGGGGAATCTAGAACTGGAAGCTATAATTAAAATATAATCTTCACAATTAGCTGGGATGTGTTTATGTTCACTTTTGCATATTTTTGAGACAAATGCAATATAAACATGTTTTGTAAGCAGAAATAAAAAAGAAGAAATACAATGATCTAGGAAGAGCAGATTAATGAATAAACCAGGGGACTCTTCTGATTTTTTAAGGTATTGGACTTGTTTTATTTTGCAGCTACAGACTGACATGGCTACCCATCTGGAGTTGCCAGACTGAGAAGAGAAGTTTTCAAGAATATTACCAGTAAGCTCTGTCTATATCCCTCCACTCTCTCTGATGAAGAATGTTGAGAGTTTTGAAAATCCGTACACACCTTAACATTTCAAATATTTATGTTTTCAAATTACAAAAAAACCCAAATTGCTTTGTAATTGGACTTCTGGAATTCAGGCTGTACTGATAGACATTAAAGCATCTATGGCATATGTAATCAGTATAACATATTTCTGCTGTAGAGGTGGGATCCATCCTACTTTTTCACTTAATCTCACCTAATTTCCATCCTTACTACAGCCCCCACTCCACATGGATTTTGTCCATGTAGGTTCCCTGTAGGTCCCTCAGCATATCCTTTGGATGGTTAAAGGGGATTCTTTCCTCTCCATTTCAGTGGAAATACTGGCTGGATCCAATCAATTGGTTTTTTTAAACACAACTGTTAACATTGTTTCAGTAGAAATGAGCAAGAGTTCAGTAGCACCTTAAAGACTAACAAAAGATGTGGCGGGGTATGAGCTTTTGTGAGTCAACGGCTCATTTCTTCAGATGTAGCTAGAATGGGAGTCCATCTGTCCTGTTTATTGAAAAGTGGAGTGATTTCAGATGCCTAATGACATTACCAAGGAAAAGCAGAATAGCAGGCGTGATTGGATTTAGGTGAGATATGCAGAGGGGTAATAGGCGTGGTATTCCCCGTAGTTATGTATGCCTGTCAAAGCGATAGTATTCCCCATAGTAATGTATGCCTGTGAGAGTTGGACTATAACGAAAGCCAAGCACCAGATAATAGATGCTTTCAAATTATGGTGCTGGAGAAAACTCGAGAGTCCCTTGGACTGCAAGGAGATCAAATCAGTCAATCCTAAAGAAAATCAACCCTGACTGTTCCCTGGATGGCCAGATACTGAAGCTGAAGCTCTCATACTTTGGCTAACAAATGAGAAGGGGACACTCATTGGATGCTGGGAATGATTTAAGGTAAAAGAAAAAGGGGACAGCAAAGGATGAGATGGTTAGACAGTGTTATTGATGCAACAAACATGAAATTGAGCAAACTCTGGAGGACAGCGGAAGATAGGAGGGCCTGGAATGATGTGGTCCATGGGGTCAGACTCGACTGTGTGACTGATCAACAATAACAACAATAGGTGTGGAAAAATCAGCATTGGTAATTATACAGGAAACCCTGGTCTCAATTCAGTCTAAGTGGATGCATTGTCTTGAGCTTCATTATCAATTATCAATTGCAATTCAGTTAACATTGTTTAACATTTTTAATGCTTGTTTTCAACAGATGTGTCCTCCCGGTAGTTTATCTTTTTTTAAAAAAAAGATCAACATCAAAGTTATAAAAGCTGAAGAGAATAGACTTCAGCTAAAATTGCCTTAAAAAATGATAAGGAATGAATGGCTCTTGCCTCCACTCCCTCTGATGTCCTCACTGACTGTAGTTGAAAAGTTGGCAGAACGGCAGCTCTCTGCTGGAACAGGCTCCAAGCGGGTTAAAGAGATGCACAGCTACTGCTTCTGCTTCCTCTGATGCCAGCTGGAAGCTGGAAAGAAAGGATCCAATCAGTATATATTCAGGCAAAGCATACTATGAGCAGATGGATAATCATAATATATATGTGCTTCTACATGCACATGTCTTTCAGAGTGTAATGTCTAGCAATGTCATTTTCTCACCTAGAAATTGCATCCATATCTTTAAATGCTTTGAGGCACCCAAGTGGGATGTTAACTCTGTGCTTCCCCCCAGAGCTCCTTTGATCCCTCAGCCTAATCTTTTTCTGCTCCAAAATTAGGGTCAAACTATATGGTATAGTTTTTAAATGAATAATTTCTTTTAAAACTATAGAGTCCAATCAGGCTCTGTTTACAGACTTATCTCTCTCTCTTGCTCTCCCTCTCTGGAGCTTCTCAAGACTGTGCTTTTCTTAAGAAAACCTCCAAAGTACAATTTCACTGCACTATATATCCAAATAGCCTCCTCCAGCAATCCCATTGGCCACCAGCTGCCATCCTGCCAGGAGTTTGAAGTGCTGCTTCCAGTATTCTCTTATGCACATGCTCAGATGACAAATGATTAAAAAGCTGCCTGACCACCCATGGTTGTCGCACAGCAGTAATCTGATCAATCAACCATGGAGAGAGTGAGCTGTGAAGCAGGTTGAGGGTAGAATGTGTGATCAAAACTCTCCATTACAAAAAATCCTGTATTAATTGGAGGTGGGGCCAGACTGTGCTAAGCCCGTCATCTGACTGCAACCTTAATAGACTAAAGCAAATGGCACAAAAGCCATATTGAAAGAGTAACAGTGAAATCCTATTCAGAGGTACTCCAGTCTAAGCACATTGATTTCCATAGATTTAGACTGGAATAACTCTCAATAGGATTGCACTATAAATATTTCTTTTGAATTAGATAGGACAAACCTTTCTTTATGCTTGTTCATAACTCCTTGGAAGATTATATACCCACATCCACTGTTGTAACCGCCATTACAAGTTCTGCACATCATCATCGCTCAGAATTCTTGGATGAGAGTCCTTCTGTCTGAATTTCTCAGAGACTGTCAGTGCCTGGAGTCTTGAGGCTATATACATTTGCTCATGGTTACAATTAGTGGAGCCTTGACCTGAATAGCCTTAGGGCAGCTTGATCTTGTCAGATCTTGGAAGGTAAGTAGGTTGGCCCTGGTTAGTATTTGGATGAGTGCTCACCAGGGAAGTCTACAGTTGCTACACAGAGGCAAGCAATGGCAAATCACCTCTGAATGTCTCTTGCCTTGAAAACTCCACATAAGTCAGTGGTGAAGTAACAAGATTAAAAAGTGAGATGACAAAGGCATAATGTAGGAAATATCTGTAAAGTATGCCAGTCTTTTAAAGGCCTTTTTGCTTCATTGGTTGTATGCTTTTTATCTTTTTTTGCAATTATATTTTTATATAATTATGTAATTATGCTACATAGCAACTTAATTCAAAGAAAAGGGTGCTTACAATTGTGACAGACAGTAAACGGTTAATGTTTTAACTTTATCTAAGAACCCTGAATGACAGGGGATTCAAATGGAATTCTTCAGCTGAGAGAGTCTGTTAGGAGCAGCAGTTGACAGTTGACAGTTAAGAACTGACAGTTGACTGGGAAGAAAGGTTAAGAGAGTGAGAGGATCAAGAAGGCTCCTTATTCAAGCCTGAGGGAAATAGGTCCTAGGGGAGGGTGTGATCCCTAGCAAGTCTAAAGGAAACAGCTTCTAAAAGAAGGGGGTGATCCTGAACTAGTGGATAAGGAAGGAAACTGGAACTTATTTGAATGTTCTTACCTTCACCAACTCTAGTGTCAGACCAAGAAGCTTATGCCAGTTTATGTAAGAAAAACTTCCAAGAAATCTTTCATTTCAAGTTTTAAAGACCTGTCTGGATAATGGAAACAGTTACTCATTTGTGACAAATTATCTGGCATTTATTTGTATACAAGGTTACCTCATTCCTGTCAGTTGGGTGGCATCCTTTTTTAAAAAATGTCCTTCATGCATGTGCAGAAGTGCTCATTCAAAGCATCACTCCATTTTGACAGCTCCGTGATCCCTCCGCCAAGTACTGCAGCCCCTCTCAGACTCCTCCACTTTGTGTCTCTTCCTTGGAATGTGTGGGGAACATCTTTACATGCAGATTTACATGAGAGTAGCCCAATTGACTTCAGTATATTTACTCTTGTGTCAATCACTGGATGCTCTCAAACAGCAACTCTGAAGGCATTCTAATCCCAAGAAACATGAGAGAGGTTTTTTGGGGCAGGGAGATTTGTTGCTCATAAACAACTTCCCCAGGGGCTCTCGATCCTGACAGAATGTTTGGGTGCAGAAATGTACAAGTGGTGATTAACAACCCTGGGGCAAGGATCTGCTTATGTGCACATCGCTAACTGAATTTTAAAAATGGTGCAAAGACAGAAGTGCGCGATCAGACTTCCCAAATGGCTTGAGAGTGCAATGGATTGATGAGACATTCAGAAATGTGGGGTGAAACTGCTGACATCCGTAAAGACCAGATCTTCCCCTGTGTCAAATAACTCTGACTTGAAGATGGGTGAGAATGATGTGGAATAGGAGACAGATGTTGCTGTCTGAACCTGCATTTTAAATCCACAGGGCAACAGCAACAACATCGAATCAAACAGCTCATCTGATTGCAGCCTCAATCGGGGCTGAATTCCCAATAAAATCTCCTCCTCAGCATTCGGCTCTAAAATTGATCTCTGTTCAGCTGGTGCTAACCAATCAGATTTCTTGGAAAAGCCTGTCACTCACGGCTCTCTGGCTCTGTGAAGAATTAACCCTTCAGAGTCCTATATCTGTTTATACAACACTTCTAAACTTTTAAAAGTGGAGTCCGTCACAGAGGGCTATACAATGCTTGTTATCTAGCATCTGAACTGGCAGAGGTTCCTTAATACCAAAATCCTTCAGGAACATTATAAGCCACTCTAATTCTCTGCACACTTCAGAAGGAGAAAAAAATTATGCTTTAGTAGATAAGTGGGCAACATTTTCTTGTTTTTGACTTGCCCAGTTTATAGCACCATTCCCACAGAAAAATACATAACCACTAGTGGATCTTTGGTCTGATCTTTCTCCAGCTCGGTCTGCATCAGCACATCCCAACAGTGTGGGATTATTAGTTGCTAGCCATCTCAATTGAAAGTGTGCAGTACCCTTTAAGTACCTCCCCTCCCTTTTAACTGCAGTCCAATCTTTTGTGATAGGTGTGCTTAATCCTTTTGGATAATATACTTACAGTTGTTGCAATGTCTGGTCTTGTTATTGCGAAGTATAGAAGCTTGCCTATGACAGCTGTGTAGCTGTTGTTATCTGGTAGTGGTTCATCAGGTATCTTTTCTTTGTAGAAGCCTGATTCCACTGGTGTGGGCACTGGATTAACACCTTCCAGGCCCAGGTTTTGCAATAGTTCCAGCATATTCTGCTTTTGACTAAGAAGATAACTTCCATTTGGTTCCCATTCAATCTGAATTTCCAAGTAAAAGTTAGCATTGCCTAGTTGTTTGACTTCTACATTCTTGTTTAGTTGGGATATAATCTCAGCACAGTCTTTTTGATTTTCATGGCAAGTAATCAGATTGTCAACACAGGTCAGAATAAATGTCCATCTTCCATCTCTGTGTCTGCTATAAAGACGGGGGTCAGCTTGTCTGAAACCCTGACTGAGTAGCATCTAGGTCAGTTTATCTGACCACACTTTCACAGCTTTTTTAAGTCTATAAAGGCCCTTTTGAAGTTTACAGACTAGATGTGTATTCTTTTGATTTGTAAACCCTGGTGGCTTTTTCATGTATAATTCTTCCCCTATTTCAATATGTAAAAAGTCATTCTTAATGTTTTAGTGTTCTGTTTGCATGTTTCTGGAAGCTGCAATGCTTAGGAGGATCCTAATTGTGGAACATTTTACAACTGGGTACAAAAATTTGGTCATAATCTGATCCATAAATTTGAGATAATCCCCTTTCTATTAGTCTTATTTTTATGTTTCCATGTCACCTTTTGCATCCTGCTTAGTCTTAAAGACCCACTTGGACCCAGTGGCATTCTTACTTTTAGGAGATCAAGAGAATCCATGTGTTGTTCTTATGCAGTGCATCCATTGTGCTGTTTTCCTCCACTTGCTTGCTTCCAGGGTCTCAGCTGCCTCCACAGCAGTCTTCAGCTCCTCTGGCTCACCAGCTGGTTCAGTAACTTGCACATTCACCTTCTCTTCTGGTTGACCATCTGGTTGTGCCTGCGTCATGACTGCATCCACTGGCTCTGGGCAATACACCAGCAGCTGTTTGTTGTCACCATCTCCCTCTGGACAGTCATCTGTCACAGCAGTCTAATTGTTTCTTGGTCGCTCATCCAACTGCACCACTCTGCTTGTAGTAATTTGTGCTTAGGTTTAGAATTTTGTATCCTTTGCTTTCTGGAGAATAGCCTTTAAAGACACCCTCTTCAGCTGTGGGTGCTAGTTTAGATCTTTTTTCTTTTGGTATATGACTTTACTCCAAACACTGTAATGTGTTCTATGCTTGGCTCTCATAAGGAGTTTTCTCTGTGGCTTTGGTTGGCAATCTGTTTTGCAAGTAAACTGCTGTTATTGCACCTTCTCCCCAGTGCCTATAGGAAAGGCCTGAGTCAATTAGCATGCACCTGACCATGTCCATTATAGAGCAATTCTTGCATTCTGCAACCTCATTCTTTTCTAGTGTGTGGGGGACAATAAGTCTGTGTTGGATTCCATGCTCCCTTAGAAATGCCTGCACTGACCTAGATGTGTACTCACCACCACTACAGTCAGACTGGATCATTGTTGAACTTCTTAGAAACCATGGCAATATAGTCTCCCAGTTTCTGCTCAGTTTGCAATTTTTCAGTGAATAACTCACAGTAATACCTTGAAAAATCATCAGTAAAAGATGACAGATAACTGTTATTTCCAGTTGATGCTGGTTTGATAGGCCCACATAAATCAGTGTGAATTAGCTCAAGTGGTTGCCTAGAGCATCTCTGACTTTGTTTGGAAATAGAGGTCAAGTTGTCTTTCTCTTTATACAACTTACAATTGATTATCATTGGCACACCCACTTATATTGACACCTGTTGCCAAGTCCTTTGTTTGTATTTCCAAGAGGATTTCTGGATCACAATGAGAAAATCTCCTGTGCCAAATCTCCAGGGACTTTTGGTCAGCAGTTGGCCTTTGGTTCCTGGCAGTCTAGCTCAAAGACTCTATTTCTGAGAGCACCTGTGGAACACAGCTCACCTTGGCATGAGACAGTACATACGTTATTCTTAAAGTGTATGGTAAATCCTTCTTCTGAGAGTGTGGGCACACTTAGCAAATTTGCCTTTAGATCAAGAATGTATCTGCAATAATTTCAGTTCCACCATCACTCAATTGGCAATTTAGTCTAACTTTTCTTTGCATGTTTACTTGATTTCCATTGGCTAGGTGCACTTTTCCTGAAGCATTTGTGTCCAATTCATCAAACAAATTAACATCTGATGTCATATGTGCTGAAGCACCACTATCCATTAGCCAAGGCTTGTGGTTTTCATTCATTGTGCTAAATGAGATACACAATAATTAAATTGCTTTCTTTGGGAGAAACCTTTCTGTCTCTGTGTTTGAGTGTGAGATTGCTGCTGGTGCTGGCATTTGCATTTCTACTGAGCAAGCATTCCCTCTGGATATGACCTGGCTTGTTACAGTTGAAGCAGTGAGAGACTTTTTTCCCTTTGGAGTTGGGCTTTCTGTGGTCAATTGGCTTAGTTCCTGCTGCTCTTGACCTGGCCTCATGGACCATGTAACTTGTCACTCTTGCTTTTGTGCTGCTCATGATGGCTCTTTTTTTTTTTTTTACAGTACTCAGCACTTATCAGCTCCAGAACTCCTTTCAACTTATAATCTTTCCCATTAAATGCTGAAATAAATGTACAATGAGATTCAGGTAGGGAACTTAGAAACAGTCCAATTTGTAAATCCTCATCTAGCACTTTACCAGCAGATGCAAGCTTGTCAATTAGATTTAGTAACATTTCTAATATTTCTGTGCATTTCCACTTTCTTGTAGCCTAATTGAGAAAGTTCTCTAACCAAAGAAATCTTGCTAGCCTGGTCTTGCTTTCCATAGACCTTTCTTAAGCCTCAATCATCCCTTTTGCAGTTTCTTGACCTTTTATGTATACGAATTGGGAATTAGACAGTGTATTAATAATCAGATTTTGTGCTTTATTGTTTGCATTCTCCCATCATGATCCCATTCTTAGGCCCTGAAGGCCATGGAGCAGTTAATGGGGGGGGAGCCTTTTCCTTCTTGAACTGATGCTCAATTCTGAAAAGCCATGCATTTAAATTATCTTCTCTAAGTTTCTCTGGGATTGCATATTGTTGGGTCATAGTTTTGCAATTCAAAAGGAAGGGAGAGAGAAAAAAAGGTTCTTTCTGCACTCATAGCTCAGGACTAGCTGTTAAGCAAATTCCCAGCATTTTTTGTTCTTGCCAGCAGCCGGTGAAGCTTTATAATTGCTCAGGCAAGAGAAAAACAAATAAATAAGAAAAAATCCTGTTTAACTTTTAAATTCACTATAGGGCCCCATAACCGTATTTGGATATTTGGTTAATATTGTCCAGTTTTGCCCAGTCATAGAAGCATGATATTGAATGCAGTAAATAAGTCTCCCAAGAAGTATATTGCAAAAAAGGTAAATTTACATTTATTCGAGTAGATCCAGTTCACATTCAGGCTGGAGTCAAAAGAAGGGAAAGAAGGGCTTGTGAAGCGAGAGGACAAAGCATAGAGAGAGGCGGGGTCAGAGTGCAGCTCCCAGTTAAGACAAAGAGTGGCATCCCATTCAAGCAGAAGCAGATAACACCTATACACACTTAGGGTGCTATAACAACCCCCCTCCCATGTCCAGGCATGCTGAGTCATTAACTCCAACAAAGTACCTGCCTAAAAATCATATACAATCATGGGAGATTAGTGGCCCAGAATTTGAAGTGGTCTTTGCAGAAATCCCAATTAAATACAAAGAATTTCAGGGAGTGTGAGAAGAGTTTGAAGTTCCTATACTCCTTGGGAGTGACTTGGCCTCACAAGCCAAATAGGTTAATGTAGTGACCAGGAGTAGGCCTTACATTCAGGCTTTAGAATTGCCTACTAGGCCAGAAGTTAGAGTGGTTGCTACAGAAACAGAATGTAACAACTCAGCAGAACAAATCCAGGCAGAGCCAGTTGTGAGTAAATCTGAAACTTTAATACAGAACATTCCTACTGTACAATTTTTAACTGAACAAAGGAAAGACGATTCTTTACAAGAACTGTGGCAAGAAGCTGAGACATCTTCACAAGAAATAACAGTAGAGAATCCTTGTTTGTTGAAGGTCATAGGCCAGAGACTTTATAGAGTGTTTATGAGGTGAAAATGTGCTACTATATGGGAGAAGCATAAACAGCTGGTTACCCCAAGAAAACATAGATTGCAGCTTCTATATCTTGCCCATGAAATAACCATGTCTGTACATTTAGGAATTAACAAAACTATATAGGTTGGAAGGTGATTTTATTGGCTCAATCTGGGGAAAGATATCAGAGCTTTTTGCAAGTCTTGCCAAGCATTTCAGAAGCTGGGCAAGGCTAAAGAGAAAACAAAAAAGATGTTTACAACCTGTTCCACTTGTGACAGAAGTGTTCTCAAAGATAGGTTGTGTATATTGTAAGAAAAGTCACTAGAGCAACCTGCCATGGGAATAAATACATTTAATTTTTTTTTGTATTACTATGGCATGACCAGAGATAGAATCCTCAAGCTGGGAGACCAAGCTCTTGTTTTGAAACTTCAGACAAGCTGGAAGTAGCATAGGAAGAACCTTTTAAAATTGTTAACCAGGTTTCTAGTGTAAATTATTTAGTCAATGTAAATCCTGAAGGGGGGCAATGTAAGTTATTGCATGTAAACATGTCAATCTAGTCCTTATGACCTGGGAAGGAGAAAAAGAGGAAACTGAACTAATGAGTTGATGAAAGATAACCAAGGGTAGTATGGTGAATGAAGTTAACTTAGCACCAACCCTTTCAAAAGATCAACAATAGCAAGTTAAAACGGTCTTAATGGCTTATCAGTCCAAGTTTTCAAACTTCCCAGGGATGATTCAGTGCAGCATAAGATGGATACTGGAGATACCAGGCCTATTGTTCTTCTACTTTACAAAGTAACTGGCCCTAATGCTACCAGTATTGAAAGGGAGGTTAAAGAGATGCTTAACCTTGGACTTATTGTACCATCAGAAAGTCTTTGGGCCGCACCAGTTATTTCAGTTCCAAAATTGGATCAAATGGTAAGATCTTGTGTGGATTATAGATAACTGAATAAGGTGACAGTCCCAGATATATATCCTAAGCCCATGGTGGATGAATTAATTGAAACAATTGGTGCAGCACATTTTAATTTTCGCATTAGACTTGACAAAAGGGTATTGGCAGGTGGCCATGAGTCCTAAAGACCAACCCAAAACAGCCTTTGCAACCAGAGAGGAACTCTTTTGAGTTCATGGTTTTGGCTTTTGGTCTTAGGAACACCCCAGCCATGTTCCAGAGGCTGCTCAATAAACTATTGACTGGAATAAAAGATTTCGCACTTGCATATATAGATGAAATTACAATCTTTAGCCAGACCTGGAAAGAACTTCTACAACTTCTAGCCATAGTATTCCAAAGAATAAAGGAGGCTAATTTAACAGTGAAAGCCAAAAATGTCAAATAGCTATGTGCCAAGTAAAATATCTAGGGTACGTACTTGTAGGTGGGTAATTAAGCCAGACTGGAGTAAATTGCAAGGTACACAGGAATGACCTAGATACACAACCAAAAAGCAAATTAGAACCTTTATAGGAGTTGTGGGATATTATCATAGGTTTATTCCAGAGTTCAGTTCCATTGTAGCTCCATTCTGTGAAATTACCAAGAAGACCTTACCTTACAGGGTAAAATGGACTCCTGAATGCCAAACAGCCTTTGAACACTTCAAACAGATACTGACCACAGAGTCACTCTTGAAGGCTCCTAACTATGAAGTCCTTTACTATATATACCAGTGCTTCCAATATTGGAATAGGGACCATGCTAAGCCAGACTGAGGATGATAGACTGAGGATGATAGAATCTAATATCCTATCCTTAATCTTAGTAGGAAGTTAGTGGACAGAGAACAGCACCTTTCCAGCATAGAAAAAAGACTGTTTGGCAATAGTGTGGGCCTTGGGGAAGCTATAACCATATGTCTGGGGAAGGAAATTCATGTTGCATACCAACCATTCCTCATTATGTTGGTTGAACCAAGTAAGAATAGCAAATTAATTAGATGGTGTCTCCTATTACAAGATTTCAACTTTGACACTGTGCATATAAGAGGGAAAGAGGATGTAATCACCAAGGCCACTCCAGAAACCCCTAAAGGTGCAGGTTGTAAAACTGGTGTGAATTATATATGGTTATATAGGAAGTTTGACCTGTTGCAATTTTAAAAATGTGAAATGAGAACACATAATACACCCCATTGCACAAGAGAGGTTTGGGAGAACCTTACTTGAGGCAATGAGAAAAAAGTGAGATGGACAATAAATGGTTACTGCTGTGACCTGATCTGAGAACCTTGAGTTACAGGGGATTCAAATTGAACTCTTCAGTTAAGAGAATCTGTTGGGAGCAGCAGTTGAGAGTTAAGAACTGACAGATGTCTGGGAAGAAAGGTTAAGATAGTGAGATGATCAAGAAGGATCCCCATTCAAGCTTGAGGGAAATAGATCCTTAAAAGGAGGGGGATCCCTATCCAGTCTAAAGGAAATAGCTTCTAAAAAGAAAGGGGTGAACCTTAACCAGTGGATAAGGAAGGAAATTGGAACTTGTTTGAATCTTGCCTTCACCAACTCTAGTGTCTGCTAGACCAAGAAACTTATGTTAGTTTATGTAAGAAAAACTGCAAAGAAATCTCTTTCCTCAAGTTTTAAAGACCTGCCTGAATAACAGAAACCATTACTTGTTTGTGACACATTATCTGGCATTTATTTGTATACAAACTTACCTCATTCCTGATGTCTGTTCACCTGATTCCAACCTGACCATTTCCCCTCAAAGTTAAATAAAACTGTTTGTTATTTTAGAACTACCATCAGCCTTTTATGTACCATTATCAAACCAGGACAAAAAGAAGAATTATCGGCTGAGTCCAGACTGGCAGTTTGCCCTGGGAAGGGACCCGGGCCGACAACGATTCAATACTGGAGTAAATGGGATGTTCACACAGGCACATCTGCCTGGCGTCCCCCACCCGTAGCCTACCGGTGCTGTTGCGCTTCACTGCCGGATTAAAAAAACACCTGATAAAAGCTGTCGCAAATCCAAAAGCCCGCGTTCGTCGCACGTTTCTCCGCTTCCGGGGAGTCTGAACGCGCAGGCGAAAAGCCGGGCGGAAGCCACATTGGGCATGAGGCAGCAGCGGTGTGATTGGCTGCGCTCCGCTCCACTGCCCAATGGGGTGCTGGCATTGCAGGGCAAAAAAAAAAATCGACAAAATGCGCTTATGCGCATAAGCGCATGAGCGCTCATGCGCACATACACCCATACACCCACAGCCGAATTAATGGGGAAACGGTGAATATAGCACGCCTCCGGCACGGCAGTCTGAACGCTCCCGCGCGCCTCCGTCCCGTATCTTCCAGCAGCGGCCCCCGCTGTGTGGACGGGAAAACCCGGTATAGTTTAATCCGGGGGTTTTTTTTGCTACGACTGGCTACCGGGGCAAACTGCCAGTCTGTACTCAGCCATAGTCTCTCCCCTCAGTTCCCTAAACTGGGTCAGCATCTAACAATATACATTCAAATGACTGGGTGGGATAGCCAGAGAAAAACCAAGAAGGGGGAAAAAAAAAAAAGGGCTGCTCAGCAGAGAACAAGGTAAAAGGAAATCCTGTGAGGGAGGATGAAATCATCATAAGAACCATTCATAACAAGCAAAAGGATATGTTTTATCTGTATCTTTTTTCAATCCAGTACATAGCAAAAATAGCACAGTATACACAAATCTTGTCTGAATATTGTGAATTATTTGTGATCCTAAGGGCAAGGGAAGGAGAGAGGGAGAGGAAAAGTGGGAACAAACGCACACAGAAAACCAGGTAAAATAAAAAAGCCACAGCATTTCTTTGCATCCTTTGTTAGTAATGTGAATTTAATTAATACTGCTAATTTAATTAATAAGGCTATATTCCAGAGAATATTAAGCCAGTCTTTTATAGAAGGGATTTTCTCCCCCAGTATGCTACAATAACAATCTTAGCAACTGTAAACAGAGCTAACTCAATGTTGAAAAAGTTACCAATCCTTGTATTTTAGGATTCGATGATGCATCATTGCAAACATATTATTAATAAACTACTACATTTTGCCAAAATAAGTTACATTTTCTATTTAGGCTTCCTATTTGACTCTCTATTGATATATTGTCATGAGAAGTAACAGGATAATTGGCAGTTGACATTATACAAGAAAAATGCAATATGGATTGATAAAATTAATTCACATATGTTAATCTTAATTTTGTTCTATTGTTTGCTGGGGGCCAAAAAGCTTTCATGGGGAACTATTGAATGGTATTAAAGGGCATGCCTCCCATTTACTGTTTTTAAAAATGCACTGCTGCTGCTACAACTACTACTACTACTACTACTACTACTACTACTACTACTACTACTACTACTACTACTACTACTACTAATTATTATTATTATTATTATTATTATTATTATTATTATTATTATTATTATTATTATTATTATTATTAACAAAAACCTGCTGAAATCAGTTGATTTCCAAGACAACAAGTTTAGCAGGGAATTCAAACATTGATGGTCATTGCATTATTGTACACCATCACTACCCAGATTTTCTCTTCCAGAAAAGAAAATCCTGGAAGCAAATGATTACAGTAGATTAGTATCCAATGATGTAAGGAATCTCTGCATTAAAAGAATTTAAAAGTTACATTTAATGTATATATTGAAACATGCTTGAAAGGGTTCATGATACTCCTATTGAGGATTATAATGGAAATATTTCCACCTTGACAAAGAACCAATTCACACTGCATTTAGTTCTGATTTAGCTAATTTTCAGTGTAACTTCATTAAGCAAAGAAGTATTAGGAGAGTTCAACTGAACAGGAAAAGGTATTGCATCAGTTAACTATAGCTTAATATTTCTTTCCCTTGAGAGAGAGTTATTTACGATTCCCATTACGACATCATCAGCATCAGTTTTAAGAGGCACTTATAATGGAAAGAAAGATAATAGTAGCATTCTAAACTAATAAAGAAAATCCAAGCTTGTGTTTGTAACGCTGAAGTTTTCCTCTTTAAGTAAAATAGCTTCAGCTCTCAAATTAGCCCTCAGAGCATTGTAGTGTCTTTGCATTTTAATTATTTACCACTTGAAAGAAGGATTTGTATTTGCTAGTCTGATACTAAAACAAAGAATAGAATCAATAATGAGCTGGTGGGAATGCTTGCCACTGAAATTCAAATAAAACTCTTAAAAATTACTGAGAAAACACAGTCTAAACTGAGAAAAACATGTATCTCATGAACTCTGGGGCTGGCATATTGCTATGTGCATCTTTGATATGGGCTATGTATCAGAATGGTTGAAGAGTATTAGGTATTTGTTCACCAAAGAGTATTGGAGGATTAGTCCACAAAACTGTATATTTGCTAACATGCTGATGCCAAAATTAGTGCGAACACCTGATCAGCACAGCTCACTGCACCCCAGAGCTCAAACAGTACTTCCACACATTAAAGGCATCCTCCTGCCACTGAGCACATGACTCAATAGCCAGGCCTCCCTCCCTCATGGACCCCCTGCCTCACAGTGGGTGCTGGTGCTGGTGATCTCCTGTTATACTGGTTGCTGGGTGACCTGGGGCCTCTGCCATATGTGCAGCTGTGTGTGTGTGTGGTGCCTGCTTCCCCATCAGATGATACAGTGGTCTTTGGCTTGGTGTGGCTGCTGCTACATGGGAATAGCGCGCTTTGCTGACAATCTCTGGTTTGAACCTTCCAGCATCACTCTGCCATGGATTGTCTGGTGGCTGGAGGCATCTCTGGCTTATCGGGCTTTACTTGGCCTTGATCCTGCCATACACATGATCTTGGACCTAGACCACTGCCCCCACTTCTGCAGGTAGGAGGGTTAGTTTAACTTGTCTTTGCAGTCCACTTCCATGGTGGCTCATGGGCAGGGGAGCTCACAACACCCAGCCGCTTTATGTTTTTACCCTGGGGCCCAGGTTTACAGCATTGGTGGCGACAGTGGGCTGGGAAAGGGATTTGCCCTGACTCCAGGAAGTGTCCATGGGGCCTGGCAGTGAAGACACACCAACTCAGAGCTTACCAGCTACTTTCCTTGAAAAAGTTGTTATATATATGGTACCTAACATTATGGGGAAACAAGAAGACAGACCAAGCATAAGCAAGATGATAGTAAAATAAAAACATGTAATGAATAGAGAACAAATTAAAATCCTTACAATTAATGTGAATGGACTTAATTCACCGCAGAAGAGGACAAGGACATTCTTACAGCTGCAAAAATTAAATTTGGGCATAATTTCCTTACAAGAAACTCATATTAGATGAACTAATCAACATTTATTAGAGTGCAACAGATTGGGGGGAAATTTCATATATTCAGATCCAAAGAAGAAAAAAAGAGACATAGTAACATATATTAAAGAAAAATTCAACCCTAAACTTATTTTTGCCTCTGAAGATGGTAGAATTTTGATGGTATAAATTCAAAGGGAGGGAAAGAAAATTCTAGGCTGATTTCCCACAAGTATGTGGGAAATTCTAGCCCAATTTCCCACAAGCAGCTCCACGCTTGCCTTCCATTTTGCCCGATGGTATGTGTCAATTTCACACAAGCCACTGTGTGGCCGCATTTTGCCTCACAGCTTTGTGTGATTTTCCCTATGTCTACTCAATCCTCAAAAAACAGGATTGAGTAGACGCAGGGAAAATCACGTGAAACTGCGAGACAAAATGTGGCCGCACAGCAGCTTGTGTGAAATTGACACGTACCATCAGGGCAAAAGGGAAGGGCGAACGCGGAGCAGTGCTTGTGGGAAATCAGCCCTAGTGACTAATATCTATGAACTAAATGACCATCAAGAAAATTTTTATAAGGACCTGGAACAGAAATTAGCAATTTATGAATATGAAGAAGATTGCCTGATTGGAGATTATAATGCAGTTTTTGATAAAGCACAAGATAGAAAAACAGCTAAACAAATTAAAAACCCTGGAACACTCCTTCCAAAGACATTTCTACAGTTAGCAGAAGAATATAATTTAGTTGATGCATGGAGAACAAGAAATCCAATAACAAAGGACTTTACTTTTTATTCTCAAAGACATAAATCTTGGTCTAGAATCGATCTGTGCTGGATCTCAGCAAGTTTGATGAAGAGTGTAGGAGAAGCAGATATCTTACCAAAGACTTTTGCAGATCATAATCCTGTATTCTTGAAAATGACAGGCATTTCTAAGAAATTCATTTGGAAGCTGAATATACAGCATGTGAAAAATGAGAAGTTTGTGACGGAGTCAAAAAAGGAACTAGAACATTTCTTCAAACAAAACCAAACATCTCCATAAATACAGTTTGGGATGTGAGCAAGGCCTTCTTCAAATCAAATTTGCAGTAAAGCAAAAGAAATTCCAGGAATTGAAAGAGCAATTAATAAAACAGGAAGAAAAGCTGGAAAAAAATCCAGTGGTTAATGAGTTGAAAATAAAATACAAAGATATTTAATTCAAAACAACTATGGATTACAAATTTTTATCTTGGAACGTAAATGGACTAAATTCACCAAGCAAAAGAAGATTAGTGAATCATTGGCTAGAGAAACAAAAATGTAACATAATTTGTTTGCAAGAAACACATATCAGAAAACAAGATAATAAATATTTGGTTAATAAAAAATTGGGAGAAGAATTTCATTCATCAGCAGTTAATAAGAAAAAAGGAACAGTGATATACATTACCAAAGAATTGGAACCTAAACAAATCTTCTCAGACAAAGAAGGAAGATATGTTGGCGTGGAATTAATGATGAATAGAAAAAAGACATTGCTTGTAAATATATATGCACCCAATGGGGCAAAAGAGACTTTTTTAATGATTTGACTAAAGAATTGGACTGTTTAAATTATCATCAAATAGTCCTTGCCGGAGACTTCAATGGCACAGTGAACAATGTATTGGACAGAAAGTCCAAAGCAAGTGGAGAGGCGGTTGGAAAGCTGCCAAAATTTTTTTTCCAGCTAATGAAGCAAGAGAAACTAGAAGACGTTTGGAGGAAGTGGAACCCT
Source organism: Gekko gecko (assembly GCA_029375565.1). Classification (NCBI taxonomy): domain Eukaryota; kingdom Metazoa; phylum Chordata; class Lepidosauria; order Squamata; family Gekkonidae; genus Gekko; species Gekko gecko. The sequence continues at coordinate 44,639,710 of JAPDNY010000009.1, forward strand.
AAGACAAAGGATTATACATTTTATTCTAACAGACATAACTCCTTTTCTAGAATCGATATGATTTGGATGTCAGAGGAGATGGCGCAAAAAACCTACAAAATAGAAATTTTACCGAAAACCAACTCAGATCACAACCCTTTACTTTGGATATCTAAAGAAAAACCTAAACAATTATATTGGAGAATTAATGAGGACTTATTGGATCAAAAATTAATCAATGAAACTTTAAAAAAAGAAACGAAAAGTTTTTTTGAACTGAATTTAAATAAAGGTACTGTTATACAAGTCATATGGGACACGTACAAAGCAGAAATGAGAGGTTTGCTTATCTCTTTGAATTCTAAAGATAAAAAACAAAGGGTGCAACATCAAAACGACCTTCATGAAAAAATTAGACAAAAAGAAAAGGAATTAAAGAAAAGGCCAGGGAAGAAAAAGATTATTAAAGAGATCCACTTTCTGCAGGATCAATTGAATGTTCTACTAAATAGAGAATTATATTGGAATCTGAAGAAATTACAGCAAAAAGCATTTGAGGGTGCAAATAAACCAGGAAAATTTTTAGCGTGGCAATTGAAAAATAGAAAAGAAAGGAATTTTATAAGTAAAATTACTGAAGACGGAAAGGATGTTATGAATTTGAAAGGTATAAAAAGAGTCTTCTTCAAATACTACGCCAAACTGTTCAAAAAGAAAGGAATTGACCAACAGAAAATTAAGAAATATTTGGAGACTATTGAAGTTCCAGAGCTGGGAAAACAAATTAAAGAGTTATTAAATGGTTTAGTAACAAAGGAAGAGGTGATAATGGCAATAGAAGACGCAAAGTTGGGCAAAGCTCCAGGTCCAGATGGCTTTACAGCAAAGTTTTATAAGAAATTTAAGGAGGAGCTAACCCCTATTTTAGTACTTCTGTCGAATGAGATAAGAAAGACTAAACGGATCCCAGATTCATGGAAAGAAGCAAATATTTCATTGATACCCAAAGAAGGTTTGGATTTAACTGAAATAAAGAATTATAGACCAATATCGCTATTAAATAATGATTACAAATTATTTGCGAAAATTATTTCGGAAAGACTGAAAAAATATTTGAAAGATTCTATAGCGGAAGAACAAGCTGGTTTTTTACCAAATAGACAGATTAGAGACAATTTAAGAGTGGTGATTGATGCAATCGAATACTATGACAAACATCCAGTGAAAGGTTTTACATATAAATACAGAGCATTTGCAGATGATGTAATGTTTATGATCCAGGATCCAATTGAGAAAATACCACAATTGATGGAAAAAATTGAGGAATTTGGAGCAGTTGCGGGATTTTATGTCAATAAAAATAAAACTAAGGTGATGTGTAAAAATATGACGAAGCAAAGACAAACAGGAAAGAGGAGGTCTACAACTACCAAATTTAAGATTGTATTATGATGCCGTCTGTCTAACATGGTTGGAACAGTGGATTAACCTTGAGAATAAGAAGCTATTGGCTTTAGAAGGGCATGATAACAAGTTTGGATGGCATGCATACTTATGGTATGGAAAAGTAAAAATGGACAAATTCTTCAAACACCACTTTATAAGACGATCACTGTTCGAGACTTGGATGAAATATAGAAAATTCTTCTCAGAAGAAAGACCACTTTGGATAGTACCAGCAGAAGTGATTAATCCATATTCAAGAAGTCAAGGGTTGGATTGGCTACCTTATAAAAGTCTTTTGAAATCAGAAGGGAAAAACTTTGTGTTAAAAGATAGATCTGATGTGGAATTTGAATATGATTGGTTGAAATATAGACAGATATATGACTTATTTAAGACCGATAAAAGAGAACATGGTTTTAGAGAACATAATATGGAAATTGAAAATGTATGGCTTGAAAAGGGGAAAAAAATGATTTCTAAATTGTACAAGGTTTTATTGAAATGGTATACTGAGGATGAAGTTGTAAAAGAGCAAATGATAAAATGGGCGGTAAATGTTAATAATGAGATAATGGCATCTTGGGAACACTTGTGGAAAAAGTCAATGAAAATTTCAACTTGTGTAAATGTTAAAGAGAATTGTCATAAAATGATGTACAGATGGTATATGACGCCTAAAAAAATTGCTATTATAAATGAAAGTATGTCTAACAAATGTTGGAAATGTAAGAAACATGAAGGGTCTTTTTACCATATGTGGTGGACATGTGATAAAGCAGTAAAATATTGGACTGAGATCCACAATGAGTTACAAAAAAATTTGAAATGTACTTTTAAGAAAGACCCACAGATGTTATTGTTAGGTCTTAAAATGGAAGAAATAAATGTAGCCAAGAGAACACTACTATGGTACTTGATTACAGCAGCTAGACTGACTTTTGCTCAATGTTGGAAACAAGATAAAGTACCTGAAACATGGGAATGGATTAAAAAGACGTTGTTTATGGCAGAAATGGACAAACTAACAAGAAAGCTAAACAACGAAGAAGATGAAACTTTTTTGAAGACTGGAAAGACTTTCAAGAATACCTGTTGAAAAACTGGGATATTAAACGTGGTTTGATTTGTTTTGATAGTTATTAAGAAGAAAATGAAAAAGAGTTAGACTTTTGAATTGTTACCGTTAGTAAGAAAAATAAGTTTAGATGTAATGGTAAGAGAATAAGGGAGACATTAATGGGGTTGGAGCAGTGCGGGAAGCCTTGTTTTGGGGGGGAATGGGAGAAACAAAAATGGGTATGTAGTGGTTTGTTTAAATTGTATGAACATGTGATATATCCAATAAATTGTATTTACAAAAAAAAAAAACATCCAGAAAAAGAAGTTGGATTCCTCTTTTTAGATGCGGAAAAAGCTTTTGACAATTTAAATTGGGAGTTTATGCTGCAAGTTATTGAAAAAATGGATATAGGACAGTCTTTTCTAAACATGATTGTGGCAATTTACTCAGAACAGAGAGCAGCTTTGAATATAAATAAAGAAAGAACAGATTTCTTCCAAGTTCAAAAGGGAACACGTCAAGGCTGCCCGTTATCCCCGTTGTTGTTTATTTGGATATTGGAAATATTATTGACAGCGATAAGAAAAGATAAAAGCATTGAAGGACTCACAGTGAAAGGTTTTGCATATAAATACAGGGCATTTGCAGACGATGTAATGTTTATGATTCAAGATCCAATCGACAAAATACCACAATTGATGGAAAAAATTGAAGAATTTGGATCAGTTGCGGGATTCTACGTTAATAAAAGTAAAACCAAAGTGATGTGCAAAAATATGACGAAACAACGACAAACAGAACTTCAAGAGAAAATTCAATGTGAAGTAGTTACAAAGACTAAATATTTAGGAATTGAATTGACCATGAAAAACATTGATTTGTTCAAAAATAACTATGAAAAGGTTTGGCACAGGATTCAACAAGACATGAAGAAATGGGATACCTTGAATCTATCGTTATTGGGAAGAATTGCAACTGTAAAAATGAATGTTTTGCCGCGTTTGATGTTTTTATTTCAGGCTATTCCAATATTAAAACAAAGGAAAATACTGGATACGTGGCAGAAAGAACTATCGAAATTTGTATGGGCAGGAAGAAAGCCAAGGATTAAAATGAAAATTTTATGTGATGCAAAGGAAAGAGGAGGTCTACAACTACCAAATTTAAGACTGTATTATGATGCCGTCTGTTTAACATGGTTGGAACAGTGGATTAATTTAGAAAATAAAAAGTTATTGGCTCTAGAAGGGCATGATAACAAGTTTGGATGGCATGCATATTTATGGTATGGAAAAGTAAAAATAGATAAATTTTTCAAACACCACTTCATAAGACGATCACTGTTCGAGACTTGGATGAGATATAGAAAATTCTTCTCAGAAGAAAGACCACTTTGGATAGTACCAGCAGAAGTGATTAATCCATATTCAAGAAATCAAGGGTTAGATTGGCTACCTTATAAAAGTCTTTTAAAATTAGAAGGGAAAAACTTTGTGTTAAAAGACAGATTTGATGTGGAATTTGAATATGATTGGTTGAAGTATAGACAGATTTATGACTTATTTAAGACCGATAAAAGCGAATATGGTTTTAGAGAAAATAACACTGAAATTGAAACTGTATGGCTTGAGAAAGGTAAAAAAATGATTTCTAAACTGTACAAGGTTTTATTGAAATGGTATACTGAGGACGAAATTGTAAAAGAGCAAATGATAAAATGGGCGGTAAATATTAATAATGAGATATTAATGACATCTTGGGAATATTTGTGGAAAAAGTCAATGAAAATTTCAACTTGTGTAAATGTTAAAGAGAATTGTCATAAAATGATGTACAGATGGTATATGACGCCTAAAAAAATTGCTATTATAAATGAAAGTATGTCTAACAAATGTTGGAAATGTAAGAAACATGAAGGGTCTTTTTACCATATGTGGTGGACATGTGATAAAGCAGTAAAGTATTGGACTGAGATCCACAATGAGTTACAAAAAATTTTGAAATGTACTTTTAAGAAAGACCCACAGATGTTATTGTTAGGTCTTAAAATGGAAGAAATAAATGTAGCCAAGAGAACACTACTATGGTACTTGATTACAGCAGCTAGACTGACTTTTGCTCAATGTTGGAAACAAGATAAAGTACCTGAAACATGGGAATGGATTAAAAAGACGTTGTTTATGGCAGAAATGGACAAATTAACAAGAAAATTAAACAATGAAGAAGACGAAACCTTTTTCGGAGACTGGAAAGACTTTCAAGAATACTTGTTGAAGAATTGGGATGTAAAACGTGGTTTGATTTGTTTTGACAGCTATTGAGGAGAAGTAGAAAGAGACTTAGATCTTTGAATTGTTACCATTAGTAAAAGAAATATGTTTAGTAGTAAATGTAATTGTATAAGAGAAATATCAAGGGGGTTGGAGCAGTGCGGGAAGCCTTGTTTGGGGGGGAGAGGGAGAAAGAAAAATGGATATGTATTGGTTTGTTTAAATTGTATGAACATGTGATATCTCCAATAATAAATTGTATTTTAAAAATAAAATAAAATAAAATACAATCGATATAACATCAAATTAATGTGATATTGTCTGAAGAAATGGCTAAGAAAATCAAATTTGCAAAGCAAAGTTACTTTGAAAATGCTAATAAATCAGGAAGATGGCTGGCATACAGACTTAGTCGAGAGAAAGAAAAATGCTTAATACATGAGTTGAGAGATGAGAATGGTACAGAAAAAATATGAACAAGAAGAACTCAAGATGATAGTAGAAAATTTCTACAAAAAATTATATCAAACAAAGAGTATTTATGTAGATAAACAGAGAGAGTATCTTAAGAAATATAATAATATTAAGCTAAACGAAGAACAGAAAATAAAATTAAATGGACTTCTATGGAAGTTATAGATACAATCAAGAATCAAAATAAAGGGAAAGCACCTGGACCAGATGGACTCCCAATAGAATATTATAGCACTTTTGAAGACTGCCTATTAATACTATATAAAAAGGTGTTGGAAAATATATTGGAGGAAGGGAATTGACCACAATCATGGAAAGAAGCAACTGTCTCTTTGATACATAAAGAAAATACAGATTTTAAAGAAGTGAAAAATTATAGACCAATCTCACTTTTGAATGTGGATTATAAAATCTTTCCTGCTATTTTAGCTTTGCATCTGAAGAAGGTACTGCTAGATATAATACATCAAGATCAAGCAGGCTTTCTGCTATAGAGACAATTGAGAAGCAATGTAAGAATAATAATAAATATTTTGGAATATTATGAAGCACACCTAGAAAAACAAATGGCAAAACTTTTTTTTTTTCAGATGCAGAGAAAGCTTTTGATAATTTTAGTTGGGATTTTATTATGGAGCAATTGTGTGAGATTGATGCCAGAGAAGATTTTATTAAGATGACTTGGACTTGTTAAAAGACCGAAGTAAACAAAAAGTGAGAGACAATTGGATACCATTTTATGACTGGGTGGAAAGAAACTTTGAAGACCATGAACAATAAATATAATTATCACTAACTTGGCATAGAACCTTTTTTCAGGAACTATTATAGAAGATTTTAGCAAGCTGATTAAGTGTTACTAGCTTTATTTATTTATTTATTAAGCTTTTATCCCACCCTCCCGCCAAGGTGGCTCAAGGCAGCTTATAACAGTTAAAACCGGTATACAGTTTAAAACACAATATTACTCCCTCTAAAAACAATACAATACAATACCATACATACTAAATTATATTAAAATACAATTAAGATACATTAAGATAAGGTGGCGTTCCGTGTATGTGCTACATAAAGTGCTGGTGCCAATATACTAAACATATCAAGTGTTTATACTGATGTTGTTGCGGTGCTGCCGGTGTGGCAGCCCATTAGAATGCTTGCCAGAAGAACTCGGTCTTTACTACTCTACGGAATTGTTGTAAATCCCGTAGTGCTCGGATCTCAGCCGGGAGCTCATTCCACAGCTTTGGTGCAGCTAAGGAGAATGCCTTGGTTTTTGTTGTCATTAGCCTGGCGTCTCATAGGCCAGGGGGGACCAGACGGTTTTGAGTCCCTGAGCGCAGTGCTCTCGGGGGAACATGCAGGGAAAGGCGGTCCCTCAGGTAGACAGGCCCCAGACCATATAGGGCTTTAAAGGTCAAAACCAGCACCTTGAAGCGTATCTGGAACGCTATTGGCAGCCAGTGCAACTGCTTTAGCACAGGTTGGATGTGCTCCCGAGTGGGAAGTCCCATCAGCAACCTGGCTGCTGCATTCTGCACCAGCTGCAGCTTCCAGAGTTGCCCCACGGGCAGCTCCATGTAGAGAGCATTGCAGTAATCCAGCCTTGAGGTGACCATCGCATGGATCACTGATGCCAGGTCATTGCATTCGAGGAAGGGGACCAACTGCCTGATCAGCTGAAGGTGGTAAAAGGCTGCTTTGGCAGTGGCTGCTACCTGGGCCTCCATTGACAAGGAAGCATCCAGGAGCACTCCCAGACTCCTGACCCTCGGTGCTGACACTAGTGGCGCCCCCCCAAAGGCCGGGAGAGGAACCCCTAACCCTGTACTGCTCTGATTCAGGCACAGGACCTCTGTCTTTGTCGGATTCAGTTTCAGGCAACTCAGCCTAAGCCAGCCCGCTATGTCCCGCAGCGCTTGGTCAGATCTTCCGGGTTAGAGCCAGACTGACCACCCAATAGCAGATAGAGCTGGGTATCATCTACATACTGGTGACCCCCTAGCCCATGCCTCTGGGCAATCTGGACAAGGGGGCACATGCAGATATTAAATAGCTTCGGGGAGAGAACTGCCCCTTGGGGCATTCCACAGACCAGTGGGTGCCTTCGGGACAGCTTCTCCCCAAGCACCACCCTTTGTCCCTGACCTTGGAGAAAGGAGATGAGCCATTGCAAGGCAAGGCCCCAAATCCCCATGTCAGCGAGGCAGTGGGCGAGCAACTGCTGGTCGACCATGTCGAACGCCGCCAACAGGTCCAACAACAGGAGCACTGCCGTCCCGCCCTGATCCAGATGCCTTCGGAGGTCATCTGTGAGGGTGATCAGTGCTGTCTCAGTCCTGTGGCCCGGGCAGAAGCCGGACTGAAATGGGTCTAGCGTGGAAATGTCATCTAGGTAGGCCTGCAGCTGCATCGCCACCGCCCTCTCTATTAATTTGCCCAAATAGGGCAAGTTGGAGACCAGCCAATAGTGACTAATTCGGCCGGGTCTAAAGATGGGGTTTTTTAGGAGAGGACGGACCGTTGCTTTCTTGAGAGCCCCGGGGAATAGGCCCTTTAGTAAATATTTAAAAGAAAGAGATCTGGAAACAAAGAATTAAGACAGAAAACTTGTAACAGCTTTTATATAAACTTGATGGAACTTCCCTTTATGTCCTATCCCTTCCCTTGTACCCTTGTACCCTTCCTGTCCTATAACCAAATAAAAATTTATATACAAAAAATAATAATCATATAATAAATGCGTACAGTTCTTACAGTTAATCACAATAGCTTTTAACAAGTATCAGCTGGCCCCATAGTTATCAAATCAGAACCATGAGAGATGTGTGGGGAAAATGGGTATGGTAACAAAACTTTCTGGGTATTCAGTTTGAGTTAATGGATATCCCAATAGTGGATGTTAATTAAAAATGAATTATTGACCAAAGCCCAATAACAATTCCAGGTTGACCTGACCTGGACTTATTTGGTTCTAGCTGCCTTCTTTTCAGTAAGTGCACATGTTTAGAATTCATGTGATCATATATGCATAACAAATTGGATATTGTTTCTCTATATAGGTAGATCTGTGATGAATCCAATGGAAAGCTGGCAAGAACATAGAATCCTGTCTGTGAGATTTTGCCTGCAAAAGACAAATGAATGGGAGGGGCTAAAGCATCCGCTTGGCATGCATAAGGTCCCAGGTTCAATCCCTAGGTTCTCTAGTTTAAAAAAACCACACAAAATCTGGCAGTAGGTGATGTGAAAGCCTCTGCCTAAGAGCTTGGAGAGCCTTGGAGAATACTGCCAGTCTGAGTAGACAATGCTGACTTTGATGGACCAAGGCAGTTTCATGTGACCAATTTCAGAACACTTTGTTCACATCCATACTTACACAGGAGTATTAGGAAGAGCATTTGATCCTAATTCAACAAGCTGGCCACTAGAAGAATGCAACAATAGTTTTATTTATTTAAAATTTATTTATTTAAAAACCATTTTTATACCACTTTCCCCCAAGGATTAGGGTCCCCAAGTATTTTGATTAATTCTAGGCAGTGTTTAGATGATTCAGAACTCCTTTCCATGAGCTAAATTATTCAAAATAATTTCAGGCATATCTTTTACTAAATCAGATCCACATCCTAACTAAATGCGCAGGCTCCAAACCTAAGAATATGAAGCACAGAATAAGTTAGTTATCAACCCGCTTCACTAATTTCAATGGGAGGTGAGCATAGCTAATTTTCTTTGGATCATAGAATAAATGATTCTTCAGTATTACCACCAAATAAATTATGTAAAATAAGAAGCCACCATAATTACTTCATTTCAGAAAGGGCGTTACTGGTTTGGGTTAGAAATACATGGGTTGTCTTTGGTTTCTGGATTTTCAGGGCCATTTTCTGCACATGTGCACTGCATTCACCATTCTTTTCAAATTGGAGAGCCAACCTGAGGGTCTAGGGCAGCCGTGATTAAAATATAAAATAAAACTCGAAAACAACATGGATTTTTGTTGTTGTTTTATTTCATTAAGAATCCCAGATTCCTAGTACCATTATGGGAAACTGCTGTAACAATATGAAACAGGAATTTTTGTGTATCTGTTTGGCTCAGGAGTTCCATTCTGCACACCTGCCCCATGAATCTGTCTTGAGCAAAAATATGCCATGAGGAACGCTGAAGGTATAGCAATAAGTAATTGGGGAAACAGGGGTGCCTGCAACCCCTTGGGATCATCCCTGGAATTACAATATTCTGCAGTTCAACAAGTCCAGGAAAAAGTAGGACAGGTGTCTCTCAAGCAGATAGACCTTTGATCAAGTCAGGCACTGATTCTTTCTGTCAGGACTGAGGTGTATATTCTAGTCAAGATCAGACCCAGACACATTTCCACACCGTTTGTAGCTAATATATCTTGGGTATATATTATCAGTACTTCAATATGACTTCCAGCTATATCTGAACTGGTTTACTTCAGGTGTGGCTGATCATAGTATCTAATGCCAGTTAGCCCTCAGCAGCATGGTCTCTCACATGACAAGAAGTTGTTCCAAGTACAGTAATTTGGAGAAGCAACTTTCTTCAGTCAGTTTGGAGCACGTTTTGGCTTTCACTGATGATGTAGATAAACCAGTTCTTCAAGCACAGGGGAGATCACTTCACTTGAAAATATCTGTGAATTCCAAGACAAATGAGACACTGTTGGAAAGGTATATTACACTTGACAAATTCAAGAACGGCACCAAGAGCAAAACACAAAATCCATATTTGATGTGTTAGCACTTTGACAAAAAGCTTCTCACTGAGTGAGGAAAGGGCCCTCATGTCTAGATGTGCTTTCCTTTAAAAGAAGTATTTGTCTACTACATCATTTTTATAACAGGAAGTTTGGAAAGGTAATCTTTAAGGAAAAACTCATTTCACTATTAGTAGGCATATTTTCCTGCTTTACAGATATAAGTTTATTATAATTTACTTATTTGGTTTTAACCCATTTTCAGCCCCGAACTGTGTCCCAGTGACCCAGAACAATTAAAATTAAATTTAAAATCTTCTGGGGCAGTGGTTCCCAGCTGGTCTAGGTCCAGGCAAAATGGTTTCTTTATTGTCTTAGACTTTCACTCTTTGCTACCTTCTGCTCTTCTTTAACTCTATTTTAACTAGAATTTCTAAAATTATTGCCCACATTGGCACAGGTGCTGCAGCTTTCGGTTCTTTCAGCTCATTAGCATCTCTCCCCTTATGTTAACAAAGTGCCAGATCCCACCACCCTGAGCCAGGTGTCGCTGCTGCTGAGGAGGGATTCTAGCCCTCTGCTGACTCCTGCCCCTCCTCCTGCTGTGCCTCCAGTGGGGGGCCATGTGGGTTGGCATGAGGACATCCTTGTCTGCATGGGTGCCCTTCTTTACGCCATGACTGGCGATGAGTAAGGACACCCCTCATATCCATCATTATTACCCTCTTAGGCCCTGTGTGGTCTATGTGTGGAGCTCCAACATGAGGTGTGGCTGATGGATGGCTGTGGCTTGTTACAGGAGCCAGTCTGTTTAAGGGGGGTGTGAGATAGAGGAGGAATGTCACTCCTGTGGACTGCCCCGAAGAACATAAGAGAAGCCAATGTTGAATCAGACCAATGGCTCATCTAGTCCAAAACTCTGTCACACAGTGGCCAAAAATACCGGGTGCCATCAGGAGGTCCAGCAGTGGAGCCAGGACACTAGAAGCCCTCCCACTGCTGCCCCCCCCAGCACCAAGAATACACTGCATCACCTGCCCCAGACTGAGAGTTCCTATCTATACCTTGTGGCTAATAGCCATGGATGGACTTCTGCTCCATATGTTTATCTAATTCCCTCTTGAAACTGTCCATGCTCGTAGCTGCCACCACCTCCTGTGGCAGTGAATTCCGTGTGTTAATCACTCTTTGGGTGAAGAAGTACTTCCTTTAATCTGTTCTAACCCGACTGCTCAGCAATTTCATGGAGTGCCCACGAGTTCTTGTATTGTGAGAAAGGGAGAAAAGTATTTCTTTCTCAACCTGCTCTATCCCATGCATAATCTTATAAACCTCGATCATGTCACCCCTCAGCCATCATTTCTCCAAGCTAAAGAGCCCCAAGCGTTTTAACTTTTCATCACAGGGAAAGTGTTCCAACCCTTTTATCATTCTAGTTGCCCTTCTCTGCACTTTTTTCAGTGCTATAATATCCTTTTTAAGGTGTGGCAACCAGAACTGTACACAGTATTCCAAATGAGGTTGCACCAATGATTTATACAGGGGCATGATGATACTGGCTGATTTGTTTTCGATTCCTTTCGTAATAATCCCCACCATAGTGTTTGCCTTATTTATTGCAGTTACACACCGTCTAGACATTTTCATTGAGTTATCTACTGTGACTCTAAGATCTCTCTCTTGGTCCGTCTCTGCCAGTTCAGACCCCATCAATGTGTATTTATATTTAGGATTTTTGGCTCCAATGTGCATCACTTTACACTTGGCCACATTGAACCCCATTTGCCACGTTGACGCCCACTCACCCATCCTTGACAGATCCCTTTGGAGTGCCTCACAATCCTCCCTGGTTTTCACCACCCTGAACAACTTTATGTCATCTGCAAATTTAGCCACTTCACTGCTTACTCCCAGTTCCCTCTCCACCACCTGCCAGTGACAGATGCTTGGCTCAGCCTCCTCAACTCATGACTCCCATTGGTCCTGCCTGCCCTGTCCGCCATGCCACTCCCACCTCACAACAACACTGGAACAGAATGCTGCAGCAGGATTGTGACATACTCTGCAGTGGCAGCACCCAGCAACACTGTTGTGGCATCTGTTTTCCCATTCAGAGCTGCATAACTACCCCCTTAGGGAGATGACTAGTGGTGCAGCAGCTACACTGCAGCTGGCCACTGCAGCACAGGTACAACATAGGACTGCTCGCCCCACTTACTTTCAGGAGATTTGTGAAGCCCTGTTAATCCATTATCTGTATTTATGCAGAAGGAGAAGGATACTGACCCTTGCACAAGGAAGAAGGTGACCCTTAGGCTGTTTCCTGACATAATAAAGGGTCTTATTTATTGGTCCTGGGCTGAATCCAATGATAGTGGAATTTTGTAAATGGTTAATCAAAAACAAGGAGCTGCTGCATCCATAACAGTACTTAATGATGTTTTGCTGATGTTAATGGAACCTTGCAGAGCTTTTCAGAGACAGAATATTTCAGCCGTGCAATGGAAATAGAAAGTACTAATGTACTGAATTTCACAAGATTCCGTAAGACCAGGGAGCATGTGGATTTTAGAAGGTTAATTAAAGTGGGTGGATAGTTGTTCATTTAATCCAGGAGATACAGGGCTCTTTTTGTAGCAGGAACGCCTTTGCATATTAGGCGACACACCCCTAATGTAGCCAGTCCTCCAAAAGCTTACAGTAGCCTCCGTAAGAACAGCTCTGTAAGCTCTTGGAGGATTGGCTACATTAGGGGTGTGTCGCCTAATATGCAAAGGCGTTCCTGCTACAAAAAGAGCCCTGCAGGAGAATATTGGGATTTGAGAATGAGAGCTAATGACATAAACCTGTTCAGGGATTGCTGGCTTCTCTCAAGGAAGTTCACACGGAGTGGTGTTTCTAACTGTTCTAACCACTAGATAATATTGTGCATGTAATACTTAATAGTTACTTACTGGCTCAGAGTCAGATTTTGCTGTATTGGGGATTGACTTGGTAACAGTAAATACTGAACTCTGAGGTAGAGTGCATGTTTGCTTACAGAAGTTTGCTTACAGAGTGCATGTTTGCTTACAGTCTGTAGCATCTTTAGTATTGGTAGCAGATGTTAGGAAAGATCCTGGAGATCTGTGGCCACTCACTAAATAGGCAATGGTTAGCTTGAGAGTCTGACTCAGTGTATGACACCATGAAATTCTGAATATAAAACAGAGAATATGCCCTTTCAGAACTAGCTCTCATTAGAATGTCTATGTGTTCACTTGAGCTTTAAACCTATCTAAATGAAATATATACCACTATGATCTTTGAACAGATTCACTAATTAACTATCATTAAAGGCCCTGTAACACACATTAAAATGGAACCTTTCATTTACTACCAAACATATACCAGCGGTTAATAAAAATCCCTTTTTTTCACACACAAAAATCCAGGCGTATGTATCGCAGAGGACAGCAAATTATTAGAGGCACAACTGGTAGAGAGATTAACTCCTTAAATGTCCCAGATATTTATATATCATCATCATGCTCTGTTTTTGAATGACATTTGCAGCACAGTTAAATATATTATTGATAAAGCATTAATGAGAGAATCTTCTTATCAAGAAGGATGGCTTCTTTTATTTCTTTTCATAATACAGACTTAAATCTTGGCAGATTCATGAATTCAGTGCAAAGGAACCTCCGAGTTATAAATGTTAGACTCCATTTTCATACTGGCACTATTAACTGTGTAGAGAAAGTTTAGAGATGCATCTTTTTTTCTTTTCCCCTTCAAGTGCAGCTGGCCCAGCCCTGCCCATATGTGTCTCCAATAATATCCCCATACTTCTCACAACCTCTAAGCACCCAAGGTGAATGGGAGGCGTCGCATTTGGATTGGTGCACCATCTATTGCTTGTTTATCATATTATAGTGACCTATCATGCTATGGTGCCCATGTGCAACCACAAGGAAAGGTATAAGGGCTCTATTAAGCCCTCCACTCATTGCTTTGCACATAGCTCTCTGTGCCTGCATGAGCTTGCTTTAAGTTTTCATAAATCTTTACAAGCCAGTGACTCTAAGTGTGATACCAAAGATGTAACATGAGAAACAAGTTTTGGGGCACATGGATGGAGATGACAGTTGTTACCAATGCTCTTGTAAACTTCCTATGAGGGCATACAGGGGGAGGATATTTGTTTACTAAGCTGACTGTCCTGTATCCTTGAGGTTCTTACATTCTGAGCTCTCTGGCTCCTTGTGAAAGGTAATGAATGCAGAAATAAAACAAGTCTTTTTTCCTGTTCATATAAAAATGACCCAAGTATAGTTTCAGGACCATGCACTTACTGTGTGAAAGGAGGATATGATTTATGATCCACTGTAAATAACCTGTTCTCTATTGGTATAGTTAATCTTTTTGTTCTTCATCGAGAAAAAGTTCTGAAACGTTCCCAGACTTGAAATTTATCAAGCCACATACAATCCATTAGGAATTATACATTCATGTACAAGATGCTGGATTCTTTTCTTAAGCTAAGTCCTCTTTTTATGTTAAACAAAACAAAAAAAAAAACCCCTCAGTAGGTCTGAGTTTGTTTAGAATGAAATCCCTAAGGTTTTAAACCTTACATGGTTCTATAAGGGGATAAAGGCTGGGAAATATTGTTGCCTTTTTGAACCATTTTTATCTTTAATCAGTGTCTTTTGTCCTGACCAGAATCTGTTGCTTGAGAATGATGATCACGTTTTATGTTCTAATCAAGAGCTGAGGTAAACTGGCATTAGTTAGCTCTTGAATACTTAACTTGTTATGTTGCTAAGAGCTTGTTATTGCACCCTTTTCCTCACTTCTGGCAACAGAGAAAGAGAGTGAGATGGAAAGAAGAATACACAAATGTAATTTCAGTGGATTGGATTCTGTTTGGGCCAGCATGGGGGCACTTCCACCAGATGTGGTGTAACTATTGCTGATCTCCTATCCCACTGTAGGGCCCAGGACAGACTGGCAATTTGCCCCGGTATCGAGTCGCAGCAAAAAAAACCCGGAGTAAATGATACCGGGTTTTCCCGTCCACACAGCGGGGGCCTCTGCCGGAAGATACTGGACGGAGGCACGCGGGAGCGTTCAGACTGCCGCGCCGGAGGCGCGCTATATTCGCTGTTTCCCCATTATTTCGGCTGTGGGCGTATGTGCGCATGAGCGCTTGAGTGCTCATGCGCTCATGCGCATAAGTGCATTTTGGCGATTTTTTTTTTTTGCCCTGCAACGCCGGCACCGCATTGGGCAGTGGAGCGGAGCGCAGCCAATCACACCGCTGCTGCCTCATGCCCAACGCGGGTTGCTCCCGGCTTTTCGGCTGCGCGTTCAGACTCCCCGGAAGCGGAGAAACGCGCGACAAACGCAGGCTTTCAAGATTTGCGTCGGCTTTTATCAGGTGTTTTTTTAATCCGGCAGTGAAGCGCGAGAGCACCGGTAGGCTACGGGTGGGGGACGCCAGGCAGATGTGCCTGTGTGAACATTCCATTTAATCCGATATTGAGTCGTTGTCAGCCCGGGTCCCATCCCGCGGCAAATTGCCAGTCTGTCCTCGGCCTAGATCATTACATCATGCCCCATGCTGCTTCCTGGGAAGGTTCCCCTGAACCCTGGGGAAGAGTTGCAGGGCTCAGGTGGCTATTGCAGGAAGGGGAAGGCACAAAGGTTCCATCCTGCAAGCGTAACTTCACTTGGAAATGGATTCAAGTGGGTAGCCATGTTAGTCAGAAGCAGCAGAACACAGTTTATGTCCAGGGACACCTCTAAGATCAAGTTTTATTCAAGGTGTGAGCTTCCTGAGGAAGTGTGCTTGCCCACAAAAGCTCACATCTTGAGTGAAACTTTGTTGGTCTTAAAGGTGCCACTGGACTCAAACATTGTTCACTTGGAAACTGTTGAATCTGATCTGACTTGTTAAAGGTTTATAGAATTCAGGTTTGAATTTTAGATTTATATTTTAAATGTTATTTTAACTATGAGTCACACTAGTGTCTATGGTTATAAAATTAATTCAATAATCCCATTTTCTGCCCAATGATGGTTTACTGAGTGAACTTTATATAGTTGGCTGGTGCCAGTGATGTGCATAGACACCTTGCTGACTTACATGCCTATATTGTATGATCCCTTGCAGTGTTGCAGAAAATATTGGGGCAGAAGTGCGAGACTGCAAGGTTCTCCACTAGTTCCTGTAAAAATATTTCCTTTCCGAGAGATAGTTGGGGCAGCCCTAATGCACATAGTTTCCAAACATGGCAAACTTCCACATTAATTTCATTTTGGACCTATAAGTATCTCTCCTGTAAGTGAGAAACCATTAGGAGTGGAAGATATGTGCACTTTGCCAAGAAGCCCTGGAATCAAAGCAATTTGTATATTAGCACTGCCATTAAATATTTCCTTTCTTAGACTTCACTATGATCTGATCATCTCTACAGTGTTTCACTGCAATTTTTTAAAAATGCAGTTCAAATACATTTAATAGTGTTCATTAGTGGTCCATGTGGGAATGTACCTTAAAGAGAAACCTGTTCAAAATTCAAAAGTGCTGTTTATTTTTTTATTATTCCAAAGTACAATATACAAATTACACCAAATAAATACACACTCATATGCCCATTATTCAAGAAAAAGCCCTACACATAGTCATATACATTTTAGTACCTCTTCTCTAACTCTACCAAAGTAAATTGTACAAATTGCTATATTTAATAAAGGGACACCAGTTCTGACTAAATTTGTCTCGGAATCAGTCTTTTCCCATACATATGGATATGTTACGAGCTCTTCCATTAACATTACATACCAAAATTCTTTGCAACCCCTTTCTCTCTGGAATAGCCATTTGTTTCCATCCCTGTGTTGTTTCCATGCCTGTCATTTTTCCTGCAATTATCAGTTTTATAACCAAGCACTTATATTATATGAGTATTCTGTTGGAAAGATCACCTAATAATAAAATATTAGACAACTCAAATACCTGGCCTATCATTTTCTCAGTTTCTTTATGAACTATTCTTCAAAGTGCTTCTTTTCTTTACATTTTTGTGCATAACCCTAAACTAATCCCCCAAATTAAAGAAAAACAATAAAAATAAGCATTCATCACTACCTTAAAATATACAGAGAGCTATTTCCATTTTACTTTTTGGTACATTATAAATGTCATGTTGGCACCATCACTACCCTTCTGGAACAAAACAAAGTTTGAGTCCAGTGGCACCTTTAAGACCAACAAAAGTTTAATTCTGTGTATAAGCTTCCATGTGCATGCACACATCTTCAGATACATTGAAACAAGACTTCCTCAACCATTGCACAGAGGTAGAGAGAGGTGTGTGGGGGAGTTGTCAGGAAGGGCTTGTTACTCTAAGTAGCCCTTCCTGGCAACTACCACCGCCACCCTCTCTCTATGTTTGGCTTGAGGAAAACTGTTTCAATGTATCTGACAAAGCGTACACACAAAAAAAATTATACCCAAAATTAAACTTCGTTGGTCTTAAAGGTGTCACTGGACTTGAACTTTGTTCTATTGCTTCAAACTGACATGGTTATCCACCTGAATCTATTCTTCTAGAAGACATTCACAAGCAGCTAACTAGGATTAAAATTACAGAGAGTCCTTCAGAATTTGTAAGTGACAAGTATTCTTGCTTGAAAGATTGATGGATTCTGAAGTGGCTGATATATTGTTGAAATGTTTATCTGAGTGATAGGGAGGTTTATTATCTTGGGAACCACAGTTCAATGAAGGCGGTGGGTGAGAGGGTGGGTGAACTGATTTCCATTCGCATACAACTTGTCTCATTTGAGTAAAGGTAGGTAGGAGCTGTTCAGGGACACAGAGGAAGTTTACAAGGCATTGATAAATGTTTTCACTTTTAAATTCCTAGTGATTCCAGTTCTATTAAGCTGCATCTAACCATGTATCTTATCTGTGTTATTCCCATTTTTATTGATTTATTTCCTTTGGAAGGAGAATGCAAAGCTTAACTGCTGCAACTCAGTCTGTAGGAAGCATAAATACACATTAAGTAGAATTACCTTCAACCCCCTTGACCTTGCACAAGCTTGGTTTGGAGTCACATTAGAGAACTCCATGAGATGGTTTCAAATAATTTACATTGTTTTCCTTTCTGAAGTAGTTTGGGCTAATAGCTTCCAATGATAAATCACTACTTTTACCTATCTGAGAAAAAACATCTCTAAAGATAACAAGAAATGTACTTTTGTCTCGCCATTATCATTGGGTTACGTTAATCATATATTTATGGATCTGTAACCACTGGAAACATGAAGGTCATTTTGTAATGAAGAAGGGAGGGCCATATTGGAAGTATCATGAGATGATGTGTTGTAGTGAATTGTCTGGAAATAACAGGCAGAAAACATGTGTTGAAATGTTGCTTTGTGCACAGTGACTAATGCTAAAAAGACAGTCCAGCTGGGCAATTTTATTCAGGTATTCATCTCTCATTTTCCATGTTATCCTCACAACATCCTATGAGGTAAAGTTAGACTGAAAAAGAGAATGACTGGCCCAAGGACACCTACTGAGCTTTTGTGGTAGAATTGGGGTTCACACCTGAGTTTCCAGGTCTTAGTCTAACATTATAACCTCGACACCACACTTGCTTGTAATACAGATACCGCCCCAGTAATAGTATCTGGAATGCCACAGATAATGTATTCTGAAGTGAATTATAAGTGGACCATAGTTACATTTCTCAAAAAAGATGATGTTATTTGATGTGCAAAATTATTTGGAATTTGAATGTTAACTTCTATCTTTAATAAAGTCTCATTTAGTCTTCCTTAAGCAATTTGTATGAGAGATATCAGGAAGCAACCCTCCAAATTTCAAATCAGAATTTCCTTTAGACACTTTAAGCAAATATATGGGCTAGAAAGATGACTTATCCTGCTGCATTAGTGAGAAGAACTAAATATTTGTTCATGAAATAATAAGCAGATAAAAAAAGAAATGCATCTCGCTGAGATTACATCTAGGGGAAAAGCTGGCATAGATTTAGTTATTTAAATCACTTAATTAAAAATCAAATGTTTCATTTCTGGAATGCAGGAAAGCATTATTGGATAGGAATGCTAAAGGTTTATTTACCTCTTTTAGTAGGTATCCATTTTATAGAGTGTTCAGACCATTAAGCTTTCAAGCACCTCACAGCAATGCCATGAGATGACTTTGAGGCCTGCCACTTTAGTAATCAGAGATGGAAATATTTTTTGTGTGTAAGTGATGAGAAAACCCCCTGTAGAATTTGTACTTTCTGAAAAGTTCCCATCAAAGCTACTATTTAAACAAACATTGGCTGCTGAGCAGTTTATTTTAAACAACAAAAATCTCTGTGGCATAATGAATAGCTGACATGGCTGCTGCTTCCACTGAGACCTGTGTACACCATCTTGGCAGGAGAAGCGAGCAAAAAAGAGTTGTCAGGGAGCTTAGTGACAATTTGGTTAGCGTGCAGCACACCTGAGACACCACAGTGATCTGGTTCACCACTTCTATTGGACATCAGAAAGACAGCAAACAGAAAGTAGGTTGCAGGCTCTGTCCTACCTACCTATCTGCCTATGAAACAAAACATTGAATGTTTGTGTCATTTGGCTCATGATTTATCCAGCTGGGGCTCCATAAATTCAGGCATGCCAACCCTTTAATGCCATATAAATGGCACATCAGCAGGGAAATACATAGTAGCAAAAAGATAGTTTCTGAAGCCTCATTTGTTTATATATCCAAGACACATATATTTCTGTACACCCACATACACACACTGCTGAGAAATGATACTGCTGCAGAAGATGAAAAGTGTGGATCCTTTTGTACCTAACTGGATATGTTATACATATGGCTAGTCCCTCAATTAAATAAAGTACATCCCAGCTGCATTTTGTTCTTAGCATTATATATCTACAAGCTCCAATCCAGGCCATAATATCCTGTTTCTAGGAAATGGGTGGCTTATGTATAACATGCATAGAGCTCTGGCACAGGAGAAGGTAGAAGTACTCACACTATCCAATATGTTTATGTTTAAAAATCTTGTAGGTATTCATTCTACACTACCATTTTAGACTGCTCTGAGGATTGGCTAGTTAATGATCCAGAGGTGTCCACTCTCATTTTGGCTGTTAGGATATTAAGGCATTTGCATATTTTATTTATTTATTAGTTACGTTTATACCCCGCCCTCCCTGTGAACAGGAGGGTGGGGTATAAATGTAGCCTTTTATCAATGTTTGTAACAGCCAGCTTCAACCAAAGCTGGTTCCTATCCATTGAATCAAAAACAGCTTTTAAGTCCATGAATGCTACAAACAAATGTTTGCTAGAGCACCTAGTGCATTTTAGGGAGAGATGGTATAGGATCAAGCATTGATCAATTGTACTCTGTCCTTTTCTGAAGCCTACTTGCTCTGGGGAGATAATTTGATTGGAGGCTTTCCAATCGTCCAATTTACCCAAGAGATATTGATTGTACATTTTGGAGACTATACCCAGCAGGCTCATTGGATGATAATTGCTATGTACCCATTTATACCCATTCTAAAATACTGGGACCACAATTCTTTCCCTGTGTCATGGGTCAGCCAGGGCTCAGTGATAGCAAGGACTCCTCAGGAGAAGAGAACTCCTCAGGAGGCGAGGACCCTCATGTAGCCAGCCTTAAGTTAACAGGAGAAACTGATCAGCAGGAAAATGAGCTGCAGGCTTCTCAGGATTCAGAGTCAGAATCTGGTGCAGAGCCACTGACACCCTCCAGCCCTGATGTAGCATTTCCAGCTCACCAGTTTCACTCACACCTTTAGAGCACCGGAGATGGAGGCTGAGAATAGAGCTACAGACAAGCCGGAAAATTTATGCCTCCTGGCCTAATGCCAGCTGCTTGCTGATAACAAAGATGAGTAGTTGCAGGATGGCTTCTGAGCAGCTGACTGCAAACATGACTCTTAGGCATGGGGCTATAAAAACCAGCCAAGAGATGGTGTTAGACATGGACACAACACATATGATAGATGCTAAGACACTGCCTCACCTGACTTCTGGACCCCTGACCCTGGACTGAACAACCCTGCCTTGCCTGACTTTTGGTATCTGATTCTTGGAGCCTGCAAGCTAGTACACCCTAAGGGGAAACCCCCCTGTTATGTTTATCTGAGTAAACAGCTTGGCTGAAATTGGAGCCCACCAATTAGGGGAATATTTGAATAGTTATGATGGATTCATGTCCTCCCCTGGGGCCTTGCCAGAAGAAAGGGAGGAAATCAGACCTTTAATCTCAGAAACTAATACAGGAGACCACTGGGACAAGATAGCTGAACTGATGGGAGGAACTTGCACAGGGACCCTATTGGGAGGAATAGAAAGAGTCCCAAAGATCTGAGTGAAATGTGAATGTCAGTCTTGGGCCAGGATCTGAGCCTCCAATAGGGTGGAAATTTTGTCCAGGCCCATAGAGACCAACTCCCAGAATTGGGATTCCTTCCTCTCTAGGACAGCCTGACCCAGCTCCTGTCATTGTAGTTTAGCAAAAGCACACTTTTTTTCTGCTTTAGGAGCTTCTTTAGGCTGATCTGAGAGATATAAGGACAATAGGGAGGACTCCAGGGAGTAGGCCATGAACAGATGACTCAGCATATTCTTCTATGGGCATGCCAAAGCGAAATACTGTCTTGGGTGTCATTAGCCATTGGTACGATGTCACAGGAAAGAGCAAACAGTTCCCAAAGTCCAGAGTCCTGCTGCTGGCTGCAAGACAAGAAGATCTAAAAGTCAGCAGAAACTGGAAAAAAGCAGAGAAGTCTGAGGAGCTTGACAAGACCTTAAGGCTATTAATTGGCTGAACTTGTCCAGGCTCGCAATGTAGATAAGATTAACAGTTTAAAGAGTGGCAACATGCACAAGCCCCACTCAGAAGCTGAGAATAAATACCTCACCAACTCAATCCAGAAGATACACTCCAATAAATTTCAGGCAGCAACCTTGAAGGCATTTTCAAAAGATGGAATTAAGTGCAGAAATGAGGGCTTCAGGCAACAGCGAGGTGGGTGCTCAGTCTGGCAAAGGCTCAGTACATAAACAGTGCTGCTTCAGCAACCTCAACAACCTCAATCCCCAGGTACAGAGGGCAGAAAGAAACAAATTTAAGCATCTCTTAAGCAAGCTGTATTTGCCAGAATTTGCTCATTAGGATGAGAGAAACTGCTTTACAGGATAGGAGGAAGCATAGCTTCAATGTAACTGCTCCAGTCACCAACTTGGTTTCCTTCTCCAATTCCTGATTATTTACATTTCAAGAAAAATTATTGTTAATTAAAGCTTTATTATTTTATTTCTAAACGAATGTATCATCAATGCTATTATTTATTTTATTATTTATTACCAGGCATAGATACATTAATATGAAGAATATGAAGGTGGAATGCCCTTTATCCTACATGACTCTTTCTCTTTTATCAGGTTCTGGTGCAAACAGAATTGGGCACTCCTTTATGTTTCCTGTGTTGGGCACCAGGCCTCAGGCTTGGATTGTTGCTTTATCATACACATAGCTTGCTGGCAGAACTCCTGTATAAATTGGATGTGGGGGTCCCTGAGCTGAGGACCCCAAGGTGATTGTTCTGGATAATGTCAACATCTATGCAGAGGCTTTCTTATCTAGCCAAGATCAGGATTTCTTGGCCACTATGAGCACAATTCATGAAAGAGGTGATATTTTGGATTTGCTTTTTGTTCACAGCAGAGTGTTGATAATCCGATAAAGACATTGGAATCAGGCCTTTGTCATGTGTGATGGACTGCACTTTAAAAGCAGGTTTCATAGTGCAGCTAAATCTGAGAACCAGGAGCTAAAGAGTTAACTTTTCCTTGGAAGGGAGAGCTTGAGTGACGGGCTGCTCCTCTTCTCTGATTGGCACAGGAAAATATTTGGTCAGCTGAGTGCTGAGGGGAGTTATCTGTTGTTAGTCTGGAGATTACAGTTTAGAAGTTGGAATCATTCTAAAGGCAGTCAGTTGGTTTCTGACAGAATTTTGGAGTCAGTGAGTCTGACAAGATAAGTCAGACAGGTTCACCTGTAGGGTGAAAGTAAAAGACTCCTTGTCTTAACTGTGGCATTCCTAACCTGAGGAAGAATTCACTATAAGAATTCAAAGTCTAAGCGACAACATAAGCTGAAGTCCGCTTCATACAGATACCAGAACTGGGAGAGAAATTTGGCAAGAGTGATTGGGGTAGTGTGTGCAAACTCCCTTTCAAGCTGAAAAGGAACAGGGTTAATTTCTATCAGGAGAAGATTAATCCCTGTCCAGTTTCTCTAAGGGTTTAGCTCTGAGGAAGACCCTAGTAAGGGGAAATGGTTTGAACCAACTCAGAAAATAGAAATAAACTGTAATTTAACCAAGGAATAAGTTAGGTTCGCAGAGTGAGGGACCAATTCCAGGACACCTGAACTGCCATAGGAAACTCTCTGATGAAACATTGTTGCTGTAATTAAAATACTAAGTAAAACATCTCATACAACTAAGAACTAAGAATAACTGAACATAAACTTTAATAACATCATTTTGCCTGCTCAAAGAAGTGAATTCTATGTTATCAACAATTTGTACCTCAGCAATTCCAATCCCTGACTCATCTCTTCAATACCTGCCTGTTGAAAAAATTTGTTCTTTTGTTTTACTGTTAAACTCTCTCCAGTGCCATTTCAAAAGGGAAGTAAAAAGAGGGCTCCCTCTTTCCCACAACAAGTTCCTTGGGCTGGGCTAAAAGCTGAATTATATTCTGTGGGACAAAATGGGACAGACATTCTTTCAAAAACCTCTATTATTTACATGATACAAAGGGTTGCTCAGTCACAGCAGGGAACCAAAGAATTTTGGTGGGTGGGAAAGTTTGCACTCATATGGGGAGAGTGAGAGGGGTCTGTCATATCACGGTTACCTGATAAAGGCATGGTTGATAGTGGCCCCTCTACTCTGTAAATGCAGGGGCTGGGAGACTGCTGAATCCAATTAATTTCCATAATATTTTAGTATTTTGTGGAGAAACTGGACAGTGACTCTACTGAAGTTCTGGAACAGGCATGGGATGAAGGAATAGGTTGGATTATGCAGGAAGTTGCTCCCTAGTATCCTCTTCTATGATACAATAGGGCTCTGCTGCCTCCCTTCCCAGTTTATTGAAGAGCTGAGAGAGCTAAAGGGATTAAGGATACAGCTAGAATGCCACTGACAGAATACTCAGGCTGAATCAGTCAAAGCACACCATAGCTCTCATTTCAAGGCCTATGACATGTTGGTGATGTTTTTTCCCTGCAGCCATTGCACATTCTACTTCTCATCTAACTAAAGTATTTAAGATAATATGTAGTTTCATGACTGTTAGGGTTGAGTCAATTGTCAAAGGGAGATAGAGATCTGGTGATAAACTGTGATGTTGTTGCAAGATTCTTTGTAGATAAAATCTTTCTGATCAGATCCATCCTGGATGGAAATTTGCATACAGAGTAAGCAATAGAGGTGTCAGAACCACTCTTGTAATAGACAGATTTACAGTGATCCTGCAAATGGGCATAGACAGAATGCTTGCAGTAGTGAAGGCAACCACATACATCATGAATTCTGCCCTGTTCATGGTTTGCGAACAGGAGTTCGTGACAGGTCTATCATCACGAACTTCCACAAACTTTTAACACAGTTTGTAGCACTTCATAATGGTTCATAGATGGAGCAGAAAGCAGAGGCTTAAAAGGACTTGGAAGTGAACAACATTTCAACAATACATTCAACAAACCACATTTCAATAATAAATTTGCAGTCAATTAAAACAGTTAAAATGCTAACAAATTGCCTTAGATTTCAGATTATTTCAGATTATTAGATGGCGCTTCAAGGACCAATTTATGTCCTTACCTGTGCGGGGAGAAGAAAGATGGGGGAGTCCAGCTTCAATGAAAAAAAAAAATGCTGCCCTCAACCATGGAGGGAGGTGCTCCACACCACTCAGCAGTTTCAGGCTGTCTTGTGCAGTCCTTTAAGGGAACTGCAGAAGACAGCCTGAAAAACAGCTGAGCGACGAGGAGTGCCTCCCTCCATAGTTGATGGCAGCAATTTTTTTGACTGAGCCTGGACTCCCCCATCTTTCCTCTCCCCCAACAGGATAAGGACATAAACTGGTCCTTGTAGCACCATCTAATAATCTGAAATAATCTGAAATAGTCTTAGATTTGTTATTGTTTTAACTGTTTTAATTGACTGCAAATGTATTATTAAAATGTGGTTTGTTGAATGTATTGTTGAAATGTTGTTCACCGCCCTGAGTGGTGAAGAGGGTGGTCTATAAATTAAATAAATAAATAATGAGACTTCACAAGCAGCCCGAAACAGCTAAGCAGTGGGGAGCAAGCAGCTCCCTGTTGCTCAGCTGTTTTTCGGACTTTCTGCAAACCCCATTTAAAGGGACTGTGGTCCCTTTCAATGTGTTTTGCAGGGCCATGAACCAGTTCCGTTTGCAAACAAAACCAGTTCAATTTACAAGGATATGAAGCAGTTCAGTTTGCAAACAAAACCGCATTTTCCTAGTTCATGCCCATTCCTAGTGAGATCCCTTTTCCTTCTGCCATGTTAAATCTTGCCAGGAAAAAGTCTGTCCAATATTACTAGCCAGGGCTCTTTTTGTAGCAGGAACTCCTTTGCATATTAGGTAACACACTCATAATGTAGCCAGTCCTTCAAGAGCATTTTAATTGTAAGTTATGGTTGTTTTATCTTGTTTTTATATGTTTTATATATTTTTGCACATGGTGCCCTGAATTGTGAGCCACCCAGAGCCCGTCCGCGAGGAGGGCGGGATAGAAATTTAATAAATAAATAAATAAATAAATAAATAAATAAATAAATAAATACTGTGAGCACTTGGAAGATTGGCTACATTAGGGGTGTGTTGCCTAATGTGCAAAGGAGTTCCTGCTACAAAAAGAGCCCTGTTACTAGCTATAATAAAGACAGAGTGTTTCTAGATGTAATAAAGGAGGCAGTTATTAGACTTTTAATTAAAAAGCCTTCCTTGCCTAAACAGTTATAAGACCTCTATCCAGCATACTGTGCTGAAGGTAAGGTAAGTAATTCAGCCAGGATGGCACTTCTGCCCCTGACCCATTTCAATCCAGCTTCAGGCATGGTTTCAGAAAAGATGTGGCCTAAAAAGGGCGGCCTAAAAATTGAATAAGCAAATAAATAAAAATAAATTAATGGATGATGTTCATATAGCATTGGATAGGGGCAATGCTTCTTGGCTGATCCTGTTGGATTTGTTGGTGATTTTTGACCATTGGTGGTCCTGCTTGAAGCAGAACATTGGTTTTGAAAGACATGATGCTCATATGGTTCTGGTCCATCTGCCACATCACACACAAAGATTAATTATTGGAGATGCTGAATCAGCTGTTTAGGAACTATATGGGGAATCAGTTCTCTGAATTTCTAAATGAGATTGTTGGGGTTAGGGTCACACTGATAACACACAGCTCTGTATTCTATGAACTTAGTGAAGGGTGACTGACAAGCCAGACATGTCCCATAGATACCTCCATCATCTCACAGTAGTCTGGTTCCCATGAGAAAAGGACACAGGCCACGGCAGCTGCCTTGGTATTTTTGACCACTGCTGCTGTCTACTGTACAGGGCAGTGCTATAACACAAGAGGTTCCGCCCAGGCAGCTGCCCATTCAGGGAGAGCATCCTGGGCATTTCTGCATGACTGCCACCATAGTTTCTGTGAAATATCCTTGTGCATCACTGGGGTTCCCATGTACCAGTATGAGAAAGTAAGAAAAAACTTTTTATACCATCCTGGGGCATTGGGAAAGATGATATTCTTGCAGATAGAAAAATGTCAACCTGTGCATATGTGAATCCAATTAATATTTTTGACTGTGATCAGGGACACTCTAGGTGAGATATTATTTCCTCTCTGTGTTGGAATGCTTGGGAATGACTCTTCTGTTCTATATGAAGGAATTGACTTGATCTGAACTAGCCTACTGAGTGCAATATTGATAAAAAATGTATTAATCCAGTCTCACCTTAATATAGTAATTTAGGTGTCAGTCCAGAAATGTAAATTTCTTCTCTAGTTGGTTTATACATCTAATTTTCACATAGATGCTGCTTAAAATAGCCAACACATTGCAGATGTTCCAGGCAAGGTCCCATAACATATGCAGTCTTCATTATGTGGACTGGGTCCACTGTTTCATTCTACTACAGAGTAGAATAAGGCAGTCAGAAATTTACTGACCCAAATGATGGCCATTCATGAGTATTATAAATGCTCTGAATTGGAATCAAATTATTTACACATCTGACATTTATTCTACTGCCTCACCATCTAGTTCATTTTCCTGGGCAAAATGATGAGGGAGGACCCTGAGGTATGACAGTGATCCTGCACATATGTCCCTGACAGCCAGCTGTTCAAACAGAACTAATTTTCTTACCTAATTGATTTTCCTACCATACATCATTATCCTGGATGGACATTTCAGTTCATAGGGTTTCCTTTTCCTACCACTGATTGCATCAACGCACAAATTTTGGAAGAGATTTTGGAACCTATATAAAATGAGTCCTGTGATTGGATGACCTGTTTCATTTTCTGGGTCTGCATTGGCTGGGCAGAGACAAAAGCTTTCTGATTGCACTTGCTGACAGGCAGGAAGGGACCATGTAGAGAGGCAGAGGCTAAGGGCCAAACAAGATGAGACTTTTGACCATGAATTGGGTATGAATTCCCCTGACCTGATTCCAGTTGTGTCACTGCCAAATATTATTTGAGGGTAACACAATTTCTAAGTGTACTGGGAACCAACTTGACTTGAGACTATAATGTGGGGGAAGGAGGTGCCTCTTTCCTTCCTCCCAGTGTGTTTTCCTAGGGCAAAAGAGTCCCAGGAGATGTTACTTGCCTTACTGCAAGGCTGCATATGCAGTTTTCAGTTTGCATGTGGCCTCAGGCTGTGCTGGCTTGGGAAAATGGCACCGTGCCATGGTCTTGAGTTGAACTGGCCCCTGTGTTTGCAAACTTTGGCTCAATATGTTGTTGAAGGTTTTCACAGCTGGGGTTCACTGTTGTTGATTTTCCAGACTGTATGGCTGTGGTCTTGGCATTGTAGTACCTGACGTTTCACCAGCAGCTGTGACTGGCATCCTCAGAGGTATAACACAGAAAGATGGAGTACTCTCTGGCTGATTTCCCACAAGCGCTACTCTGCGCTCACCCATCCATTTTGCCCCGATGGTACGTGTCAATTTCACACAAGCTATTGCACAGCCGCATTTTGCCTCACAGTTTCGTGCAATTTCCCCCGCATCTACTCAATCCTGTTTTTTGAGGATTGAGTAGACACGGGGAAAACCACACGAAGCTGCTGGGCAAAATGTGGCCACACAGCAGCTTGTGTGAAACTGACACGTACCATTGGGGCAAAAGGGAAGGGCGAGCACAGAGCAGTGCTTGTGGGAAATGGGCCTCACTGTGTATGTATTTATTTTCTGTGTCAGTGTGAGAAGAAAAATGGTAGGCAGGTACTTTAAATCTACTCAGGAAGGTGGGGTAGGGCTGAGTCATTATCTTGTAGGAGTTTCCCAGGCTGTGACAGGCTAATGGAGGAGCTTCCCTGAGGAGATTCTTTTGCATATGGATGGGCTGTTGAAATTCTAATCTTATCTGTAGTGCTGTTGTAGAGCATTTTGTGTTTTTCAGGACAGGAAACCATGCCCTATTTATTTTTAAACTCTCTTCTTTCCTGTTGAAATTGTATTTATGTTTATGAATTTCAATGGCTTCCCTGTGTAATCTGACATGGTAATTGGATGTGTTGTCCAGCATTTCAGTGTCTTGGAATAAGATACTGTATCCTATTTGAGTTAGACTATGTTCAGCCACTGCTGATTTTTCAAGTTGGCCAAGTCTGCAGTGTCTTTCATGTTCTTTTATTCTTGTCTGGATGCTATCTTGTGTGGTCCCGATGTAAACCTGTCCACAACTGCAGGGTATGCGGTATACTCCTGCAGAAGTGAGGGGGTCTCTTCTGTCTTTTGCCAATTGTAGCATCTGTTGTATTTTTCTGGTGGGTCTGAATACTGTTTGTAGGTTGTGTTTTTTCATAAGTTTTCCCATCTGATCCGTGATTCCTTTGATATATGGCAAAAACACTTTTCCTGTGGGAGACTGTTTTCCTCAGTTGTTTGTTTTACCTTTGGTTTAGTCTGATTGGTGGCTAGAGTTCTCATCTAGTTTTGCCCTAAGGCTTCCCAATCTGGAAAGGCAGCCAAGTGAGAGGTAGAAGCAGTAATTTACCTTTTTATGCTTTGGCTTTTTAGTATGGATTGGAATTTGCATGGATAGGTGTCTGTTCACAAGTCTCCTGGGCCATGGATATGTGACCATAGATAGTGACAGAAATGGTGGAGAGTGAAAATGCAATCAGGTAGGATCTACAAGTCTTAGAAGAGGTCTGAAATGTATCTTTCAAATTTATCTGTTGTTACTGCCATTACTACACAATATGGTGGATAAATTAGATGGGTTATAGGGTTATTCTCAAAGTTTTGAATCACTATGTATGCCAAATAGAGATTTGGGTATTTGTTTATTGACTTGTTGGGGTTTTGCCCAAAGACCTCTAAACAAAGGAAGTTCAGAGGTATCTAATAGTGCAGAGAAGGAATAAGGTGACTTTTAAAAGTATGTATTCCCATAGCATTGCTAAACTGGTTTTCAATGTAGAGTGAAGTCGCCTGATCTAGTGATAGTGTTCCGAACACCCTGAGGTAGTGAAATAATGTGCATTTGGATATCTATCTATGTGGATTTGGACTATCTATCATCTGTCTGTCTGTCTACCTACCTATCATCTGTTCTTATTAGGTTTTTAAAAATATATTCAGGTATCCAAAATAATATTCAGATTTTCTGAAATACCAGTAATCAGGTCCAAAAAATTCTAAAAATATTCAGGAATATTCCAAGCTTATTTTCTTCAATGTTACAGGATTCCTGGGCAGTTCTCCAGGCAATGGGATCAGATGTTAGACTGATCACTAGAACTGTCTGCCAAATCATGATGATTCTTATAAATCAAAAATTTGTAATTTTTAAGGAGTTTGTGCTTTGGGGTGATTTTACAAGTTAGTATTGTTTTTGGAATACTTCTACTTCTGGATTTATAGTTGTTCTACATTTGATTTAAATATCTTTCTGTGTTGTGTTTTTTGGATAGTGGTTTCATTGCATTCTAGGATGTTCCTGTTGTTTATTTAAAAATTAATAATTTTAGCAGATTCTGAAGAAAATGTCTTGTCATATTTTAATAACACTTAACTGTAGATGAGGATTTAGGTAGTAAAAAAAACTCAAAATAAATTTCAGTTTAGGATTCATTTCTCAAAAAAGTAAGCTTTACCTAGGCTTCCAAAGAGAAGTCATTTTTTTTTTTTTTTAAATTAATTGGAGCAAGCAAACAAATCAGGCTGGCAGGCTTCGAAGCCAAGTGGTTTTTTTAAAAAAACCCACAGGGTTTAGGCTGATCTGTTGCTCTCCCAAAACTGAAGTCAGGTTTTTCAGAAAGACTATGGATTAGCTTAAGTTTTGAAAGGTGGTGGTGGTGGGGAGGTAAAAGAAGGCTTTGCTTGTAGGCTTCAGGAGACAATTAGTTGAGGGTTTTTTTTAAAAAAAATTCCATACTTTCGACACATGTAGTTTTAAAAAAATAGCTTTTAGGTTAGATAGACCTTAGATTCAGGCTGAAGTAGCTTTTTAAAAAGAATTCAACTGAAGCACGCCTAGATGTAGTTTCACCAAAATAAGATTATGTGGGTTTGGGGAAAAAAAGGTGATTGCAGGTTTGTGCTGAGGAGGACAGGTAGACAGATAAAGTCAGGGGCATCAGATTGGTGAGTCAGGTTCAAGAGCAGGTTAGTGACTGCACAGACTCAGATTGCAGTGTGGCCTACTGTAGCAGCTAGCTTACTTTGGCAAAGTAGTCCAGGGGGAGAGAATGAACAATGGGAGGCGGATGCAGTGAGGACCTAGGGGAAGGGCTAAGCAAAAGAACAGTAGGTCAGAGTGGAGGATGAGGGTTGCAGCTCCCCTCCCCACTTGAGTGGAGGCATGTCCATAGCAGTCTTCTACCACCATTCCCCTGGCTACTGTGCAATAAAGAGGCCTTGCAAAGTCCTCTTCATTGAGGCTTCAGATGGAGCACTGCCTGTAAAGGTTGCCTGAGATAGGTGCTGACATGTCTGCTGCTCAGGCTGCCTCTCCTCTAGTTGTTGTAACTTAACAGTAGGAAGAGGAGCAAACTGAGCTGCCTTTTGGGCTGAACTTTGGGGACAAGAGTCTTTGGGCACCCAAGACCACCACAGAGACATAGAGGTTGCTGGAGGAACTGGAGGAGAGACTGGGGGCACCTTCTCCAGTTCTTCCAGAATCCAGCAGTCCTTCTGAGGTGAGAGAAAAGAGGTTGAAGATGGCACAAGAGGAAGAGATGGAGGTGCCCCCAGAGGTGCTGCCATCTCAGCCTCTCCCTCAGGCATCGCCTTGTGACCACTGACACAGTTTGTATGCCTAGGGTGTGCCAGCCCACAGGGGCACCAAACTGTGCCCTGCCCCCTGTGAAAAGACCCCTGCCACCATCGCCAGCTGCTGCCGCCACCTCCCCACCACCACTGCCAGTGAAGAGTGCCCTGGCAGGGTGCAGGAAGTGGCAGCGGAGCTTGCCCGCCCTCCCCCTCCCCCTCAAGGGGGAGAGGAGGCGGGGGCAGTAGCCACCGCCACCAGTGAAGAGTGCCCCGGCGGGGTGCAGGAGGCGGCGACAGAGCTTGCCCCCCTCCCCTGGCTTGCCAGCGTGCCCTGCACCTGCCGGGCATGCAGGCAAGCCTGCACTGGGACAGAAGGGGCGGGGTTTTTAACCCCCGCCCCTTCCCTGGCTTGCTGGTGCATCCTGCAGCTGTGGGGCGTGCTGGCAAGCCGGTGCTGGGACAGAAGGGGTGGGGGTTTAAATCCTGCCCCTTCCCTGGCTTGCCAGCATGCCCTGCAGCTGTGGGGCATGCAGGCAAGCCTGCACTGGGACAGAAGGGGCGGGGGTTTCAACCCCCGCCCCTTCCTTGGCTTGCAGCTCACCTGCCCTCCCTCTCCCCCCTTGGGGGGGGGGAGAGGAGGTGTGGGCAGCATGGCAGATCTCCAGGCCCCACTGGGAGGTTGGCATCTGTGCCTGCCTAGGGCACAGAAACACCTCCAGCAGGCCCTGTGTATGCTCTGAACCTCTCACAGAAGCTGGCTCTGGTGGTTCCTGCAGCTGCTAGTCAACATGGCAACCCCATTCCTCCAAGGTCTGGAAACACTTCCAGAGGATGTAAGATCCCCATTTTGCACAGTGCCAGCGGTGTAGGGCTAGGATTAGTTGAGAGAAAGACCTGGGTCATCTCTCAATGACCAGCCTTAGGAATCATTTGAAGAAGCACACCAGGCTCCTCTGGTGGAGATGTTTGGTGTGGCAGGCTCTAGGATGCCAGGGGGATGGCAGAATTGGGCAGGACAGAGAGTCACTCTCCTTATTGGGCAGCCTTTCTATTGTTGAGCATGCTGGGCTCCACAGGCTGCTCTGAGATGTTTTATCCCCTCCCCCCAAAAGCAAACAAAATCAAATCAGAAGACACAAATAATCTGGAATACCACTATGAATACTTTCCCCAAGCTGAAAAATTCCAAATGTTTTTCACAAGTGCACCCCCCCCCATTACAGTGACACTAGGTTAGCTTAAAACTGGACCTAACCAAAGGAGATAGATATGAGATTTGCAGTAGCGTTGGTATAATATAGTTTAGAGTTGCATGACGATTTTGTGCCCCTGGTTTACTGTGTATTGGAGGGGAATTCTTCTGACTGCTTAAAGGCATTTTTGAACACAGAAACGTAAAGGTGTCCTGTATTGTTGTGAAAGTTGCTTCAAGGCTTTTTGTGATATACATTTTCTCAGACTATCGGGCTCTTTGTGTTTCGGCTGAGCCAGTACTATACTGGGCTTCTATGGCCAAGAACAGTATTCAGTGACAAATCTAACCAAATATCAGTCCTCAGACCTATTTGCCATTGATATTTGTGCTGCTACTCCAACAATAATTTATCTATCCAAGAGAAATTTTTTACAGGCTAAGTTTTTTTTTAAAAAATGTATCTGCTGGAGAATCAGAGCAACATTTCAGAAAGGTCGTGAAATATTAAAACCTGTAGTCATTTAACTCTGGATTACATACTATTGACTGGTTACATACATTTTAATAATTGAGTACTTTCATGTCAAATCTACAAGGTTTTTTTAAAAAGGTTAAGCAGGACAGTGACTACAAACTTAAAACAAACCGTGTCTTATTCATTCGGGGTTTTTTGTATCCCACTACATGATTGATTAATCCCAAGGGAAATGAACAAAATTAAACCATAACATCAGTCATTCAGAAGATTCAGTTAGTGCAGAAATGCAACAGGCAACCTGTGTTGAGCTTGCACATTTGAGTTTATTAACTTTGGATGTCCTGTTGATCTATGTTTTGTGATCCTTACAGCTAGTAGCCATCTGGATCAAAAATCTATAACCTGGGGCCATACAAGGCTAGGATGGAGGGCATCCACCTGTGCCATGTGGCAATTTGTCTACAAGTGCTTGAAATACCTTTGATTTGATAAAGGAATTCTCTAAAAGCCAGCTTGTTCAGGGGATAAAAAATCTGTACCGGTGCAATGCAAAGAAAAGAAAGGAGCAGAAGCTGGATGGGGCAAGTGCACACATGGAATTTTGATCTGGAGGAGAAAATATGCTTGCCCTGTTGTGGGTTTTTCTGTGATCAGTACATCTGTATACAGTTAGTACTAGCATGATACCAAAGAACACATGTCATGCCTGTATTGAATTAAAAAACCTCTGTGCATGGTGTTTCAGCCCAATATCTGTGAATTGTTCTATAGAGCTTGATATACACTCTAGCTTCAGTCCAGCCATAGAAATGATACTGGGGAATACAACAACCTAGATGAACACTGTAATGACTTATTTAAACTAGCCCAGTAACAATAAAGTGACATTCCTCAGAATGATTCTGTAAAGAGCAAATGCTGATTTACTAGAAGGCAGCCCTTCCAGAATGTCTAGTCTACTACTTCATTGCTATGAGATGGAACAGGTCTGGACTTCAGATCTCCTTAGAAGCTGCATCTTTTCCTCTGGAAGTTGTCCCTAATTTAGGTATATGAAAGCTGGTTGCTGTTCCTTCACGGGAAATGAAAAATAGTCTGTCCAGTAAATAATGGGGCATTCTTCTGTCTAAAAATGGGGAGATAACTGGCTTGTTTTGGCAATCTCGATGTCCATTTGTGTCAGCCTTCACTATGTATTTTCATTAGAGTAAACACTGCTATGCAAGGCATTATGTGAGTACTGATAAAGAAAGATGATGCTGCAGAAAATTCATGTCTCATTTTTAATGAAAATAGTAGTAGTTATCTTCGTATTCTCTTCTTTTTCCATCATTTTTCATTATATACCCTTTATGCTATACTAAATTATCAATTTCTGGTTGTGACATCAACATCCTTTGGGGTATGAGATGCCCTCCCTTTTTGTAGCATAAAGTCAATAACTGCTCACAACTTTGGAACTATCACCAGGAAAGGGATATCTGTTGGTCTTCCTTTCTCTGTCTTGAAATACTGTAAGGTATGGAAAATCTATCCCCCCCACACACACACTCAGAAGGCAGTGTCCAATTATCCATGCACAGATGTTTTCCCATACTGTACTCTATTCCTGCAGCCCTTTCCAGTCTTTAAAACAATCATTCCTAGGGGCTGCAGGAGGAACAGCCACGTAATTTGGTGGTCTGGCATGTGAAGAGACAAGGGAACAAAATTGATATTTTCCCTCAGCAGATATGATAACCTCAGCAGTAGAATGAAATGGTATAACCCAGAATTCTGCAATTTCACTGTCATCTCATTCTGCATCAGAAATGGAATAAGTGCCATGGTCCCTTCCAACATGATCATTGGGATTTGGGAACCACCGCTGTCCATGTCTTCCCATTTTATTCTTATAACATTAGATTTAGGCAATGTGGGAGGAGCTACTGCTGCTGTTCACTTCTAGCCAGGGTTGTCCCAGTTGCTAGCAACAGCGACATTAGTGTGGAAAGGAGCCCTGCCTGTGGCTCTTGCCATAATTGCCGGATCTTCTTATAGTGCCATAGTGGGCCCAGTGAAATTCCCTTGGCCTGAAAGTAACACAAGAAGAGGTCAGCAGGACAGCCTCTTTAACTCAGTGGAAGAAGCCAATTTCAACTGAAGTTTAGTCTTGACATGTTAGGCTTATTTCACACATTGTTTGAATCACTTTCACAACATAGTGGCCTCAGTTTGTATGAACAGTTTAAGATATGAGCTGTTATTCTATGAAACCCAGCTAAGGATCCCAGTCCCTGTTGTCTTCAGTGTCCTGAAGGTCAATTGTGGATGCAACATCAGTTGATGTGGCTGAAATCTATGAGCTGCCGGGTCATTTGTTACATCCATTTATATACGTAGACACTTCCTACAAAAGCAGAAATCTGTCATAAGAAGCCCATGCTATAATGCGAATCTCTTGTAAAAAGGTGGCTACACCTAATTGTTGCTTAATGTCATACTGAGCTTTATTTTTTAATCACATAACATGATTAATATATAAATCTATTTTAAACTGTTATTGGATTTTAAACAAATTTTCAGCATAATTGTATCACATTATCTATGATCATGAACATTACTAAAATTGATGGGCGACAGGCACTAACTTAAAAGAGGCATTCCTTCTCTCACATACACAGGACACTGTGACTCTTTTTATGATTATAGTGTCTGTGAAATCTGCCTGTATTATTTAAAAGCAAAGTATGATTTTTCTTCTTCAAAACTATTGATTCTGTTCTTATATAAATTCATACAGATTTTAACAATTAAGTTACCGATGAAGGACATAAACTGGTCTTCACAGAAGAAAGTTCCATTTTAATGGGACTTCATCCTAGGAAAGTGTTCTCAGGATTCCTACCTAAATTATTTAAATTAATCACATTATTATGAAGACAAAGTCTAATAGTCCAAGAAATATTCTTAGGAGGGATGTATTCCATATCGATACTAACTTAGAAGGAGAGAAATATGCTACTGAATGATATGGCTTGCATTTCACATTAAATAAATCCCTAAACTTATTGACTGAGTAGCAAGCCTCATACATTGAAAGACATTTTTAAGAGAATAGCATTGATCTCTGCACTTGCTTTACTACAGGTACATTTGAGTTTTCCTGGAAATCCTTACTTTTGGCAGATAGCACTATGTATGTAATTACATAATAAACTGACTGACACTCAAGTGAATCTTTAGAAGAATTTGTCATAGCTATGGCTATTGTTGTGGGTTCCAGAAAAAGAAATAAATGAATGGATATCTAGTTTAAAATGGTATCTGACACCTTTATATTTGGTAAATTGATTGGTGTGAAGACTCATATCTTAAGTATCCAGTTAGGAGCAAGTTATTGTCAAAATCTTGGGTATAAATGACAATGAAGTTATGGATTATTCAGTAGATCTGGCAGTACCATCACACAGGATGATCAAACTGTTCATTACAATAGTCTAGCCTTGAGATTGCCGTGGCATGGATCCACATGGCCCGATCAATCCTCTAGGCTAAAGGAAGTTTGAATTAATGTTTGCAGCCAAACTTGTTTCTCGAGCCGTAATTCTGAGTCAAGTATGACCTTAAGACTCTTCAGTGAGTTAGTGATGATCAGCTGAACCCTGCTTTGTACTCTGCTGGTCAAGATCTGCTGGTTGTCCCCAGCCCAAGGGATGTCCGCTTAGCCTCAACCAGGGCCAAGGCTTTTTTTGCCCTGGCCCCAGCCTGGTGGAATATGCTCCCATCTGAGATCAGGGCCCTGTGGGAATTATTACCATTCCTGGGGGCCTGTAAAACAGAGCTGTTCTATCAGGGCTTTGACTGAGGTAGTGGGCATCCAATAAAAAAACTTGGCCTCCCCTGCTGAAATTGAAGCCTCCCATCTCAATCCAGCCCAGACCAATAAGAGACCCAATGGCACCAACTTGAAAATAATGTATGTATTGAAATAGTGTGACTTGTTTTGTGTTTTCTCTTTTTAAATCTATCCTATTTTAAATTGTTTTTAATTATTCTGTAAATTCTACATATGTGTTTTAGAATCCTACTGTCATCCAACCTTAGCCCGCTTGTGGGGAAAATGGAATATAAATTGAATTAAATAACTAACTAAAGAAATAAAATTAATATGAGAAGCACAATGCATTAAAAGACCTCAGCCTTTCCAACAAGCATCTCCTCCAGTTTGTTACAATTCAGTTTCAACTTATTAATTCTTAACCATCTAACCACAGCAACCTCTGAAGATTCCAGAATGCACTGGTGGTTGCCAAGAAAGCAAAAGCTCTCCAGGACATAAGTACACTCCTGCAACTATGACAAACATGAATAGTTTTATGACTAAAAAAAAATCACTCTGCTTGGCATAATATTTTGGGAATACTGGAAGATGCTATGAGTATGGGAATTTTTATCCCTTGGGTGCCCAAGTAAAGAATAAAATGAGGAAAAGAATAAATCTATACCTCTGTCCCCACCTCTAAGGAGTAGGGTAGCACCACGGTACTGCCCCTGACCAAGGGAAACGTAGAAAGCTGTGGAAGTAAGACAGCTAAAAACAGCCTTTCCTTTTCAGGATCTGCCTACCTTGAGGTTGCTGGTTTGCTGTAAGTCAGATCCAAAAGGAATGATTCAAATCCACCCAAAGTACATTCTTTGATACCTATATCTACTTCTCAATGTGTTAACTGGATGACATGGTCTACCATATAAAAGGCTACTGAGAAATCCAGTAAGAGCAACAAAGAGACAAAGCCCTTCTCTACATTTGACATGATCAGCTAATGTCACGTGTCATCTATATCTCATAGGTCGAATCTGCATTTGCATTTTTAAATCAGTTTCATGCTGCTGTGACGCCATCAAGCATAGAGAAAGACAGTGTCACAGTAGCACGAAACTGATTTAAAAATGCAAATACAGATTCGACCATAGCCTACCCTGAAGCCTAACCAAAAGGTTTTATATTGGATGTGTCATTAGGATCCCCAAAATTCTCAAAGAAAATGCTGGGGGATTTTAGGGGTGATGCCTGGGGATGGCAGAGTTTGGGGGAAGAAAAATCTCTTTACCATAGAGATTAGGGAGAATTCCTGAAGCTTCACTATGTGGAAGCCATTTTTTCT
Source organism: Gekko gecko (assembly GCA_029375565.1). Taxonomy (NCBI): domain Eukaryota; kingdom Metazoa; phylum Chordata; class Lepidosauria; order Squamata; family Gekkonidae; genus Gekko; species Gekko gecko. Next base: position 44,678,119 of record JAPDNY010000009.1, read on the forward strand.
CCTGCTCCTCAGTTCCTTGGAGGCAGGAACTTGGGGCTGGTGTAGGTAATTTTCCACTCCAGGTGGATAACTGGGAGGCCTATGTATCTTATGGGAGAATCTGAAGTTGCTCTGTAACCTTAATTTAATTACCTTACCCAGGAATGGCAGATTAGAGATTGGGCAATAATAGGCCACATCATTCTTCTCCAGTGAAGGCTTTTAAAGAAATGAACAAGATAACTACCTCCTTTAGCAACCAAGAAGAAATGTCCTGAGTTGGTGGCTGATTCTGAATTGGCTTTTCCCTCCGTTGTTTTACGAAGCCCACATTAGAACAGAAATTCCTCTTTGCATGGCATGCTGCTTTCACTTCCTTTGATCATTGGATTTTTATGGTAGCCTCCACACTCCATGCCACTTTCACTTTTTTTGATCATCGGACTTTATGGTACCATCTGCATAGATTTATGGCCATTTTATGGCCATTCAGGAGTGACTTTCAGTCTGTACGGCATTGCCATGAGGTATTTGAATGTGGTTTTGAGCTGTACTTTTTCCTCCCAGTTGAGAAAATGTGGAGTGAATGCTAGATGTAGAATTGCCCAGTGACTGATTCATACTTGGTTGGATCTAACCAGCTTTTCTGCTGGCACAAAATGGCGGAGGGATCTCCTTTAAATACCAAAAAGATTTGCTGGGGATTATGGGACCTACATAGACAAATGCTATGTGGGGACTGTACTAAGAAGGGAAATTATATGAGATTGAGTGAAACAGCTGGCTGAATCTAAGAGCAGAAGAGGTGGCCTTCATGATACACATCAAGATAACCAGGTTGAAATGATTCAGGTAAAATTATTTTGACTTCCCTTCAGTAGAATCGTTAACTTCCCTTGTTCTAACCACCCTACCATGTAATTCAGAATCACTCTTTCCTGAAATCTGTGTGGTGATGGTTGATTGGTACAGAAGTAAATATTAACACAACCTGCAGATGCATATTTTATTGATGGTTTTGTATTTGGATATTTAATTCCAAAACCAGTTCATGTAATTTCAGGCCTCTGTACTGTAAAAAACAAAACAAAACACCTACTGACCATCTACAAAAAACAAGGCAAGAATCTGCTACAGCATATTAGATGAGATTGCTAAAAATATTTACAGACTCTCTCTAATAATTCTTCCCTGAAATTGGTGCCCTAAGTTAATGTCAGCATGAATTACTGAAATTACAAAAGTTAACATTTTAAGTACAATTTTATTTGTCATCTGTCTTTCTTTTATCTGTATTCTGTCTCAGGTTATTTTTGTAAACCACTCCAAGGCATTTTAAAAGGAGCAGAGAAAACAAATGCTAAGTATAAATAAGGCAGAATTGCCATTTTAGAACTTTCTAAAATGTTTATTTGTTTTTCCATCAAGCTCGATCTCACCAGATCATGGAAGCTAAACAGAGTCAGCCCAGGTTAGTATTTAGATGGGAGACCAACACATTATTTTCTTCTCACAATGATTCTGTGAGGTAGGTTAGGCTGAAAGTATGTGACTGGCCCAAATCACCCAGTGAACTTCCACAGCAAGATGAGGGTTTGAACCTGGATCTAACCTGGATTCTAACCACTTTTATAGGGTGTCTGCTGTTGAACAGTAGCAAGCAGCAAGGCCTAATTGAGTCATGCAAGCCAGGTGTATTGAGTCACCCAGTTGTTACTGACAGGCAGGCCTGATTCTGATGACTCCTCCCTCAAAGACTAGGACAGCTCTGGAAAGGACTTAGCCACCTCCCCCTGCCTTTTCCTCACAGAAACTGAGCCTGGAATGTTGTGCTGTCTCGCTATGACAACTAAGCGAATCCATTTCTTAAAACTACAGGTGCACTTTTTATAATTTGGAGTTTTTTTTAAACCCTCAATGTAATTTTTTTTTAAGATTTCACATTTTTCCTGCAAACCTGGAGCATTTTTCAGGTTTGTAGAAAGACCTTTCTTGCCTTTTCACAGCTCCAGTCATCAGATTTTCCTGCTTCTTTTTCTCCTTCCCACCAAACAGCCAACCTACTTTTATCTGCTCCCATGTCTTCAACTTTTCTTCTTCCTCCAGGTAGACTATCTAAGAAAACCATGGCACAGCCATGCGGTGCTGGCCACTTAGCTGGCCTATTTGTGTAGCAGAGAATCCTCAATGACTTGTGAGGGGGCATCTCACTTTCCCCTGTATCACCAACCCACATTATTTCCTCTTCTATCTTCCTGGCAACCCCCGTGTCTTCTTCCCTTTCCCGGCCTCATTTGCTCCTGTTCAGCTGTTCACCAAGCTATTTTTTTATCTTCTTTCCATCTTCAACTATATGTCAGTCTTCCCCCACCAACCACCCAGCTAGTCTCAATGTCCAGTTTCTCCAGTTTGGTGTAGTGGTTAAGTGTGCGGACTCTTATCTGGGAGAACCGGGTTTGATTCCCCACTCCTCCACTTGCACCTGCTGATGTGACCTTGGGTCAGTCACAAGCTCTGGCACAGCTGTTCTCTCAAGGACAGTTTGTTTTAGAGTTCTCTCAGCCCCACCTACCTCACAGAGTGTCTGTTGTGGGGAGGGGAAGGGAAAGGAGTTTGTAAGCTGCTCTGAGATGCCTTTGGGCAGTGAAGGGCAGGGTATAAATCCAATCTCCTCCTCCTCCTCCTCCTCCTCCTCCTCTTCTTCTTCTTCTTCTTCTTCTTCTTCTTCTTCTTCTTCTTCTTCTTCTTCTTCTTCTTCTTCTTCTTCTTCTTCTTCTTCTTCTTCTTCTTCTTCTTCTTCTTCTTCTCCTTCTTCTCCTTCTCCTTCTTCTCCTTCTTCTCCTTCTCCTTCTCCTTCTCCTTCTCCTTCTCCTTCTCCTTCTCCTTCTCCTTCTCCTTCTGACCCCTCTCTTTTTCTCCCCTCTATTTCCTTCCTCTTCTCCCCTCTTTCTCTCCCACCTCACCCAATCTCCCCCTTCTTTCTCTTTCTCTCCATCTTCATCAGACAATCTTCCTCCTCTTTATTTTTCTCTTCCCCTCTCTCAAGCAATATCCCCCAATCTTCTTACTCCTGCCTTGGGGGACTGCAGGGACTGTGACAGAGCCCGTGGGAGCCACAAAGAGGTGGCAGGGCTCCTGAAAAACACTGCAGCAGGGCCCCTGGGAGCCAAGCAGCAATGTGGTTGTCGGGAACCATTGCAGCTGTGGCTGCAGGAGCCCCACCAGTGGTAAGTATTCTATGCCTGTACCAACGTTCCCTCTAAGCTGTGGAGTCTTGTGAGCAAAAATTCTGTTTTTTGAGCTACTGGCATTAAAGTTGTGAATGATTTGGCTACTGCATAAATTAGTTTGCTCTGGAGCCATCCTTCCTGAGCTAAGACAAAAATGTGTGAGCCAGAGGCTAAAAAACTGTGAGCTAGCTCACACTACCTCAGCTTAGAGGGAACACTGGCCAGCACATGTATTTTTTAGGGAGTAGGATTTAACCCCAGTGTTGTTTTTTTAAGTTTAAAGATTTTTCTGCAAACCTGGGGATCCTCCAGGTTTTTGGGGAAATCTCCTTTCTGTCAATGTGGCCCCAATCTACACAGATGGGGGCCACAACTGAGAAATAGATATATTGATATGACATAGGATTGTCAGGTTCATGATTCCTCCCCCAGTCATGTTCAATGAACTGTGGTGTATTATTAGATATAGTATTTTCAGGTATGCCATGCCTTGAAGAGATAGCTTTTATATGTGTGATCACTTTTTAAAGATCTTAAATCCTCTAGCATGGCTATTTCTGGAAAGCGTGACTAGTAATCCAGAAGAAGTTTATCCTGTGTATGTAAACAAATCAATATCTGCTTTGCTCCAGGAAGTCAAGTTATCCTCTGTCATGATCATGAGTTATTTTGATTAACTTGGTCTATGTTTCTGACAGATGCTACAAATCTTAACTGTGTCATCAATAACAGTATCTATCTTGGGCCAATATAAAGCATTTTTTGCAGCCCTTTTCTATGTGTGCATATTGGCATTCTGTCTTTGTAAGTGCCCTTCAAGCATATATCAACTGGTTTCCAGTGATCACCCTACTCCTGTAATAGGGTTGCTCCAATCCCTTCTTTTGAAGCATTTGTTGATATTTTTGTCTTTGTTACTGTCATATCTAAGCATTTGAGCCTTTTAAATATCTCTTTAAGTTTCTCCAAGACAAGTCAACACTTGCGATGTCCATTTGGCAGAAACCGAACTGAATAAATACCTGAAAAAAAAACCATTTTTTGGTGTTTTGGGGGTATTATGTGAGTTGAATACAGATCAAAGGTCTATATGAGGCATTTATTTGGTTGCTTTCAGCTATACCAAAACTGAGATGCCAGGCCCAGCCATTTAAATCTAATAGCTGAGGAGCAGTTTTCTGTTTAAATGTCCAGCAGCCATTTCAGGGCTCCCTTTTGTTCCCCTGCTCCAGAGTGGGGGGAAGTGAAAGGGAGTACTGAAATGGCTTCCTCCTATTGAAACCGACCAGCCTGGCAGATCCACCTGTCAGCTGATCAGTTTTCCTGGGAGGAAGTCTTAAACCCCTTCATTCCTTCCTGCTCTGAAACACGGGGGGGGGGAGCAAAACAGAGGAGTTAAATGCAATGCTCTCTCTAAGATGTGGAGTCTTGTGAGCAAAAATTCTACTTTGTGAGCTACTGGCATTAAAGCTGTGAGTGAGCAATTTGGCTACCACATAAATTAGTTTGATCTGGAGCCATGCTTCCTGAGTTAAGACAAAAATGTGTGAGCCAGAGGCTAAAAAACTGTGAGCTAGCTCACAATAACTCAGCTTAGAGGGAACACTGGTTAAATGGCTTTCTTCCAGGGAGACAGATCAGCCTGGTGGTTCTGTGTGTCAGCTGATCAGTTTCATGGGAAAGAAGCCTTTAAAACCCTCCATTTCACTTTAAATACCTTTCTTTCTCTCCTTGACCCATGCTGCCACCATCACACCACTTGGAGAGGGAAGGGATGGTATAGAGCAGAATAAATTCAACAATACCAATTATTTCCTGAATCCCAATATTGATATATGCTGGTATTTTTCAAGTTTGGTATACTCAAACCCAAAAAATACTGATTTTTTTTTTTGGTGCACCCCTAGTCCACACCATGGTTTGCAGCCCAGGCCCACTTAGCACCCATACACAATAATCCTCTCAGATTGCTGGCTCTGGGTTATAAATTTGGTGTAAATTTTAACATTAAGTAACACGTCCATGTAATCTTCATATTCCTATCTTATCTGTTGGTGGTGGCCTCTCTGTAATAGCCTCAGCTCTTTCTGGGACCTATCTAAATACCTTGTGATGTCTGTTGTTCTCCCCAGTATGTTATGTCATTGACTCAAACCTTACATTTCTCATTATTCAGCTTCAGTCCTGCTGCTCTGGTTCATTTCAGTGCTTTCTTGTCTCTCATTATGCTCTTTAAATGTATGCCCTCACTTTAAAATGTCAACATAAAGCCTGGTGTCCTCAGGATAACATAAAGTTTGGTGTCCTTAGGACCTTCAAAAATATTTAGTATGGTTTTATGAAATATTTCTGATTTGAATCTTAATCCAAATGGGAATTGAGAAAGCAATATCTCCAAAGTGTTAAATGTGCAAAGCTTTCTTTATCTGAAGGTATCTGCCAAAACCCTGGTGAGATATTAAGTGTGCAAAAATACCTGGCTTCAGCCATCTCCCTGAATATTTCATCTCTTGTTGGCAAGGAGAAATATTCTCTTTTGACATATTTGTTTTGTTGCTTTGTATCAAGACTCAAATATAGTGTTCCATCTTCCCCCCCTAAATTACTAGTGAGTTACACATTCTTCTATTTTTCATGTTATATCCAATGGTACAAGGTTGTCTAGTTCTTTCATTTTCTTTTTTAAAGCCAGGAACACATTTCTAGGTACATCTATTGAGGGAAAATTGGGTTCAACCAGCTTTATCCTATATTGTGTAGATAACTTCCCTATGTCTTGAAAGCAATCTGGGAACATATTTCTGGGCATATCCTACCCTTCCAAGGAACACATTTTTATGAGGCTCAGTGTTTGGCAAGTTCACAGTCTAAAGCTGCGATCACACACACTAAATAATCCACTTTCAATGCACTTTCCAACTTGATTTTACTGTGTGAACTGGCAAAATCCAGTAGGAAAGTGAATTGAAAGTGGATTATCATGTGCAATCGCAGCCCAAGAGTAGGTATTCTGTGGCCAAGTACAATTAGAAAGGTAATCTTTTCCAGTTCATTAACTTTCACATCCAGTTCACAAACTCTGTTAGTTTACTTGTTTGCCTTCAGTTGCCTCTGGTTTGTTGTTCAATACCTCTTTCACACATTCAGGAATAACATTGGCTTGGGTATCAGTGGTACTAGTGCCTGGTATAAAATTCATTAAGGTGCCATTTGTCTCAAGAGTGATACTCCAGCCATGCAGTGAGGTGGTATCTCCATTGTCCCTATACAAAATTCCTGTGAGCTACTGGATCTGCAGTCAGCTTCCCTGCCCATGCTGTGCACAAGTTGTCTCTGCTTACATACAAAGGCAAAGTGATTCTGTTTGTTTGGTTTTTTTGTGTGTGGGGGGGAAGCCTGCAGTTTTTGCAGCTTTTCCTAAATGCTAGACATTCCTGGATCTGTGTTGTGCACCACAACAAGTATACACTGAGCCTTTTGCAGTGGGTACTTTGCAAGATTGCTGCTGCTGTTCATTGTCATTGGTTTTAGAATATTCTGTTCTGCCCACTGTCTCAGATCTTGGACCACTTTGTACAGCCTGTGCCCTGGACTGAGCAATTTCTTTTGCTTTGCAGATTTGAACTGCTTTTTTTAGAGTTAAACCTGTGTCTTCCTAAAGCCTTTTTCTGATTTTTTCCTTTCTTTAATACCAATGACAATTCTGTCTCTAGCGTCTCCAGGCATTGGGAAAGACCCTGAGAGTGGCTGCCACTGAGAGCAGACGCTGCTGAGCCTACGTGGAAGAATGGCCTGACTTGGTGTAGGGAGTGTCATGTGTTCTTAGGATTTCTGTTATAATTACTCTAAAAATACTTTCAACGTTTCAGAGAAGTAGGAAATAGTTTTCATGTGAACATTTCTACATACCCACTGTAATATAGCGCTGCTGGTCTTGTGGTTTTTCCACTCGAAGTAGAAAATTACCACTTTCTGATGAAAGAAGCAGGTAGACCATCTCCCAATTGCAGAGTGAGCGAGGAGATGGCAAAGTACAATCTTATTTACTGGCTGTGAGATGTCAGTGTTCTTACCAGGCAGTGCTCATTACCTTACCAGTCATCAGCTGGTGGCCTCAGCAGTTCCGGGTGTAATAGCCTTGATCCCCGAATTCATGTCTATAAATGAAGATGGGGAGAGCCTGCTATCGTATAAGCAAATATTGTGACCTATGATGTGATGCCAGTTCAAATGCGCAGAAATGAAGTATTATGATCAGAAAAACCATACTTTGCCTACAGAGTAAGTTTGCAAGAATTTGTCGGTCCGAAAAAAACCCTGTCTGCTGAAAGAACACTTTAAAGTGTTACATTGGGGAAACAGAATCTTATGTTAGCTTGAGATCTCTCCCCCCCCCCCGTGAAGCACATAGTCTCTTTCCTTTGAAGCCTTTGTTATGAAGTGAAAATGCTCCCTGGAAAATAATTTCCTCTGGATGCCATCATTTTATTAATCATTTATCATTTTCCTTCTCAGCATGAAAGGAAAACAGTTAGTGGGCTCAGCTGATCAATAGCAAGGCAAATGGAATAGAGGGTATGTTTAAATTCATGAAAGTGCAATACTTTTACCTTTACTCCATCCTGCTCTTTAAAAGCCTTATTTATGCTGTTATTTCTTTTCTTGTGGGCTTGTAATAAAGCATTATCATCTGAGAGCAGATCCTTGAGCAAAATATTTGATTACCCAAGATACTGAGGGGAAAGAGAACATGCTGAGACCATTCAGTATTACTAAAAGTAAGAAAATCTTCTTTGGTTTTGTGTGAATATTTATTTCAGGCTGTTGACAGGAAAGAAAAGGGGGGGGGAAACTTGGTCTAAAGAAAACTGGATATGACGAACAACAAAAGTTTTTCATGTTAAGAACTATAGTCTGCAATACCCATTGCCCATCATACTATGCTTCCATGATGCATTCGAATATGTGGTCTCTTCCAGTGGAGTTTTGCAGAGCCATGAACTATGAACTGGTTCAGTTAATGAACAAACTTTCTGGTTCGGTTTGGTTCATGGTTCAGTTTGTGGTTTGGTGACAGACTAAACCCGACTGCATTTTCCCAATTTGTGTCCATTCCTAATAATGAAAGTCTAATTCTCGAAACAGACTAACCATTGAATTCTAAGCAGCGTTTATGCCCTTCTAAATCCACTGAAGTCAATGTGGAGTGTAACTTCTTGTGCTCAGAATGGGGACCATCCTGAAGGAGAGGAAGAGAAGGGCAACACGGATACACTGGAATGCTGTTCCTGCCCATTACCAGTTCCAAAGTAGTGCAGTGGTTAATCTGGAGAACCAGGTTCAATTCTGCACTCCTCCAGATGAAGCCAGCGGGGTGACCTTAGGTCAATCATAGCTCTTTCAGAGCCCTCTCAGCCCCCCCCATAAGTCTAGCTCACCACCTATGGTGCATAATGCTAAAAAAGCTGGAAATTCAGGCTGCTAGACAATCTTAGGATCTCCTGACTATATTACACACAATGCTGTACAATAATTAATTACCAGCCCTGAAAGTGGCTACCTGTCACTTGTTGGAACTATCCAGAAAAAGAGAACTATTTTGGGAGCCAGAAGTGGCAGATGCTGTGATTCCTGCCCATTACCAGCCCTGAAAGTGTCTGTCATGTACCTAACCTCCAGAGTTTAAGAGTTCAGTGATAATGCTCCAGTTTAGGCCCTGTATTCATAGGTGTGTACATCAGTTCCTGATTTCAAAATGAAATGATCACTGAAAAGAATAATCACAGAGCAAATCCCACAGACAGATTTTTATTATCATGATAGGTGGTATACTTTAGCTGCAGATAATTCATACCTTTAGTGGTAAATAATCATGTGCTGAAACTGCCTGTAAGTATTGATGGACCAAAGAATAGATTCCTGGCTAGCCAGTGTTACTCTGTTGCCATAAACAGCCTTATGGGACTTCAGAGATTCCCCCTGGCAGGAGTTTTTGAGAGCCAGAGGCAACAAACGATGGAATATCTGAAACTGATCATATTCTTGGGGATTTCAAATTTATATAATGCTTAGACTGCTTTTGATTTTTGTTTTAACAATCTTATAAAGGCCACCATCTTCTGATATTGCTGCTGTTTGCTTCTAATGTATCTTTCTATGCACCCCTTGTCTGATCTGTTTGCTATTCTTATTTCTGTCTTTTGAAGTGATTCTCACCCTAAAGAAAAAAACTTCCACTCATTTTATCACAGGAGTTGTTTTCTGTTGCCCCAGAAGGTCGAACCAGAACCAACAGGTTGAAATTAAATCAGAAGAGTTTTTGGCTAAACATTAGAAAGAACTTCCTGACAGAGCGGTTCCTCAGTGGAATAGGCTTCCTTCTTTGGTGACTAGATGGCCATCTGACAGCAGTGCTGATTCAGTGAATTTAGGCAGATCATGAGAGGGAGGGAAGGAAGGGTTGCCTTAGTGCTTAGTTCTTGTGTCCCTTTCTTACATGCCCCAGGGAAATGCTGATCGCCACTTTGGGGTCAGGAAGCAATTTTTCTCCAGGTCAGTTTGGCTGGAGATCCTGGAGGTTTTTTGTCATCGTCTGGGCATGGAACAGCAGACACTGGGGGTGTGGGAGAAAAAAAATTGAAAAACAGCACTCAATCAAAAAGTAGCAGCATAAGACAGGACAGCAATAGCAGCAGCACTAAAAAATCAAATCAGTGGATCAAACACTCATTTTTAATTTCTAAAAAAAGGCCTTAAAATCTTGGATGGCAAGGAATGAGGAGCTTTGGCAGACTTCTTGGAAGAAATAGATCCATAGTCTGGTGGTAATAACTGAATAAGCCCTGTTCCAAGTGTTGTGTGCAGCAGGGCATCAACAGCTGGTCTCTGGTTATGGGCAAGTTCACACTGGCAGAAGTGGTACTTAAAATGAGATTCTGCTGTAGCAGACACAGATGTTTCTATAGTTGTTGAAACGATCTTTAAGAGGCAATTCACATAAGCAAAACTAATAAAAAGAAACAACTGTCCCTCCTCCAACTAACACCTTTCCTTCTAAAAGGAAAATATTTTTGAGTTCTCCAGTGAATTATATGCATAAGGCAAAACATTGGGCCTTGTTTATTAGATGCCTCCATGTAGTTTATGAATGCAAGTAGAATTGTCCAGACAAGCTTGAATCTGAGTGACTCTAACTTGGTATATTAGTTTTACCAGTATTAAATATTCCAAGCAATGTTCATCCATTGCAATCCATGCAATATATCTCTTTTTCTCTCACATGAGCTATAACAAATCTAGCTATCATACTGAAATGTGATTCTGATTCCAGCAACTGTAATGAAGGATCTAGTGATTCTGACAAGAAGAAATGACATTTATATTGCCTATGATGTTAGTGTAAGAGTTTAGATCCTTGAAACATAATTGCTGTGTATAATACTATGTTCTGATCTCATGTTTCCCTCTTTCAGTCTGGGAATGTCCTTATTTTTATAAAATGCCTATCTCTACTTATAGATTCAATTAATAGTGGGGTGGCACTTTCCAGCTCTCCCATTGGCTGTGCAATGCGCTCCATCAGCCATTGGCCCGTCAGCTGCCACTCTAGAGTACTCACGTGCCATTGGCTGTCTGCTGGGTCTGCTCCTCTTCCCCGCCCACTCCCACCTCAGCCACTGTTCCCTGTCAGAATTACTGGCAAATGGCTGTCTCTCCCGACAAAGACACTTCTCCTGCCTGGTTCCTCTGTAAAACCAACTTTTCCCTCAGTGGATGCTGGTAGAAGGAAACCCTTTCCAGACCTTTGTGAGGAACTCATTGGGGCCCACCCTGACTAGGATTGCCAGCTCCAGGTTGGGAAATTCCTAGATTTTCTGTGTCTAATGAAGCCAGTCTAAGAAAGCCAGAGTTTGGGGAGGGGAGAAACCTCAGCTGAACAAAATGCCATAGAGCCCACCATCCAAAGCAGTTATTTTCTCCGGGGGTGGGGAGATCTGTTGTCTGGAGTTCAGTTGTGATACCTGGTGATCTTCAGGCTTCACCTGGAGGTTGGCTACCCTAGGCATAGCAGTTAGCACTTCAGGGCAGGGTCTGCCAGGAAGAGATCAGTTCCTCTATGCCATTATACCCTGCTGAGTCCTCCCCCTCCCCAAACGCTGCCCTCCACAGATCAGCCCCCCCCAACTCTCCAGGTATTTCCCTACTCAGAGCTGGCAACCCTACTTCCCCCTCAGTGCCTGTTGCTAGGCAACCAAGCTTGGTTCTATCAGTAAAAGGCCCTTTCCATGTCTATTTTGGCTTTTAGGAAAACACTCATTGGGGTCAGTCCTGACTAAGGTTGCCAGCTCCAGGTAGGGAAATTCCTGGAGATTTTATGGTAGAGTCTATGATACCTGGTGATCTTCCAGCTCCACCTGGAGGTTGGCTACCCTAGGTGTGGTAGTCAGCACTTCAGAGCATGGTCTGCTAGACCCAGGTTCTTGTTGTGGAAGCTGAATGGGTGATTTTGGACCAGTCACAGACTTTCAGCCTAACCTACCTCACAGGGTTGTTGTGCAAGTCAAAAGGGGGAGAAGAGAATGATGTAAGTTGCTTTTGTACCCATTGCAGAGAAAAACTGTACTTTTTCTCCTGGGGAACCATTGTTGTCAATCTCCTGGTGAGAGCTGGAGATCACTCAGAATTACAACTGCTCTCCAGATGGCAGAGATCAGTTCCCCTGGAGAAAATGGTGGGCTCAGTGTCCTTATACCCTGCTGAGATGGCCCTCCTATGGCAGCCAATTTGATGTAGCAGTCAGGGCATCAGAGCGTGGTAGAGGCTGCAGCTGTGTGTGGGAGAGACAGAAAACTGAAGAGTGAGGGGAAGATAATGGCAGGATGATGCTTGGTTGGGAAGGAGATAGAGTTGCCAGCTCCAGGTTGGGAAATTCCTGGATATTTGAGGGGTGGAGCCTGGAAAGGTTGGGGTATGAGGAGGGGTGGGACTTCAGACAGGTACAATGCCATAGACTCCACACTCCAAACCAGCCATTTCCTCCTGGGGAACCATTGTTGCCAATCTGAGGAGCCACTGTTGCCAGTCTCCAGGTGCGGAGTGGAGATCACTCAAAATTACAACTCCTCTTCAGGTAGCAGAGATCAGTTCCTCTGGAGAAAATGGTGGACTTTGTGTCATTATACCCTGCTGAGGTCGCCACAGCAAATTGACACTGAGTGCCCAAGGCCAGGGCATTTTCCCAGAGCCTCTTTCTAGAGCTTGTTGTATTTATTTCCACAACAGGCCTTATTCCTAGTAGTCATATATTAATAAGACTACTTTAAATATCATTTCTGTCAAACAATGACCAGTCCATTTTTTAAAACACTCTCCCATTGCATGTGGTCAGCTTACACACCTAGATCAATACTTGATGCATATATACAGGCTGAATGATGGTGCAAGTGAACATATATAAGAATCTGGCATAGTTTAGATATACAGATATGAAGACCCGAGTATGCTATTTGTTCAAAGCTCCTTTGTTCCTCATAGATTTTGTCTTTGATATGCATGATATTGGAATCAATATATTTTAACACCTTGCAATTTCTCTATAAAAAAGAAATCAATTTAACTTTTCCAGCAATGTCTACAAACTTAAAGACCTTTTTGTTAGATACAGTGTATACATTGGTCCTATGCTCAACTATGTTGAAATCTAAAAAGAAGCCAGCTGGAACAACATCTAGCTGTGCAGATGTTATTATCGACCCTTTGTGTGGCCATTTTTTCTGACCAAATACTATATTTTATGTTATTTGACACACAGCTTGTTTTCCCCCCATTTAACTTCTATTTTTTTTCCTATTTCTCAGACAGCAAAATTAAGATACATGGGGTAAGGTAGCATAGGATGCATCAGCTTGTGGTTTTCTCTTAAGTATTGAGCATATTTGTAGTTTTGCTTGTAGAAAATGAAGGCATTTCTGACTTTTAAAGACCATACATATTTCATATATTGCAATTTTATATGCTAAGTAAGTTATAAATGATGCATTTTTTATTGTTTAAAGCAACAACATTAGTTTAGGTTTTATAGGACAAGTATTGCCTGTATTTCATTTTTCCCCTAAATTTCCATTTTTTTCCTGGGGGACAAAAAATCCACACAGATTTTTGCTTTGTTTTGTTTTTCCCTGTGGCTTCAAAAGTTTCAGAAATTTATGTCGCTAGTGCAGCCCCAGAGGTACTAAGGTAGATGAAAGCTTAGTTTGTTTTCAGTTAGAAATGGTCCCGCAAATTTACAAAATTTAAGCAAAATGTTGCATTCCCTCCCTCTTCCTGTGATAGACAGCTAACCAAGCCACCTCCTTTCAAGCCAGCTGAAGCTTCTAAAATAATCTTTGGCCCCGTTCACACTGAGCATTTGCCCCGCTGAAGGCACGAGAGCCCTGCGGACTTTCCGTGCATGATCATACGAGCACATCTGGGAGGCATAGTGCTCCCATGGCCAACCCGTGGCTTCCCGTGGAAAACGTGGAGTAAAAAACTAGGAGGTCCGAAGTACTAGTTTCCAGAAACCCCGGGGCAAAGGCTGGCATCTGATCGCAGGAGCGCCAGTATCCCGTGGCTTCTGACACCCGCCCATGTCCCTGGGGTTTCCGGATGTTGTAAGTGTCCATGGGATGTGCACCAATGCTGAACAGCACATGCGGACACACAAGACACCGACAGCAGCCCACCCCCCTAATGGCGCATGCGCACTTCGCTGCTTTTTTGCTGCACTGCAGCAGCGTGGTGTGATCGGGGCGCAGAGCTGGAGTGTGGCAACCCGGTGGCCCGTGTGATCGGGCTACCGCGCCTTATTTAGCTCCGGGGCGAACTGCCATGCCTCTCCCGCGCGTTTTCTGGCCCGTATGACCGGGGCCTTTGTAGCAGTTCCATATTGAGTGTGTTGTAGTAGTCCAACCTGAATGCAGTCAGAGCACAGAAAACTCTAGCCAAACCAAGTACTACAAGGTAGCTTGGGGAAACGAGAGTTTGTTTCTATTCCATAAACCTGGATTCTAACCATGAGTTAAACCATGGTTTAGAATCTTTGTTAATGGAGATGTTTGGACTGTCCTCAGTTCTACTTATTTATTTGAATTTATTTCCTGCCTTTCTGTCCTTACAAGGCCACTAAGGTGGTGAATGATTTAGAACATACATGATAAAAATCACATTTTAAAACAATTGAAATCAACACCCCCCCAAAACCTCATTAAAACAAATTAAAACTGAATTAAAATATGCACAATAACCAGTAAAATAGGAATTAAAACATTGGTTAGGAAGGAGGGACCACTGAGGGAATCTGTCCGTATAAATAATTATCTTTTGGTTTTGCAAGATTCCATGCGCTCCCATTGGCTGTAAAATGCCCTCCCTCAGCCATTGGCCCATCAGCCGCCACTCAAGAGTACTCGCGTGCCATTGGCCGGGTGCTGGGTCTGCTCCTCTTCCCCACCCACTCCCCCTGGCAGACAGCTCTCTCTCCTGAGGAAGACAGTTCTCTTGACTCCTGTGAGGGACTGTCCCCTCAGTGGCTGTTGGTAGGCAGCCAAGCTTGGTTCCGTGAGTAAAAAAACAAAGGACTTTCAGCATAACCCCCTCCCCCGCCCATAACCCCGTCCCGAGTAGTCACTTTCCTGTCAGAATAAATGGAAAAAGGCTCTTTCTCCTGCTTAGCTTCAGCATGGCTGGCTGGCTAACGAAGTGGGCCAGCAACCATCAGACCATTTTCTTCAACTCCCCGCTGTGCGGCTGACTTTCCCCTAGGGCTGCCAATCTCCAGGTGGGACCTGGAGATCTCCCACTGTTACAATTGACCTCCAGATGACAGAGATCAGTTCCCCGGGAGAAAATGGTTGCTTTGGAGGGTAGACTCTATGGCATTATACCATGCTGAGTCCTTCTACACACACCCCAAATGCTGCCCTCCACAGGATCCACCCCCCCAAATCTCCAGGTATTTCCCTAATCAGAGTTGGCACCTGTACTTTCTCCTTTGTCAGTAAAAGGCCCTTTCCACACCTATGTTGGCCTTTGGGAGAAAACTCATTGGGCCCAGTCCTGATCAGGTTGCCAACTCCAGGTGGGCAATTCCTGGAGATTTGAGGGATGGAGCCTGGAGAGGGTGGGGTTTGAGGAGGGGTGGCACCTCAGACAGGTACAATGCCATAGACTCCACCCTCCAATCCAGCCATTCCCTGATGTGGAACCATTGTTGCCAATCTCCAGGTGGGGGCTGGAGATCACTCAAAATTGCAACTGCTCTCTAGGAGGGAGGGGGGAGGAGATGGAAAACTAAAGGTAGGTTGATGGTTGGCTGGGAGGGAGATAGGGTTGTCAACTCCAGGTTGGGAAATTCCTGGAGATTTGAGGGTTCGAACCTGGAGAGGGTGTGTGTTGAGGAGGGGTGGGACCTCAGACAGGTACAATGCCATAGACTCCACCCTCCAAACCAGCCACTCCCTCCTGGGGAACCACTGTTACCAATCTTGGGGGTGGGCTGGAGATCACTCAAAATTACTACTGCTCTTCAGGTAGCAAAGATCAGTTCCTCTGGAGAAAATGGTGGACTCTGTCATTATACCCTGCTGAGATTGCCACAGCAAATTGTCACTGAGTGCCCAAAGCCGAGGCACTCTCCCAGAGCCTCTTTCTAGAGTCCGTTGTATTTATTTCCACAACGGGCCTTATTCCTAGTGCCCAATAAAACAAAGAAGTTTTCACCTGCAGTTGGCTTTTCCTGCTGTGCCACCAGAAACCTTTAAAAAAAAGGATTGGGAGTTGCTATGGAGAAGACTCTTGACAGTTCCTTGGAGTGCAAGGAGATCAGGTCAGTCAATCCTAAAAGAAATCAACCCTGACTGTTCCCTGGAAGGCTGGATACTGAAGCTGAAGCTCAAATACTTTGGCCACCAAATGAGAAGGGAGCAGTCACTGGAGTAGACCCTGATGCTGGGAAAGATTGAAAGTCAAAGAAGAAGGGGATGGCAAAGGATGAGATGGTTAGACAGTGTTATTGATGCAACGAACATGAAATTGAGCAGACTCCGGAGGATGGCAGAGGACAGGAGGGCCTGGCATGATGTGGTCCATGGGGTCATGAAGAGTCAGACTCGACTGTGTGACTGAACAACAACATGGAAAATCAGAGAAAAGGTGCAGTACATATTTCCTGTTAAAATCCTGCAAGGAAAAGGACTAGACATTTGCTTTTAAAAAATGAAAGGTATTCTTAAATCAGATTTGGACTGGTGGGGCTTGTGTGGCGTTTCTGGGTTTCCTGATAGTAGTTCTACTTGTAACAATTCATCAGCTATTTGTCTTCTTTATAGTCTTCATTACCAGACACACTATTTTTTTCAAGAAACTTCTTTGTTTCAAGCACTACAGGTTATCAGACAATCAAACTGCAGAACAACTTAGGGACACAAAAATTCTACAAGCTTCAGAATTAAGTACAGAGTGTAGGAAAAATTAGCCTAGATAAAGGATGTATAGAGGGCCCAGGTGACAATAATCTTGGGTTGGACACAAAGTTGATAAATCAGAGATATGCTGAGAAAAAGAAAATGTAAGTGAATTACTAAGTAATGGAAGATCAGTCCATATTATCACCAACTGAGTTAAAAAGCATTTTAAATTGCAGATTCTCATGGCATCTTTGTGAAACATGCCATATTTTAACAAACATAAGACACAGGTGGAAGATGCACAATTTATTATATGCCCAGTGTAATAATTATAGAAAATTAAAATAACAGGATGGTTTGCTAGTTGTACCTTCTCAACTCCCTCTGTTGACAATAATTGTTGACAATAATTAAATGAGTTATGAAAGCAATGGAACAGAGAAGCACCAAAGTTCTATGTTTTGGGGACTTGTGGGAGACCATCAAAGTTTAGCGAGCAGCAGGATCTTGGAACATGCATAAGGAATTTGACCCTGGCAACAATGACAATTGTTTGGAGCAGCTAACAGAACAAGGGCAACAATCTGTCAGGAGCAGCCAACCAAATTAGATCATCTTGGAGGCCTTTTTGAAAAGCTGACCATTTGGCACCGTGGGAGGCCCAGGAAGAGTGCACTGAAATAGATGAGTACATCCTGAGTCATCCCAGAAATTAAAAATAAGAAAGTCAAAAATATTGGGGGAAACATCCTAACTGGATCTTTGCCTTTTTAAGAGTTTGCATGAGCTTTGGAGAATCTTTCCCATACTCTCCTTTTAGTAAAGCATGGGGAAAACTTTTCTATGGCCGTGGGAATTGTCTGCCTTAGAGATTATAAAAGCCTGAGCATATTCCAGAAGCGTTATAAAACCTGGCATTGGCTAGGATTAGACTTAGACAGAGTGGCCAATTCTTTGGGTATTAACATTTTAAATAATTGTTGCAAAAATTAATTAAAAAGTAGGGTACTCAGGTGGTAATCTTTATGCTCCAGACTAGTTTCACCCATGCAGAACCTCCTATTATTATTTCATAAGTTATTTCATAAGTTTTACCTGTTTAGGATATCCAAGATGGCATCTTCTTTTTCCTGATAAACATTTACTTCTGATGCTTCAGCTATGGTTGTGAAAGTCAAGAGGAGGATGAGAAGGTGTCAGAGTCTTGCAGCAATCAGTTCTGAACAAGTTCCTTCAGAATGGTTCAAGTTTACTGAGTACAGTAAAGGAGAGTCTTCTGTGCATACATGTAGTGTCAGAACTAATCCTAAAGGTGGGAGGGAATTAGATAAATGGGATTCAACGTGGTGTTCCCTGACAAGGTCGAGCCAATCAGGGCATTAGCTACAGCACACCTAAAATAATAGGTTCACAGTCCCAGCAAAGCATCAGGAGAGAGGTACCAAGGTCAGATGCTCAGGCTATGAGATAAGACTCAGTGAGGAAAAGTGAAAGTTAATATTCCAGCATAACAAGAAATAGTACATCAGCCACCACACACACACCCCACCAGCCATGGCAGCATAGCTGACAGAATGAACATTCTGATTGCTCCCTAGAACATTTTATCTGGTGGCTCCATCTGTCTGGTTTGTAAAAAACAGCATGGTGTAATGGTTAGAGTGTAGGTCTAGGATATGGGAGATGCAGATTTGAATCCCCATTCTACTATGGAAGCTTGCTTAGAAAACTTGGTCCTGTCACGTACTCTGAGCCTCACTTACCTCACAGGGTTGTTGTGAGAATAAAATGGAAGAGAGGATAATGACATAAGCTTCATGGAGTCCCCAACTTCCCATTGGGGAGAAAAGAGGAAGAATGTGCTGTTGAGTTGCAACCAAATCGCAGAGACTCCTTCCACAGGACATTTCAGGCATGAGATGAGCAAAGGCAGTTTGCCATTGCCTTCCTCTGTTTAGTGTCCCTGATCTTCCTTAGTGATCCCATCCAAGAACTGACCATGGCTGACTTTGCTTAGCTCCCAAGCCCAGATGAGCTTGGGTGAAACTGGGCTAATCAGGCTGCTATTGGGAATAAAGACAGGGTATAAACAAAATAAGTTAATAAATAAATGATATTTGCCTGAGCCACCAATTTTAAGATTTTTAAGGCATTACAGGGATGTGTGTTTCTTAATATTCTGCTCTCCACCATACCTAAATGGATCCCAAACTCAGCCTTGAATTCTGCTAGAGTGGTGCTCTCCTGGAGTTACAGCTGACCTCCAAACTAGAGAGATCAGTTGCCCTGGAGGAAATGGCAGTTTAGGAGGATGGGCTGTATAGTGTTACATCCCCAATGAACTCCTTCTCCTCCCCAAGCTCTGCCTTCTCCAGGCGCTGCCCCCAAATGCCCTGGAACTTCCCAAGGCAGTGTTGGCAATCCTACTAGAATTTGGCTGGAAGCCTAAAAGGAACAGACAGGGCTATTTTGGGGCAGGAACTCATAGGAATGGAGTTACAGCTGGTTTCTGAGTTGGCCAAGCCTATAGCCTCCCCCCCTCAGGTTCCCCAGGCACCTCGCAAGCCATCGGGTGCCTGGGGAAGCCAAACCAGAAACTGCCTTCCTTCCCTCGGGTTCCCTATGTGCCCCGCAAGCCACAGGGAACCTGAGGAAGTCAATCCTGGGAGGGAGCTATGCTGTAAGGGTGTGGCCTAATATGCTAATGAGTTTCTGCTGTTGGGTGTGGCCTATTATCAGGGGTCTTTTTGTAGAAAAACAGCTGCAGGAGCTCATTAGCATATGGTATGCTAATGAGCTATTAGGCTATTAGCATATGCCACACCCCCTGACATCATCAGAAGTGATGTCAGAAGGGGAAGCAAAAGCGGGGGAGGCATCTTCAAAGCCTCCCTCCCCTTCCCCAGCTGGCCTGGGTGGGGGAGCTAAGAGAGAAGAGGTTTAATGTTTAAACTCCTTCTCATGAGAGTTGGGCCACAGAAGGAGGAAAGAGGGAAGGAAAGAGAGAGAGTAGAGAGAAGGAAAGAAGGAAGGAAAGAAGGAAAGAAAGAGAAGGAAAGGGGTGGGAAAGAAAGAGAGGGAAGAAGGAGGGAAACAGGGAAAGGAGAGAAAAAGAGAAGAGAAGAAGGTGTGAAAGAAAGAAAGAGAGAAGAGAAGAAGGAGGGAAAGAGGAAAAAGAGAGAAGGAAAGGAGGGAATGAAAGAAATTTGGCGACAGTTTGGCCCCATTATATCCTATTGGCCATTGAAGTCAATGGTGAAAACATAGGGTATATTCTGGGGGCTGGAGGGGAGGGGGTTTGAGGGAGAGGCTCCA
The DNA here is from genome assembly GCA_029375565.1 of Gekko gecko. NCBI lineage: Eukaryota > Metazoa > Chordata > Lepidosauria > Squamata > Gekkonidae > Gekko > Gekko gecko. The sequence continues at coordinate 44,698,088 of JAPDNY010000009.1, forward strand.
AACTCACAGGGTAGCTGATGGAGCCTCTCCCCAAGACACCCACCAATTTTCAAGAACATTGGACCAGGGGGTCCAATTCTAAGGGCCCCAAAACAGGTTGCCCCTATTCCCTCCATTGTTCTCTATGGTGGGAAAAAAACGTTACTTTTATTCCACCATAGAGAACAATGGAGGGAATAGGGGCAACCTGTTTGGGGGCCCATAGAATTGGACTCCCTGGTCCAATGTTCTTGAAACTTGATGGGGTATCTTGGGGAGAGGCTCCATCAGCTACCCTGTGAGTTTGGAGCCTCTCCCTCAAACCCCTCTCCTCCAGCCCTCAGAGTATACCTTATGTTTTCACCATTGACTTCAATGGCCCATAGGATATAATGGAGCTGAAATTGACATTCGGCTGCCTGAAAGTCTCCCGGGGATACCGGCTGGGGGCGGGGCTTGGCTCCTGAGCTCCCGGAGCTGTGCTCCGGTGGGCTCCCCCCCCCAAAAGACCCCTGCCTATTATGCTAATGAGTTCCTGCTGGGCTTTTTCTACAAAAAAGCCCTGGGAACAGGCAATTCTTTTTCCTATGGTGGGAGTTCTTGGGCAACAAAGAAATGTAAAATGCTTCTAGTGAAAGATGTTGGCTGTAGTTCAGCACAAAAATTTCCTAGATGAAAGAGGGCATCCCTACGCTTATTGCTTATGGAATTGAAAGCTAGCCTTCTGAGCTCAAAGCGTTCCACCTGCTATAGCCAGCAATGGGATCCTGGCATGTGGATGGTGCTCTGGACCACAGCCATTCTGCCATGGTTTACATCTAGGCCATGTCCTCTTCTGTCATCTTCCCACTGGGATATAATAGCCAGGTAACTGCAATGCAGTCAGCATAACAACTGTCAATCTGCTTAAGTTTCAGCTAATTGATTGCCTGTTATATTGTCTTTTTCTCCCTGTACATGAGAGGAGAACACATACCAAAAGTTTCAAAGAAGGAAGGGCAAGAACATCAAGACTCAGGCACAACAATGAAAACTGATGAGCATTTATAAAATATGTGAACCATCTCACTGCTGCCTTTTGCAGATATTCAACAATCATAAATAAATCCTTCCTAGTTCAGGGAGCCAGAGCAAATATGATATTTAAAGTGCAGCTAATCTGTATCAATGGTGCCTGTGACAATGAATGAAAATGTTTACCTTCTTTTCCACTTCAAGAATTTGGACCTAATATATCTTGTGGTTAATGTACTTTGATAGGATTTTCTACCAAGGGGATTTTTGTTTTTTGGCTCAGGAAGTATCAAAATTAAACGAGTATGTGAAAGCAGTTGTCTCTATTGGGGTATTTTCTGTCAGCCATGGAATTCAGATCCTTTAAAAAGTAATTGGTAATTTCATCAACCCAGCTAATATGTATTGTGACTTCTATTTCTGCTCCCTCCCCCCCAAATTTGTGGTTTCATTAATCAGCCTGTTTGTTGTCCAAGAGATAGAATTTAAAAAAGAAAGCAGTGCTTGATGATATTATTTTCATCTTCTTTTAATTCTGAACACAGTGGAGCTCCATAGAAACAAAAACAAGTGGCAGAGATCAATTTTTACAATCACTGATGCAAAATGCATGTGCTGTGTTTGATGAATGTTCCAACCCTGACAAAGAATCTCGCTTCATTGAGAGGCTGCCAGATACTTTATATGAAGTCTGGACCACAGGATTTTTTTTCTTGATCCATTGCCAGCTTTTAAAAATTAAGAGTTATAAATCCATTGTAAAAATGTATTTACAGCACACACACACACACACACACACACACACACACACACACACACACACACAGATAAATAAAAACAATGGATGCTTTATTTGGTGGTCTATTAAGAACCAGCTAAGGAAAGCTTCACATGCACTACCCTGGGCTGTATACCAGCACTCCTGATGGTGCGGAGCCTTCTGGTGTCCCAGGGAGTCTTCCTCTGGTAGAGAGGGCTTCGTCTCAAGAGGAAGGTTCAGATAACTCCTTTACAGCTTTCTGAGCAACCAGGTAGAGACAGCATGGACAGGAAGAGAAGGCTGCAGGGTAAAGCAACACCTCGGCTCCCCTGTAGTTTGAGAAGCAATTTATTGATATGGTGCCTTTCTAGGGATGCCAGTCCCCAGGTGGGGCTGGGGGATCCCAACAGCAGCCACCCATGGCCACCCCTCTGTCTCACTTCCTGTGTGATTTAAAGGGCCCTCCAGCTGATTGGCTGGAGCCTGGAGTACATGGCCTGCTGATCATCTGGAGGGCCCTTTAAATCTTACAAGAGAGGAGGGAAAGGGAAACCCATTGGCCACACACCTGAACTCCAAGTGGCAAATTCTCCACTTGGAGTTCAGGCATGCTGGGCATTGACACCCCCCACTTGCAAAAACCATTTAAAGCTGGCACCAAGGGTGTCTTCCATGGGGCTGTGTCCCAAACATGATGCTGTCACTTCTGCATGATGTCATTGCATTAGGGACAACCCCTCTCCCTCCAGGAATGCCCCCAAAGTCCCCTGCCAGGGAGGAGGCAGAACCTGGCAACCCTATGCTTTTCTGCCCTCACATGGGCTATCAAGATGGCTACCAAATTAAAACATACTTAGGCCCCGGTCATATGGGCCAGAAAACACGGGGGGGGGGGAGGTGTGGCAGTTCGCCCTGGAGCAAAATAAGGCATGATAGCCCAATCACATGGGCCACCGGGTTGCCATGCTCTGGCGCAGAGCGCCGATCACACAGCGCAGCTACAGCATGGAAAAAAAGCAGCACAGCAGAGCATGCAAGCCATGCTGTAGTAAAGGGCGCATGTGCCATTGAGGGGGTGGGCCGCTGTCAGTGTCTTGCATGTGCACATGCATCATTCAGCATTGGTGCGCATCTCATGGAAACTTACAACATCCGGAAACCCTGGGACATGGGCAGGCGTCAGAAGCTGCGGGATACTGGTGCTCCCATGATCAGACACTGGCCTTTGCCCCGGGGTTTCCAGAAACTAGTACTTCAACCCTAGTAGTTTTTTACTCCGTGTTTTCCACGGGAAGCTGTGGGTTGGCCACAGGAGTGCTACGCCTCCCAGATGAGCTGGTATGATTGCGCATGGAAAGTCCGCAGGGCTACCGTGCCTTCAGCGGGGCAAATGCTCCGTGTGAATGGGACCTTAATAAAATCACATGTTAAAACCATTAACCCCTCCCCCCCAAACACATACCCCTCATTAAAAAGTTGGATTGACAACCAGAGTTGAGGTCAGCTGGGCGGTATCCCAGAACATATATGGGTCATGTATTGCCATTTTAGGCACCCTTTCTTCACAGAGCTCAGAGCAAAATACATGTTCCTCACAAACCATGAGTTAGGTTACACTGAGAAAGTAACTGGGCCAAAAGAACTCAGTGAGCTCGGTGGCTGAATGAATATATGAACCAAGACCTCCCCAATCCTAATTCAACACTAGGAGCTCTACACAACACTAGCTGTCACATAGAAGCAGCATGATAGAGCAATCCACAGAAGGTGAAATGGATGTATGGCTGCCATATCCCTACTGTACTGTGAAAGTCTCTCAAGATCTGGATCCTGAGTAACTTGCAATACACAGAAGGAAGGTTACATCGCAGAAAGGGATATAAGCCTAGACCAGGCCTGTAGCTACAGTGGGGCATCTCAGGGCCCGGCCCCCTGATTTACCACCAAGCCCCCCCCCGACTTCCTATCCAGCCCAGATGCTCCCTTTGGGGAGTGTGTGTGCAGGGATGTGTACGGGGTGCTCCCTGATTTATTTAAAGCCCCCCCCCAATTTAAAAATCCTGGCTACGGGCCTGGCTTAGACCTCCTTTTCCCTGGTTTTCCTGCACATTCCTTTGCATGGGATTGAAAATGTGGGAAGGGAGAATCAGGATTATTTTACATGTGGGTGTGTTCCTGTATTTTAGCTAATGTGTGTCATGCAGGCACATTCCTCAGGGACAGTTGCACCACACATATCCATGCGGTGAGTGAATGAACTGCTATATTCAATATGATCATACCATCTCTCATTCTCTTTGATGTGGCTATAAAGATCAGGAGGCAGATATAATACTCCTACAGAGTATTTCCGTGCCACAGTATGTATTTTGGAATACCCCCACAATAGCTTACAAGGGTGACTGTGGTATAGATTCCTTCATATAGTATGTATATTGAAAGCACTGAAGAAGGCCTTTGAGTCCGATCAGATGGCTCTTTAGATCCATGTGGGGCACGATTGCCTCACAGATCTAAAGTTACTGTCCAGACACAAACATCTGGGAAACATCCCTCTTCTGTGGGCATCCTGTTTTGTCATGTTTTGGAGCTGTACTTAAAAGATACCACTTTAAATCTGGGGTTTTCGGTTACCTGCAGGACAACTGCGAACTTTCATCTGTCTGATCATTCCACCAGCGCGCAATCCTCCCATCGGGGTGGTCTGACATCAGACCATCCCAAGTGGGAGCCATTTTAAAAAATCTCTACACATGTGCGGATCAACAAGGATGTGCTGTCACATCTATGCGCATGCACAAAAAGGTTTTTTAAAAAACCCACCCTGCGCTTCCTTCTACAAGGATCCGCTGTAACACCTATCTGTCTAGACAATCCACAACAGAGGCAACGCGCAGTAAGGCGATTCCCCCAGGGGATGTCTGGTCATGTGATGATGGATTAAGAAGATCAGGATCAAATTCAAGCTGGCATAATGGTGGATTAGCTGCCTGTCTGAATGCACCCTTAGTGGCCCAAATGTACCTGGTCCAATTTTATTGGTTTATTGTTTCCATTCAGAATACTAAGAGTATTCTGTATTGTATGTTATGTGGACTGCACAGTGTAGGACCTGTATAGCTTAAAGGCCTATTTTGTTTTTAATGAACTATTTAAGTGCACTGTAATTTTGTTGAGTCTTCTTTATATATGTTTGTAACATCAACCTTCTAGGTATCACATTCCTCAGGGAATCATGAGTGGCAGCCATTCTTACTGAAAATGTGCTTGATTGCAAACTTAGAGTTGCCTCTTCATAATATGTGAAAGATCCCTAAAACTGTCTCTGAAGGTAAAAGTTAATGGAATTGTTGATAAGATCTGTATCTGTAGCTAGCAACCAGTGAAAGAGTAGCTCTGTGGAGTTCAGATTCATCTTTACTTCCCCATTTGTATAATAAATTATGAGGGATTTTTTTTTCTGGAAAGTGCAATTTGTACTTTAATTTGGGTTTTTTTTAACAATTTGTATTTTGTAGCTTTAATTTGTATTTTCAACAGAGATGGTTGCTAACATATTGACTTTATCTGTATTACATTTACATGGACAAATTCACATATGTGCACATATGTGCAAGCTTTCTTCCCTCTTTATTCGGGTCACAGGAATAAATTCCTGGCTAAGGTTCTGGTTGATTTATAGTTTTTCTCAGATTCTGAAAAATTAGCTTTTATGGTCTCTGATGTGGAGCCTTCTATGTCTGACAGAGTGGCTCTTTTTGCCCTGGCAGCTAGGAAGATCAGAGAGAATAGTGCCTTTTAGAATGTCCTCAACTGGATTGTTCTTGTTGTATTGAGCTGAATGTGAGTTGAGGTTTTAGAATTCTAACTTTGTCTGTTTGTAAATATGTTTCAAATGTTTTAATGTTTCAGATATGTTTTAATCTTGAAGGCCAATGGCCATGAACAATAAATTTACTAGTACTATTACTACTGCAAGCTTCCCTATTAATAAATGAGCTGACTCTTTCTGTGGAATGAATGGAAAATTCTTGCAGCGGTGGGCATTCTGTATGAGCATCAGAGCTTCTGTTTACACAGGGAATCTTAGGGCTGAGGAGAATTTCTTGCTAGACCATTATAGAGAAATGATTAAAAGCATGTTCCCAAGCTGCTCGCTTTAGAACAGTCCCATTAAATGTTTGTGAATAGCTCTGTAATCATCATCTTCATGTATTCTGATAGCCAAGAGTGGGGCAATTTGTGGAGAACTAAATCCACAGATCAGAGCCGCACAGAAAGAAAACAGTCCTGCAAACTTGGGGGAGCCCCCCAGGTTCATAAAAAAATCTGAAAACAGTTAAAAAATGGGAGGAGTTAACCCTCCCCCCAGTAAAATAGCTCTGTCTCTGCAAATGCAGAGAATACACCCTATCTCCTCTTCCTCTGTCAGCAGATGATAACAATGAAAACTAGGGCAATGACAGGGGAGAGGAGGCCTTTGTGGGCCTGGCAGTGAAGGGCAGGAGCTACACTGGGCTGACTAGTAGCCATGTGAAGAGAGAGACACCTTGGCAGGCCCACATGTTGAAGCTGAGAGCTGTGCAGAGCTCACTTGCAGCTGTTTGGGGGGTGGGGAGCAAAGCCTAGGCAAATCCAGTGGTGGAGGCTGGGAGCCAAAAAGGGCTTCCTTGGGTAAGGAGACCTTGGAGGACCCAGCAGCAGAGGCCAGGAGCCATGTGGGCTCACTGGCAACCATGGTGAGAGCAGAGAGGAAGCCTTGGCAAGCTCAGCAGAAGAGGCTGGGAACCAATGTGCCCTCTAAGCTGTGGAGTCTTGTGAGCAAAAATTCTACTTTGTGAGCTACTGGCATTAAAGTTGTGAGCAAGCGATTTGGCTGCTGAATACATTAGTTTGTTCTGGAGCCATCCTTCCTGAGTGAAGACAAAAAAATTGTGAGCTGGAGGCTAAAAAACTGTGGGCTAACTCACACTAACTCAGCTTAGAGGGAACATTGCTGGGAACCATGCCAGATTCACTTGCAGCCTTCAGAAAGAGAGAGGACGTCTCAGCAGACCCTGTGGTGGAAACCAGGAGCTGTGCTGGGCTCACTTACAGCCATTGGGATGGGGGGAAAGGAAGCCTAGGCAAGCCCAGGGTAGGAAGGGTAGAAAACTGAAGATGGGGAGCAGATAAAGGTAGGTTGGTTGGTGGATGGGAAAGAAAGAAAAGAAAAGGGGGAAAGACTATGGAGACTTTCAGGGAAGGGAAAGAATGAGATCCCCCCCAACAAGAATGAGATCCCCCCCCCTAATTCTCAAAATGGACCCATCTTTGGATACTTAAGCTCAGAGACTGAGGCCATGAACATGCAAGCCACATCTTTCTTCAAAGTTGAGAAAGGGGAGGACGGGACAGATTTGCAGAAAAATCTGAAACCTAAAAAAATACATTGGGGTTGAACATACATATGTGCCATCAGGCTGCATCTGGCTTATGGCGACCCCAGCAAGGGGCTTTCAGGGCAAGTGACCACCTTCCTTGGTGGTCTCCCATCCAAGTACTGACACTGCTTAGCTTCTGAGATCTGATGACATCAGGCTATACCATGTGGTGTGAACTATTCAAGGCCAGGCCTGTCAGCAACTAACAGGTGACTTGCTACCACACAGCTTGTGTGACTCGCCCAGGCCCTGCAGTAACCAGCTAATAACTCACTACTGTTCACCAGCAGCCACCACATGAAAGCCAGGATGATACAGTGCTAAGTGTGTCATACTAGGGTTTAGGAGACCTAGGTTCTAAACTCACTCTTCCATTAATGGGTGACCTTGGGTCACTTATTCACTCTCAGCATAACCTGTCTCAAAGGTTTGTTGTGAGGATAAAATGGAGAAGAGTAAATAAGTTGATAGAATCTGATACAAGCTGGTTTGTGTCCCCATTAAGGAGAAAGGCAGTGTATAAATGAATGAAGTAAATAATAAATCAAACTGAGGATTAAAAAAGCAGGAATCTTGGTGGATGGGGAGAAGAGAAGTAAGTAGGAAAGGGGGAAAGGATATGAGAAATGTCAGGAAGACAGAAAGAGGAAATAGTGTGGGGAGAAGGATTCAGAGAAAAAAATCCCATGAGTTGGTGCAGGATTCCCACTTCTCTTATGTTAATATGCATTATTAGTGTAGCAGTATAGTGTAGCAGTAATAATATAAGAATTTAAAGCAGAGATTCTGACAGTGATCCATTGCTTCTTGCACACTGTGTTGTATTATGTTGGTTTGTCTTAATAAAAAGTTTTAAATGGGTTTTGTTTTTGGATTTTGGTGTTGACTAAAATTTACCTTTTTAAAATGACTACCAATGAAAGACTTTTTTGAAGAGAAGAAGAGTAGTAGTAGTAGTAGTTGGATTTATACCGCACCCTTCACTCGGAAGATAAAGAAGAAGAGTTAGAATCATACCCTGTCCTTCTTTTGGAGTCTCAGAGCAGCTTACAACCTCCTTCCCTTCCTCTCCCAACAGACATCCTGTGAGGTAGATGGGGATGAAAGAGCTCTCAGAGAAGTGGTCTTGAGAGAACAGTTCTGTGAGAACTGTGACTGACCCAAGGTCACCCAGCTGGCTGCATGTGGAGAAGTGGGGAATCAAGCCTGGTTTTTCCAGAGTAGAGTCTGCCACTCTTATCCACTACATCAAACTGGCAGAAGGTAACCAATAAAGGAAGGGATACTTCAATTGGAGGAAAAAGAAGCTGAGAAATTTCAGTAGGTAATACCGATGCAAATTGTCATATATTGTCTCTTTACTGAATGAAAACTAGTCTCCAGTGTTATTGTAAGTAGTACTGTTTTTCCTTTGCTTTCAGCCTTTTAGCACTATGGGTTGTTGTATTTTCAATGGGAGGGCTTCTGTTTTACTTCTTGTTCTTAGTATGCCAAGTGTGGAACAAGATACTAGCAGCCACACTCTGTGTCTACTGAAGCCAGCAAAACGTTCTGCACAGGATGCTGCCAAAGAGCTATTAAGATCATGGTCTGGAAGATATATTTTTTTCTCTACCAACCACTACTTTTGTTTGGCTTTTTTACCGTTGAGCCAGATGAAGAGTTCTGCAGAACTCAAAAGCTGTCACGCTGGTTATGTTATTGTGGTGGTCTAAATAAAAAAATATTGTGGAGCTTTTGCTTTTGGAGATTATTTATAAAACCGCTATCATTACCAGTGTCATATCATAATACTCTTCCAAAGATATCATATTTGTATGTTTGCAGATGTGATTTAAATGTTCCATGATAAAACTTCCAAAACCTGGTTGGTAAAGCTGAGTTTTTAGAAGGGGTTGCATTTTTTCGGTATTGTGTCTCAACTGAAAGTGAAAATTAGCTATTGAAAGAAAAATCAGTGGTGATGCTTAAAAAAACAACAACAACCCCTAATCATACAAGTTTCCATTTCAGCCTTCCTAGAACTGCATAAGTTTTGCTATATCATTATCATAATTATCAGCTTCAACTGGATGGAATATGTAAAATATTTCTATGATTGCTTAAACATGAGTCAACCATTGAATAGTTTACTAATGACAGATGCTAAGAGGAAGTGACTTCTCATTCAGAATCATAAGCCTTTGTTTCTCATTACTGTGCTGCTAATATTGGAGCGCCAGGTGCCAGAAATCTTACGCACGGCAGGTAACTGTGCACAGGTGTATCTATCATACAGTTCCCCACAAAGAATTTAGTACCTCCATAATCAAGTGTTTTTCAGCACTTAATTAAGAACTGTTTGTTAGAACTAATTAGCCAATATTTATAAAGTGTTTTGCTCATGTAAATCACTGAGCATTAACTTAAATATTAGCACATACAAAGTAAATATTTCTATGTTAATTACCATGGGAAATAACCATAAAAGGTAATTTCCAAAAAATAATATTGATGCAAGTTATTTCTTTGTATTCCATTTGGATACTGTTTGTTCAATCATGTGTACATTTGAGGCCTGAGTCCTCCCTAGCGATGGGTACGAATCACAAAAATGCAGTTTGTTTCATGGTTTGTGGGAGAACCATGAACTGAATCATGAACCCCATGAACCCAGCAGGCTAGCATATGAACCAAACTGGGTTCATGAGGTTTGGGCCCCAAAACAGCTGAGCCACAGGGGAAGCTTGCTCCTGTGGCTCAGTTGTTTTGGGCTCTAAATGGAAAGCTCCTTTAAACAGCTGAGCCGTACAGAGCAGTTTGCTCCACATAGCTTAGCTGTTTAAAGGGATTTTCTTGGAGAGCACTGGCTGCCAAAGAAAGCCCCTTTAAATAGCTGAGCTTAAACAGAAGGGAGCAGGCTGTCCCCGCAGCTCAGCTGTTTCCAATATGTTCCTTGCACTGTCCAAGAAAGCCCCTTTTAACAGTTGAGCCACTCAGCTGTTTTTTATGAAGAGAACCACCATGAACCACCATGAATTGCATCAAAATTCATGAAAGTTCATGGTGGTTCTTCAGTTTGTGAACATTGCCTTATGAACCACAAACCAGCCAAGGTTTATTACAAATTTTAATTCATCAACCAGTTTGTGCCCATCCCCAGCCCTCCCAGTGTGAGGTCAGAATGACATCATAGCCAATGGAGTTCTACCACACTCTAGCCATTATCTGAAATAGGGAGCTGCATACTTTCTGTTTCTTCATCCTCCCTTTCCATCCCAGGCTGGATGGGAATTTATTTGTGCTTGAATCTCAGCAAATTGTGTATGAGGGTATACTCTGGATCAATTCCAAAAGCAGAGTTTCCTTTATGATTTTTGCAGAACTTGGAATGCAACTGTGATTGTCTTTTACCTAGGCCAAATAATGAAATTTGACAGTAAAGTTGACATTCAAATTATGACCAAGTTACTTACTGTTTCTCAGGGAAATGACTGAGTAGGTACTAGTGGAGCAACTGTAGGTGCTGCTGGGTGACAAATTTGCAATCCACACTTTTTAATGTGGTTTCAAACATGTTTTTGGAACAGACACTACCATGGTAGTTCTGGTACTGCAAATGTATCTTCTTGCCAATACTATTCAGTGTCTCTGCTGCTTTTGATATGATGAATCATGCTTTATTGTTGCAATGTTTGAAAGTGAAAGTAGGGATTAAAGGCATGGTTCTGAAGTGATTTAGATCTTTTCTAACAGGTCACGTTCAAAAACTGGTGACAGGAAAGGGAAAATCTGCTTTATCCTGGAGAATTCCCCAGGGTTCACTGTTCTCCTATGCTTTTCGATATTTATGTGATATTCTTACTGATATCACCCATATGTTAGGAGAGATATATGATCAATAGGCTGAGGAAACCCTACTATATGTCTGTGTAAAGAAACCTCTATGCAGCAGTCTCTGAACTGAACCAATGCCTGGCAACTGTAGTAAAGTTGTTGAAGGAGATGTAGCCCAGAGGTGCTGCCTTTACCCTAGGGTAGCCCCAACAACAGGGGCACCCCACTTTCTAACCTGAGCCAGAGACCCCTGGGCCCAGACCAAGGAAGGCGATCTTGGTTCCGAACCACAGAGATATGAAAAGCCTTGTAAAAGGATCTCCATTTTCAGGTGGCAAAAAAGGGCAGCCCTCACAGGAGAAAACAACCTCCAGTCTCCCCCCCACCCCAGGAGAGGCATGCATACGAAAACAATGGGTTCCACCAGGTAGGTATCTGCATTTCTAAAAGCTATTCAGGTGCCACCTGGCAAATAGTCCTCCAGAACTTCACCTAGGCCTTTTGGGTGACCTAGCCCTATGTAAGAATCCTTTGTCTCCAAGCCTCTTTTTCCTGCTCTATCCCTCAGGATACCGAGATAAACCAATCATAAATTGAAATGTTTAGCAATCCTTCCTGATGCTAATCAGGGGCTCATCTCCCACATTTTGTCTATACTTGAGAACCTTTTCAAACTACTCTGACTGGACTATTAATGGTGAGAAAACTCGGTCAACTAGCCACCCAGCACCTGGCTGATTTAATCAGGCCATTGTTAAGACTGACTCTGCCTCCCTGGAACGTCATTTGTCATATCCAGGTCTGGCTCCTCCTGATGCTGAACCCCCTGGGACCCAGGACTGGCCCAGGTAATCTTTTGTCCTCACCTGAAACAAGCCCCTCAAGACCTCCCAATGGTCAGCATTGTTTTCCAGAGTCTATATCCATCCACGCACACACCCCACTCACTCTCTTTCTCTGCCTCCCCATAGCACATAACACTGGCCATTGGCACTTTTCTCTTTAAGGACTTCTGCACGTCTGGATGGGTAATATTACCCAGTAACTGACCCCTCTATTTCACTATCAATCACCTCTGCTTTTCTTAGTCCTGTACTGCTTGCTCTTTTGAATGTTTAGTGTGCTTGTAATTAAGTGAAATACTTTAATAAAAACAATTTAATTTACTCTTCAAATCTGGAGTTTTCCTATTGTGCTGGACCTTGGTATACAAGTGATGTGCAATTCCTATACCCCTGTGGAATTGCCTGCTGCCTAGTTAATTTCTCCAAACAACAAGGCAGGCCATTGGTGGTAACAGTGAACCAGCTGAAATCGAATCCCAAGTAAGATGGAAGTGCAGATGTGGAATGGTATAATATAGTTTCCTTCATCTTGACAGATTTCAGAAGCTAAGCAGGGTTGATACTTGAATGGGAGACCACCAAGGAAGACTTTTAGTTTGCTGTGTTTTATTGTCCCTATGTTGTGGATAAATATAGGCTTAAAAATAGTCTTAATTATGAAATTAATGAATTGATTAATGAGAATCATGCCTGCTGATCATCTCACTCCCTAGCTCATTTCACACATTTTAAGTTTATTTAATACAAATTTGAAAAATGAAGGCATAATGAGACATGACAAAGAACAAGTTTTGCCAGCGTAAAGGAAAAACCCAAGCTGAGTTCTTCCTCCTCTCCCTTGTACTATGTATCAGTTCAAACACATAATGTAATGCCATCATATTTTTCTGAGATGATACATTACTAGCTAACTCTGGATTGGTTACCTGGTAAATGTGTGGTACGATTATGTTTTGTCATGCATGTCAATTGTACATGATTACAGTTTAAAAGGGAAACATGATACAAAAAATGGCCAAGGTCAGTGACTTGGAGACAGCACAGTGTTTCCAGGAGTGCAAGAATTTCTGCCTTACAACAATAACCTTCTTCTTTCCCCCAAGAAAAAAGGATTTGGGGGGATTTGGGGCTACCATAGGAGTGGGGAGCCAACTGCAAGAATCCATGTGGAAAAGTCCTTTTGCTCGTGTAAGCATGACATGGGATCCAATCCAATGTGTTATTGTGCTCTGAGCTGTTCATTTTAATATTATGGTTTATCTACATGCTTGTAGAAAAGTTCATATTTTTGAGTCTGCACTTTTCTTAATACTACCTCAGAGTCTGTCTTTAACAAAAGTGTAAGTCTCTTTTGGTTTTGCCTGTTTTGATTTTTTTAAAAAATCCTGTGAACATTGCAGGCAAGTTTCCCTTCCTTGTGATGTCTGGCTGGGGTGTCTGCCAAGCTTCTGTGGGGTTATTTTGGGGAGCCCCTGTGGAAATTCTGGGGATGCCTGGTGTGCCTTTCTGTCCTTCATAACCTGTCTTTTTAGTCCTGAGCAGTGGCCCTACCAGCTTCATGTGCATTTCCTTTTAACCTCGGATTAGAAGTATTCACCCTGATGGATGGGTGTGTTCTGGACCCAGTTGCAGGGTAGAATTATACACCACTGTTGGTGGGTGTCCTCTGCATCTGTGTGTAAGCCTTAGGTAGTAGTGGGTTCCTTGGCTGAGTTCCCTTATACCCTCCCAGCTGCCATGGTGGTACTTTGGGGAGCCCCTGTTGAAACTCTGGGGGTGTCTGCCTTTCCATCTGTCCTTGAAATGCTGGCTGTGTGTTTCAGCCTGGGGGAGGGCTGTGAGTGTTGTCAGCATGCTTTGGGTTTGGGGTGTCAGGGTTGGACTCAGGGTTTCAACCAACGTGTCTACATATGTTGTTGCACACTTTTGAAGTTTGGTTGTCAGGGGTGGACTCAGGACTTTGAGCCACCACATCTACATACATCTCAGGGCTTTGAGCTACCATGTCTACATATGTCATTGCATGATGGTGATGGTTTGGGTCTCAGGTGGACTTGGGCACATTGCACTGATTTTGCTGGCCTGACAAAAATGTCTCCCACCTTCAGTTTCCACTGCCAAAATTCTCAGGGACTTTGATTCTGTTCTGCTGGGCTTTTTTGGCTGTTTTTTCCCCTCCATTGGAAACAATGGAATAATATTAATAATAAGAGTTGGTTTTATACCCCAGCATTCACTACCTGAAGGAGTCTTGGAGCAGCTTACAATCACCTGCCTTCCTTCCTCTCCCCACAACAGACACCCTGTGAAGTATGTGAAGCTGAGAGATCTCTAAGAGAACTGTGACTGATCCAAGGTCACCCAGCTGGCTGCATGTGGACGAGTGGGGAATCAAACCCAGTTCTCCATATTAGAGCCCACTACACCACAGGTAGCTCTCTTAGTAGTTCCATGAGTAGGTGGGGCTGAGAGAGTTCTGAGGGAACTGTGACTTGTCCAAGGTCACCTAGCAGGCTTCATGTGGAGGAACTGGGAATCAAACAGGCCTGTAGCTGTGGTGGGGCCTTCTGGGGCACAGCCCCTCAACTTCCTGTCAAGGCTCTCCAACTTCCTATTTACCCCAGCTCCAAGGGCCATAGGCTGGTGTTTGGGACACCTGTTGGAAAGACTGGGGTTTTGCTCAGAGACAAAAGAGTGCTCCTGAGCACATGCCAAGGGCAATGGATTGATCTGGGGTGAGCAGCCAGTGAAGCGGAGCAACCTGCCACTCCCCCCCAAAAAGAAAAAAGTACTACCCTCAAAGAGTAGAAAGGAAGCTGGGGGCAGTGCGGGCTGCAGAGGCCACGGGGGTTGGTACCAAGGATCCAAGGGCAGAGTGGGGCATCCAGACTGTGCCACTTGCACCCTTCTGTCATCGCCGCCGGGGAACATGCCACCCACCTGTCCATGCCAGCAGGAGCAGAGAGACATGGTGAGTCCTCACGGTCTCACAGAATGCCCAGGGGGCCCGCCTCCATGGTCAGGCTGCAGACAGGGCACAGTGGCCCTGGCACTTTCAGAAGGCACTTGCCGCCCCCTTCTGCTGCTCCTTGATTCAGCTGAGGGGGTGGCGGTCATGGCGGGGGGAAGGAAAGGTGAGAACTGATTTAGTGCTGCTGGATCCTGGTGCACCCTTCCCTCCAGTCACCATGCAGGAAGACCAGGTTGGGCAGGGACTGGCCAGCCTACCTGAGTTTTTTTTTTAAATTTTATTTTCACTTTAGTTCCCCCCAATATTTTAAAAGGCCCCCCAAACTGAGAAAACCTGGGTACGGGCCTGGAATCAAACCCAGTTCTCCAGATTAGAGTCTGCTGCTCTGAACCACTACACCACACTAGCTCTCAGTACACGTTTGTGTGGCATTCTACTTTTAGTGGAAATGATAATAACTTGCATTAGAATATGGTTCTATACCTTTCCCAAATGTCTATTCAGATGTGTTAATAACTGTACTTGCAGAATGCTTTGTGCCGTCAAGAACTTTGGGATGGGTAGTGGGGGTCTGGCTGGTCACAAAGTACAACCACTCTTCCTAGCCCTGGATTCTGGGTAATATGAATTTGGAAAACATATAGAACAGATGTGTAGAAAACTCAGATCCAGTTGTTCAGATGCTATTTAAGGCTGAATAAACCTGGTTTGTTCTACAAAAGTTCACTACCGTACTTTTTCCTTGAAGAATTGCTCTATCAAATAAGTCTTGAAAGGCATTTTTTCTCTTAGAAAGAAGACCTTGGAGAAATATTTTATAGAGGCACTTTGTTTTGAATACTGAAAGGTTGTGTGGTGGTTTTTTTTTGTTTTTTTTTATGAGAATATAAACAGGCATCAACCAGGGATACGTACTAAGCTGGGGAAAGTACAACAGGTATTGAACACCATCAATTTTAGTTTTTCATTTTCTTCATGTCATTTTTGTCAGGTTTATTGAAGGGTCTTTTCTGTAATGTTTCTGTGTGGGACATCTCATGGATATACTAACAGGTAATACATGATGACTTGGTCTTATGTAGCACCACTGCTGAAGTTCCAGTTCCTGATGCTGAACTTTCTCAAACTAAATGGAACAGCTGGAAATAATCCATGGCCAATACATTTTAGAAAAGTAAATCATGTTTACTGTTCTCTGTTTTCTTCATTTTAGTAAAGTCATAACCATTTTTGACACCTCAAAATATGCCCTTTAAAGAACGAAGGATCTAAGCTCTTAACTGACACCCCCCCACACCCAATTTCAGTTTTAATTATGGCATTTTAAAATATAAGCTACTTTTGAACATGGCTGACCTGTTTGTGTTGTGAAGCAATATGAGCCAGTACAAAATATACTGGAACATGTGCACCACACATGTGTATGCATAATACATATAATATGTAGCCACCTTGTGGGGACAGGCTCTGGCTCAGTGGAAGAGCCTCTGCTTGTCATGCAGAAGGTCCCAGGTTCAATCCCCAGCATCTCCAGGTAAAGGGATTTGGTGGTATGGTAGGTAGTGTGAAAGAGCTATTTCTGAGACCCTGGAGAGCTGCTGCCAGTCTGAGTAGACAATATTGAGATGATGGACCAATGGTTGTATTCAATGTAAGGCCACTTCATTTGTGTTCATTTGTGCAGAAGCATTTCTTAAATTAGTGATGGCTGATAGAGTGGTTTGCCTTTTGATAGTGCCGGCCCCTATTCCAGGATGATCACAAGGGCAGGAGCTAGCAATAGTGAGAGGTAATGGTGGAGGTACCTCAGGCAGAATAAGTATTGCGTGACTAGCCACTTTTGTGTAAACCATGTTGAATTTCCTAGCCACTTATGATGCAATCAGCAGTCACATAGTCAAACTGTGCTGACTCTGCAGAAGCCCCTCCCCCACTTCTGTGTTTCAAAGTTTTCTGCTTAGGCTGAGGATTTTTGTGGCCCCTTGGCTCAGCCTGCAGTTTACACCAGCAAACTACTAAACTGGCTGCCATGACCCATGACAAAGAAGAGCTTTTCTAAGCCCATACACTTAAAGTGTCTGTTATGTTGACCACAACCACTCAAAGGTACATCTTTGCAGAAGCTGACACAATGTGCCTGGGTTGTATAGGGGGAAAGGGATAGTTGTGTGTTTTATGGATCTTTGCATTTTATATTTCCTTTTGTTATTTGTTTTAATTAAAGGCGTGGGGGAGAACAGGAGCCTCTTCTCCCCCACATTCCACAGTCCTGATCAGGATCAACCCGCCCCCCCCTAAACAGAGGGAATTTCATCCCTAAAATGGTGGAGACATCCCTTTGGTGGACTCAAGGAAGCCAATTTGACTTTCAGGCTATTGTTGAGTCAATACTGGCATGGGGAAGTTTTCATGGCATTGTTCGTTACATACATTAAATACTGTTGCACTGTTTCTCTAAATCTATAATCTAGTTTTATTTCCTTGTTTGTATTATACTAATTTATTTTATGTAGTATGCACAACTCTATAATTTTGTAATCCTCTTTTGTTGCATTGTTGATTGTGTATATTGGCTTGGATCCAGCAATGAGCAAGGGGAAACATAAACAGACTTAGCACTGATCTGCTTATGAAGAATCTTGTGCAATACTAGTGCCTTCCTTCCTATATATTATAGTGCCCAGAAACTGGTTGCACAAAATCTTGTGCAAACAGAAATGCCAGTAGGAATACAATAAACCTGATTTAGTTTAAGGAGCTAAAAGAATCTCTCTCTCTCATTTCCACTTGTGCAAAGGCTCTAGTGAAAGAGGAAGTTTTGCACTGAATCAAACCCACTGTGCTGCTCTGTAGTGCACCTTGAAAGTCAGTGGGAAAGGTGCAGTCTAAATGAAGTAAGTCAGTAATTAAATAAATCAGCATAAGGAATTCTGCACATTTTCCAACACATTTCATTGCACATTGTTACAAATCTGAGAAAGTTACATAGTATTTAAATCACAGTCCTGATGTGTTGCCCTCATATGTTTTTAAATGTCTCTACAATAAACACATGCATTTTTACTTATAATTATTCTATATTTAAGTTTTAACTATTGGTCCCTTATTTTTTTCTAAGTTACCTTCAATATTCTTGATTCCAAACAAAAATTGCCAGCATCACTGGATGCAGCCAAAAACACTTTTCCACTTCAGGCTCACTGTGCTCCCAAATTTCATACTGATAGTGATCCAGGGCTCCATTCTGTACACTCTCCTTCCTTCATCTGGAATAATTTGGTTCACTAGAATGCTGTGTCTATCTGTTAGTTATGCCCAGAGATCAACTAAACAGCATTTTTTTTAAAAAAAAGACTAATGCACAGCCAATCAGTTTGTGAGGAGTAGAGGATGTTTGCCCATCCAGCAAACTAATTCTATGATTGGATCACTGTAATTATTCTCACTGATTTTGTCAAATTCATCTGACAAACTCATTTGCAGTGAAGTTCATGGCATCCTTAGACCTTATGTATGTGTGGGAAGTTTACCATAGCTGTGTTACTCTGAGCCTGGGTAGGATACTTTATACATGGGAATGAGACAGGAGGTGACTGCCCAGCACAGTTACCTGCAATGGAAGTTACGTGGTACAGTTAAATACATTTGTTTGTTTATATATCTTGCTTTTTTCCCAACACAGTCAGGAGTGGACGTATGGCCACTGGCAATAATAAATAAAATACAAAAATATTGATATTCAAATCAATTAAAACACACTGTTTAAACAGGTAATTTTAAAAGTAAGATTAATAATTAAAACAGTTACAATAGGTCAGGCAGAGCTCATTCAAACTACTCCAGACTCCTGCTTTGCAGGATCATCAAAAGGTTACAAGGGTAGATCCTGCCTCACCCCTTCCAGGATGGTGTTCCACAACAGTGAGCAACAGCTGAAAAGGCCCAAGCCTCCTTATTTCTCAAGAGCAAGGAGAGTATTACTTGACTTTGTTGAGAGAAGCATAATTGCCATATGGGTTTATATCAAGAGATACAAATTCTCACATATGAAATCATAAAGTTATGGCCCATTTTCAGTTTAGCATTGAGTTTGCCTGTGTACTCTTGTGTCTGGTCACAGTTAGAGTTCATTGTCCGATAAATACATAACCAAGAAGTGTTTTGCCATTGGCAAGTTTTTTATGGTTGCTCTATTGCAAAACGACTTCATAGCCTTCCCATTGGCAGCTCTTATCTTTTCTGTTTCTTTCATACTGGGTTTTTACAGGATGATGTGGAGAAAGAAGATATAGCCAGTATTAGCACTTTATGTCCCCAATGAAAGTTATCAATGGGGACAGGAAAATGGAAGCAGTTACGGTACCAAGTTGACATATGGAATTTGCTGCCACAAGAATCGCCACTGGTTTATACTTTGGCTGAGTTCAGACTGGCACTTTGCCCTGGTAGGGATCCATTTCAGTGACACTTCAAACCCGCAGTAAACAGGGCGTTCACACAGGCTAATCTGCCTGGCGTCCCCCACCCATAGCCAACCAGTGCTGTTCTGCTTCACTGCCACGTTAAAAAGATACCTCATGTAACTGGTAGCAAATCCTGAAAGCGCATGTGTGTCCCCCATTTCCCCAATTCCAGGAAGTCTGAACACTCCGCTTATAAGCCAGGAGCAACCTGCATTGGGCAGAAGGCAGCAGCAGTATGATTGGCTGTGCTCCACTCTACTACCCAATGTGGTGCCGGCGCTGCAAGGTCCTCCCCCAATCGGCAAAATGCACTTATGTGCACATACACCCATACACCCACAGCCGAATTAATGTGGCAACACTGAATACAGTGCGCCTCCGGGGCAGCAGTCTGAACGCTCCGGCGTGACTCCAGCAGCAGCCTGGGCTGTGTGAATGGGAAACCCCAGAACAGTTTGTTCCAGGGCTTTTTTGCCGCGACTGGCTCCCAGAGCAAATTGCCAGTCTGTCCTCAGCCTTGATTCACATATACAGGAGCATAAGGTGTTAATGAGATGACAGAGCTCTTCAATGACAAGAGTGGCCTACACCACTGTAGGAAGTGAACTTCACCTCTGAATGGAACATTTTAGCATAAAAAAGAACATTATTGCATGACAAAGTTAACTGCTGCGTTGTTTGGAGAACATGCTAGACTAGATGGATCCTTGGTCTGATCTAGCAGGGCTTTTCTCTGATTATGTTTTTACATTATATAGACTTATTTCATAGTGTTTTTAAGATGATATGTCTGCATAAATACTAGCTGATGTAGCATTATAGTCTTATCTTAGTCAGTTTTAGTTTCATGATATCATTTAGTAAAACTATTCTAAACTGAAACCACTTTGTACAGAAAAAGTCATAATTGTTTTTTCCAGCATCATGAGCAAGTTCTGCTGTTGGTTCCAATTTCATCAGGCCTGTTTTGTTGACCCTGTTTATAAATCTGGCATGGAATGCAATTCCCAAGGTCGTCGTGGCTTATTACTGTGTCAGAGCCAGTGATCAGATGCCAGCATCTGAATTCTTCTGAAAGTGCTGTAAGAAAGTGCTATTCTTGGAGCTGGTTGTAGATGATAAAGATTGAATTCTGTGTGTGTGTGGAGAGTGCCCATAATAGGGTAAGGTAAAGCAAGTGTATCAGGAAAATAATTATGACAATAAAAAGTGGAAATGTTTAGCTAGGTCATTTAATATTGAGCATTTTACTTCCAGAGGGAAATATTTTGATTATTATTATTTTTTTGCCTGAGGTGTCAAAATGTCTTCCCTGTGCCTGAGGGTGGAAATCACAGAGAAAAGATTAGTTGGGATTTTAATCTGTTGGGAATAGTCAGGATTATTCAAGTGCTGTTTGTGCTATATTTATTTTGAATTTTTTTCTGTAGTTTGTGTTTTTTAATGATGCTAAGGCTTCGGGGAATGGTAGAATTAGATATCTAAAGCAAGATATGCTATTCCACATGCATATGTATGAGCTTTACATTTCCATTTGGTTGGTTGGAAGCTGACACACCATAGTTGTGATGACTAATCAAAGCACCAGCCCTGCAGTCACCCAATAGAACCAATCAGCATGTTGTTGAGCAGGATGCCTTGAACAGTAATTCACACTTTGATTTTTATGCATTAGAGTACCCCATTGAAGACATCACTGTTGGAAGATAATGGGCGCTGGGAACCTTGGAGCACACTAAATACTTTTTGTTATGGGTGAAGTGAGTTGGTAAGTTTTACAAATGAAATCAAATAAACATTTAGCTCATTTGTTTCAAGTTTGCCTGTCTAAAACAAGAGATAATCAGTAATCAAAACTGGGATTTCCCCATTTTCAACCGGCTATAATTCACTGTTGTATTATTTCTCATTGTCTCTGACAGCTCTGTCTCCTTTCACAAAACTAGTGGTACTAGAACTTTGTCAAATTAGGTTCAAAAGACAGATGCCAGCCATGAACAACCAAAAACATTCCTTGGATTGACTTCCTAAATTATTCTTTCAGTGCGGTGCTGAACACTAGCTGGTTTAAAACAGAGCCATATATTCAAAAGGTAGAGTAATCAGAATGTTTCTTGAATCAGTCAGAGCTGCATGTTTTTACAGTTTTAACAATAAGCTACTGTTACAATTATAAATGAGAGCATGTATACGCCTAGCCAAATGCATTCAGGCAAAAAACAGGACATCAGAATCAATGCTCCCTCTAAGCTGTGGAGTCTTGTGAGCAAAAATTCTACTTTGTGAGCTACTGGCATTAAAGTTGTGAGTGAGCAATTTGGCTGCTGCATAAATTAGTTTGCTCTGGAGCCATCCTTCCTGAGCTGAGACAAAAATGTGTGAACCGGAGGCTAAAAAACTGTAAACTAGCTCACACTACCTCAGCTTAGAGGGAACACTAATTAGAATATAAGAGCAGAGAATTTCCTAGCTAAATCTCTGGTGGGCTATGGAAGGCCTTTCTTACAGGTTAAAGAATGTTCTGGGTGGAAGAGAGTGACCCGACCTCCTAGGTTATTTAAAATTAATTGGAGTTTAATGTACAAGTACATCATAGATCCTACTTAGAGCTAAGCTACACAACACACCAACACATGCCGCATTATGGTGTGTGACAAGATTTGCAGATGGACAAACTATTTTTGAGATCTGAGAAAAAATAATAAAAACAAATTTAGCAAACCATCTTGAGCACAACATATTTCAACATACCTTTCCAACACAAATGTCAATCCCAAATGCCATGCCTGATCTTTTTTTTAAAATGAAGGTAAGGTAGTAGATGATGTTGCATTGCAGAATTGGAGGTCTTTAAAATAATGAAGGCTGGAGTCTTGCCTACAGCAATAGGAGTTTAATTCCTGCTTTAACACTGCTGTCAAAATGCTAATAATGCAAGGGTCTTCCAAACCTCTTTAGGAAGGCTATTCTACTACACAGGAGCAGGAAGATGGAGATCTAATCTCCCTGCATGATGGCATGCTAAATAAGCCTTGGTCCAAAGAGAAAAGCTGAGAGAGGGGAGTCCTGAGAGCTTCCGGTTTTTCCAGAGTTCATTGAAAGTCCCCAATATTTGTTTATTGTTTGATCAGAGGAGGTTCAAATTATTTATAACCAATGTATTAAAATATAATTATGTTTATTTAGTAACAAAATATATTGTTTTAGTTTATGGTGTTTGCCAGAGCTAGGGAACAATATGCAACCCAATGCTCACTCCAGAGGATGGTTAGAGAAACCCACTTTTGCTATATAGATCCAACAACCCTCTCAAAGTGATTCAGACAGTGCAGTGATTGCAAAATGTGGATGGAAACACCTATTTCCATCCACATCTTTGTCAGTAATATTTGTTCAGTCTTTTGGTTGGAAACTGCTCTGATTGAAATGTGAACAGGAAATAGAAGTAAGAGAAATAGAAGTGCCAGAATGACAGCCATTTCCAAAGGTTTCCAACAACTAGGGTGGGAGTCCCCAGCATGGGGCCTGGGGTGCCATGGTGCCCACCAACACTTTTCCTGGCACCCACCAAGGTGTTTTTAGAAAGTGGATGGGATCAGGTGGACTTCTGCCCAGTAGGGCTTCTGATTGCCTATTGGAGATCTGATTGGCTGTGAAGCTGCCACTACAGTGTTGGTTTTATTCTCTGACTCTTCTTTCCCTGTGTATTTTAAATATTTACTCCTCTTATCCTCTGCCCTTGGGCTTCCTCTGTGTATATCATTTGCTTCGCCTCCCAGATGGCCATTTTGTCTTTGTGCCCATAAGAATATAAGAGAAGCCAATGTTGGATCAGGCCAATGGCCCATCCAGTCCAACACTCTGTCACACAGTGGTCAAAAATACCAGGTGCCATCAGGAGGTCCACCAGTGGGGCTGGGACACTAGAAGCCCTCCCACTGCTGCCCCTCCCAAGCACCAAAAATACAGAGCATCACCCTCTGTCAGAATTTGAAAGATTTCCAAGGGCTCAAAAAGTTTGGAAACACCTGGACTAGAGCAACTAGAAAAGATAAGGAAGGGAGCAGAAGATATGGAGCAGAACTGTAGGAAATCATACCAATTTTTTAAAGCTTGTAAAACAGTAAAATAAGGGTAGAAAATCCAGTATTATTAATTTCTTGGATTATTACTTTCTTCCAATCGCTCATAAATATATCTTTCAGTGCTACAGAGGCAAAATATTAACAATTGAATTCAATTTAGATTTTAAAGGAAGTATCTAAGTATATGCGCCCTGATTAGGGAGCCTTTCTCTCTCATTTCTTATTCATGGTTTGAAAGACAACATATTTCATTTCTTCAAGTGTTTAACCATCTACGAAAGTAACATTAGTAATTAGTCACTGAAGCAAATTGTAATTAAATGTTGAAGGTTTGATTTTTATTAGTGCAAATGACAGACTTTATTTAATATTTGTGAATTATTTGAGGGTGTGCATTCCATAATTAGAAAAATAGTGTTTGTTTACTATGAAGCTATCAAATGACTTGATTTGCATTAACAATTTCAAAGCTTCTCCAACCCATTTATAATATATCACTGCTAATTTGAGGTAGCTATTGCTCCACAGACGGAAACAAAAATCACATTTGTAATGTTTAAATTATATTTTCTGGTATCACAAATCATACTTCAGAGACACAGCATGATTCAGTGACAGTCAGGAGTCTAAATTTGTTTTCATGGGAGAAATACTGAAATACAGCAATGTCAATTAACAAGTAGCAATAGAAATTTGAGCCCAGTATTAGCATGGTTCAACCTTGACTGGAAACCATTGAAGCAAATGGATGGTACAGGTTTTCACTGTCATTTCAGACAGACTTAACCAATTTTGGGAAGCTGATGGACTTCAAGTCCTTTCTTCATACTGTTAGCAAGACAACTGTTACCCAAAGAGGCAGTCTCCAGTTTAGTTGGGGAATTAGCTTGGCGACTGTGCGAGAGGAGGGGCAACTGGGACTGAACCACTTATGTATACCAGGATTTTTCCTTTTAAGAGAACTCTCAAGTAAACCAGACAGATGCTCAACTGGAAAGGTTTTTATTAAAAAGAAAATGAAAATAAACAAAAACTTATACATACGCTGAAACACACACAAGAACTGACTAAGAAAAAAAAGAGGAAGAGGAGAGTTTTTTAGGGAACGGTGATAATTACTGATCTTGAAGAGGTCCACAAAAACAGCAGATGCAGAGCAAAACAGCCAGCATTTTGGGAAGCGAAAGATTAGACCCACAGGCATGTGGAGGTATGAGGAGGGATACAAGGCACACACACATACACACACTGCTGAGTAGCAGGGTGCCATAGTTATAGGAAAAAATGTACCCTTAGCCAGGGATGACATGCTTGCCAGAAAATAGTGACAATGGTTTTATGGGAGGCAGAGGCTTGATGGCTCCACAAGGAAGGGCAACCAGGAAGGTCAAAAAGATCTAAGTGTTGATTAATTGCTGCTTTATCATGGGTAATGGGTAAAGGGAAGTGAGGCTGGGGTGTTGTTGGGATTATGCTGAATTAATCAATAGGTCCTGGGTGACCCATTGTTCTAAAGTCATGCATCGCTCCAGAGCAAGGAGGGGGTAGTAGCCAGCCAGCCATTCTGACATGCCTTAAAATTGTTTTCCCAGGCAAATGCCTGGCTGGCATCCATCTTGGTCCACTTGGTCCACTTTGGCCTGCACTAAGATATTTGGGTGATGTATGGAGAGGTATAAGCTATAAACTGTCTCTCTGCGAGAGGAAGGGTCTGACTGCTAACATAACAGGATTTTAAAACCATTTCTTAGATGGACAGGTATTTATAGATGCCTAAACAGTGTGACACATGTGTAATCCAATGTATTGTAGAAGGAACAATCATGTTTTAATCCATCCCTCTCTCATCTTTATGTGCTTGTTGTTGGAAGCTAAATTCTTCAGACCACATTACATGCATCATCTTTCACCCCAGTTAATCATTGTATTTTGTTGTCCTATGACATGAGAAACAGCGTGGCTTTCATATATTTATTTATTTATATTCTAATTTATATCCTGCCTTACCCTACTGGAGCAGGCTCAGGGCGGCTTGCAGATTAAAATATTAAAACAATCGAACCATTAGACATTAAAACACTTCATTAAAATGATACAGTATTACACATTAAAGTGCTAGCAATGTTGTTCCAGTATCAAAACAATGGCGGTGCTGCATGAGTGCATACCATGTGATGTTTCTTCCAACACTGATCTTGCTTGGTGCATGCAGGCTGACAATAATTCACCAGGAACCAGACTTTACAGTTGTTACTAGTGGTACAGACTAGTGATGGTAACTAGTAAAGGTGGCGGCTCCTAATTAAAAGCCTGGTGGAAGAGCTCCATCTTGCAGGCCCTGTGGAACTGTAAAAGATCACTGGATGCTGTCATGACTATGTTTATTTGGCATTTAGTGCAGTGGTAACAGCAAACAAGGTTTTTATAGAAAGTCCAGCAACAGAAGAACAGGGTCTTTTGCCTGGGAGTGCTCTATAACAATGATGTCTGACTTAAAGACTAAAAAAGGAGAATTTGCTGTCACATCCTTCAGCTTCCACAGCCAACATAATTAAATAGGAGAAGAAAGGTTAGCCTTCTAAGTTTAGAGAAATTTGTGGGCATGTATTGTGAAGGCAGCTGAGTTGTCTCATCCCTTTTTAACTCCTGCACTGAACTGTTTTGGATAAAGAACAAACATGGCACGAAAATCTAAAAGGTTGTGTTGTTGTGGCAATAGTCTTTGTTACTGCAGTTAACTGGAACCAAACTATAGATGACAAAATACTCATTGCTAGGGATGGGCACAAACCAGGAAAATGTGATTCGTATAGGTTCTGGTTCATGGCATGCATCATTCGCGAACTATGGACTTTCACAAACTTTTAGATACTAGATGAACTGGTTCAGTTTGTGAGGTTCATAATGCAGCAGAATGGCCCTCGGGCAAACTAGAGACACCAAACTTGCAGGGGATCTCGGGTTGATTCTCCTCTGACTGACCTTCAAGTTTGGTGAGTATTGGATTTTTTGGATTTATGAGGTCTGAGTTACAGCCCCCCAAAGAAGGTACCCCCAGGAAAATGCTTTCTGGGGAAATGACAGGCACAGGTTCAGGTTCTGAAAGACAGAAAGGAAGAAATGACAAGAGAGTTCTGACAGGGTCCCCAAAGTTACTCCATGATAGGTTGGTGGGTACCTCAGACCCACCAGACCAGTGTAAATCAGAGTTTTCCATTTTAAGTAATTAGTGATGCAATAACAGAGAGGCAGACATTACAAGAGACTCCAACAGGGGCTCCTGAAAGTTACCCCATGACCACTTGGTGGGCACCCCAGCCCCACCAGTTAAGCAAGGGAAGTGTGTCCAGTGCCCACAACTCTCACAGCCCCCTCAGACTGAAACAACCCATGGCAAATTCTTCTGCTCTGCAGAGGAAGAGAAACACCTGTGCAGCTGGCTTGGCCACCCACAATTATCCAAAGGCAGATTTGGACAGACATGACAAGAGACTTCCAACAGGAACTCCCCAAAGTTACCCCATGACAGCTGGATGATCATCCAGCCTCACCACACCAGCAAGGGAAGAATGCTCACAACTCCCCCCTCCCAGGGCTGAAACAACCCATGGTGAATTCTTCTACTGTGGAGAGGAAAACAAACATCTCTTGGGCTGGCTGGGTGACCCACAATTCTCCAGTGGTGGATTTGGAAGGAGAGAAAGGCAGGCATGACAAGACTTCAAACGGGACTCCCAAAGTGTGGAGCTTAGCTGAACATATATATAGCTTTCTGTTTCCATAGAGCAGAATGGGAACTCTGTTATTGTCAGCCAGCACTTCCTGTTAAGCTTTGGAGGGTTTCTACTGGTGTTTTCAAGGTGGGAGAATTCCAACTCCTTGTTGCCTTGGAGTTTTGTAAACAGTTTTATTGAGTGAAGACTGGCTGTCTGGAAATGTATCAATTCACAAACCACCACAAATAGCATCAAAGGGTCACAAATTCAATGAACATCATTTTGCAAACTATGAACTAGCCAAAATTTTTGACTGTGAAGCAAAGCACCATCTCTACCATCCTTTCCTCCTAGGAGTGATATGCACAGTGTTGGGAATGGGCTGACCTGCAGATGTTGTTAACTGGCTCTCTGGCCTGCAGTTTCCTTATGATCCCCAAGGCCAAATATGGAGGACAGTTAATTGGTTTCTCGTGGGAACCTGTGATCTGTAATGGGAAGGGGTGGTTATGAGAGGTGATATCATCTTCCAGAGGTTTCACTCGGAGATACATTGTGATTGGATATGGCCATCACCTGACATGCTGTGCCAAAAGCTATAATTCAAATGTGGCCTGAGGGGTAGCCAGCTGAGATTTATGGACCATAGGGCTGCACTATGCTTTGCAATTGCTAGAGACATAGCCAGTGCTGATTTGTGGCCTTCCCATTGAAACTGAGGTTTGTGCCACCTAATGCAACTTGGAATAGTGTTAGATAGTGAAGCTAGCTTTATTGTTTTGTTCTGTATAATTTCTGGCTAATGTGTTGGCAATAACTATTTTCCCCCTTCTTGAATAAATTAAACATTATTTTACAAACAGCTGTCTGGTTCTTGTGTGCACTCACCCTGGGAACCTATGAGGTTTGACCTCTTGTTTCCTTGACAGTGACGAACTTTACTTTGTGAGTCGGTTTGCGCCCATTCCTACTCATCGCACATCCTAAGGGGAGACCTGGTGGTCAGCCAAAGGTGCATTTGTAGTGCCATACAGTTTTTTGTTGTTGTGTTTTTCAGAAATATAAGCTAAATTGTTATTAAAAATTAACACTGTGTTAATTCTCTAATTTGTCATAATGAACTCAGAGAAAGATGGTGCCTTCAAGATTAACTAGGAAGAAATGACTTTGCTGAGGCTGGGGCCTCACGTTTATTTTGTCTTTTGTTTCTAATACCTAAATACAAAATACACATTTTCTGTGGTTGGTTTGAAACAGTGCACACACACTATCTTTCCAAGCAGGTGTATGTGACAATCCAGGAAGGTCTAGGCCTTTGTTCACATATGTTTGCCATTAACCCCAGTGGTTTATGTAGTTGTGTCCAGCATAACCGAATATGTATTTCTTTTAGCATCCTATTATCTAGAGTGTTTGAAACACCTGGACATAAATCCAGGTAGGGAAAGGCCATAAAGCAAGTGAAGAGCATGTCAACTGTACATGTGTTAGATGTCCTCTGACCCTCATACTGGATCGGTAGGTTGTATCTGGTCTAGTCTATCCCAGTCTAATGATGTTGTTGGAATTTGACTAAGAGTCCAAATCAAAAATAGTTTAATACAGCAATAGGAGACATCCTGAAACTATGCACAAGAATATCAAATTACTGATGGGGGTGGGGGGTTGGTGCATGTATGCAAAAGTTAGAAGACATTCAGAATGGGAGCCCAAATTAAAAAGAAAATGAAGAACAGTAATCTGAGACTGAGAGACTGGTGATCTGACATTCCTTCTTCTTACTGCAATATAAATAGAATCAGCTCCATTGGATTGACAGTTCGAACTCTCCAGTGTTGAGAAGAATACCTAGACAATAATGCTAAGTATGCTTATGTGGGTGTATGTTCCATCAAGCTCAAGAGGACATAATTTTACACAAAGGCCACAATCTGATATAGGGTTAAATGTCCTTAAACTGATGAAGTCAAATTTACAGTGGTACTATGTACATACAGGGCACAGTTGATATGTAGGTTCAGAAATTAGCAGTTAATATGTGTGATCTGACCTCATATATAATTCTTCACCTATTTGGGTCAATAATCTGTATCAGGGACCACTGCTCATCTGCTCTGGCCTACAACAAATCATGGAAGAAACAATATCTAGGTTGAAGTTGTTGACAGCCTAAAGAGTGTTTACAGCTTTTGATCAGTTAATGCCTTGTTTTTCTTTTTTGAAGGTGATATATATATGCTGCCACATGTTCTGCCATTCCAGCTCACCTTGTTATTTCTAGAAAGAGTACTTTTTTGTACTTTACCTTTCTAATCCTTAACTGGTATCACTGCTATTTCACTGATATCTCTTCCATTTGGTGCCCATCTCTGTAAAACGCTACATTGATTTTTTTTAAAAAGAAGTTCTCTGATGATTTCCAAGGGCTGAAAGGCTGTAGTGTTTGACCAGTGTTTTCAGTCTTATATTTCCCTAGCTGTTAGCTGTATGAATCAACAGGTTACTCATTTTGCTTCAAGCTCTTTTGAGACTGAGTCATATCATTCCTTGTAATTAGGTCCATCTGAAGCACGAGGAGCTCCTTTTCCCACTGCCCACTCTTGTCAACATTTAACAATTGCTTTGAACAAATACATTTTTAGCACTGCTTCTAATTGAACTTCATAAGTCAGTTTTTGGAAAGTCTGTGTATGATAATCTTTGTGCTACAGTCCAAGTATTTGGTGCTCAAAGTGTTGTATTACGGTAGGTATAATAATGAATCTAAACAGTGTATCCTAAACAGAATGTCCAGATTGCTATACTAACTGGGCAATCCTATAGAGTTAGCAGTGCTGTATTTCATAAAAATAATTTAAAAAGTGCTGGTACTCATATATAAGGTTGTGCCAATTTCTGGCAATTCGCCCCTTCTTCTACAGATCCCAGCTAGGTTCCTGAGGGTCTAATTTCTCTTTCTCTGGCTGAGTGAGGTGGGATGGTGCTTAAGGATCAAGACTTGGGGAAAGCCCCAGAAAAGATACTGGTACTAAGTATGGGTGAGTACTGTCACAGAAAAGCCCTGCTTCTGAGTCCATTAACTTCAGCTCTATATGTTGACGAAGGTTTTCACAGCCGGAGTTCATTAGTTGTTGTAGATTTTCTGGGCTGTATGGCCATGGTCTTGGCACTGTAGTACCTGACATTTCATCAGCAGTTGTGGCTGGCATCCTCAGAGGTATAACACAGAAAGATGGTGATTTGTTCTCTGTGTTATACCTCTGAGGATGCCAGTCACAGCTGCTGGCGAAACTTCAGGTACTGCAGTGCCAAGGCCATGGCCACACAGCCCAGAAAATCTACAACAACTAATGACTTCAGCTCTGTTTAGGACTGCGCTGTCAGATAGGGTTACCAGGTCTTACCCATCTGCTGGCAGGGGTCTCCTGGCTTGGTCCTGGGGTCTTCTGACATGTGCACAAAATGTACACACTGCAATGATGTCACCCAGAAATGATGTCATCACACTGGACATGTTGTACAGCATTTGGCTAAAAACTCTATAGTCACATGATGTGCCTGGCCTGATAACATCACCTCCAGGTGATGTCATAATGCCAGGCATGTCAGACATGGTGGGGCTCTTTGGAGGTGGGGCTCCCCCTACTGGCTAGCTGACCAGTGGTGGTTTGGAGGTCCCAAAATTGAGGGCACCCCCACCCCCATTGGGGGGTTGGTAACCCCACTGTCAGATCAGCTGGATTTGGAGAGCAGTTTATATTAACACTCACAGATAAAATTTTAAAGATTTTAAAGAAGTATTTTATAGAGCTTTTCAGATTTCTTATTTGTACTGTTCTAACACTAAAAGACCTGTTT
Organism: Gekko gecko; assembly: GCA_029375565.1. Lineage (NCBI taxonomy): Eukaryota > Metazoa > Chordata > Lepidosauria > Squamata > Gekkonidae > Gekko > Gekko gecko. The sequence goes on from JAPDNY010000009.1 coordinate 44,729,018, forward strand.
GGATATCACCTCTCCTTGCATAAATTTAACCCGATTCTTTATTTCCCACCATTTTCTGTTTCCTTACCTCACAGTCTCCAAGTAAAATGTACTCATTTTTCAATCCTATTTGTGCATTAGTAATCAACAATAAAGTAAAAAACCCACAGTATCTACAAATAATATAAATAGCATGCATTGCTTGTATAAATACATTATGAGCTGCATATAAAAACTATACAAGTTGCTACAAAATAGAAATTAGTCTTCAAAGCAAATAGCAAAGTGAAGAGCTGAAATGGCTGAGAAAATGTAAATGAACCTGGGGAAAAAATGTGATCGGGAACATTGGCTCATTCCTAAAACATTAGTAATGCTTCTTGACTCTGACAATTTCAGATGTGTAGCAGTAATGAAGGCAAAACAAATGTTAAAAAGCACTGCTGCACTCACCAAATTAGTTCAAATAACAAAATGAGGGAACGCTTCTAAAGAATGTGTATGGCTTGCATGATCTCCGCAAGAAAGGAAGATCCATGACTACTAAGTTACCTTTGTAAGACTGGTATCCATACCTTTCAACGTTTCCGGGATGAAAATAGGGACATACTTGTAATCCCTCTCTACTGCTACAATTCCTTTCTAGCACCAATGAACAAAGCCAAGCTCTAGTAAACTCTTAGAAACTAAACTCTTAGAAACAATGAACTCCAGTAGTCATTTAATGAAAACTGCTGGGACAGGTGTAAGCAGCTGTAGTGGGGTGGATCTAGCCACCCTCCGAGTAGCCTTCCGTCAACTTAAATAGATCATCCTCCAATGGAAGAGCCATTTAACTTGGAGGAAGTCTCCTTAGGCTGGAAGAAGGCTTCAGACTTGAGCCAAAAGGAAAGGTGCAGTATGAATATTTTAATAAATACTTAAAAACAAAATTAATTTAAATCAATAAACTTTGCTTAGTGCCCCACTATCCACTAGCCAGTAGGGCTAGCCCAAGGATTTTGAGTGCTCTGGGCCATGGCACTCACTCAAGCCAGCTCCATGCATCATGAGGAGGTGGGAAGATTGCACCCATTCTCCTACATCACCCCAGGAAACTGGCTGAGGTGGGTTGTGGTTGTGTCTGCCTTCCTCTCCCCCCACACCGTGGCAGGAATCCACTGCCTGCCTCCTCGACTTCCCAAGGGTCAGGTAAGGCAGTGAGGCACAGTGGAGGTAAGGAAGGGCTTTGTCACCCTGCTTCCCTGAAGGAAGGAGGGAACAGAAGGGAGGGGCTGAGGCACCCCAAAGGGCAGACGCTGCTGCTGCCAGCAAGCCAGTTGGAGGAGGCTGCCAGGCAGGGTGGAGGGACAACAGGGCTGGCTGGTGCTCTTCCACCACTGGTGCCTAGTTGATTGCCTAGGGCTATCTAGGCAGGATCTGCAAAGCCCCCGCTCACAGCAATATTTTTTTTCTAACAATCAGCATGTGGTCCTACAATGTGGATCAGGACCATGGCACAGGGGAAAAGGGGCTAAGTCTTCTCTCAGATGCCAGATTGAAAATGACCCCATGTTTTTGGCAGGTGGTTCTCAGCTTGAAAGAGCTGCTGTGAGAGGAACAGGTAAACTGTGAGGTGCAGGCCACATCCCAGGGGTGGAAGTAAATGTGGCCGTTCCAGTTGATGGCAGCTGTGAATACGGCTCTCCGTGAATCTCAGAATGAGTACACTTGTACTAATAGCTACATGCAAAGTAGGGCAAACAGTAGCTCCTTGAAGCCATTTCAGGTTGGGAAGCCTATATGGGGAAAAGGCTTAAGTGTCTTCTCATATCCACAGTCCTGATCCAAATCAGGCCCTCATGCACTTAGAAATTAAGTTCCAGGCATAGAACTCCCAGCACACATCCGATTGGAAGTCCTTGTGGCAGACATGATGACTTCATAACACTCACTCTGAACACTTGGATCACCTGTGACAAATTTAGTCCAGATGCCAGGTGTTATAGAATTCATGCCTTTATTTTCTCCTGTATGCTCTTAACAGCTATAATTGATCTGTTTTGGGGGAAGTAAAGATGTTTCAAGATGTTACAGAAGTAAGGACAAAATGTGGCCACCATTGTCAGTTGCTGGTCCAGTGGCTGTAATTATGATCCTGTGGGCAGGGCAATGCCCTTATGCCCCTAGTGAATGCGGATCCAAGGTTGCAGCAACAGAGATAACATATGTGACTTCCCCAGAGAAAAAGTTTTTTTCCACAAAACAGAGTTGTAATGTAGCATACTGACTAGTATAAAGATTAGCAGAAACGATTCTGGAAAGGAATTGGCAAGCTATATAACTGTTAAAAAAATGCTATCTAGTGCATCGTGTTGCTGGTGGAATGCAAAACAAATTGAAAATGATGATAATACTTAGGATGTATACAGCACAATTCAACTATTCAAGTCCTTTACCCATATTATTCCCCTTGAAAATGATTTCCAGCATAGGCCGTTATTATTAGCTCAATGTCACAGATTTGGGAGATAAAGCTGAGAGAGAAATTGTTTGCATATGGCAGTCTAGTAAACTGGCAGTTGGAATGTGAAATCCATCTGTTTCCACTTACCGCCTTTAGAAAGAAAGGTGTGAACAAGAAACCCACAGCTGTTACTGATAACAATAAGCATTTAATTTTTTTCACTGTGCTATGACATTCTATACCATTGGTTAGTTCTGGGCAGGCCAGTGGCTGTCTAGTATGAGTTGCAGAAAGACAAAAAATGAGGATAGGATTCTTGGAATTTTAAGACATACCTCCTCCTTGTATAACCTTTTTGCTTCCTGGCTGCTTAAATCTTCCAGTCGGAGCTGGCTAATATGGTACCAGAAGACAGTAAATGCATCTGTGAGAAACGGGGGTGGTCACCCCTGACTTGAAGTGGACAGTAGCATGTCCAGTCCGAAAGAAACCTGCTCTGGACCCATGAGTAACTACTGTCCAATCTCAAATGTACCATTCTTGAGGAAGGTGATTGAATAAGTAGAAGCTGGGCAACTTCAGGGACTGCTGAATTAAGTATCTTTTGGGGATCTGTTCCAGTCTGGTTTCAGGTCTGATTATGGGGACTGAAATGGCTTTGGACACTCTGATGGACCACCTGCAATGGGAGAAGGATTGGGGAGTGCAACCCTGCTAATTCTCCTGGACCTCTCGGTAGCGTTTGATACCTTTGTCACAGTATCATTCTGGACTGCCTTTCAGGGTTGGGACTGAGAGGCTTTGTTCTGAGATGTTTTTTATTCCTAACTCATTGGTAAATTTGAGAGTGTAGTACTGGGGGACTGATGCCTCTGAGGTCCAGCAAGGTTGAATCTTGTTGCCCATGCTTTTTGACATCTATGTAAAGATGCTAGGTCATCCAGAGATTTTGTCTGAGTTACTACCAATACACAGATGACATTCAGCTCAATCTTGCACTTCTAGCAACTCTTAGGGATACTGTAGAAACCATGAATAGGTGCTTGGAGGCAGTTTTGGGAAGGTTGGGTGCTAACAAACTGAAACTTAATCCAGACAAAACAGAGGTGCTACTTGTGGAGGAAGGTTTGACCCAGCAATTGGGATAACTTCTGTTCTGAATGTAGTTATATTCTCTGTAAAGGAGCAGGCTTGTAGTTTGGGGAGCTGCTGGACCTAGGCCTCCTGTTGGATAAATAGGTGGCAGTGGGGCAAGGGGTGCATTTCATCAGCTTTGGCAGGCGAGTCAGCTGCGGCCCTTCCTGGGCAGGAAAGATCTTGCTGCTGTGATGCACATCCTGATAACATCTAGATTACATTACTGCAAAGTGCAGTATGTGGGACTGCCCTTGAAGACTGTCTGGAAGCTTCAGTTGGTACAGAATGCTGCAGCCAGAGTGCTGAATGGAGTGGGCCATATGGAACATATCAATTCCAGTCTTGTTCCATCTGCACTGGCTCCCAGTTTTCTTCCAGGTCCAAGTCAAGGTGCTTGTATTGACTTTTAAAGACCTATACATTCTGGGGTCAGCATACCCTAAAGACTACCTTCTTCAATATGAAGCTACGAATCCACTCTGGTCATCTTCAGAGGATTTGCTTTGGGTGCTCCTGCCACCTGAAGCTAGATGGTAGCAACACAAGAAAGGGCCTTTGGAAACTTTGGAACTCCCTTCCCAGGGAGATTCACCTGTCCCCTCTGTTGTTGTCTTCTGCCAATGAGAGAAGATGTTTTTGTTTTGTTTGGCATACTCTCAGTAACTGTTATTGGCCCTCCTCCTTTACTGTGTGTTGTGTACATTTGTGTGAGTGTATGCTTTTATTAATTTATATATATGAATGTGAAATTGGTGTGAATATAAAGAATCATGGGTTGGGGTATTTGGGTTGAAAGGAGGTAGATAATTTTTTAAAAAATAAATAAATAGTATGTTAGGGCCTGGGAAACAATGCATAGGGTGTGCAGAAAGGCTATGGAGTGAGGAGATTTGCTTCACTATAAGCAGATTAGTTTTACTTTACTTTGACAAGCCTTTATTGGCATATGTGTATGCATATAGTAGGAGAACAGCTTAAATATAGATTGGAAAATACAAATCCATATAGGGTAAAACTGGAGCTACGGCGCAGAAAGACAGCATAAAAGCAGAAAAACCTAGTGATTACTTATCAGGACATATAGCTATAGCACTAAGAAGAAACCTTGCTACTATTTCAGTTATTTCTGTATCTTATCAAGTAAAAACAGAATCTTAAAATCATCAGGAATCTCTGGAAATTGAGCTAATATAGGGCACAGAAGATCCTGGTGGGGCACCAAATAAAAAGGACATTGAAGGAGAACATGGGGGACAAGGACAGCACGTGCTGGAGTAGGGGATCCCCTGGAATCTGTACATTTGTTCCCTCTCCGCCTCTCTCATCTGTATTTTATCCAGTTGTGGTTTCTGTACGTTTGTGATGGCCTATGGCTAAACACAATAAATAGATAGATAGATGAAAGCAGATTAAGCAGGAGTCATGCCCCTTGACGCTGGGAAGTGGATTTGAGAACAGGTGCTTGTTTTGTGAAAGTTATGGTTGAGGGAGCTAAATTTCTGGTTTGAATTGGGGGGAAGAACAATTTGAATTCATGTGGGAAATGTTTATGTTTTTCCCTAACTATTTAAAGTTTAAAAATCTTCTACCATATGGTACCATTTAGTTAACTAAATACCGTTGGCAGTTTATATTCCCCAATCTGGATCATCAATAGGTTACATAGTTGTTTTTTTTTTTTTTTTTAGCAAGACAGATTTGTTAGGAGTGTTCCAAGGTTGTGGATCATAACTTGGCAAAAGTAGCTGGATTAATAGACAAACATTGCAGAACTAAATTCTTTTTTTAACAATGTTTCAAGTGTTAATTCTTTTAGATCAGCTGCTCATTATAGATCATATCAGGAGATCTTGCACAATCAGATTTCACCAACATATTTTTATAGTCACAAAGTAAAATTGCATCAATCTGTTTGGCGTGCATTTAGCTGAACAAATGTGTCAATAGCTTATTAGGCAACACACCAAATCACATCTAGCAGTTTCCCCTTTTTAATGTTCCTAAAATTATTTTCAGACAGTAAATTAATATAACTAGAAATAAAACAAGTTACTTCTGGAATTTACTAATTACAAAAGGTGGGCTCCTTAAGTATAAGTACGTACAAATTACATGAAACATGAATCAAGATTATACTGCCTTATTCTCACTCAGTGAATGTTTGTGAATATTCTAAAACTGTGGTTTTGTTGCCCTTTCTGCAGTTGTAAAAGTACTTGTGGATCACAGCAAACCATGCTCTGATGACACTGACATTTTTCTTTGAGATTTGCTGAAGACTGACAACTAGCACTCCTGTAGTTTTTAGTCTGTTCTGTACCTCTTCCTGGGAACCAACTTTCCCGGGGTCAGAAAAGACTGCTGCAGGAAGAGGAACAAGAGAAATCTCCATGGATGGCATCATGGGCCCATTAGAAAGCAATGCCCCCAAAGTACAGCAATTTACTACTTACAGTTTTCTTTTTGTAAATAAAAAAATCACCAGGGACATAAAACAACCCTGCAAAAATCTATTGATTTTGCATTTGGGGTGAACACAAGCCAGGAATAATTTATGTAAGATTTCCCCCAGGATTGGTAAGCAGTTTTAATTAGTTAAAAATGCAGGTAAGTGGCTAAATAAAACACATAAATTGACCCTTACTGTGAACCAAGGATTCAGAACACCATTTATAGAAAACTGTCCTAATCACAGATCACTGGATCCATGCTGGAATCCAGGTATTAAACCCTGAGTAAGTATAACTCGTATGGTGGCTAAATTTGGTTGGTTAGCCTATTGTATTAGGAGAAAATGAAAGGACTATAATTAACAGGCTGGATTTGATTTTATCTGAATTGTATTGGAATTTGTAAATATTTTAATGTTTTAGTGTTTTATAACATACAGTGCCACAAGATATATTATTTTATAGCTGTTACATTAACTCTGTTCACTGAATTATGGTCTTTGACTGCAATAAACATACTATTCTAGATGTCAGGGTCCTTAGTTAGTCAGCCAAACACCAGGCCTTGTTCATTTAAACAAGAATAGTATTTATTAAGCTGCAAGACTAGGTCACTAGAACAGAAGCATTGTTAAGAATACTTTGGATACATGAAGCATAGAGATATACCCTAAAGGGGGGAAAGGGCCCCCACCATTCTACCAATGAATGAACCTCGCGCGCGCGGGAACCCCAGAAGCCGTAAATAATAGTTCACCCTCCATCCCACCTTTCCCAGCCTAGCTGTTATCTTTAGAAAGCGATAGGAGACGGTCAGCCTGGCATTCAAGGCCACTCTTGGCCTGGGATCTGAGATATGACCCGGTTGCCCGGGCAACATCGGCAGCTCCCCACATTCCATCCCACCAGTCTCAAAGCATCAATCAACACTCTACAGTCCCATCCGCCCTCCCTTCTCTATACAGTCCCATCCTCCCTCCCTTCTCCATCCTTTATGGCAGGAATACCTGACATTCTGCCCTCCTGATAACAAACCTATCCCTTTGGTTTCAAAGGGTACAATTTATGGAATGCCCGGACCAACTTCGGCGCAAGAACATGTTCCACCCACACCCACTCCCTCCGTTCAGGCTCAAAGTCCGCCCAATCAACCAGATAATACAGTCGATTCCGAGAAATCTTTGAATCCAAGATCTGCGCAACTTCAAAATGCGGTTCCCCCCCCACCATGAGCGGCGGCGGGGCGGGGCGATGAGGTCTCCATGCATTCTCCACAGGCGCACGTCGCAGGAGCCTTACATGAAAACAGGATGAATAGACTTTAGCGACTTAGGCAAATCAAGTTCAACAGTGACATTATTAATGACACGTATAATTTCAAAAGGTCCAACATATTTCCAGCCAAGTTTGCGGCTTGGCTGCACACCCCGAAGGTTTTGTGTGGAAAGATAGGCAAAGTCTCCACACTTCGAGATCCATGACAGGTTGCGTTTTTTGTCAGCCTGCAATTTATACGCTTTTTTGGCTCCTTCAAGAGTCTGTGTCAACAGAGGCCAGGCCATTTGCAGACGTTTGCACCAGTCACCCGCATCTCCCGCCGGGAGGTCGGGAGAGTTTAAAAATGGCAGTGGCGGGGCTTCATAGCTGTGCACCGCCATGAATGGAGACATTCCCGTTGAGGAATGCTGAGTGTTATTGTAGCAGAACTCAGCCAAAGGCAAGAGGGAATGCCAATCATCCTGCTGAAAGTTAGTAAAACATCTGAGATATTGTTCAAGGGTTTGGTTGACCCTTTCAGTCTGCCCATCAGTCTCTGGGTGGTACGCACTGCCGACCCCCCTCTCCACCCCTAGCAGTGACATTAACTCTCCCCAGAATTGGGACACGAACTGCACCCCCCTGTCTGAGATCACTTTAGATGGCAAAGTGTGAAGTCTCACGACATGTTGTAAGAACGCTGAGGCCAGCTTCTTAGCAGAGGGGATGGAAGCAAACGGAACAAACTGAGCCTGTTTAGTAAATAAGTCAACAACAACCCAGATAACTGTTTTCCCCCCACTTGGCGGCAGGTCAGTAATAAAATCCATTGAAATCACCTCCCAAGGCCGATTCGGGGTGGGCAAGGGTTGTAAAGCTCCAGGGGGCTTCCCTGGCCGAGGCTTACTCATCAAGCAAGTTTGACAGGCATTGGTAAACAGAGACAGATCTTTACGCAGTCCAGGCCACCAAAATTGCCGTTGTAAAAGTTGGAGCGATTTCACAAACCCGGTGTGTCCTGCCAGCTTTGAGCCGTGAGCCCAGCCCATCACCTCTCCCCCGTAGGGATAGTGGTACAAAAAGTTTTCCATTTTTGCGCCAACAGTTCTGTGCATCTTGCGAAACCCCCTCCTCCCCCTTAAGTTTGTCTTGGTCAGCCGGAGACATGGCAGAAGCGAACTTCGACTCCCAGTCGGAAGGAGGCGGGGTGGTGGGAGGTTTTAGTGCCTGTCTGCGTGTAGTAACCGCCCCTCCCAGTTGGGAGGGCGTAAAAACGGAGTCCCGGACCTCCTCCCTTTTGCTATCGTGTTGCGGGAGGCGGGACAAGGCGTCAGCTAGCAAGTTAGACTTCCCAGGGAAATGGTGCAAAGTGAAGTTAAACTTTGAGAAGAAATCAGCCCAGTGCAACTGTTTGGCGTTTAGGGAGCGGGGTGAGCGAAGGAGTTCCAGATTTTTGTGATCAGTCCACACCTCAAATGGAACTCGTGCCCCCTCCAGCCAGTGACGCCATGTTGCCAGCGCTAAGCGGATCGATCCTGCTTCTTTTTCCCCACAAGGACCAGTTCCGTTCTGTCTCATTGAATTTTTTAGACACATATGCAAGGGGGTGAAGTTTGCCATCCTCCCCCTCTTGGAGGATCACCCCCCCCCCATGGCGACGTCGGATGCGTCAACTTGGACAATGAATTTCTTTAGTTCATTGGGGTGGGCCAGCATGGGCTCCAAAGTAAAGAGAGCTTTCAATCGTTCAAACGCAAGCTGGCACTCCGGAGACCAGTTTAAACGTGCGCCCGGCCGTGTGCAATCAGGAGCTTTCCCCTTTGTTTTAAGTAAGTCAGTAAGGGGAAGGGCCACCTGTGCAAAGTTCGACAAGAATGATCTGTAAAAATTGGCGAATCCGAGAAACGCTTGGAGTTGCCTCCTCGTCTTGGGGGGTTCCCACCCCACCACATCTTATACTTTGTCAGGGTCCATCTCAATCCCCCTTTGTGAGATGCGGTAGCCCAGAAAGGGGATCTCGGATGTATGAAACTCACATTTTGATAGTTTTGCAAAGAGTTTGTGCTTGTGCAACGTTTGGAGGACTTCTCTCACCAATTTCACATGCGATTTGAGGTCGGGGGAGTACAAAAGTATATAATCAAGGTAAATTCCCTGAGTAAGTAGTCATTTGGGTTGAAGTTTTCTTTTGACAAGTGTGTAGTCCTTAGAAACAAATCCAGTTCTGAGGTGATTAAATAAGAGATTCTCAAGTTAAGGGGAAGCGTTTGATTTTTACCTTGGTTGACTTGCTTGAGGACATGGCTTCTGAAATTCTACTCCTTTCCTCATTAATACATGCAACGTCTGTATGGTGATTTGGGGCACAGAGATGGTCCATACCACATATGCTCATTTATTTAGATATTGACAAGTGAGAATACACAAGAACTTGTAGGGACATATCATTTCCCTCTCCCCCACTATGCCTCCTTTCCCTTCCCTGGAAGCCCCCATAGCCACTCCACTTTTCCAGCTTCCTTCTCTCCTTCACACCCAACAGCCAATCTACCTTTATCCGTACCCCTGTCTTCAGCTTTCTCTTTCCTCCCACTGGCCCAGTCGTATGGTGCCAGCGACTGGGCAAGGCCCACTTGCATGATAGAGAACCCTCAAGGATTTATGAGGGACACCAGTGGTATGCTGCTAAATGTTTAACAACCGGCTTTCGGGAGGGGGGAAGTATGCATATATGTATAACTTTATTATAAATTTTACTGATCTAAAGGATGTGTAGCACACAATTTACAAATAATAATAAAATAAATACTCTTTACTGTAAATTCCATACAGTCAATTGATTTTTTCTGAATTTTTTATCCATAGCCAACCTATGGTTGCAATTCAACCATGATTTGACAAATGGAGTGGCATCCCAATCTGCTAACTCTTTTACCAATACATTTATCATCATAAAATCTGATATGTGATCTACTGTTAAACTATTTTCCACCCTTGTACAAATTTTATTCATTAAACTGTAAGCTCTTTCAGTTTATTTGTGTTCAGATTGTATGCTTGTGTCCTACCATACTGCTATGAACTAGCACTACTGTGAAGGCACCACGGACATGGATAAATAATGATGACTAATAGTTCCAAAAGTGAAGCAAGAAAAAATACTCTGCCCTCACACAATTTTTTGGCACCCAGCATCATAAAAGAGCACAGATCATCTCCATCCATAGCAATCAGGGGTGGATTGGCTAATTATTTCAGGAGGGAGAAATCTGTGTGGGATGCTGCCCTGAGCACACTCCCCCACCCCAAGTCTGGAGGAGAGTAGAAGAGAGGCACCCGACTCCACCCTGAGCACAGTGGGGCTGTTGAGGAGGAACATGGGCATATCAGCAATTCAGTTCACTTTGCAGGTCTGGGCCTGGTGCTGCCAGCAAGAAAGAATGCCTGGCTTTGCCCTGTCCTGTCCCACCCCTGGCAAGGAAGACCACAGTAGCACTTGCTTTCCCTCAGTGAAAGGAATGAAGGGGCAGGGCCCATTTTAGCCTCCTAGTCTGCCCCTGAGGAACAGACACAGTTCTCTACCCACCCACTGGGACAGCTTCACAGCACTGCTGTGCCTCACAAAACTCCAAGGGATCTGTTTACACATGTAATTTGAAGTCGTTTTGAAGACCTTGCAGCCTCTCTCTTGGTACTGTGTCTAGGCTTTGATGGTTGCTTGGTTACGCTACTGGAGGAAAAACCCAAGGGCGCATGCATTGTGAAAGCTTCCTGGGCCTGGAGAGCTTGAGCAGGGGCTTTTTCAGTCATGCGTGGCTGCTCCCAGATCTTGGTGTTTTTCAAGCCTTTGTAAGGCAGCCACTGTTGTTGCTTTATTTGTCCTTCCTCTCTTTCCTGGAAAACCTACTTTGTTGCCTCACACCTACGCTGCGGAATTATAGGGGTGCCGTAAATCAGAAATATGATCCAATATTGAGCCTTCACTAGAGCGTCTGACAAGTTTTCAACTGCCTGGCAAAATTCCTGTAAATGTAGCAATTGGTTCTCACAAGCCGGCTCCAGCACGCCACTAGTGGCACCTCACTTTTTCCTCCCTATATTATTTCCCTTTTCCCTTCCCCTGGCAGCCCCCATATTCTCTCCCCTTTCCCTGCTGTATTCTCTCCTTCTCATCCATTCACTAATCTACCCTCTATCTGCTTCCCATCTTCAGCTGTATTTTTTTTTTCATTTACACCCCACATTTCTCCACAGTGGCTCTAAAGCAGCTTACTTTATTCTCTTGTCCTCCTTTTTGCCCTCACAACACCCTTGTGTGGTAGGTTAGGCTAAAAGTATATGACTGGCCCAAAAGTACCCCGTGAGTTTCCACACTAAGATGGGAATCCAAACCAGCATCTCCCAGACCCTACTCTGAAGCTATAATCACTACACCATACTGGCTTTCATAGGGTGGATACTATTGAAGAGTAGCAAGCAGTCAGGCCTAGATGAGTAATGCAAGTCACATTGTATACATTCACCCAGTAGTTGCTGCCAGGCCTGGCTCCAATGAGTCCTCCCTCAAAGGCCAAAACAGCTGTGGAAAAATTGCTCCTTCCCCTACCTTTACTGACAGAAACCAGTCCTAGGATACCAAACAGAAGCCAAGCCTAGAGCTTCCATTTCTTAAAACCACAGGCACTTTTATTTTTATTTTTGGGGATTTAACCCTGGTAGGTCGTTAGTTCAGCAGTTCAAGAACTGAGTGCTGCATGATGGAGTGAGCTCCAGTCTCTGGTCCCAATTCCTGTCAACCTAGCAGTTCAAAAACAAGAAATTGCAAGTAGATAAATAGGGAAGGTAACAGCGTTCCGTGTGCCTTGGCATCTAGTCATGCCAGCCACATGACCATGGGAATGTCTTTGGACAGCGCTGGCTCTTCAGCTTGGAAACAGAGATGATGATGAAGAAGAAGAAGAAGAGATTGGATTTATACCCCACCCTTCACTGCCCAAAGGCGTCTCAGAGCGGCTTACAAACTCCTTTCCCTTTCCCTCCCCACAACAGACACCCTGTGAGGTAGGTGGGGCTGAGAGAACTTCTGACAGAAACTGTCCTTGAGAGAACAGCTGTGCCAGAGCTTGTGACTGACCCAAGGTCACATCAGCAGGTGCAAGTGGAGGAGTGGGGAATCAAACCCGGTTCTCCCGGATAAGAGTCCGCACACTTAACCACTACACCAAACTGAGTACTGCATCCCTAGTGTAGGCTTCAACTGGCTTTTGAGCAAGGGAAACCTTTACCTTTACCTTTACATGTAGGGTTTGGGGATTGTTTTTTTTTTTAAAAAATCAGATTTTTCTGCAAACAAGGGGCATTTTTCAGGTTTAGAAAGATCTGTCTTGCCTGTTCATGGCTCCAATCACCAGATTTAAGTATTCAGATTTGGCCAGACTTGCTATTAGAAAACTGGGAAACTGTGGTTCATGGCATACCCAGATTGTGAGCTACAAACTATCATAAACTTTTAGATGCTAAACAAACCAGTGAGGTTCATGCTGAGGTAGAATGCCCACCCAACATGCTAGAGGCACCAATCTCCCAGGGGATCTCTGGGTGACCCTCCTCTACTTGCCCTCCAAGTTTGGCAAGGATTGGATTTACGAGATCTGAATTACGGCCCCCCAAAGAAAATGCCCCCAGGAAAGTGGTTTCTGGGGAAATTACAGGCACAGGTTCAGGAGTGTATAGAAAGCTGTGAAAGCTAAAGACATCAAACTCATAGGGAACCTCCTTGATGTTCACTATGTGCCCTCCAATTTATGTGCAGATTGGACTTAGGGTGTCCAAGATATAGCCTCCCCAAGAAGATGCCCCCAGGAAAGTGTTTTTTGGGGAAATGTCAGGTGCAGGTTCAAAAGTATATAGAATGGACCCCCTGCAAGCTACACACACATTAAATGCAAAGAGAATTTCACCATGCCACACACTCCTCTACAATTTCTCCAAATTGGGGGAAGATTACACTTCTGGGGTCACAGTTACAACCCCCCCAAAAAGGTCTCCCCAGTGTTCTCTCTGGAAAAGATAGGTGCAGTTACAGGAGTCTATAGAATGGCTCAGGAACAATCCAGTGACACCAAACTCACTGGGAAACCTGGGGAGACACCCCTAGACACTGGAAATAAGGCAAGAATCCCCCCTATGCTTGCTGCCCCTCCAAGTCTCCAAAGGCAGGTTCTGAAGGACAGAATAGGCAGACATCCCCAGAGTTTTAAGGGGCTCTCCAAAGTAACCCCATAGCAGCTTGGCAGGCACCCTAGCCATACTACACAATCAAGGGGAGTGTGCCCACAACTCTCACAGCTCTTCCAGAGCACACCTTCAACTGGGGTGTATTCTTCTATGCTGCAAAGGAATGGAAACACATGTTGAGTGGGCAGGGCAACCCCCAAGTCTCCAAAGGCAGGTTATGAAAGAAAAGAATGGGTAGACATCCCCAGAGTTTTGACAGGGGCTCCTTAAAGTAACCCTGTGACAGCTTGGCAGGCAGCCTGTTCACATGACACAAGCAAGGGAAGCCTGCCCATAACTCTCACAGCCCCCACCCTGGCTGAAACACACAAGTCCAGAGTGCACCCATCAGCCGGGGTGTATTCGTCTACAGTACAAAGGAATGGGAAAAGTCATGTCAAGCTGGCAAGGCCACCCCCAAGTCTCCAAAAATGGGTCCAGAAGAAAAAGAATAGGCAGACATCCCCAAAGTAACCCTACAGTAGCTTGGCAGAGACCCCTGGCAAGTACTGGAACCCAGTGAGGCATGCCCACAATGCTCCCAGGCCCCCTCAGGCCCAAACACATAGATGCTCTGGTCATAGCCCACCCCTGGGTGACATTTCTGGTTATTTGCCATTAGCAGAACACATTGTACAGATAACTCGTTGTGAATTGTACAAATGCAATGGCAAGGGGAAGTCAAATGGGCTTGCTTGTACAGGCAGATGTTTGTTGAGGTAGATGTTTGCTGAGGTGGATGTTGTTCCCTGAGATAAGTGCTGTGTTATGAGGTAGATGTTCTTTCATGAAGTAGGTATCATATTATGAGGTAGATGTTATGTCATGAGGAAGGTGTTGGGTGAGGGAGATTTTCTTTGGAGGGTAAAAGTAAAGGGGGTTATCATTTTTTTTTCCTTCCAGTAATTTCAGTGAGAAAGGTTTGGGTGTGGGTGTGTCTTCCTCCCACGACAAGTACCCTTTGCACCCACTTACACTGTCATGGCACATAGAGGTGTTCATCATCAGGAGAGGCAGGAGGGTATAAAATATGGCATGAGCAGAGAGACAGGGTGCATCAGAGCCCTGAGTCTACCTAACACCCAAACCCCGCCAAGGGAGAGGTGTTCACAATCAGGAGAGGTGGAAGGGTATAGAATGTGGGTCCTCAGCCAAGGTACCCAGTTGCTAAGTCCCTCTGCTCAGCGTGAGCAGAGAGATGGGTTGGCTCAGAGCTCTGAGTCCTCCTAAAACCCAAACCCCACCAGGAGAGAGGTGTTCTCAAACAGGAATAAATGATGAAAGTGCTCTCAGTCTGCCAACAAGAGGAGAGGGTGCAGAGCTGAGTTGAGGGCATATATAGCATTCTGATCCCATAGAACACAATGGAAACTCTGTTATTGGCAGCCAGCAGTGCCTGTTAATCTAGGGAGGAGAATGAATTTCGTCACATAAACCTTGAATAGTTTTAGCTTCAAGTAATTTGTTTTTAAAAAACTGCTGCCCAACAACTTGCTAAAACTTAGCCATATAACCTAATGAACTGTTGAACAGGAGAAGTAAACCCCCCACATCAATGTTTATATATAAGAACCAGAGATTACAATGACCAACAATAGGGCAGAAACAGTAAATGGCAGGAGGCTTTCCCCACCAAAATGAATGCAGCAGCACAAACATTCTCACAGAATCCTAATTAAAAACATTAGATTTCACTTTAATATGGGTGGTTGAATCTTAGATCCTCCCATACACAAGCAGCAAAAGATGTGCAAACAACTCTCCCTTTTAAAAGCCTTTCACACAAATGAGTTAAGGAAGTTGAAAGGAAGGAATAAGAGTAACTACAAACAAGCAGGGGGGATATCAAGAGAAATTGCAAATAAAATAAAACCAGTGAATGAGGAGGTGTACAGGCAAACCAAACACATCACACACTCAGCTCTTCCCAAACAGACTTATACAAACGAAGGATCTCTGCAAAAACTCACTCCCACCCCTCTGTTAAAATCCATGTTAGTAATATCCAGGAATCCAAATTACTCCACACCAGATTGCTCTCCAAGACCAGCCATAGTACACTCCTCTCAACTCAGCAGCAAGCAGCAAATGTTGAAGAACAAAAGAGGAATAATTTGTACAGTCTAGTAGGCTCAGAGTATCAGGTATCAGAAATCAGGCAAGGCAGTGTCACTCAGTCCAAAGGTCAGGGTTCCAGAAGTCAGGCAAGGCAGAGTTGGTGATTGAGCATCCATTGTACACATTCATAGAATCATAGAATGTTAGAGTTGGAAAGGACCGTTGCATGTCATCTAGTCCAACCCCCTGCACTGTGTCCATGCCTAATAGCTTCCATTGGCTGGTTTTTATAGCCACACACTTAAGGGCCATGTTTGCAGCCAGCTGCTCAGGAATAATCCTGTAACCACTGATTGTTGTTATCAGCAAGCAGCTGGCATCGAGGAAGGAGGCATGCCTTTTGCCATCTCTCCTGTAGCTCTGTCCTTAGCTTCCATCTGCAGCACTTTAAGGGTGTAGGTGATCCTGGAAGGCCGGAAATGACCCACTGAGTTTTACTTGATGAATCAGGGCTGGAGAGTGCTGGTGGCTCTGCACCAGCTGTTGGCTGTGAATCCTGACAGGCCTGCTGATCATATTCTTGCTTGCCAGCTTCTGCTAACTCAGAGCTGGCTACATGGGGCTCCTGTTCTCCTGAGGAGTCCTCACTGAGCCCTGGCTGACTCATGACAGTCAGTCCAGCCTCAAGCTTCCTTTGAAGCTGCACTGGAGCAAATCTAATGGCCATGAATCCCTCTTCTCCTCAGTCCTATTCCCTGTTTCCCCCATGTTTACACCTTTAGCTTAAATGTAACTCCTGTTTCAAATTGGAGTAACTATGGTCAATTTGCTCTTGTTATATTGTTAGCTTGGATAAGGAATGTAAGTCTGATTGTGCTTTGATTTAATATTTGCTTATGATAAGTCCCCCCCAACTTCCCTCAATAAACTCCATATATTTCTTTCAAAATCTTTAATTCAAGTCTCTGTCATCCTTTTCTACTGAAAACTTGCTACTGAGCCATCTCTTTAAGTGAAAGATCTTGGTTTTCTGCTCTCTGCACAAACATGAAAGCTAATTCCCCACAGCAGGCTGAACACATGTTCACATGTTTAGTGGGGTGTGGTCATATCACCAGCCACCAGAAAAAGCAACTCAATGCAAACAAAGAAACAAGAATAAGATCTTCAAAACTCTAAAAACAGCATTAAAGATGTTTTAAAACAACATTCTAGACAGATAATAGAACAGGACAGCTAAAATCTTCAGTGTGCATAGATGCCTTAAGAAACAAACAGACAAAAATCTTGGCCTGGCACCTAAAAGAATACAGACATTGCACCAGGTGAACCTCTGCAGGGAAGGAGTTCCAAAGCCTAGTTCCCGACAGTGAAAAGACCCTATCTCTGATGCTTGGGGTTGCGATCTCTGGTTCAGGAAATTCCTGGAGATTTGAGGTTGGAGCCTGGGAAGGGTGGGCTTTGGGGAGGAAAGAGACCTCCGTGGGGCATAATTTCATAGAGTCCACCCTCCAAAATAGCCATTTTCTCCAGGGGGACTGGTTTCTGTTGTCTGGAGATCAGTTGTAATTCTAGGAGATCCCTACGGAGTAGTGCTCACTTTCCTAGCTTCAGAATGTGGGTACTGTGTACACAGAACAGAGTTTCTGATGATGACTCAGGTGGCAGGCATGTTAACAGAGGAGATGATGATCCTTTAGGTGCTCTGATCCTAGACTGTGTCAAACATGATTGGTCAAAAATGGCACTTTGAGTTGTGCCTGGAAGGAAATCAGCAGCCAATGAGGAGCTCAAGAAAGTATCAAGAGATGTATTGTAGAGGAGATTTGCTCTTCTATCAGAAGCTCCAGATTGAAAAGCACTCCAAATTGGGGAAAGCCACCAAATCCACAATGTGAAGAATGGCTCTAAATGCCTTTATTAGCTGTTGTGTATTAACTGGAATAAGATGGCCGCCATGGGGTGGCCTGACCATGCAGTCCATCAAACATTCCATCAAACCTCAGAGCTTCGCTCCAAAGACAATCGCCACTTTGGATCTGAAGGTGCACCTATGGGCTCGCCCGGATCTGAAAGTAGCCCTATTGAATTGTAGATGTGTAAATAAGGCCAATCACAGGTGATGGGTGTGTGTGTGGGGTGGGGCATGCATATAAGCCAGGCACTTATCAGCCCATTTATCTTTCGTTCCTGATGTAACCTAATAAACAAGAGTGATTCACTATGCTGAGTCTCTTGCCTCGGTACTTTTCATTAGCCTTGCTATCAACCAACAGTATCGTATCTGGGCTGATCATAGCAGCATGCTTGGCAGTTCAACAATCTTCTGGCCTTTTCACGAGGCTCCTGTTAAACATTCAGAGGATAGCAAAGTTATAGATTACATTCCAGAAGCTGTTGACCTGTTGTTGCACAAGCAGAGATGCTAATGAAGCAATTAGATCAGATTTCAGTTTTGAAATGCAGGCTCTTGACCTGTCTTTGAAGGGAAGCTTTTTTATTATTATTGATGGACCTTCAGCTATGAAATCGCACCATTTTCATGTGTGCAGAATCAGCAGGAGACACTGAAATGTGGGGAATACATTATTTTGATTTGGCTTGGGCTGAAAGATATGTCAGTTAGAAAGGACTTCTAAAATACTGTCTGAGTTTCTCTATAACTCAGGTAATATCTTGTTCCTCTTTCAGCTAAGATGAAAGATGAGTGGAACCTTCCTAAGAATTTTTTGTTATTGAATATTATTCTGCTTCATTAGGATATTCCTTAGCTATTTCACTGGAGCAACCATCTTCCATTTTCTCTTAAGATTTTCTTTCATGCAGAATTTACGAAAGCATGGAACCCCTTCAAAATCGTCGTAATTCCTTATTGAAACTAGTTTTGCATTCCTCATAAATTTGTCTCCAATTTTTGTTATGACTACTTAATTTAGGACCTTAAAACTAGGGATATCTGTTACATCTCTAACAGATACTTGTAATTTACATACAATATGGTGGCAAAGGAATCTTTCTCTTCCACCTTTTAAGGCATACAATATTGTAATGCTATAAGACTAACAGTTCAGACACAAGTATCCAGGGTGTTTGGAGGCAAAAATGGAAGGAACAAGTCATCTAAGAGCTGTGAGAGATAGCATATAAAGGTTGTAATCCTAAGGATGCTTTCATGGGAGTAATCCATTGAATAACATGGGATTTACCTCTGAGTAGACCTGGGCTGCTTTCAAATGGACAATTCCCCCCATTGTAGCCACCCAACTCCCCCCCCACTTCCACATGACATCATACTGCATTCATGCTCCAACCATGGGCAGCCCATTTTTTTCTCTGAAAGAAATTAAAAACAAACACAAACACAACCTTGGAGGGGAAAAAAAGACTTTCCCCTGCATGGCACTGTTCAATGAACATTGTTCAATGCACTGTTACTCAAATATAGCAGTTCAAAATCACAGTTTTGGGTGTGTTTCCCAGTGTTGTAATTAACTCAGAGAGGAGTGGGGGGAATCACCAACAGTCTTGGGGCTTAAATGTATACGAGCTCAGGAAAGGAGAACTTATTAATTATGACTGAGGAAGGGGTTCGCCCTGTAAGTTTCCCAATGCTGTATAATTACTGCCGAATTATGAAATGTGGCAATCTCACAGAATCATCGAATCATAAGAGTTGGAAGGGACCTCCAGGGTCTTCTAGTCCAAGCTCCTATTCAATGCAGGAAATCCACAAATACCTCCCCCTCCACATCCACAGTGACCGCTGTTCCATACCCAGAAGATGACCAAAAAAAAACAAACACCCTCCAGGATCTCTGGCTAAACTGGCCTGGAGAAAAATTGCTTCCTGACTCCATTTCCCTGGGTATGTAAGAAAGCCCCACAAGAACTAAGTACTAATGCAACCCTTCCTGCCCTCCCTCTCATGATCTGCCTAAATTCACAGAATCATCACTGCTGTCAGATGGCCATCTAGCCTCTGTTTGAAAACGTCCAAAGAAGGAGAGCCCACCACCTCCTAAGGAAGCCTGTTCTACTGACAAACCACTCTGTCAGGAAGTTCTTCTTAGTGTTTAGCAGAAAAACTCTTCCTAATGTTTAGCAGAAAAACTCTTTAATTTCTGGTCCGACCTTCTGGGGCAACAGAAAATAACTCTGTACCATCTTCTATATGACAGCCCTTCAAGTGCTTGAAGATCGGTTTCACATCACCTCTCAGTTGTCTCCTCCCCAGGGGATTGGAAATTGCAAGTGTAGCAAACTCATGATAGTTGCGGAGGGAAGAGTTGTGCTACAATAGGCAAGCAAGTACAAGGCTTGAAGACATCAAGTTTTGTGTTCTTCCTGAACAGTACTATGTAAATACATAGAACACATTTTTAAAAGGCTTGGAATATTGCACAATGCCTCTTCAGCACTACACATGGTCCCAAATATTTTTTTAAAAGGGAAAAGAGCGTGGGCATGAATTTATGACTGTGCAGAGACAGTGACAGAGGGAAAGGTGATGGTAATGAACACCTGGTGTGAAAGGGAAAATTTGGCTAATACCAGATTACACTGTTCTCTGTGGAATCTCTGTTTCAAGTGTGAACTGAGAAAATGCACAAATGGTAAATTCTAACTTAAATCCACTTAGAAACAGTACACAGAATGCTGAAGAGATATCTTTTCCTACTGCAGTAATATAGCCTTTAAATTTGTTTTGTCTCATCTGCATTAAATTCTGCTTATATTATCTAAACTGATCTCTTCATACTAATTTTTACCAAGAGTAATATAGCCTCTTAGTATTTTGCTTCTTATTTATTTATTTAGTAAATCTCTACATCACCTTTCAGCTGCATCTGGTCTCCAAGGCTGTTCACAATACAATTTTAAAAGAACATAAAAGCAGAAAACTGAAAGTTCCAACAAAATTAGATCATCTGTTTTGAAGTTCACACCTCTACTAATATCTCCTTCTCCCTTACAAAAATCAGTATTTTTGGCATGACCCCAGGTTTCCATCTGTATGTAAAAAATAACCCACATTCATATGTTCAGATAAACTGGCAAGCTACAAGAATTAAGTCAGTGTGGGATCCCATAATATAAGGGGAGGGGGAAGGCCTAAGTGCTATTTATTTATCAAACTCAGCCCATTATTATTAATTTGCTTTCCTACATTTAAAGTGGCTTGCATAAAACTGGATGTTTAGATTATTATCTAAACACTAAGAACAAATACCCAGTTAAAACAGGACCGCTATAAACCCTATACAAAAGAATTACTGCCAAATGCCATCTAGAAAAGATGCATTTTACATCCCTTATGGAAAGCATAGATGGAAGAACAACTTCATTGCATCTGCACTCAGTCCTGCCCTGGTTAGTTTGACTATCCAGCAGGGACATCTATTTATATGCTTATCACTGGATATCAAATTTGGGGAAGGCTAGTGGTTTTTAATACTTACGT
The DNA here is from genome assembly GCA_029375565.1 of Gekko gecko. Classification (NCBI taxonomy): domain Eukaryota; kingdom Metazoa; phylum Chordata; class Lepidosauria; order Squamata; family Gekkonidae; genus Gekko; species Gekko gecko. Next base: position 44,750,082 of record JAPDNY010000009.1, read on the forward strand.
GTTATATCTGAATAGTCAAAACAAGCCCTACATGCTTCAAAGACTTACGTGGTTTTGTTTTCCTTATCTGGCATACTGGGTGTTTGGTGTAAAGAACCTTGAATGGGAAGAGAGTTTCAGTCAAGTACATTCTGCAAAATTTTGAACAGGAGAGCTGTTATATCTAGCTTATGAAGAATATAGTCTTGAATATACTCTTCTGTGGCACTGTGTGAAACTGGAAGAACATTTTTTGGATTTATTTTTACTTTCTTTGCACAGTATTGTAGCAAAAGGTGCAAAACAACCTTTCTATGAGCAGAAGAGCATGCCAAGGTTAATTTACATATATTAGGCTGTGATGCCCCTTCTCCACTCAAAGTGCCTACTACCTTCTACATCTCTCTCTCGCTCTCTCTCTCAGGTTCAGGGGTACAGGGGTACAGCCATGATTTGTGACTACCTTTTTAAAATTTCTACAGAACCATGGCCATTTCAACTCTCAAGTCCTCTCTCTTACCCACAAGAAATCAGCAAACAAAGTAGCCAATCCCCTTTGATAAGAGGTTCTTACTCAAACACTTCAGTGAGTTAGTGGGGTTGGGGGATCATATCCTGTTCTATTCGCACACTGCTGTTTATTCATACCTCCCCTCTATATACACTGAGACATGAACTTGTGTGTGTTTCTTTTCTTGAGACACAAAGCCCACAGAGTTAAACAAACAAAAAGTTAACTTTTATTTATAATTTGAGCATGACACTGAAGAAAGTAAGGCAGAGCTAAAAACATGTATTTTCTGTTGAACTTTTGAACTGTTTTCCTAGTCCAGCATCTTGGATCTCATGTTACAAACTGACTCTTTTTAGTCAGCTGGTTTTAAGCTGATCTTCACCTCAACTTTACTCAATCAGACATACTATTTACCCTCTCACTCCCTAGCTGCAATGTAATTCTAAATAGAGTTACACCCCTCTAATGACTTCAGCAAATTCAGAAAGTTGCAACTATAATTAGGGCCAAAGTGATATTCTGGGATACTTCTATAGTAGTTGAACTTTTCTGTCCCTGTCATATTGTTAGTTGCCTGTCTGAACAAGGACTCACCTAAGGTTCTCTATGAATCATAATGGGGAAAAAACCCTAGATTCTTCTTGTTCTGGTTGCCCAGTAAGGATCTCTTTAATGATGACTAGTGCTGTGTGCAGTGATCACATTATGAAATGGAAATGTTTGAAGCTAGTGCCGAAATATTACAGCAACATATAGGACACACTGCAGACATTATAACACTAAACACTCAATTGTCAAAGTCAAGTGTGAATTCAGAAGATTAACAGGGGTAATAATCACTGAACAGCAGTGTTGTATATCGATGGTGTAAAGTCACCCAGAATGCAGGTACTTGTGGAAATAATAGGGTATATGAGCATTTTTGCTACATTTGTACAGAAGATAAATTTTCATCTGTTTGGTATGATTTTAATTCAGTGTATTTAATTCACCAACAGACATTGCCATGACAGAATTCCAATTTTTCCATTTACTACAATTCATTATCCAATTTGGAACTCTAGGAATCTCAGTTTTTGTTCGGAAAAAAGGCATAAATTGACTAGTTCATGGATGCATCAGGTCACAGGAATTCTCAAATCCACCCCCACCACTGTGTTTGTAATAATGATTTGGATCTTATCAGCTTTGTGCTTTATGCTTCCCTATTCTCTATAAGCTCCTTTTGACCACCAGACATCTACTGGGGATGGGGGAGACCTACTTGGACAAAAAGTCATGGGGGGGGGGCTGCTGTGAGGAGGGGCACCCAGGGAGTTTGTACAATTTCCCCATTGCTTCATGGCCAGACAATTGGTGTGATGTTGGCCATGACCCAGGGGTGTCCCACCGCCGGTAACCATATCCGTGAGGGTGGTAGCTTCCCTGGCACTGGCCCTGGGGGTGCAAGTCGAAGGGCCCAGGGGTTCTGGAGGGCGCACAGGAGGTGTAGGATGGGTGACCTCAGATGGCGGGGACAGCAGGGGGGGTTACCACCACCCCTTTTCCCACCCTGGGTCTGGCCTTACATGCAGCTTTGCTCTTGCTGTTGGGGCCTTCCCTTCTCTCTCGCCTCCACTTTGAACCCCAGCCAGCCCAGTTCACCTCCTCCCTGGTAGCTGAGCCTCGCTTTCCTTTTTTTACCCCCGCCAGTCCCCTGGGCTCCTCCCACCACTTAGCCCCGCCCCCACCTAAAAGAAGAGATGCTGGGCCCATTGCTGCCTCCTCTGCCCACTCTCCAGTAGCCCCACCCATGTGTGGACGTCCTCCCTGCACTGCACCCCACCCCTGGAGAGAGGATGCCATGCCGGACGTCTGTGGGCCACACGAGCCAGGCTGCGCCCTCCCCACTTGCTGCTCCCCTGTTCCTGTCACCTTGGCCCATTGGTAACTGGCGCCCAGCTGGTGGGCCCTTCAGTCTCTCTCCGGACGCCCCGGAGAGGGGCTCCAGGTATGTCCTCGGGGCCCGGGGGAGGGTCCAAGGCTCCCGCACCACCGCGGCTGTCGCGGTGCTTGCCATCCCAGCCAGAGCTGGAACAATAGGATACAACCTGCTGTCCTTAATCAAATCAATGTTGTGAGTGCTGAACACATTGAAGACTCAACATTTAAAACTGTAGTGGCAGAAGTGAGTGTTATTTCTCCTTTAAGAGGATTTGTGGATATGGTGTTCTGTTAAAGAAATTTCCATCAAAGCCACCATGAAGGTCAGAATACAGATGGAAAGGACTGTTTTAACTAAAACTGAAATCACAAATCCATGTCAGTCTAAAATAAAGTTCTTTTTCTCTTACATAGCCTGCAATGTGCCTTCTGTATATTGGCTTTTTTGGTGATAGATTCTCTCCTAATATTAATAACATAAGAAGACAGATATCAGTCCACCCACGATGGACCTGATAAGATAGGCCTAATCTAGTTCAGTGCACCGAAAACATGGACTGTTCTGTCAGTAAGTGGCAGGAAGCAAATGTTTCTCTGTTGCTTGTAGAGCCCAGGACAATAATAACAAACAGATATTCTTCATAGCATCTGTGCTTCAAAAACAGGGAGTAATAATACAGGAACTATTATAAATATGGAATGACAGCATAGCCACAGCAGTACCAGAAAGAAAGCATCACAAAAACTTGATTTTCAATGGATTAAGAGGCCCTTTGGCAGCTACATCAAGGAAGGAACAGATTTTCTACATGATCATTTTTGCATAGCACTAAAACCAACAGCGGGCATGGACGAGAAATGACATTGTAAAACTCTAGTGAACAATCATAGAAGCTGAAATATGCAAATCTACTAAACCAAAGCCAAAATGCAATCCATTTTTTTATGCCAAAGAGAAAGGCTGAGTATTCAGCTACTGCTGCTGAGGCTTTATTTGCATGTCACTGGTAAAAACTCAGGTCTGCAATAGCTTTGGACAGGAAGAACATTTCTCACATTCCCGATATTTGTATGTAGATTCCCCCTTTTCTATCACTGTATATCAAAGAATCAGCTAAAAAAGAGCTCAGCAATTCATTCTACCCTATTCACTTGCCCTGTACCACTTTATCCAAAATGAGTTCTTATCACCAACTGCATTTCTCTAACCAGTCCCTACTGCTGGTGCCACCTCTTCAAACCTGGGCCTGAGGCCACCAACAGCAGGAACTGGGGGTACAAATTCCCAAAGCCCAAGTCAGCTTCAGAGTTCAATAAAGCTGGAATCATCCTATTTGGGGCTGAGAAATACCTGGAGATTTGGGGGGTGGAGCCTGAGGAAGGTGGGGTTTGAGGAGGGGAAGGACTTCAATGCAGTATAAGGTCATAAGGTCCACCTTCCAAGGCTGCTTTCACCAGGTGAACTGATCTCTATTGCCCAGAGATAAGTTGTAATAGCGGGAGATCTCCAGCTACCACCTGGAGGTTGGCAACACTAAATCATCCAAATGTATGCTTTACTTTTAGTGCAGTTCTGTACTGCAGCCATTAAGAGTGCAGGAAAGGCAGAGCAGAGCAAACAGACAGATCCTCAGACTTCATTGTTAATCTCATTGTTAGGTTCATTGCACCAGCAGGGGCGCTTGGGGGGCATTCTGGGAGTGGGTAGGGATGTGACACAATGAGATCACCCAGAAGTGACATCAGTGTGCTGGCGATGTTGGGGGTGATGCTCTGCTTTTTGGGCAAAACTCTATGGTAAAAATGGCCCCAAACTATAGACTTTTACCCAAAACGCAGGGTGTTGCCCCCCCACATCACCGACGTGCTGAAGTCACTTCTGGGTGACATCAGCGCATTGCCCACAGCAGGGCTTTTTTTGTAGAAAAAGGCCAGCAGGAACTCCTTAACATAATAGGCCACAACCAACAGCAGAAACTCATTAGGATGCACCCCTGACAGTGCAGCTCATTAGCATATTAGGCCACACCCCATGCCTTCCTTTGGCTTGCCTGGGCACCCCATGGCTGCAGAGAGCCCGGGCAAGCCGGCCCTTGGACAGGCTGGGGAAGGCATGGGGAAGCATTTAAATGCTCCCCGATCCTTCCAAGCCCCCCCCAGCGCACCCACCTCAGAGTCATTGGGGGAGTTGCTCTCCAGGCCTTCTATCTGTAGCCATGCATGCAGAGGTTTTGGCTGTAGTGGGCATGGCCAGCTCTGAAGCCAGCCGGAACTAGCCCTGGCCCACAGCATGGAGGGTGGGGGGATTTTCTCCCATCAGCCAGCTTGCTGGTAGCAGGCAGGAGCCTGCAAAAGTAGGGGATCCCCCACCCCCACCTGGGGAATGGTATCCTTAGCTGAACTTAACAATGGGGTTGCTCTCCCTGCTGTGGCCACCAATGATCCACTGATTGTGGCCCTCTTAAGAGGAATCCGCAAGTACACCAAAGACATTATAGAAGTACAGGAGGGACTACTGTCTATCAGATCTGAGCTCACTGTACTGAAATCTCTTCAGAAGCAAGGAGCTAAACAGCCAACAAATGCAAGGCTCTTCTATTTCTGTGTCTCCTTCCATCCAGCAACTTCAGTCTGAGGTAACAGCTTTAAAATCCAAACTCTTAGACCTAGAAAGCAGAAAATGTCATAATAATCTTTGCCTAGTGTGTGTGGAGGTCAGAGAACACCTCAAAGGGACAGGCATGGTGGCCTTTGTTCAATCTATTTTAAGAGATAGCCTGTCCCTGGTAGAAGATTATGATCTTGTTATAGAGACGGCTCACAGGTCTTTGGGTTAGATCTGGGATACGGCAACCCATCCAGGGGCCATAATCTTCCGTCTATTAAACTTTGCCTCCAAAGAAGACTTTTTGAGATGAGCTAGAGGGCTGGGTCAACTGAAATGGGGCCCAGATCAAATTAAGATTTCCCTCTTCAATGATGTTCCTAAAGAAATTGTTGACCTTCACAAAGGATTTATACGGTCAAGGACTCTAGCCTTGGAAAAAGCTGTTGAAGCCTTTATGAAATACTCAGCAGTATTCTGTGTAAGATATAACAACAGGATCAAAAAGTTACAAGCCCCAGCTGAAACAGAGGCCTTTTAAAATCCCTTATAATTGAACTCATTTCATTTTATTCTTCCTGATCCTGAATGATTTACTGCAGAAATGAATATTTAATACAATTGTTTGCAAATTCTGTATCTGCTCTGCTTTATGGTTTGATGGAACTTCACAAGGTTGATGACTATGAGTGTTCCTGGGAACATTTGTGGAAGCTAAGATCTTCTGTCTTAACTGACTCTAGAAATGCCCTGCACCAAGTATAAACCTGAATATTGACAATAATAACCAATGTGGAAGAGACCTCCTCCAAGAAACCATTGTGTCTGCTGGCATAATTTACTGACCATTTCCTCAATCAGCACTGGTCTAAAGACACAAACTTCTGCTGTTATTTTGTATCGAGTGGGCCTGCTGGGAGAAACTGGAACCTCAGGCAAGACAGGGTGGACTCACCAACACTCTCACAATGTTTTCAACCATTTCTCCCTTATCTATATGTGTCTTTCTTGCAACTTTCTTTGTTGGTTTTCCTTTCTTGTCCCCCTATCTTTCCCCCTCATTCCCCGAATTTCAGTGGTGACTGATCCTAGATTATTTTTAAATGAGGCTAATGGTGAGTTTGTTTACTTAGTGATATTCATAAACAATATCATCATAGCAATATTGAACCATGCCTAAACTGACAATCATAACCTGGAATGTTAAAGGTCTTGGGAGCCCCAATAAGTGTAAAAAAAAAATACCGTGCAGTCTTAAAAAAATCCAACCGGCTAGTATTGCTATGTTTCGAGAAACACATGTGCCTCAAGGAGAAGAAGACAGGCTTGTTAAAGAATGGGATGGGGAGGCTGGGGGTGATTTCCCACTAAAGCTGCTGCGGGGTTGCGCCGCCGTTTGCCCCGAGATTTTTAGTCAATTTCACACCTGAAGCCGCGGGGCTGCATTTTGACCCGCGGCTTCGCCTGATTCCCCGCAGTTTCGTAATCCTCAAAAAACAGGATTACGAAACTGCGGGGAAATCGGGCGAAGCCACGGGTCAAAATGCAGCCCCGCGGCTTCGGGTGTGAAATTGACTAAAAATCTCGGGGCAAACGGCGGCACAACCCCGCGGCAGCTTTAGTGGGAAATCACCCTTACTGTTCTGGGAATTCCTCTAAATCTTCACATGGAAGTTCTTGACTCTAAATCAGACACTGAAGGAAGGTACATCTTTCTTTTGGTTAAATGTGATCAATCTATATTGTTATTAGGCGATATTTATGGGCCAAATGTAGACAATTCCTCCTTTTTCACTCTGTCATAGCAACATTCAGAGAATTTGGGGATTATCCTGTAATGGGGGGGGGGCTACAATATAATAATGGACCCTCTCTTAGACAAAGGTAACAGGAGTTTTCATGCTACAAGCCAATCCAGATTTGCTCTGCAAGGCCATATGCATCGTAAGAGTTTACATGATGTATGTCACTACTCTACCCCTTAGATAGACCATTTGTTCCCCATACTCATAAAATTAACTAGCAATTGGATTATTTTCTTTTCTGTGGCTCCCTAATTTCTAAAGTGGTTGATTGTTCTATTGGGATATGAGTTATTATTTATCATTGGGAATCAGTCTTGGAGAAAGTGATCTAAAATCTTTTCTCTGGAGGCTAAAAACAGCTCTGCTCCATGAGGAAGCTTTTCAGAAGAAAATGGAGATTTATATCAAGGATTTGCTATTCACTAATATCACACAGGAAATTACCTTGTTCATTTTATGGGATACTCTCAAAGCATACCTGTTGAAGTCCTGAGGATACTACAAACAAATTAAAAGATGCCACAACTATTTATAATGCCAACCCCGCCCATTGTGGAAATAAATACAACGGGCTCTAGAAAGAGGCTCTGGGAGAGTGCCCCGGCTTTGGGCACTCAGTGACAATTTGCTGTGGCAATCTCAGCAGGGTATAATGACAGAGTCCACCATTTTCTCCAGAGGAACTGATCTTTGCTACCTGAAGAGCAATAGTAATTTTGAGTGATCTCCAGCCCACCCCCAAGATTGGTAACAGTGGTTCCCCAGGACGGAGTGGCTGGTTAGGAGGGTGGAGTCTATGGCATTGTACCTATCTGAGGTCCCACCCCTCTTCAACACTCACCCTCTCCAGGTTCGACCCCTCAAATCTCCAGGAATTTCCCAACCTGATAACCCTATCTCCCACCCAGCCAACCATCAACCTACCTTTAGTTTTCCATCTCCTCCCCTCTCCCTCCTAGAGAGCAGTTGTAATTTTGAGTGATCTCCAGCCCCCACCTGGAGATTGGCAACAATGGTTCCCCATCAGGGAATGGCTGGATTGGAGGGTGGAGTCTTTGGCATCGTACCTGTCTGAGGTGCGACCCTTCCTCAAACCTCATCCTCTCCAGGCTCCATCCCTCAAATCTCCAGGAATTGCCCACCTGGAGTTGGCAACCTGATCAGGACTGGGCCCAATGAGTTTTCTCCCAAAGGCCAACATAGGTGTGGAAAGGGCCTTTTACTGACAGAGGAGAAAGTACAGGTGCCAACTCTGATTAGGGAAATACCTAGAGATTTGGGGGGATGGATCCTGTGGAGGGCAGCATTTGGGGTGTGTGTGGAAGGACTCAGCAGGGTATAATGCCATAGAGTCTACACTCCAAAGCAACCATTTTCTCCTGGGGAACCGATCTCTGTCATCTGGAGGTCAGTTGTAACAGTGGGAGATCTCCAGGTCCCACCTAGAGATTGGCAACTCTAGGGGAAAGTCAGCTGCACAGTGGGGAGTTGAAAAAAATGGTTTGATGGTTGCTGGCCCACCTCGTTAGACAGCCAGCCATGCTGAAGCTAAGCAGGAGAAAGAGCCTTTTTCCATTTATTCTGACAGGAAAGTGGCCACTGGGGAGGGGGTTATGGGTGGGGGAGGGGTTATGCTGAAAGTCCTTTGTTTTTTTTACTCACAGAACCAAGGTTGGGTGCCAACCAACAGCCACTGGGGTGACAGTCCCTCACAGGAGTTAAAAGAACTGTCTTCCTCAGGAGAGAGAGCTGTCTGCCAGTAAATCTGACATACAAATCTGTCTTAAGGGGGAGTGGGTGGGGAAGAGGAGCAGACCCAGCACCCGGCCAATGACAAGCGAGTACTCTTGAGTGGCGGCTGATGGGCCAATGGCTGAGGGAGGGCATTTACAGCCAATGGGAGTGCATGGAATCTTACAAAACCAAAAGATAATTATTATAAGGAGAGATGATGAAATTCAGGTATGAAATTAACAAATTGCTCTCATTCCAACTCATTCCAAGCTTATACTCGCCTGTATTATGCACAATTATTGGGAATCAGGACAAAAAACTAGCAAATTGCTAGCGTTTAGATTAAAACAAATTTATTCTCATTATAGTGTGGCAATTAAAGACAAAGACAACTTCATTTCATCCCCCAAAGCAATTAATGAGCAATTTAATAAATTTTATTCAGATCTTTATAGACCATGTCTTCTCTACAGAAGCTATTTCAAGGTTGTTGGGTATATGACAACTACCAGCTTTGAGTAAACAACAACAAAAAATATTGGCAGCCCCGTTTATACAACTCAGAGACTGAATTAGTACTCAAGAATATAAAAAATAATAAAGCCCCAGGGCCTGATGGGTACCCTGTGAAATAGTATAAAGCCTTCAGTAATAAACTGATACCACCTTTGGGTTGCAGAAGAGCTCAAAACTCTGGCTTCTTGCCAAAAGCAATGTATGAAGCATCTATCATGGTTATCCCCAAATCAGGGAAAGATCCACTTCTTTGCTCTAGCTGTAGGCCAATATCCTTAATAAATGTTGATTAAAAATCCTTACAACAGCTCTTGCAACTCACCTCAGATCTGTAGTGCATACACTGCTCCACCCAAATCAAGTAGGATTTGTACCAAGAAGACCGGGTGCTCACCATGTCAGATGTATGATTGATGTAATGGTTGCCACAGAAAATAGCCATGATCCCTTGTTGGACTTATGACTAAATCCAGAGAAGGCCTTTGATAGATTGTCCTGGGAGTTCCTGTACTCTGTATTGCAATCTTACACCACAGCTCCAGACTTTTTTAACTGGGTGAAGATCTTCTATAATGAGCCTTGCTCTAGAGTACTTATTAATGGACTATGCTCAGATAGTTTCACTGTTGCCCATGGAACACAACAAGGTTGTTGTCTCTCACCCCTATTATTTGATTTAGCTCTTGAACCCTTGGCATGTGCCATTCAAAAATCAGTAGGCATCAAAAGTATTAAGATCTGGGATAAGGAATTTAAGCTTATGTGTATGCAGATGATGCTATTGTTTTTCTTTCAGCCCTGAACATTCCTTACCAGCATTGATGGACCTTATTACTGAATCTGGGGAGTTATCAGAATATCTTGTTAACTGGAATAAGTCCCATGTCCTATCTCTGGGTGGACCAGTTCTTCTCTGAATTTTGTAAACAATTGTCATTTGATTTTGTAGCTGAATTTTAAAAATATCTTGGTATTTATATTCCAAGACAGATGTTATTGTTATATTGTTCTGTCATTGTAACCTATGGCCTATGGCTAAAGACAATAAACCTATGGCCTATGGCTAAAGACAATAAACTGAAACTTGAACCTATTCCAAGAAATATTTGTTCCCTTGTTCAAATGAATATAGATTGGACTCTGGAACATGTTTCCCAAGACCTTGACAGATGGACCTCCCTAACAATGAGCATTTGGAGTAAAATCAACATCCTTAAAATGAATATTATCCCATGCATCATCTATACCCTGAGAGGACTCCCAATCCATACCCCCCTGAAGTTTTTTTTTTTTTTTTTTGTAAAAATTGATCCTCTGTTTTGGAAATTTATTTGGAGCCCCTCTGGTAGGCATAAAATTACATATAAAAAGCTTCAGCTACCTATAGAATGGGGGGGGCTTTAATCTCACTAATCTGTGTCAATACCATCTCACCTTTCTGCTTTCTAATGTACAGTTGAGGACACTAGTTCCTGGACAGGAAACGCCTCATTGGGCTCACTTGGAAATGACCCAACTTTATCCTCTATGTAAGTGGGCTGCCTTAGGCCCATTTAAATTATCCAAAAGTTCATTTAACCTGTAATTGAAGCTGCTAGGTCAGCTTGGCATTTGTTTGACACTCAATTGGCTTATACTCACAGAGATCTAACAATTTAGAAAAACCCTAGAATTAGGATAGGGAATAAAGGTGGTTTTTTTTTTTTGTGACAATGGATCTCCAGTGGATTAGTACACTTATCTCAGCTAACTGGACCAGGGTGTGACTTTAAAACATTTGATGTTTTGTCCATAGAATTTGATATTCCGTCCACAGCCAGTTAGCAATATATGCAACTAAACATTGTCTATCTTCTGTTCTGGCACCAGAAGCTTTCATAGCCTCAGAAACCCACACACACACTGCTTTGCCTTAGATACCCTTCTTAGACAACCCATCCTTATATATAACTTTCTAAGACACCAAACCAAATTCAATTTGGATCATATCTGCTTCCACAGGAACCTAGAACTGAGTACTCCAGTTCAACCAACCCAATGGAAAACTGCACCAAAAGCTGTTAAACCTGCCTCTGTAGACTTCTGATTAAGGCTTATCCATTAAAAATCCTGTCTTGTGGGTGTACTGGTACCTTACTACATCTTATCATTTTGGTCTCACTGAGAATGATTCTTGTTGCAGAGCGTACCTCATTCACATGCTTTGGACTTGCTCTAAAATCACACATTTCAGTCAGGAAGTTTTATTCAGGGTCAATCTCACATTAGCTGCTAATTTAGACTTTTACAACCAATATTCTAGTCCTAGGATATATAACTAACTCTATGAGTACTCTTGAAATACTACATATTTTGGATCCAAAGGGCAGCTTTAGTTGATAAGTGAATCATTTTACAATACTGGAAGTCTCTCTATATAGATATCTGGGTCAATCATATGCTAGACATTTTTACGAAAGAGAGAACAGTATATAACAGAGAAGAAGCTCCCAGAACCTTCACCTCCACTCGGCATGAATTATTTTACCTAGTTGAGTAAAGATATCTCCTCACCTTTATTCCATATTTAATTGAATCCTTAAAGCTGTCCCTTACTTTCCTAACCTACAGTCCTGCTTTAATTTCTTTTTCTGTCTTTCCTTCTTTGCTAATAGGGCACATTAGGGAAGAGGGAGGGGTGGGCTATGTGGGGCTTGTTTGCTATGTTGACTTTGTGTGTGTGAAAACTATAAAAATTAATAAAAAAGAAAGCTCTGAATGCTGCAAACTTTTAAAACTATGAGGAGGAGGAAAACATCTCTACGTGAGGTTACCCTTTGCTCTGCTCCAAAAGCTGCAGCTAGTGCAGAATACAGCAGCACGGGTGTTGAGTTTGCCATCTGTGCAGATGCGTATCCATCCTGTGCTGTGCAAACTGCAGTGGCTGCCTATTGAGTAGCAGATCTATTTCAAGGTGCTGATGCTTACCTTCAAAGCCCTATAAGGCCAGGGGCCTGCATACCTGCAAGATCACTTCTCCCCTTATGAGCTTTGAAGAGCATTTCCATCTGCTAATCAGTATCTGCTGGTTGTCACCAGCCCCAGGGACGTCTGTCTTGCCTCAACTAGGGCCAAGGATTTTTTGGCCCTGGCCCCTACCTGGTGGAATGAGCTCCCATATGAGACCAGGGCCCTGTGGAACCTTTCACAGTTTTGCTGGGCCTGTAAGACAGACCTCTTCTGCCAGGCTTTTAGTTGAGGTGGTGGGCGTTCTCCTTTTATCTATCTATTGGGCTTCCCCTTTGGTGGATCGGATTTGAGTAATATCTGGAGCCCAATTGTGATACGTCACATCTGTTGAGGCTCTGATTAGATATATAGGAATTGCCCTGTAATTTATTTGATGTATTTTAACTGTTTTTAATTATTTGCATATTATATTTGATGGAATCTGCCCTGAGCCCACTATGGGGGGAGGGTGGGATACAAATCCAATAAAATAAACATTTTCCTATCATGAGTTGTTCCTAAACCCATCAATCAACCTAGTATGCCTTAATTTCTCTCTCCCCCCATTTCTAGCCTCATTCCTTCTCATCCCTATCCTGGCTGGGGAGTTAAAATGTATGTAATAGTAAAACAGAAAATGTGTGTTCATATTAAGAGTACAAGGGGGTTGTCAAGTTAATGTTTCTCAATAACCTATCAAAGTAATGAAAGGGTGATTCCCCCTGTGATGGATTGCACAGAAAAGTGGTGCTTGTTTTAGAGAAGCTGGGAGATTAGGAGTTAATCTTCCCTGGAGTGGAAAGCTTATTTGATAGGCTGATCTACACTTTCTCTGATTGGCCAGCATCAGCTGAGAGAAAGTACAATATCTGTTGTTCTGGAGGAAAAAGAGTTCAGTTGTCAGTCATCAGAGAGACCTCTTTAGGTTTTCATCTATAACAGGAGTCAGTATTCTGACAGGGATAGCCAGAAATATTCTTCTACAGAAAGAAGAGACTCCTTTGCCCTAACAGTATTAGAACTACTCTGAGGGAGGATTGAGATTCTAGGTCCAGAAAGCTACAAACTCCTTTACACGACAAAAGTAGACAGATTTGGAAAGGGTGATTAAGCAGTTAGGCTGAAACTCCCAATCAAGCCAAGTAGAAAATGGGAGAAGGGAGCCCAGGTCTACCCTGCCTGTTAAAATGTTTATTCTTTTTTTTAAAAAGTTACTCTGCCTCAAGTGCCATTTCAGGATGACAAGACAGTTCCTGTATTTTCCCTCAAGTTCATGTGCTGGGTCAAATAGCCTAAACAATTACCTATGCCAGGGTAGGACAGTTTAGGTTATTAAGACAAAGGAGACATACATGCTACCTAAGGGTGACTCGGTCACTGAGAGGAACTAAAGTTTTGACAGGAAAATCTACCTCAGAGTAAGGAAAGTGACAGGGGCCCGTCATAACACACTTTTTATACACATTGTAATTTGCATTGATCTGTATTAGAGGTTATAAATGTGGGAAAGTGTATGCCTTAGTTTCAGTTTATATACAAGCAGACATATATATGTGTATGTAAATATAAAATTACAAAATTAGACACAAGGCCAAAGAGAGAAATATTGAGAGGGATATGCTATTCAAACTGAGTAGATGATATAGAGAAGCCTTGAGGCAGATACAAAAAGATCAAGGCAGTTTTTAATAAATAGAAGAGGAGGGTGTTTTTGGAAGTTTGGATGAGAAGAGATGAGGAAAGCTGTCCTGCTTCCTTTGCACATTTATGAATGCTTATATAGAGACATAAACTATGTAAATATAGACACTTATAATTATTGAATGATGCAAAGTAGAATCTATTTTTTAATAATATGTCCCTTTCTCCTTAATGATTCTGACCTAATGAACAATTCTTACTCTGTTCAGAGTAATGGAGAGCCAAGTGATTTTTGTTTTGTTTTGTTTTGATATTTGTTTTGGATCAAGGGAAGGGGGCAGGCAGATAAAACTTTCTCTGGGGGTCCATAATGGCTCTCAGCAGTGCTGCCTGGGTGTTCCCATTTGTGGTCCCTGTTATATGGAATGGCCTGTCTAAGCAAGTAGCCATTAAAGGGCTCCTTTTTACTTTTTTAAATCTTCCTACCATCTCCCTCTGAGGGTTTTGAAGAAGGCCCTGATTATTTGCTTTTGGTTTCTCTGGTATACAAACAATATAAAATGGCTTTCAAATGTGTGTCTTTCTTATTGTCTTGAATAATTAGGTTTCCATTATGTCCTTGCAAGCCTTCATTAGCAAGTCTGTTTTGAAAGGTCACTCCTACACATTGTATCAGAAGACCAATCTAATTCAATCTTTCCATGGCAAATCATCACTTTCCCATATTTAACAGGAAAACATAATGCTATATCTCCAAATCTCCCTCTGGATGAGTCATTGTTTATTTTATTATAAAATTAAATTTATTGGGGAGAAGGATATACACTGAGAATCTGTGACGTACTAGCTGACAGAGCTAGGTTCAAAAGGGGAGCTAAAGAAAAGAGTATCCAGGAAGCATTGCCCTGACTCAGAAGGAAACAATCTGGCAGAGTTCTCCTATAACTAAAATAAGAATGATCCACAGTGACAAATGCTACAAAGCTTGTTTAGAAATGGTTCCTTATCTAACCAACTTAGAAATACAAGTTAGAATTCTTGGTTTGCCAAGTTCAGATCTCATTTTGACTAGTGAGATTTTGGACGAAAGCAATCAGCCATGTGTGACACTTGCACTCAACAGACCCTTATGGGGCAGGGACACCCACTATCTGGTGTTCTCCTTTTGTGCCCATGCTCATTATTTGCTGATGTGAATTATTTATTTCTCTCTTTTACTGAATAACTATTGAGTACTGTCCCTTTGATTATAGTTCAGCTGTCTCTCCCCTAATTTTGGAACCAGCCTATGCTGACCTCCAGCATCAAGACTTCCTCTCAGCTGGTTCTAGGGCCTCCTCCAGAGCTGGGCATTGCGTCCACTTCCCCTGCAAATATGCAGCTTTCAGGTGCGTCCTCCCACAGCTGGCTCTGGGCAATCTTTTCTTTTTTGTTATCCTTCCCCCCTTCTCCCAGCTAGGCCCGAGTCTTTATCAGCTTGTGGCCTGGGGAGGGGGAGGTCTTTCTGCCTACTGTGTATCCAGGGAAAGAAAGAGGGAAGAAGGAGGGAAACAGGGAAAGGAGGAAAGAAGAGAAGAAGGTGTGAAAGAAAGAAAGAGAGAAGAGAAGAAGGAGGGAAAGAGGAAAAAGAGAGAAGGAAAGGAGGGAATGAAAGAAATTAGGCGGCAATTCAGCCCCATTATATCCTATGGGCCATTGAAGTCAATGGTGAAAACATAGGGTATATTCTGGGGGCTGGAGGGAAGGGGGTTTGAGGGAGAGGCTAAAAACTCACAGGGTAGCTGATGGAGCCTCTCCTCAAGATACCCACCAAGTTTCAAGAAAATTGAACCAGGGGGTCCAATTCTATGGGCCCCCAAACAGGTTGCCCCTATTCCCTCCATTGTTCTCTATGGTGGGAAAAACTTGGTGGGTATCTTGGGGAGAGGCTCCGTCAGCTACCCTGTGAGTTTGGAGCCTCTCCCTCAAACCCCCTCCCCTCCAGCCCCCAGAACATACCCTATGTTTTCACCATTGACTTCAATGGCCCATAGGATATAATGGAGCTGAAATTGACATTCGGCTGCCTGAAAGACTCCCCGGGACTCTGGCTGGGGGCGGGGCTTGGCTCCTGAACTCCCGGAGCTGTGCTCCGGTGCGCTCCCCCCAAAAAAGTCCCCTGTGTGTATCCACCACACCCCCATTATGGCCATTTTTATATTTGGTTGGACCAGCAGCAACATAGGACCTTAGCATGATTCTCTTGGGCCCCTCCTTCACACGTTTTCTTTTTTTTATATAATAGATTTATTTATCTTCACACATTTTCTAACTTTCAAAAGTTTGGTGCAGTTGGTTAGATATTAACTGCTTCATTTCTAAGCTCCTCAGACTACCATTCCTGTCATGCTCAGACCTCAAACACCTCATGATTTTTCAACCAACTCTTAGGGCTATGCTTTGTTTCAGATTGCACCATTATGTTTCCCATTATGCTTTTTATGTCAAAGCTATTTTCTTGTTCTGCAGTAATATTCTACTGTTCCTCTTACCAAAAAGACATTAATGTTCACCACATATTATGGTTTGAATCCAACTGGTCAGTTCTATTAATTGATGGCATCAGTTTGTTCTGAGGCTAGGAAGCTTATGTTGCCATATATGGAACATATCCATGGGATACAAGCCATTGATTCCTCATTAGATCACCAGGCTACCAAGTATAAAGGTGCAAACAGTAATGATTTTACAATATGGAAAAAGGGGGGAAATGATGACAAATTAAGGGGGAAAGGGAATCGTTATGAGCACAATCTGCACAGTCTCACTTTCCTAACTGTGGACTGTGAAACAGAAAAGATATGAAGAGACAGGACTTATCTATGCTAGTAATGAAAAACAAAGTCATATATTACTCTGTATGCTGCAGTATGATGATCTGTGTTGACAGACTACCCCTCTAGATTTAGGTATAACATTCATCACTTCAGCTACAGTAAATGACTTGCAGTGTTTTTGAAAGACAGCACAGCCAGCTGAGAGAAGTCCTAAAATTACAGTAAGAAGATGGCAGAGGACATTTCCAGAATGCTTACCTTTCTTCTTAGATAAAATTCTTCTTAGATGAATTCTCATGAATAGACTTACCATTGCCAACTAAGTGTCAAGAATAATTAGTGTGAGAGAAAGGAAAACTTCTTCTTAACCTTAGGGGGCAGGTAGAGGAGAGTGCGACAAAGAGACCTCAAGTTAGCAATAGCTGATGTGGTATTACTGCATTCCTTTTAGCATCTTTCTTGAGAGAGCTTTTCATTGTAGTTCACTATTAAGATTCCTATATAATATTTTGGGAATCTCTTTATGTACATCTGGAATAGTTCTAAGAGCCAAAGAAACAAAGGCCTGGGGCAGAGTGTTCAATCTGAAAATTAGGATCATAGAATCAAACTCAGAATCAAGCTTCCACAGACTAGTAAAGTTGTACCCTCACACAAGTTACTGGGACAGATTACTGGATCATAAATTATCACATTTGGGCATTGCCTAAGAAGTGACAGAAACAATGAATAGACAAGAATTGACCCAGTTTATCAAAAGATTATGATTATGTTGATCCAGTTTATCAGAAGATTATGAGAGTATGTTGATTAGAGCTCCTGTTAGGGGGTTACACTTGCACACTGTGTTTATCTTTCTCCATATACATTCTCCCCCCAACAAAAATGCTAAAAAATGTATCTGAGCTAACTCTTCCAAAGTATAGAAGGGCAGTCATGCTTGTGCACTTAAACACCCTACTTCAGCAGTGATGTTAGGAAGATTCAATGTAACTCCATATTCAGATAGACTCTGCAATTGTGGCAACAACAGAATTGATTCTGTGGATCATATTCTTTTTCACTGCCCCAAATTTTCAGATCAAAGAGCTGAATTGATCATTCCATCAGTTAATCAGGACTTTATTTCTTCAGAAGTGAAATCATCTTGGCTACTCAGAGATAAATAAACTACTTTGCATGTGGTGAAACTTCTGGCAGTTGTTAAGTTGCATGATAACTTTTGTAGTAATTTTTAGGCTTTTCTTTTGTGAGGTGAGGGTCTGCTGTTTATTACTGCAATCATAACAGCAATCAAGAAGTAAATTTCATTGTAGTTTCCAGGAATTATATTTCCACTGGACTATCAGTGAGGTTTTGCTTTGAAATGTTTTGATTAACTAGAATGTGGGAAGTAGAATTATCTGGAGATTTCCAGCTAAAAGAAGCTGAGCCAAAGCTATTGCCCTCAGATTTCATTATTATTCAGGAAAAGGAACAGAATTTTTGTTCGTGCTCATGGTAACACATCATACAAAGTTCAGACAACAGGAGTTCCTTTCCTTCTTAAATTCTGATAGGATGCATCATGTATTTCCTGTTGAATATAATCATACTGATTATTCAAGTCAGTATCCAAATGATGACAAAATACCCCTAAAATCATACTGCTTCTTAATTTATTAGTTCTAAGCAGATTACTAAAATATATAAAAAGCTAGACCTGATTTGAATGGCTACAAAAATCTATCACAGATGAATAAAATTTCACAGCTAAAAGAGTGATAGGTCTGCTATTATCTTCTAATAAAATAGGTAATATCTCCATATAATCTATATTTTACAGCAAAGGAAGAATTAAAGATTTCTAGGCTCTGAGAAGTAATTACATTCAAAGGTTACATGATACAGGGATACTACCTGCACCATAGTCACATATTTTATCAGAATATGGTATCTTAAGATACCTCCCTTGCAAAACTCTAGCTGGTAAGACATTAAGGTGCACCAACATAAAGTTACACATAAAGCAAGGAACAGTCAGATATGGGCAGTAAGCAGGAAGCTCTATCTGTTATTGGATGGCCATCCGCCTTCCACCCCTCATAATCTGGTTGAGGCTTTGGATGCTGTGGCTGGATGGTTCCAACAGAGCCAGTTGAAGTTAAATCCATCAATGACAGAGGATCTGTCAATAACTCCTTTTGAAGCTTTGATAAGGGAGGCTGATGAAAGCATTAAAGGGGTAACATCCAAAATATATGCCATCTTAATGCTGTTACAAAAAAACACAACACTACCATACCAAAAATACTGGGGGGGAGGGGAATTGTAAATCCAATCTCACACAGGACAAATGGTTAGAAATCTAGAGAACTCATGAAAATAAATCCCCCATCATTACACAAAAATAGCAGAACTTCAGAATAATGTCCAAGTGGTACAAAACTCCCCAACAAATATCACACATCTCAAGTAACTCAGACCCTTTGTGTTGGAGGGGATACAAAGAAATAGGCAATTACATACATTGCTAGTACGATTGCCCTATAGTAGCATCCTTCTGGGACAAAATAATAGAAGAAATAAGGATCATAACTAAACATAAGATAGATAAATCCCCGGAAGCACTACTTCTAAACATCAGAGAGGAAACCGTCCTATCTACTACACAAAGGAAAAGAAACAGCTTATTACTATTTGCAGCCAAAACCACAATAGCAAATACATGGAAATCCACAAAAAATTTAAATGCCATCCTCAGGTATAAAAAAAACTTTGGAACATATACATAATGGAAAAAACCTCAGACACTCTGAAACAAAACAAATCTAAAGGTGAACATGATGATATTACAAATTTATGGTCTCCCATATTAGCACATCTAACCACTAAAGGAACAATACCTGATGTAATAAATACTCTTCACCTCATTTAGCAATCTCAAAAGGTATTATAGACATACTGTACGGACAGCATGTAATGGAAAGTATCACTCTTTAGACTTTTTAGATTAGACTCTAAGCTCTCATGTCATAAGGTTTGACTGGTAAGACATTGGAAAACAGAATCCTTAGACTAGACTATATAGAGCTATATTTATTTGTATGTATAAAATAATATATGCAGGCTATATGTACACGCCTATCCTGTTGTTAATCTTGTTGTTAATGTAAAATGAATAAAACCATTTTTGGGGGGAAAATGACAGAGGTTCTGTATCTGGGATGGGGGGGAATAGATATGGGTATCAGGCTCCCCACTCTGAAAGGGGCACCTTTGGTGCTGACCCAGAAATTGAGGAGCTTGGGAGTAACACTGGATGCCTCCTTTTTCATGGAGGCCGAGGTTACTGCCGTTGCCAGATCTGCATTTTTCCATTTTAGGCAGATTAGGCTACTGAAACCCTATCTCTACCCCCAGGACTTAGCTACAGTGACCCATGTAATAGTCACTTCCAAGCTTGATTACTACGATTTACTCTGTGCAGGCTTACCCGTGAGGCTGACCTGGAAGTTACAGCTGGTACAAAATGTGGCAGCATGCCTGCTGACATTGATGCCTGTGCAGACTCACATTTGGCAGGTGCTCCACCAACTGCATTGGTTGCCAGTTGAGTTCTGGATTCACTTCATGGTGTTGGTAACAACCTTTAAAGCCTTACACGGCCTGAGACCAACATATTGGAGGGACTGCCTTTTCCTGTATAAGCCCCGGAGAGCACTATGCTTTATGGATCAACACTTTTTGGTGGTCCCTGGCCTGAAGGATGTCCATCTTGCCTCGACCATGGCCAGGGCTTTTTCGGCCCTGGTCCCTACCTGGTGGAACATGCTCCCTATTTAGATAAGGATCATGCAGTACTTTCTTCAATTCCACAGGGCCTGCAAGATGGAGCTGTTCCACCAGGCCTTTGAATGAGGCAGTGGGCATCCATATATGGCCTCCCAGAGATTCTGTCACTCATCTGATAACAGTTAGCCATTACCAATGGGCTGGGGAACCTCTTGTAGCCAGTCTCTGTTTGAAATATGTCTTCCATTTTAATGTTTATTTTGTGTTTTAAAATTTTTAACTATTTTATTTTACCTATTTTACGTTCCCAGAGTCTGCTTGTGGGAAGGATAGGCTATAAATATGAAAAAGAAAGAAATAAACTCTCCATGTGGAAGACTACCAGCAAACTGTACAAATTGTACTGTTATAATCATACTTGAATAGATGTTTCTTAATCGTTCTCATAGCTTCCTGCCTGGTAACTAAACAAAGGGAGTCCAAGGAAAGATTGAGGAACTGTAGTCTTTGTTCAACAAGTTCATTCCAATGGGAAGCATAAGAATCCTCTCTGAGTAAGCTGAGGTAACCCTCTTGGGAGTTGGAGTATATAATTTTAACTTTAAGGGGAAAGGCCTTCAACAAAGCCTGAGCTTCAAGAGATGGTTGTCCAAATTCAGCTCAGATGGCCAGCCCCACTCCACAATTCAGAATTCCACAGATGGAATGTAGGAATTTAAGAAGAATTGAATCCAAGGACTCCCCTATTTTATCAATCCAGATAGGTAAAGGTAAAGGTTTCCCTTGCTTGAAAGCCAGTCAAATCTGACTCTAGGGAGGCGGTGCTAATCTCCGTTTCCAAACTGAAGAGCCATCACTGTCCAGAGACATTTCTGTGATCATGTGGCTGGCATGACTAGATGCCAAGGTGCACGGAACGCTGTTACCTTCCCACCAAAGTGGTACATTATCAATCCAGATACCAGCCCCAAAAAACTTGGCACAGCCACCTTAGTGTTAAACAGTTTGATGGCAGCTGGGATATACTGAGCCCCAGATGAATAAAAGAAACAACAGATAGTATTTGATGCCACTGTAGCCAGTCTTTTAACATGAACAACTTGCACTGAAGAAGTTAGTCTCCGGTCAATCAAACACCTAAGTATTTAAAATAGACGACCTCTTCCATATCATTACCATGAATTTTCCATTTGTGCTGTACATGAGATTTCCTCCCAAAAGTGACGATCTTGGATTTTTTATAGTTAATTTGTAACCCCACCTGCATACCCTGCATCAGAGGGCAGCCTGTCACAGGGACCCTCATCCCTGAACTAGCCCAGGGTCCCTTAAAAGGCATTGCTCCTGAGTCTGTGATTAGTCCTAATAGGCCCTGGAGGAAGTAGAAACAACATGTGTCTTATTTACATACAATCTGCCTCCCCCCCAGGTTCTCTGCATTCCAGCATATCCCCAATATGGAGATCTCCTCTCTCTGAAAAAGCTCCTTTTGTCTTTCTCTCTCATGTAAATACATTTCTCTACAATAATCCCTTACATCTGAACAAATGGCACCTTTAAGACCAACAAAGTTTTATTCAAGGTATGAGCTTTCATGTGCATGCATACTTTGTCAGACGATGAAATGGAATTACATATCATAGTTGTATATATAGGAGTGGTTTGTTAAATTAGCATGCAAAATATTGAGGACAATTTTTTTTAACAGATCGAAACAATCACAAGTTTAGTTCCTGGTTATCATCTGTTTTGGTTCAACTGGGGGTGGGGGGACAACAACATAGGTAATAAATATGTTAGAACTGGATTTGTGAGAATCCCATCCTTAGACCCCATCCATCTCCTTTCAAGCATGGAGGTGAAAGGAAATGGATGGGGTCTAAGGATGGGATTCTCACAAATTAGGGCACATCAATCTCCAGTTCTAACATATTTATTACCTATGTTGTCCCCCCCAAGTTGAACCGAAATGGATGATAACCAGGAACTAAACCTGTCACTGTTTTGATTTGTTAAAAAAATATGCCCTCACTATTTTGCATGCTAATTTAACAAACCACTCCTATATATACAACTATGATATGTAATCCCATTTCATCATCTAATGAAGTGTGCATGTACACGAAAGCTCACACCTTGAATAAAACTTTGTTGGTCTTAAAGGTGCCATTGGACTCTAACTTTGTTCTATTGCTTCAGATCAACATGGGTATCTTGATCAATCACTACATCTGTCTGGGTAATACTGCCTCTTAAATGTAAACATTTCTCTGGGGAACATATTTATGGTCCTCTTCCTGAGCAATTCTTATGGGTTACCAAAAGCTATTAACTCTGAAGTATCAGATAGTATCAGCCATCAACACTCCAGCATGTACCCAATAGGGTGCCATCACATGTTTTGTGTAAGGTATGGGAAACCCATAATTGGAGATTGGAAACTTTTTGTTTCCTTTGTTCAGACCTATAGCCCTGCCCCTCAGGATACCTTTTATAATCTATAAAAATGCTGCCCAGCCACAGTTCAGTGTGACACTCTAGGGCGCCTTACAGAGTATACCTCCAAACTCACAGTTTGGGTCCCCTTGTTCATGATACACTGGTTCTTTACAATCACCTTCCATTGGACTTCTGCATATTTGGATCTGGTAAATATTACCTCAAAATTCTTTATGTGTCTAAGCTCTGTAGCCTTATATATGTGTGTGTAATCTGATTGCTTTGTTTGTATGCTTTTCATCTAATCAGTATTTTTCAATAAAACAATCTTCCTTTAAACTTAGTCCTTATTATTTGAGAGTTTCTCTCTTTGAAACTGACCCTGGTATACATAGGTGTGCAATCCCTTGTGTTGCACCCATTTTGTCAATGCTCTTCTCTCTGCTGAATTCCCCCAATTAAAAAGGAGATGGGAATTTTAGGTAACAAACAATCAGGCATTCTTCCAGATAGTAACAGACAAAAGCCCCTATCAGAGAGGGCACTGCTAGGGATGTTCTTGATATGAGAACTGCATCATTAGCAAAAACTGCATCATCAACAAAAAAAAAATTAACATTAGCAATGGATGGAGAATAATAGTCCTGTGCACAGACAGCAGAGATCATACTGCTGATATGTAAATTAAACAATAAATTAAATAAAAAAAACAAAGGAGCCAGCACACAGCCCTGATGCATTCTCTGCTGTAGAGAAATTACATTGAAAAGTTGTCCATCTAACCCATAGTAGACGTCTGCAGTGGGATTAAAATACGGAATCTCAATCGAAGCCAACAGTCTCTTGTCAACAGATGTTAATTTTAACTTGTGCCCCAATTGGGCATGGATACATACTAATTATTATGGAAAGCAAGTTGCAAAGTTTGATAAGAAGCCAAAAAATTGTGTTCATCCAGTAGTAATTCTATCTAATAAAATGTAATTCTTTGTTTTAGTCATTATAAAGCTGTTGTTTATTATGAAGGAATAAATGCCTACAGGGGTCAATAATAAAAGGCATAGTATCCTCTCTGATCCATCTCAGACCAGTTTTTGTCTGTCTTGATAGGTCAGAAATGAAACCTTTAACATTCCCCTTCATGAACAATGCCTGTTTCCCAAGTTCCTCAGCATGCTATGATCAGAGTTATTTTTCAGCTGTTAAATAAGAAGGAAGCCACTATCATTCTTATGCTAAACAGTCTTTTCTGTAAATACAACTGGCCTTTAACAAAAGAGTTAATGTATAGCAGTTCTAATCCAGACCAAACCTCTCTTTCTGTCTGCATTTTAATGACTCTCAAAATGTCTCTATCTGCCAAACCTTTGATCAGCATTCCTCTGGCTTTCTCACTGTTAAGAGTCCCAAGTCCTCTGATCTTCTTGCTGGTCGTCTCCTGGTTCTGGGTTTGTAGTAGGTGGCTTTTCATCCTTTCCTTCCAGATCAGGTAGTTCCCTTGGAAGAGCCCATCTTGTAGCTGTTCAGGATTTTGCAGGAAACTGCCATTTTCTGTTTCTTCTTCTTTGCATATTTTTCTAGCTATCCTTTATTTTGCAGCTTGAAAGCTCATGCTGGGCCCATAACCCTGTTGGCAGTTTTAAATATACAGTAAGGAGCAGAGCTCAAGTTACTAAAATAACCTTTTTTTTATTTAGAAGAGAAACAGTTGTGCAAAGAGGAGAGGACAGAGAAGATTCTATCTGACCATCTGTGTAACAAACAACCAGGGCGGAAGAGGACTCAAAAGAGGAGGAAGTCTCCAATGAACCAATCAGGAGGCAGGAGGGGATCATTTGAAAAATACCAGGAAGTTCTTAATCTGACTATGCTAGCTACTTAACCCCTCCAATGCCCCCTGTAGGATATGCTTCTTATCCTTCTTGCTTCAGGAACAAAGCAGATCTTGTGTATTCCAACAGTTCCATGGGACTGCATCTGATGATCTATGACAATGGGAGAAAGAATAGTATTTTATTTATCACCCATCTTTTAACTTATACCAGGGGTGGCCAGACTGTGGCTCGGAGCCTCATGTGGCTCTTTCACACATATTGTGTGGCTCCCAGCATGGTGGCTGGGGAAGTGAAGGGGAGGTATGCCTCCCCAAACAGTCTTCCCTTCCCCGGTCAGTGTTCCCCTCCCTGGGTAGGCTTGAGCTGAGGGGAGGGGGGGTGAGCAGAGACAGAAAGCAACTTTAACTTTAAATGCCTTCTCAAATGCATTCTCTTTCTCTTAGACAAAAAAATATCATTAGCAAACAAATAAACATCATTGGACAAATACATATCATTATCAATATCTGTTTTTACTCCTCTTGTTTTTATTTTTGGCAGTCTCATTCAATGTTAATAAAAAGCAAATTTGTGTATTTTTCAATAAAACCCTGTGTGTAATATTTATTCATGTCTTGTGGCTCTCAAACATCTGACGTTTATTCTATGTGGCTCTTACATTAAGCACGTTTGATCACCCCTGACTTATACCAAATCTACAAAGCATATCACAAAAGGGGACAACCATTAAAACTCTGGTTAATTAAACAGAGTGCTTGTTTTAGTAATGATAATGTCAAATAGCTCACATGTCAAATATGCTGAAGAGACACCAGTGTCTTCAGAGACAGAATACCTCTGAATATCAGTTTCTGGGGAGCAACAAGAGGTAATGTCTTCTCCTGAGGAGAGCCAACTAGTTTGCCTTCAACGTGACTGGGTTCCCCCCTTCTGGCTGGTTGTCAGATTCTGAAGGCATTTTTTCCTCATGATGGAAAGAATAGGAGAGGCACCTCTTTTTATTTACTTATTTATTCCCCTCATGATTGGCTGTGTTTCATGTGTGACCGTGGGTGTTAGAATGGTAATTAACAGATAGATTGCCAGAGCAAGGGGAGGCCAGAGCAGATGGAATTCTGTGACCTCAGCCTTAGGCCTGGCAGAACATCTCAGTTTTACAGGCCCTGCATAACTGCATTAGACCCTGCAGGGCCTGGATCTCACTTGGGAAACTGTTCCACCAGGCTGGCACCAGAGCCAAGAAGACTCTGGCTGTGGTTGAGGCTAAGCAGATATCTTTTGGGCCAGGGGTCACCAGGAGATTTTGATCCCTCGAGCATAACATTTTCTGGGGGACATATCAGGAGAGACAGTCGTGTAGATATGTTGGTCTCTGATTGCAAAGGGCTTTAAAGTTTAGAACCGGCAGCTTGAACTTGATCTGGTATTCCACCCAGAGCCAGTGCAGCTGGCAGAGCACTGGTTGAATGTCTGCTCTTAAAGGTGTTCCTTTAAAAACACATGTTGCCACATTCTGGATCAGCTGGAGTTTCCAGGTCAACCTCAAGGGTAGCCCAGCATAGAGTGAATTACAGTAGTCCAGCTTGGAGGTGACTGTTGCATGAATCACTGTAGCTAGGTTGGGGGGGAGAGGGCACCAGTTGCTTGACCTGGCATAGGCAGAAAAAAGCCAGCCTAGCAACATTTGTGACCTGGGCCTCCACTGAAAGACAGGCATCCAGAATCATACTCAAGCTCTTGATCACCAGTGTTGAAGTCAGCAGTACATTATCAAGAGCCGGAAGTTAAATCCCCACCCCAATATCTCCCCAAGACCTCCATATTTGATGGATGTAATTTCAGCCAGCTCTGCTTTAACCAGCCAACCACTGCCTCCAAACCCTCAGCTAAAGTATTTGGGGTGGCATTTGGCTGGCTGTCCATGAGCAGATACAGCTGGGTGTCATCAGCAGACCAACTGGGTGGAGGGGTTCATATAGATGTTAAATAACATTGGGGAAAGGATCACCACCTGAGGGACTCTACATATCAATGGGTATTGTGGTGAAACCCTCTCCCCAAGTGCTACTCTCTGTCCCTGACCGTGGCCAAATGAGACAAACTGCTCCAAGGTTGTCCCACATATCCCCACATAGGTGAGGTGGTGAGTCATCAGATCATAGTCAACTGTGTCAGACACTTCCATCAGATACAATAGCAACTGCAGCACTGACCCACCTCAATCCAGGTGTCTCCAGAGATCATCTGTGAGGACAACCAAAGCCGTCTCTACACCATAGCTAGGGTGGAAGCTGGATTGGAATGAGTCCAGGATGGAAACATCTTCCTGGAAAGCTTGAAGCTGTTCTGCTGCAGCTCTCTCAACTACCTTACCCAGGAATGAAAGACTTGAAACTGGGTGGTATTTGGCTGGACCAGATGGATCCAGAGATTTTTTTTTTCCCCCAGCATGGCTTCACCACTACTTTCTTTAAGGCCCCTGGGAAGGTCCCTGAACTCCGGAGCTCCTGCCTGCCCGGCAACGCTGATGGTGGGCAGGGGCTGTTTTGCCGCCCCGAGGAATGGGGATGGCAATGGAGCTAGGATGCTATGTGTCCTGATGTGGCAGGGAGTGGAGCCGGCCATTTCAAAGGGCTAGGCTCCGCTCCTGTCTTGGCAGTTGCTCTGTGTGCTCGAACAGCTTAGCAGCTCTGAGCATGCAGGAAGAGTTTGGGGCCTACTGGAGGGCCCAGGGCAGCAGTGGCAGTCTGTTCTCAGTGGTGGTGGCCTGTTCAAGATGGCAGTGGCGTTCCTTTTGTGGCAGCAGCCTGTTGGTGGTGGCCCATTAGCGGTGGCGTCTTGGGGGCAGTAGCGGTGACCCACAGTGGCGATGTTGCTTGTGGCGGCCCCTGACTGTTTTTTGTTTAAAACACACACACACCACTCACACAGGGGCTTCAGGAGGGGGGCTGTGGCTGCAGTTGGTGAGGCTGCTTTTGCCACACACACACTTTTCCCCGTGATTCGCCCCAGTATTGCCCAGTTTTCATTGTTACCGCCTCCCCCCTGCCTTGGTGGGTGTTGTTGCCAGGGAAGGATTAAGGCATCCAGCTGTATTCCCCTCCCTTCAGGCTAGGGGATGTAGTTGAAGGATTGGCCATTTTGGGGGGAATTCTCCTAGGAGCCATTTTAAGAGGGACTTTTTGCAGCTCCTGGAGAGTGTAGGTTGGGCGGCCATATTAAGTGTGGTATTTACTGGCAGCCATTTTGAGTGGCTGTTCATTCACTTCACTAGGGCAGCCATTGCATTGGGTGTTGCATATATATTAACTACCATGGCGCACTTTTGGAGGATTAATTTATACGTTATAGACTTTAGTTGCTGACCACCTACTTTGGCCATGGCTTCAAGAAAAGGGCTGGGTAGGGCCAAGGGAAAGAAGCCAGCCCCTTTAGAGGCTCCCCGTGCAGCCTGTCCCTGTTATCCCATCTGATGAGGAGGAGGATGACCCGGTAAATGCTGCTATTCTTCAAAGGCTGGCTGCTCTGGAGCAACAGAGGGATGCTCCGCCAAAAGGGGATTTGGGTAAAAAGGCAAAAGGAGATTCTAATTCTACTTTTCAGGCGCAGGTGCTGGCCTGCTTGGCCTTTTTGGAGGATGGGCAGGGATCCTTCGCAGGGGATAATGACGACACATAGGCATCTGGTCAGCAGGGGCAGGGCAATGTGAGGACCTCCAAGTGGAAGTGTACAAGGGTCCCCCAAAGATGGATGGTAAGGAGGGGTACAATGATAAGAGTGGTTCATGCTGGCCATGGGGCCCCTGCCCTCAGGGTGCCTCTGGGTCTGCCACCCACATGCCACCTGTCAGTTGGCCACAATATGTAGGTTGGGGCAGTGGGGCCCCACTATCCACATCCAGGCTTGGGGTTTCCAAATCAAGGGCCCGTCTCGTACAATACGATACCAGCCGGTGCCATACCATCTGGCGATTCTGTGCTGCCCCTTGGGGATCATCTTTCTGTTGCAGCAAGGGAGAAGATCCTTAAGGGAGAATATGTAGATGTATTTGCATGACTGTACTGTGAATTAGAAAAAAAAGACAGGGAGGACCTTGATGAGAGGTGAGTGGTGGATAGGACTTGGGCAAACTGGTTCCCAGGTTTTTTAATATACACCACAGTGGTCATCAGGCATCATCCGTGGAGAGTGGTGTCCATGCTCCAATACATGGACATCATTTATAAGGCCTTCATGGATTTCCCGAAACTGGCTTGGTAGCAGTACAATGCAGAGTTTCGCATGTGTGCAGCCTTGAATCCAGCCATAAGATGGGATCGGATCCACCCAGACTTGTGGCTGCAGATTATGTCCACGTCTAAGCCATTGAGGGTTGAGAGATCACATAGCGGCCATTCAGTTCAGAGGCCACAAGGTCAGTTGGCTTCCCATGCCCTGGTAGGGCAGGTGGTTCAGCAACGCCTGCTTTGTTGGGAGTTCACCTCCCAGGGGACATGTGGTCGCAAGGCCTGTTCCTTCCAACATGAGTGTCTATTCGCTAACTGCCCCAAACTAAAAGGTCAAGGAGGGGGTAGAGGTGGTAAGCGCCCCGGGGGAGGTGGAGGCTACAACCCCCCTCCTGACAAAGGGACCTAGCCCAATTAAAATACAAGTTTTGGAGCGTTGGTTGTAGGATTACCCAAACCAATGAGATTGCGCTTACCTTCTGGAAGGTTTCATGTTGCGGTTTAGAATACCTTACCAGGGAAGTAGGACTCCATACTTGGCTCCTAATCTGAAACCAGTTCAGGGGATGGAGCACATAGTTAGGGGAAAAGTAGCCAAGGAATGTAACGAGGATAGAGTCCTTGGTCCTTTTCCTTCCCCTCCAGTTATTTTATTTATTTATTTATTTATTTATTTATTTATTGTTTTAACTTTTACCCCGCCCTCCCCGCCAAGGCGGGCTCAGGGCAGCTTCCAAAAACTGACACACAGTATGCAATTACACATAATAAAATGCAACAAGTCATTTAAAACACAAAACAAATCAATTTAAAACATAACTTCGATGGCGATAAAATAAAGTGCAGTTTAAAGACACAATCCGCGGTGCTACCGTGCTGAGTCATACTAGATCTGAGTTCACTCAGGGTGCTGCTGTTAAGATGCCGCTCCTAACAGAACACCTGCCTAAAAAGCTCTGTTTTCACGGTCCTGCGGAACTGTGACAAGTCCCACAGGGCCCTGATCTCGGCAGGGAGCTCATTCCAGTAGGACGGAGCTACGAATGAGAAAGCCCTGGTCCTAGTTGCCATCAACCTGACTTCCTTTGGGCCGGGGAGATCCAGGCAGTTTTGGGATCCTGATTGCAGTGCTCTGTGGGGAACATGCAGGGAAAGGCAGTCCCTCAGGTAGGCATGAGCCCATTGGTCCCTGACCATAAAGGGCTTTAAAGGTCAAAACCAGCACCTTGAAGCGAATCCAGAATGCTATCGGCAGCCAGTGCAGAGTCTTAAGCACAGGCTGGATGTGCTCCCAACTGGGGAGACCCATCAACAGCTTGGCTGCTGCATTCTGCATCAGCTGCAGCCTCCGGAGTTGCACCAAGGGCAGCCCCATGTAGAGAGTTGGCAATTTGAGGGTTTCCTCATTGGGAGTTGTGCCTAAGAAGGCACCTGGAGAATATCACCTCATTCCCATTTGTCCTACCCATGTGGGGAGTCGGTGAATACCAGAGGAGTTATGTTCTGTTAGGTTCACATCCTTTCATCTGGCCCTGCAGCTGTGGACAGGGAGCAGAACTAGCAAAATGTGACATTAAGTCAGCCTTCCGTCTTCTTCCTGTCCACCCAGCCGATTTTGAGCTCCTGGGATTTATTTTTGAGGGCAAATTCTACATGGACCCTATACCAGCAAGGCGTCTGGGTAGGTACACAAGACAGGCTACTTCCATATTCAGAAGATGTTTGAGAGTTGGTCCAGGGAGAGTGGCATAGCAACTGACACCAGAGAGCCTTTCACCCCAGCAATATTGAGGGGGCATAAGACTCAGTGGCACACATTGTGTGCTGATGGCTATGAAGCTGCACTGTTTCATGCAGTGTCACTGGTCGCCTTTTTTGGGCACTGCAGATCAGCGAGCTGGTGGCTGGCTCATGGCAGGATGTTTCAGGCCTGGCACTTGAATGACGGGACATTTCCATTTTGGACTCCAATGCTGGAATTAGGCTGTGCCAGTCAAAGACTGACCAGCATGGCAAAGGGATGGTTATTGAGCTTTGGACGCTGTGCAGAGGTTGTGTTATGCCCAGTGTTGGCTTTGAGCCATCACCTGGCCTTGCGAGGCAAGGGCCGGGACTATCTATTTAGGCACAGGGATGGCACTCCCCTCACCAAGTTTCAATTTTGGAGCCTGACACAGAAGGCACTGGCCCGATTGGGATTGGATGGGGTCCACTTTGGAACCCACTCTTTCTGAATCGGGGCTGCTTTGACGGCAGCTGCCATGAGGTACCCAGGCAGTGAGATTCAGTGGATAGGTCGCTGGAAATCAGGCTGCTACAAGGGGTATGTCTGAAATTGCACTGTTTAATATTAAGTTTGAGTTATTAATGATATTCTTCTTACAGATGCTGCAGGCTGCAGGGCGAGATGAAGGGTCACCATCTGTGGCCACAGCATGGTCTTCTGGGCAGCTCATCAGGCCAGGAGGACATCCAGCAGTTCTGGTCTTAGTGAATGGGCAACTGTAGAGTGGTTGGGAAGGAGGGGCATGTGATGGCCCATGCTCCTCCCCCTGCTATTTGATGAGAGGACACCTGATGCAAAGTTAATAGGCAGCTGAGAAAGGCCATGGATGCTGGATTGGGTATGTTTTTGCCACACCCCGATATAAGGGTCATGTTTCAGGACCTGTATAGGGCTGATGGGGTGCATTTGTTGGACAAGAGCAATGGGATATTTTTTACAGGACTTGCAGCAGGGAATTAGGTTGGCATTAGGATGCTGAGTGGGGAGCAAAGGCCAAAGCAGAGGCTTGACCTTAGCTGTGGTAGGTTTTGTGCAAGCAAGAAAATGGAACTGGTGAGCACCTTACAGCATATCCTGTTAGGGAACAGGGGTTCATCAGGAATGGCCTTCGGATTTTAGGGTCCAAGGTGGGGTATGGTGATCACCTCTAGGAACCTTTTAGGGAAGGCTCCTCCCTGCAAGTTGGAAGACTTCAGGGGTAGGCACTCCTAGAGGGCAACCAGTTTGCTGGGCTGCTGGTCATGAGCCAGAGAGTTGGCTCTGGACCGGAGCTAGGTGACCTGCCCTTCAAGGGCAAGGGGGTTGGTCAGGGAGTGATGCCTGCCTTGTCTGTTCCATGTTTGCTTAGTTGTTATTGCTGCAATGTTCTGTTAAATAGTTAATAAAGTGGCCCTTGTTTAATTCCAAACCGTTGTCTGTCTCATTATTCCAGCTGGGGGGGCAATGGAGCTCCCGCCTGCCAGCAATGCCGATGGTGGGTGGGGGCTGTTTTGCCACCCCAAGGGATGGGGACGGCAATGGAGCTAGGACGCTATGCGTCCTGACGTGGAAGGGGGCAGAGCCAGATGTTTCAAAGGGCTAGGCTCCGCTCATGCCCAGTTCGGTCACTCTGCATTATTGCCCACCCTCCCGCCCTGTTCTTAGTGCAGGCTGTTGCTGGTCACCAATGGGGCCAGGTAGGAATTTTTCTCTTCCACCCTGATTGGCTGAATGCATGGGGGTGTTTTTGCCTACCTTGCACTGAGGGCAGTGGACTGAGAGGATGTTTGGGGTGGACGATGTTTAAATAGGTTGGTCACTTGGCAGGTTTTATGCAAGCAAGGGCAAGGGGGTTGGTCAGGGAGTGACGCCTGCCTTGCCTGTTCTATGCTTGCTTAGCTGTTATTGCTGCAATGTTCTGTTAAATAGTTAATAAAGTGGCCCTTGTTTAATTCCAAACTGTTGTCTGTCTCATTATTCTGGCTGGGGGGGCAAAGAAATAAACTTATAATATCTGTTGGGGGGCGTATTTCATCACCGCTGGCTTGCACCAAGCAATGATGGGCATGGATCCAGGAGGCAAGTGATCGGCTTCAGAGCATTAAGGATAATGTCAACCTTAGCCTGGGAGAGTTGGCTGAAGTGGTCCATTACTGGGCCTGAGGATGGCCAAAGGGCCTCCAGTTCACATACTGTATCAATATTGGCAGGAACATTCTGGCAGAGTGACAAGATCTTATCCACAAAATAGCTCACAAAGGCCTCACAACTAATTGCCAAATTCCTAATTTTTTCATGTTCCCTCAGAGAGGTAGATTAGAGACCTAATTACACTAAATAATTGAGCTGGGTGAGAGCTAGTGGATGCAGTGGAAGCCGGGTAGAACTCCTTCTTTGCGGCCTTCACTGCCATCTCATAGGATTTCATAAACATCCTGTAAGATGTTCTTGTAGCCTCATCACAAGTCCACTGCCTCAATTGTTCTAGTTATCTCAGCTCCCACTTCATCCTCTTTAGTTTGATGGTATATCACAGTGCCAATTTGGAATGGGGGCAGAGAGGAAGTCGGGAGTGATTTCATCAATGGCCTCAGAGACACAGCTATGCCAGTCCTCTACCAGCACATCTAACGAGTCACCAGGGGGCATCAGATACAATTTCCAAAAGCATAATTTCCAAGGCTCCTTAGAAGCAACAATAATGCTATAATTAAAATAATGTAAACCTTCTTTCTTATATAGCATTGATAGTCAGATTCATATGGCTCCTTCTTTTCTCTCTGTGGCTTAATATGAATGCACAATTTATTTGGATTTAGGAAATACAGATTAAGTAATTCAACAGGTACTTGCAGGGATGACACCATCTCCACACCCAATATTACCAGATTACCTAGACTCTATGTGAACATATACTAATAAATCATGCAAATGAAAGTGAAAATATGCAAATAATGTGCAGCAGCTTCTGTGGGGATTTTGCAGAGGTCACTGTTAAAGACATTGGTGAAATTTTACCCCCTCATCAGCTTCTAAACATTTTCTTAACTTACCCCCATTGCATCCTAATGCTCTACAAAAGCAAAGGCATAGAAAGCCATCCCATTAGTTTAGTTATTTGACTTACCTTTTAAATATTGTCAGCCAAACACAGGAGGATGTTAAACATCAAGTGTTAATTAGTCCACTGCCAGGGGAAAAAAAAGAAAGAAACCAAATGGACACTTTTGTTTAGCTCACAGAAACATTACCATGCTCTCTCTTGCTCAGTGTGCTGCCTCCACAGAAGCAGTCAATTAACAATCTGAAATCGTAGAGTGGTGCCAATAGCAGTGATTCAGTTGGCACTGCTTCCTTCATGCAAAGCGCAACAACAATGTGGTAAATTAGAGCTTTGGTCAAACATTACATAGGCAGCCAGGAATAGCAACATTCCAGTGCTGGAGGTTTTGGCCCATGAACCCCCTGCCGGCACACACATGCCTTTATTATTTTTAATGGCAGAAAACCTAGATAAGCAAGATATGTCTGTACCCCAAAGCTGGCCAGAATTTTTTTTTTACCCCCTTACTCATGCCTAGTTGTTTTACTCAGTCAGTTTGAACGTACCTCTAAACAGAACAAAGGTAATTGTGTCATTCTGGTATAGGTATCTCATGCTTTTTGACAACTCCTCCCAGCTAAAGTCCACAGTGGCATTAGAGGAACAAACAGGAACTATATAATAGACTAAAAAGCATCCCTGATACACAGAGGGAGTAGTCATGACACTAAAGCCAGAGCCAAAGCAGTGGTAAGAGCAGCTCTCATTCTGCTGGATAAATAATCATCTCTACACTCAAGCTTACAGACCTCTTTGCTTGGTGGCTGGGAGTCCACCTGTGTGCCATCAGGTTGCAGCTGACTTATGGCAACCCCAGCAAAAGGCTTCCAAGGCAAGTGAGAAGCAGAGGTGGCTTGACATTGCCTTCCTCTGCAGAGTCTTTTGGAGGTCTCCCTTCTGAGTACTGGCCCTGCTTAGCTTCTGGAATCTGACAAGATCAGCCTATACCATGCTGCCTTCCCTCCTGGGTGTCCATATAGATCTACTCAAATTATACTGAGCTTTTTACATGATCCCTGTACAAAAATAATAGCTTCTTCATAACTGCATACACTTCATCTACTCCAATGTCATACCAAGAGTGGTTCGGGGGTGTGATCTGCCTTGGGCACAGCTTAAGACCTTTGAAGGGGGCCCTTGAATCAGCATTGTCCTGCTACCTGCAGCCAAATGTTTTCCCTTTTATTTTTAAGATACAGTTCTGGCTGCATCCACTAGGGGTGCAGGGAATTCTGAGCATAGCAAAAAGCTCTAGAGTCTAGGATCAACTAAGCTTCTGTTTCTCTAAGGCTGATGCTGCACCCATCTGTTTCCTCACAGTTTTTCCACAGCCACATCAGGAGGTTAATTTCCCTCTGCACTGCATGCCACTTTCACTTTCTTTGTTCATTGGGTTTTATGGTACCTTCTGCCATTCAGAGGTGACTTCATAGTCAGTATGGCATTGCCCCAGGTTATCTGAATGTGGTTTTGAATGGCGTGTTTTCCTTCCTCTGCTTCTGATTCGAAGGGAACAATAAACCGAAAACTTGACATGGTTTCATTGGTCTCCAGTTTGGTGTAGTGGTTAAGTGTGTGGACTCTAATCTGGGAGAACTGGGTTTTATTCCACACTCCTCCACCTGCAGCTGCTGGATGACCTTGGGCAAGCCAGAGTTCTGTCAGCCAGCTGTTTTCTCAAGGACAGTTCTGGAAAGAGCTCTCTTAGCCCCACCTACCTCACAGGGTGTCTGTTGTGGGGAGGGGAAGGAAAAGGAGTTTGTAAGCTGCTCTGAGACTCTGAGTGAAGGATGGGGTATAAATCCAATCTCCTCCTCCCCCGCCCCCTCCCCCTCCTCCAGTTCCCCTGCCCCTATTTCCCCTTCTGTATTTATCACCTCACCATGAATTATGTGGCTCAGGCAACTAATGACCACTGAGGCAAGTATTGACACATGAAAATCTGCATACGAATGCAGGAGTGAGCATTGAAAACAAAAGCTGACACTAGCCAATGCAGAAGCCAGGATCTGAGACTATGCAATGAAAACAGATATTCTGAGGCAAGGGGGAACCAGGTAGAGTGCCGAGAAATGTGGAGCGAATGCCAGATGCAGAATGTCTATAAGACTCAAGCAGACTTCTGTAACAGATCATGCTGATAGTTGCTACAGTAATTGCCAGAGAGAGAACAAAGTTTGTGTGCCCCCCCCCCCATCTCAGAAGGTAAGCAGGGATGATGTGGAGAGAGGCAATGGCAAACCTTGAAAACCCTATGGGGTCACCATAAGTCAACTGTGACTTGATGGCAAAGAAGAGGAGGGGGGACGTTAAAAAAATTATTGCCCCCTGGTGCCAAATAGGCTAGGTACACCACTGATCTGCTCCATACAACAATATTTCCTATATGTTCATGTTCTTGTTCATCAACCACCAACACCAGAGATCAGGGCTTATCATGTCACAGAACTGGAATTTGATAGCCTATGAGCCTATGCAAAGTGTCTGTTTTTCTGCCCCAAATCACCACAGTGACTTCTATGGTAAAACAGTAGAGCTTTGGAAAAACATGACCTAAGGCAAGTCGATTTCAAATCAAGATGAGCTAAGCATACCCAATCACAACTCCTTTATGATGCTAAGTTCATTCTCTGTCTAATCATATGCTACATCACGCTTTTAGAAGTCATATATAGAGTGTAGGGCTGAAATCAACTCACCTTTTCAGTCTTTTGGTGTTACTAGTTGTAGTTTCAGTAGCTTTTTTCACAGTGGTATGTATAGCTTCTAAAGAGATCCTAACTTTTTGCGGAACCAAGTTTTCTGATTATATGAAGCTATTCAGGATGGTGAAAACCAAGGCAGATCGTGAAGAGCTCCAGGAAGATCTCTCTAATTTGGATGAGAGGGCAACGGTGTGGTTAATAAAGTTCAGTGTAGTGTTACCTGTGAGGCCACTCCCACAGGGACCCTTGTATCTGTGTGCACCCTAAGATTCTCTGTCTTTAAAATGTCAAAGACCCGGATAAAATACCCAGTTTGATATTAAAATGGGACCTTGAAACAGGCAGGAGTTTCCCTGGATATTCTCATACTGAAAGTAGTACAACTTCCTGAATGCTCCAATCAATCAGCAGCAGGCCCGTAGCTACAGTGGGCATCTCGGGGCTAGGCCCCCTGACTTACTGGCAAGGCCCCATGACTTCCCATTCAGCTCAGGGTCCCTGAGTGGCAGCGGGTGCAGGGAAGGAGCTGGGTATTCCTGTGCAGCTGTCCAGAACAAGGGGCCAGAGTAAATTACCTTTATTTAGATTAGCCAGTGCCCCCTAAGAAATTTAAATGCCCCCGACTAAAAAAATCCTGGCTATGGGCCTGATCAGCAGCCTTTGTCTAAACCAGGGGTCCTCAAACTACGGCCCGCGGGCCACATGCGGCCCGCCGAGGACATTTATGCGGCCCGCCGAGTGTTTATGCCCGCCCCCCCCGCCCGGAGCTGCCTCCTCCTTGAGGAGCGCAGCAGCAGCGCCCCCGCGGCCTCTTTCTTCCTCCAGCAGCCCTGGACGGCAAGAGTGCCCAGGAGCTGAGGAGGAGGAAGGGGCGAGCAGGCTGGTCGTGGGGGAGGGGGCGAACGCGGCGGCGGGGCGAGCAGGCTGGTGGGGGGAGGGAGCCAACGCGGCGGCGGGGCGAGCAGGCTGGTGGGGGGAGGGGGCAAACGCGGCAGCGGGGTGAGCAGGCTGGGGGGAGGGGCGAACGCGGCGGCCCTCCAACGGTCTGAGGGACAGTGAACTGGCCCCCTGTTTAAAAAGTTTGAGGACCCCTGTTCTAAACCATCGGAGCTCCCTCACACCCATGCCCATAACCAACAATTCAAGTTTGCAGGACAGTAACTTGAGGTCCCAGAGTCTCCTTCAAAATACAACCTTCTCCAGTAACTCAATCACAGGCTCAAGGGAGTCCATTAAACCAACCCTAGCTGGCCCATCACTCAGGTAACTCAGTCATCCTGCCTAAATCATTCTGATGGCTGTCGTGTTACCTACCATGCCCATATTTGGACTTCCACTTCCCCTGGGTACATAGCCATGGCAATCATCTTCAAAACTCCTGGTCGCCTTGTGGTTTTGGCCTCATGCAAATTCAAGTGTGTGACAGCCAATCAGAGCCCACTGGATGGGAGGGGGTGATCCAGCCTCAACTTAAGAAGGGTGATGATTTGTTTTTCTTCAGACAGGGATTTTGTGGCTCTGGATAAGATTGTCAGCTTAGCCTGGCTTTTATGTGGCTTTTAGTTAGTGTTTGGGGTCAAATTAGGGAAGAGACCTTGTTTCACTGAGACAAATAAACATCTTGTTAAGGGCCTTACATTCTTAACTTACATGTACAGACTCTATGGAAATGAGCTCTCTGTGTTAAAAAAGCAGCCTTGAATCTGATGAGGTAAGCTGTCTGAAGAAAGGGGAATCAACTTGCCCTTCAGGATTTATTCACTTTGTTTGAGGCTCAGCTACAAAGTAGCTTCTCTCATTGGGGAAAACCTTCAGTGATGAATTTGAGAGCCAGTTTTACTTTATATATTGAAGCCATACGCACATAATATTACCCTATTAAATATTTTATTTTCTGTTAAATAAATCTTTGTTGTTTGTCTCCTGTGTTTTGTCTGTCTAGGAAAAAGTGATTTCTCCCCCCACCCCCACAAATGATTATAGCCTGGGTCTAGCTTGATGCCTTTAGGGAGTGTATAGCTTACATGATACCACAGTCCTTTCATCCAGGTTTGTGTCCCCCATTCTATTTGGTTCTGGGTGGTTGGGGTTTAAAGAAACTATAGGAGTGGCCAGAGTGGTGGACTGGACACTGTTCAGTCCAATGGACAACTGCCTCAGAATCCTATCTTTTTCTCTCTCACCCCATTCTTCAACACAAATTAAAACCCACAACAAATTCAGACCTACCAATGTCATTCTAAGTTCTAAAACCCAGATCCAGTCCTGTTCAAGTTCTTCGTTTTGCACCAAATTCAACCAATCATATTGTTTCCTTTATTTGCACAGGTAAATCCAGGTGCATAAAGAGGCCCTTAGAACCTAGCCTTTGCAGCTGGTTTTGCTTCTGAACTTCTGCCACTGCTGAAATCTTGTCAACTGGTACCAGTACTGGACCTCTTCCGCTGCTGAGACCACAGGAGCCCCGTCATGGTAGATGGTTCTGTTCTTGAAACATCTTGCATCAGCCCCAGACCTGAAAGCACCAGACCCTTCTCTTCAGGAAGCAATGTATGACTTTCTTTCTCCCCTTTCCCCCTTCCTAGCTCCAGGACTCCAGGTAGCAGTGTGTTCACCTCACAGCCAGCTGGTCTTCCCCATAGGTACCTCAGTTAGACACCAACTTAGA
Source organism: Gekko gecko (assembly GCA_029375565.1). Classification (NCBI taxonomy): domain Eukaryota; kingdom Metazoa; phylum Chordata; class Lepidosauria; order Squamata; family Gekkonidae; genus Gekko; species Gekko gecko. The sequence goes on from JAPDNY010000009.1 coordinate 44,789,118, forward strand.
GCACCACAGTAAGAAAATATGTAAGGTTAATTTGGCCTAGTTACACAACTGTCATATAAGACATTGTATCATTTTGCTTTCCTTAATGTTTCATCTTTCAGTTCTGTATCTTGATAGGGGAATAAAATGTGTATGTCTTTTAAGTGTCTCTCTCAGTTTTGCCTTCTAGAATGGAGTATTGTGTTAAGTTGGAAAATGTGTATACAATAGATTAGACAGTCTCAGGTATTTACACAGAACATGTATATGGTTCTACACATGTAGATGATGCTCTGTATATGAAAGGCCTGATGTGAAGATTGATTTGGGTAAAATTAGTGAAATGTAATGGGATGCACACTGGGGGGAAATCCTGATTAAGGGGCAGAACTATGAGGAAAGGTTAAGTAACCTAAGGCCTTTTCAGTTTAGAAAGAAAACTGGTGCAAGGAGAATGGACAAAGCAATTCCCCCCCTCTCATAATTCTGTAACTCAGTGATACTGAATGAAGCTGCTGGGCAATATAATCAGGATAGACCAGAAATTAAATTGTGCAGTTCACTACCAGTGAATATAGAGATGGCCACAAACCTGGATGGCTTTGGGGTAAGTCAGATGCATGGAGAATACATCCATTAATGGCTACTAGCCATGATGAGTAAAGGGAGCCTCTATATCTGCACACGAAAAACTTCTGGAGACCAGTGCTGGGGGCAACATCAGGGGAAGGCTGTGGCCTCTATGCCCTGTTTGTTGGCCTTCCATGCCAACTGGCGGGCCACTGTGTGAAACAGCTGGACTGTGGGTTTGATCCAGAAGGTCTCTTGTTATGTTTTTATGTTCCTGTGATTCCAAACAGAGAGAAAGAAAACAAGATAGTTGTGGAGGAGGAAGATCATTAAAAACAAGAAGCTTAATGTATAATAGCATGTATAAACCTTAGTGTATATTGAAATTAATGGCAAAAATGTTAGTACTTTTATTCTTGAGATGTTAAACCATAGGATATAACTCACTTCACCTGTGGCATCCATAGACAAGACATTTGTTGGAGTCTTGCATCCTGCCTTCTGTATTACTGTATTTCCGCCCTCTATTCACTAATTCACTGCCACAGGAGGTGGTGGCAGCTACAAGCATGGACAGTTTCAAGAAGAAATTAGATAAACATATGGAGCAGAAGTCCATCAGTGGCTATTAGCCACAGGGTATAGATGGGAACTCTCAGTCTGGTGCAGGTGATGCACTCTATTCTTGGTGCTGGAGGGGGCAGCAGTGGGAGGGCTTCTAGTGTCCTGGCCCCACTGCTGGACCTCCTGATGGCACGTGGTATATTTTGGCCGCTGTGTGACAGAGTGTTGGACTAGATGGGCCATTGGCCTGATTCAACATTGGCTTCTCTTATGTTCTTATGTTCTTATTCAGGCTAAAAGTTCCTGAGCTGAAATGCTGGCACAGTTTCTGAAAGAAAGATATTTCCTGAAGTGTTCTTTCTCAATCACTGGTCCCCATATTGGGATACAGGCTATAGTAACAATATGGTATATACCACTTTTAGAAGTTGGAAATTATTAGAAACAAATGGATCTTCTGTGTGAGGGAATTACATAACAAGAGGTGAAAATTGGCCTTGTTCCTAGTGGATGCCACAAGGTAAGAAGGGCACTGCTGGGTCAGACCTATTGTCCATCTAGTCCAACATACTATTTCTCATGGCAGTGAACCAATTACCCTGGAGAGATGTGATAGACAGATACCTCCCCCCCTTTTATCTGCCAATCCATAGAATCAAAATACTTTGCCAATTCCAGGAGTATGTCATCCAGTTAAACCCTGGTACTACATATGGTTAACCCTCAATACAATATTGGATGCCACGTGCCAATACAACTTTCATAACCAGGACTATTTTTTTTTTTTGTAGCTGGAGACAATTGTAACACCACCCAAATGCCAAATGTATGGGGTAAACTAGGATTTATTAATGGCTGATCTACATCAACATGACACTGATGCTAACAAGCTGTCTACAATATTTTGTTCCCTCTAAGCTGTGGGGTCTTGTGAGCAAAAATTCTGCTTTGTGAGCTCCTGGCATTAAAGTTGTGAGTGAGCGATTTGGCTATTACATAAATTAGTTTGCTCTGGAGCCATCCTTCCTGAATTAGACAAAAATGTGTGAGCCGGAGGCTAAAAAACTCTGAGGTAACTCACTAACTCAGTGGGGCAAACACCCATTCTTACTGCAAACCTGGCTAATATTAAGGATGCTTTAATTTATTCTTGCCTGCACTTGAAATAACACTGAGCTATGACAAGCCATGCTGCTGAAGAAAAGAAGGGCTTGGTTGACGCTGCTCCGTACTAAGGGTGTTCACTCCAGAACCCACCGAACCACTAAAGCCAATGGTGGCTGGATTTGAAATGGCTTTTCATCCGTAAGGCTTGTCAATTAATCCTCCTATACTTCAGAACCTGCTCTTTTTGCTCCTGTACCTAGACAAGGGCTAGAATTAACTGTAGACCCTGGAACAACGTGGAGCAAGTGAAAAAAAAGGTCCTCCTAACCAGCTAATCCCACAGTATTCTATACCGATGAGTAGCCCAACTTTCAGAAAAAGTCTGCAGTTCCCCATTGGCTTGACCACGCTGGGAAAGAAACATTACAGCATGAAGCCAAGAGCCTCTTTCCCCATTTAAAACAAGAGACCGGCAAAAAGCTGTTCCTCAGTTGGATCACCTGGGAACTTGAGAGCTTATGTCACTAGAAAGTGACATAATAGATATAACCATTGAACAAGCATTTCTTGTCTTCTGCTTTTGTTTTTGACCAAGCAGGCTTTCCTCATGTTTTGAAGCACTGTAAAACCTGTGAACAGAAACAGCAGTGGGATAATTGCGTGATTTGCCAACAATAATGCCTCTATCTTAGCATGCTCTACTCTCCGAGAAAAATTGCTGTCTCCAGCCAAATTGCCACATTCTGTCTCTTTAGATGCTTGAGCAAATTATTTATTTGAAAATAGCCAATTCTGTGTACTGCTATAGATGAAACCGAGTGCAGAAGACTGGGTGTAGGATTTGCTTTGCCAGCACAAAATGATTGAATGCCCACAATCAGTTTAAAGCTAATTTGTTGCAGATGCCAATGTATCACTTTTTTTTTCATTAAAAGCCTGTACCTACTGTTGGCAGAGTTTAAACATGCAGAGGAATGGAGCTCCAACTGTTTAAAGAACATAACTTGGTTTATTAAAGAAGAAATAAACACTGAGAACAGGAGAGGGAAAGATGCTTAACTAACTGAACAAGTGCTGTGAGAGACAGGAATGCGGGGGGGTTCAGTTGGAGCAGGAAGTCTTCCAAAAGCCAATCAGGAGACAGGAAGGACATAATTTGATATTGTGAGAAGTCCCTAATCTAGCTATGCTAACTAGCAGTCCTTCAGCTGTCCCCTGTAGGCTGTTTTTCAGATCTTCTTTAAGTAGGTGCACTATAGATCTTGTATATTCCAACATCTACAAGACTAGTGGAAGGAAGTATGTATTTAATGAAAACATACGACCTCAAGTTTTACATGAAGATGATTCATGTATTGTGGTGTACACAGATTAAGTCTAGGGTCCTCCTCACTCTTTGAAACAGTATGACATGAGTCATGAGTTCTCCTGAATTCCCACATGCATAATGCCCCCATTCAGATTGGGGCCATGGCACACAGAGCCTGTCCCCTCACAATAGTGTCACAACCTAAAAGAGTCACATGAGAACACATAATTTTCCACAGTGGACCAAACAATGCTCCCTTAGGATGGTTTCACAATAGGAAAATGGTGCAGTAAAAAAGCTGAAGATCCTTCTCCATATCTAATGGGGTCCTGACCTGAATCAGGCACCATGGATGCAGGATTTGTAGAGGACATGCTGCAGCTCACATCAGAAATGTGAAACAACCTGGGATCCCAATCCAAACTGTGTATTCTGCAGTGTGAGAATCAGCCATCACCAGACATTCCAGGCCCACGTTCTCCTAAGAATTCAGTGTAGAAAGTGGTCCCCTCCCATATGATTACTTTTAGCACATGGATCCAGAGGTCAATCTGTGTTGGTAGCATTATCACATCATTACCTAAAAGGGGGGTATTTAGCCCTGTGTAATGGAGCTCTTCTGTGTCTCCTACCACCGAAATTATTCCCATTGTAAATTCACATCATTACCTAAAAGGGGGGTATTTAGCCCTGTGTAATGGAGCTCTTCTGTGTCTCCTACCACCGAAAGTATTCCCATTGTAAATTATTATTGACTGCTTTCCAAATCAGAGACAGCCTCAATTTTCCCCTCCAGCATATTGTAGTCCATTCTCAAAGTTATTTATCCATACATCCATATGTAAATCTAGCACCATGACTGTGCATGGTACTTTACTAAGGATGTTAAACTGAGAGAACAACTAAGGAAGTGGAAGAAGAAATAAGGTATGAATGTGGAAAAATACATGGGCATAACAAGAGCGCACCTGGATTAGACCAGTGGTCCATCATGTCCAGCATCCTGTATTTTGGGAGAAGGAGAAAAAATGTCTTTGCCCATTCTCTTTACCTGGGTATAATTTTATAAACCTCTATTATGTTCCCCCTTAGTTGTCTCTTTTCTTAACTGAAAAGTCCCAGACTCTTCAACATTTCCTTGTTCTTAAAAAGTGGTTACAGTTGGAATAAGGATTAAGGGGAAAACCAAAATGGCATGGAAAAGGCAGGTGTTGAAGAGAGGGAGATGACATTTTGTACATGTCACTCGGGGGAGGTGTCTACTAACAGCCAGACTTCAACTCTTTTTCTCTCCTGCCACTGGCCCTTGGCTTTCATTATAAGCTCAGCTGACTGCAATCTGGGCTTCAAGGGCACTGTTTGGCAGCAATGCTAGGTTTCCCGAAGTACAAATCAGCTGATTCCCAGAGTCCATCAGATCCTGTAAAGCTACAGGCCCAGAGGTTTTTCAGACCAAGCCAACTCATTTGCAGTGCAAGGATATTGCTTATGTGGAACAGCCAGGCACAGAAACAATGACAGCAGCAGTAAGGAGAACAGTGAGGGCTCCAACCAACTTGGCAGTAGCAGCAGGATGGGAGGTGAAGAAGCCCCCAGGGGATAAGAACCTGCAGTAGGGATGAGCCTGGCTAAGAGACAGGGAAGGGAGGCTTCCTATCCTGAGCAACAGGAAGAAGGTGAAAGAGATGAAAGATTGGCAGCCTAGGGAGCAAGTAATTGACTGCCTCCCTTTGCCTATCCCAGAGGGAGGTGGAGCCAGGGCTGGATTGGGCCCAGGGAATAGGGATGGGCCCTTGGGTCAAAGAAAAGGGTCTTCCAGGCCAGGCTGGGGAGGAAACAGGATGAAAACATGTGACCCAGGAGAAAAGGCAAGTGAGCCAGTCAAGGGAAGGAAGAGGGCCAGGGTATTATAAACCCCTCTTCTTCCCATTCTGAGACTGATTGGGAAGCCCACCTGATCCTAGCCAGGATGGCACTGGTGGAGGCACACTGCGGCAGAGCAGGGTGGGCCTCACAATAGGAGTTAATATATCACTGAATAAGTACTGGGAACTGCTGTAAACTTGATAACATTATATTTTATTAACAAACCCTTCCCCTTTTGAATCCCCAAAAAAACAGAGCTGGCAAAAGGAAAGAATGCTCCCCTTTCAAGCCTGCTAAAATGACTTGAGTCTGTACTTCTGAAGACCATGAAGATTTTGAAGAGAGCTTGGGCTCAGTTTAAAATTAGGATTTGGGTAATATTATATATATATATGCTAAAGAATGGTGGGACTGTGGCGAGTGACTGGGTATATTCCCCCCAGGTTCAATTGGTCCCTGGAAGGAGGGTTTTTTTCTCCCCTTCTGACCCCTGAGGCTTCCAAGGACTGAGCTTAATTATAATTTAGTTCAAGATTAATTTGATAATATATTGTAAATGTATTATAACGAGCTAGGGTTGTTTGAAAATGAACATTATTATGTAATAATTTTGAGAGAAGAAAGAAGATGAAGAAGATATGAAGATAAAGCATGCATATGAAGTTTTGTTTTTTATAATATTAATGATTTTGGTGATGGTGTTAAATTATAAAATTCTATCTTCAATAAAACTGCTTTAAAAACTTTAAAAATATTTCATTAACAAAAATCTGCATATCCTTTCATAAATCAGATGGACACAAAGGAAAACGCTAAGCATTTTTCCACTTAGCTTGAGTGAGTTCTTAATAAAAGGGCAGGGGGGGGGAACCCTGAAGTATTCATTTTAGAGCTTGATATTTCACAGGCATCATGAATTTGGGCTTTTTGCTTGAACGTTTTTTATGAAATCAAAATTTATTATCATGTAGATAGACACACCACCACCATGAGAACTAGGACAAATTTAAGACCAACAATTTTTTATTCACGGTATGCACATGAAAGCTCATACCTTGAATAAAACTTTGTTGGTCTTAAAGGTGCCCCACTGGACTCTGAATTTGTTCTGCTGCTTCAGACCAACATGGCTGACCACCTGGATTTATCACCATGATAACTGGAATATTATGTTTTGAAATTGAAAAATTAAATTCTATTGAGGTTCTGAAGGTTATGCAACATACCTATAGGTCAACTGTAACATAATTTACATTATCCACACAGTCTAGTAACATCAGTATTTAAGTAATAATTCCTATGTCTATTCTACAAATATCCTCTTCTTTAACTTACAGTGAGGCAGTTTCATAGTATTTTTCCGTAATGAAGTATATTGTGTCAAGTAAGTAAGCAGCAACAATTGATTTTTTAAAAAGTTTTAATAACCAAATAAATATTTTCAGTCATGTATCTACAGCTTACTAATGTACGGTACCTGTCCGGTAATTTCAATTTATCATGACCTTCCTTAGTTGCTAACCTGAATAGTTGAGGAGCTGTATAAATGCGAGTCTTGCAATGATAAAAAATTATTTCTGCTAGTAATTGCTTAAACTGAAAGGGGAAGGGTTAGTTTAGCTAATTTCTGCAGCTATTAATACCACAATTAGTCTGTGCAACATTTGGTTTTTTTTGTAATCTGAAATGTGTTGTTTCTGTTTTCAAAGAAATTGGCAACCTGGAAGAATTTGATTGAGAGAACTGCAAGTGGGATTTTATTGATCAAAATAAAAGTAGAAAATCAAAAGAGCTACTGGAGTGTGGCACAGTTCAATGAAGTACATGCAGTCTAAGTATAATTTGTTCCAGCAAAGTAGTTAAACTAGTTTGTTGGAAGCAAGTGCAAGCAATTGGCAAGTGAACAATATTAATCGAATATATGTAGGTCTGGGTGGAAAAGCAGATTTTCAGAGTGATCCTGCCATTGAGTGGCACTGACTGCACAGGGTAGGCTCACGATCAGTGCCCTATTTAAATCTAGAAAGAAATCTGCATATGGATAATTTTGTGTCAGTGCAAGGTAACCCCCCCCCCAAACACTGAGCATGGCAGGGAAGTATGGAAGTTCATCAGAATCTACAGTCGTTATTCATTCAGGGGAACTTGGTGGCCTTACATCCGAGTACCCCTTCAGCCATTCATAGCATCCCAGCTGGAGTATATAAAGACTCAATCAGGGAACACAGATCACATATCTCAGGCCATATTGAATGAGATCCTATCACTCCATTCCTATATCTAAAAAACTATGAACACACTGTTACCAGAGGCACTGCCTTATATTCTTGGGTAGCCCCAAAACAGGGGTGCCCTACTTTCTAACCTGAAGTCCAAAAAACCAGGCACTCTCAGCTTGACCACAGAGTCAGGCTGCAGGTGGTCTGCAAAAAAGATTTCATATTCAGGTTTCATAAGGTGACCTCAGAGCAAGCCTCCAGTCTTCCCCCTCCACCCAGCAGCGATTATGCTTATGGAATAGCAATGAGTTCCAGAGGTAAGTCTTTAGAAGCCACCTGGCACTTTCCAGCACCTCACCCAGCCTTTTGTGTCCTAGGTGTAAATTCTTTGTCTTTCTTGCCTCTGTTCCTCAAGATACCAGGATAAACCGATCAATCATTCAAATGTTTAGCAATCCTTCCTGATGCTAATCCTACCTTTTGTCTACCCCAGGTCAGGACCATTAGTGAGTCAGATAATCCATTTAACTAGCCACCCAACACCTGGCTTCTATTGTTAAATCCAGACCCTGCCTCTCTGGAAGCTCACTGGTCATACCTAAGGTCTGCCCCTACTGTCATCACACACCCCTGGGACCCATCATTGGTCCAGGTAATCTATTGTTCTCACCTGAGACCAGCCCCCAGGGCCACCCATTGGCCTGCATTCTTTGCTAGCGCCTATATCCCAGCACACAGATGGCCTTAGACTGTGTGTTTTCTGCCATGATCCAAAATGGCAGGCCACCCCTGAACTCTCTGAGTTTAGGCCAGAATCCATGGACCTCTGCACATCTGGACAGGTTGTATCACCCCTCTATAACCCATCAATCACCTCTGCTTCCTTAGTGCTATATTGTGTGAGTATTGTGTGTATGTTTGAGAATATTTAGTAAAGAAATCATTATTTTAGCCACCCAATTTCTGTGTCTGTTCTTGGGTGCTTGGGAATTCTAACTCTGGTATACAAAGGTCAGGTCCTATAGATAAGCCAATTGCGTATTAATAATTATAATTCCCCATCTTTATTAAAAAATAGAGCAATTTGGCTAACAACACAAATGAGGACTTGTTGATGGAGACATTGTGGGGAGGCACTGCATACAAAGGGAACGTTTTATTCAAGGAAAAATTACCAAACAGATCATCATCAAAACTCTTGTCCAGCCAGAATTTTTACAGATACCTTGCCTCTAAACATTAACATCCCCTTCAATCTGAAAGTGCAAGCAAAGGCATCCCACACAGGTATGCCAAGAAGCAAGGATGCCAGACCCATGGTGGGGAAGAGGGTTCCCCGCTCCCAGGCCCCACCTCTCTGCTGCTGATTAGCTAGCTGGCAGGGGGACTTACCACCAAAAAAGGAGGAACACCTGACATTTTAGCAATGTGCCTATGTGACTTCAATGTGACCCTGGGATGTCAGGGCAATACTCAGGTTTTTGGGCAAAAATGCTATGGCAGAAGCTAATTCTACCATAGAGTTTTGCCCCCAAACCAGAGTGTCTCCCCATATCACCTCCAGGTCACATTGGAACTCACATGGGGAAGTCACTGAAACATTTGGTGAGACTTCCCAGTAAGCCTACTCCCCATCCCATGCCAGCTACCCAGAGGGACCTGACAACCCTAACAGGAAGTGGTACCACCAGTTCAGGGGAGACCCTGTCTGGTATGAGAAAAAGAGTGCCTTAGTAGCTCTAGCGAATGATCTTTACTGATCTTACTAAATCTGTCTACAGTGTTTAACACACTCTATCACGCCACCTTATTATACCAGCTATAGCAGGAATTTGGAATTTCTGGACTGATCCTCCACTGGTTCTGGTTTTTCCTGTGAGATAGATGACAAATGAATCATGAGAGTATAAATGTGCTGTTCACCAAGGTCCAATATTCTCCTCTCTGTTGTTTAATATCTATTTCAAGACTTTGAATAAGATCACCTGTAGATTCAGAGATGAATGTCACATAGATGACATATATATTTGTCGAAGCCTCCACATCCCATAGATGTCCTAAATTATTACTTACAAGCTTTGCTCAGGTAGATGAAGGGAACAAACCATAATTGAATCCAACAAGATGGACATAATGCTAGTAGGGGAATCAGGCACTCTTGAAAGGACTGATTTGACATCTGAACCTATCTTTAGTTCAAGAAGAACAAGCTGGCATTGTTTCCAGAAGTCCGTTCTGTTAGTTACATCTGGAATATAAATTATCCTGTCTTCCCTTCTTGGCCTAATCATGCTGATCCATATTTCTGCATCCTCAAGGCTTCTGTACTCTACATGTGCCCCATAGAACTTTTCTTGGTATTGACACTTTAAATTAGAGTAAAATGTGGCTGCCCATCTTTTGACAGATGTAAGTGACCACATGCATATGACAGCAATCCTGGCAGAAGAAGAAGTGAAGAGATTGGATTTATACCCCGCCCTTCACTCGGAGTCTCAAAGCGGCTTACAAACTCATTTCCCTTCCCCTCCCCACAACACCCTGTTGTGGTAGGTGGGGCTGAGAGAACTCTTTTGAGAACTGCCCTTTCAAGGACAGCCCTTGTCAGAACTCTGGCTTGCCCGAGGTTATCCAGCAGGTGCAAGTGGAGGAGTGGGGAATCAAACCCAGTTCTCCGAGATTAGAGTCCATGCACTTAACCACTACACCAAACTGGCTCTTTAACTATTGTGCTTTAACTATTGTATCTTTCTTGTGCTATTTTTTTTAACCTTTAGAGACAGGTTTGGTATAGTGATTAAGTGCGTGGACTCTAATCTGGGAGAATCGGGTTTGATTCCCCACTCCTCCACTTGCACCTGGCTGGATGACCTTGGGCAAGCCATAGCTCTGGTACAGCTGTTCTTAAAAAAAGAGCAGTCTCTGTCAAGAGCTCTCTCAGCCCCACCTACTTCATAGGGTGTCTGTTGTGGGGAGGGGAAGGGAAAGGAGTTTGTAAGCCACTCTGAGACACCTTTGGGTAGTGAAGGGCAGGGTATAAATCCGATCTCTTCTCTCTCTTCTTCGTTATTTATGATCTTGGACTCACGTATGGCCTCTCCCTATATCAACCCACCCACCAGAATAGGCCAGCATAGTAACTGCTTTTAAAATGTCTGTCAGTACATCAGGTATGGTTCTTCAGCTAGAAGACCTCTCAACATCTGTTTTATGGACTGTTCCCTCCAAACAAATCTGTAAAGCGTACTTCTTAACTGTTCCCCACAGATTACACAAGGTGAAACTTCTCAGCAGGGTTTTAGTGGTTATTGCAGGGTTCATTATTATAGTCTTTAGCAGGGTATTGTGATAGTCTCTTGCGATTTGTGGTTGGTGCTTTGTGGCTTGATTTCTTATTGAATATACCATAGTTTAAATATCTTCATTATATAAGGCACTTGGAAATTTCTAGAATGGTGGGGTATACATTTTCAAATAAAATACTGTGGTAAATGGAAAACCCCAGTATACTGAAGCTTTTCTCATTCACTGATGAAGGTAATGAGGTTCAGAGCTACATGTTCCTTGGGATTTGTTTTGCTTTGTTTGTTTGTTTTGCTACTTCTGACCAAATAGATATTCCACAAATTATTTTTCCTGCAAGGCTCCTTACAGTGTATTCCTAAGCATAGTTACACCCCTTTAAACCCATAGACTTCAGTGGACTTAGAAGGGTGCAACTCTTCTTAGGACTGCACTATCGCATAGGATGGTGAGTACACTTTCTGCCCTAACTGCTTAAGCCCAAATGTTAGATATTAGGAGAACTGTCATGTGAAAAGATGGATCTGAGTGAGGTATGATGGAAGGATGCTAGGTGGTAGTGTGTATTTTCTCACCTTTACTCACTCCAGCTCCTAATTACACCTAGTCATCAGGTCTGTGCATTTCACTAGCTGCTTCCTATTATCTGTCAGCAAAGTGCTGGCTCCTCTCACCAAAACCTTGTATACTGTGAAATTTGTTTCTCTGTGAGACAGGCTCCCAGGCATGAGTTGGGGGAAGGCATTTGTGCCTGGGTGGAGGGGGGGAGAGATAAGGATGACTTTGAGCAATTGGGCCCAGCACTGGCTGTCAGCCAATCAGCTCTCAAGCAGCTTCCTGAAGCCTGCCCCAGAGCTTGGCCCATCATGGAATGGGTGGGGCACTCAGACCTGCAGACCTGTATCTGGCGCACAGCTCAGACTGAAAGAAGCAGGCTGAAGAGGTGCTTGGCATTCAGAGACTTGGCGAAGTGCTGCCCTCACATCCCAAGGTCATGAGGTTTATTTTTCTCATCCATTGCTATGACTGCAGTGGGTTGCTGGTTAACAGGGTTAGGAAGGAATTTTACCCAGAGCTAATTGGCTGATAGTCCCTGGGGTTTTTGCCATCCCCATAGCAAAGTATATATTTACTGTGTATGCTTGCTTGTACTGTTAAAAAGAGCATAACTGTCACAACCAGCTGCTGGGGAAAACAATGCAGGTTGTGCAGGATATGCTCTACATGACCAAAAGGTGAGTCCCCTTAAGGGGCTCGGGTGGGGAGGGCAAAGGGCAGCCAACCTGGGGGCTGACCATGTCCCCAGGAGGATGGTGATGTCTAAGATTATTGGTTTCTGCCACTTCTAGCCCAAATACCAGCCCTCTGCCCTTGGTTACCCCAACAGGCAGGTTGGGGGAAATTGTGACATGGAACTGAAAGCATGATTTTTCAGCTGTGCATCCCTAATCTCCAGTTAAAATCATGTCAGGCAACAGAGCAGGGAAACCCATTGTAGTGTTGCTGCTAGTCAAAATAGACAGGACTAGACCCATTGGAGCAATCGACTCAGTGTAAGGCAACTGTTTATATTCAAACCACCATCAATGCAGTCATTCAACTTCCATTATAATTTCTACAAAACATTTATGTAGATACACACAGTGCAACTGTTCTTTCTCATTTTGCTCTTGAATCCATGACGCACACTGTCCAAGTAGCCATAGTAACTGAGTTATCAGCTTGGTAGCATTCTGGGATTGCTTTCCCCCCCATATAAATATGCACCAGATTTTTCACATGCAGCATTAGTAATCCAATGATCTGTGGCCCCACAGGCTGAGCCACTGACACACTAGTGCTGCATGATGAAAATGGCCCAGCATTTCCAGTAAGTGTTATGCTGTGGAGCAGCAGTATATCTAGAAACACTGGGGGAAAAAAATATTAATCAGAAGATTCTCTGGAGCAATTCAGGGCAGGAATGTATGTGGTTGCAAAATAAATCAATGCTCATCTTGTACTGTTTATTGTTAGTTCAGCCCAATTTTGCCTCAGACTTGCCTGAGCTGGGGTGATCATCTTGGAACAGCATGGATTTTTCAGTGCATGAATTTTCCTCTGAGCTTATCTTTTGGATGTATTTCAAACTCTTGTGCCCCCGAGATGATGATGCAGCAGCTAGCTGCTAAAAAGCAGTGCACAGTGTTCAGTTGGTGCCAAACAGTAGTGAATGCCTGCCAAACAGGTTTGCATCGAGCTTTTGGAAAACTGCACATGCACAAAGATGCTGCTGATTCAAATCAAGCTGCAGCCATTAGCCTAACTAAGGACTACTTAGGTGAACAGCAAAGGGTAAGATTTTGGCCCAGGACAGACTGGCAATTTGCCCCGGTAGCCAGTCGCGGCAAAAAAACCCCGGAGTAAACGATACCGGGTTTTCCCGTCCACACAGCGGGGGCCTCTGCCGGAAGATAAGGGATGGAGGCGCGCGGGAGCGTTCAGACTGCCGCACCAGAGGCGTGCTATATTTGCCGTTTCCCCATTAATTCGGCTGTGGGTGTATGTGCGCATGAGCGCATGAGCGCTCATGAGCTCATGTGCATAAGCACATTTTGGTGATTTTTTTTTTTTTGCCCTGCAATGCCGGCACCGCATTGGGCGGTGGAGCAGAGCGCGGCCAATCACACCGCTGCTGCCTCATGCCCAACGTGGGTTGCTCCCGGCTTTTCGGCTGCACGTTCAGACTCCCCGGAAGCGGAGAAACGCGCGATGAACGCAGGCTTTCAAGATTTGCACCGGCTTTTATCAGGTGTTTTTTTAATCCGGCAGTGAAGCGCGAGAGCACCGGTAGGCTACGGGTGGGGGACGCCAGGCAGATGTGCCTGTGTGAACATCCCATTTAACCCGATATTGAGTCGTTGTCATCCCGGGTCCCATCCCGCGGCAAATTGCCAGTCTGTCCTCGGCCTTTATTTAAACACAGCATTTATGAGTGATCTACCCAGTGTGAGACTGTTTATTTGTCTCTTTAATGCCTGCTGAGCTATGCAGCAAGGATAGGGGTAGCAGCTTGTATGAGAATACACATGTGTCAAAAGCTGATTGCACTGTGCTGCATGGTTAGGAAGGAATACAATGAAACCAGCTGTCAAACAGTCATGAATGGGTTGATAAACAGTTGAACTGATCATCAAATATCCTCTCCCTGTATGTGACTAACAACCAGGATATGAACTGAACTGGCAGATTTTTCAAAGATTTGCACATGCTTTTCCTAAGCTTAAAAAAAATAAATCTGTCTTTTCTGCTCATCAGTATAAGTGAACTTTTACCTGAACCTCTAGTGTTTTCTATTATCTCTGAGGTTAAAAAAATACTATACATACTGAAGGCTATGGATTTCTTTGGGTACAAGGAAGAGCAATGTTTGCTATCCCTCTCAGTTGAGTGTTAGACCTCCAATTCTCCCTATGACTGGAACTGCTGTTCTTTTCAGAGTGATACAATTAAGGTGCACTCCTGTTTTGGCTCTCAATTTGATGACCAAAAATTCTGTGCTTTGGCCTCTCATGACTAACAGGAAGTAAAATATTTTTGGTGGAAACTGAGGGTGAGGGTGAGACAAAGTCAACAATATTACATTCTGCACAATTACAGACTGATTACATCTATTAGACAGATACTGATTCCAAGTCCTCAAGATGGAAGCTGAGAGAAAGCTCAAAATGGAAGCTTGGTAGCAGTTACACCGCTCATTTTAGTTTCTGTTACAGATTCGTGCTATTACTATAACAATTGGAAAAGGAATCTCAAGTAGCGGGAGGCCAAAAGACCAATAAAGACTCATGATGACATGATTAGCTTGGCGTGAATATTTGATAACAAATTTACACCTTTTTCTCCCCTTGATATATTTCATACAAATAAAACATTAGTTTGCTTTGAGCTATATAGACCTGAATAATAATCTGGAAACGCAGGACCTTCAATTGTTGTTTAAACTTATGGGCTTTTCCCTTTTTAAAAGGTTTAGGTGTGTTTCATTACATCATGATCCTCATTTTGTAAATGGGAAAAGGAATGTATTCAGTTTTTCATACATTATGCTGTATAGTGGCATTCTTGGGCTGCTTTTCTTGGGGAAAAAACTCCACATACAGTCACAACATATTCATTTATTTTTACTAGTTTACCCATATAGTTATTCTGTAGCACTGTTCAGCATATCCTGTTTCTCTAAAATGAATTTAAAATCACACACACACACACACACACACACACACACACATATGTAAAATGTTCACTTCAAATATCATGCTGCTATTGTTAAGTCATGGTAATGGCATTGCCATTAATGAGGTGGATTATTCCAATATAGTACTGGAAGAGAAAAAAATCATTAAATAAGAAATAATGGAGCACAAATCAGTGCACTATAGTTCATTTAATCAAAAAGTTTAGTTCTAGTAAACAGCAGAAATTGTAATTGTTATTCATATAGTAGTACCTTAAATAGAAACCAGAAGTAATATACCAGTATATCAGTGTAAATTGTTCTAGTAATGATTGCTCAGTTTCAACAAGACATAGAAATTCTTTTATAGGAAAAGAGCCATCCAAAATCAATATCTTTTAAATCTACAATCCAAATCACCATTTACCCTGGAGCAAGTAATACTGAACTCCCTAAAAGTTATTTCTTAAGTATATACGGGTAGGACTCAGTTGCACACATTTCATTGGTTTTGTTCAAATGTATCAGAAAATCATGGTTTAATTAAATTCGCCATATACAATTGCTCAACGAAACCAGTGCTACCATGCTAACTCTTATTAGTTTAGGTACTTCAAACCAGAAGATGAAGATGATTTATTAGCCATAGTTCATCTTACTTCTGGTTTTGTGTTGCATATGAAAATAGGATTCTGGCTTAAACTTGCTTTGTTTTTCACCAGCAGTTCCTTCCAATTAAACCTGGAATGTTTAGATGAGTGCAAGAGAAAGCATCTGACTTTCTTCCACAACTTTTTTAAGCTTCTTTATTATCCAAAATGGAGCCCTCCAGTCAGTGTTTTCAAAAGTATGAAACATTTCATTTAACTTCTTGTTACTTTTCAATTCTGCTTTCCCCCAGAAGTAAGGACTATAGGTACAAGGAGTGAAATGGTCTAATGAAGGCAGGTCTTCGGCTATGCCTGTGCTTTTTATGAACCTTGGTCCACAAATTCTTTTGATTACAATTCAATTCATTTAAAGAGGTAAAACACACCTTAATTATTCCAGCAATTATTCCCAGTCCTGACAGTTCAATCTGTACTTTGTCAAAAATATTTGGGATATATCCATAATGAATTGTTGGAAACCAGCAGCAAAGCACCATAGAATCTTTAACAACCAGAAGGTTTCATGACCTCAGTTTTGTGTTGTCAGAGAGATGCCAATTTGACACACTTCCATTCTCTTTCTTCCTGTGCCCATTCCTATCTTCCCTCTGAAATTCAAAGGATTGGAAAGAATACCACAATAGCCTGTAACAGTGGCTTGTTTAAACTGGCTATTTCAAGAAATAATAGCACTCTTCTAATGTGTCTCTTTCTTTCTGAGTGACCAAATTCATGCATCATTGACACACCTGTGCTTAAGGGGAAAAAACCTGTGTGAGAGAAATGTTCCAGATCTCTTGGGCAACGATTCTGAGACACGGGGAGGGGGGTGCTCTGTGGATGTAGGCTGGTGTGAGCATGTGTTATGAATTCTGATTTCAGGAACCTTGTAGACTGCCCCCCCCTCCAGATACTCCAATCTCATCAAAAGCATGCTGAAGTCCCTTCTGAGGAATTAATGCCTGCCCCTGCACTGAGTTCAGATTCCTCAAAAGGAATGATAATGCACAGGTTCATCACCTTGTCAACTGCAAAAATCCTCTCTCCCTTTAAGTTGAACAGATGAAGGTTTCAGCTGCAGGCCACTCAGAGGGCAAGCCTCCACATGAGGGTGCTGTCCCTTTAAGCTCTTACTAGGGCCAAGGTCAGACTGGCAGTTTGGCTTGGGATAGGCATGTTTCAGAAACATTTCACAAATCGATTAAAGGGTCTGTTCACACAGGCACGTCTGTCAGATGTTCCCCAGCCATACTCAACCCATCTTGTAACGCTTCCCTCCCAAGTTTAAAAAATACCAGATCAAAGTGGTAGCAAACTCTGGAGAACACATTCATCCCGCTTCAGGGATATGTGGATGCAAACAAGCTGATCTGGTAAGGGATGCTCTTATGCGCATGAACACTTATGTGCATGAGCGCATAAGTGCATATAACCGGATTACATTACAAAAAGCCGCTTACAGCTGGGCCTCCACCAGGGGTGGGCCAACAGTGTGAACAATCCCTTGCGCGTCCTCCCCGGTATGCTCCCGTATCAGTTGGTGCAGTGTGACTGGGAAAACCCAGAATGGTTTGTTCCAGGTCTTTTTGCTGCAACTCCCTCGTGCTTCAAACTGCCAGTCTGACCTCAGCCTAGGTCTCAGCAAAGGAGTACTCAGCAAAGGAGTACTCAGTTCTAACTGCTCAGTTCAGTTTAGAGCCCTGCATCTTTTTTCTTGGGAGTTTTCACTGAGAGCTGAACCACAGCTTACAAAACCAAAACTATTCATCACTTGGGACTCACACCATACATTAGTCTTCTCCGGTCTTCCTTTCCTATCCAGTGAGCTCATTCCAGGGCCTGAATAGTATATGGTGAATATTTAAATAGACTTCCAGTGAAAATAGATCTCACTCTGTTGAATAATAACAATTACAATAAGTAAAAACAATAGAGGAACAGAATGTAGAATGAACAGTCCAGTGGACCTTACATGTGAATCAAACATACAGCCTTCCTACACCCAGATTTCCAATGCCCTTCAACTGTGCATCCTATTTGCATGTATGAAACTACTATTGCCCCCATGCTTGGAATAAAGAGTCAGACACAGAAAGTTGGATGAACTATGGGCCACTTTATTAAATTCACAGTTGAAAATAATGGCAAGGGCAAAATATGAAAAGCAGCACAATCCAGGCCAGGGGTCAATGTTGACCCTTCCCCAGTCGTAGGATGCAGAGCCACCCAGCCCCAGCTTGAGCCAATCTGTGGCTCCCTGCCGGCAGGCACAACGAAAGACATGCCCTGGAGATCCAGCCCCAAGTCATAGAACTTAAGTGGCTGTGCAGTCCCCAAGGCAGTTTGCCATCTTCTCCCCAGGTTGCCCAACCCAAAGGCTAATCTGGCCAAACTCCTATCGCCTGAAGTAATTAATTGGTGCTCCCATTAGCTGCATCTCAGTTATCAGCCCCAATCCTGCCCACTAAAGTGACCAACCTAACAGTCAGCACCACCCAGAGCCAATTCCACAATCCGATATTGGAATTAAAAAATCACATTGTGTACTTCTATGATTTGGCCTTAAGTTGCTTTATCTTTCCTATTGGGCTATCAACAGCATGGAAAAACCTTTGTTTTCTGTAAGCATCTTTATTTTCCTGATAAGAATCCTGTGCTGAAAGAGCTGTGTGAGCAGAATGGTCTGGTTACTAGTAGTTTCAAATGTCCGGACATGTTCTCAGAGTGTGAATTCAACATCAACTTTGCAAAGCTTTTATACAGATGCCTGAGGTGAAGTGTCATGTCACCACACCTTGCACATCAACAAATCATGTATGAAGGTGCACCATGCAATGCAAATAAAATCATTATTTAAAATCACTGCAAACTGTTAAAATTTAGGCAGCAGATAAGGACATTTCTTACCCCTTTTGAGAAGGTCTTTCAGTTCATAAAGAGGGAATACTATGCTATACAATATTTTTTCCAGTTAGTTAACTATCAGCCCTGAGGAATTCTTTCCTTCCTATTCCTTTATCATGGTGGTACTTTAATGACTGTTCTGCAGCATATAGTTGTCTTCATACAGTAAATTTAATTTGAGAGAGGACCCATGCATTTTGTCATGATCTGGCTTGCATAGTTCTGCATGTAGCTCTCTTTAATTCTCACACAGTGGAAACCAGATTAATGTGTCCGCAACCAATGCTAAGGCTGCAGACACAATGTATACCACAAAGGATTTATTCTAGTTTTAATAGAAGTTCTCCACAGAGCTGTTCTAACAGCTGGGAATGCTGCCCTGTTACTCCCAGACTATCAGAGAAAGAAGATAAGAATGCACCTTTTATTCATTCAAGCTCTATTATTGAGAATATGAAAGTATTAACACGTTGTGAGGCAAAGCATCACCTTCCCTTAAGAGTTAATGTGTAGATAACTGGCCTGGCTCTTTCTTGCAGGTGTCATTAATTAAGGGCTTCAGCCTGCCTGGGACCTTATCAGTCCAAGACCAGAGGCATCAGCTTCTTATGAGAATATGTTCCTAGAGTTGAGAGAGGGAGTTCAAGAGCGATGAGGTAAAGTTCTGAAGAATTCTGGTGTTAGGATGGATATCACTATCACCTGACTTGCGGGATCAAAAACTGTAATTATGATATCCCCCCAGGGTTAGGGTTCCTTTTCTGAGCCTTCATGGATAAAGGCCTGAATCTATGCTTGGCAAATTGCTGAAATCGTTGTCTACACTAATTTGAGGACTGCATCTGGATGTAAATTTTGTACCACCTAACAGAGTTCTCAAAAGTGTTAGGTAGATAAAAGCTAGCTTTATTGTTTATTATGTTCTGTGTGACTTGTGGTGATTTGTTGGCTACACTCACATTAACTTGTCTATTCTTTCAATAAACTTTATAAATATTTTTAATAGCATCAGTTTGGTTACTTGTGTGCTCTTGCTCTGAGAATTTATGGGGTCAGCCTGTTTGGCTCCTTGAGACGCATGGAATTCACTGCTGCAGGAAGTGGTGGTGGCTACAAGCATAGACAGCTTCAAGAGGGGATTGGATATACATATGGAGCAAAGGTCCACCAGTGACTATTAGCTACAACAAATAGATGTAACACTTGGGGGTCTTTCACATTACCTTAAAAATCCGCTTGTATCACCAGATGTAAACATTTTTTCTTATGTTCGCACAACTTTGTAAGCATCCCAGCACTCTTTCATATCTTCCCCATTTTTTTACATTCCTAATGAAATTGGTTTCTCCTGCACTTTTTTTGGGGGAAAGCAAAATGTATTTGCAATGAAGCCTCTGCTGTGTAATCCAAACTAAATTCGTCGCATTGGTGACTTCCAGCAATTTTTCGCATTGGTGACCTACCACCCTGCCAAAACCTGCCCAGAAGGAGCAGGCTGGTGTGGGTGTTATTTTTGGTTTTTTTTAATTGAATCTCAGTGGTGAACTGTTTTAACAATCAAAAGTTCCTGTGTTGGGCAGCTTTCTCTGTTCTGCCTTGTAACTGTGCACATATCTCTCTCTCTCTCTCTCTCTCTCTCTCTGGTCTAGCTTGAGTCGGGATCATGTCCCCTTCTTCAATACTAAAGCCAATATTATCATTTGTGCTCCAGCTACTGTGCTTTACACAAGAGTAAATGAAACTACTCTGATGTAAAGAAGGCCAAGTGCACCATGCCGCTGAAATGCTCAAACACTTCAATGCATGTGCAAAAAAAAATTAAAAAAAATGCAACCCCCCACACCTGGAACAGATGAAACTCCTGAGAGGAAGTCTGAATGGATCACACTGATGGTGTGATCATCAGAAGAGGCACAACATGTGTGAAAACATGGTAAGGTTGCTGCAGTCTGAAAAACCTCTATGTCTGGGGCAGTGATGCTTGGTATTCTGGGTGCTTGGGGGGGCAACGGTGGGAGGGCTTCTGGAGTTCTGGTCCCACTGGTGGATCTCCTGGTAGCACCTCAGTTTTGGCCGCTATGTGACAGAGTGTTGGACTGGATGGGCCATTGGCCTGATCCAACTTAGCTTGTCTTATGTCCTTATGTTATTTAGATTCCACAAAGGGATTTTTTTTTCAAAACAGAAGCTCTAGTCAGAGCCTACAACTTTTACTGGCCTACATTCATGGATTCTAATACTGTATGATGTCTGTACCTAATAGACATTAAGAACCAACAGGAACCACTTCTTCTGAAAGAATAAAGTACCAGGTGCTTTCAAAGTAACGAAGAACAGTGTGTACCTTTTATGTCATATTCTGTAGTATGAATTCAGTAGTGCCATTATAACATTGTGTGCTACAGTGGACACATAGACCTTCAGTCTGCACCTATGTTACTTTAATGGCACAGAGCTATCTTTGTACACTTTTATGAGATCATTCTGAAATGAACAGGGAAAGCCCTTTTGATAAGGGGACTGAGTGTACATAGAAAATCTGCACCAGATTGATTGTGGGCAACATAAAATGTAGATAAAAATAAGTAATCAGCTCTTGCCCATTGCAGCCCTCAATAAGTTGTTATGCTCTTTTATTCATATATGGAGCCACCAGTAGTAAGTCTGCAGGGTGTCACAGCTGTCCATAAAGCAAAAGACAAATGTCATGACTCTTCCTAATGCTTGCTGGCTTGAGTTTCTCTGTGTATTGTTAAGGGTGATCGAAGGGTGCTCCAAGTATTATTTGAGCAATATTTTGGCCAGAATCTCAATTATTTAAAGGATGCTTACATAGTTTTTGGATGATGGCCCAAGTATCCCCATCTCTTCTTTTTCCACTGACTGTGGGATATATCCTAACATTTCTTCATATCATGTTGGTCTGTGATGCATGTGTTTCAGACTCCTGCATGTTTCTCTTAAACTGTGGTTGGGTACAAAGGCTCGGTCCAGCTGGAGACACCCATTGTGCCTAGTGCTTATGAACCAACACATGAACAAGCCTCTGGAAAGATCACATTTTGAATATGAGATGTTGTATTAACTTACTCCAATATATTAACTTAGGGTCACTAGAGTTGTAGTTGTCTGTCCACAGTGTGAATGAAAAAGAACCCTTACAGTGCAACCTCAAGGACACATTCCTGGGAGTGAATCCCACTATGTGGACTTCAGTAGGATTCTGAGTAGACTTGCTTAGGATTGCACTGTTATTCATATAATTTTACAGTGTACACGTACACACACACACATGCAGCTGCCTTATACTGGATCAGATCATTGGTCCATCAAGGTCAGTACTTTCTTCTCAGACTGGCAGCTGCTCTCTAGGGTCTTGGGTAGATGTCTTTCATATCATCTTCTGCCCAGTCCTTTTAACTGGAGATGAAGAGGATTGAACCTGGGACTTTCTGCATGCCAAGCAGATACTCTACTGTTGGGCAAAACCCTTGCTTTCAAGGGATATAAAGATCCTTAAACATTATGTATAAAGATCCTTGTGCAAGGTGTTGGCCATATATCAGGTGCCTCTGCAGGCCAGTACAGTTGCCATCTGAACTGGAAAGTAGTGGTGTGCATGTGTCTAAGGCGGATTTTGTATCTTTTAAAACAAAGTATAAGACCACTGAAGATTTCAGCTGTGCTGCACGTAACTGGCATATGAGTTAGTTTGGTATGTGGTTATATATGTGTTTTCCCCCAGGATTACTAATTTTATCAAAAGAACCTTTATAGATCATTGTAGAAGAAAGCTCTGTACAACTTCTCATGAAGGAGAAAAGGCTCATCATGTCCATTCTGCTGCTTGTTATTTCCTTGGGATATAAGAATCAACTAGTACTTATTAAAGTTTCAGTTTGTTCCACAAAAAGTTCTTTAAGAAAAAGAAGCATATTTCTCATATATCAGAGCTTTCCAGGTTCATTCCCCCTATTTTTATATTCCCCCCCGCACAGTGGACATACCATGGAGTGCTCATATGCCCACAAGTAAGAACTCAGAGAAATCTGAATATAAATAAAAGTTGTTGAAAAGAAAGCTTGGTTATATATCCCCCTTATAATAAAGTCTCAAATCAATTGCAATTTGGAAAGTGAAGATAATAGCCATTGAACGTATCATTGCTGCTTTATTTGACTCCGTATACTTGGCTAGAACTTCGCACTGTAATTGTCCTTAGCTGCAATGTTTGAATAATATCCCTGTGAGCAGAGAAAAAAGGGGGGGGGAGTAGACAAATCTTTTTCAGAAACCAAAATAAATGACAAAGCAACACAATGTGCCAGAGGCAAAAAGAAAAGAAAAGATGATAGCTGAAACTGAAAAGGATTGCTTAGTCTCTTTCAGAATAAAAGAGATAGTAGTAAATTAGCTAGTTGAAACACAGATTCATGAGTACCATGTTTGTCTATCACCACAAGAGGGTCCGCCCCCCAGCATCTTCAAGACTAACGAACAAGTTTTACCACTGTTTAAAGTGACCTGGAGATTTGGCAGATTTATACAAAATAGAGCAGAAATATATAAGGAACACGCCCTTGTGAAATGTCGCAACATTATTGAAACTCTTACTCTTTTGCCTTGTGGGCCCAGGGGCAAAGAGGGGCGCAGTTGAGGAACAAAACAGACCAAAGTGATTCTGGAGAAGCAAAGTGGCCACAGCTTTTATTGATTATACTGCAAGAACATTAGCAGAGCATAGGGACAGGTCCTGAATCGGGTGGCCCATCTGCCATCCAATAAATCCATACACCCCCAGCCCACCTGCTGCAGTGCTATGAAGGAGTGGCAAACCCCAGCGAGCCATGTGGGCACTGACTTCTGCATGATTCCCTTGCCACCTAGTGTTGAGACCCACTGACAGCCCCCAAGCTGCTGAATTGGCTCTGCCCCCAGGCCTCCTTAAGGGAGTCTCAGAACCACAGGATGCAGGCATGCAGGCACTGCCTCCCTAACCAAAAGGATCTGTCCCATGCCCAAGCCATTCAAAGCTGTGACAGTCATGAAAACCACAAATCATAAACCCATAATAAACAAATTGCAGAGTAAGGTGGGAGAACAGCTGTGGTGATCTGAGGCTGAGAATCAGGAGTCGTGGCCTTAAGTAGAGGAGGGGGTGGACAGGTAAGCCCCCCCAGGATCTCCTACCCCTTGCCCATCTGACATGGGTCTGCACACTGGGGGCATCCAGCCACCCATGCCAGGACCCACCCTAGCCTCAGCCAAGCGGTTGCCGGCCATATGGTTGCCCTCTCTGCTCCCCAGGAGCCTCAGAGCTCACAAAAGTGGTATTGAGGTAAGTCCTGGCCATGTCTTACCTCAGAAGTCCCTAGCAGGAACCTCCAAATTTAATTTGCATTTCACTGAAAACATATTTTGCTAGCCGATCTGAAGACTTACACAGTGATGCTCACTGTTGTATGTGCTGCAGTTTTACTTGAAATGAAAGACTACAAATGAGTAAATACATGATAAATCCGAATTAGGTTATCCTTGAACTAGGGCAGGATTATATATGAGATGTGCATATGATTTGTGGAGCAAAAACTGATGTATGACATGGTGTTTCAGAGGAGGAAGGTTCAGGGACTAGCAACAGAAGAATGGCAGACCCAGTGGCCTTCATGCTGTCTTGCTGGTCCCAGAACTTTAAAGGTGAAAGGATTATTTAGTCTTATGTCTAGGCCAGGCAAAAGTTAAAAAATATGATGCACCTTTTACAAAAATCCCAGATCTGGTTTTGATATGCAATTTCAGAACATTAACCAAGCATAATTTCATGGGACTAGCACAATTTCATGGGATTGTTCTGTTTTAAAAAAAGGGGGGGGATGAAAATCTTTTGGAGGGGTCATGTTTCATTAATTTAAAACTATGTGGAGTACAACTGATATATATTTTACCAGTCCTGAAATGAGGCTATTTTCTACTGTCCATTCATATATAAGATCCACATAGTTAAGCTCTTGACAATTCACTAGATTCACTGGGGTTTCCTTGAATGATTTATAATTGATTTGCTTTGAATCCTTTCCATTTCCATTGGAACTATATAATGAATGATATTCCCTAACCCTGAACTATCTGTCAATTAGTGTTTTCACTGAAGTTTGTAATTATCTGGTTTGACATATTTGTCTAGCTCACAATTCTTGGCTGTATTATTAAGTGAGCTTTTCCCCAAAATTCCTCCTTTGGATCAGAATGTCAAATCAGATTCTGTTTCCTTGCCACCGAAGTCAGTGTAGTCATCATTCAGTAGACCAGTTTCCCCAGCTGCCTTGCAAACACACAAGCATACATTCTTTAATGTCAAATATACCTTTTAACAAAGAAATTCTTGTTCATTCCTGTGAACTGCATGACCTAGCTACCCAGCCTAGATGGATATCTTCTCTGTGTAGGTAAATTTGTAGGATTATTGGTCTCATTAAGATCTGACCTCTTCTTTTGTTTTTTGAATCTATCTAAAAGTATGTGTCTTCAGGTGTGTCTTGTTAAGGAGGAAGAGACTGGACTTCCAAATGGATCTCTGCTGTGGCTAGTATTCTGGGGTGGATATAGGCCATGTGAAACCAAAATAAAGTTCCCAGTGTGAAATGTGGTAATGTTCATAACTGAGGCATCAACAGAATATGTATACCAATACTACTTGCAGAGTGTTTTCTTCTAAAACAGATACATTCCACCCCCACCACCCATTCATAGAGACAATCATGCTGCAAAGCTCCTTTTTAGGGCTCAGTAATATATCTTTAAGAATAGGAAATCACTCACCTTCAAGCTATCCAATTTACTGTTATTAAGTATGGAGTACATCTTATGATCCTGCTATATTTAGATAGTCTTGCAGGGATTAGTGTGATTTATTCATCCACTGACAAATAATTAGTTAAGGAAAGTTTTGAAAATATTCCATATGTAGCCTGAAACGTTCGCCCCTGCCACTTGTAGTATATGGAGTCAGAAAGAACATCTGCCATGGTTGGCAAATGACAACATACTTTGTCTTCATATATATAAAAAAGCAAAATACAACATTATCTTACCTCTCAAACTGCCAGTCAGATTCTTTAAAATTTAACTAAAGGTCTGCTTTATTTATTATCTGTCACTTGGGTTGTCTTCCTAGTATGTTTTGTTTGTTGCATGCTCAGTAGTCTGTGCATGAAGTGCCTGTCTTCTTCCATGCATGAAGAGAAATGAAAAAGGGAAGGAAAAAGAAAAGGTGAGGAAGCTAAACATTCATAAGAGGTAACATCTTCTCTGAATTCTTCTGCCCAGCTCAAAACAATTTATTTTTCTCCCACTACCGATTATGTTAAGGATAATTAGCTGTATGTATGTGAAGTGCTGTCAATTTACTTCCAGCTTATGGAGATCCTATGACCTCCAAAACATCCTATTATTAACAGCCTTGCTCAGGTCTTGCAAACTGAGGGTTGTGGCTTCCTTGACTGGGTCAATCCATTTCATGTTGGGTCTTTCTCTTTTCCTGCTGCCTTCAATTTTCCTAGCATTATTTTCTTTTCCAGTGAGCCTTGTCTTCTCATAATGTGACCAAAGTACAATAGCCTCAGTTTAGTCATTTTAACTTCTAGGGAGAGTTTGGGCTTGATTTGGTCTAGAACTCACTAATTTGTCTTTTTGGTGGTCCATGGTATCTGTAAACCTCTCCACCAACACCACATTTCAAATGAATCAAGTTGCTTCCTGTCAACTTTCTTCATTGTCCAGTTTTCACACCCATACATTGTAAAGGGGAATACTATGGCATGATTTATCTCTCTCTTTTTTTTTTTTTGCATTTTGTGTGTGTGTGTGTGGGCACGTGTGCATCCCATGTCTGGAAGTCATGGATTGACAACCTCTGGTGACTCCTACTGGGACATGGAGGATGTTCAGAGAAGTGGCTTGATAGCCTGTTTCTGCCTCTTGGCCCTGGTATTCTTTAGAGGTCTCCCATCCAAATCGGCCCTGCTTAGCTTCCAAGATCTGACAAGATTAGGCTTATTTGGGCTATCCAGGCAATGCAGCACAAATTATCTTGATCCTGGTCACCAGCAATCCATCCTTACATTTAAGGATCTTTTCTAGCTCCTTCATGGCTGCCCTTCCCAGTCTTAATCTCCTTATGATTTTATGGTTGCAATTTTCCATTTCGTTGATTATTTAGCCAAGGCATAGAAAATCTTTAACAATTTGAATTTCTTCATTGTCAACCTTAAAGATGTGGAATTCCTCAGTAGTCATTACTTTTGTCTTCTTGATATTCAGCTGTAATCCTGTTTTAGAACTTTCTGCTTTAATGTTCTTCAGTAGTTGTTTCAAGTCATCATTGTTTTCTGCCGGTAATGTTGTATCATCTGCATATCTCAAATTGTTAATGTCCCTGTGACTCTCCTTCTCCACTCACACAGAGTGCCTGCCACCCACTAAAACCTCTCTTATTCAGGTTATGGATTAAAAATAGGTCAAGATGTCACAATCACCACCCTTCCTGTCTCTTTTAAAATCTACAGAGAGTCATTACTATCTCACACCTCAGGTCCTCTCTCTCACTCCCAGGGACATCCACAGACAGGGTGGCCCAGCCCCCTTTAATAATTATCCTTCACTCACAACGAGCTATTGGGGTTGAGGCTCAAACACTGTTTCAGCTACTTGCTGCCACCATTCATTTATATCCTACTAGGAATAAGGCCCGTTGTGGAAATAAATACAACGGGCTCTAGAAAGAGGCTCTGGGAGAGTGCCCCGGCTTTGGGCACTCACTGACAATTTGCTGTGGCAATCTTAGCAGGGTATAATGACAGAGTCCACCATTTTCTCCAGAGGAACTGATCTTTGCTACCTGAAGAGCAGTAGTGATCTCCAGCCCACCCCCAAGATTGGTAATAGTGGTTCCCCAGAAGGGAGTGGCTGGTTTGGAGGGTGGAGTCTATGGCATTGTACCTGTCTGAGGTCCCACCCCTCCTCAACACTCACCCTCTCCAGGCTCGACTCCTCAAATCTCCAGGAATTTCCCAACCCGGAGTTGATAACCCTATCTTCCTCCCAGCCAACCATCAACCTACCTTTAGTTTTCCATCTCCTCCCTCCCTCCCTCCTAGAGGCAGTTGTAATTTTGAGTGATCGCCAGCCCCCACCTGGAGATTGGCAACAGTGGTTCCCCATCAGGGAATAGCTGGATTAGAGCCCAATGAGTTTTCTCCCAAAGGCCAACATAGGTGTGGAAAGGGCCTTTTACTGACAGAGGAGAAAGTACAGGTGCCAACTCTGATTAGGGAAATACCTGGAGATTTGGGGGGGTGGATCCTGTGGAGGGCAGCATTTCGGGGTGGGGTGTGGAAGGACTCAGCAGGGTATAATGCCCTACAGTCTACCCTCCAAAGCAACCATTTTCTCCCAGGGAAACCTCTCTGTCATCTGGAGGTCAATTGTAACAGTGGGAGATCTCCAGGTCCAACCTGGAGATTGGCAACCCTAGGGGAAAGTCAGCTGCACAGAGGGGAGTTGAAGAAAATGGTTTGACGGTTGCTGGCCCACCTCGTTAGCCAGCCAGCCATGCTGAAGCTAATCAGGAGAAAGAGCCTTTTCCCATTTATTCTGACAGGAAAGTGGCCGTTGGGGAGAGGGTTATGGGCGGGGAGGGGGCTATGCTGAAAGTCCTTTGTTTTTTTACTCACAGAACCAAACTTGGCTGCCTACCAACAGCCACTGAGGGGCAGTCCCTCACAGGAGTCAAGAGAACTGTCTTCCTCAGGAGAGAGAGCTGGTCTGCCAGGGGAGTGGGTGGGGAAGAGGAGCAGACCCAGCACCCAGCCAATGGCACATGAGTACTCTTGAGTGGTGGCTGATGGGCCAATGGCTGAGGGAGGGCATTTTACAGCCAATGGGAGCTCATGGAATCTTATGAAACCAAAAGATAATTATTATAAGGAGAGATAATATACGTATATAGACTGAGGTATTAAATTGTGTGTGTGTTTCTTTCCCTTTGACATACAGCCCACAGGGCTAATTAAAACAAGAAACTTTTATTTATGACTTGGGAGCAAAGCCCGTTGTGGTGGAAGACAACGGGCCCTAGAAAGGAAGGGAGGGAGGTGGAAGGGAGAGAGGGTTGGAGGAAGGAAGGAAGGAAGGAAGGAAGGAAAGAAGGAAGGAAGGAAGGAAGGAAGGAAGGAAGGAAGGAAGGAAGGAAGGAAGGGGGAAGAGTGAAAGAAAGGACAGAGGAAGAAAGGAAAGGGGGAAAAGGAAGGGAATAGGGGCAGAAAAGGGCTTCTCTGGGCCCAGAGAAGGCCTTTTCTGTCCCCCACACCATCCCCTGGGCCTTCTATGGGGGCAGTAGGCAGTGTGTGTGGGGAAAGGGCTTCTCTGGGCCTACTGCCCCCATAGAAGGCCCAGGGGATGGTGTGTGGGGGACAGAAAATGGCTTCTCTGGGCCTACTGCCCCCATAGAAGGCCCAGGGGATGAGGTGTGGGGGGCAGAAAAAGGCCTTATCTGGGCCTAGTGCCCCATAGAAGGCCCAGGGGATGGTGTGTGGGGGCGGAAAAGGGCATCTCTGGGCCTAGTGCCCCCATAGAAGGCCCAGGGGATGGCGTGGGGGGTGGAAAAGGGCTTCTCTGGGCCTAGTGCCCCATAGAAGGCCCAGGGGATGGCATGTGGGGGGCGGAGAAGGGCTTCTCTGGGCCTAGTGCCCCATAGAAGGCCCAGGGGATGGCATGTGGGGGGCAGAGAAGGACTTCTCTGGGCCTAGTGCCCCACAGAAGGCCCAGGGGATGGCATGGGGGGGCGGAGAAGGGCTTCTCTGGGCCTAGTGCCCCATAGAAGGCCCAGGGGATGGCATGTGGGGGGCAGAGAAGGACTTCTCTGGGCCTAGTGCCCCACAGAAGGCCCAGGGGATGGCATGGGGGGCGGAGAAGGGCTTCTCTGGGCCTAGTGCCCCATAGAAGGCCCAGGGGATTGTGTGTGGGGGCGGAGAAGGGCTTCTCTGGGACTAGTGCCCCATAGAAGGCCCAGGGGATGGCGTGTGGGGGCGGAAAAGGGCTTCTCTGGGACTAGTGCCCCATAGAAGGCCCAGGGGATGGCGTGTGGGGGCGGAAAAGGGCTTCTCTGGGCCTAGTGCCCCATAGAAGGCCCAGGGGATGGCGTGTGGGGGCAGAAAAGGGCTTCTCTGGGCCTAGTCCCCTCATAGAAGGCCCAGGGGATGGTGGGGGGGGTGGAAAAGGGCTTCTCTCACTTGCCTCAGCCTTGAGGGCCTGTCCCTGCGCTCACACTCCAGACGGTCCTCTCCTGTCGGAGGACTGGAGCAGACTGAGCTGAAAACGCTGACCGGGGCTGACGTGGGCGGGACTTTGCGAAGCAGCCAGTCAGCCCTGGCCAGTGTCTTCTGACTGCCATTTCTTGAGCCGAATCAATTATGGCAAGCATAGAATGTTGTGGAACCAAAATTCAAATATATATAAGGACAGGATAAGAACAAAACACTGAAGAAAGTAAGGTATAAGTAACAACATTTCACTTCTATTAAACTTTTGAACTGAGGTCCTATTCCTACAACTGGGATCCTTTAGTTACAAATTTACTATTTTCATCCTGCTCTAAGTACCTCTTCTACAAAGTTCCACTCAGTCAGAAAATCCTTTTCACCTCAGCTCCTAAACTATCAACTTCTCTGCTACTAATTATTGTTTTTCAACTGGTCTTTTCCCAACCCCTCACTCTCAACATTCCATTTGTTCGCATTGGCTGCTCTTAGGGAAAGGATGAACCTAGCCTGTCCATCACAGGTCCTTCCACCAATTTTCACTCCATCTTCACCTAATTCAAGTCCCGCTTTCCTTATGATATGTTCTATATATAGATAGGGAGATAAAATACTTCCTGGTCTTACACCTTTGCCAGTTGGAAACCATTCTGTTTCTCTATATTCTATCCTAACAGTATCCTCTTGCTCAGAGTGCAGGCTGCCCATCAAAATAGTCATATGTCATGGCACATTCATTCCTTTTAAAACCAACTGCAGCTTTTCATGATCCACACAGTAAAAAGTTTTGCTGTAATCTAGGAAACACAAGCTGATTTTCTTCTGAAGTTCTCTTGTATGCTACAGTAACCAATGTAAATTAGCAATATGATCTCTAGTACCTTTTCCTTTTCTGAATCTAGCTTGAACATCTGGCATTTTTCCTTCATGAGTGTCATGGCAGTTTCAGTTCACACATGTTTTCTCTGTTTTCTTCCTCATCAGGGTTCCATCAGTTTGTATTCACACTGAGGCTTGCTTTTTTGGGGGGGGGGGCATTGCACATGTTCTGAAGCATCGTGCTTCAGCAGCCTCAAAGGGGCAGCACAATCCCCATCCAAGTACATTCCCCACCCATCACAACACACCTGAGGGTTGTACCTATGTACATGTTTCACCTCTTATTGTTTGCCTCTTCTCCTGTGTTTGAGTGGTCTTTCTGATTGCCCCCCCCCCAATTGAATTCCTTTACCTAACTTATATCAGGTAAACAACTCACTACGGCAGCCTAAGATCGTGCATGACTTACCAAAGAAACATATACAATAGGCAACTAAGCATTTCAAATATGAACAGCGTTGTGCCAGTTTTCTGTGCACAAAGGTTCCTCTAGGAGGAAACTTTACTCCCAATGGAAATCTTTGATTGAGCAGTTGTTTGCACAGGCGGAGGTCGTCAGGCACTGTAGATGGTGGCAATAGCTATTTGGTTTCTTTCTGACAAGAGCTGCTACTGCAAAGTGCGAACTTTAAAGACACATTTTCCAGACACACAGTACCCACATGAGGCAGCACGTATTCCTTCAAAGTAAAGTGCATGAAACAATTTTCCAATGTTTCCATTATGCTCATTGTTACAGCAATAGCAGGCATAAGAGCACACCACAAAGATCATCTTCTAATAACTCACTCTCCCCAAACAGTTGCCAACTAGCACACTAGCAACCCTGTATACACATGTCCTGACAATAAGGTAAAGGAACCTCAAAGTACTTTATGGGACTTACACCACTGTGTTTTGTTTTTAAAAAACATTTCCTAATACCAAACAAGAAATGTCCAGGCTTATGTACCTGTTACAGATGCATGGTTGGCTGTGCACTGTGTTGGTTAAAACAACAACAACTCTGGTCTGTGTCCTGCAATAAACAAATAGGCTGGTGAAGCAATACCATTTAGGGCATTGAAACTGTTCCCCACACTATCATGGTGGCTCAATACTATTTCCTATAATCCAATCCAATCACTCCAGCTGAAATTGTGTTTGCTGGTTACACACAGTTAGATATTTTTAAATTGTATTATTTAATTGTTTTAAATATTGCTGTATGTTTATTAATGTATGTTTTTATCCACATATGGTGTGATCTGCTCTGAGACCATTCGCAAGGAGAGCGGAATCTAAATCTAAATCAATAAATAAGATAATTTGGAGTCTAAAAATGTGACACGTAAAATTTCCATCTAATCCCACATGGCTGCTCAGCAAGGACACCAGCAGCCAGCCCAGCATAACCGGGCAGCTGCTGAGGAGGTGGAGGAGGAGGAGGAGCAGCCAGAGGTGCAGGGTCAGGAGGAGATGGCATAGTGCACTGCATCAGTTGAAGAAACTGGCATAGAAGGCAAGTGTGCAGCACATCTTCCAATTTACTCCCAAGGTTTTTTATTTTGTAATCAAGAATGTTGAAATTGGCCCAATTAACCCAACATCAAAACACCCATCACACTGAATGTAGATGGCAATTTTAAATGATTTTTATTTTTATTTCCTAAAGTAAATGAGTAAAGGATAGGAGAGCAAGATTAGAGACCTGTGGCACAGTGGATCTGTAGATCCACTGAGCACCCTACTGAAAGGTCGCTGAAGGGGTTAATTACAAAACTGACATCTTGCATCTCCTACAAAGCAATCTGAAATAAAAATTGACATGTGATTGTGTGGGTTGCCAACAATGCCCAGGCCAAGCAACAGCAGTAATAATAACAACAATACAGATATATTGGACAAGATTTGTTATTAGGGATGCTGTAGGTGTACTCCACTTGATGTTCCCCCCTTTGTCCACTACCGATGTTTCTGCTGAATGAGAGGCACATGTTGGGGGAAAGGGCCATGTTGGGGAGGCTGCAGACACTTGAGACAATCTGAATACATCCTCATTTAACACCTCCGATTTGTAAATGGAAAAATACACTCATGTACCAGTGTGACCAGCACTCTGATTTAAATGCGCTCTCCAGCAGGAATGAACCTCAGCTCCTTCATGGAGGTGATTTCCTGCCTCTGTTTACTGGAGGAGTGGGTCATGACTACATGTAAGATACTCCCTAATGCTATGAATTTAGTTTCTTTTATAGGAAGTTCATAGCAAGCAAAAACATTGACTGGTTTGTTTTTTTTTGTTTTCCTTTACAGTTACAGCAATAGATGCCCTCCTATCTCAGTGAAAGTGGGGTCTCTCTGGCAGTCAGTGTGCATCTGGGAGGAACAACTCAAGCCTGCACTGTGTGAAGGAGTTGGAGTTTTCATTGTAAATAGTTGAATGTTTAAATAGTTATATATTTTTATCTGTTATGTTCTGTTTATGTACTTTTATATTGTATATAGTTAATTTTTCGCATTTGTAAATTTTATATTTTTATGTACCTTTTGTATTTTTATGCAAAATGTATTATTGATAAAAGTTAAATTAAAACATTGAAAACCTTTTATTTAAAAAAATCTCCTCCCCCCCAACTTTTCTAAATATAAAGGGTAAGTCACCAGACTCTCAGCAAACCTGTAACAGGAGGGAGCGTGGGCTACCCATGGTAAAAATAGTGCAAATCAGACAGACTGCTGTTAAACTGGGAGCCTTGAACACATTACTGTTTATGGGGAATAAGTATCCCTTGGACGCACAGGACACCTATTCTGTGTTGCTTGCATCACTTGTAAGCTTGAAGTGGGTTCCGTACTTTCCATTGACTTCTGTGTGGAAGTTTGCAGTGGCTGGGACATGGCACCGAGATTCTCCATTGAGGTAGCAGTGGGAGGTGGATGCTGTTGTGTCAGGAACATCTTGAAAGTATCCACAGCAGACTCCAGGACACTGAAATTTTTTCTCAGGGCTTCCTGGACCAACTCAGGATCATGGCACACCTCTGGCTTTATCTGCATATGATGGCGGCTTGCATCCCACCGGTTGTTTTTTCACAGCGCTATCTCAGATCCCTTCTTCATTCATCAATCTGCTTGCTGAGTTCATTGCTCGAGTGGGCCATCATGTGCTCAGCAAAGCTGTATAATCCAGCTACATGTCTCTTCTGGCTTCTTGCATTGGCTAGTTGAGTGCTTGGTGAAAGCTGGACATCATCTACCTCTGAAGCATCCCTTGCCACTGCAGTGGGGGGGGGGGGAAGGGTTACCATGGTATCTTTCTGATGCCTATCAATTTACATCCCTTTTCTCAAACAGAGTAAAACAACATTATTCTATTATATACCTTCTTCAGCATTCTGAGATGGTCTGCTGGCATTTAGTTCTAATTCCTCTCTCCATGGTGACTCTGCCCATGAAAGAAGAATTTTTTATTCAATACATTGCAATCCGCAACCGAGTGTATGAGCCCTGTCTTATGGGGGAGGGTAGTCAAGAAATTGAATTAAATCAATCAATCAATAAATAAATAACACCAACCAATGATCCGCCTATCATGATAACTAGTAGTGCATTACCTGTTGCTATGGAAAATACTATGGGAAAAGTCCTGCATAGTTTGGAAAGTACTTCTACCCATCTGCAAAAAAACAAGCAGCATGGTATAATATCTTGGAAAGAGCACCCTGACATGCCTCCGTATATCGAATTTTTTTCCCAGCTTTCTGCTAGGCAACCCTTCCATGTACTTTCTAAATACACACCAAAAAGTAATAAATTCTTCATGCAGAAACCCGCATCATTAGAGTTCTCCTCAAAGGAAGATGTCCAAAGCAAGCCCCCCAAAGATCAAATTAATTAGGAAAACTGGAAAACCCCTCCCAAATCAAGCAAAAGAATCAACAGGCCACCATAATTAATAAACTGATGTAAATCTGTAAGAGAACTCCCACCACACCAAGGGCAAAGGTCACCCTGTGAACCCTTTTAAAGTCCCCACTGGGAGACTGGCATCCCTATTGCTAACAGCCTCTGTCAAATCTCAAAACGTTGCAAGTTTCCACAAAATGTTGGAAGGTTCCATCCAAAAAATTTCTGTCATGGAGGAAAATGCTTCTGAATAGGTGCTGTCTCTGTAGGAATTATACATACTGTGCTCTTTGGAACAGGACTGTCAAACACCAGGCTGCAAATTACACGGCCAAAACTGAAAGGACGTGGAATACTTCAGCCCAGGTTATCTCCAGACCCCCATGCTATTTGCAATGGAAACGAAGGTTGGTGGTTAAAGTGTTGGACTAGGATCTGGGGAAACCCTGGTTCAAATCCTCACTCATGCCATGGAAGCTTTCTGGATGATCTTGGGCTAGTCACATGGTCTCAGCCTAACCTATCTCACAGGGTTGTTGTGAATATAAAACAGAGGCGAAGAGAATGCTAACCATTGTTTTGGTTGCCCCTTGGCCATCCTGTCCTGGCTGGACTTTCCTGGTTCCAGTGTGGACTTGGCTGATGGGACTAGCAAGATCTGATAAGAATTTTTCCTCAGCTTCATGGTGAACTTTGCATAAAGGCCAAGCTCCTTGCTGTGCTCTGCCTTCCCTATACCCCTAGTGGTCCCAGTCAGAACTGCATAAGAATATTTTTTAACGTGTTCCATGTAAACTGCATGACCCAGCTTCAGGGGCTCTGCAGCTGACTTGGGCCCCTCAAATTTTGCCCCCCCAGCCCCCCTCTGTTGGCAGCCCTGCCAACCTCCACAGGACCCTGGAGATCTCCTCAAATACAACTGATCTCCCCTATAGAGATCAGATCCCCTAGAGAACATGGCTGTGGGGGTTTCCTGCCTGGGGGACCATTCTGCTGCATCCCGAACTTACTGGTTTAAGTTCATCAGAGGCCATTTGGGGTCAGGTTCAGTTCAGGTTCAGTTTGGGACTCAGCATGAACCATGAACCGAACTGCTTTTTTCATGCCCATCCCTAAAACTAGTTTAGGAAAGAACAGAAAAAATTGCAGAAAGACTTGAACAGCATGAGGACATTAACAAAGTTGTCTGGAAACAAGAAAAACCCCTGGTAACATCAGGAAATGAAAATGGAACATTACCGCAACCTGGAAAACACCTTTCTCTCTCTGTTTGATTCTCCAGGTCAGTAAACCTTAGCCTCAAGGCAATAAGTGTGTTCACTGAGAGCTAAGAGATCCATGCATCAAACAGACACCCACAATTTCTGCCCACTGGGCAGATAATGATACACTCCCTGCAAAACACTGGGTAGCCCCTGCTCTCTCAATAGTTTTCTACCCACATAATTGGCAACCTGTTGAAAAGCATTTTGGGGTTACAACAGGATGTTTACCTGAATCTATGCGGCTTTCCATACCAGGAAGTATAACATGGCACACTATCCACCTTGCTATTTGGAGCTCGCATGCCATTTTGTAAGAAACTCAGACTAGGGAGGGGCTCCCCTGCTCCTACTTGAGCTCAATTTCCCTGTTTGAAGTTCTATTTGAAAGTACTAGATGCAAGCCCCCAGGAAAACTCTGTGCCTTCTTTCAAGTGAAACCTCTAATGAACTCTGCTTTACAGCTGTGAGACATGGCTCCACCCCCAAGAGTTAGACAGTACCAGGCAGCGGACATCCTTTACTCTAAAGTACTCATTCCAAAATATTAGAGGTAGCAGTGCAAGCTTTTTGTATGATGAAGCCCAGTCATTTAATGTAGAAGTTCAAGAGCAGTAAGTAAAAAAATCGGCCTTCTTAATGTTTTCAGAGAACCGTGAAATAGATAAGGAGCAAGAAGAACTGGCAGATATATAGCTTTTCTTTGAATACCCAGAAGTAATTAAGTTAATCTCACTGGAACAGAGCAGAGTTCATCTGATCATTTGTGAGCAGTAAAGGACAAGTGGTTGGATTTCAGTAAAGATTAACATGTTAGTCTTTCATCCGGGACAATTACCCCACTGCATCTGCTCCATCCCGGGCTCACACTCAGCTTTCTAGCCAGAGTCGTTCACTGGGTCTTTTAATCCCTTGCCCTGACCGCTGTACTCTTCCTGCAGAGTTAAGCCATGAAGTAGTTAGAATGCCAAGATCTGGGGGAGAGGACTGACAACCTCCAGGTGGTGGCTGGAGATCTTCCAAGATTACAATTGATCTCCAGGTGACAGAGACCAGTTGACCTGGAGACAATGACCACTTTGGAAGGTGGACTTTATGGCATTATACCCTGTTGAAGTACCTCCACAACCCCCACCTGCCTTAGGCTGTACCCTCCAAATGTCCAGGTATTTCCCAACCCAGAACTGGCAACCCTACTGGGGGATGTGCTACTTGGTGTACCCTTGGCCAGGAATGCCACCTTCCTGGTCTCCCACTTTCCTGGTCTCAAGGAAGCTGCTTTACAGTTGTGAGACATGGCTCCACCCCCAAGAGTTAGACAATAGCAGGCAGTGGACATCCTTTACTCTAGAGTACTCATTCCAAAATATTAGAGGTAGCAATGCCAGCCTGAATGGGATACAAAGTAAGGCTGGCAAAAAAAGTCTTGAAACTGACAAGACACATTTGCAATTGACAAAAGCAGCCAGGAGGCCCATAGGACCCCAAGATGGGGGGGTGGGGGAGAGGGAAGGAAAAAACAGTTCCCAGGAGCTTGCAAATACAGACCCCCAGTCTTCCCAGGAAATCCTGAATAATTCTGGGATTTGAAAGGGGTGTTCTTTTCAGTTTTGAATGCTGAATACGCCCAAAAAGTATTGATAAGGTATTTGGGGGGTATATTTTTGGCTCAGGTGTATCCGAATGCACACCCTTGTTTATAATGATGAATAATAACCAGAAGCTTGCTATCACTTTGTACAAACCTCCCCCGGTACTTTGTCTTGGCATATATGGCAAAACTGTGTTCTTTCTCAGGATTGTCTAGGTAAATGGCTGCAGAGCTGAATAAGTGCTTCAGCTTCATTTTGATGTTTAATCATCTACACTGACCATTTGGTGATCCCTATTAAGAATGAACTATAGATTATCATGGTAAACCAATGACTCTGGAGAGCACAAAGAGCATTATTTACCCAAATGGAAAATTAATATTTGATAATGTGCCATAAGCAGGGAATTAATAAAGCTGTAATCTTATCAAGAGGTTGAAAATTAAATTTCTTCCTGTTCAGGAAGGCATAGCTGCACAACTTGGGCAGAATATATTTCACCTTCTATACAGTGATACAAACATCATTATCTGCTTTAGGGACCTTTATTTGTTTGTGGTGCCTGTTTTATGAGTGTCTTGGTGACAATTGTGTCTTGGCCAGTGAACGATTAAGGCATTGTGATTCATCACTTCAGTGCACCAGAATTATGATGGTTGTGAAATTCCTATCATGCAGAAATGCTCAAGAGGAGACCATTTCTACAATTTTTTTTTTAAAAAAACCTTTCAGCTATGTATAATTGGGTTTCCCATGTACTAGCTAGCAATGTGTTTAGAGTGTTACATTAGGACTGGGAGTATTGGGTTCAAATTCCACTTTACTAGCTCCTTAGTACTGTATACCTATCTAGTACATTTTTATGATGCCCCTTTTCTAGGGAGTTCAAAGTGGTGTACATGATTCCCCTTCCTTACATCATCCTCACAACAGCCCTGTGAGGCAGGATAGACTGAGGTCCCGATCAGATGGGTCTTTAGATCTGACCCAGGCACAAGTGAATGGCCTGTGAAATTTATGAACTGCCTTAAATGAAATGGTACCTAGAGGGAGGTACCACTGGCGGTTCTTTAACCATTCAATTCAGCACATGCATGGAAAAACAAGTACATGTTGAGGCACAGATGCACATGTGCAAATAGTATTTTTTTTAAAAAAAACCCTTCAGGGGGACACCATCTAGACAATCCACCACAGAGTCCACGCATGGTAAGGGGATTCACAGGGGAGCTGTCTGATTGTGCA
Source organism: Gekko gecko (assembly GCA_029375565.1). Taxonomy (NCBI): domain Eukaryota; kingdom Metazoa; phylum Chordata; class Lepidosauria; order Squamata; family Gekkonidae; genus Gekko; species Gekko gecko. The sequence goes on from JAPDNY010000009.1 coordinate 44,827,986, forward strand.
ACACCGGATTAAAATGATTGGGATCAAATTAGAGCCGGGCCAATAGTGGGATTAGCTGCCCATCTGAATGCAGGCAGTAAGGTCACACTTCATGGCAGTTTGGAGATTTGAACCTGGGGCCTCTCAGATCTTTCTCACTATGCTACAGTGGTCTTAGGCTGACATTCGGCCAGTTAATCAATCAGTCTCTCTTTGTGTGTGTCTCTCTCTTTCTCTCTCTCTCAGCCGTTTCCGCTTCAGTGTTGCTGTGAGGATTAAATGAAAGAAACGCAAACCATACATGTTGTGATGAGGTGCTTAGACGAAGAGAAGGATAAAGATGTAAAAGACAGATAGCAGGTTGACTAGGAGAAGGTGGGGGGGGGGGACAAGTATGCCAGCCTGTGTGCGAGACAGCCAAAATGCTTCCTCTCTTGCTCTAAGCAACAATATTAGCAAACAGAACAGCTTGGTTTTCTCCCAGGCAACATTAAAGGCCTGAAATGATGCGGGAAGTGGAACAGTCACTTGGAAATGAGGAAGAACTGAGAAAGGCAAGTTAAACAATATTATGAACTGTCCTATTCATCAGTGGGTCAGAGAAGCCAATTAAAGACCATGTCTTCGTTCTGAGCCCCCTAAAGAGCCCAGTATGTAAATTCTCTGCCTGCTGCCTCTGGACAGGCTGTCATTCAGGGCAGCACTAGGACTCTCCCAAATTGTTTCAGTCTACATGCATCAAGCTGGCCACATACTGAATATGATCTTTGGCATGGGGATAGATATGGATCGGATCACCATTGAAAGGGTGCCATCGTCAGATCACTATGCCCTGAAGACCTGGCTGGTAAGCTGATTTATGCTCGCCCATGGAGACTAATAGATCCAATTGGTTTCCAGAAAGCTCTGTGGGATCTGATACCGCCCAGCAACTCATTAGATGTTCTGATAGAAGACTGGAATACCAGTCTCTCTGAAGCCATCAATAAGATTGCTCCCTGACACCTTCTTTGTTCCCACTCCAAACTAGCTCCATGGTACACCATGGAGTTTAGGGAGATGAAGTGGAAACTTAGGTGGCTAGAGTGAGTTTGGTGCTGGTCTCACAACAAAACTGCAAGAATATTCTATAGGTAATTTATGAAAACCTATGAGATGGTGGTGAAGACCGTGAAGAGAGATTTTGTCACAGCCTCCAATGCATCCTCTAGCTTTCACCCAACACAATTGTTTAGGACAATTAGGTCTCTTACAGGAAGAAACCAAAATATTAGAAATTTGGCCATGAGCTGTGAGGCTTTTGCAAGCTTTTTTGCAGATAAAATCTTGTCACTCCACCACAACCTGTCTGCCAATATTGATACAGTATGTGAATTGGAGGCTCCTTGGCCGTCTTTGGATTCTGTATTTGACAACTTCAGCCAATGCTCCTGGACTGATATAGATAGGATCTTGAATGGTGCTAAGCTGACCTCTTGGACTCATGCCCATCATCGCTAGTGAAAGCCAGTGGTGAGGGAATACGAGGCCCCCTGGAAGACACGATCAATCTGTCCCTAAATTCAAGGATGTATCCATGGGGACTAAAAGAGGCTATGGTACACTGCTCTTGAAGAAGAAGAAGAAGAAGAGGAGGAGGAGGAGGAGGAGGAGGAGGAGATTGGATTTATACCCCACCCTTCACTACCCAAAGGAGTCTCAGAGTGGCTTACAAACTCCTTTCCCTTCCCCTCCCCACAACCCTGTGAGGTAGGTGGAGCTGAGAGAGCTCTGACAGAAACTGCTCATTTTTCAAGGACAGCTGTGCCAGAACGATGGCTTGCCCAAGGTCATCCAGCAGGTGCAAGTGGAGGAGTGAGGAATCAAACCCGGTTCTCTCAGGTTAGAGTCTGCCTACTTAATTACTACACCAAAGAAACCATCTTTGGATCCGTTAGATCCTGCCAATTACTGCCCAGTCTCAAATCGTTTGTTTCTGAGCAAGGTAATTGAGAGAGTGTTGGTGAAACATCTCCAAGAGTTTCCTGGAGGATATGCAGGCCCTGGATCCATTCCAGTCAGGCTTCCACCCTGGTCATGGGACAGAGATGGCACTGGTTGCCCTCACAGATGATCTTTGCAGGCAGTTGGACCAAGGCAGGTTGGCACTGCTGTTATTATTAGATCTGACAGCAGCGTTCGACATGGTCGACCATGATCTGTTGACCCACCGCATCTCTGACGCAGGAATTCATGGGGTGGCCTTGAAGTGGCTTACCTCATTCCTTCAAGGTCAGGAACAGAAGGTGGTGCTAGGAGAGAGGATGTCATCTTAATACCCCCTGGTGTGTGGGGTCCCTCCAAGGGCAATCCTCTCTCCAATGTTGTTTAACTTCTATATGCACGCCCTCACCCAGCTGGTGTGGAGTTTCAGGCTGGGTTGCCACCAATACGCAGATGACACTCAGCTATATCTGTTGATGGACAGCCAGCCAGTACTTCTCCATCCATTTTTGCCAAGGGTTGCAGGCTGTGTCGGTATGGTTGAAGCAGAGCCGGCTGAAACAGAATCCTTCAAAGACAGAGGTTCTGTGGCTGGCTGGCTGGGTTTCTGGGGTGGGGTGTCAACTCCCGGCTCTTGATGGGGTCCCTCTAGCACTGGTACCTACTGCCAGGAGCCTGGGTGTGCTCCTGGATGCCTCCTTATCGATGTCACAAATGTTGCAAGACTGGCATTTCTCCAGCTGTGCCAGATCACGCAATTGGCCCCCTACCTGTCTCGCTCTGACCTAGCCACAGTAATCCATGCAATGGTCACCTCCAGGCTAGATTACTGTAACTCAATCTACACAGGGCTACTGTTGAGACTGACCTGAAAATTAAAACTGGTCCAGAATGCAGTGGCCTGTGGCCTTACTGGAACCCCATTAATAGCACATATCCAACTGGTGCTATGCCAGCTGAACTGGCTCCAGGCTGAATACTAAATCAGGTTCAAAGTTTTAGTACTAACCTTCGATGCCCTAAATGGTCTGGGACCGTTATCTATGGGACTACCTCTCCTGGTATACTCCCCAAAGACCATTATTTTCTGGAGAGAACTTCCTGGTCTGAGAGATATCTGGATGTCCTCAACTACAGCCAGGGCCTTTTTGGCCATGGCAACAGCCTGGTGGAACTCTCTGTCCAATGACATCCATGCCCTGCAGGAACTAACTCAGTCGCGTAGGGCCTACAAGACAGAGATATTCTACCTGTCCTATTGTTGGGGACAAAAGTGGTTTAACATCAAGCCTGGCCTCCTTTATTTCTCCACCTATCCAAGGGGGAGGACATATATAGTTTAAACACCATCTGGAATAATTTATTGTATTGCTTTAAATTTTAATCTGTTGTATAACTGTATTTATTCAAATGTTATGATTTATCATTGAATGTTGTAAATTGCCCTGAGCCCTATCTGGGGGGAGGGCAGTTTAGAAATCCAATAGATAAATAATTAAATATCAAGGGCAGTTCAACAGGATGGAGAAGTTGGGGTCTGGCAATGAAATAAGCACATATTCAGCTATATTTTAAATCCCCAGATGATTTCTAAAGGCTTAAAGAGGTTGCTGGGATTTTCGAAAGAAAATTATCTTAGACAGGCTGTTTATTTACCGCATTTACTATTGTAGTTTTTAGTTTTGTGGATGCCCTAGAATCGCTTTCTGGAGTCTCTGTGAGTTTTAGGATGACAGGTTCCATCCCCTTTATTTCCTTCAGTCAAGACCCAATGTGCCCTGGGGGGCAGAAACACTGACTATCCCAGGTGATTTAGGAAAGAATGAACTTGGCCCTTTCTAAAATTAAACCATTGAGAAACTGCTTGTACAAAAACAAACATTTTCCTCAAAAGGATTTTTTTTTTAGTGAGTGGAAAACAGCCTTGAGTTTAATTAGAAAAAGCTTTCTGATTATTTTGCAGCGTGTATTCCCTCAAGTTTCTACTGAAGGAGGCTTTCTCAAGAGCTGATTCTTTGATATAACCACCAGTCAGTAACCTTAGCCTAGAAGAGTGTTTTACCAAATGCAAGTCAATGTTTTACTTTTGTGCACTTTCTTATTTGTTCTGTGTTCTAAATTCAAACTTTGTTTTGATTGATGTTTGACCTTTAAAAATATTCCGCTGTTTCTGATTATCTGAAAATGGAGCTAATTCCAAGGACAATTGAGAGTGCATATCATTCCAGTTGTAGAACTTTTTTGGAATACCAGAAAAATTATTATTATTATTAGGTCTGTTCCATACTGGAACCATTCTCAACAAGCCAGTTGGTGTTTCACTGCGTGCAGATTGGCAGTGGGGGATCCATGCTGAAGGGCTATAATGCTATTGAATTCATTCCTCTTTGGGATTTTCCCCATCTACATAGAGGGTGGTTCATTACTTCATTCCCCTCCTATTGTTAATTAATATCAACAAAGGTATGTCTTAGCAACCTACTTCTACAGTCGTTTGAAAAATAGAACTGTAAAACCCCTTGTATACGCAGAATGAATGGCATAGTTCTTTGTACAATTGACATCTTTTCAGCATATTGCCATAGGAGTCAATTATGAATGGGGATTCTCTGGCTATTATAAATCTAAGATGGTATCTGAGGTCATCAGGCTGTGATTCCCTTTTATTATCTAAAATGGATGTTTCTGTCTCTATGGCCATAATACCATAAAATACCATGTAAAAGCAAAGAGATCAGATGTTAGATCAAATCCAATGTCTAATCAGATGTCCAGTCAGATCCAGGCCACTGATGGGTGATTGGACAAAAGCTGGGGGGGGATGTTTGCTGCCTCAACCAAATGCCCAGTGGAAGAGCTCCATCTTGCAGGCTCTAGTCTTGTAGGGGAACTTGTTCCACCAGGCAGGAGACAGGGCCAAGAAGGCATAAGCATAATAAATCTACCCCATAGGGTTACTGTGAAAAAATGGAGGAGTGGAGAGTGATGTCAGCTACTTAGGGTCCCTCCTGAGGATGAAGGTGGGGTATACTGAAGTAAATCCCTCTGCCATTTGCAATGGAAGTGATGGTTGTCTGTTTGTGGCAGGTACAACTCATCAGAAAATATGCTGGCACAGCAAGAAGGTCAGAGCTCTAGTATTACATCAGCATGCAATGTTGTTCCTTCGGATGGTGACCAGCATCTATAGCCAGGGTGTTTCAAAAGATACATTCTTCGAACTTCTACTTCATACTTCCCATGCCCTCTGCCTTGTTTCCCTTAGATCTGGTCTTCCAAGCCCTTGTTTTCCCTTCTTCCTGGTTTTCTTTTTTGGTTGCTCCTCACCTGTCATCACCTCTGTGTTGAATTGTTGCATTTGGCCTACATCCCAGCTATACTCCTAATAGCTCAATGCATATGCAGCTCTGAATACTGTCCTTTTCAGTTATGGGTAAGTTTTATGCCTCCTGGCCCACATCCCACAAAGCTTCCGATGTGTTAGACTATCACCGCCCTAATGTATTTTATATTTTCTCTATCTAGAAAATTTGTATTGAAAAACATCTTAAGACAGCTGTACTCAGAGAAATCCATTAGCATGTCACAATATCCTGCCTCCTCTATGTTTTTAGCAACCCACCTCCTTTCTTTCCTTTCCTGAACCTTATTTCAGATACTGCCATGGAATGCTGTGTCTTATCAAGACCATGGGAGACAAGCAATTTAAGCAGAGCTGATGGATGTTACTGTACTGCAACTAGTGACTAAGCCCTGGTGTGTCGACACTAATTTGGTTCTTGTATCAGAGCAGAGACCTTTAACATTATTAATTGGATCAATGCCCATGGTCAATGCCTCTGTCCCCGTACTTCTCTTAGGGGACTGCAAGCCCAACTGAAGACATGCTGCACCAGCAAGCCCCAATGCTAGGGAAGTTGTTTGTCAAGTCACAGCACAGCATGGCCTTAATGGAGTTGACTTGGGAGTCAGCCAGCTTGAAGGAGCCCAGATACCTCTCAGCAGCATGTTCAGCTGCAGAAACCAACCTACCCAAGTTCCTACCAGAGGTGACCCTGGTGGTGAGACCCAGGGAAGCCCTGGTAAAGGGTTAGCAACACTGACCATTGTAGAAGAGATTAGGTGGGGCAGCTAGCCCTTTAAAAAGCTCCATGGGGAAAGGCTAGTGAGCTCACCAACCCAAGACAAGGAACCATTGGCCTGTCATTTTCCAAGAATGGGTTGGGGATGGCGGATTGGCTGAGCCTGGGGGAGCATTTAAAAGGCATGCCCAGGAACAGCTAGGGAGGAAGAGGTAGACCCATTCCCTGACAGGTGGAGATAGGTAACAAGTTGAGCAGAATGTAGAAACTGGGTGAAGAGAGACTCCCCCCCCATTCTGTGGCAAACATGGATCCCAGCAGAACCTGACAATCAGTTTGGGTGTATTTTAGCAAAGGGTTCCAAAGATTTGCATAATTGCAATAGTGTTTAGATATTGGGCAGAGACCTATTTTCTATTTTTTGTAAAGTGCTGCATACAGGTCATGATATACAAATGAATATAAACAACCCTTTATCATTATATTGAAGGGTTATATTGTCACTAACCTGAATAGTTATGCTGACTTGGTTGTAATGACTTGGATCCTATGAATCATGGAAAGAGTTATGTTTGCACAACAGAACTTTCCTACTTCTTTTGACCTGGAGATATTTGTATCTCCCAAAAGTGGATCCTGAAGGTCAGGAAGATTCTGAAGGTCAGGAAGACCTTAATAATAGTGTGTGATATGGATCAAAGGTTGCAGTGGTGGACAGGAATCAGTTGAAGTTGGAAAATGCACTTCCTTGCACAAGTAGAATGGCCTTTGATTCGTATTAGAAACTCTTGGGATTTATTCTCAACATACATTTTACATTCAGCTACCGTGTGTATCAGTGCTAAAATGTTTCAACTCAGAGGGTTTCATATGACTGAGGAGGTGTATCTTGGTACTCTTCAAGCTGTCATTGGGTGGGTATCAGTGAAGTTTTAAATCTGAAATGTAACTGAAAAGCAAAATATTCAGTTTAATAATGTAATTGTTCCCTGAGGTACAGTAAAAATTATATTGCACTGCCTGTTCTTTAAAACACCAAGAATAATTTAAAAAGGAAAAAAAACAATTCCTGACATGAAATTGATTATTCCTTCAGCTACTTTGGAGAATAATGTTAACTGCAAATGCTAAATTAATAATAGTAAGGTTAAATAAAATCACTGCCAGGTTATAAATGAAAAACAGAAAAAAATCCCCACACAAAACACAAGCATCAGAGATTGTCAGATGTTTGTTCATTACCAGATGCAATCTCTTAGATGCTGTAGTTGAAATATGGGAACAAATGAGCCACTCAGCACATCCATATAAACAAGCACACGTGTGCGCACGCACTTGCACACACACACGCACGCATTCACAATTTTTCATGGGGTGCCACAAAGTGTTTTGTCCAGGTAGGGGCAAATGGTGTGGGGATGCATCTCTGCTCTGAGGCAACTGAGCCAAGTATTGCTGGTATTGCCAGACTGCAGTGCTGAAAGTATAGCACAATTGTCTAACACAGAGAATGTTGGCCCTTTTATTTATATTCTCTCCATCCAGAACCAGTTCAGAATGAGGGCAGTGCTACTTCTTTTGTCCTCAGTGCCACGTAGCTAAATATGATTTGCTCTGAGGTACTGTCGCCTCACTGCATTCACATCTACTAAGTGATCCCTGATTGACTATGATGATGAAAAAGAAAGAAGTTCTGTCCAACATAACACTGAACATAACAACACCAGGAAATCAATGTATTAGGAAAACAATGGCTGGAAAGAAGTGCTGAAATCGTTAACTTTCTCAAAGGGGTGGGATCTTGAGGGAAGTTTTGCCCCTTTCAGAATCATAGCTTTTATTACAAACAAGATGGCATTAAGCATTCCTCACAATGGTCAATCATAATCAGTACAGAAATCAGACACAGTTTAATACATGTGCTGTTCACATGTGTGTGGTCTTGCCCCTGGGACTCCATCAGAATTAGCTAGTGCTGTTAGGGTCTCCTGAATATCAGATCCTAAGACATGGGATCTGGGAGGTAAGGGGTTAGCAGTAGTAAAGGACAGATTCACTATCTCTCCATTTCCCCTTCTGTGCCTAATGCCCTTCTCAGTGATACCTACAGTACACCACAATGAAGATTAGTGGCATTTTCTAATTAATTTTGGTATTCCTTAATTTTTCAATATACTATAATATATTTGTACCCTGCCTTTCTCCCTAGGCAGCTGACACCATTGTCCTCTCCTACATTTTATCCTCACAGCAACCCTGTGTGGTAGATGAGGCTCTGAGTGTGACTAGCCTACGATCACCCAGCGAAGTTCCATGGCATGCGTGGGGATTTGAACCTGGTTCTCCCAGATACTAGTCCAAAACTCTCAACCACTGCACCACACTGGTAACAATAGCTGTATTAATAACAATAACAACTCTATTAAAGTACAGGCTGCATTTCGTTCAGGTTCTTATTAATTAATATCCAGCTGTACATTCCTATTATCTTGGAGCCAGTGATTCAACATGCTGGGACTTGGCCTCTTGTCCTGGTGCTGATAAGCAGAAGAATCAGCACAAAGCAATTGGTTTTAATTGCATCTAGCTTAAATAATTCAGAGTAATGATGTGCAATTGGTTCCCACAGGTCTTCATTGTTAGATTGTAGTGCAGATCTGTATGCGTATGCAAGAGACATATTGAAGGGGTGCTTTATGAGGTATATTGTTATATTATTTCATAATCAAAAATATAGATTGGAAGGTGAATTGGAAATAACAGGAAAAAAATATTTCCTTTCTGAATGAATGACTTGCTCAAGATAAGCAATGAAAAAAATCCATTTAACAAAATCCTCTTAGCATGCCCAAGTTTTAAAAGTCTCACACATTTTTACACAGTGTTATGGTAGGCATGATTTTCCTTCCATGCCATTTAATTATCTGACTTGACCATCAATGACCCTGGTGGAAAACAGATTTCTCCTGCTGCACAGATGCAAATGCCCCTGCAAGGCAAAAAAATAAAACAAAAATAAAACTGCACCACCACAAGGAAACCAAACTCCACCATCGCATATTAGCAAAGCTGTTCAAGAGCCATTTAATCCAGAGAGCAATGAATCCAGGGGTGGATTGGCCATTAAGGCTACTGGGAAAAGTTCTGGAAGGCCAATGGCTTGGCCAAATGAGGGGCAGTCTTTGCCTTTACTTGTGGGGTGGTTGGGCAGGCATGAGCAGCAGCAGCTACTGTAAGGAAAGAGAATGGGGAGCAGGTGCATCCACCACAATCCTGTGGTGTGTTGCGCCATTTGTGTTAATTCCATTGATCTGGAGCTGACCATTTTCACTACCCAAGATTAAAACAGTTCCCAGGCTTGTGGAAGCTGGACATCCTGAATTGGCAGGACTGAATTGACAGTCTTTCATTGGAAAACATCTTTTTAATCAGAATCCTGAACAGGGAATATCATATTGAGTGAAAGTCTTCTTTCTTTATCTTGTGCTAGCCCTCCCCCCTTCAAGTAGGGTTCACCTACATACTACACACTTACTTTTAAGTTTACAAAACAATGAAGAACAATTAAGGAACAAGCATGCTTATCTGTTTTGTTGTACTTGTGGAAGTAAATGCCCTACCTAGAGGATGGTCAGTAAATTTTGACCATTTTTGTAGACAGGCCCATAGCCAGGAGTGGGAGGGAGCCTGGGGCAACCAGTGACGACCACACTTGCTGGCAGCATATTGCAGCCAGCCTGCACACCTTGTGGTTGGCTGGGAGGGGGAGGGAACCTGGGGTGTGTGGCACTGCTGAGGCAGGAAGGGCTGTGGCCAGAGCCAGGACTGTGGCAAGGGGGCAGGGCTGCAGGGCTAAACGAGACCTGGAGTCACTCCTCCTTTGAAATGGAGTGCATCAGTGAGTAAAAGTAAGGGAGGAGAAGAAGATTGGATTTATACCTCACCCTTCACTACCCAAAGGAATCTCAAAGCAACTTACAATCTCCTTTCCTTTTCCCTCCCCACAATAGACACCCTGTGAGGTAGGAGGGGCTGAGCTCTCTTGAGAACTGCTCTTTCCAGAACAGCTCTGAAAGAACTTGTAACTGACCCAAGGTCATGCCAGCAGCTGCATGTAGAGGAATGGGGAATCAAATCCGGTTCTCCCAGACTGGAGTCTGCACTCCTAACCACTAAACCAAACTGGCTCTAAAAGACACCACAGCCCTTCCTTCCTTGGTATGTTTGCCGAAGTATGCATGTTTGTTCTGCAAACAGGCCCGTAGACAGAAAATCTTCAGCAAGGATAAAAACAGCAGGAGGAGCTTAATTAGATTAGTAACATCATTAGATTAGTGACAATCAGTGACTATTTTAATTAATGATGGTCCAATTAAGTTTAGATATCTCCCCTTCCCTCCCTGAGTTGCTGGTAATCTGTTGAAGATTTTCTGGCTATGGACCTGTTTGCAGAACAAGCATGCATACTTTGACAAAATAACTGGAAAACCAAGTAACACTTTGCTTTGTGCGAAACCCTTCCTCACCAAATGTTATAATTCATTTCTGAATTTTGTCATTCTAGATTTGCATCAGAAATTCAGCAAGCATGAGAAACTAATGAAAGAGTGACAAGTCTCCTTGTCTGACTTCGAATGACACAACAGACACCAACTGTAGAGAAGCAAATTTAAAAATAATGGAGAATCTTTTGAAATGGTAGAATAGAATGGAAAATAGCTGTTCAGTCTCTTCACCTTCTGGACATTGTAGCTGAACTACTTGCTTTGTCATGCTTACTGTGCATATCATTCAAATACTAGCCATGTGTCTTTGAAGAGGGATAAACCCTCAGTTTCCATAGTGATTGCACTTTCATTGCAACCTGTGAAAATTAAAAGGCCATATGGTTATAAATCAGTAATATGAAAGACCTGGGATATGCAAATTTGCAAAAATCATGGATCATCTATTGTCTTATGCATATGTTTATTTTCATAAACCGAGTTTATAAATATGCCATTTTCAAGAAGTGCATCAACACATACTTTAGGGAGTGAGCTGACAAGAAAATTCTTGCTTCAATTCATTCTTTTCTTTGACAAATCCATTCATATATTTCCTGCTTTCTTATCCACCAAACTATCACAGGGTAACAAGTTCCATACATTTATTTAGCAGCCACAGTGAGTAACTTGCTTGCTTCTCTTATCTGTTCCTAAGGCCTCCAAGGGACATGATAAACAACAGCTGTTTGATTATCATTTCCTTGAGGAGACATTCCAGTGTGGGCATCAAAGGGTTCTGGCCCATCTCCCTTTGATCCACTGAGATGGTTCACAGGATCCCTGAGGCCTCAGAAGGGAAAGGAGAGGGAATTAGGCTGGCACCTCAGTTTTGCTCCTCTCTCTCTGGAGCTGTCTCTGTTACCAGAAGAGCACAACTGGCATGTCCCTATTAGCTGAGGCCCTCCCATGAGGCTCTCCTCATGAATGTTTCTATTCCTTTGTGGGCAAGGAACAGTCTTCATTGTTCACCTTTTCCCCTAACCTAGTCTCATGAGGGCTGAGCAGGTCAGTGACCTTGGTTTCCACCAGTCTGCCAATCAGCTCTGTGGAAAGTAGGGATTTAAAGGGCCGTGCTGCCTTAGTGCCTGCTGGCATCATGATTTGCCCTCTGCTGGCTGATCAGACACCAAGTTTGGAGCCTCATTCCTCAGTTCCAATCAGCATATCTGAAGAATGAAAGCTTATACTTTGAATGGAATTGTGTTGGTCTTAAAGGTGCCACTGGACTCAAACTTTGTTATGTTTGACAGCACTTTAACATCAGAATCATGCCCTGCCAGTAACATTTGTTCATTAGGGTCAAAGCTAAGCCATTTTAGGATTTTTTCTTGTATTTCTGGCCAATTCTGTTGCTGCATGCCAATAGTGAAGTGACTGAACACATGACACACACCTAGAAGATTAAGCCCCCCCCCCCATAGACTATAAAGTAAGGCTGGACTTGGTGAGATTAGTCCAAGGGTGAGTCAATAGGCTTTGGGAGACCCATTGCCCTATAATAATGCACCTTTCCAGGGCATGGAGGGGACAGTAGACAGTCAGCCACTCTTTCTTACACTTCCAAAATATTTACCTAGGCTTGTTCCTGACTGGCATCCATTTTGTTTCATTTTGGGCCTGGCAGTGTTCTGTACTTATGATTTTGGGGGTAATATATTCAGAAGCATGTTTTTGTCTCTCTAAGCTGCCCCTCTATGAGAGGAGGGGATCCGACTGCTAACACCACGTGAGTCTGCCCTATCATCTACAGAATTACTTTGCAAGCCTTGGGCTCCTGATAGGGCACCTAGCATCAAAGGTCTGAGTTTTCATGTGATAGGAAAATCATGTGGTAACTTCCTGTCACTCAAAAAACCCCAAACCTGGCCATGATATAGCAAAATTTGTTGCTGTAGATTTTCCGGGTTGTGTGGCCATGGTCTTGGCATTGTAGGACCTGACGTTTCACCAGCAGCTGTGACTGGCATCCTCAGAGACAGGGGTCTTTTGGGGGGGGAGCGCACCGGAGCACAGCTCCAGGAGCTCAAGAGCCAAGCCCCGCCCCCAGCCGCCGTCCCGGGGAGTCTTTCAGGCAGCCACATGTCAATTTCAGCTCCATTATATCCTATGGGCCATTGAAGTCAATGGTGAAAACATAGGGTATATTCTGGGGATGGAGGGAGGGGTTTGAGGAGGGGCTCCAAACTCACAGGGTGGCTGATGGAGCCTCTCCCCAAGATACCCACCAAGTTTCAAGAACATTGGATCAGGGGGTCCAATTCTATGGGCCCCTAAACAGGTTGCCCCTATTCCCTCCATTGTTCTCTATGGTGGGAAAAAAATAACTTGTTTTCCCACCATAAAGAACAATGGAGGGAATAGGGGCAACCTGTTTGGGGGCCCATAGAATTGGACCCCTGATCCAATATTCTTGAAACTTGGTGGGTATCTTGGGGAGAGGCTCCATCAGCTACCCTGTGAGTTTGGAGCCCCTCCCTCAAACCCCTCCCTCCAGCCCCCAGAATATACCCTATGTTTTCACCATTTACTTCAATGGCCCATAGGATATAATGGGGCCGAATTGCCGTCCTTTCCTTCTCTTTTTCCTCTTTCCCTCCTTCTTCTCTTCTCTCTTTCTTTCTTTCCCACCTTCTTCTCTTCTCTTTTTTCCTTCTTTCCCTGTTTCTCTCCTTCTTCCCTCTCTTTCTTTCCCTCCCCTTTCCTTCTCTTTCTTTCCCTCTTTCCTTCCTTCTTTCCTTCTCTCTACTCTCTTTCCTCCTTCTGTGGCCCAACTCTCATGAGAAGGAGTTTAAACTTTAAACGCCTTCTCTCTTAGCTCCCCCACCCAGGCCAGCTAGGGAAGGGAAGGGGAGGCTTTTGAAGATGCCTCCCCCCATTTTGCTTCCCCTTATGACATCACGTCCGGTGATGTCAGGGGGCGTGGCATATGCTAATAGCCTAATAGCTCATTAGCATACCATATGCTAATGAGATCCTGCAGCTCTTTTTCTATGAAAAGACCCCTGCTCAGAGGTATTACACAGAAAGATGGAGTACTCTCTATGTCAAGGTAAGCAGAAAAATGATAGGGAAGTAATTTATTTCCACCTTCCACCTGTGTAGTTCTCCAGGCTATGAACATGCTAATGGAGAAGCTTTCCTGAGGAGGTTCTTTTGTCTGTGGATTGTTTCCTGAGGAGGTTTGAGAAGGTTCTTTTGTGTGTGGAATGGCTATTGAAACTCTAATCTTATCTGTAGTGCTATTGTCAGCTATAGAGCATTTTGTTTTTTTCAGGACAGGAAACCATGCCCTATTTATTTTTAAACTCTCCTATTTCCTGCTGAAATTGTGTTTATGTTTATGAATTTCAATGGTTTCCCTGTGTAATCTGACATGGTAATTGGAAGTGTTGTCCAGTCTTTCAGTGTCTTGGAACAAAATGCTGTGTCCTGTTTGGGTTAGGCTATGTTCAGGCACTACTGATTTTTCAGGCTGGTCAAGTCTGCAGTGTCTTTCATGTTCTTTTATTCTTGTCTGAATGCTACGCTGTGTGGTTCTGAGGTAAACTTGTCCATAACTGCATGGTATGCGGTATACTCCTGCAGAAGCGAGGGGGTCTCTTCTGTCTTTTGCCAATCGTAGCATCTGTTGTATTTTTCTGGTGGGGCTGAATACTTTTTGTATGTTCTGTTTTTTCATAAGTTTTCCCATCTGATCAATGATTCCTTTGATATATGGCAAAAACACTTTTCCTGTGGGAAGCTGTTTTTCCTCAGTTGTTTGTTTTATCTTTGGTTTAATTGTTCTTTTGATTTCATTCTTAGAGTAGCCATTTGCTTGAAGTGTGTGGTTAAGATGATTTAGTTCATCATTGAGAAAGTGTGGTTCACATATCCATCTTGCACGGTCTACTAATGTTTTGATTATGCCTCTTTTTTGCCGAGGGTGGTGATTGGAGTTTTTGTGTAAATAATGGTCTGTGTGAGTTGGTTTTATGTAGACCTTGTGACCTAATTGAAGGTTTGCTTTGCGGATGACCATGATATCTAGAAATGGGAGTTTTCCCTTGAGTTAAGTTAAGCAAAACTTAATACTATTCACCCAAACCATTAGCCCTTCCTGCCAGGTACTTGTAGGGCCATCAAACCTCTCACACCTCATTGTCCACCTTAGAAAAGCCTATCAAGATGTTCTTTTTCAGGCAGCTTGCCCCAGGGTGTATTTTGCCCTATATCAAGAGCTCCCAGCTACTGGTGCAGTGTGTGTGTATGGCTTGGGTCCTCTACATACACCTCCACTTTGCTGGTTCTTCTTCTCTTCACAAAACACTGGTCATTCTGCTGCTTCTGCAAACCTCTTTCCTTGGGACTGGTAATTATCATTCTTCCCTAAGATCTCTCACCTCTCTCCTCCCTGTGTTTTTCTTAGCTAGCTCTGTGTGTGTATTTATTGTGTGCATTTGTTTCATTCTCTTTTTAATAAAAACTTTTCCAGTTGGATATCTGCCTGATTTATTTCAAGAGTTCTCTTAAGGGAAAAATCTTCATAAACATAGATGGAGAATCCCAGTTACCCTCTCTTGCTCTGTCTCCTTAAAGCTAATTCCCTCAACTAATTAGGAGACTGCCTCTTTGGGTAAAAATGATGCCTGATGTTGTGGAAAACAGTTCAAAAATCACCTTGAGAATATGCTGGTGGGTAAGATAAATCATAGTCTCTCTTCTTATGATTACTGGTGATGGCAAACATTTTGGGTAGAAAAGCAAGTGAAAGGGTTGCCTGAGGCAGTGTTCTTTCTGAATCCCTTAAATGAAATGGAAATTTTAGTATTTTTTTCTGTTGTGTTGAGGATGGTAAAAAAAAGTGCTTAATCTTTCAAAGCAGGATTTAATGGTACTAGATGTCACTCCTCCACCATCCCCAGTTCCATGGTTAAAGTAAAATAATCAGGCTCAGCTATATTAATACATGATAATTGCAAATTTGAAGTAAGCCCATATAAAAGGGAAGACCATAGTCAGGCATCAAATTGTAATATCTTTAATTGAAAAAAAAATCTGTGTACAAAATAATATCATCCATCTAGAGCTTTGCTAATTACATCAGCACTAAAGTGAAACCACAAAGGGAAATGTATAGTGTGAATGTAATATATCTTGATTGCAGGAAGGTTGTGCAATTTCGCAGGCTATAATAAAAGTGAGTTTTATCTTCTGTAACATGGCACGTTTGTAATAACTACAAATATCTAAGATGAAAGCACATAAATCTCATCTCAACTGGGTCTTGTGGACAAAGGCTTGATCTTGCTTCTGTGAAAATTTGCCTTTGATTTCTTTTTTGCAGGACCAGGACACAGACTTTCTTAAAAAGTGCTCTATGAAGTAGATGTGTTGTTCATTTGGTATAAGAATTAAAATGCACTGGGCAACATTTTAATTACCACCATGAAAAATTAGAAGCACAGTGCTGATTGACTGTATTAACACAAATCCAACATCAAACGCCTATTGTACTTATCGCAAAACAGAAAACTCACACTAAGCTTCTATTGTTCATGCATCTAAGAATCCCAAAGACATCAGTAGGAATTGAAAATGCAAAAAGGATAGGTATGTAAATGAAAGAATGAAGATATCCCCAAGGCTGTAGAATGAGTGTGTTTATGATTTTAATGTGCAGGACTATATTGTAGGCATAATCCAAAGAAAAGAAAAGAAACGTGCATGGAAAACGATGTAATAAGCTACAGAAACATGGGGTCAGATCATATGCAGTTCCAACAGAAGGCATTAGTGACAGCAGATCTTCCATATCTTTCTCTTTCCTCCAGCAGGCAACTGTGAGTGCTGACAAGGAGATACCAGGAAGGACCAGGTGGATTAACACCATGCACAATGGGTGCCTGAATTGGAGAGGAGGACAAAACTGTCAAAATTGCCTCTCCTGCCCTTGAATAAGCACAGCAGGAGTCTTCCTGTGCCAGTGGAAAGAAGTTGTTAGATCCATGGTCTCTAAACAGATTGTGTCAAAATCTGCACAAATCTAAAACAAAGGTCTATATAACCCCCCAAAGTGCAACACCATAACTCTAAAGGGATCAGAGAAAGGACCACGGTAGTGATAAACAACTCCTAGTTGGGGTTGTGTGTGGATACAGGTTGAAGGTAGTGATAACTTTCTGACTTTTCCATAGATCACAGGCCAATATGAATTTGAACAGATCTTTTCTTAGTATATGTGAGATTATCAACATTAAAGCCTTGGCCTCATGAGTTCAGTATCTGTGGGCTGAGCCAGTGGGGAGGCATGGGTTGCCCATTTATATTCTAGTGATGCCTCCCCCAACCAGGCTTTTGTTGCCTTGCCCGCTGATGGTGGGAGATGGGGGATGTTGGTAGCTGTAGTGTGATACAGCTTTTCCATTGGCTTTTTCCTGTGAACAGCTTAGAGTATAGAGTTGAGTAGAACTGTCAAGTGCATATTTATTTCTTAGGAGGAAGAGTGGGTGAGGACTGAAACAGAGAGAGGGCACCTGTCATTGGGCAGTTCCTCCTTCCCCCTGGGAGGCCACCGGTAAACTAAATACAAAAATAAGGAGACAAATAAATAGGAAGGAGTAAAGAAGTAGAGGGATTGGAGACAGAAAGGGGCTTATATGGGGGAAGGAGGAGCAGTTTCCAACTCTCGAGGTGTCTCTCCCTTATTGTATTTCCAATTGCCATGGAAACAAACTGCACCACTTGTGCCAGTGAGCAAAACTGACTTCTTAAAAGGGACGGGGACAAATCAGTTTACAAAGTAAAGTCTGTGACAGATTTTGGCTGGTTCATGGTTCGCTAAGTGAACTTCATGGCAGGGTGACTGGCATGAACTTTCAAGCTGTTTGTGGCAGCTGGTGGCAGTTCGTGAATGGATACATTTCCAGACAGACTGTCTCCAGTCAATTAAAATGTTTACCAAAGATCATAGCAACAGGGAGGCAGAGTTCTCCAGTCTTAGAAACATCAATAGGGGCCCTCCAAAGCGTAACAAGCATTGCTAGCTGCCAATAACAGTGTTCCCATTCTGCTCTATGGGATTGGGATGCTATATAGACCCTCAACTCAGCTCTGCAGCCTCTCTCCTGTTGGCTGCTGCCAGTTAGACAGAGACAGGGAACTTGTTAAAAGCAGAAAACTTTCATTTATTCCTGATTGTGAACAACTCTCTCCTGATGGGGTTTGGGTGTTAGATGGACTCAGGGCTCTGATCCACCCCATCTCTCTGCTCACACTGAGCACAGCAGCTTAGCTACTGGGTGCCTCAGCTGAGGACCTGTATTTATAACCTCCTGCATGTGATCATTTCTCCCCTGCTGGGTTTTGAGTGTTAGATGGATTCAGGGCTCTGATCCTCCCTGTCTCTCTCTACTCATTTCAAGCAGAGGGGCTTAGCTACTGGGTGCCTTGGCTGAGGACCCACATTTATACCACCCTGACTGTGAACACCTCTCCCCTGCTGAGGCTTGGGTGTCATCTTTTCAGAACCTGGTAGTGGCTGTGTGGCACATAAGGGGAGGAGGATGGGCATTTCTGAGCACATTGTATGCAGGCAATGATAAACAAAGCCAACAGAAGACACCAGCCGAGTTTGGAGTCATGGTGAGTCTGCCCAAAAAGGCAGCCACAGTCATGCTGCCTAGCACAGCCTGCTCACTTAAACGTGTTAGCATCTTCAGTAGGATGTAGATGAGCTCAGTTATTGAGATAAACTAGTTAAACCCAAGCTGTTGTCTCGTGCCTTCATTTGCAGGGTGCCTGAGGCAAAGGTTTCTACAGACTGTATAAAATGTGCTTCCAAGTTATTTAGCATATTTAGACCAGAAGCAGCTTAGGGGCTTTGCCCGCTAAACTTCTGATTTGGTAAAATCTTCAGAGACTCCTGACCAAAAAACAACAAAAAAAACCCCCCCTCTTACTAGCGTGTAAGACTGAGCTAAAGTTGCTCACTTCCACTTCTAATAACTTCTCATTGATCACTGAAAAATGTTCACTCTTATATTGTCTTGATTTATTCTTGCTATCAATGGATGTATTTTCCCTCAGTGACTCTATCACACAGCCAGATCAGTGGTTATTCACTTCATGAACCCAGAACGGCTTGGTTGGAATCTCCCAGGTGACTGACTGATCCAGGAAAAGGAAGGAAATAGCAGCGGGGTGTGTGTGTGTGTGTGTGTGTGTGCAAAGCAGCAGCCGTCAGAGGAAATGATGGTGCCAAATAAGGACTGAAAAAAGGTTATTGTTTCAGCAATCTAAATGTTTTTGAGGAAATATTTCTACCAACCAATAACACTATGTTGAAACCAAAATCAAAGCTGCTGACTTTTAATGCAGCCATATTGATCTATGGGTTACTCATCTCTGTTTACGCAATTTAGGTCCTGGAATATATGCCTTAAAATGTCTTTTCTTTTAGGAACAACCTGTGTAGCATACATTTGACCAAAAATGTCAAATACAGAGGGCATATGTTACTTCTTGGCTAATAAGATGCTCACCTTTTATCAGAAACAGACATTTGAAGCAAACAAGTAATAAATCTCATTACATTGTAACCTATAGATGGTTACGGCTTCAGAGATCAATAAGCCTTTTCTGTCCTTCCCTTTTTATTTGAAAAAATGACATCATTCACCATAATCATGGTACGGTAATTGTAACTGTAGAACATGAGTTAATTAAAAAAGGAGTGTGAATGAAGGGAAAAGTCCCTGCTTTTGGAGGGTGAATATTCTTAAATTATTTTACTATGTGCCCAAAGTGAGTACATCTGTAAAAACAGGGATTTAGTTAGGCTTGCTTTGTTATTTGATCTTGTAGTCTTGTTAGAGAGATCATATCTAGTTTAATTATGAAACTTGCCTTAATTTGGTTCTGAGGAATGACTGGGCTTTGATGAAGACTTCATTAAAATAGCACAAACCACATCAGATGCCAGCAGCGGCATGTCAGCAAGAGACGTTCCCCTGTTCTTGTTTTGCTACATTAGCTCTAGAATGGGAAAGACAAAGCTGCATCCTCAATAAGGTAATTATGAGAATGGGCAGAGCTTTCGACATCAGAAATTTTCTTTCTGATTCTCTGATCTACCAGCCAGCTAAGCAGAAGGAGGTGCATCAGCTCAGATTGCGTCTAGGTGTCAAATGGGGGGGAAGGAGCTCCACAAACACCAAACAGTAACCTCTGTCTGGGAAACATCATCATTATCATCTCCATCCTAAAATAAGCATAAGAGCTGTACAAAATTCAGAAAGACAGGTTGGGTTCATGATACCCTTAATTGGAACGTTGCTTGCATGCTAGCTATGAGGACACAGCAATATTAATTTATGTCTTTGCATAACCCAGCAGACCCATGGCTATGTAGATCCCTCTCCAAAATTAACTTTTCCAGTTATATGGGGGGGGCAATTCAGGTCAATAAATGACAGCACCTTTGTGGCTTGGCAAATCATTATGAAATGGCTTCAGAAAGAAAACATTTGAGATATTCTAGTTTTCAAAGTAACAAACATTTACCATAAACCCAACATATTTACAACTACAGCATAGCAAGATTTGTAGAGACAGGATCTTCACTGCCCTTCAGAAAGGACATGGAGAACAAAGGCAAACAGTGCCCAATAACAGAAAGAAAAAAGATAGACCAAAATGTTAACTTGAAGAAATACAGGGCTGCTTCTTCCCATATGCTCTTCAAAGGTTCCTGTTAGAAACATCTAGAAGGGCTGTGGCCCACTGGTAGAGCTTCTGCTTTGCAGGCAGAAGATTGCCAGTTAAATGACTAGCATGGACAGGTAAATAGTCTCTTCTCTGCAGGGCTAGCAAAGCAGTCGGTTGCCCTGGTTCTAGGGAGCCCAAGCTGCCCCCTCAAAGGTAGGCTGTGCCCACCCTTCTCACGTCCTGCTGGGCTGTGGGGAGGCAAGAAGATTGTTTTTGTGCACCTCCCTCCTGTCAGGCTTTGGGGAGGCAGGAACCACAGCCTTTTCTCCTCATCCTCTGGTGGACAGGCAAGGTGGGGCAAAGCAGCACCCACCCTCCTCTTCCCACCATCAACTGTCCTCTTTGTCTCCCAGTTGGCATGTGATGCAGGGCATGGTGCTGCCTGCTGTTCTCCCCCCTCCTGCCAGGCCACTGGGAGGTGAGAAATTGCCTTGTCTCCTCCTTGCCCTTTGCTGGGCCATGAGGAAGTGAGAAGTTGCAGTCCACCTTCCTCATCCCCCATTGGATGGGCAAGGCAGGGTGGGCTTGTGCCTTTCTTCCTCCCCTTGCCAAACTGCAGGCATGAGAGAAGCAATCACTCACTTGCCTTGTCCTCTGGGGGACAGATAAGGTGAGGCACAGAAGGGCTTCCCTCATCACTCACTATTGACTGTGTGGAGTCAAGAAGCAAGCAC
The DNA here is from genome assembly GCA_029375565.1 of Gekko gecko. Taxonomy (NCBI): domain Eukaryota; kingdom Metazoa; phylum Chordata; class Lepidosauria; order Squamata; family Gekkonidae; genus Gekko; species Gekko gecko. The sequence continues at coordinate 44,848,998 of JAPDNY010000009.1, forward strand.
CCACCCTCCTCGTCCCCAAGTAGACAGGTTCAGTGGGGCTTGAAGGTGCCTGTCCTCCTTGCCCCCCACCAGGCTGTTGGCAAGAAGCCACTGCCTTTCTTCCAGCTTCCTAATCCCTGTCATGAGTCCGTGGCCAGGCAAGAGTGGGGACAGCCAAGCTTGCTGGTACTGTTTCATAACTGGCACCTTAGGCCTAGGGACACCTAGGAGACAGGCCTTTCTTCTTGAGGGGCACTGGGAATCAGAACAGACCACAATGAGCTAGACAGATTAACAGTCCAACTAGGTATACAGCAGTTTCATTTGTTCTCAAGATTATTTTACCTTTGTGTTGCTTTTATCATGTCACATTGAATCATTACCACATCTAAGAGGCTGAATCTGTTTCATTTAAGCCGATTTTCGATCAATACAATTTCCCTTCCACTTCCAATCCTGCTGGGTTCTATTAGGAACATGGTAATGTTGCCATTGTTTTATTTCCATTTAATTTTTTCCCCATTCATGCCAGGTGGCCTAATAATTGCCATAATAAGCTAACTGTATCTTGCAAATCTTTTTCTAAGGACTCCAACATAGAAAATAAATAGTTCTGCATTTCTTGGGTGTTACTACTGGCAGGTGATCATTAACAACTCAGAGAGAACACTGTTATTTTAATCTGATACATATTCCCACTAGAATACGATCTACCTGCGCTATGCGTCTCCCTTTGGAATTGTTATACTAAATTGTTCCTTGCAGGCAGGCTGCCATGATGCACTTCATTTCTGCTTTCTATTTATGGCACTCTGCAGTTTGGAGAAGTGAAACTGATGTATGAAGGTTCTGCCGAGGGTAAGCCAGCTGCAAAGAAGCATGGGGCTCCTAGATGTTGAAAAGAAAGTGGGATTTGGTTGGCAAAGCTTGTCATGCAGGGCTCAGAAAGGTGACACTTGACCCAAATTCCCTTTTCTATAGTATTCTTAAAGTAACACAAACTCTGTCTGCCTTTAACGAGGTTTTTTAAAAAAATGTACCTTTCCTCTAACATACTCAGGGCATTCATTACATATGGTGTTCTCTCTTCATTATATTCCCACAACTCTATGAGGCTGGTTAGGCTGAAAGAATATGATTGGCCCAAGGTCACCCATTGAGCTTAATGACAGAGTTAAGGATTACAACTCTGGTTTCTCCCATCATAGTCCAACACTTTATCTGCTGTATCATACTGGATCGTTTGGATCTGATCACCTTCATTCTGTATTATTTGTTGTTGTTGTTATCATCAAGTTACAGCCAGGCCTGTAGCTACAGTGGGACATTTCGGGGCCTGCCCCCCAACTTCCACCCAGCACCTGGCCCCCAGCTCTCTGGGCTGCCCGGAGGACTCCTGACTCTCTGGGCCACCTGGAGGACTCCCCACGGCTGCCCCTTCCCCAAGTTCAGTTTACTTCCCCAGGCAGAGTGCGAATGCTGCAAAAGTGAGGGTTTTTTCTAATTTTATTTTATGGCATCAGTGCCCCCTGACTTATTTAAAGGCCCCCCCGCCCCAATTACAAAATCCTGGCTACGGGCCTGGTTACAGCTGACTTATGACGATCCCATAGAGTTTTCAAGGCAAGAAACATTCAGAGGTAGTTTGCCATAGCCTGCCTCTGCATCACAACCCTGGTATTCCTCTGTGGTCTCTCATCGAAATACTGACCAGGGCTGACCCTGCTTAGCATCCAAGATCTGACAAGATCAAGCTAGCTGGTGTTATCTAGGTCAGGGCATTCTGCATTATAGAGAAGATTCTAAATACATGACCTTCAGCTTCCTTCCTGATCTATGATACTCCAAGTAAGTCCACAAAAATCCATTGCATCCTATTTATATATTTAATAGGAATTATGGTGCTTCTTTAAATATATAAAATGATAACTTTCAGCAGACTTATGGAATGTAGAACTGGCACCAGACTGAGATGACAGCAGTATTTTTATCACTTAAAATCTGTGGAAATGATAGGTGGGTGGAAGAGGAATGTGGTATCCTTAGAACAGGTGCACTTACTTCAGCTGTGAACAATATACAGTGAATCTGAATATAGCCTTCCAGCCATTGTATTTGTTTAATTGAAACATTTTAGCTGTCTTTCTCTCTTGAGGAACTCAGAGCAGCTTACAATATAAATAAAACAATTATTTTTTAAAAAACACAATAAAACACTATGGGTAGAACAATAACAATAAAATTACATAATGTGTCACTATTTAAAAACTCCTAATAAATAAATAACTACTAAATCAGTCAAATGCAGTCCTAAACAAAACTGCCTCCAACTGCCTCCTGAAAATCTATTGTGACTGGATCAGGCACACACCCCTAGGGAGATTGTTCCACAATTGTGGAGCTGACACTGAAAAGGCCCTCTCTCATGTGCCTGTCAGACAACCTTCTTTGACTCATGGGACAGTCAGGAACACTTCTCCCTGTCATCTTAATTCCCATGCAGGGACATATGGAAGCAGATGGTCCTTCAGATACCCCAGTCTAAAGCCAAGTAGGGCCTTAAAGCACAAAACCAAACCATGTATTGTCACCTCCCAGGTTCTGGATGTCCTACCAATTTTTGCAGCTCTAGGAAGGCAGCCAAAATAGGACTATTAGGGAGACCCTATAGGCCTCCATATTTGGCTGGTGGATTGCTTGTTGAGTCACAGGTTGTGGCAGAACAGCCCTGCTCTGGCCTACAGGCCCTGTTCCACCCTGCCCTCCAAGGTTTTCCTGACACCAGGAGGGGCTTTTCTCTCTCTTTGTGTTCACAAGCATATTCTTAGCACAGCACCAAAGTGAGCAAGAGATTCAAAATAAATGGGTAAACTGCAATTCCTCTGTCTCTCCCTCTATACATGTCATATCAGTTGTTAAATATAAGGCAGTCTCCTTAGTTTAGAAAGTTACAAATTTTTACAGAAGCTCCATTACCTTCAAGCCTCCTTCAGGTGTGCAAGCCAGCACAAGGCAATGGCCACCTCCTCCAGACCTTAGTTAAGAGTTCTGTCTGCTTCCATGGAATCAGCACCAAAGAGAGCTTCCTCCTTGCTCCTAGGAGTTTTATATTCCTTTCCCCCCACCCACTGACCAGGTCAGGCTGGGTCAAAGAAATGTTTCCTGAAGTCTCCAGAAGTTTCTTCCTGAAGTTCTTCTAGTAGTTAATACCTCCAAATCTTTGTTTCCTGCTTGGGGAGGAGGGAACTTGACCATCCCACTCTCTCTAGCTAGACCTATTAGCATTTCTAAAAAGGGTGGCTGAGATAAGGCTGGAAAGCCACTGAACTGTCTTCCCCCCTCCTGCCAGTTCTCTGCCCATAGATAAAACAACTTTTAAAACTACTGGGGAAGGTTTTACTCAGTTTCGACTTCCAAATAAAAAATGCATTTCTTCACCCAGGTAAATTTTGTATCGTCTGATTATTTTAAAAAAAAATCTGGTCAGCTGGCAGGATGAAGAGTGATATGGGAACAAAGAGAGGAATGAATTTGATTGTTCAGTGGTAGAGACTAGTGGTTGGGAGTTATGCTGGGAAATGGTTGAGGCAAGGCAGAGTCTGGTGGGTCTCATCATATTAGGTGGATGGGATTGGCAGCCTGGATAAACAGTGTGAAGTCAAAGGGGAAAAAATAACCCATTCCCTGGTATAGAATACTTGATTTAAAATGAAATGCCTGATTAAAAAAACCTGGGGCAAATATGACAAATGGGCAGATCAAATACCTGAGAGCTGGCAACTTCAGTGTAAATCTGTATGAGTTGTAGAAGAGAAGAGCAGTTGAGTAGGTGGCACAGTGTAGCTTATTGTCAATGTTCTGGTATTTCAATCCATCTGAACTATCAGACTGTGCAAAAAAAGATACATTCCTCTGAGACGTCCTCCATCACCATTATGAAGAAGTGTCCCATAAAAGCAGAGTCAGTGGAATATTCTAACTTTGGTTTAATTTACATAATTTAACTTATATAATATAATTATATAATAGTTAAATTATATCTTTTCTGCCTGATTAAGGATACCCAAGATGGTTCACAAAAAGATAAAACCAACCACACTGAAAACATTAAATTCATTTACTCCCCCAACCACCCAAACCAATATAAAAGTAGCAACAATATATCCATTAAATTGTGTGTCCCTAATTAAAGCAATCAGTAAAATCCTAATAACAAACATGACCTCACCTATTAATCTGGTGTCTCTTTTGGACTTCCATTGAGGAGTTCAGAGGTTTCACATCATAATAATGTGTGTCTAAAAAGAGTTGAGAGTAGAAATCTACATCGTGTTACAGTTTCTGTGGGCAGCTGATGAGCCTTAAAATGCAGCAGTAGGTCTACACCAATATATTATGTTCAACTAAGAGACTAATAGACAGTCAGCGCGAGCTCCAGATTGAAGTGTCAGGTTCTCACATCAAGATATACAGCTTAATAACTAGGCTGTCTAATAACCTGGTTGCCGTATACTGTAATACCTTTTTAATGGAGGAAAGGTAGAGTCATAATAAAGAGGACATCTACTCTACACATCTCTGGGTGAAATAAAATCTCAGTTGCTAAATGTTCCTAACCCATGAACCCATTATCCACCAAGACTGCTACTTCCAAGTGATTTGCATTCCTGTTTTATTATTCAGCTTCTGAAGGTAGTTTCCTTGTAGTTCTTGGATTATTAAAACTTTCCTGCTCTTGCTGCTTATATGGAAATCTAACAGGAAGTTAGCGAAGTTCATGTTTATCTTTGATTACTTTGGTCATGCATTTCTAGTTATTCAAAACAAGACTGAGTTTCCCTGTGTGCTTTCAGAAGAGGTAAATGTTTTGCAACTGGAAAATACAACCTTGCCATTCTTTGGCTTCTGGGGTTCCCACATTTTTTTTTTCCACCTGGATGCTTACCAGTTGCCCAAAATAGTCTCCTGTGTCTTGTACATAATCCACTAGCAGTGACTAGCCATATGCTGACCGCGACTACTGCTAGGGGTTTGCGTTCAGAAAGTAACCGATCAAAATCTGATCCAAAAATGCCCTCACCCTGTTTGCAATTTACCATGAACACACATGCAAAAAAATGTACATTGTACATATGATTTTTCTTTATGCATGTGTTGAGTAATTTTCACGTTACATTCAGTGCACATACAGCATAATGTGTGATTGAAACTACACATTGATTCAGGTACTGGTTCCCAGTTCCACTTGTAAAGTGAACACACATTGGCCTTTTTTTTTTTTTTTTTGACAAACAGATGTACATACAAACCTTGTAGGAAGTTCAAGCTTTTACTATAACATGTGAACAGGGTTCCTTTTAGTTAACTTCAAAGGGATAATCAATCATTTTAAATGAAATTTCCTCTGACTTTTAGATGCAAAATGATCCAGCCATTCTGGTTGTTTTTATAGATGAGTAATGACTCCTCTTAACATGAACCCTACTATCATGAATGCTACTATCATTGTTAGTTGTCAGAATGTGAAGCAGTGTCCTTGAAAGAAGGTCTCTGGACAAAGTGAAAAGACACACCCTTAGCTCTGACTCCCCCCCCCCACATACATCTAAACTTGTGTACCAAGGTTAATGTTGAATTACTGTACACTAACTCTGGGTTTAGCTTTGGCACTGATGTTGGATCTATGCATGCTTTAGTAACATAATGAACACAAGCAGAAAGGTGCAAGGACTTGCAGGGGGCATCTAATTTCCCCCTCCCCTGGTATTTCCTCTTTCCCTTTCCTGAAAATCCCCATAGCATCTCCCCTTTTCCTGCTTCCTTTCCTCCTTCCCACCCAGCAGCCAGCCTACATTTATTTGCACCTGTCTTTGGCTTGCCTGGCAGCCTCTACCTAGGAAAGCTATGGCCCAATTGTGCGGTGCTGGCTGCTGGGCCAGGCCCACTTGCATGGTAGGGATCTCTCAAAGACTTGTGGGGGGAATCACTTTCCCCTGTATCCACCTCCCCGTATTACTTCCTCTTTCCCTCTTCCAGGCAACCCCCATATCCTCTTCCCTTTACCTACCTCATTCCTTCCTTTTTGGCCATTCACCAATGTACCTTTTAACTGCCTCCCATCATCAGATATATTTATTATATATTTACTTCATTTATAGCCCACCTGTCTCCACATTGGGGACCAAGGCAACTGACATCATTCTCCTCTCCTTTTTATCCTCACAACAACCTTGTGAGATAGATGAAAGTATGTTACTGGCCCAACAACACCCAGTGAGCTTCCATGGCAGACTGGTGATTTGAACCTGTGTCACTCAGAACCTACCCTGAAGCGCTAACTATTACACCACACTGGCTTTCATAGGGTGGCTGCTATTGAACAGTAGCAAGCAGCCAAGCCTAAGTGAGTCATGAAGGTGGTATCAGTTCACAGAGTAATTGCTGTTAGGTCTAGCTTCAATAAGTCCTCCCTCAAAGGCCAAAACAGCCATGGAAATGACTTCCTGTCATTTCCCCAAAAAGCATTTTTCTGGGGGCACTTTCTTTGAGGGGCTGTACCTTGGACTCTGTAAATCCAATCCTCACCAATCTTGGAGGGCAGGTAGATGACAGTCAGCCAGAGATCCACTGTGAGTTTGGTGTCGCTAGCTTGCACAGGGTCTGTTCCATATACTCTTAAACCTCTGCCCATCAAAAATGATTGTCTGTCATTGACAGGTGATCATGTTGACATGTGCAAATTCAGAAGGCTCAGGGTTATATAGAATGGATACTGTGCAAAATAGAAACATCAAAGTAGCAGGGGACTCCCCTGAATGCTCCTCTAATGCCTTCCAAATTCTGCATCCCTTGTTGCTTTGATGTTTGGTAAGCATTTGGATAGAGCAGAGGCAGTCTGTCTGGAAATGTATCTGTTCATGAACCAACATGAACCTCCACAAACAGCTTGAAAGTTCTTGGGAAGTTTGTCCCAGGTGACCTGCCACGAACTTCACTTTGTGAACCACAAACCTGCCAAAATTCATCATGAACTTTAGTTTGTGACCCAGTCTGTGCCCATTCTCAGTTACAGCTAACAATATTACTATTCTTTTCCAGTACAGTATATTCTGCATATATCTAGGGGGGACGACAAAATGAGAGTACATATCTATCACATCATATGTATCTTCATAAAATTTATTTCAGTACATTGGACAGCTCCACATGTCCAGTCTCCTGATTAAATCAGAAGTTGTTACATGTAGTACACATTGTTTGGAGTTACATATTTCAGAACTGCTGCAGAAATTGTGATGACAGACTAGATATAAATGTTTTAAATAAATAATGAACAAATACTTATGAAGAATGCTTTGTAGACCAGAAGATGTAGACACAGTTCTTAAGGAACTGTGGGATTACTGGCAAGGTATCTCTGTTTTTAAATATCTCTGATAAGAACATAAGAACATAAGAGAAGCCAATGTTGAATCAGGCCAATGGCCCATCTAGTCCAACACTCTGTCACACAGCGGCCAAAATATACCAAGTGCCATCAGGAGGTCCAGCAGTGAGGCCAGGACACTAGAAGCCCTCCCACTGCTGCCCCCTCCAGCACCGAGAATAGAGTGCATCACCTGCCCCAGACTGAGAGTTCCCATCTATGCCCTGTGGCTAATAGCCACTGATGGACTTCTGCTCCATATGTTTATCTAATTCCCTCTTGAAACTGTCCATGCTTGTACCTGCCACCACCTCCTGTGGCAGTGAATTCCATATGTTAATCACTCTTTGGGCGAAGAAGTATTTCCTTTTATCTGTTCTAACCCGACTGCTCAGCAATTTCATGGAGTGCCCACGAGTTCTTGTATTGTGAGAAAGGGAGAAAAGTACTTCTTTCTCAACCTGCTCAATCCCATTCATAATCTTATAAACCTCAATAATGTCACCCCTCAGCCGTCGTTTCTCAAGCTAAAGAGCCCCAAGCATTTTAACCTTTCTTCATAGGGAAGGTGTTCCAACCCTTTTATCATTCTAGTTGCCCTTCTCTGCACTTTTTCCAATGCTATAATATCCTTTTTGAGATGTGGTGACCAGAACTGTACACAGTATTCCAAATGAGGTCGCACCAATGATTTATACAGGGGCATTATGATACTGGCTGATTTGTTTTCAATTTCCTTCCTAATAATCCCCAGCATAGCGTTGGCCTTCTTTATTGCAGCTACACACTGTCTAGACATTTTCATTGAGTTATCTACTACGACTCCAAGATCTCTCTCTTGGTCTGTCTCTGCCAGTTCAGACCCCATCAACATGTATTTATATTTAGGATTTTTGGCTCCAATGTGCATCACTTTGCACTTGGTCACATTGAACCCCATTTGCCACATTGACGCCCACTGATAACACTGGCGGATTTGCTTTTGTTGGTTGATTTCAGTGTACTTAAACTCTAAGGCATTTCCAGATTGTACTCAATGTTTTTGATAAGCTGTCACCAATTGCTGCCACAGTTAAGTATGCTTTTCTGCACTATGGGGGCAGTACATGATCTGTTCTCTGTCTTAAAATTATTACCCCATTAGTTGATAGGACACCTGGGCTCATTAACACAAACAAAGCAAGGCTTCACTGGCTCCTATCAGATAAGAATGCAGAGATTACACAGTCAGTCACTGAGTTTTGTGCATTAATTCTGACATTGCAGGAATCACATTTTAAAAGTTCTTAAATTTAGATTTCTATTTTTGTATATTATGACTGTTTTTTCTCTCCCTCACATATTATGCTTACTCTGTATGTTGGTCTTAAGACCGTAATAATAAACTAAGAGAGAGATCTGTTCTCTAATATTTATAGCCTGAACATCTGGTCTTGCTAACTGGTCTCCTGCCATTTCAGGTAACTATATCTTAGTTCTGCATGGTTATCATAGTGTCACACAAACCTTTTTTGCAGCATCTCAAGGGATGCATTTGGAGTATGGCTATCAACTGAACACAATTTTTTACTTGATTAATAATACACCTTTTAACCCACTGATTAATTCACTGATTAAATTTAAATAAATCTACATATTAACTATGCAATATAAATGTTTTTGGAGCTAGCTAGTGAAGGAACTTTTTAATTCCCTCCCTCACATTTTGCCAATAGCTTTGGTGAGCTGCAATGCAGCTGCTTCCCACATTGTGATGATAATCTGAGGAACGTTCTGTGTGAGGGAGAAAGGACTCACACTTCAACTCCTCCCCATGCCAGTGTTGTTCTGCTGAAAACTGTAGGGATACAGACACGAGGGAGCTGTTGCAATGTAGGTTCCTCCCGTGTGGCCTAGGGTTTCTTACATTGCCCAGTACTACTACAGTTTTGTGAATGTTTTCATATCCTTGAAAGACCCTCAATTTTGCCATTATTTCAAGGGGTCTAGAAAGGTATTCAAATATTTACTGGAAGAGAATTTGCCAGTCCTCCCCCCTCCAAATACAGGCGCATTGGCATTAGAACTCCTACTAGGATTATGTAAGGATATTAAAGGATATATTAGTCTTGAAATTCTCCCATTTCTAAACAGAACTATGATGAGCTATCACAGACTATAAATGTTCCCTATAGAATCCCCTTCTGGAGTTTCGGTTTACGGCGGAGCGAATGGTGGCCACCTCTCGGGACGCTCCCGGAGATGGTTAGCCCACGCGCGGTTGGGGGGGGGGTCTTCGCATATGCGAAAGACCCTAGTGAGCCTTAGGCAAAGGCTCCGAACCGGGGGCACTTGGGGAGCAGCCTCTTTGCCGGCAGACAGCCGGGAAATTGAGGCTTTCTCCCCGCCCCAATCGGCCCCGCTGCGTTGTGCCCGTATGGGACTTAGCAACGCTACCAACTTCCAGGAGTGAAGATAAGCGATGTGAATTAACATAAGAAGAACAGGCATCGAATCGTGAGTTGGAGGTTTACTTTGAAGCGAAAAATGCGAATCCCCCCTGTAAGCGGATAAGCGGCTGGGAGGAGGGAGGAATCCCCACCCCCTTTGAGAAACGAGACTTCAAAGGAAAAGCGAAGGGGGTAAAGGGGAAAAAGTGTTGGTGAAAGTACCTGTGGGGTTTCATTGAAGATCAAGAGTAAGCTGGTCTCCTGAGGGACGCAGCATGAACTTTGATAAAGTAAAAAACAGGGAAAATGTCGGCTTTCAAAAAGGTCCCACAAAAGCCGGAAAAGAAGGGAGGAGGGACTTCCGGTCTGGGCAACCCCCCCCCGAGCCTGCTGTCAATCAACAGAAAAGCGAGCTACTGCACCGTCTGCTGGAGCAAATGCAGAAAATTAGCGAAACTTTGACTAACATGGAAGGTGTTCTCAATAGTCAACAAAAACAATTAACGGAAACAGCAAAAAGGATGGAGGAGATCGCACAGAAGTGTCTGGTCTCGACGGAAGATGCCAGGAAAATAAAGAAAAGGGTCAACAAACTAGAAAAGCATCAGGATATGCAAGAAAAAAGGATTTTAACATTGCAGATGGAGAAATCTAATCTGACTCTCCGCTTTCAGGGCATCAAAGAAGAAGAGAAAGAGGATCTCAGGTCCATACTGGCGAATGCCTTGGCACCCTTAACTGGCAGAGAAGCGAGAGAATTAAAAGAAGAGATGGATACGGTTTATAGAGCCTATTCCGCTTTTACAAAGAAAAATAATCTGCCAGCAGAAGTGGTTGTCAAGTTCACTAAGCAATGTACCAGAGATCAAATCTTACGTGCAGTTTCAGCGGTGCCCCTGAAGATTGGGGAGCAGACTACTAGAACCTTGAAGGATGTTCCTTATGAAATCCGTATGAAAAGGAAAGCATATAAAGGGTTGACCACATTTCTACAAAGGCATCAGACTGTTTATAAATGGATCTTCCCCGAAGGGCTGGTGTTTAAGTATAAGGATAAAAGAGAGAAGATTGACTCTGTCTTCAAAGCACAAGAATTTCTGAAGAGACACGCCAGTACAGAGGAAGATGCAGCACTTGCAATTTGGTTGGAATCAGCGAAGAGGACAGCGACCCAGAGGAGGGAGGTGCCGGAGCGGGAGACGTGAAGGCTAAAGAGGGCCCATCTTACAATTTGAGAGACACAAAAAGAAGACAATATAAGAAATAGCTGTTCGTGAAACGTCAGAAAGGAGCTGATTAATAACTAACCCCAAGGGACTTTACTAACTTACTAACAGAGTTATTTTGGACTTTTGAAATGTGAAAAGAAGACCTTCCAACCACGGTGGTTGCCTAAAACGGTATTTTTATTAACTGAAACTAATCCTTTAACAGAAAAATTCACTCAATCCTTTTCTTAATCCACCTATATACCCTACCTTTTTCTTATTATAAAAAGCAATAAAATTCTCTCCTCTTTAGGAGGGTTTTTATTAAAAAAAAAAAAAGAATTCCCTTCTGTAGCCCTCAGACACAACTCAAAATCATATGAAAACAAAGATGGCCCCTACCTGGTAGAATGAGCTCCCACATGAGATCAGGGTCCTGCAAGACCTTTTACAGTTCTGCAGGGCTTACAAGAAAAAGCTCTTCTGGCAGGCTTTTAGCTGAGGTGGCAGGCATCCACACCCTATTGGGCCTCCCCTCCAGTAACTTGGATCTGAACAACCCCAACTTTTGGTAGTCCTCATCTGTTAGATCTACAATTTGTATTTTAATTTTGATGTATTTTAATTGGTTTTAACTGTTATTTGCATATTTCTGTAATTGTTATCTAGTATGATGGAACCTACCCTGAGCCTGCTATGCGAGGAGGGTGGGATATAAATAAAATAAAATAAATGTAATTAATTTTTTTAAAATATGACTTTCCTCTTTGGAGCAAGGAACCATATCTCAGTGGTAGAGATATGCTTGAGATGCAGAAGGTCTCAGGTTCAATCCTTTACATCTCCAGTTAAATGATCTGGTAGTAGCTGATGTGAAACACATCTCCCCTGGACCTCAGAGAGCTGCTGACAGTTTGAGTAGACAATGCTGACTTTGATGGATCAACACTCTGATTCACTACAAGGCAGTTTCTATATACACACAAACAGTAGTGGAAAGAGTAATCAAGTCACAGCCAACTTACAGTGACCCTGTAGGGTTTTCAAGGCAAGGGATGAACGTAGATGGTTTGCCATTGCCTGCCCCTGCATCATGACCTTGGACTTCCTTAGTGGTTTCTCATCCAAGTACTAACCATGGCCAACCCTGCTTAGATCAGATCTCTAATGCTAAGCAGGGTTGGCCATGGTGTATGTGTGTGTTCCTGTGGACCCCTAGGTTGATCAGGCTGTCAGGGTACTTAGTCCCCATGTCTTGGGATTTCCATTTTTAAAGCTAGCCATTTGTGCTCACCATCTTACTGCAAAGAGGCTGAGGGAAGAGCATGTGAGACATGGTTTCAAGTGAAAAAGGGTGCCAAAGCATTAGCAGTAAGCATGAAATTCTGGTGCAATATTATCTAAGATGCCTGCATCTCTCTACAAGCTTTGCCACCCCTACCTTAGCATCTGTTCCCATGCTGGTGGCAGCCCTAATTTTCACATTTTGGGAGATGGACGAATATCTGACTCAAACTCCCAGGGAAATTATCAGGAAGGTACCGATACAGGCTTCTGAAAGCAATGTATTGTTTATGAATTTAAATAATTACAGTAATGCGTTTCTCTTCTGGAATACCAGGTTTCATACAGCTATTATTTTCTTCTTTAAAAAAAATATAGGGAAACATGCGAGTAAAAAATGGGGCTACTTTGAAGAACAGTCAATGTCCGTATATTATTTGTTTTCTTTTCCCTCGACCAAGTATTATAAATGAGAAATATATACTGGGAAACTGCATTGCATTGCATTTATCAAACAGTAACAATTCATTTTAATAGTTGCACTGTCCCCTGTACAGGAGAGACAACAATGCACAGTAAGAATGTTGCTTGGCTGTACAAAAAATTCAATAATGGGGAATCAATTAAAGTCACTTCTTTAATCTTCTGTCTGTATCCTCTTGTAGCAGAAGATGAAAATGTCAGCCCATGCGCCAGTAAATGTCTGGGCAAGCTGTATATCCTCGCAACTATTCTCCTCCAGTGCTAGGCAGGGCTGCTTGAGGAAAGGTTAAAGTGAATATGGAAGTGCTGAGCAGTAATCAGACAGAGCATAAGAGCATATAAAGCACAAATGACAGGCTAGGAAGATTCCGCCACATTCACAGCCCTTAACAGAAACTGCTGTTTCCCCCTGTTCTTATGCTTCTTTCCAACATTTCTAGCACACTTACTCAGAAGCAGGGAGGACTGTAACATCTTTCTTGCGTTTCTTAATTGTCCCAGAATGTCATTCTTGCCTGTATTCCACTCCAACTGGATTTTATTTTTGAATTAGGAGAATTTCTAAACTTAATACTAAAGTTGAAACATGGTTATATCTTTCTTGTCATTTGGCTCTTCTGTGTTACCAACATACATTGCACCCCCTCAAAAAACACTCATGATGTGATTGTATTTCATCTTCACAACAACCCTTTAAGGTAGGATAGACAGTGACTAAATCAACATCACCTATTGAGCTTCAGAGCAGAGTGGGGATTTAAACCCATTTCTTCACATTCATAGTGTCCCATTCTGTCCCTTAGCGGTCAATACAGCCTTACAATCACATCGATCTTGCTTTGCTGTTTTTTCCCCTTTTTGAAATATTTTATGAATGTTAATTGATGAAACACTGCACCCAAACAATCCCAGTGTATTCACGTCTAGAAGCATTGGAAGATCTTAATTTTGTTGTTGTTGTTGTGTGTTCCATCATTGCTCACATATGTGACAGGAAGAGGAGAGAAACAGAGATAAGTGAGCTGAGGGAGTTGAGAGCTGTGGCAACCACGCATTGTACAGCATTCTGTACAAAATTTGGACATAAATAACCTACAAGAATCCCTAAAAATAAACCTGGTCCCACTTTGGAAACAACCCTACGTTGTTCCTGTCAAATCTGGGGAGAGAAATTCCCATGAGGAGTGTTTTTGAAGTATATTTAGTCAGAATCAATAGCCATCCAGTCAGGTGTTAATTTGACAGAACATTCAAATACACACAGATATATCTGAAGTGGTATAGTTCTGTGATGGATTATGCCATGTGGCTTCTGATTGTTTGGTTTATTCTGAACCCTATTTTAACAAGAATCCCAACTGACCAGTTTCATAGTGCAGTGAAAAAAGATAGATTACCATCTGGCACATTTTCACGGGAGCTTGTCAACATGTGACTAGAAGAATCGTTGCCCCTCAGCATGCTCATCCTTGATCTCTCTCAACACCAAACCATGCAAAATGGAGGATGCTGTTGCTTCTTCTTATCAGCTGTGAAAGGAGTTTGCTCTTGAAGAGGCAGCTACAGGTGTCAGTGGCACTGCAGTACTTTGGTATCTTAATGAACAGTGCAAATATGGCAGTAGGGAGAAGTACACTGTTCTAGTGTTATTGAAGGGGCCTAACTACTATTTAGGGACTCTACTCAGATCAGTTATAAGATTATTTTTCAGGTAGAAAATCATCATAAACCAGTGGTTCTCAAACTTTTTGAAATGGAACTCACTTCTATACTTAATTGTACTTATAGTACCCGATTGCACAGTAACTCCACACTTCTTTCCCCTCTTAAAATAAAACTCAAGTTTTAATACAATTTTAAACCTCACTGGCTTCAATGTGTACTCATTTCCCTTCTGCATTTCCCCTTCCACCACATGGTTTACATTCCCCATCCTTTTATCATTCCTTGTCCTTATTCCCTTTTGGATTAATGCAAGAAGGGAATGGATTTATAAAAGAACAGAATTATTCTCTTTAACTTTTCATTTTAAAAAAATTATGTGATGGTTCAGGATGAGAGACTGGGGGTGCTGAAAAGTAGACTGGATAAATGACTTTGAAAAAACAGTGAAAAAAGGCAAGGGCAGGTTTAAAAAACAGAGGAAAGCATGATACATGAATGGAGGACATTTCAAAGCTATGATTGCATAACAATGGCTTGGGTAGGTTAAACAGGTAAATAATGTTCTCCACAAAAGTTGAGACATAACTTTAAATGAGTACAACCACAACATAAAAAAGCACAAAGCTTTTATAGAGAAGTGATTCTGTCATCTCTCTCTCTGTCTCTCTCTCCTTGAAACTTTTTTTTATGATGGATTTGATTCCCTGCTCTATTTTCCCTGCAATCTGCAGCTAGGAGTGGAACACTTTGTAGTAGCAGGTGCTTTCTTTGCCAAGCATGCATGAGGAAGAGGAGCTGTTCAAAAGATGTAGTGCTGAAGGGATCAACTGACAAACAGAGGTGGAGAGGCAAGAGGTTGTTTGTTAAGATGATGCCACTTTCATCTTTACCCAGGTGTACCCTCTTTAATGAACATTTTATTAATTGAGAGTGCTGATGGCAGGCTAGACTAGATAGATGAAAGGAGAACTTTATAAATCCTTATAGATTTGATTGCTTGGTAATAACCTTCTGCAGCTAAACCTAGGTAACTGTGCTTAGTAAATGGGTTTGTATATTGGAGCAGGAATTGATATAACCAAGAGCACCTTGCTGAAGGTGTCCTGGAGGACATCTCCATTAGGCAGGAGATAAAAAAGAGCAAGATGGTAATTTTTTTGGTGTAATATGCAGACTTATTGCTGAATGCACATATAGTTCTACTTGACAAGTTTCCTCAGGATTTTGTAAATGGCAGTGATTTAACTTTTCAAACAATAGTGCTATATTAAACAGTTTGGTATGAAAAGCCACAGTTTTGTAATCAGTGAAGAATAGAGATGGGCACAAACAGGAAAAATGTGGTTTGTGTCAGTTTGTGGTTCATGGCTGAACCATGAACTGAACCACAAACCAAATTGAACTGGGAGGTTTGTTCATGAACTGGTTTGTGGTTCGTGGCCCCACAAACCCCATCGAAAAGGACCACAATCCCTTTCAAAAGGGTTTGCAGAAAGCCCTAAAAAACAGCTGAGCAGCAGGGAGCAGCCTTGTTTCTGAGTCTTCTGACCTACAAACATCTTTCCTGAGACAAAGTTAAGTGGGAGTGGTTTGGTGGAACCATTTCTAGAGTGCTTTGACTCTGAAAGATTCCATGGTCTCAGCTGCAAAGTTGCAAGATAGGTGCTAGTGTGTGCTACATAATTTTCACTATTTTTGATGCCTGCCAAATGGAGAATTCTATGACACCGTATTTCAAAACCAAAAGCCCCAGTCCATAGATATATGTATACAGGTGGTTGGTTCTGGCAGTGTTAACAGGGGAGATCACCTGCATAAAAGAGACTTGGGTTCAGTCTTTACAATTGTATAAAGCTGAATGATGTATGTGAGTCTGATGCTGAGTCCAGCAGCAAGAGATGCCTATGCTGAATGTGGAAATCCGGCTATTGAAACCACACATATAGCTTTCAGTGTTAATCAGTTCCTGGCATCCCTCTATGGGCCATGAAAGTCTGGAGTAGCCCAGCACATGAAAATAAAAGTACAGCGAATATAGTTGTGCAAACAAATAATCAGAATACTCTGTCATGCTGTACAAATAGGACTTGAGACTACTGTCTTCTTATACAATTCTAGTTACAACCATAAATGATACACATACCAAATGGTTTTGCCACCATGCATAAATGACAACTGCACCAGTGGAATAGTGACCTAATAGTCCTTGAAAGTACAAGTCTCTCTTTCCTTGAAAGTACAAGTTTCTCTTCAGAATGATGTGGTCACCAGCTCATGATGCAGAGAAGAGTTTCTAAAAGAAAACACACAGTAGATGGCATGAACTCAAAACTAGCTGTAGCACAAACCAAAGGAGCGGCGACGGCACGCCTAGGTTGCTTTGCCATTTCTTAGGGCTTCATCAGGCCACTTTTCTTAGTGAACCCAGCTCTGGCAAGGTTCAAAATGACATGAAGTCTACAAGTATGTTCCAAAGAGCTAGGAATCAATACGTCACTATTCAACTGGTGCAGATGTCATTTATGCATGGTGGCAAAACCATTTGTTATGTGTATCATTTATGGTTGTAAGTTGGAGTAGCCCAGCAGCAGCTAGTCAAAGGGGGTGGGAGAACAAGGAGAAGAGGAGAGAAAGGGGAGGGTGCAGTGTGCCCCATCCCTTGCTTACCCACTTGGCCAAGTCAGTGACAATTGGACACCCCCTCCACAGGTCACAAGTGACATTAACCACAAATAAGCAAAAAAAAAATAAATGTGGGCTTTGGTTGTAGATGTAGAATGCATACACAAAAATAGACTGGAGAAAAAAGAATAGTGCAGAGGGCAGGGACAGGGCAGGTGTATCAGGATATTGGGTGATCCTCTAGTGTTGAAGTCTTTTGTTATTGGGAACAATTTGCCCTTCCTCTTCTTCCCAGAAATTTCCCAATGCCTTTGCTGCCCCCAGTTGCCTTTATGAGGCTCCCCAAGTTTCAGATCCACTTGTCACTGTAAAAGGGGGTGCTTATTAAAGCAACTAAGTCCAAAATAAGAAGGAGACCCTACTATCCAAGGGGGTCTCAGCTGGACTTTCCTGGACAGAAAAGAAATGGCCGCTGTGGTGCATGCCCTGCTTACATCCAGATTAGACTACTGCAATGTACTGTACATGAGGCTGCCCTTGAAAAGTGTTCAGAAACTTCAATTTGTACAGAATGCTGCCTCCAAGACGTTGACTGGAGTGGGTCGTAGGAACCATATCACTCCAGTCCTGGCCCACCTACACTGCTTCCAGTTTGTTTCTGGGAAAAATTCAAGGTGCTAGTTGACCTTTAAACCTTAGGGACAAACATACCTGATGGACCTCCTAATCCCTTATGAACCCACCTGATCAATTATGGTAATCTTCAGAGGTCCTGCTTTGGGTGCCCCCACCTAGGAGAAGGCCTTCTTGGTCATGGTACTAAAACTGTGGAACTCTATCCCCAGGGAGATTTGTCTGTCCCCTTCTATTGCTGTCTTCCACCAGTGGGTGAAGACTTTCTTGTGTGTGTGTGTGTGTGTGTTTTGCATTCCCTCAGTAATCCTTCCTTCCAATGTGTTTGTGTTTTATGGGTACTTTAACTGTTTTGTATATATTAGAGCTCTGTTTTTTTAACTTTTTAAAAGGTGTTTTAATGATATATGGGAGGGAGGTTGATTTTAATGGCTTTGTGATGTAATTTTATCATGTAATTGTGAGATGCCTTGGTGGCCTTGTAAGGGCAGAAAGGTGGCATATAAATCTTGTAAATAATAATTATAAATAAAAATAAAATAACTGCCATGTAAGGCCATTATTTTTAAATATATATTGCTGATGGAAGAGGCTGAGATTGCATAAATAGTGGTTTCCTTAAAGTCATATGGAGAGACTGTGGTTAAAATAAGATTTGAACTGGAGATTAATTCTTAACCAGCTAGTTCTCTGAATTTACTGAAACACATTCATTACTAAATAAATGATGTCTAGAGGGAGCAAATGTGAAAACATCAATAAATGAGGATAAAAAGACTTTTCTTCTCAAATGCGGCGTAGCTTTGAAAAAGAGCCTGATTCCACAGGATGTGTCCAACAGTTTCCTGAAGAAGAGATGTTTAACCAATTTGGTGTGCACAGAATTCTTCTGTAAGGAGCTTCCATAGATAGAAGAGGGAAACAAAGTCCCTACTCAGTCTGAGCTGAGAAATTAGCATACCCGGGAAATCAGCAGCTTCCTGAGCAATTTGCATACAGCTGTTTACAATCATCCCATAAAATGTTGCTGCTACCAGATATAACCCTGCCAAAAATATTACCAGAATATTAAGGCAATTGTTGGTGAAGTCTTTAAAGGAAAAACCATCAAAAATAGATGGACCCCTTAGAATCACCTTGTCTCACAGAACTTCTCCAGATTTAATTTTACATAATTTATTTTTAAAGGCACATGTATAATTGTGTTGATCCACAAGAATTCCAAAAATTGGCAGCAAATGTTAATTCCTTGAAGCTACAATTCTTGGCAAACGAGAGTCTTTGTAATCACAACAAAACCCCATCTGGGCCATGAGCTGAAGCAACGTCTTCATTGATGATTTGAATAGAATTACTTTCTCACTGGAATGGACTACACTGAAACCTAATCCTAAAGTATATATGGATGTATAGTTGTATGATCACAAAACCTGACCTGAATTGTATCCTGTCTTGCATATAATTAACATGAGAACAAAGTTGGAGTCCAGTGACACCTTTAAGACCAAGAAAGTTTTATTCAAGGTATACACTTTCATGTGCATGCACACTTCTCCAGAAACTTTATTCCTCTATTTCAGACCAACTCTGCTAACCACCTGAATCTATAATTAACATAAGTAAACCATCTACAATAATTTGTGACATTTGCAGTGCAATCCTAAACAGGGTTTGTATCTCCCTAAATCCACTGACTGTTGGTGACAAAAGCATTCAGATCTTTCCATGAGTCTGCTGTCTTGCTGCCTGATTTTGAGTTTCCTGGAAAGTGTGATGGAAAGCAAAGGAACAAAGTTGTTCAGCACATGCATACCTGGAAGTTACATTGTTTCATCAGAAGAATCTGCTTTTGTTCCCACTGAGGAAGATCCAGGCATGGTATTTCCACCTTCCACTAGCCATTCAGACATTTATATGGTTTTTTGATTCTATATAAATATGTCCTATTTGCATGATTTGCACCCTTGGGACCAAAGTATACTTATACTTACTGACAGCCAGGCAGGTATGCACAAATTGGGCGGGGGGATAGTTGCAGAGATCAGCCTTTCCCTGACACCGTGTTTGAGCTGCAGGATTTGAAAGGTGCAAATACCTTACTCATTCTAGCTGGTAGTCACTGGGAAGGAATGCACAACTGGGGGAGGGCAGATGTCAAGGCCTTTTCATCCCCTACATGAAAGGCAGTGTGCCCAGTTTGCATACTGGGGAAGGTAACTTGGAGGCAGAGTCTTCATTCCCCCAACAGTACACTCACATACACAGATATGCATGCATCCACACATGTCAGGTGAGTCATAAAAGATCAATGGTGAGGAAGGACCTGATCTTGGTTGTAAACCTGCACTTGGTCTGTGCATGCTTACATGCATTTTGCGTATTTGTGTGCAGGTGAAGCATGTCCCTCTTCTTCATGTTACCACCCCAAGTTAGAAATCCAGCCTCCCATATTACTGGTGGCCTGGGGAATACTAGTAAAGGCTGCCTCTGAGTATGTGCGAAGGAATGAGTTTCCCAGTTACTTCACCCCTTTGCCTGTGAGTACATATCTAAGCATGAGTGAGAGATTAAGGCAGGTGAGGAAGACTTTGTATCACAATCTGCTCTCTTAAGCAGCAAACTATTGCTACAAATAAAGCCAGAGCATAAAACAGGGAAAATATTATCCATCCTACTGGTCTAAGCTGAACTTAACAGTACAGAAGAGTTAACGCCTAAATCCCCTTGGATGCCCATGGAACAAATCCATACCCTGATCGCCACCTGTTCCATGCAGGGGAATCCGATCTCCAGAATTTGAACAAAAACGAATGGATGTTATCAATCTTTTACCCCTTCCTGTCTTTCCTAGCAGGAAGCTTCTACTCAATCCAGACTTAGAAAACTCATCTCCATGTGAGAAAATGAGCCCCAATCTCTCAGCCAACCCAGGTTACATGCCCCAGTCATCTCAATATGCAGATCATGTTTTATAACAGCTAACCATCTTGCCCTCCATGGCGGGTAGAGCAAATCATTATCTGTCTGCAGAAACACATCTCCACAAACCACAAAAATGCAGTTTGGTTTGTGGTTTGCAGGCAGACCACGAACCAAACCATGAACCCCACAAACCTAGTTGGCTTGCATATGAACTGAACTGGGTTCATGGCGTTTGTGCTGAAACAGCTGAGTTGCAGGCAGCCTTCCTCTGAAACTCAGTTGTTTTGGGCTCTAAACACCTGAGCCTCAGAGGCAGCTTGCAGCTCAGCTGTTCAAAGGGGCTTTCTTGGGCAGAAAGCTCCTTTAAACAGCTGAGGCATGCAGAGCAGTTTGCTCCGTACAGATTAGCCTTTTAAAAGGGCTTTCTTGGGAAGCCAGCCCCTAGGGCTGGCTGCAAAAGAAAGCTCCCTTAAATGGCCAAGCTCCATGGAGGAAACTCCATGTGGCTCAGCCCCAGTCAGCTGCAGACTCTGAGCCATTTAAAACCCTGCTTACTGCTCCCTGTGGCTCTCAGCCATTTAAACCAAACAGCTGAGCGGTGTGGAGCCTCCCCCCATGGCTCATCTGTTTTTTTCATGAACTGCCATGAACTGCATCAAAATTTGTAAAAGTTTGTGACAGTTCTTCAGTTTGTGAACATTGCTTTATGAACCACAAACCAGCCAACATTTGTGATGAACTTTCATTCATCGTCCCATTTGTGGCCATCCCTATATGTCTCTTCTCTCTCTCGCTCTCTGACCCCTTGAAGTATTATATGGCTGTCTTCCCTGGGAAACCAAGTGGCTGTCAGGATCCCAGGAACTTCCTGGTGCAGTTCAAAGCACCTTACATCTACAGAGCATGGCAATTTCCACTGACATAGGCTCTGCAATCTCCCTTGATATTGTACAACTCATATTAAAAGAGTCACAACTTTTCTTTGATACAAATTGCCCCCCCAGTTGTTATAGACTCCAAAAGGAGGAAAGGCAAACAAACTTATGTTGTTTTAGAACAAAAATGGGAGGATGAACAATCTGTTTTTAAACAAAGCTGCAGTATGTGAGGAAGAGGAGAGATCACTCCTACCTCCTGCAAACATTTTTCTATTAGACAGGCTCCTATAGGGGAAGTGAACCAGATTGGTAGAAAAGTATAGTCAGGGCCAGCATGGGATGGCTTCTGCTAGATGAAAATCCTCTTATGTCAGAGGAAAGCTCTTTTTACCAGGAAATTGCCACTGCCAGTGGAACCCTTTAGCCTCCCTTGCTTTATCTTCATAACACCTTTGTAAGGCAGGTTAAACTGAAAGATGGCCATAGTTCAGTAAGTCTGGATCAAGATTTGGACCTGGGTTTCCCTTGTCAAAGACAATACTCCTAAGCAGGCTCTACTCAGAATGCAACCCAAGTCTATTCAATTGGCTTTACTCTCCAGAAAGTGCTCTTAAGATGACTCTGTAAGTCTAGCACTCTAGACATCACACCACACTTCCAATAGGCATTACACTGCACTCTTCTCATGCTGTATTTGGGGGACATAGATGGATGCACTTCATGACAGAAGTGCTGGCCCACTGAAGCAGGAAAATTTATGCTTGATACGGATAGCTGAATAGGCTTCAAGGCATAGATACTGCTGATTTCTGTGTAAGGAACAAGTCGAAGGCAGCTTCATGCATTCTTGGAATTGTAAATGAGCATCCCAGAAATATTTCACACTGAGATTTATCTCCAGACATAAAGAGTGAGAAGTGACCTGAGGAGTGAATAGACATTTTGTTCTTAGCACTGCAAACTGAGACTTGTAGTATTACTATTGGATTATTATTGGATGCCTATAAGACCGTTGATCTTCTTAACTTTTAATACTTGTTTCATGTTTTGCTGCAGATTAGTTTACAGTATATCGAATGGGCCAAGATATTGCACCACCACCTTAAATCACAGGTCACTGTGATGGGTATGACACTGGAAAATTAGCATTTACAGGGAGAGTCCAATCAGGAATGTTGGCATTACTTTACAAGACTTTTCCGTCTTGTAGATGAATCCCTTATTACTTGCATAAAACCGTATATACAAAGTTTGGGGGGGGATTGTTAGAAAGTTATATAAACTGCAATTATACTCAAGCAATATATCAAAAGCACTAAGTTTATAGCACCACCATAAGAACTTTTAGTCAAAAACAAGTTAAACAGAATTCAGGGGTTTTTTTTGTCTCTCTCAAATGCATGGGATTTCACCATTAATATTAGGATTTTCTTCTTTATTGGGTTACCAGAGAAAAATGAAAGAAATCAGAATTTATTAGGGATGTACAGAAGAATGTGGATAGCAGTCGATGGCTGTTTTTCAAGTTCCTGGATTACAGAAAAGATATTTAGGCATATCTGTGACAGCAGATTTTAATAGACAGTCTATACTGAATCTTGTTCTACTAAAGAAATATATACAAGCAGATTTTGAAAGATGGAATACACTTTCATTCTCTTGGTAAGATTTTAAAAATTGCTAAAGTGACTGTGGTGCCTATAAGTTTGTGCTTTATGTGGGTTGCCAATAGTGTTGCCAGGCTGCAGCCTACAACTCCTGAAAGCATTTGAAGGGTGAGGAGAAGCACACTAGCATCACACTAACATGCTGATGCAACTTCTGGTGAAAACCAGAAGTGACATCATGATATCGGGAGGGGGGTACACTCTAGGATTTTCAACTCTACAGGGTTTTTTTTTTTTTTTGCTGGAAGTGATCTTTAGATGAGCTGAGGGAAACTTACTTGAGCTGAGGCTTCACGAGTGAATATAGGACCAACACAATGGAAGCATGTCCTGGGGACAATTCAGTCTATACCTTCACAAATCTGTGTGATCTGTCACTTGAATATTGATAACATAAGAAAGAGATAACAACACTGAGTTGTTTCTTATGGGATTTCCTGTCATAGTACTGGTGTGATAGGAAGCATTTGATTTTTTAAAAAATGTTCTCTGTTTTCCCCCCCACAATAATAATGAAAGAGTTTCTTATAGTCTGGGATTAAGTGGGTAGCAGCAAGTATGGTTATGCCATATGTTTTTTCCCTGTAGAAATATAAACAATATACTATTATCCAATATTACTTACATTACACTTTATCATTTATATTTATTTAATTTTATTTATACCCCACCAATGGGAATCCAAAGTGTCTTACATTGGGAGGCGCTGTGGCTCAGTGGTAGAGCATCTGCTTGTCATGCAGAAAGTCCCAAATTCAATCCCTGGCATCTCCAGTTAAAAGGACCAGGCAGGAGGTGATGTAAAGATGTCTGCCTGAGACCCTGGACAGCCCCTGCCAGTCTGAGTAGACAATGCTTTGGTGGACCAAGGGTCTGACTCAGCATAAGGCAGCTTCATGTGTTCTTCTCCATTCTATTTTATCCTCACAAAATCCCTGAGATGTAGGCTAGGCTGACATTGCATGACTGGCCCAAGGTCACCCAGCAAGCTTCCATGCCAGAGTGGGGTTTAGAAATGAGGTCTCCCAGATCCTAGTTTGACATGCTAATCACGACACCATATTGGATCTGTAGGTAATATAAGGCAAAGGTATCCTCCAGATACGAAGAATTGAAAAAAACCAAATTTGCAAAACAGTTGTGCCGTTCAGGCAAGAAAATGTAGAGTGTTTTTTGAGAAATGTCAGGATTCTGTTTTGGGTTCAGCAAGTTTTTTAACATCCATTCACCGTAGAGAGATTTCTTCTTTAGCACTAGGGATAAAAGAAAGCACTTGTTAGATGATAATAGAAAAGTGATGATTCAATTTGTAAAATGTGTTAATTTATAAAATCAATTTGCCTATATCCACTTGATACAAAGAAAAAAGCCATTAAGACGTTAATTAAAAAGAGCCTATTCATTCCCAAGATTTACATTGCACGATATGCAGATGAAAAACAAACGTCTCAATCTCACTGCACCCTCTGTTGTAAGAATAACAATTTATAGTACGTTATAAAGGAAATACCCAAATGTTTGCTATAAACCAATATGAATACATTAGCCCTGCATATGCTCTATGCAACACTCTGAAGGTTACTATGATACATGCCTATCTCCCACATTCCATAACGCACTATATCACTCTATCAGGAAACATAACAACTGCTCTAAAAGCATCTGAGAGATGAGGCTGAAGTAAATATGATTGAAAAGCTGCCAGAGCAGTTCAGTATCATCTCAACTCATCTTTCATTGTATATTTTAGCACTGTTCATCAGAATACAGAACAAATGGTTAAAGAGTATGTCAGCATCACATTCCTTATGGCGAAATCCCTGCAGCTCTCACCTGAATTCAATATGTAAGAAAGAGCCAGGCATCTTGACCCTTCTTTTATAGCCAACACTATGGGTGGGCTCATTTCTTCTAGGAGTGCTCTGGTGTGCATGATGCCCAGTTTATGAATCTGGTTGCAAATAACTTTACATCATGCTGCAATATCAAGGCCAATAATACAGTCCATATGTATAATTGTGCTTCTTCTCCCTGTCACTCTAAACACAAACCTATAACTTTCAGGTGATTTGATGAGTGCCAGACTATGACTGCAGAGACTCCCAGCCATTTGTAACAGTCAGACATGAGTTGGAGGTTCTCCCTGTGTATGGAGTGCCTCTTTTGGATTAACAATATGAACTGCCTGGAAAGGTCTTGAGACAGCAAGAAGAAAGCTGTGGGCTTAACATGCATGGGAAACTATAGGTGCTTAAATACAAATGTTAGAAGTGTCCGAGGTAAAATCAGGGAATTGGAATGCATGGTATTGGGGTGGGGGAATAGACATTGTGGATATTTCAGAAACTTG
Organism: Gekko gecko; assembly: GCA_029375565.1. Lineage (NCBI taxonomy): Eukaryota > Metazoa > Chordata > Lepidosauria > Squamata > Gekkonidae > Gekko > Gekko gecko. The sequence continues at coordinate 44,874,544 of JAPDNY010000009.1, forward strand.
GTGGGATGAGGAAAATCAGTGGGATATGGTGATTCCTGGTTTTAAATTATATTGGAAGGATAGGGGGGAAGGGCTGGAGGTGGGGTGGCCCTGTATGTCAGAGAGGGTATACAGTCCAGTAAGACTGAGAGGGTAAGCGAATTGGATTTAGTTGCTGTAGATTTTCTGAGTTGTGTGGCCATGGTCTTGGCATTGTAGGACCTGACGTTTCACCAGTAGCTGTGACTGGCATCCTCAGAGGTATAACACAGAAAGATGGAGTACTCTCTATGTCAAGGTGAGCAGTAAACTGATAGGCAAGTAATTTATTTCTACCCTGGAAGGTGGGGTAGGGCTGAGTCAAATATCTTGTGTAGTTTTCCAGGCTATGCACATGCTAATGGAGGAGCTTTCCTGAAGAGGTTCTTTTCTCTATGGATTGTTTCCTGAGGAGGTTTGAGGAGGTTCTCTTGTGTGTGGAATGGCTATTGAAACTCTAATCTTATCTGTAGTGCTATTGCCAGCTGTAGAGCATTTTGTGTTTTTCAGGACAGGAAACCATGCCCTATTTAGTTTTAAACTCTCTTCTTTCCTGTTGAAATTGTGTTTATGTTTATGAATTTCAATGACTTCCCTGTGTAATCTGACATGGTAATTGGAAATGTTGTCCAGTCTTTCAGTGTCTTGGAACAAAATGCTGTGTCCTGGACTCCATGTTCACACCCACTCAACTGGGGTGTGTGGTTACAACACATAGCAAGGCCAAGGCCCTGCCCCCCCATTCGATCCCACATGGGAACAGAAATTTGCCTCCGCTCTTTCCCCTGAGGACAAAGTGGAACTGAACAACGAAGGGGGGGTGGAGGAACAGGCAAATGGCTGTTGGTACCGAGACTCGAAACTGTTTGTGCCACGATTTCTGTGGGGAGAAATCATGTCACTGGCACACGGTTCTAAACTAGCTGGACATTGGGGTTTTGTTAAGTCTTTACAGTTTCTCCAAAGTCAGTTTTGGTGGCCAGGCATGAGGTGAGATCTCTCCCTGTTCGTTCAGTCTTGCCAGACATGCTTAATGAGTAAACCTCAGCCGGGGAAACTTCCTGGCCTTCTGCACCCCCTCCCCACCCCAGCTCAACTATGGGAGGTGATCTCTATGGACTTTATCACTGATTTGCCTCCAAGCAAGGGGAAAACAGTGATTTGGGTGGTGGATCTGTTCTCCAAGCAGGCTCACTTTGTCCCCTTTAAGACTATATCTTCGGCAAAGGGGGTGGCTAAAGCTTTTATGCACCAAGTATTCAAACTGCATACACTGCTGCAACCACAGCTCGCAATTTGTTTCCCACTTTTGGAGCAAACTAATGAAACTTCTAGGGGTTGAGCACAGGCTAAGCAGTGCCTATCACCCAGAGACTGATGGACAAACTGAGTGGGTGAATCAAACCCTGGAGTAATACCTACATTATTTCACTAACTTCCAACAAGATGATTGGGAAGGGTTGTTGCCTCTGGCTGAATTTTGCTACAATAACACTTGTCACTCATCTACAGGTGTCTCTCTGTTCATGGCAGTCCACAGGTATGAGGTCTCCCCTCTCCCATCCCTGAATGCTACAGAATTGCCTTCGGGAGAGGCGGGGGAATGGTGCAAGTGCTTGCAGGAGGCTTGGCCAATTCTTTGCAAAACTTTGGAGGCTGCTAAACAGGATTACAAAGCCCAGGCTGACAAAAAGAGGGATAAAGGGTGGGATCCCAAACCAGGAGACTCTGTTTATGTCTCCACACAGAACATTAAGGACTCCAACCCAGCTGGAAACTGGGCTGGAAGTTTGTGGGGCCATATCCAATCAAACATATGATCAGTGAAGTGACTGCTGAACTTGTGTTGCCCAAATCATTGAAATCTTTACATTCTGTGTTTCAGGTTATTATGGCATGATCCCGGGGCAAATGTTTGGTGTCCGCAACCAGCTGTACCCCCCCCCCCATGGTTCATGGAGAACCGCATTACAAAGTGGCTGACATCTTGGACTCTAAGCTTTCTCGAAATAAACTGTATTATCTTGTTGAATGGGTGGATTTTGGGCCACAGCATCGGGAGTGGGTCAGGGTCGATCACATCGATGCCCCCCGGCTCATCTGGAACTTCCATCAAAGTTACCCGGGGAAACCTGGGGGGGTGACTTTTGGGGAGGGCAAGATGTCAGGTACCCTGCCATTGTAAAATAGAAGGAGGCATTCATTCAGCTGTTGGAATATGAGAGGGTTTGGAACCTCTAGTCTCTCACTGATTTAGTAGTGTCTGTTTTGTATCTTATCAACTTTGCCTGACCTTGGGTCTCATGTCGCTGCCATCCTGGTGCTGGGAATTTACTCATCTGGGTTATTTTCTAAAACATTTGCTTTGGGGTTTTTGCACATGCACACAAGGTAGCTATTGGCTTAGGGGGTGGGGGGGGTATTTGAATGGGCTATAACTTAGACTGCTTGCTATTTCGAAGTATCACTGACAAAAAGCATGTACTTCACCTTCAGCGTTGTCTTGCAATAAACACTATCTTCTGAAGCAGCCTGGTGTTTGACTGACTATCTGAGGGAACTGATAATGGAAACTGAGGAGAATCTGCTACCTATGATGGTTGCACAGGTTGGAAACTCCATACTAAACTTGTGTGATCTGTAACATGTAATTCAGCTATAGTTTAAGCGATAACATAAAGCTGTTATTGGGACAAAACAGAGGAGGGGATAGCCCAGATCAGAGGCAAGAATCAAGGCAAGGAAGGGTCCATTCTCACTTTATGAAAGAGATCTGCTGATTGAGGATCTGAGATCACTGTTTATATTTATTAGTTAATTGCATTTTAAGACAGCTGGGGAGTGGGATGGGCAGTCCCTTCATTTCAGTGCCAAGCTGGATAATCCTCAAAGAGGGGGAATGGGCTGGTGTGGAGATTAATTTATTTATTTGATAATTTCTTTCTTTTTTTAAAAAAAATGTGTTTATTGAGTTTTCAAAAGCTTTATAGTAAGCAACATAAATATTTTATATGTTACATATGACTATATGACCAAGACTTAGCCTAACTTACTAGAAACTACTTAACATAAAGCCTTCAACTTTGTCATTTGGAAGGGAGTGATTCTTTGAGTTGTCTTGTGCATTTGGAGTCTACTTCTTTATTCGTTCTAAGATTTTTTGCAGTGTGGGTATTCTACAGGTATAACCAATTATGATATATTTGTCTTGTTGGAAGTATATCATTTGTTGCCATATAATCTAGAACTGGGGCCCATAACTGAACAAATTTAGAGTAAGTTGGGATATTCCTGTCGTTCGCTCTGTTCAGTGAGTCTGTAATTTTAGCTATTATGAATTGATCCCATATCTTTTCTTGCCAAGTTGATAGGATTGGCAGTGTTGGTGATTTCCAGGCTGCTGCTGATCATTTCTAACCTGCCTCTCACCAAAAGACTGGTTCCTGGGGCAGCTAACATCATCTTCAGTGAAACTGAAATCACCATCCTAATTATGTTCCTAAAATAATTAAAATCGCAGACAAATAACTCACAACAAGTGACACAGAAATTGGTGTTAAATGGCAACAGTAAAAATGGGAACCCTAGAATTAAAAGTGATACTATAGAAGGGAAATCCTCCTCCCCCCAAAAAATAATCACCTAAATGTCTGGGAGAACACAGTTTTGGAACACTTACCTGGCACTGACAAGGCAACAAATCTTATGCTTTACTTCTCTGTTCTCCCTCTTTTCTTTGTAACATATTTCACCCAGCAAGGCTTTAATAGTGGAAGCCAGGCCAGGTGGAAGAAAAATGGTGAAATCAAGCAAGCACAGTGAAGTAAGGCCGGGATAATATCCCCATATGCTCTGTTTTTGTAACACACACATAAACTTACTTTTTGAGTAGAGTGGCCAGCTCTGGATTGGGTAATTCGTGGAGATTTTGAGATGCAGCCTGGGGAGAGCAGAGTTCCGGGGGGGGGGGTTACTCAGCAAGATTGTACTCTCTCTCTGATGGCAACTCTAGAAGATGGGAAAATTACACACCACTGGTTGTGGAATTTGTTATTGTGATGGGATGTGCAAGCAACACATCTGTCTCTTTCTGTCAATCTGAACAACACCACAGCTCACCATAGCATATTCAGTTACCTTTTCCATTATATCCTTACATCAACTCCATAAGGTAGGTTAGGTTGAAAGAGGGTGATCATCACCCATTGAGCTCCATGGCTGAGGGGGGGTTTGAATTCAGAGCTCCATAGTCTAAGTCTGGTGTTCTAACCAGTAAATAGCACTGGCTGACTATTAGATAACTGGAAATATTATATTTTTACTAACCCATTCAAATGTGACAGGAATTGGCATTTCAAAGAGATTGGCAGTATAACGATTCCCCCCAGCTTCTCTTTTTCTTTAGCTGGGCAGTCCCTTTTTCTTATTATTTTCTTTTCTTTGCTATTTGTTCTACCTAGTTGTTTAAATGTACATAGATGTATGCTGACACAGTCTAGGGTACTGAGGAACAGACAAAATCCTTTGTTTGTGTATGTCAGATTATGGCAGAAGAGTTTTAAAAACTGCTTTCACGTTTGTGGGGAAATAGGTATCAGGTTTAAACTTGGCAGGTGAACAGGCAATAGGAACAAGGTAACTTTGTATAATTATAAACAATAGATAGTTTGTACAAACAAATAGCTATTTGGTTCTACAGACAAGTCTTTAAAACTGTAGAGAGAGATCTCTTGGCAGTCACTGCTTAAATAAACAAGCATAAGAGGTTTTCCGGTTTTGGTGCTCACTATGTCAGTCACGTGGAGCTGCGGTGGCTCAAGTGGTTAAGACGCTGAACTGCAGGCTGTGGAAGGTCAGTAGTTCAGCAGTTCAAGACCCGAGAGTGCCGCATGACGGAGTGAGCTCCCGTCTCTAGTTCCAGCTCCTGCCAACCTAGCAGTTCGAAAGCAAGAAATTGCAAATAGATCAATAGGTACCAATTTGGTGGGAAGGTAACAGCATTCCGTGCACCTTGGTGTTTAGTCATGCCAGCCACATGACCACGGAAACATCTTCGGACAGCGCTGGCTCTTTGGCTTTGAAACGGAGATGAGCACCGCAACCCTAGAGTCGGATTCGACTGGCTTTCGAGCAAGGGAAACCTTTACCTTTACCTTATGTCAGTCACTCTCCCACGGATCTCCCGGGAGGCGATTGTCAGAACCTGTGGCTAGGAGGGGGTGTGATTGTCTGCACTCCCCACAGAGCTCTGGGAATGAGCTCTAAGCCATGGGGTGCTAGAAGGCTCCCCCTCCGGTGACCATACTGGTGAGGGGGGGCATCCTTGCCCCGACGGTCCTCCTACGGAGTTTCCTGAAAGAACTAGAAGCGCACACCAGATCAAGCCTGGGTGATCTAGCCATTTGACATGCAAAGCGAGGTGAATCCACATTGCCAATGAACTGTGAGTTAAGTCTAAGTGAGAACATCAAGAAATAATAAAACCAGAAAGCCACCACACGGGAAGCAAGGGGGGAGGGGACTCTCCCCCAAGAAGATAAATAAAAGAGAACTTTGCTATTATGTGTGGGGGGGTGCTTTTGAAGCGATTAGGACTGGAATAAAAGACTTTTAAGAACTTACCAAGTGTTTTGAGGGCTTGAGAGACTTTGATAACTTTTGTTGAAAAGTAAACATCCTCATAAAAATGGCACCTCTGATGAAGGAGGAGGAAAGGGAGACAATAGTGAAAGCTAAGTCTGCTGGAAGTGCCAGCCCAGCAAGTGTTCTGCCTAGACAGGACACAACTCCTGATCTGCAAAGGATTTTAAATGAAGCACTGTGCCCGCTGCTGGAGCAGGTGACAGAAATAAACTGAAAGCTGGACACACAGCAGGCTCAAGTCAATGGAAATACTAAGAAGATTGACCAATATGAGCAGGAACTTAAAGAAGTCAACGCCAATGCCAAGAAGCTGCAAACACAAATGCAGACAATGGTGAAGAAGTATCTAGAAGATGAGTCTCAACTACTACAGCTACAAATGGAAAGGGCAAGGTATGTCCTGAGATTTCAGGGGATTCCTGAGGAAAAAGGGGAGAACCTCATGCAGATGATGAGTAAAGCCCTGGGGTAAATGGCAGACATGAAAGCGGAGAATCTGCAAAGTGACATAGATACAGTCTTTAGATCATACACAGAATTTATAAGAAAAAATGATCTGCTGGGAGAAGTGATGGTGAGGTTCTCCAGAAGAAGAGTGAGAGATCAAATTCTCAAAGTGGCTAACAGAGTTACCCTGAAAATCAAGGGCAAAGAGGTAAAGGTTTTAAAAGACATTCCATTTGAAGTAAGGAGGAAAAGACGCAAATATAAAGACTTGATCTTATTTTTACAAAAGAAGCAAATTGCCTACAGATGGATACTACCTGAAGGAGTCATCTTTAAGTTTGTCAATAGAAAGGAGAAAATTGACTCTGTTGAGAAGGCAAGAGAATTCTTGCTCCTTCATAGTTGTCCAGCAGATGGGGAAGAAGGAGAAGAAGGGGACAGTTCCAAGGAGGGGTGTGGGGATGGAGCAGAGCCATCATCTGGTGAAGAATCAGACTCTAAGTTGGGGGCTGCAACCCCCAAAGTGGGCTACAAATTGAGGAAGAAGAGGGATAAGAAGTGATTTGTTATCATAACTCTGAAGTTCTAAAAAATGTATAAATTATATTGTCTTAAGTTTTTTATGAAGTCACAGTAGATGTGGACTACAGATTTGAAATTTATAGAAGATGACCATGTTCACTGGTCTAACGTGAAGTTTAAGCAGTTTAAATATGTAATCTTGTTAAAGTAGTTTCTATGACACCCATTCTTGGGTTTTTAGAGGTACCTTTTCTTTTTTCCCTTAGTGTGTAGACCCTTCCCCTATTTCTTATGTAGTATTTTAGTTTTAGAAATTGCAATAAAAAATTCCCCTTCGTGGGGCCCAAAATAAATAAATAAATAAACAAGCATAAGCTTCTTTGTCTCAAAATTACTTAAGTCTGTGAAGGCAGGAACATTCACACAAGTTCCAGTTTTCCTTCTTAAATCCTTGACAGGAGTCAGCCTCTTTTACTAGGAGCTATTTCCCTCAGGAAGGTCTACTAGTCCCTCTTCCTTATTTCAGGATCCTCTCTCAATCCTTGACTCTGCTTAACTGAACTAACAGCTGTTCTCAACTGCCACTCTCAACTGTAGAATTCCATTTGAATCCCCTGTTACTCAAGGTTCTCAGACCAGGTTAAAGCATTAACCATTCACTGTCCATTAAAGGCAGGAAGCTCACTTCTGATTTTTTTGTGTTGACAGATATCGTGATTAAGATTGACTGGAGCCTCAGCGTTGCTCTAATAATGCGTAAATTCTGATGGCTTTTGGTTATAATGCAGATTTTGTGAAACGTAAAACTTAAACAACTTACAGCCTAACCTATATGCATTTGTTGGCACGTCCCACTGAATGTATCAAAAATGAGTCTTGAATAAATGTGCACAGGGTTGCAACCATACAATCCCATTATCAGTGAGAATGGCAATGCCAGTGTTTCTTATTAGCATGAATGTTCAACAAATTAGGATTGTGGGAATCAATCTTCCATTTTTTAGGGAAAAAAATCACTGCAATATCATCACTATTTATTATGATCAAAAGATCAGCCAACAGCAGTTTAAGAGCACAGTTTACATACAAACAACAATATGCTTGTGATTATTCTTAACATTTCTTTATTTATTGTCCTCCTTTCTCTCCACAATTACCAGCATTGTTTCAGAAAGTTATCTTCAGAGTTTTTCTATTAGAGTGCATCCACATAATGAAGATTCTTCATTTTACAGTCACTATTGCTGTGAATGCAGAGGCATGTGCATTGGCCACTGAATTCCACATGTTAGTTTTTAGTGCACTTTCCTCCATCAGCTGCCATTTCCCATGCATTCCCTGACACCACCATTGGAGAACTTGTTTTGAAAGAAAAAGGTAATTGGTATAGCTATAGTGTCATGGTGCTATACTGTTTTTTTAAGGTGCCCGGTGGTACAGCAAAGAAGATGGCAGCTGTGAGGAGCTGATGGAAAGAAAATGGTGCCAAAGAGACAGGACCTCTAACAGTGCATCTCTTCCCCTTCCAATAGTATCATAATAAACTTAGACTGTGTTCTTCTTTCTAAAAACCTGCAAGAAAATTAGGTTTAGGAAAGAGTGTCCTGAGGAAGAGAAACTGATGGCTGGAGAATGGTTATAGCATAAATGTGTGTGTGTTTTAAAGCACTCCAGTTGGTAAGCTGAACTGGAGAAAAAACTTCTGTGTGAAAGCAGCTCCAATCTTAGATAGGTCTGGTGGCTCTTATTGGAACAAAAATTAAAACCTCAAGACCTGAGAGTCCAAGCAGTATTTTAAAAGGGGTGTGTGTGTGTGTGTGATAACGATCGGCACAAACTGGCTCAAAAGCCAAAAATTTGGGCCAAACTTGGGTTGGTTCAGAGCTGTGGAAATGATGCTCAGGGAAGGCACCTTCCCCAAACATTTGCTGGACTTTTGGCTGGTTCGGTTTGGCTGTTTGGGACCAGCCACTTAAACCTTGGCTTTGCTCCCCCCACTGTGAAGAGGGGAACTGAAGGGTGAAATGGCTCACAGCCATTTGGATCTGATAGCTGAGTGGGTCCACCACTCAGCTGTTAGGTTTAAAATGGATGTGAGGAAGCAAAAGGAAGGGGAAGCAAAACCAAAGGGTTAAATGGTTCACAGCCATTTAAACCTGACAACTGAGCAGCATGGGAGCAAGAGAAAGGGGGAAAAAAAGTCCTCTCCTGGGTGACCCCCCCTTTCTGCTGGTCCTGGAGAGCCACAGCCAGGAGAAAGGGGGAATGGAAGCCCTTTCTTGGGTGATCCCCCTTTTCTCCTGGCCCTGGCAAGGTACAGCCCAGACAAAGGAGGAAGGGAAGTCCCTTCCAGGGTGGTCCCCACCCCCTTTCTCCTGCCTTTGCTCACTGTGGCCAGGAGAAAGGGGGAAAGGAAGTCCACTCCAGGGTGGTCCCAACCCCCTTTCTTCTGGCTCCAGCTCTCCATGGCTTGGAGGAAGGGACAAAGGTATTCCTTTCCCAGGTGATCCCCTCCTTTCTCCTGGCCCCAGCAAGCTGCAGCCCAGATGAAAGAGGAAGGGAAGTTCCTTCCAGGGTGTTTCCTACCCCTTTCTTCTGGTTGTGGCAAGCCATGGTTGGGTGTTCAGTTTGGGCAGGGCCCATTTTGGTAGCTTTGGGGTTCAGTTTGTGGGCTGCCCCAAACCCCGAACCTCCCTTTTTAGGTTCATGCCCATCTCCAAGTGTGTGCCTCTTTGCAGTGTAAATCAACTGCCATTACTGGATAGGAAATGAACAGATATATTTAAAGTTGTTGTTGTTGTTCAGTCGCGCAGTCGAGTCCAACTCTTCACAACCCCATGGGCCAGCTCACGCCAGGCCCTCCTGTCTTCTGCTGTTCTCTGAAGTTTGCTCAATTTTATGTTCGTATATTTAATGTTGTATAAAAGCAGCCAGGACATGAAGAATTGCTTGTTCCTATCTAAAGAGTAAAATTTGCAAGACAAGGAGATCTTCAGACAAAACACTTTGAAAGCTAAGAAATAAACTCTTGCTTATGCAGGCCGCATCCTACCTTTTGACTCTCAAGATTTTGATATGATGTCACCTTGGCTACAAATCCTTGCCTTCCTGCCCTGCTGTAATGTTGCACTTGCTGATTTTGAAGGGTCTTTTTTTTTTTTTTTTGCTTAGTAGTTTTACTGTGAAGCAGCCAGGAGGACAGAGGGCTCTGAGAAAGTCATAAAGGAGAGCCCTGCTTAGAAGATACCATGGATTTTTAATCAGTCACCTTTTGAAATCCTCATTGTAATATGGCTGATGATCAGCAGAGGTGGAGGAAGTGATGGACATATGGCTAATGCCTGAAGTTGTCACTCAGACCGGTACTGTGAGAGGCTAGATCCATGGTAAACCGCTGAAGCACTTCCAGGTCTTGCCCTGCTTCTGGCCATAGGTGGTACAGGAAGAGATGATGGGAGTGGCTTATGCCCACTACTGTCTCCCAGGCTTACAATGCTGCCAGCCAGGTCCCTGAGACATAGGCAGCAGCACCACAAACTGGCTTGCTTGGTTTGAACCAAGCTGTCAGTGTGGGATAGTGCAGTGGGTATGGCTTATGCCTATCATCACCTACCAGATCTTTGTTGATACAGCCAAGGTTCAAGGTGAGGGCCTGAAGAACCAGTAGCACAACCAGGGTTCAGCTTGCTCCCAGCTGTCATGGTATGGAAAGAGGTAATGGACATGGCCGATGTCTGTCATTTCCTCCAAAATATGCACTGTTCTCAGAAGCAAAGCTGACCCTCAGGATAGCATATACCTACATATGCCCTTAGTACCTCTCACACCACTTATTCTACTGGGAAACCTCCAGTAAAGCATGGCAAAAACAAACAAACCTAATGCAAGATCCTACAAAAATAATTTATGTTGAACAGCCCTGTAGCCAGGGAATTTGGGGGGGGGGCACACCAGGGTTCCAAGGGGTCGCCAATTAAGGCAGACTTTCTCTGCCTGTCATAAAACTATCAAAAGACACATGTGGGTGGTGAGCCGCAAGGCAGCAGAAGAGAAAGGAGGAGGGGAATGAGGCAGATTCAAGAAGGGAGGGAGAGATCTAAAGAGGTGTTGGCTGCATCCTTTTCCAGCCCGGCTTTGTTCCTTTGTGCCCAGCCACCATCCTGTCAGGTCTGCTGGGGGTTGGACTGGCATTTGGCAGAGTTTTGTGCCAACCCTGAATGCAGCAGTAAGTGGGGAGGGAGCGGAGGAGGAGGAGGGAGGCCAGCTTGGCCTTCCTGGCCCCCATAGTTTCTGCTGAAAGCCCTCCTCTTCCACACAGTCCTTCAGCTTCCTGCCTGCCAAAGGCTCCAGCAAAGGCAGCTGGTGCCTCCTGGCCTCTCTTGTTGCTGCCACCAGAGATGTAATGGTACTGTGCTGGGCATCAGCCACTGCCACTGTGAGACCCGACCAGGCCAGGGGGAGCACAGGTGGAGATGAGCAAAATTGATCGGGGGCACTGCTCCATGTGCCCCACCACTGGCTACAGCCCTGATGTTGAATTAGCTTACCATATAAACAATCCTACTTATGATTCAGAATAGCTTGAGGTTTATTTAACTCATTTGTAGGGGTATTATTCTTGCAGCCACTTAGGATGACACTCCCGACATTAAGAGGAACAAGGATAAAAATAGTTCATCCTAATTCAGCATTCTAGCTAAAAGTAAGTTGACTAGGAAAGGAATGTGATTTTAGAAACATGGCTGATTGCATTGACGACAGCTATTATGGTACGTGTGTTTTTGATTAAAAATAATTAGGTGTTGCATTTTCCTCCTCTTGGCAGTGGCTGATACAGTGAGGGAACATCCTTTGGTAGTTCTAATTGTGACACTTTATTGATGGGTACTGCACTGAAGTCTGACAAGTAGCTCTTAGTGTTGGGTAACCTTAACAATTGCACACCTTTCATTTTATGTTGGATTTTTCCCATTATGACTTCAAATGTCTTCTTATGAATAGTGCAGTAAGAGAGGGCTCAGATGTACATTTTTCTACCCAAAGTCTGTTAATTTCCACAGGAAAAAAAAGTATAGGATTGGACGGGAAAGAGCAATGAAGTTTGATGGTGATGGGGAGTACTGGTTCCGGGGCCAGGCTGAGTAAATTATAAACTGAATGCAGATTTCTCGGAGAGTCAGGCTTGGTTTGTAATAAGTTTGAAACAAGAGAAATTGATACTTTTGAACTGTGAAGGTCTGCACACTGATAATGTGATCTTAAGCAATTACATCCTTCTAAGCTCATTCACTGACTGCAGTGTGTGTTTATCAATCCTGAGCTCAGGCTAATTTTGATTTCTAGCAGTTGGCACAATATAATTTATGTCCTTTCTTTTCAAATAAGGTGACTTATTTATTACCAGTTCTTAATCAGGGGCCTGATTTTTATGGATGGCATGGTGAGTCTCAAAGGAATATCCAATAGCTCTTTCTGCTGCCGATATCCAAGTCCTTCTTCACATTTCTAGATACAGTTTTTTCATGAAATATGTTGAGGAGGATGCATCACTATTGGTTTTGGTAGATGTCTGAGGTACTCCAAGATTCATTGACCTTTCCCATAATTGTCTGGCATATAACTTACAACTGGAACAGAGAGAAGTGGCAGATGTGGTTCCTCCAACTCTTAAATGTCATTCCGCAGCTGCTGGTCTAAGAACTTCAATAATATGTTTAGTCAAAGAGTTGGCTACATTCAAACCCCAGTAAAACCAAGCCATGTGTTTCAAGACGCAGTGTGTAGACTAGGGCATGATCTGGCAAAGAAAATAAATTGTGGGTTACTGTAGGATAAAAAAACCTTATAATAATAGATATAAGTTAAAAACTGATGTTGGGTCATAAGCTATGGATACAATAGTCAGTTGTTTGGACATAGAGGGAGACATCTTCTATCATCTGAGGTACCTCCCACCTATTGCCAATATACAAAATATGTTAATTCTTTAATTGCCATCAAATTAGATATTATGGTTCAGTCACAGAACACACACTTTGCATACAGCCCCTGATAAGAATTAAGTAGTTGGTACTGAGAAAGTCCAGAGTCTCTCTGAATAGATGATCCCAGCTGGAACAAATCCAGGCTGGAAGATCTGGTAGAAGACATTTTCAGCATGGTAAGCATGGTATAATGGTTGAAGTTTCAAATTAGGCTCTTGGAGTCTTAGATTCAAACCCCCACCCCTGCCATGGAAGCTTGCTGGGTGACCTTGGGCCAGTCATAAACTCTCAGCCTAACCTACCTCCCAGGGCTGTTGTGAAGGTAAAATGGAGAAGAATGATGTAAACCACTTTGGGTTCCTATTGGGGGAGAAGGTGGGGTACAGCTTGCCTCCTTTGCCATAGAAATTCCTTCTCTTAGTGGCTTGGGTAGGAGGATGTTCTCCTTCATCTGCGTTGACAACTAAGTGCTTAATTTTCCTCCCACTGGTTAAGCTTCATTTGAATTTTACTAGAAAATTGCAAACCAAGAACAAATGACTGGACCCACACCATATTTGGTCTCACACCTGTATTTGATATCTGTTCAGCTTTCATTGCTAGATCAAGACATCTCCCCCCACCTCCAGCATTCTGTTGATTTTATTGATTTTGTGTGTGTCTTGATATTTTTGTCTTTTGTCTTTTTTAATCCTATCAAAGGTGACTTTGTAATTTTATTCTAAACAATACCAGTTTTTAGTGCTCCTTGAAGTTAACTTTTAAACTATATACATTTTATTTTATTTCAACTTTTAATTAAGGGTGTGCATTGAGAAAAAATGTTATAGTTTCAGATCTGAGATTTGGGGAAAATTTTTACTGTGATTGTTTTTTCCTGTTCTTTCAGAAACTGGCTGACTCTAAAAAAGTTTGACCTTTCCACTGAAAACTCTGCATTTGCCACTTTTCCTTGTTGTGGTCTGTTTGTTTCCTTTCACGAAATGATAGAAGTCAGGAATGCCTATTGACTTACATAGGCACCATTGAAATATGTTGTATCACACAAAAATTGCAATGAACATGTGGTATGGATTACAGGAAACCTGTCCTGGGACTGGAATGACAGCCTTCAGGGTGGAATGGTGATCCATTAGAGTAGAATAATGGTCCTTGGGCCCAGATAAAATGTTCTGGGATTGGAATGACAACCCCTGTGGCTATCATTGCATTTCCAGACTACAGATTTCAGTCCCAGGGACTGTCATTCCAGATGCAGAACATTTAGGCTACCTCAGGGACCATCATTCCACTGTGAGAGCTGTCATTCCATTGTGGAGCAGTCTGTCTGGACCTAGATACCACCATTCAACACTGAGGACTGTCATTACAGGCTCATTTTTGATGCAACTTTTGTTTGCTATAATGTATTTCAGTAGTGCCCATGTAAGTCATTTGGCATTCCTGGCTCCCATTACAACTAATGGTCCTTCAAGCATCTCCCATTGTTCCCGGTGGGCACTCTTGTCATTCATTTTAGTAAATCCTGCCCTGAGGGTTCCCCCAAAAGGAAGGAGAGATAAAGAACCGTGACTCTATTTGGCTTGTTTCAAAAAGTGATTGGCTGGAAGCATTCTGTGCTCCTCCCTTGCAAGGATCCGATTGGAAGGGAGAAATGCCATTGCTTGAAGAATCAGGACACTCAAGGATATGCTGCCTGCTAGCACTGCCACACCCAAAGTTGAAAGCAACATGAATTTCTTTGGAGAGAGTAGTCTGATTTCACTGAGACTCATGGATTCCTAATACCATTTTGGAAATCACAGTAGTGACCCAAAATAGCAATTTTTGTGTATATCTTCAGAGGCCCAGTTTGCTGCAGTGGTTAGGAGCATGGGCTCTAATCTAGGAGAACCAGGTTTGATTCTTCACTCCTCCACATGCAGCTGCTGGTGTGACCTTGGGTCAGTCATAAGTTCTTTCAGAGCTGTTTTCTCAAGGGCAGTTCTTGAGAGAGCTCTCTCAGCCCCACCTGTTGTGTCTGTTGTGGGGAGGGAAAGAAGATTGTAAACCACTCTAAGACTTCTTCAGGTAGTGAAGGGCAGGGTATAAATCCAATCTCTTTTTCTTCTTCTTGGATATTTTGTTATGCATAACACTACTTTTGATTATATTGTTTTTTTATGTTTCCTATCTGTATTTAAAACCAGGAAGCAAAATTTGGTGGAAGGTGAGGTGGATAAATCTCCTAAATGAACAAATAAGAAGAGGCCATGATTGGAGATTTTAAAACTGAATATTTAAGGAATTTAAGAATGTTGAATCAACTGGGATTTAAAATATGACACGATTGTTGAGATACAATGAAATGAATTGACTGGCTTAAAGTTTCCAGTGTACTTTCTCTTACATACCATTATCATTACAAGTTTTTTTTCTCTCCTCAGTCATCAAAAGTACTGGAAAAAAATTATTATAATTTCAGATCTGAGTTTCAGGGGAGGAACTTTTACCATGATTATTTATTTCTGGGATTCAAATCTGTACAGTTTTTCAGATTCCAAAGTTTGGGGACATTATTCCCAATGGTATGTGGATACAAGGGTCTGATGCAATTGTTTACAAAGATCATGGCACCTGTTTTGCACAGAACACTGTCCTTCCTCTAACCTAAAGACCTCTAAATTTGAAATAGATTGAACAAAGGGGTTCAGTTTTACGGACCTCCAAAGTAGGTGACTCTCTGCACAGCCTCATTTCTCTGTACCGATTCCTAAAATGGTAGTCAAGTGGCAGCCTAACAGGTGGCTCCAGCAAAATCCTGTCTACATTCTTTTCATTTTCCTACTCTTACAGTGAAAACTCTGCATCATTCCTAGTTGTGGTCTGTTTGTTTCCTTTCACAAAGTGATAGTGGCTTTCTTTGTAAAACCTCCCCATCCCTTCCCATTGGTCTGCAATTATTCTCTATAAGGGACTATTTCAGGGATGTTGGAGCAGTTGTTTTTCAACCTAATGACATTAACATTACAGTGGAGTGAGTTCTGCCAGCCCACAAAAAACCCCCTCAAATTTCAAGCAAATTGAAGGGATTGAATTTTATGGACCCCTGGACAATCTGCTCCCATCCATCATAACTGCACTTTTATTATCTTTGGGGGACTTTTGGAAGTGGGGGTAGATTTCAACCCTCAGCTGCAGAGCAGGGTAGTTACAGGGCTTCCACTGAGCATGCCACTGTTCCTCCCAACAGTGGAAGGTCCTGTGTTTCCAGTGTTCCTTCTTTGTTACGTTCTGTGAGTGGGTGGGAACAGCATAGCACCAGGGTGTTGTACTTGCATTGCTTTCTATTGGTTGTCTGCTTTCATATATCTTTGTAATGGGAGCATTGTCAGTGTGCTGCTTTTCGACTGGGGGGAGTGAAGGCAGTGTTGCTATAGACTCCAATATAGTAGTTGCTATGCTCTCAGATCCTTGGTGATTATTTTTCTACTTCATTTCTCTACTATGTGAATATAAGATACTGATAGCTACACAAGCAGAGCACTGGCATGCACCGGTTTGGATGAGCTATGGAGTACAGGGATTAAACTAACATGAGGAAGAAAAGCTAAACAGGGTGGTAATTCATACAGCACCTAAGAACAACAAAATGCAATTATTTAGTTCCTCATTAGCTTTTATGAACACCTTCTGTGTTTGTGGGATTAGAGGAACAAGCTGCAAATGATGCATGAAATTAAAATTTCCTGCTTACCCTATAGAAGCATTCATGGCAACTGTTGCTGAGCCTAAAAATTGCTATAATAGTCTTGAACAGGATCAGACTGTACATGTCAAAAATAAAGATGGACCGAGGGGGAAAATTAAGTTTCAAAAAATTAAATTATATTATGTGGAATTCGATTCAGGGAGGGCTTGTATGCTTTATACATTCCGGTCTGAATTCTCATTCCACTTACCAGATGAGCAGTTTCCACATCTCACCGCCTAGTTATGTGAAAATGCTTTGATTTAATCCCGAGTAACTGAGAAATCAGCTGGTGACTATATTATTTATTTATTATTATTATTATTAAATTATTATGCCTCCTTCCCACTCAATCAGGTGTCACGATCACAGCAAAGCCTTGTGCTGTTACTCCACCTGGGATTTCCAGGACACACAGATACACATAACAACAAGTAAAGCAAAACACAGGAGCAAAGTCTACAAACCAGTCTGGAGTCAGAGATACAAAGGTGCAGGCCAGGGGATGGAGGGTCCAGGGCTTAGGAACCATCAGGGCTCTTTTTATAGCAGGAACTCCTTTGCATATTAGGCAACACAACCCTAATGTAGCCAATCCTCAGGCCCGTAGCTAGAGTGGGGCATTTTGGGGCCTGCCCCCCTGACTTCCTGCCAAGACCTTCTGACTTCCATGCAGCCCCCAGGCCCCCCAACTCTCTGGGCCATCTGGAGGACTCCCAACTCTCTGGGCCACCTGGAGGACTCCCCACCACTGCCCCTTCCCCAAGTGCAGCTTGCTTCCCCACGTAGGCAAGCAGACTGTGAATACTGCAAAAATGAGTTTTTAAAATTTTATTTTATTTTTTATTTTGTGATGTCAGTGCCCCCTGACTTATTTAAAGGCCCCCTGAATTACAAAATCCTGGCTATGGCCCTGCCAATCCTCCAATAGCTTACAGAACTCTTCTTACAGGGACTACTGTAAGCTCTTGGAGGATTGGCTACATTAGAAGTGTGACACCTAATATGCAAAGGAGTTCCTGCTACAAAAAGAGCCCTGGGAACCAGTGCAGGATGCAAGGTCTGGGTCTCAAGCTGTAGGAGCAAGCAAGGGTAACAGAGTACAAGGCAACAGGTTGAGATAGAGCTCAGTTCACTAAGCAGGTCAGTTTACAAAGGGATGTGGCAAGTAAAGGTGCAGTGTGTTTGGTGTAGTGGTTAAGTGCGCAGACTCTTATCTGGGAGAACCGGGTTTGATTCCCCACTCCTCCACTTGCACCTGCTGATGTGACCTTGGGTCAGTCACAAGCTCTGGCACAGCTGTTCTCTCAAGGACAGTTTCTGTCAGAAGTTCTCTCAGCCCCACCTACCTCACAGGTTGTCTGTTGTGGGGAGGGGAAGGGAAGGGAAAGGAGTTTGTAAGCCGCTCTGAGACGCCTTTGGGCAGTGAAGGGCGGGGTATAAATCCAAACTCTTCTCTTCTTCTTCTTCCACACCCTTCCTTGCCTCCTTTTGCTGACTCATCCCTGATGCCCAGGTGTGGCTACTTACTGCTGCATTCATCATCATCCAGATGCAGGTCTTTACTGTTTCCCTATCAGCCTGTCAATCCTGGTCCTGTAAAGACTTCACTCCAGGAACTAAATCTGATCACTGCTGGGTGATCAGGCAGGTACTTCATATTCTCTCTAGAGCTGTCAAGTGTTCTCTTCTCCTATGCTCTGCTAGTTCAGGAGAAACCAGCAGCAACTGGGGGTCTGGCCTCTGTGTTGTCTCTTTCTTCTTCTGCCAGAATGAATAGCCAGGCTGTGACTGGAAAGCATTCACTCTTCCTAATGCTTCCCCTGTTGGGTGTGCCTCTTGACCCAGCTACTTAGGTGAGTATTCCAACAGTGCAGGGCTCAACTCTGTTACCCTTGTACTCTGTTATCCAAGGAGGAAGAGGGGGCAGCTGGCTGGTTTGCTCATGGCATCAGGGTCCCCATACTCATAATGAATTTGATGTGCATTACTTTTAAGATGTTTCTTGGTATTTCTTTCTTAGAATTCTTCCATGTTCCAAAGAGGAAAGAGCATAGTTGGGTTATTTGTGAAGCTGGTTTTGAAGAGAGTTTACATTCTTCTTCGGTCATCCAGAATACCATAGTGAAATTGCTAACACAGACCCACAGCATTGATCATATTTCACCTACATGTCAACATGAATTACAGGTATGTTTCTGGGCATTATTCAAAGTCCTGGGATTAGGGTATTGGAACAGGAGCTTCTTCCTTATGAACTTGCCTCTTATTTTAGGTCATCATTAGTCCCTCGCTTTTGGAGGTTAGATGGATGGTCACTGGAGACAGAAGACCCTTTAGCAGAAGTATGATTGGCACTATGACTTCTATTGCCTAGATTTTAAATTCTGGAGCTTTTTCTTCATTTCTGCGGATTCTTTTATTATTCCTGTTGCTATTTTTTATATTATTAAAGTGTTGTGTTTATGCTTTTACTGATGATATCATAAGATTTGTTAATAATGATTTTAAGAAATGTGACTTGAACAGGAATGGTAGGATATAGACGTTTTAATAGATACTTGCAGAGGGCCATGCAATGCTATCTTGGTTCAGAAATAGGGTAGAAAGGAGAAAATAGGAAACAAGCATATGTTTTGGCACATGTCTTCTCTACCAGAGTATATGATGGGCACATTAATTGTAGCCATTATCTGAAAGGGAGCCCAATATACATAGTTCTCATTATGCTTGGTATGTCTTTTCCCATTGCCATTATTTTTATATTATATAATATAGTGTTGCTACAGAAAGCACATGTGGGAAGCATCCTCATGTCTGAATTTACACGAACAGAGTGGCAGGTCTTATGGCTGCCTGTTAACATGCATAGGATTTAGGTATAAATGAAGTACATCATTATTTTAAAAAATTGTTGGCTGCCAAATTCAGATGAAAAGACATTGGGATGAGAGTGGGAAATGAGCAGGCATTCCCATCTTATGTTTCTTTATTATACTGGAATTTCACTTTGCACTGTATTCCAGTCATTCTTCATTCTAGCTTGATCAGAAAATACAGATAGTCCAGGGTTCTGATTTATGAAGGTACAGAAATGGCAGGCTTCTCCTCTGCTTCTTTCTCTAGTCTCTATCTGGTTCAATGGTGGGCTGGTTCAGGCTTCGGTCTGCATAACCAAAAAAGGGGGAATTGTCCCTAAGCAATAGATCCAAGTAGCAATCAGATTTTTAAAAGTGTATATTTATTTTTATGCTACTAATATTTATTCAATCCATCCTAAAAGAATCATTAAACATTTTAAAATGAATATTCAGATTGTTATTAGGTATTTTGCTAAAGTACAAGCATAAAAGAAGAATCAACAGTGTTATCCTATTCAGATTTACTCAGAAGTAAATCCCTCTGTAATCTGTGGGTTTTGTTGCCAGTAAGCATGCATGACCAGTGCCTGCCATTGGAGCAGGTGCAGGTGTTTGCCTGCCACCCATAAGAACATAAGAGCAGCCAATGTTGGATCAGGCCAATGGCCCAGCCAGTTCAACACTCTGTCACACAGTGGCCAAAAATACCAGGTGCCATCTGGAGGTCCACCAGTGGGGCCAGGACACTAGAAGCCCTCCCACTGTTGGACCCCCCCCAAGCACCAAGAATACAGAGCATCCTTTGCCCCAGAGTCCCTATCTATACCTTGTGGCTAATAGCCACAGATGGACCTCTGCTTCATATGTTTATCTAATTCCCTCTTGAAGTCCCTCTTGTAGCTGCTACCACCTCCTGTGGCAGTGAATTCCCTGTGTAAATCACTCTTTGGGTGAAGAAGTACTTCCTTTTATCCATTCTAACCTGACTGCTCAGCAATTTCATTGAGTGCCCACACGAGTTCTTGTATTGTAGAAAGGGAGAAAAGTACCTCTTCTCTACCTGCTCTATCCTATGCATAATCTTATAAACTTCAATCATGTCACCCCTCAGCTGTCATTTTTCCAAGCTAAAGGGCCCCAAGTGTTTTAATCTTTCTTCATAGGGAAAGTTTTCCAACCCTTTTATCATTCTAGTTGCTCTCTTCTGAACTTTTTCTTGAAGGAAGCATGAGGGGGCAGTGAGCCAATGGGGGCTCAGCATAGGAGTGCTGGCCAATCGAGAGCTGGCTTGCCAACCAGGTCTGGTGGCAGCCCCCTCCTTCCTCATTCTGATCCCGCACATGCTCCCTACCCACCCACCCTCTTCCTAGACCATGTGGGATTACCTAGTCATCAATTATGGGGCTGAGAAGGAATTTTTTTAGGCCTCAATCAGATTGGCTTAGAAGGGGGCCTTTTTTTGCTTGCTCCACATAGTCAGAGTTTGCCCTGTTAAAGGGATGCTTGCTTTACAAGCACAATGCAACCTATGGTTCAGTGTATTAATCTGATGCTGCAGATCAGTTTATGTATAAGCAAAATCCCCAGTTTAACCCATAACTTGTGTGGTGTTTCATCCAAGGGGTGGGTGGGCAAAGAGTTGCATTGTTAAAGCTCTGAAACATTGAAATCAAGAGCTGATTTATGAAATTTATGTTTTTAATATAATGGCCATGGCCAATAGAAATTAATTTGCAGGTGTCCATGGTTCAAATCCAAACATAGCTGAGCTATTTCCAGTTTGTTTAGCCTAAGAGCTTTCACCTTTTAACTTTACATAACATGATTTTTTCCCATGTTAAGAAAAAGACCAGAAAATGGTTTATGAACTCAAAGCAGTAAATTTTCAGATGACAGATAGTCATATTGAAATTGTATTGACAGTATTTTGCTAATGGTAAATAAATAGGAACCTAAATGAAAGCTAATCTAGAACATATATATCTCATCCGCATAACAAATATAAGCTACAATAAGTTATTTGAAGAGCAGATTTATTAACCTTTCACTTATTAAAATTCCGTTTGGAGCTGGAGATAAAAATTGACATTTTTAATCATGAAAACATACAGTGCCTGGATATTTGCATAGAAGAGACTGCTTGCAAAGGAATATGAATTAGCTGAGTGGCTGAAAACCTTCAAGTCAATAATCCATTATATTTGAGGAACAAACAGAGGACACACATTGATGACAGTGGAATGTTCTTGAATTAATCAATGGTATGTCAGTCTACCTGCTAATCTAGCCCCAGAGTAAATTCATGATAACAGTTAATTTGTCGGGTATTGTGTTAATGGTGGCCAGGAGTAGATATATTTAACTTTCTAAAAATGGGTGTGTGTGGATGGCATATCCAATAAGAATGATTAAGGTTCACACTTTTCCTGGACGAGATGTATATCATAATGTTAAACTGATTCAGGGTCTGGAAGTTGGCAAGTTCTACCTTTTCTGGAACTGGAATATACTCCCCTTGGACTAGAAATTCATAGCTTGTGGGTGTTTTGGTCTTGGGGGGATGCGAGTGGGGTTGGATCAGTGTGGGTGGCTTTTACCAGTTTCAGCTGGTGACGAGGTTACTGCCACACCCATCACAAAAAGATCTGGCCTCCTGCTTTGTGTTGGTAATTTCATATAATGAAGATGAAGAAACAAATTGGTACAAAGGGAAAAGGCTCTTTAATAATTATACAACCCCTATGCATTTCGCATACAGCTTCATCAGGGAGAATTTACTTTTAGATCCTTCTTAGTTCTTTTCCCAGAGTCTGTTTAAGTGTATGCATAGGAACAGAATTAAAAAGACTCTGAGGCTACAGTCACACATGCATCAGTTGAAGTGGAGGGGAAGCAAGGCTATTCCCTCTGGAGTAATTCAGCCTGCAGTTACATGATCACACCTCCCTTCATAGCTGCAGGCACAGCCCATCACGGTGTGATCAGATGCAACTGCAGGTGAGTCTTTTTTTTGCCATTTGTTTCCCACGCACATAATGAGGAATTGCACCTCTGCACTGAGCCACCCCATGGATATGTGATGATGTGCATACTGCAAAGGGAGGGGGGACAGCACTGAGCTGGGATGGCCTGATCAGACCATCCCAATGGCATGAGTGCATTCATGAGTGATCAGACTGGGGAAAGTCTGTTGGGACCCATTTACTACCAGACTTTCCTCAGTGTCTTTTAACTCCACTTTCGTGGGGGAGCAGTGTGGGTTGCTGATGACTGTGAGATGCTTCCCAGGTGTTGCTGTCTGATCACGCCCTTTAGATCCATTGGGCATTTGTGCCTATGTCAGATCTACTGGCGCATATGATCGCAGCCTGAAAGTAGATTCCCCCTGATGAAGCTGCATGCGAATCATATAGGGGTTGTACAATTATTAAAGATTAGGAATATGGCCTATTGTGGAAACAAATACAATGGGTTCTAGAAAGAGGCTCTGGGCGGGTGCCCTGGCCTTGGGCACTCAATGTCAATGTTCTGTAGTGACCTCAGCAGGATATAATGACACAGAGTCCACTGCTTTTTCCAAGGGAACTGATCTCTGCCATCTGAAGAGCAGTTGTAATTTTGAGTGATCACCAGCTCTCACCTGGAGATTGAAAGTGGTTCCCCAGGAGGCAGTGGCTGGTTTGGAGGGTGGAGTCTATGGCACTGCACCTGTCTGAGATCCCACCCCTCCTCAAGCCCCACCCTCTCCAGGCTGCACCCCTCAAATCTCCAGGAATTTCCCAACCTGGAGGTGGCAACCCTATCTCCTTCCCAGCCAATCATCAGCATACCATTATCTGCCCCTCTGTCTTCAGCTTTCCATCTCCTCACCTCTCCCTGCAGCCTCTACCTAGGAAAAGTACAGTCTTTCTCCACAGTGGAGACTAAAGCAGCTCACATCATTCTCCTCTCCCCCTTTTGATCTGCACAACAACCCTGTGAGGTAGGTTATGCTGAAAGTCTGTAAGTGGTCTGAAATCACACAATCAGCTTCTACAGGAAGAACCTGGGTCTGGAAGACCCTGTTCTGAAGCGCTAACTGCTACGTCACACTGGTTGTCATTGGGGGGCACCTCCGCAGGGTATAATGACACAGAGTACACCATTTTTTCCCCAGGAGAACTGATCTTTGCCATCTGGAGAGCCAATGTTCCCTCTAAGCTGAGTTAGTCTGAGCTAGCTTGCAGTTTTTTAGCCTCCAGCTCACACATTTGTCTTAGCTCAGGAAGGATGACTTCCGAGCAAATGAATTTATGCAGCAACCAAATCACTCAATCACAACTTCTAATGGCAGTAGCTCACAAAGTTGAATTTTTGCTCACAAGACTCCACAGCTTAGAGGGAGCATTGGTTGTCCGGTATCACCAGAAACTTGGCAGTAAAACCAAAAGGTTGAGGTCCTGGAGGACCTCCTGACTTTTGATGGGAGTAAAATTGTCTTTGCCTGATTCAGTTATGAACCTGAGAATGAAGCTGAATCCTACCCTCTTGATGGAAAAGCAGGTTAGTGGGTGGCCAAGAGTGTCTTTTATTTTCTGTACTTGGCATGGAAATTGGACCCCTGCTTGGACTCAGCCAATCTGAGCATGCTAATCATTATCACCATAGCCTTGAGGCTGGAGCAGTCCACTTGTTAGGGGAAGTTGGTAGGAACATACACATCACATCAATTTTAACAGCAGGGTCCAGGCCACCTACTTGTTTCTGAGTTCAATTTGAAATGCTGATATTAACTGTAAAGTCTTACATGGCCTGAGACCCTCATATCTGCAAAACCTGTATACTGCTTTGTAGTCACTGCATAGGCTTCTCCTTCTATTTTGCAAAGGAAAGGACTAGAAACTTTTTTTTGTAAATGAAGGCTGTGAATTTAAAGAAGCTAGTAGATCATGGCAATGGAATATTTTAACATTATTGTATTGTAGTGATCTGGCAACTGATGCTTTTTAAAGTCTTGAAAAAAGCATGGGGATTGGAATGGTGGCCATGAAGGACTGAGGCAAGGAAAACAATGCCAGTGTGGCTGGGACCTTAAAAATGTACCACTTCCCATCTACATGACATTTTGACTACAGCCATTCAAAAAGGATTGTTATCAAGCCGTGTTTTGGGAAAGAGCACAGCACAGCAGGGCAAAACCTGGAAAGCGAATGATTAGGTGACAACTTCATGTGAAGTTGTATCCAATTTTTAGTGTCTTCAAATGGACAGAGTGAATAGGATAGAATAACGATGTATATATTCAGGAGGTAATATATCAATATGGATTATATATATATGGTTTTATATTCTCCTTAGCAATGCACTTACCCAGAGCTAGACAAAAAGTATTCATGGCTGTTACAGACAGGGTTCCAGTTGTCCTGGCCCCTTTGGTTTCAAAGGATGATATTTGCAGGGCTGGAGAGCATCAGCTACTTGGTGTGACTATGAAGGCTACTTAAGCAAAGGCCACTCCTCTCACAAAAGCTTTTGCTGTAGGCTGCTGAGCTGTAGGCTTTTCTGGGATTAGCCTGATAGCTTTGGGGCCAGGAATTTTTTGGTTTTCCCTGATTGGCCTTGGGGGAGACCATTTTTGCCTGCTTCATGAAGTCTGGGGGGAGGGGCTAAATAGACTTTGTCAATTGATTGATTAGGCCATAACTAGTTTGGCAGGAATAGGGTAGGTTGCTCAGGGGAAGCAGGAATAATGAGCAAGCACCATGAGGCATTCAGCTCAATGGAGGGTCATTCCTGTAATGGCTCATCATGCATTTTATGATTGTTAGGTTGGAAAGGCATGTCCTTGGTCCTAAGCAGCATAGTTCTAAACCCTTTAGTGGCCTTATGGCACAATGGAGGATGGAGATGAATTTTGCCACCTCTAAGTACATGTCATATGCAGGTAGGGATAAACAAGCCTGGTGTGATCAGTGGACAAGATTCAAGCCAGAGTGGCTTGCCAAAATAATGGCAACCACACAGCACAGCCCCCTCCCTAAAATGTTAGCATATTTGAATAAATTATGACATTGGGCAGTCATTTGAACAAACTAGTTTGACTGATACTTTTTCTCTCATGTCCTTGTTTGAAGGGGCTGCATGGGAAAGTAGGAATCAAGCGTGGTTTTTTAAATATATTTCATAAAGATTTGCCATTGAAACATCTTGCTAAATAATTTTAGATTTATTGAATTCATGAAGCGTATCTTACACAGAACTGATGATGCACAATGTACATACATTTGCATTAGTAATTCCATGTACAATTTTTAATCGTACAGTTGTTTCAGATGATATTGTTCTGATGTACCTTATGTACTTCATGGGTAGCCTTGCATTGCCTTATGCTTCTTTAGGCAGGGAAATACCTGCATGGCTTACAGGCAGACTTGTGGCTACAGACTGAATCTCCCACTCTTTTCTCTGGTTGCTGTGAAGAGCTATTTGGGAATGGATGACACCAATTTAGTAGTAGATGGAATCTGTTGGCAGTTGTCTGACAAAGCTTAGCACAAAACAGTTTTGGTGAATGTAAGGGAAGATTCATGCACAGAACAACTTTGCCCCTTGAGAGAATGAAGCAAATAGGAGAGAATGGCCAAGCATGTTATTTTGGTTAAAATGGGAGTGTGCAGAGAGTCTCTGCTCAACCATAAAATCCAAGATGGGTTTGGGTAAGTCACATCTACCTGCTGTTAGGTTCGAAAGAGATGATTTTTCAAAGAGAACTGAATGGTATGTGAGAGCCATCACCCATACTAGCCCTTACTTAGTACACTAATTTCTTTTGTCCCACTGTCTTATTAAGAAAAATACCAGAAAATGGTTCATGAGTTTGAAGTTGGTTGAGTATTTCACAAGCTTGCAAAATCTGCTGGCCTAGACACAACAGAGGACGTAAAGCAATAGAGATGACTCCAATGCTCCCTCTAACCTGTGAGCAAAAATTCTAGTTTCTGAGCTACTGGCATTAAAGTTGTGAGTGATGATTTGGCTACTGCATAAATTAGTTTGCTCTGGAGCCCTCCTTCCTGAGCTAAGACAAAAATGTGTGAGCCGGAGTCTAGAAAACTGTGAGCTAGCTCACACTAACTCAGCTAAGAGGGAACACTGGATGACTCTATTGTGTTAGTTTCAGCTCCATAGAAGACTGCTTTGACCAAAGTTAACAGTGGGGAAAGAGAAAGTAGTTCTGCTTCACCATAGACCACAGGGCTTGATGGCTCCTCGTAAGACTTACTGTCCTCTAGAAATGAAATCATCTGTTTCCAGTTTTAAGCTAACCTATTTTGTAATAAGAATACATCAATGAGATAAGAACAGTAATGTATTTTGTCCACTGGGAAGTACAAAAAAATGACACGTGAAAGAGGATTCTATTAATATTTTCTGTTTAATTTAAATGTTGAGCCCCTGACAAAGGGAACCATGTCTTTGCTGAATTTTTCATATCATGTTCTTAGTCTCAGATGAGCTACAAATTTTAGCAAAGCTGCTATGTGGCCACAGCAAGTGGGATAGAATGTTTTTGATAAGTTGAATGAAAAGGCAAGACAAAGAGAAGCCTCCCACATCTAAAACAGATAATACAAATCTGGGCGCAACTCATCAAACCCTTTATAAAACATTATGAGTTATATTCTGTTACTGCAGGGTTGCTTTGCAGCATTCTCTAAACACTGCAAAAGGTGAAGCTCTTCTCACAACTTACAAAAGTACATTCCAGGGGCTGTTGCAGAAAACATGTGGTTTAGCTGTGGCAGATCTGATTACCATAAGTGAGGGAATAGAAAGGAGGAACAATCAAGACTGGGAGACTAGAAGCTAGCACAAGGCAGAGTAGTGCTGAACAAGGGTAGTGTAGTGCTTACGGTGTTGGTCTAGGTTCTTGGAGACCCAGGTTTTGATCCCCTTGTGCCATGGAAGCTCCCTTGTTGACCTTGGGCCAGTCATTGTCTCCCAGCTTAACCTAATGAACAAGGTGGTTGCTGAGGAATACACTGGAGGGAGGAGAAATGATGTTGTAAGCTGCTTTGTGACCCTTTTGGGAGAAAAACTGTTATAAAAATCTAAACGAACGTAAGAGAACATCCAGAGAGACAATCACCCAGAATGGCATAGTGCAGCCTCTTATAGCAGAGGAAGACCCCTGATGCCAGAAGAAGTTGCAGCTGTTAGCTTCTCAGAGTCACTGAGCACAGCCTTGTGCGTCAAAGAGCAAAATGAAAAATTAATGCAAAGGAAGTGAGGAAATCAACAAAGGGCTGAAAGGAGACTAGCAGGTGTTCCTAGAAGGCGAGACAGTGTTCCTAGTCAATGTTCAAGAAGCAGCCTAGCTCGCACATACCAACTTCATTGTTCCATGAATCAGGCAGCGTATTAACAAGCTGCTATAGAAATGGGAAGAGTACAGCTAAAAAAAAAAAAATCCTTAAATAAAGCATAGCTCTTGTTATAGTTCTTTTTAATTCTTATGGATTCCCTAAAGTAATCTAAATTAATTTGCTTAAATAATAGGACACGCCAGGGTGTGCAGAGCTGGACAGTTATTGTGCAAGCCCGCAGTGCATTGAAAGGCAGGAGTGCAGACGAACTGATTACAGTTTCAGTAACATTTAACAAGCTGAGATCTAATTCAATTACATGTGTTTATTAACAATTTGCCAAGGCAAGGCATGTTTATAATACACACCAAAATTGTTTCTTACACTCTGGCAGAGAAAAGCAACATCTTGGTAGATATTTTTCTCATTTCCTTGTACAGTAGTCATGGAGATAAAGTAAGCAAATCCCAATACATGAAGGCTGAAAACAAATGGGGGGAAAGCGATCTATTGAAATAGTAATGTTAATTATTGTCATTGTGTGTAGGAAGCATCTTAAAACAAGAATGCGTATTATGGACAATTTATCAAAAATACTATTTTAACCCAAAGGCACAACAGTGCCAACTGCAGTGAAAAATCCCCAAGTGTCATTTCTGATATTTAATTTTTAACAAAGACAACTCACAGTGATGTGGGAGGCTGGGGCTAAAATCCAAAAGTCCTTGCAAGCTTAGAGTTGTCTCTTTTGATTGATTTAGTCAGATTTTTTATTGTCCCAACTGAAGGCACAAAAGCCCATTGTGGGCATGGTGGAACATCAACGGTAACAGGAAGCAGAGAAAGATGAGACAAGGACCTCTTGTTATGGAATGGGTGGGGGCTGGAACGGTACTCAGAAAGCCAGTCTTTTCTCCAAGCATTTTGTTAGGTCTGGTGGATTTTGTGATAATTGAGGTGTGTTGATGTACGCAGTTGGAAAAGCAACTGAAAAGCAGGAGGGAAAAACAAAGGTAAAAAAGTATGCTGCTTGGTAAGATCTACAAAACAGAGTTCTTATTGATTCAAAATTGTGAGCAGTAGAAACACAAGATCCTGTTGCCAATCCTCTTTTACCTTTCAAGCAGTGTACCACAACAGTGCTGCTAAATCAAAAACAGAAGAGGAAGACATATTCAACTAACAGTGCAATCCTAAACAGATTTACATCCTTCACATTTAATTGAAGTCAATGGGTTTAGAAAGGTGTAACTCTGCTTAGGACTGCACTGTAAATTTTAGGTAAACATCAGGATCCCCTCTCACCCTGCTCCTCCCCCTTTTTGCCTTCATGCCTTCAGAACCTTCAGATGAATGGGCACAATTCTTGATTACTGCCACAGAAACTGATGACATTACTTTTCCTTTCACAGCACAAAGAAAAGCTGTACAGAGTTTGTATGGCAGGAGCATTCCTCTTTCTTGGTAGTGGCCTATGTTTACCCTACTTGAAAAGCTGGAGAGTAGGGATAAAATCATTCATTTTGTACGGTTTGGGTAATGTGCCTACTCTGTCTCTTACTGTCTGATACCCCTCCCTGAAAAGAAATATATTGCACATTAGTACTTGTGAGGAGGGCTCCGAGAATGGATTTGTCGGATCCAGCCTTTTCATTCTGTGTATATATTGCATTGCATATGCACATAAATGACATATAATAACAGAAAAGCAACAAACCAATCATGAATGACATCAGCAAAACAGAAGCATCAATCCATCCACTATGACAATGTACTGAGAGGGAATTAAAACCTAAACAGCATATCTATGCATCCCTATTACCTAACTGTCATAAGTCTCTTTGTCATATATTACTGAACTGAAGTCTTGTTAGCACAGGATAGATTGCTATTTGCCACATAGTCTCACCTGTATTGACTGGAGGATTTTCAGTTATTCTGATAGACATTATCTTTACACATTCGTGCACTTCATATTTGGCTTTCACAAAATTAGCTCTTTCTTCACAAGTATGTTAATGCGATGCATTCATTAGAACTTTGGCCACCTGCATTGTTTTACTTTCTTGGCAACAGAATAAAGCTCCTGTTACAGCAAGCTCAGAATGCTTTGCTGCATCTGGAAATCTAACAAGCCCTGATCACAAGTTACACTGAATGCATGTACAATGTGCACAGTGTACACTTCATTTTTTTTTGCATGCACATTGAGCAATTCTCATGTTACATTCAATGTATGTACAGCTGAATGTGTGATTCAAACTCCACATTTATCCTGGTGCTGGTTCCCAGTTTCAGTTGGAAACTGAATGTGAACTGGCTCTTTCTTAGAAGGAAATGTATGCACATACATACAGGATGTACATACATACATTCATTGTAACCTGTGAAGAAGACTACAGAGTCAAAAGTAACAGTAATGGAATAGGAGAGGTAGTATTTCTAGAGAGTACTACTTGGGAGCCCTGTGAAAAGCTGCTCCTAATCATCAGGCAGCGGCAGACAAGAAACGTTCCTAGCAGGTGGGAGCAAACATAGCCAGACCCTAGGAATTCTGCCAGTGCATCAGGATCCACCTGGCTTGGACCCTTCAGTGGCAACAGTGATAAGCAGTTTGGACGTTGTTGCCACCATTGCTCTGTTCTGTGCTGAGTAGCCTGTGCCCTACTGGCTCGTAATACCCCAGGGGCCACTCCACTTGGTTTGTTCCAGGACCATTTTAAATGTCAAAGAACATTCAGAACAAGTGTGGAGTATGTCTCGGGGGACTACATTAGGAATCAAATGAATATCTTTCTGTCATGGGCAAGCCAGCTGCCACATCCTCCTCCACAGAGGAATCAGAGGAACTGGGCTCCATACTGACAGAATATCCACCCATGCAGCTGGGTCGAGAAGCAGACCCAATAGGGGAAGCATCAAGAATGCTTCCCAGTCATGGCCAGGCTGCTCTTTGTGGCAGAAGAAAGAAAGGGCACAGAAAGCTGGGCATCAGTCCCCACTGGGGTCTTCTGAACCAGCAGAGCACAGGAGAAGGAAGGAGCGCTTAATGACTTTAGAGAGAAGATGGAGTGCTCATCTGATTGGGCAGTAGTGATCAAAGCTAATTCCTGGAACAGAGTCTTTACAGAATCAGGGAAGAAGCAGAAGAGGAGGAGGAGATTGGATTTATACCCCGCCCCCGTCCTTCACTACATGAAGGAGTTTCAGAGCAGCTTTGAATTCCTTTCCTTCCCCTTCCCCTTCCCTCCCCTCCCCACAACAGACACCCTGAGAGGCAGGTGGGGCTGAGAGAGCTCTCTCAAGAACTGCCCTTGATAGACCAGCTCTGAGACTGACCCAGGGTCACACCAGCAGCTGCATGTGGAGGATCAAACCCAGTTCTCCTAGATTAGAGTTGGCTTCTCTGAACCATTACACCAAACTGGCTCTTTGACAGGCTGATAAGAAACAGCAAGGACCTTCACCTGGAGGAAGATGAACTCACTGGGAAGTAGCACCACCTGGGCCTTGGGGGATGAGTCAGAAAAGGGAGGCAGATAAAAGGAACATGCTGAACAAAGCTTGGCGGCAACCTTGCTTGTTACAGACCTCTGTGAGTTGACTCACTTAGTGAACAGAATGCAACCCTTACTTGCTGCCTTGTACATCCTTGTTAACCTTTTTGTTTTTACAACTAGAAACCTAGACCTTGTATCCTGCACTGGTTCCCATACCCTGGATCTTCTTTTCCTCTGACTCCTGGACTGAATCTTTGATTCTCAGACTTTGGACTGGTTTGTGGACTGTGCTCTTGTATCCTGTTTTACTTGTTACTGTTGTATTTAGTGTATCCCAGAAACCCCAGATAAAGTAAAAGTGCCAGACTTTGCCCTGAATGTGACAATTTCCTTCATAGGAATCAATAAGACATTAAAAGAAGCAACTAGGCATTAGAACAAGAAAGCCAATGATGTAGGGGAGTTAATTTCCTTCTAGTTTTAAAATAACCATGGTTCCTGAGAAGGACCCATGCCAAAGAATGCTTTACTAGCTGTTTTGTTTTTGTTTTTGATAGAAGCCATTATAAACTTAATAGATGAAAGAGAGATAAGAATATGTACTATGAATATTGCTAATAAAGCCTTTTGCCTTTTGAAAATCTGCTTGACAAATACATTTTAATTGGTTGGGACAAGCCCATTATCACAGATTAAAAACGGTCTGGAAGGCTATAAAAGACAGTTGTTCAGAATATCAAACTGGGGAATGGTAGGGTTATAGAGACATAAATCCAGTGTGTATACACGCATAGGCAGCATCACAAATGATAGTCGGTGTGGGAGGAGAATACCAACAATACAGCTGGCTTCAGGGAGAAAGCAACCAAGATGCATGTCTGTTTCAGAGCACTGCCAGCCCAAGCTGCCATCAAAGACACTTTGGCACTCCAATTCGAGAGCATCAGCCTTCTCTAGTGCAGGTGGCTGACACTGCTCAGGACCCCAAATGCAAAGATTGCTCCTGCTCCTATGTTTCTCTTGCTAGTATCAAACTTCACTAGTGTGGAAAATGGATGATTACAATGTTATCATAAGTGGAGGGAATTCCTATTAGATACTGGGGGGGGGGAGGTTGAATCTAAACAGCACGCTCATGGCTTTTTGGAAGATCCCCCCCCAGCTTCAAAATAGAATTTGCAGTATAGAAATTCTTAAAATAAAACAAAATTCAAGGATGTCAGCTAATGCTGCCATGGTCTGGAATGTGTGGGTTGCCTCCTTGCTCTTGTCCCTCTCCCCCCTCCCACCTAGGCAGTCGATTCATATTATCTCCCAAGTGTCCTTGGAGTTCTCCTCTGCCTACTCTTGCCTTCCCACTCATCTTTCCTGGGAATGTAAAACTGTTGCTTTTTGCCTGCATCTCTAGGTGCCTGCTTATTGGCCTCAGTGTATCAGGCGGTCATGTTTGAAGGGAGTATATCTTTTGTTTCTGTATCTGAGACCACCATTCCTGACACTTTTTTCAATAAACTGAAACTTCCAAAGAACGTTGTTGAGAGTCTTGACTAGGAGACCTGACAGAGTGTCAGGAATCTCTCATTGCCTCAAAAGATGAGTGGTGAAGAGTGGTACCAGTGACCACAGATGTCCAGGTACCCATCACCACCATTCCGATGACTATTCCTATCACCACCACTCCTCCGACCTCAGTCCTCCTGACACCTGTGACAATGACGGGAGCTGTGGGAGGGACGATTCCTAAGCTGTTTGGACATTTGACCCAGTCCAGAAGATGGGGCAGGTCCAGAGCTGAGACCCAGGAATCACGGATGCTGATTCCCCGAGGGGAAGCTGGTATGACCACAGGCCCTCGCAGGGCCCCCGTTGCTGAGATGGTGTTGAGGAGGGGGCCTGGGAAGAATGGTTCACTCATCTGCAGCTTGCCCAGGCTAAGGTGACACGTGTGCTGGAAGAGACATTGCTAGACATCCTGAGACTTGTCACCCAGGTGGTGCAAGGGGAGCCGTGCCTAAACCCCCAGCCCCACCTGCCATTCTGTCACCTCCTAACCTGCTGGCTGTGCCGCTGTGCCACCACTAGGGCCAGCCCCTGCACCAGGACCACCAGGAGCCCCTCCATGGGAGAACAAGCGGAAGGAACTATTGGATGCCACGTTCAACGACACAACCAAAAAAGTGGCCTTCTTTGTGGTGCAAGTGGAGAAATTTGTGCAGTACTGGGGCCATCTATTCCTGTCTGATGAGAGACGGGTCACCTATATAGCCTCCAAACTGCGAGATGGTGTGGCGGACTGGTACATCAGCCTCCACAACACGCAGGGACAGGAACTGCTGGAAGTCAATGCCTTCATGTGAGCCCTTCGTGCATAGTATGATGACCTGATGGAAGAGCTAAAAGCACGGAACAATCTGTATCTCCTGAAGCAAGGGAAGAGAACTATCAGAGAGTATTCTGAGGAATTTAAGAGGTATGTGGCTAAGATTCAAGGGTGGTCGGATGGCATGCTGGCAGAACAGTACAGGTTGGGGTTGCACCCAGAGATCTGGGAGACCATCCTCTGCAATGTGCACCCTGTCTCCCTGAATGCATGGATGCATGAGGTAGCTGATGCAGATAGCAGGCTGCAGATGATCTGGATCGATAACACAGCTGCCTACCCGAGAGAAGCCCCTCCCACGCAGAAGCCCAAGACCCCTAAACTGAAAGAGGGGGTTCAGGAGCAACATATGAAGCAAGGTCTTTGCCTCTGCTGTGGAGGGGGGGACACTGGTCCAGTTTCAGGAGGGAAGGTGCCTGAGAAAAAATGGCAGGACACCCCGCTGCAGAAGAGCATGGCCAAGCCAAAGTTCCAGAGAGCACTCCAAGCCAACATCCTGGAGGTGTGCTCAGAGCCCAGCAGTGACAACGAGGAGGAGCCGGTGAGAAAAGGCCAGGGCCTGCTGTAAGTGGCGCGGAGCAGCAGATCCCAACTCAGGTGGTGCTGAAAATGGTAAGCAACTACCCCCCCCTCTTTTTTGTGACTGTGATGAATCCCGATTTAGGGACCCATGTGAGGGTGAGGGTGGTAATAGACTTGGGGTGTGCCAGAGACTTAATAAGCTCCTCTCTGGTCACAGGCCTAGGGGCTCAAGTCATTTGCCTTCCCGACCCAATCATTTTTACTCAGATGGATGGCTCAGCCATGAAGGAGCTGTGTAAGTTCAAAATGGTACCACTGAGGATGGGGGCAGGGGAACACTGGGAACACCAACCATTCATTATCACCCCTGCCTCCTGATTCCCCTTGGTGTTGGGGAGCCCATGGCTGCATGATCACAACCCGTATATCATTTGGGACAAAGGGACGATATCAGAATCACTTCTGGGAGGAGAACTGGGGGACAGCACCCCCCAAGGAACCCATGCAGGCTTGCCTGGCACAGGAGGAACTCTCAGTCATTCCCCAAGAGTATAGAGACTTAGCAAAAGCCTTTGAGGAAGAGGAGGCAGATGAGCTACCACCTCATCACAATTCAGACTGTACCACTGAACTGCTCCTAGGCAAAAGCTACCTAAGGGTAAGCTTTGAGCCCAGGGGAGAAGGAAGAACTGAGAAAGTTCATCAACTAAAACCTGGCCCATGGGTTCATACACTTTGCCTCCTCCCCATTCGCAGCCCCAGTCCTCTTCAGGAAGAAGGAGGATGGGGACCTTAGACTGTGCACAGATTATAGGGGGTTGAATGTCGTATTGGCCACAAAGACTTACCTGCTGCCTTTAATAAAGGACCTCTTAGCAGAGGCAGAGATGGGGAAGGTATTTACAAAGCTGTATCTGTGCAATGCATACTTCCAGGTGCACATCAAGGAGGGGGACGAGTACAAAACCATTCAACACTCCCCTGGGCCAGTTTGAGTACTGGGTGATGCTGTTCAGGCTCCAAGGGGCCCCGTGGGTCTTCATGAACTTCATTAACAAAGTGTTACACAAGCACCTGTTCATGGGGGCCCTTGTTTACTTGGATGACATTTTACTGTACTCCCCTGACATGAAATTGCTTGTGAAACTGGTACAGGAGGTCCTCCAGACATTGTATGATCACAAGCTATTTGTCAAACTGTCCATATGTAAGTTTAATTGGCCAGAGGTAGACTTCCTGGGCTACCACATCTCCCCCCAAAGGTTGAAGATGGACCCAGCTAAAGTAAAAGATGTGCTGGGGTGGGAGGCCCCTCGAACCCACCACCAGCTCCAATCCTTCTTAGGATTCATGAATTTCTATAGGTCCTTTCTCTCTAACTTTGCCCAGGTCAGCCTGCCCCTCACGGATCTTCTAAAGACTAAGGGGAGGGGTCTGGAAAGCACTAAGTTGGGGGCGAGGTTACCTTGGACTTCCAAGTGTAAGGAGGCTTTTGGCCACCTTAAGGCTCTGTTCACTTCCAAGCCCATATTAGCTCATCCTGATGAAAACAAGAAATTCGTTGTGCAAGTGGATGCCCCAGAAGTGGTTATGTGGGGGGCTATCTTGCAAGAGGGGGGTGATGGAAATCTACACCCCCTAGGGTATGTCTCCTGTAAGTATGATGCCACCAAACAGAATTGGTCAGTATGGGATAAAGAGGTTGGGGCTATACGGTTAGCTCTGATGACTTGAAGGCATTGGTTGCAGGGTGCCAGGGTCCAGTTTGAAGTATGGACTAATCACAAAAACTTGGAGGTGTTGCACACTCCCCGTAGCTTGAATGTCAGACAACTACAGTGGGAAGACTTCTTTTCTAAGTTCAATTTTACCCTGCACCATTTCCCAAGCAAATCAAACTCCCTGGCTGATACCTTGTCCCGCCTCCCTCAACACGACAGTCAGAGGGCATCATTGACTCGATGTTTATTCCTGCCCAGTTGGGCATGGTGGTCACAACACACAGCCAAACTGCATCCCAGAAAGGGGAGGCCAAAGAATGCTGGGAGTTGAAGTTTGCCACGGAACTTTCTGAGGCCGACCAAGGTGAAATTGCAACTGATGAATCTCTGGAAAAGTGGGAGAACGGGTGTTGGTATAAAGGGTCCTGCCTATTCTTCCCTGCCTCCCTCCAGGGGGAAGTCATGCAAGCAGTGTATGGCACCAAACTGACTGGACATTTGGGCTTTGCAAAAACTTTGCACTTGGTGTAATACCAGTTCTGGTGGCTGAGCATGCACAGAGACATTTATCTGTTTGTTCGCTCCTGTCAAACATGTATCATGTGTAAATCCCAACCAGGGAAGCTCCCTGGATTGCTACAACCTCTACCCATGCTGAGCAGACCATGGGAAGTCATTTTAATGAACTTCATCACTGACCTTCCCCCCAGTAAGGGGAAGATGGTCATATGGGTAGTTGTGGACCTATTCTCCAAACAAGCCCATTTTGTCCCATTTACCAAGGTACCCTTGGCCCAGACCTTGGTAAAAGTTTTTATGCATGTGGTCTGGCTCCATACCCCACCCCCCGTAAGATAACTTCAGACCGGGGTTCCCTATTCAATAAACTGAAACTTCTGAAGGAACGTTGTTGAGAGTCTTGACTAGGAGACCTGACAGAGAAAAAGGAAAAGATAAACAATAAAGAAAATTGTAACAAATCATTAAAAATGAAAATATTTCCTTTCTAGCTTTATCTTTCAAAGACATCGTGAATATTGAAGACCAGCATTCCATAAACCCATTAGAACAATTTGAGATATTCCTTTGAGATCTCAGATGATAAGCTTGATCAACAGGACAATGTTTGAGGCACAGTGAAATCACTCATTTACAAAAATGTTCCTGAATTTTGGTAGCATCCCTGAGGAAGGGAGGAAGGACAGTCCTCTCACCATATACCATACATAATGTATTATTGTATTACTTGGAACCATGTGTAGCTGGTTAGTGTATGGCATTTCACACAGTAAAATCCAGTTGCAAATTGTGCTGGAAGTGAATTGAAAGTGTGTTATTTAGTGGGTGTGAAAGCAAGCACTTTTAGTGGGGAAGAAAAAGAGGGGCAAAGCGGCCACCACCAGATTAGTGGGACTGAGGGTGGAGGCACGTTGAATGGGAGAAGCAGAGGAGGAGGACGACTAAGGGGCTGGTGAGATTTTTATCCCAATTCTTGACATTTTGAAATTCAGCAGCATTGTTTATTGTGACTATGCTTTATAAAAAGTCCTTACAGACATCTCATGGAATCTTGTGCAGATTCACCTGAAGTGGATTCACTGAAATAAATGGAAATTGCTTATCTCTAAATATGTTTAAAGGTTGGAGTGTAGGATAATAGAATCCATATTTGCTGTGCTTTACTTCACTTCACTTATGCAATGATACTTGTGTATGAATAGTGTTTTTGTTGTATCTTGGAATAAGGTTTGCTATTCTTGGCCAAGAGAGGGAGAGCCTGACAAATATATGAAATAAATGTGAGTCTTTTATTTTTCACAGCATATCCTCTTTACACTGGTCACAGAAAGAATCCTATGTGGGGTTTTTTTTGGGGGGTGGCAAGGTGGTTGCCACACAAACAATGACACATCTTGTTCCTTTAAGAGGAGTAAGGATGGCCTGACAGACTGATGATAGCCTGACATTTTGTTTCCATTGCAGCTAACAAGATTTGAATGGCTTGATTTCCAGAGTCTGTATATTTGCTCTGCTTCTCTGCTCCCTTCCTGTATCACTTGCTGACCTGCTGCCCTAGTTAATCTATGTTTCTTTCAGATGTGTGTGCCTCCTTTCATGACACAATCTAATCAGTGTCTGACTCTAGCCCAACAGCATTTCTGGATCAGTGATGTCCATGTGGCACAGATATTATGTCTGCCTTCATTTAGAATACTAAGAGAAGAGATCACATTCTCTTCTGAACAGTTGTATGCAAGCCCAAATGAAATAATTGTGATTATTCTGGCGACAAAGGGGACACTAATATTTTATTTGGGATGGCATAGTAATTTTTAAAGAAAGATATAATTAGACGCAAACATTGTCTTCAGTAGTATCCCCCCCACCCTTTAAGAGGAAAGCAGCTGCAAGCTGAATTACTCCCTTCCTTGGAGACGGAACAATGGATTCAGTGTCCAGTACCACCACTGAAGGTCAGTCAGTGCTACAGCTTGATGAATCTTGCTTTGGGAAATCAGATGCAGGATGATGGGAAGGGAAGAAAACCAGATTTGTGTAAGGTGGCATAGAGGAAAGTCATTATATCAAGGCGATTCTTCCAATGATAATGGGGGGGGGGCAAGGCAACAGAGCATGCTATGTGATATGCCAGATAATAGCAATCCATCCTCCTTTATTTTCCATGCATTTACTCAGAAGTAAGCCCTACTTTGTTCAATGAAACTTACTTCCAAACATGTTTGTATAGGATTGCATTAATAACAGTTATTTATATAGTGTTTTCAACCATCAAAGTATGGCATGTACTTTGTCATTATAATCTTCATTCCAATTCTGTAAGGCAGGTCAGTTTATCTGTAAATTGCAAATAGATGTGAGGCTGAGGCTCAGAATAATGGACTTGCCAAATGTCATAGGGTCACCATAGGTCAGAAGCAACTTGACAGCACTTAACACGCATACACACACACAAATGTCACCTATGGCAGAGGTATGATTTGAACCATGGAAGCTGGGTTATAAAAGCTGATGGAAATCTGTAGTAGATACTTTGATTTTTTTCCTCCAAAGCAAGTTTCTAATCTTCATGGTTAACCGAAACCATGTTGAAACCATAACTTGAAAACATGTTAAATGTATTATTTATTATACACTTATTCTAGCTTTCTTCCACCAAGAAAAAAAAGGTAGCCTACATAGTATTCCAGGGAGATTTTCCATTCAGGCTTTCACCTACTTAGCTTCACCAAGGTAGCTACACCATGGCTGTGGTCACATGAGCAATTTGCACCAATATCCTTGCGGTACGTTTGCAGATTTAAAGAGCATGATCAGATAGCAACATCTGCCTTTTGTGCCCCGGTCATTGCCACTCCATTCTGCCCTGCTTTGGAAGTGGAGTAATCAGGCACTGAGGAAAGTCCAGTGTTTGTGAATATCAACGCTTTCACCCCTCATTTCCAGATGTCTGAACTCTCCTGGTGTGAGCTCAACCCAGTTGGGAAGTCTGATCGCTCTGTTCCATTTTCACTCCTTTTTTAAAAAAGTTAGTGATGTGCACATAACTGCATCTTTGTGCACACCAACAAGCTTTCAGCTGTCCTTTGAGGTGAGAAGAGGGGGAAGGAAGGACAAACTAAGAAGCCTCCTTTGTTTGTTTTTTTCACACCAGTTCCTCTGCCTACAGTTTTGCAGCCCTCAAGGTAGGGAAGGGGTTAATTGAAAAGATGAGTTTTTTTCAGAGGGGGAGGCAGTTTCCTCCAGCTGTCAAATGGACCAGTGCTTCAAATAAGTGGTTATGTGCATATGCAAAGGACAAATTGAAAAAAAAGAAGCCATCTGACCACCCACTCGGTGGTTGCCATGCGGCAATAATCTGAACGGTCAACCATGAGGTGAGCACACAATGAGGCCAGTTCAAAGTGGGATGTATGATTAACTCTCTGTCACAAACTTCAGTGGAGTACTTAGAGCTGGGGCTAGACCGTGCCAACCCTGCAGTCTGACCACAGCCTAAATGCCTCCTAAACACACCTTGGCTTAGGTTCTGCAAGGTCAACACAGGGTGGTATGATCCTGAACTGCAGTTTATTTTTGTTATGGTAAGAGCTCCAGGGCAATTGGTCATGCATCAGATATAATTACTTCTGTGGTACTATCACAGTATTTTAGGAGTTCATGACTTTGGCTGTGGTCATACACACTAAATAATCCACTTTCAGTGTACTTTATAAGTGGATTTTACTGTGTGAACTGGCAAAATCCAGTTGGAAAGTACATTGAAAGTGGATTGAAAGTGGATTATTTAGTGTGTGTGACTGCAGTCTTTTTCTGTTCTCCTTTCCAGCTTATAAAAATAAAATTTAGTTCTGTTCAGGGCCCAAGTGTTTTGGGACCAGGTCAATTTTACTGGAGTCTGGGGGTGCCAGGGAAGCCTGGGCTACAAGCCCATTACCATATACATGTATCATAAGTTCTGTACAGGCATTCTAATGAATGTTGCTAGACTAGTAGAGTACTGTTGTGATCCTCCTTTCCCTTCTTTGTATACATGTTTGTTAACTTCCTTTCAAATCTGAAAGTGACTACAGTAGCTTTTGGTAGACCAATATCATCTGATACAGCCAAAATCCATTGTTTATGTGCTGGCAACTTGGCAAGAATTGTATATATGCATGTAAAGTGCTGTCAAGTAACAGCCAACTTATGGTGACCCCAATCAGAGCCAGCACAACCATTAAGGCCAAGTGAGGCAACTGCCTAAGGGAAGATACCTCTGAGGGCACAGAGGCCAGCAAGTGGGGTGAGGATGACAGCAAGAGTGGTGCTGACAATGAGCAGGAATCATCCTCTCTGCCACCTCAGGGCTCACCTGATGGGGAGAAAAGAAAGCAAGCAGACTTGCGCTACCTGGTCAGTTCTGCGCTGACGCTGCGGGCACCCCTCCCCAGTCACCCTCGCCGCCCCTCAAGGCACCTCTCAGAGTCCTGCCTGCTGCCACTGCCTTCTCCCCTCCCCTTCTGAGCCATGCTGAGATGGGTCGGGTCATCATTAGCGTGTGCTGCCTGGGCTGCTGGGCATGGCTGAGTGAGTCATTGTCTGCAGCAGCCCGGAGGCAAAAGGAGCAGGTGAGGGCACTGGGTAGGAAAGCAAATGGAGGGGAGGGACAGAGGTGTACCATGAATTTTTGCCTGGGGGGGGGGAGAAGGAGGAAAGGGCAAAAGGGGTCCAACCTGCATTGCAGTGGCTGGGCATTGCAACCTTTTGTATATAAGTTGCTTCATGTGCTGGTCAAAAACATGAGAAGGCACCATGACACAGACTGAGGGCTATGTGTTTGCCTAAGTGGTCAGTATCAGCCTACTATCTGGGAAGTCTAAGTTCAAAATCCCCAAAGAGGTGACATGATAGAGGTTTACAAGATTATGCATGGCATGGGATATGGCAGGTAGAGAAAGAACTATTTTTTTCCCTTTCTCACAGTACAACTTGTGGGCACTCAATGAAATTGCTGAGCAGTCAGGTTAGAAGGGATAAAAGGAAGTATTTCTTCACCCAAAGAGGGATTAACACATGAAATTCACTGCCACAGGAGGTGGTGGCTACAAGCATGGATGGCTTTAAGAGTGAATGGGAGGAACATCTGGAGCAGAGGTCCATCAGTGGCTATTAGCCACAAGGTATAGGTAGGAACTTTCAGTCTGGGGCAAGGGATGCTCTATATTCTTGGAATTGGGGGGAGCAGTGGGTGAGCTTCTAGTGTCCTGGTCCCACTGCCAGACTTCCTGATGGCCCCTAGTATTTTTGGCCACTGTGTGACACAGAGTCTTGGACTGGATGGGCCATTGGCCTGATCCATCATTGGATTCTCTTATATTCTTAGCATGTGCACACTTCTTCACATACACTGAAACAGATTTCTTCAGATATTACATGCAGGTAGGGGAAACTAGTTGTCAGGAAGAGATGATTAGAGTCAAGATGAATAAGTAACTGAGCAATAAAAACAGCAAGACTGGAATAGCAATACAGTAGAATGTGTAAATTGCAGTATTCTGCATAGGACAAACAGGTCAAACCCTACACCAAAGGATAAATGGACACAAATCTGACATCAAGAATCACAAAACTGAGAAAATCGTAGAACTAGTGGGGCAAAAGAGACTCTTTGGTTTGGCAGTTATTTCAGGTGAACACACTGAAGCATCAGCACTTGAACTGAAGGAATCAGAGACAACATTTGCAAAGGAAAAGACACACAAAATGAGGTTTTGATGTGCCCCAAATGGAAACATTCAAGAGCCTTAATTTTTGACATCATAATTCACAGGATTATTCAAAATGTTTGGTGAGTTGTGTGCTAGAACTGTTTTCTGTTTGAGAAAGAAAATCAAAGGCTGTCATTTTACTTTTCACTTAAAAAACAACAACAAAAAAACTAGCAGTGTCAAGTTTTGTGCTTTTAATATTCCCTAGAGTTCATCTGTTTTTAAAAATTGGTTGGGAGGGGGGCGCAAATAGTTAGCCTTGCCTAGGGCGCAAAAAAGCCTGGCACCGGCCATGACCCCAGCAAGGGCTTTTGAAGGAAGTGAGAAGCACAGATGGTCTGCAGAGTCTTCCTTGGTGGTCTCCACTCCAAGTACTGACCCTGCTTAGTTTCTGAGATCTGATGGGATCAGGCTATATCATGGTGCCTTCCCTCCCCTGGCAAGAATTACCACAGTATAATTACATGGAACGCCGTCCCCTAGATTTTGATTTGTGCAAACAATCCTCAAAAGTGCAAGAAGACCTAAGAATCAACCCAAAATTGATGTTCATCTCTTGGTGCTCTCTTTATGATGTGCAGTGTTACGGAATAAAATGTTTGCCCAATGTACCTGCTCGCTCAAACGTAAAGGGCTGCTAATTATGTGCTTGGCTTCTGTCTTGTGTATGTGGAAACCCCTACTTATTAACTTACTAGGTCAGGGCTTCTCTCTGCATGATGTTGAAGTTAAATAGGTTCTCAAATTGGTTTCTGTAAATAACTCTCATTAACCTTCCCACCTTGAGAACACTTTCAATTTAGGGTGACATCCAAGTAAAGGAACCTGCATTTTTAATCCTCCTGTTGAATATTCACTGTCTTCTATTTCTCTGTTAGTGTTGCTGTAGAAATTCCACAAACAATCTAGCTTTAATGAATGCCCATTTGGAGCTGGCTCCAATTTATATATATAAAACTCAACTGGTTGGCCCAATTTTAAAAACGTTTAAATAATCAGAATGGGAGATTAGACATTTCCTCCATCCCCACTAATTGGACCTTTAGCATTTGTTCATTTTCTTGCTCTCAGAGTAAACTTTCAACAGTCACAACAGCCCTAAACAC
Organism: Gekko gecko; assembly: GCA_029375565.1. Lineage (NCBI taxonomy): Eukaryota > Metazoa > Chordata > Lepidosauria > Squamata > Gekkonidae > Gekko > Gekko gecko. The sequence goes on from JAPDNY010000009.1 coordinate 44,917,592, forward strand.
CAGTTATTCTGTGAGTACATTCTCCCAGTTGGTCTAGTTTCACCCTAAGAAAATAAAATACTGCAGACACTTACACATATGCACTCTAGGGAATCAGGTACAAAAGAGTACAAGGGAAACTGCACCAGCTTAAATTCTCTTCTACACATTTATTAAGAGACCTAGTGCCTCCTTTGTTGCTGTTCATCCTATTTGGAATATGGATTGGAACAATTTATGGCAGTGGAATTCTCCAGAGGTCAGTGCTGGTAATGTGCCTACTGGTTTGAGACCCCTATTGTAACCCACTTACATAGCTAGGTGTCTGTAAACAATGCTAATGTAAAAATGTGGGTTTTTTTCTCCACAGATATTCTTTCTTGTATTCTATTCAACAATTGAGTATGGATATTCACAGCCATTCACACTGTGGATTGATTTGCCCCAGCCCCTAGTTTGCTTCAAATGAGGCACAAGGTGTAATTTGATTAGATCAAGGAGGCTGGCCAATCAGGAGAGGGCAGCTGGCTGTTTTACCCTGCTGCTGCCTTTCCCCTATAGCATTTTCACTGTGGCTGATCCACCCTCCCTCCCTCCCTCCCTATAGGCAGCACAAGATTAGCTGGCTGTCATATTTAGCGCCGAGCAGGATTAGGGGAGGCGGTCAGGTGACTGGCTAGGTGCAAAGACCTTTTTTTGACTGCTCTGTACTATTTCTGCCAGTTGGGTTTTCTTCCATTAAATAGGTCTGGTTATAATAACTGGTTAAGCCACAATTAGTCTGGCAGGGATAGGTAGGAATAATCCCTGAGATAGCTGGTGATGGAGGGCATATCTAGATCAGGTCATCACATGCCTTGTGGAGAAGGATGCAGCTCGGCACCCCTCTGCACATTCAGCTGTGCAGGCAGTGATAAGCAAGCCCAGTGGAAATGCCAGCTGAGTTTGGACCCAGGGTGGATTTATCCAAAAGGCAGACCAGGAAAATGTCTAGTGTGGCCTGCCCTCAACATTGTCAGCTTATTGAAGTAAGTCATGACACAGATCAGCCATTTAAAGTATTTGAATAAGTAAACTAGTTGAACCCCACATGTTGTCTCGTGTCACCATGGGGGGGGGGCAGAAAAGCTTCCATCTGTTTTTGTTGTTACGGATTGCACCCAAAATTGGCATAGTCCTTTGATACAGCTTTGATAGGACCATTTGCTGAATACTGTGAACCAACAAGGGATGCATTTTATGGTCCCCGAAAAATAATGTGGTTGGCAGGTTTCCTGCAGATGGTAAAGAATGAAGATGCAACGTATCTTTTATATAGCACAAAGATACACATTTTAAGACCAACCACATAAGAATTAATGAATCACATAAAGCACTACATCTACTAAGGATTAATGTAGTGCATAGCTGAACAGTATGTCCATGGAACTGAACTACTGTTCCTGATACCAAAACAATAAATGTGCTACATTTTTGTACAGAAAGAGATATAACATGTGAGAAACTTGTGGTAAAAGAAGCTGAAGCTCCAAAAAGAAAAGCAGAAACAATCCAGTATCACCTTGACATCTCTTTCATTCATGCGTGCTCCAGTTTCTAGAGCTTCCATCCATCTGCAAAAAAGCTGATAGGATCCAGTGTTGACAGCACCTGTAACAGAAAGCTTGTATATGACCAAGGACAGCTCGTGGGGTGCTTACCTATGTAACCTTCAGGGAAAAGCAGCTGTGCTACTTACCAAAGGGATTGTCAAGCACCTCTTTTCCTCCCCACGTGCTGTGTCAGGCACCTCTTTTTCACATGTGCTCTGGTGGATGATTTTTCTCTGAATGCCTGCTTTCCTTTTGGTGAGATGTGCAAAAAACTCTTCTGATCACCATTCTGGGACAGCCGCACAACTGGCCCATATCTGCGCTACTCTTTTAAACCAGTCTCCAACCTCCTGCCCCTGCCCAATCCATTTTGTACTGGACATAGAAATTAAACTTCCTGGCTGGGGATTGTTTTATTTTGCAGCAGTTGGCATCCTGTTCACACTAAATAAATGCTAATACCAATACCAATAATGATACATTGACCTTAGAATACAGTCTAGTACAGAATGCTGTAACCCAGCCCCAATGCTGCTGGCCTGGCTTACCTCTTTGAGCGTATGCAGAATCAAATCACTGCTTTTGTTCTTGGCAACACTGTTTATTGCTAAACGCAGCTGGCTCAGAAACATCCACTGGGTTATTGCTTACCCTGCAGGAAAGGAATGTTTTGGATCTCATGCTATTTCAGCAGCATTGGCTATATCTGGCCAGCTTCTTCCTTAAGTGTGCTGGTGACAGCATTGCTGAGCCATTCTACCAGCCTGATGAAGAATGAGGCTGCAAAGAGTACAAATTACTGTATGTAAATCATTGATGAATTTTCCAAAAGGTCACCCCATCTTCAATTTACTATCTTCTGATTGTCTCATTTGCAACATTTGACCTTGCCCAGCTATTCGTTTTTATATCTGCTCACAGGAAAATGTCAATGTAGCCAAACACTAAGATAAATGCATACCCAGACATACACATATGTATGTTTTATTATTATTCAGGACCACATAATCTCCAGAATGTACCCTTGGGCTATTTTTGCACAGCTTCCATCAAAGTACCTGGTGAGTTAGTGCCTTTGATGTTGGGACATTGACGATTTTTCAATTTAGTGTCTAGATTTAACTTACTGTTGCTTCACATCCAGAGATGTTATGTTGTCAAGCTATGTCTTTAAAGAAAAAAAAAATCAGTAGCTCCATAAACTCCTTTGATGCAAATTCACACAATCTTTGCCTGCCAAGCAATTGTTCTTAAACTGTCATCTCATCATCATTTATTGCTAAGATACTATTTGAGAACAAAGCCCCCACCCCACTGAAGTCTTTTTTTCTTAGAAAAAAAAATAGCTAACTGCTGTCGAGTCATAAACTGGAGTCCATTTTGTATGCTGTACAAATCATATTATGACCCAACAAAGTATGGGAGTCTCAAGTTTAAAACTTGAACCGATGGTTTCTTTCTACTTGCATTTTCCCTCACTGATTTTATTGTGATGGTCTTCCACCCATGGGTCAGGGCTCTTGGGTGGGCTGCAGAATCCCACTCGCTAGGTCACAAAAACCTTATAGAGCTGGGCTTTTTTGCTACTTTTAGAGGGATCTGCTGTGTAAAGAGCAAAGGTGCCATGCCTCCTGCTTTTCTTTGTATGTGTGCTGGGAAAAGCAGCAGGATAATGAAGTGTGCCAATCAGTGCTGGAGAGGATTCATACGTGGCTATATTGCAACTATTCTGCAATTCCCACCCCCCCTTTCCTTGGCCTGTTCCTGTGGTACTAATGATCCAGGAATATTGCGACGTAGTCAAATTGACAGAGTCTCTGAAGAGATGGTGCACAGGATTGCCTGTCCTTCACTGGTAATCCTCAGAAGCATTGAGGGGCAGAGAGTGCTTTGGAACAGGAAGTGACATCATGATGCTCTACAAATTTCCAGATCATTATGAATTTTACCTGGTATCATTCCCAGCCCATTTCCCCACTGATTCATTGCATGAGAGCAGGGGACAAGGAGCATTGTCAGGAAGTCTTCCTGGCAGAACCAGGTAGGTGACAACCCTAATGGCATAAAAATTTTCCAAATAAATAAATAATAGTTCACAAAATAGAATAGTGTGCCATAGTGGTTAGAGTGCTGAACTAGGATCTGGGAGGCTCCAGTTCAAATGCCCCCTCTGCCATGGATGCTTGCTGTTTGACCTTGGTCCAGACACACACTCTCAGTCTAACCTATGTCACAGATTTAATGTAAAGATAAATTGGAGGAGAGAATGATGCAGGCTACTTGGGGAGGAACACAGGAGGAAAATGGAGTAAATAAACAGTGGTTGGCATATCTGATTAGGGCTGGAGACTGGGGTGAGTGTTGGATTCAGAACCACTTCAGCCTTGAAGCTGATTGTAAGACCTTGGACCAGTCATTCTCTTTCGGTGGTTGTGAAGATAAAATGGAGGACAGGAGAATTAGGTTTGCTACCCTAAGCTCCCTGGGGCAATACAAATATAATAGATACAGTTTTGTCTCCTTTCATTGTGCTATCCAACAAGGGAGTTTCATCCCACGTTAAAGTTTCAAGTCAAAGATATGATCCTCAGAAACTGTGGCTATGTTTAAAATTTTACTCTTGATATATCTAATTCTCTACATGGACCCATAGACAGCTCTTTCTCCAGCCCTGAGAAAAGCCCCAGGTTTGGGATCTAAAACCCTCCAAATGACAGAAATAGTGCCTATAGCTTTACAAAATGGGTGCCTCCTCAGATTCAGTAAGCACTGGGTTGCTAGGCAACCACAACAACATTGCCAAACCTCAAGTCTTGGTTTCTGTTAGTAGAAGGCAGGGGAAGGACGCAGGGACATTTCCAGGGCTCTTTGGCCTCACAGGCCACACCCGCTCCCCCTCCCTCCCGGACTGGAGGGAGAGGTCATTGGGCCTGCTAGCAAAGAAGGCAAATTACAACCAGTTCTGAAACAGCTTGAAAAATTACAGTTCTGTTCTTAATCCATATAATGATGTTGGAGGTAATTATTCAGGTGGTTCTTCTGTCAGTAATTAAAGTGTCTTCAGCCAGGCACAAAAGCTTTTTCAGGGGTGGCACAAGAATGCCCTTCCTAATTATATCCAACAGGCATTCTTAATTCTAACTTTAAACAATTGTTGAAAACTTTTCATGTCTGAAAAGTTTCTTTATGCAGTTGATGGATTTTAGTTACACTGCTGTGGAAGAAGACTCAGCTGGTTGCATGTGGACAAGTGGGAAATCAAACTTCCTTCTCCAGATTAGAGTCTGCTGCTCTTAACCACTATACCAAACTGGCTCTCATTATATGAGTTTTAAATTGTATTGCTCTCTTTTCTTAATATAAATATAAAAGGCTAATAGAACCCTATCATGTTTCCTACACAGAGTGTAATCAAAATATATTCATTTGCTTTGTCTGGATGTGGTTTTATCTACCTATCTATCTTCCAGAGTTCAAGCAAGATTTCCAGTTGTCTGCCATCTCTTTATTTACCAATTTCAGTTCACTGCATGAAGGAAATTTCCTAAAAGTAAGATACAGTCCTCAAGGCCACCTCTCCAATAGGATCCCACTTGGCAAAGGAGTTAAACAAGGTTTCATCCTGGCCCCTCTATTGTTTAACTATTACATGAACACCCAGGAAGAGCTTCATTTAACCATTTGGTTTTGCTCCTCCATTTTGAAGTGGCGGGGAGCAAAACCAAAGGGTTAAACAGCTGCCAGCCAGCCATTTAAACCTAACAGCTAAGTGGCAGACCTTGCACCGCTCAGCTGCTAGGTATAAATGGTTGGCTCCAAGCAGACAAACCAGCCAAAAGTCTGGTAAATGTTCAGGGAAAGTGCCTTCTTTCCTGAATATCAGTTCTCAAGCTCTGACCCAGCCAAAGTTTGGTTTAAATTCTGGCTAGTGTGCTAGTTCGTGCCCATCCCTAGTCTTTACCCTGGCACACTTTATGCTCTACTTGCAGCCCTTCTGGAAGGCAGATACCATGGTGTCTTGCTCAATCAGCAGCTTTGTCTGTGTCACACAGGGGAAAACAGAGTCTATTGAGCATGTTCTGCTGCACTGCCCATTCTGTAATGATATTTTATATCAGTATATTGGTCCAATTCTGTCCACTACATCAGGAAGATCTAAGCAACTTTATATCTCTCTCTTCCTCGCAGATTCCTCTCAAGAGATAACCCAAAAAGTTACCAAATTTTGCCTATGGGTGTGTGGGATACTCAAACAGCTGATTGCATCCAGTAACTTTCCTGTCTGTTGGAGGAGTGTTTTACTTTTCTTGTCCCCTTTCTTGATCTGTGTTCATTGTGTTATGTTTCCCACATTGCATGTGTTTTATTATTTGCTGATTCTTCAGAGCTGAGCTTGCATTGAAATAAAATTTCAATCAATCAGTTCATTTTGAAAGTCTGGCAGTTTGTCCGGTCTTATTAACCCATATTTTAATGCACATTTATTCCACCAATGTTTGACAAAGATCATTTTTGCAGCTGACAGTAAGTCTGATAGAATATAATAATGTTTGGGAATAACATCACCATTATTGACAATCCCCAACAAAATGACTTAAGGATAAATTGATGACTTTGTGCATACCATTTGGTTTACCTGAATAATTTCTTCCAGTACTCCTGATCTGCTATGCATTGTCACTAAATATGTATAAAAAGTTTGCTGACACTGTCTCTCATTTTCAACATTCATTAAAATTACTCTTATAGGTATTTAAGTATTAGTACAGAATACTGTAGCTTTACAGTGATTTTCAGGTATAGTAATACTAATGGCATTAGCTGGTCCCAAATGTCTTTTTTTTTAACTCAGTCATTACTTAGCATTTCCCTCATCTATGTTTAAAATTAAGTTTGGTGACAAATTCCAGAAGAGTGTGCTAGAACTGGTAACATTTTGATAAAAGATTATCTTTAGAGGATGGGAAGAAACAGGCAGAGCTGCAGTACTGGGCTGGAAGGGAGAGTAGCACAGAGCCAAGAAACAATGGGAAAGCTAGTAGGAGTTTTGTGGAGCCACAGAGTGGGACTCCAAGATGAACAGACAGAGATCCTAAGTGCAAGCAATGTCATGAGTCATGGTGGAAGACAGCCCTCAGGAAAAACTGAACCTAAATTGGTGAGCTAAAGCAGGTCCTCTCACCCCTAAATTTCATTCCCTTTTCTGCCAGTGTCAAGAACATGGTTATTGTCCCTTAAGTTACTCCAGGGAAGGGTGACCTCATAGAGTTATAAGACAAGCCCTAGATGAAGGGATGTGACAATTTCCTGTGGGAATCTGGTTGTCTCATCAGGATATGGCCTTTGACTGCACAAAATTCCCATCATAATTCTTTGATTTGATCTAAGATGGAGTCTGTCTACACCTTTGTCATGTAGTCTACAGGAGTGTAGGGGTTCTGGAGGTAACATATTCCAGCCTTCTTGACTCCCAAATGCTGAGAATTTTCCCATGCATCCATTTGTATAAAACAATTACAAGCATTCTTATGCTGCTGCCTGTGATCTATGATTCAACCCAGTGGGTTCCAAGTGCCAGTACCTTGACTGCTGACTGCACAGTTGTTAGAGCTGTACATATACTCTATTTTATCTGTTTTTAAATAGTTTACATTTTCTCACACTTGGGAACCATAGCTTGATCCAGTATGTGCCAAAATGATTAATGTTGTCAACCATGCAGGTGCAAAAGCAGTACATAGACTCTAATACTTTTAACGAATCCATGGTAATCCTGAGGACACAACTAGACATGGCACATGACAGCATCCCCAGGTCAGACCTGGGGGATGCAGCCACCATTTTAGAGCCTAAGGGGAGTGATTTAAAAGTGCCTCAGGGGCCCAATCTTGATCAGGCCCACAGCATGGCAGGACCAGGTGCTCTTGCCCCTCTCCCTGGTTCCTTTTCAAGTGATAAAACAGCTTGGGGGGCAGATTTGGAATTTGCTTGGAAAGGTTCAGGAACTTCAAAAGGTAGCCCTGTCCCACAGCTTTAACCCAAGATGCTGTCACATCTAGTTGTGCCCTGAGACTATGACCTTGCATCAGCAGCAGCTACCCTGAGAGCCACCATGCTAAATGCTGCTATTGTACAGAGACAAATCACAAGCCAATCAATGAGGCAATCATATCAGGTGCTTAACTCAATGGACACAACAAACGAGGCAATTACAAATTGCAAATGCCTTATTTGCAAACATTGAACCATACCCTGTTTTAATACATTGGAGTATTATTTTTGTCATTTCAAAGTGTGATTTCTATCTATATGTAAGATTATCTAAGGGCATTTGGGCTTGAAAGCAGAGTGAAAAATCTGAATGAAGAAAAAAAAACAAATTTCTTTCTTCTGCCACTGATAGAAGTGATAATCTTCTCCTAGCAAAGAATTACTGAAAAAGGCTCCGAAAAAGCCCCTCCAGAAAAATGCTAAAGTATATAATTATGCACGGGAAATTACTCAGAAAGCAATTCCATGTGTCAGAAGCATATTGAAACATAGCATCTTGAAATTCAAGTCTGTCCTAGGTAAACAATGTCTCGTTATCTAACTGTGCTTTTAAAAACACCAAGAGATAACTGTTTTTTGTTGCCCCTGATAGCCTGTATTTAATCATTTTGATATCTCTCAGAATATAAAGAAGCGCATTCTACAATCCCATTAAGATTTCTCCCTTCTCAATCCAGTTTCTTGCAGTCTTTGCACCCTGCATCTCTGTTTCGTAGAACATTTCCCCCGCACCCATATTCCAGACACAGGAGTAGATTAAACTGCAGCTAATTTAAGGCTGAAATGTGTATCTAATACACATGCACTTCCTAATGCAGAGCCCTGAAAGGCTGCCCCATGGTGTTGCTAGTGTTTGGCTAATCCCACCCAGACTCAGCACTTGATATGGACAACACCCATGCATGGTTTAATTTTGCCTGCCCATAAAATCTGTACTGAAGGCTGATGACCAAGGGATTTTAATCCCTAACCCAAAAATGGCTGCTTTGGGTACCTCCCCCAGCTTCAGATGCCTCAGGGTGGTCGCTAGTCTACCCTAAAATTTGCAAACTAATCTTGCCATCCCCATCAAGCCCCTCACCAGCCCTCAGGACCACACTTCTGTTCAAGTGCAACAATGGATTGAGCAAAAAAGAGGTTTCTCTGGGGAGCCAATTTGCAGAAGCCCCCTTCAAATTCTTTCTTGGTTAAAGGGAGCTAATCATAAATTGTATGCTGAAGGACAGGTAGAGCAGGAAGGTTGCTAACAAAAACAACCTTTAGAAGTTAATCAAAGATTTAAGATTCTTGCAATGATTGTGATTAGTAAGCCTAATGTTGACTTGCTATATTTTAGGATGTTTCTGTCCTTCGTCCCACTCTTACCCAAAATCTGATCTTTGACCTGCTGATCACTAAGCAACTTTATCTCAGTCAAGGGTCTACTGCATCCTTATCTCCCATGAAAAAATATGCAAATACTCTGAAAGGGGGCTAAAAGTGTATTATGTCTGAGAACGGAATTGGTGAACTTTCTTTTGGAATTTTAGATCCTGACCTTTAGTCTATTTTATATTATAAAGGAAGACCTTTGAATCTTGTCCAGTATGCTAGTGTGATCTCTTCTGGCTTGCATAAGAATAATCATTCTTAATAAAACTATCTGCTTTGTTAGCGAAAAGCCCTGAGTGAATCTTTTTTCTCTCCCAGATAGATTTGGGAGGGGGGTTGTACTAGAATTTGCAAAGCTCTCCTAAGAGTTATCAGGCAAAGCCTGCATCAAGGGGAAAGCCCTTATTAGGTATTTTCCAGATATTTTTTCAGCTGGTTAGCAAGTGGGCCATTTACTTGGCTACCTGAAAATGGCTGCCCTGAAAATTCATGAGAATATTTGGGATTTTTCAGGGTGGCTGGAAAGCCACAGTTACAGTTCACTTCAGAGTTCACTCACCATGGCACAGCTTGCAGAAGGCATTTAAAGGGACTGTGTTCCTTTAAACACATATTTTTCTCCATTGGAAACAATGGAGGATAGGGGCACCTTCTTCTGGGGTTGATAGAATTGGACCCCCTGATTCAAAATTTTTGAAACTGGGGGTGGTGGTGGAGAGGCACCAGAAGCTATGCTGCAAATGTGGTCCCTCCACCTCAAAACACCCCCCACAAGTCTCAGACACCCCAGATCAATTCATTATAATGGTCCCCATAGGGTCTAATGGAGCTGAAAAAAATTGACTATCCCAAATATTTCCTGAATCCCGATACCATACTGATACTGGGATTTGAGAATATTGGAAAATACTGATATTTTGGGGTTCAGTACACCCAACCCCCCAAAATACTGATTTTTCTTTTTTGCACACGCCTAGCCCTGGCGCCTGACCATGCACTTTGAATGAGGCAACTGTCTTTCAACACCTAATTGCCTGAGCATCATCACTCTGCATCATTTGTGGTAAGGGAGCTGCTAAAAAATTAAGCTTCCTTTTATTTCCTTAGCTCCACTTGTTCATCTGAATAGCCCTTCTCCAGGTATTATGTTCTGGTCCATTTTAGAGTGTGACAAAGAGAACAAGCTCTAAAACTGGCTTGTGGGTATACATCATTGAACTTTCCCAGCAAAAATAATCATTGTGAGTCAGATTGCTTGTTCAAATATTCTGGTTAAGTCTTAAATGTTATTAGTGCAGCAATCCAAGTCATACTATTTCTCAAAATGCTCAATCTGTGCATTCGTACAGATAGTCATTGCTGCTGAATTCCTAATCAATATCATCTTTAAGTAAGGGCAATCAAACTCACATGGTTTTTAAAATGGGGCAAAGAGAATAAGGCATACAGAATCATAAGAAGATGTAGATGTCAACAATTTCAAGAATCATCACATCAGTTACAACACCCCCCAAAAAAAAACAAACAAACACACAACTCACTAGGAGCTACTACAAAAGAAGTACGTGTGTATGACTTGTGACTTTTCCAGAAAATGAGAGGTTCTCAATGAGTAGGGCAATCTCTTGTACTGATATTTGTGTATAGTGCTACCAATTAAGCACACTAGTTATTACAGGGAACTATCTTCGTGGGTATATTTAACAGACAACATTGTAATTCACTTTGACTATAATATTGAAATCTACAGAAACACATGGCAAGGGGACAGTTTCAATCATGACCCCATGCAAACTATTCCTGTGGTGTTTGGAAGATTAAAAAACCCCAAACAAACATGATGTGTACATTTCAAACAGCTTTAGCAAATGCACAGATTGTGTCTGTTACATGTTCTTATTTAAGGAATAAAATTTGAAATACCAACCAAGAGTACCTTTTAATGTGTGGTTCGTAGGGAACTGAAAAATCCCAGTAATTTTTCTTGGACCTGGATTTTGGGAAAGGCATAAATACCACTATTCAGGGATGTTTTGGGTCTCCTGATACCATCTTTGGATTTAGGTTCAGGGTTTTTTTTGGGGGGGCAGGGTTCCGGGAATGATTCAAGTTCCATTTTTCCCTATGGAGAAATTATTTTAGAGGAGCAGAAGCCACTGTTTTTCAACCAAATGACACTAAAATTGCAGGGAACATAGTGCCATCTGTCCACTAAAGAACCCCAGGTTTCAAGTGACTTAGACCAAGTGGTCAACTTCTCTAGACCCCTGAACAAGTTGCCACCCAGCATCCTACTTGTCTCCATTGCTTGCTATGGGGGAGGGAAAAAAACATGATTTCTTCAGGGCACAGCTAATAGCTAAACATAGGCTGTGGTCACACGGGCCAGAAAACATGGGGGGGAGGCATGGCTGTTCGCCCCGGAGCAAAATAAAGCCCGGTAGCCTGATCACATGGTCCCCTGAGTCTCTGTGCTTAGACTGTTAGCTGCCGATCACATGGCGATGCTGAAGCGTGGCAAAGAAGCAGCATGGCAAGATCACACAAGCGGTGATTGCAAGCCACCGCTTCCGGATCAGATGGGTAATTTTTTTTTCCAAGAGAGTCCCCGCATGCGCATGATTGAGGAAGCAGATTTGCAGAGCACTGGGCAAGCGCCCAACCTGAAACTGACCGTGGACACCTGATCCGAAAGGGGACATAGAAGATGGGTGCACTGCTCTGTGAATGGGGTGACAGATGCCTCCGGACCCCGAAGAAACCACCAAACTGCTGCCAATGGAGAGAGAGGTGGACCTTCTGGTCACAGTTGTCCTATCCACCTGTGTGGCAGTGGGTGCACTCACCCTCCGGAGGCGGCAAGCATGGCAACAGTGGGAGGGGGTGACAGGTGCCGGCAGGAGATGGAGGAATGCCATGGCCATAAGACAGGTAGCCAGCCATCGACGCTGGTCCAGGCGGCGGCAGGCCAGTACAACAAGGGACATCCTCCAGCTAGTCCATCTCGCAGAGGAGTGCCCAGCTCACCACTGGTGGATGTACCCAAGGCCCAAGGAATGGTGGGCAACCTTCGTTACCCATGTCTGGGGTGATGCACAGTGACTCAAGCACTTCAGGATGTCAAGGTAAGGCACAGAGGGCATACAGCAACCCCAGCCATGGGGCCATGGCATGCTGGATACAAGTGGCAGTGTGGGACAGGAACAGATTGCCCCCGGCCCCCTGTACAAGAAGGATTCATGGCCAAGGGCACACAGACACCAATTGGCCAGCCAGGCACAGTGCCATCTCAGCAAGGCTTGCAACCATCAGCCATCCTGCAGACAGACAGAGGTGGAGCTGTGACATGGGCACATACACCCTCACATCTAGGAACCCTGGCCACAGTGTAGCATTTACTGATCCATGGCCTTGGCCACACTGGGTACTCAGGCATGGTGGCACTGCTGTAGACAAAGCCTGGTGGAACTGTGGTGTTGCAGTCACCACATGCCATGGAGAAGAGGACAAGCGGGCATCATGACCACCACATGCTGATCAAGTCACTGTGACATGACAATGTCCCCACAGGTCAACATTCATGTGGCTGGTGGATGCTCTCCAGGATAAACTCCAGCGAAAGCAGATGGGGATGCGTGATCCCGTGTCAGTGGAGGAACATGTTGCAGTTGGCGTGTGGTGGATGGTGACCACCATGTCCTATAAAATCATTGCACAGCAGTTTGGTCTAGCATGGTCCACCATGGCTGGCATCATGGTGGAGGTCACACAGGCCATCACACAGGAGCTCCTTCATAGAGTGGTGTACCTAAGAACCTGGACAGGGTGAGGACAGAAGGGGATGGGCTGCAATGTGGGTTGGGGGGAATGATGGGACTGCACCTGGTGGAGATGGGGGTGTTGGAGGCCACTGTGATATAAATGGACAGCTCCACGGGAGGCGATATCTGTTGCGTGGCCTCCCGTGGCTCCTGAGTTGCTGCTAGACCTCTAACTGTCAGTGTGTCATCCACAGGTGATGAGATCATTCGCTGCCATGGGCTTTCCACAGTGTGTTGCCGCAATGGATGGATGCCACATCTGCTTGCGAGTCCCAGTCCACCTAGCCAAGTACTACATGAACTGCAAGCACTACTGCTCAGTCCTCCTGCAGGGCACCATTGATAATGTGCGTTGTTTCGTGGATATTATTGTGGGGCAAAGCAGCCAGAGCCACAACGCGCACATCCTGCTGTGCTCCAACATCACGGATGCCATGGGTGCGGAACAGTTCATTCCTGAAAACCCGACCTGCACAATTGAGGGGGTCGAAGTGCTGCTGCTCATACTAGCAGATGCGGCATATCCCCTGCGACGCTGGCTCATCCCTCCCTACAAAGGGCACCTCAATGCATGGCAGGCATACTTCAATAAGGTGCACAGCAGGGTCCGCAATGTTGTAGAATGAGTCTTTGGCCATCTGAAGGTGCAGTGGTGGTGTCTGCTACTGCAGGTGCCGCTGGAGCTGCGGAATGTCAAGCGTGTCATTGCCACCTGCATCATTCTGCACAATGTGTGTGAGGACCATGGACATGCGATCCCAGACCTGCTTGCAGAGGGGGAATGAAGGGCATTCCATGAGGACGAGGAGCCCTCACAGGAGCCTGAGCTGCATGTGGAGGATGATGCAGGCAAAGTGGTTCATGAAGCCCTAAACACATGGCTCTGGAGGCGGGCCAGGATCCACTGGGGGGGTCCATATACCCCCCCCACACCATCCAGCTCTGACTGCACCCACCCTCCACCACCAAATGTTGGTCCCAGTGCTCCCTGGCACCTTGGGGTCCCATGACACAGGGACACGTGCTTGGTATTTTAGTAAACCATCTGCTGATGTTTCGCTCCATCTCCATTCTTCCAAATACCCTAGGGGCCCAACCATCCCCAAAACAGGTGACCATCAGCCGCACAACAGTGCAAGGCCCCCAGAGTTGCCCTGGCGGGTGACCGGTCCCCTAGTTGCCTGACCTCCGGACGGCACCCATGCTATGCAGACACCTGCCTGGGCAGAGGCCCGCTGTCCCTGATGGCCAGGTGCTCAAGGCATCGGGGACATGTTTAACCACGCATGCGTGTGATCCAGAACATTGGGGGGGGGTGTCAATCTCCAGACTCACATGGTCCTGGGGGGCTGGGGGAGGTGCTGGAGCAGATTCTGGGACCTGGAATTGGCTCTGCCCCTGGAGATGTGCTCCCCAGGTGGGTGAAGGACAGGGCCAGGCCAGCTGGGTGCTGTCTCCAGTAGGGGTGGAATGGGAGGGGGCACTCTGTACATGCTTAGTAGCAGGCAAAGACTCGCAGTCCCTTGCTGCATTCATAAGGTAGGTCCGGGGCTCCCCTGTCCTGCTGTCACGCAATGCTATCCTGTTGGACCCTGGGGCTTCTGTCCCACAGCCCTGTCCTCCTCTTCCACTTCCCCCTCCTGAAGCTGCCACACAAACAAAGCCCCCCCCCCATCCAGGTCCAGATCTCCGGTGCCCCCATGGACCAAGGGTACTGCCTGAAAGCCACGGAGAGGTTCCAGCCCGGGGTCCTTCCCACCCTCACACTGCTTCTGGCTGAGGGTGGGTGAGTGAAGGGGGGGCATGCAATGGTAGCTTCTCCCAGACCCAAGGGGCTGCTGGTGCCCAGGGGAGAAGAGGAGGAGTTTCAGTGGCTGCAGCTTCTCACGTCAAGGTACGCTGCCAGCGGGAGAAGCCAGACCAGGCTAATGGGTCTGCCTTGTGGGCAAAGCTCGACAGGAAGGAGGCAGCCCCCCCCCCAGGACATTGCTCGGACAACCCAGGCAGCCATCAGTGGTGGGAGTGGGGGGCTCACCACCAGGAGGCTCCAGCTGGAGTGCCTAACTCCACACTTGCCTCCCTCTCAAGGGTCGCTGGAGGAGTCCAAGCCCGGCACAGCTCTTCCTGGGGGAGGAAGGAGCCTCCCCTCCCTTCGGGCAGTCTCCCTGACAGCCTCCAAGGAGGTCTGCCTCTGCTGGTCAGACAGGCCATGATTGGAAACATGGGCAGAGCCATGCTGGATCTGATCACTGGTCCATCCAGTCCATAAGTGTCTTGTGTATGAGGGTTAATATGTAGCCCTGGATGGCCAACAAACTGAACATTGAATCCAAGTCCTCCATCTGTGGCAGCCTCCTCGCAAAGTTATTCAGAGATCATCTGCTTCTGGATGTGGAGGATCCATAGCTCCTAGCCATTCATGGACCCGTCTCATATGAATCCTCCAGATACCCCTTGAAAGCCATGTACTACACCCATGGTCAATAGGTTCCAGTTTTCTCTCTCCTTCAGGGGGCAGACAGTGGCCTCACCTAGTGAGCAGGAAAACCTGGGGTGGCCCCTGCCCATAACTACAGGGCATCCACCCCGCTCTAGATGGAAGCATGTTTTAGCCAGCAGGAGCTGGCCCGGCTCCTATTGTGCCCCTCCCCAGGGTGCCCCCACTTCTCCCATCCCACTCCCCCAACTGTGGCCCGGCCCTGGGCTCCTGGAATGGCTGGGAGGGCTCCTGGGATGCGCTGCACTGTGACACAGTGTCAGGTTCAAAAGCAAGTAGGTCCAGGCATTCTTTCTCAAAAGAAAGGCTTTTATTGGATTACAATGCTAAAACCCACAGTAGGAGGTCATTGTCAGGAATGGCGGCAAAAGCAATGCAAGCAAACTTATAGTGTGATGCATAAAGGCGACTAGCAAATAAGCTTTGAGCACGCGCGCGGGAAACTCCCGGCGGGAGATATACTTCATGAGCGGGAGACGACTCCCCCCCTCCCTTCACCTTCCCAGAACTGGAAAATTCTCATCAACACAAGAATAGCCCAAAGCCTACATTCAAGGCCACCGTGATAAGGAAGAGCGGCAGGGAAGAAGCTCTCACGTTACTGCCTGCATACCTACGCAAGCGCAAAGCAGGTTGGGGAACACATAACAACGGATTCAGTGAGAAACATGAAATAAGCTTTTTTGACACACAGCACCTCTGGGGACATGCACATCCCGCCCTGCCCTCAGAAAGATGCAGCAATGACCTTCCCAATGAAGGGAGTTCTTTGGCTGCTGGAGGAGGTGGAGTGCCTCCTCTGGACACCCCACCAGCTCGAGGCAGGGGTGAGGGTGATGCCCTCCACTCACATGGAGATGCTGAGCATCTTTGAGGAGGCGGTGGAGCGCTTGGCTGCCCGTGGGTATTGGTGCTCAGCGGTACAGTGCCGAGCCAAGTTTAAGTGGGAGAAGGCCGCTTTTTACAATGTCCTAGAGGACTGGGAGGGCATCCCACCACAGGGGGAGTGCCCTCCCCAGTTCCATCTCCTCAGGGCCCTGTGGGAGCAGGCTGGCTGGCCGGCCTGGATGGCATTTCTGAACCCCGAACAGTGAGTATCACCCACCCTGGCAGGTAGCCCCCCCCCTTTTGAGCTGACAGGAATAATGCTGCTGGTTGCTAATCTGCTGCTTTGTCCCTGCAGGGGAGAGGCCACGCTCAGTGCCAACAGCAGGGCCAACCCACCAAATGGTGTCCCAGTGGCTGGATGTCCTTGGTGGAATCATGGCTGATATGCGGGTGACAGGTGGGTATTCCATGGCCACAGGGGACTGTTAGTCAGGTGACTGATGGCACTCTGGGGGTTGTGCAGCCTGCCCTGGCCCCTGGCAGTGAAAGATCCACCAGCATGCACTGTGTGGGTGTGCTGAAGGCTCAGATTGGTACCCCAGCTGGCCATGTCTGGCCTTGTGGGTGCTCTTTCCAGCATTCTCACCACTAATGTGCTGGTCTCTGTCTGGTCTGCCCCACACTTGACCAGCACGTCTACCAACTGGGTTTCATTCAGTGGGGGTGGGCCGGCTCCGATGTCTCCTCATCCAGATGCAGCTGGAGGATGCATTGGCAGACCAGTGATGGGAAGAAAGGGACCGCCTATAGGCTCAATCAAGATGGGCACCTGAGCAACAAGCAGAGGGGGGACAGGAGAGGGAAGAGGAGGAAGAGGACACAGGGGAGGAGGAGGTGGCTGAGGTGACTACAGAGGAGGGGTTGGAGGAGGAGGAGGTGGAGGGACCAGAGCAGGTCATTGTGCAGGACCTGGGGGAGTTTGAGGACAGAAGTGTGGAGGGAGACAATAGTTCTGACTAGCTGTGGCATGTTGGTTGGTTTTGCTGGTTCACTGTGTGTATGTCCAGCTTACCTGAGGAACCGCCTTTCCCTGTATGTTCCCCCAAGGACACTACGGTCAGGGGGGCAACACCTACTGGTCATTCCAGCCCCCAAGACACCTAAGTACACTGCAACCAGGGCCAGGGCTTTTTCGGTGGCGGCCCCTACCTGGTGGGATGAGCTCCCGGAGGAGATCAGGGCCCTGTGGGACCTTATGCAGTTCCGCAGGGCCTGCAAGACGGAGCTCTTCCACCAGGCTTTTGAGTAGGGGCTGCCACTGCTATTGTATCACCATCATTAGGCCGTATGAAGTGCCCTGACCCTGGCATGGCACTACAGCTCTGTCAGGACACTACTGGAGCAGGAATAAAGGTGCTATGAGAGTGTGGAATTGTAGGGTTTTATCTCGTAAACTTTCTTCTTTAAATGTATAGCATCCACACATATGTTTCTCTTCTTAATTGTCAACGTGTAGTGACTCTAGAAATGCAATTTCAAATGTGAACTTTTAGGTTAACTGGATACACATTTGCATCTATAACCAATGGTTTTATTGTGGGGCTTCTTTTTTTAAGGATTCCATCGTTTTACAAGAAAACTGTTCATTTCTGAACTGCACAACTCCATTGGATATCAAGGATGTGCCTTATTTCAAAACACTGGAGTAGGAACATAGTACCTTTTCTTTTGAAAACACTGGCAGATGCCTTTTTTATTGACAGATTTTAGTGCCCAGTATTTCTGGCATCTGTCACGCTGCAGATCTATGTATACACAAAGGTACTTTGATGTTTGCAAAGCAGGTGTTTGAAACTTGAACTAACCATGTTCATAATGTCCATTGGTTAAATCAAGCATGTCATATATTCCTCAATGAATTGCATTTCAAAATAAGCAGCATTTCAAGTTGTTTTGTATCTGCATATTGGTAGCATTGAGCATGGCATCAGGCTGAAAACCTTTTGTTGATGCATATTCACAATTTACTGGCTTGCTTGGATTTGCATGCCCAAAGACTTATATGCCCTATAATTTGGGCATCTCATGCATCATTTGCAATCAACTACATTAGAGTGTATCTGCTGCTTCTGCATGCATGTAATCAGCAATATTAACCCCACTGGTGCATGCTTGGAATGTACCAGATAGAAGTAAAGGTCCCAGGTGGCAGTGAGAGAGCATACAAATGTGATCCAGTTAATCCAAATGAATACACTCAGCTTTGGGAATCAGGCAAAATGAGTAAGGCTGTAGCAGTAGGAAACAATCCATGCAACTTCCTCCACCCACCTGATCCACCTAATCCAACCCAACACAGCATGATCAAGACAGCCACAGAGATAATTTTTGTTAAGTTCATCATCCCCCCCCCATCTGATGGAGAAGTGTAGATGGAGAGGTATAGATGGAGGTAGGGTTCCCAACAGTGTCTAGGCAGATGCTGGAAGATTTGGGGGATGGAGCCTGGGATTTTAGAAAGGATGTGATATCACTTTCCTTCCTTTCCTTTTGTACCCTTAAAAACTCATTGATTCACAAATCTCGAGCAGCAGAAAATCTCCCTTGCAAAACCATTGTAGGTGTAATGTTCAATCTTGCAAACAGAAAAGCTCTGCAATAATGTGTGGGGGGGTAGGTAAAGATTTTGGGTAAGAAAGGCCAAAAAACAGGGGTGAGCATACTCTGTGGGCTCTCTGAAACAAACTACTATGGTCAATTTCCAGGACTTGCTTCTTGACCAGAGAAAAAACTTTGGTTTTGCCCATCTCAAAAATATAATCAATCAACATGCTAACTTTCCTCAGTTTCTCATCCAGGGCAAAACAACAACAACACAATTCATGCTAACTTTCCTCAGTTTCTCATCCAAGTTGATTTGTGGGTATCCTGATTTAAAGTGACTAACAAACCATCTTCAGCACAGAGCTGTTTTAATCTCAGTTTGAAGGCAAATAGTCATGCTCTTGCTTCCAAGGACATCTATCCAAATTCTGCCCATAATACAACATTTGACACACAGCAGGGAATGTTCAATATTTTGTTAAGAATTGGGCTAGTGATTGGTCAGCGTTATCAGAGACAGCTTTAATCCAGATAGCTGAACCATAGAAAATGAGTGGAGCCACCTTCAGATGAAAGGCTTGCACTGCTGCCGGAATATACTCCCCTTCCCCATTGTGGAGGAACCTATTTATAGCTCTTGCATAATGTTTTGCTTTACTAAGCACTGTTCTAAATTGGGGAGGGGGGTTCCAAGATAGATCTGCTGAGAACAGAATCCCCAAATAGGAGAAGACCTTGATTTGCTCTTTATTGGAACCATTGATAGACCATTGAGAGAGGTTCCATTTTCTGGTCTTGCTGAAAACTAGAATCTCAGATTTTGGGTAGTTAATCACCAGGCTTTCTCAACAACAATTATTGTAGAAAGATGGCAAGGCCTTTTTTAGCCTGATCCTGGTTCAGGACAAGATCATAGCATCATCCGCATAAAACAAAATAGGTATCAGGTGATGCATTAGGAATTTCCCCAAACTCTATGCTAAAGCATCTAGAGCATCCCTGTGGAGACCATTTTTTTCTCCAGCTCTTCAGTTTCTCAAGGGCAGGAGATTGGGGCTGGGGGAGGTGAGGAATTCCCTGTCAGGCCAAGGCAACTGGGAAGCCTAGATGGAGGAGAACAGGTATGGGAAAACAGTGCACCAGTACATGTGAATGGCATTCATGAGTGAACACTGATTAGAGCAGACTAAATGGACAAGGTTAGACTAGTGAGACAAGCCATGCACTTTTAATCCCCACCTTGGCAGGATCAAAATACCTCTTATTTTATTGATTTTTTAACATATAACAAAAATTAAAGGCATGTTTACCATGTTAATGGCTGCAGGAAATGGTTTTGGTGCTCACTCCCCTCAGAGGTTTAAAGGCACAGGACATTGGGTGGGAGAAATTAAGGGCTGCTTCATTCAAGTTAGACAATGATGGGTTGATTTCAGGCAGTCCTGCCTCACCAACAATACTTTGCCATTGGAACGTCCCAATCTTCCTTCCCTGTTGCAACAACGTGGGATTTGCCAGTTCCTTTAGGGACAAAAAGAAATGTTTTGGTTTCTGTCTGATGGGCCATTTGATGCCTGCTTCACGTCTGCTGTGATTGTTTTGGGGTGTATAAATAGGCCTGATAGATAGGGATTGCAAGCCTAACTGGGGTTCACAGAAGTTGTGTGGGTCAGGTGTTAGTTTTAACTTTAAGATATTGGGGGACTGAAGGGATTAATCCTTCAGTGCTGTGCAACAACATTTGAATGTTTGCACTGTACAGTGTGGAAGATGGGGATGATGTGAAGCATCTTTCTGCTCAATTCTGGTCCAGGCAAGGTGAAGCAAGGCATGGCTGGAGGCTGTGTTGAGTTTGGAACCAGGATGGGGTTATGAAATGTTGGCACACCTACTGAAGTGAACTTTTAAAGACACTGCAGAATAGAGGGATGCAATTTCTCACAGTGGGGAGATTGCATGAGACCATGACTCACTTAAAACCTGCTTCATATAAAGACAGGGGAATGCGTGAATATGTCACATTTCAGTCACAGCTGAAGCGGAACATCTAGGAGCATCACGGACAAAATGAACAAAGCACATTGGAAATGACTTTTTGGAATGATTTTATGCATAAGAAACACCATGAAAGAAAACACGACCCTCTTTAGTGGAGAAGTGAGACAGCAGTGGCTGGCATTGTTGATAGTAGGGAGGAGATGGAGTACTGATGTGACTCAAGATAAGGGCATTGTTTGAAAATATGGGTCTTTAATCCTAGTTTGATAGAATGCTCCTCTGCAGAAAGTAATCATGCTAGGGGTCTCTATTACATGGGCATTTTATGTCAGCGTTCCTATCTCTGAGGCAATATTTTCCCACTTTTCCCATAGGTTTTTTCGTGCAGAAACTGACTGGCACAAATTTAATGCTATATAAACAATCATAAATCCAGTTGCTACATGTACACTACTTAGAGATGTTTACACAATCAGCCAAACAGCTCCAGAGACACCATAGTTATCGCTGCTTCAATAGCTATTAATAGGTATGGCATCACTTGAGAATTAATTGCATATTAAATGCAATTGTTCTAAGGAGCAGTTGAAATTTTATGCTAATAAGGCACATGATTATTGTCATTTGTCACAGCATGAGCAATGTCGCTTCTCTTCGGAGAACCAAGGCTGAGTTTAAGACTTGACAGAAAACATGTCATTGACTGCTTAACACCTCTCTTTGCTTAGCTATCCCACGGTCAGCAATGTGTGTGCATTGTGAATTCTTTAGGCAAATTTTTCTGCTCACCAGCCTTCTTAAGAAGCATAATAAATAATGCCTCTGAGAATGGGAGCGCAGAGAGGCACAAAGTAACAGCTCTTATCTTGTTATGGACAACCTTCACATTGTTCCACATCACTAGGCAGTGGGTGATAAAGGTTGCTCAAAATCTGATGGGTACTCTGTATCAGGTAAGAGCTACTATCTCTCCTTATAATATTTATCTTTTGGTTTCGTAAGATTCCATGCACTCCCATTGGCTGTAAAATGCTCTCCCTCAGCCATTGGCCCATCAGCTGCCACTCAAGAGTACTCATGTGCCATTGGCCGGGTGATGGGTCTGCTCCTCTTCCCCACCCACTCCCCCTGGCAGACCAGCTCTCTCTCTTGAGGAAGACAGTTCTCTTGACTCCTGTGAGGGACTGTCCCCTCAGTGGCTGTTGGTAGGCAGCCAAGCTTAGTTCTGTGAGTAAAAAAACAAAGGACTTTCAGCATAACCCCTCCCTTGTCCATAACCCCCTCCCCAATGGCTGTCAGAATAAATGGAAAAAGGCTCTTTCTCCTGCTTAGCTTCAGCATGGCTGGCTGGCTAACGAGGTGGGCCAGCAACCATCAAACCATTTTCTTCAACTCCCCGCTGTGCGGCTGACTTTCCTCTAGGGCTGCCAATCTCCAGGTGGGACCTGGAGATCTCCCACTGTTACAGTTGACCTCCAGATGACAGAGATCAGTTCCCCGGGAGAAAATGGTTGCTGTGGAGGGTAGACTCTATGGCATTATACCCTGCTGAGTCCTTCCGCACACACCCCAAATGCTGCCCTCCACAGGATCCACCCCCCAAAATCTCCAGGTATTTCCCTAATCAGAGTTGGCACCTGTACTTTCTCCTCTGTCAGTAAAAGGCCCTTTCCACACCTATGTTGGCCTTTGGGGAAAAACTCATTGGGCCCAGTCCTAATCAGGTTGCCAACTCCAAGTGGGCAATTCCTGTAGATTTGAGGGATGGAGCCTGGAGAGGGTGAGGTTTGAAGAGGGGTGGGACCTCAGACAGGTATGATGCCATAGACTCCACCCTCCAATCCAGCCATTCCCTGATTATGAACCATTGTTGCCAATCTCCAGGTGGGGGCTGGAGATCACTCAAAATTACAACTGCTCTCTAGGAGGGATGGGGAAGGAGATGGAAAACTAAAGGTAGGTTAATGGTTGGCTGGGAGGGAGATAGGGTTGTCGACTCCAGGTTGGGAAATTCCTGGAGATTTGAGGGGTCGAACCTGGAGAGGGTGAGTGTTGAGGAGGGGTGGGACCTCAGACAGGTACAATGCCATAGACTCCACCCTCCAAACCAGCCACTCCCTCCTGGGGAACCACTGTTACCAATCTTGGGGGTGGGCTGGAGATCACTCAAAATTGCTACTGCTCTTCAGGTAGCAAAGATCAGTTCCTCTGGAGAAAATGGTGGACTCTGTCATTATACCCTGCTGAGATTGCCACAGCAAATTGTCACTGAGTGCCCAAAGCCGGGGCACTCTCCCAGAGCCTCTTTCTAGAGCCCGTTGTATTTATTTCCACAACGGGCCTTATTCCTAGTAACATATTTTCATTGTGTGGAGAGTTAAACTATGGGGATTCTGATGGAGGCGCACATTTGTGACAAAAACATCAGCTCCTGCTCAATAACTGGATGACTCTAAGGATTCTTTCCAAGATAGCTAAGGTGTCGTGTGATGGAAACATACTTAAATGTAAACATTGGACACTTTAATACATCTTTATACTGTAGACCTCTCATTACAGAAATCTTCTGTTTCCTATTTCCTCTTCTTCATTCTACAGGACTGAGAATAGAGTATAAAAGCTATTCTAGGATTTGGTGTTTGTGAAAAAAAAAAGAAAAGAACAAAATCTATTTAGTTATAATCTTATATCAATTCTTCCTCTACATTTCCCAGTATGCTTTGCTCTTGATCTAAACTGGTAGCATAGCAAATATGACATATATTTTTGTAAAGGTAGGAGTTACTCAAGATATTACAATATTCTGGACAACTTTTAATGTCTACATTTCTTAGCATAAGTCTGCAGTCCCAAGAACACTTTCCTGATGGTAAATCCTATTGAATAAAATTGCACTTACTTCTGAGCAGGCCTGCTTAAAAGTGCTAATGACCTAAATTACTTTCTTAGGAAAAAATGGATGCTCGAAATGGTGGGGAAAGTTGTACTTTTTCCCCAGATGCTCTGTATAAAGTAAATTATTTCATTGCAAAGAACACATTATCTAAAATCATATATAGTTAAAAAGGGGATTCCAAATGCCTGGGATAATTAAAACCAAATATTTTTGCTAAATTGCAAGTGAAACTAGGCATAGTTGTATTTTAAAACACTGCAGCTATTCTTGGTTTGCAAAAATGCAAAAGTCTGGGCAGAACAAATTTTCTTTTAGTCACTGTCCCCAACATCATTTTCTGGCAAGTGGAAAATCAAAAATGTCAGCAGTACCGTGTTACATTTATACATCAACATTATAGAAGTTTCCAGGCATCTGTCACACAAATGTTACTGCAGAATCAAACAGAAGACAATAACACAAGACAAGTGCAGAAAGCATTCAGAATTTACAGTGACTAAATTCTGTGAACTCAGAAAGAAGAGCCAAAGTCAGTAAAGTAACAGGGGAACTGAACAAGCAGACAACCTTTTCTGCATCCTGAAAAATAATGTGTTGTCATATTCTTCCTCTCTTTGTCTTGTTTGTCAATAAAATATTACAGTTGGACATAAAGCCTCATATAAAGCTTTGTTCATTCAGTGATGTCTATAGAGCAACGATCCAAGTAAACAGATATTTTGTAGGCTAGTAGAAAGGGGGGGAAAGCAAACAGCAAATGCTCTGTTTGGCAGCTGACGGCAGCTCCCCACCCCCCAAAAAAATATTGTACTTGGCAAATAGGTCTGGAATTTTCAGCTGCAGAGATTTCTGCCTTGTTTAAAGTTTCCCACTAAAATCTATTGTGCTTACAGAGCTCACCTTCGAATGGGCCAGGCCCCATACTGAAATACCATTGCATTTTGCCATCAAAAAGCTGCATTTTCAGGAAGTGTTAGTGATGCAGCAGTTTTTCTGGCGAGTGTTTCTAATCTGTTTTGAGTGCAGCTTTCATCCTAGTTCAGGTCAAGTAGACCAGGGCCTTCTTTCCATTCGAGTTTAATTGAGATGTTCAGCATCAGAGATTCCATTTCAATCAAAGGAGCTGGACTGTAGAACTATCTGCAATCTTCCAATCCCCAACTAATTCTGATAACTGTCCATTGTGTTGAATCAGTAGACAATGAAGAGAAAGAGTTATTTTTAAAAAGATAATGTCACATTGGTAACATTTCTACATCCAAAACATTGCTATAAAAATCCTGCAAATATTTGGGTAAACCAATGGCTAATTAAAAAATTAAAGGAGTAGACTTATCTCTCAGCTCCTATTTTATCCCAGCTTTTATTTCAGCTTCTCTGTGTTGTGTAGCTGATATAGCCTGGAGAAGGTTCTTGAATGACTGGAAACATAGCACTCTTTGTGTTGAGTACCAAAAATGGCATACCAACAAAGACTTGTGGGGGGACCTGCCCCCCCAGTATTTCCCTTCCTTGAAAACCCAATTGCCTCTTCCCTTTTCTTGCTTTCTTACCTCCTTCCCACCCACTAACCAACCTACATTTATCTGCCAGGCCCACTCACGTGTGCTGGCTACTAGGACAACTGGCATGGCGGGGGAAGGAAGTCTTCACACAGCTCAGTGGTAGGATCCAACCCATAGCGAAAACCTATGAATTTACTTGGAATTTAAAACTTTTGTTGTGGTATCTGTGTTGGTCTTTTGCGAGGAGTCCAAAACTGCAAGGAGTCTTAGTCAGACTTGCAAGGAAGATATAAAATTACCTGAATGGCCTACATGTGTGTCCCTCGAGCACCCTCTTCAAGTGCCAGGTGCATAATCACATGTGTTTCCTGGACAAGTTTATTGGGATCTTCTGCCAGTTGTATATTAAGGTCCTGGATTTGTCAACCCTTCGTATACAAGTGCAAAGATTCTCAGTAAAAAGAGGCATACTTTTGAAGCTAAACATTTATTAAGAAAACTCATAGCATAGGGAATTAGTGCGAAAATACAAGGTACAAAGAGCGCACATTCACACACACAATAAAACAACAAATGTATAAATCCTAATGTTTGCTAAATTCTAACCTGCTAAATTCAAATAGTACAAAAGAAAGAGAGGGGTGGGAGCAGAAGGAGGTAAACATATGAGCCTGTCTGGTAGACTAAATCCAGGAGAATTTGGTGGTAGAAATGGAAAAAGGTGGTGTGAGCAGAAAAGGAACCAGCTTGCAATCTCTAGCATACCTGCACTGGGTTGCAGAGGCACTATTTACACTGTTGCAACTGCATTGCTGTTTCAGTCAGAACATTGCTGTTCCATGCCATGCTACACAAACTTTCCTATACATATACTATACATAGACATACACTAGGGATGGGCATGAACTATTAAATTACGATGTGATTAACTGCATCAGATTATTCTGTTATTTGCATACACATTGGATACATTGCACGGCCTTGTCATTACTGCTTAATATTTATATATTTTATATTTGAATAATTTGCATAACTTGAAGAAACTGCATTGTAAGAAACCACTAACCTAAATGGAATTTATATGTTACATGGAACACCCTAATTGTCACATTGTGAACTGTAATAATCTAAGAGCACAGTGATACACTTATTTTACTCTCGCTAAGTTTTATAGTTTTACAGTCTTACAGTTTTTGTACTTTTCCTGTTGTTCTGTATGTTGTATTGTTATTTTTCTCAATAAAATCAAATTATGGAGGTCCATGACCATGGACCTGTCACAGACTTAAGGGCAAAATTCTTCATGGCTTTTTTTGAGATTCAGTTCATGCCTATCCCTAAAACACAGAGCGAGGGAGAGTACTGGAGGTCCTTCAGAATAACTTTATATCTCAAAAGTGTGTAGATAGAGGGGGAGATAAGATGCTCCTCAAATGGAATTGGACCAGAGACAAAAGGTTTAAACCTCATTGGTTGATCAGGTGAGTAATGGCTAGGCAGGAAACTGTTGTCTCTGTGAGACGGACATTGGAGTAGCAAGGTCTCTTTGAGGGGATTTACAGTTCTAAAAGAATAATAAACATTTGGTTCAATAAGATTCCAAAAGAAAAACAGAGTTCAAGTTATAAAAGTATTAAGGTGAGAGATGGATGTGTTTACATGTAATTGTTAAATGTCCAGCAGATCCTGTTATGTATCTGGACTACAAGGAAATCAATGACCTGAGACACTTCCTCATTTTGAAAGGAGGGGGTAGGTAAATATGTTTCCAGGCAAATTATTGTGATGTAGATCAGTCATTTAATTAATTTAAATAATCTTAAATAATTTTCTCTGATGCTACATTAATGCTTTAGAAGTCATAATAACTTTAGATGCAATTCAATTAATTTGTGCTTTTGGTATCAATGCAGTATTTGCCTAAGTCATGTTACAGTATTTGTTCATATTAATAAAAAGGAGGGAAACGAATTCAACTGTTTACTCTTTTATCCTAAGCTTCAGTTCAACTTATATACAGCAAATAGTGCTGACAGTTCTAAAAGAAAATCTCCTGTTGGCAGATAAGTATGATTTCACAGCGAGTTGGTCAGGTTGCTTCTATAATGGCATGGTTACCAAGCGAGTCCAAGAAATTAATGGCAGTGGAAGGTGGAAAATTCAAAAGCATATGCATTATGGTTGAGTGTGGCTTTTAGAATAGCTATTTTAGCTGTTTGATTTCCTACCCACTCACATCTTATTCATCACAATATGAATTCAAATATGGATGCATCGTTCATATTACTCCAGCTCCAGAGTATATAAATTTTGCTACCAGTTCCCAGTGTCCTGATCATGTAAACTATGGGACACAATATAGGGTTAGAGCACATGGCCAAAGGAAATGTTGCCATGGACAGCAGAAGTACCCAGTAAGACGGAAGAGATGCCCAAGGCCTAAGGCCTGCCAGATACCAGACTTTGCAATACCCCTAATGCACTCTGCTTGAGGCTGTCCTGGTGTTCAGCAGACCAGTGTACATGTTTGCTTAGATTTCTTGAGGGATGTCAAAAAGATGTCATTCTGGAGGAAGTGCTAGATCACCAGGCATGATTTTCAGCAGCAGGTGTCCATAGCTTTGGTAATTATTTCCAGGGCCCAGTGCTGGCCCAAAGCCTGGGAGCTGGAAGGGGTGCATAAGGACCTTACTTTTCTACAGCTGTTCCTGATAATGGTAGAGGTGGACATTTGGGTGGATTCCCCAAAAGACTCAATAGTCTTGTTTTGATGCAACAACAGTATAGTGGTGCAGGTGCTCAGTAGGCAGACTTCTAGGGATCTTAGGGTTTTACAGCTTTGAGGGGTTTTGTGTTGAACTGTTTGAGGCACAATATTTGGTTTAAGGTTAGGCAAGAGCTGGGTTTGGATAATGGTATTACAGACAACCTGTCTCAATTTCAGGAGCACCATTTCTATAAACTGGCCCCAGGTTCAGACCTAAGCCCAGCTGGAAGCAGAAAGAGTAATGTTGGCTTCTTAGCCCCAGGTACAAGGGCAGCTTACAATAAGCAATACAAGGAGTTTCTACATTTTAGAGAGAAGAAACATTTGAAGCAAACTTGGCCAGTGCCAGTTGCTCATATACAGCAGTTTTTGATAGCCTTTAGGGCTAAGGGTTTAGCCGTTAGGACTTTGAAAAGTTATCTGGCTTTCAGAGTGAAGGCCAAGGGCTTTACAGATAACACAGTTGATTTCAAGGTCAGGAAGATGTTAGGGGGTTGGTTGTGTGATACATCAGCAAGTAGGGATGCCAGGTGTCCATTTATCCCAGACTGTTATGTCCTAGACCAGGAACGAGAGCTGGCTTGCAGCGGCCAAGCTCCGTTCCTGAGAACAATAGGGACTAGACTCCTGAGCTCGCCAAAAGGGAACCTATGGGAACATTGGCGGGATATTCAAACCCGCCAATAAGATTGTGGGGCATCCCCCCCAACTGTATATAGTTGGCTTCTGGCCGTTGCCGTTTGTCTTTGTTGTGAAGTACGAATAAACGCGTCTTCTCTTATGTCATTGTCTGAGTCATGAGGCACGAAACCCAGTACTTTACAGTGGCAACGAGGATGGGATTCTAATGCCTTCCATGAGCGATGACAAGGACAACAAGGCCACTCCCGAGCATCCCATCACTGACCCAGAGAGCAGCACCGCACTGCTCACTGAGTATCGCATCGCTGACCCCGAGAGCAGTACCGCACTGCTCACTGAGTATCGCATCGCTGACCCCGAGAGCAGCTCTGCACCGCTCGCACCAATGCCTGCCTCCCCAGCCGTAACTATGGCCACCACGCACAGAAGACTCAAGCGCTTCGATCCCTCCCAGCCGGAGACCTGGGACATGTGGGCCGATCAGCTCATCTGTTACATGGAGCTGAATGAAATACGTGATCCAGAGAAGAAATGGGCACTCCTGTTGAGTTCGTGTGGGACCGACACTGTCCGCCTCGCGAAGAGCCTCCTGGTGCCCTGCACGGCCCTGGAGTGTTTGTTCGGGGACATAATGGATGCCCTAAATGCCTATTTTAGCCCTAGACCTACCTTCCTGGCAAAAAGGATGGTGTTCCAGGGGCACGTACAGGCCCAAGGGAGATCCGCCGCCACCTTACTGGCCACGCTGAGGGTGATAGTGGTGGACTGCTTGTTCCCCAAGGTGGAGGACAGCCTGTTGACCCAGTTTGTGTGGGGATTGACGGACTCCAAGCTGCGGCACAAGCTGATAGGCAACTGGCGGCTGGACCTGGACGAGGCCATGGAAATTTCAACCATGCATGAGGCTCCCGCGCGGGAGTGCCCGGCTTCGGCAGCCCATGTGGTTGGAATGGGTCCCAGCCCAGGCAACTTGGATATGGAGGAGGTCTACTCCCCTGACCGCAACCCCGCCGGTCGGCGCTGGCCCAGCAGCCCGGCCGAGAACCACCCAAACCTCGCAGCAACAGGACCGTCTGCGCCAGCTGCGAAGATACACATGGGAGAAAGACCTGTAGGTTCCGGGACGCAATCTGCCATGGCTGCGGGAAACAGGGACACCTCGCCAAGGTCTGCAGGTCCAAGGGCTCCCGGAGCGCGAGATCGTTGGGCCTGGCTAGCTGCATGCCGACCACCACACATGAGATGGCTGAGGAGGTCACCGATCTCTACCACCTCACGGATCAGCCGCTGCAGGTACTGAGATTCCCCAACCCCAACCTCGCCTCCACCCCGAAGATCCAAGTGCACGTGCGGATCGAGGGGTCCCCTGCTGCATGGAGGTGGATTCGGGATTGGTGGCGTCTATCATTTCCATGGAGACTCTTAGAAAGCTTTGCCCATCCGGGGGACCCCCTCTACGTCCATCGCCGTTAAGCTTGGTGGACTTTCAAAAGAACCCTGTCCCCATCCGGGGAGTTGGCACCTTCCAGGTGCAATACCGAGACTTTGAGGGGGACCTGGACTTGGTGGTGGTGGAGGGAAACCTTGTGAGCCTCCTGGGGCGAGCGTGGTTTGAGGCCCTGGGCATTACGATTGGGGGAGTGAATAAATGTGGGACGCGGGACTGGGGTGTGATCTGCAGGATTTCCCCGAGGTCTTTGATGGGGATCTGGGTTGTTATAAGGGGCCCCCAGTGTCACTACACTTAGACCCTACGGTGACGCCGATCCGGCAGCGTTTCCACATGGTGCCCCTGGCCCTCCGTCCAAAAATAGAGGCGGAACTAGACTGGCTGGTGGTCCAGGGAGTCCTAGAGCCCGTCCCAAATGCACGTTGGGAAACCCCAATTGTGATCCCAGTTAAACCGAATGGGGACATCCGCATCTGCACAGATTACAAGTGCACTATTAACCAGGCACTCCAGGCACACGCATACCCCATGCCAGCAGTAAGTCATGTCTTAGCCATGCTGGCGGGGGCACGCATATTTGGGAAGCTGGATCTCACACAGGTGTACCAGCAACTCCCTGTGGACGAGGCAACGGCCGAGGCACAAACAATAGTGACACACTGGGGGGCCTTCAGGGTAAAGCAGCTGCAGTTTGGGGTCAGTGTGGCCCCAGGGATCTTCCAAAATCTAATGGATGATTTGTTAAAAGGGATCCCTGGCATGACGCTGTTCTTCAATGACATCCTCATCGCCGCGGCCACCCCAGAGAGCTTTGCTGCCCACCTCTGCACTGTCCTGGGACGTTTTCAATCCACTGGTCTGAAGGTGAAGTGGGGAAAGTGCCTTCTCGGGGTTCGGAGGTGGAGTTCTTGGGGTACCAGGTCGAGGCAATGGGCCTCCATCCGGTGAGGGACAAGGTGAAGGTCATCATGGAGGCCCCCACCCTGAAGTCCAAGGCGGAGCTCCAGGCGTTCTTGGGCCTCATAAACTTTTACTACGCCTTTCTCCTGCACAAGGCCGCCATGGCGGAACCCCTCCACAGACTGCTGGACAAATTGGCCCCTTGGGAATGGGGTGTATAGAAAAAAATATTTCTCTGATTCATTGATTAAACTCAAATGGTTGAGCTGGGAACAGACCCCTATAACTTTCACACCTGACCAGATGGCAAGCACAAATGGCAAGCCTGGTTCTACATTTCAAAGGACATTCTGACACCTCACAGGGACAGCGTAGACATTCAGTCTCTGTCCCACACTTCAAAGCCTAGTTTACGTGACCCATCGCATGTAAGCTATGGTGGGACTTGCAAAGTAGACACGCCTTTCTGCTTTGGCATAATTGGGTACTGGCCATGCTTAATTATGACAAAGGAGGAGGAGAGTTGTCTTTTGGCCTATCAGAAGGCACCCAGAACTCTCTTGGAAAGAGGCCCCCTTTCTAAGAGTTAGTCTCTGTTTGGATTACAATCTGGCAACACTGAATTTTGCAAGGGGGGCGACACACTGACTTTGATTGCCCATTGCAAGCATGGATTTCATCTTTAAAATCCCTTGGAGAAGCTTAAACTGTTATCTGCACCAAGGATTGGTAACTATGATGCTTTTTATATGTTTTAGTTAGAGCGTCTGGACCCTCTGGACCTGTGGGCAGAGAGTCGAGATCCTGTACATGGGGGTCGAGGGAGGAGGAGGCGTTCCGGGGGGTTAAGACTCTGTTAATCTCGAATGTGGTGTTCACCTATTTTGATGAAACTCTCCCCATGATTCTCGCATGTGATGCGTCGCTGTATGAGGTCGGGGCGGTCTTGGGCCACAAGCTGCCGGATGGGCGGGAGGTCCCGGTGGCATATTACTCCCGCACGTTGTCTCCCGCGGAGTGCAATTATACACAGATAGAGCGAGAGGGGTTAGAGCTGGTGGCAGGCGTCAAGAAATTTCACAATTTTCTGTATGGTCGGGCCTTCATGCTCGTCACAGACCATAAGCCGCTCCTCAGGTTGTTCACGGCCGATAAGCAGACACTGCAGGTCCTGTCCCCCAGGGTGTTACGTTGGTCCCTGTTTTTAGCAGGCTACCAGTACAGGTTGGCGAATCGGCCGAGCAAAGCATTGGGACATGCCAACGCTCTCAGCCACCTGCCACTGCCCCAGACGGGGGAGGACCCAGCCCCTGCCCCCACGGTGCTAATGCTAGAAGTGCTTCCCACACCTCCTCTCCAGGCTGCGGATGTGGCCGCCCGCTCATCTAGGGACCCGATCCTCTCCCAGGTCCTAAACTGGGTGGTGAGGGGGGGGGGTGGCAGAGCCGGCTGGGCCGGAGTTCGGGGAATATAAGGCCCGTAAGGACAAACTCTCTGCTTTGAAGGGATGTTTATTATGGGGGAATTGGGTAGTAATCCCCAGGCCAATGAGACAAGGGGTCCTGCAGTCGCTACACGAAGCACACTCCGGCATAGTATGTATGAAAGCTCTGGCAAGGAGCTATGTGTGGTGGTCCAGGATAGATGCCGAGATAGAAACCTGGGTCAGGGGATGCCAACAATGCCAGGAGGTCCGCCCCAATCCCCCGAGTGCGCTGACACAGAGTTGGGAGTCCACACACAAGCCCTGGGCCCGTCTACACATAGACTTTGCCGGGCTGTTCCAGGGTCTTCTGTTCCTAGTAACAGTGGACTCCTACTTGAAATGGGTCAAGATCAGCTTGGTGTCAACCACCTCTGCCAAAGCAGCAATCTGGGCCCTCCAGAAAATATTCTCGACCCACAGTCTGCTGGACACCGTAGTGTCAGACAACGGGGCTGCTTTTACCTTCGCCGAGTTTCCAATCGTTTCTTGAGAGGAACTTAATCCGATACATCCACTCGGCACCATTTCACCTGGCCACCAATGGCATGGCAGAGAGAGCAGTCCACACGGCCAAAGAAGCCCTAAGCAGAATAGTGGACGAGGACTGGGAGTTCAGGCTGGCCCGATTCCTGCTCACACAATGCACGACCCCAAACCCAGTCTCAGGACGGTGCCCCGCAGAGCTGCTGATGGGCCGCCGCCCCACGACCCTACTAGACCGTCTCCACCCCAACTGGGCCCCAGAGTCCAGGACACTGAGCGAAACCAGGGAGGCCCCGAGGGTTTTCCGGCCGGGAGAATGCATATACTACAGGAACTTCGCGTCCGGGCCCAAATGGCTGGCCGGCTGCATCCTGAGTCCAACCAGGCCGGTTTCCTACGAGGTCCTGGCAGACGGGGACAGGGTCCTATGTAAACACGTGGACCAATTACGGAGGAGGCAGGACCCAGATACATGAGTCATGGCTCCACAACTGGCGGACCAAGAAGCCAATGCCCCAGCATCCATAACACCACCTCCGCCGGTTACCGACCGGGAGCTGAGCCCCGCTGAGGCCGCCAACCCGGAGACTGAACAAGCGGACGAGCCTCCACCACCATCACCACCACCGGTGGTCCAGGAGCCAAGTGCAACAAGCCAACCAGAAGGCGCCACTGCCAGCCCAACACCAGGGCCCCGACGGTCTCAACGAGTGCAGAAGGCTCTGGCATACTTAAAAGATTATGTCACCTAGGAGGAACAAACTATGGGGTGAGGGGTGTTATGTCCTAGACCAGGAATGAGAGCTGGCTTGCAGCGGCCGAGCTCCGTTCCTGAGAACAATAGGGACTAGGTTCCTGAGCTTGCCAAAAAGGAGCCTATGGGAACATTGGCGGGAGATTCAAACCCACCAATAAGATTGTGGGGCGTCCCCCCCAACTGTATATAGTTGGCCTCTAGCCGTTGCCATTTGTCTTTGTTGTGAAGTATGAATAAACACGTCTTTTCTTATGTCGTCGTCCGAGTCATGAGGCACGAAACCCAGTACTTTACACAGACATCATGAGGAAGTTAGTGCAGGGGTATGGAACATGGTGTGTGGATCTAGATGAGATGGAATTGTTTTGGGCAACTGCTTTAACACCCTTTTAACGCTCTTCACATCAATGAGCTCTTGGCTGCCTCCAGATGACAGATTATTATTATTATTATTATTATTTGCAGGTGCTGGCATATCAAGAAGTCCAGTCAAGATGCTGGTGATGGGCCATTCCATAGCCTTCTGGGCAAACAAGAGAGTAGCTGCCTTTGAAGGTGAGTGCAATTGAGTCCTTATCCCCAGACTTGTGTGAAGTGTCAGGGCCTGTGTGGATTGTTATGGAGCCAGCTCCTGCCATCTCTCCACCAGGTTTTGAGAAAGGGCAGTCCTCTCAATGTTTCTGCTTTGCATCTGGGTGAGAATGAACTGATGTGGATAAAAGGAATGGTTTTAACCTGGAGGATCCTCAGTGATTTGAATTGGATAAAAGAACCCTGCCCTGGAATGATCTTAGTGTGGTCAAAGTTTTGGCAGAGAATAGTTTGGAGGGGAGCATGGAAAACAGTTTGCCTAGATCAGGCTAGGGCCCTGGTAAACAAGGTGGCTCACATGGCAGTTTTAGATGAAAGTGGTAGTGGCTGTGCAACACATAAAGCAAGGGACTGGGACTGGGAGCCTCTCCCCCATCATGTACAGATGATAATAAGCAAAGTGGGCAGAAGATGCAGGTTGTGTTTGGAGTCAGGGTGGGTCTTGCCAAGAAAGGTAGACTAGCATATTTAATTATGCCATAGATCATCAAATTAATTGAATAATCTAGTTAACCCAGAGCTGCTGTCTTGTGTCTTCACTGAAAGGTGCCTGGGGCAAACAAATCATTGTCATATGGGGTATGATAAGGTTATAATCTCATCATATACTTTGAGGTGATCATGGCTAATTTACACTTGCTTTAGGTGGTGGATTTAACAAATTAACTGGTCTTGAAATTTCACCATTATTACATTGTGAATATTCTGTTTCCTGTAAATATTGCCAGGAGATCTTTGGTATGACCCTCTGGTATATACCAAAGGGTAAGATTACTATACTCAAGCTCTGTAGTGGTGTAGTGGTTAAGAGTGGTGGACTCTAATCTGGGAAACTGGGTTTGATTCCCCATTCCTTCATGTGAAGTCTGTTGGGTGACCTTGGCCCAGTCACAGTTCTCTCAGAACTCTTTTAGCCCCATCTACCTCTCAGGGTGCCAGTTGTGGAGAGGGCAAGGGGAAGGCAATTGCAAGCCACTTTGAGACTCCTTAAGGCAGAGAAAACCAGGATATTAAAAACATGCCTCTTCTTCTTCTTCTTCTTCTTCTTCTTCTTCTTCTTCTTCTTCTTCTTCTTCTTCTTCTTCTTCTTCTTCTTCTTCTTCTTCTTCTTCTTCTTCTTCTTCTTCTTCTTCTTCTTCTTCTTCTTCTTCTTCTTCTGTAATCTGCATATTATATATATATATTGCTAATTATGCAAATACCTGACCTGGATGGCCCACAATAGCTCGATCTCATTCAGTCTCAGAAGCTAAACAGGGTCAACCCTGGTTGGTATTTGGATGGGAAGCCACTAAGGGATATCAAGGTTGCTGTGCAGAGAAAGGCAATGGCAAACCACCTCTGAAAGTCTTTTGCCTTGGAAACCATATGGAGATGCCATACGTCAACTGTGACTTGATGACATTGTCTACCACCAACTATGCAAATAAAGCACGTTAATTGGTGTGTTATCTCTCAGTCATTTTGTACAGCAGTTTCTACTCCCACAGTAAAGAGATATGTGAGTTTCACTAAAAACACTTTATTAAAAGAGAAATCAAATATCAAGCAGGAATATGTGTGAATGTTAACTTAGATTGGTTGGATAAACCAGCCTCTCATGGTTTACCAAAGTAGGATTGACCAAAGCCTGACAAATGTAGCAGGCAGCCATTTAGAGAATCCACACAACAGCAGGACTGAGTTGGTAAATTGCACAGTTCAGAGTTCAATAAACT
Source organism: Gekko gecko (assembly GCA_029375565.1). Lineage (NCBI taxonomy): Eukaryota > Metazoa > Chordata > Lepidosauria > Squamata > Gekkonidae > Gekko > Gekko gecko. Next base: position 44,953,528 of record JAPDNY010000009.1, read on the forward strand.
CTAATTTAATCCGTGCTCTGTGTCTGGTGTCTACAATTCAGGGCAGCGGGGGAGGGGAGGGCTATGTACTTTCCTTACTCGGCATTTAGGAAAAATACAAGTGGAGACCCGCAAGAAACTTGCGGGATGGTTATCTCATTCGTCACACCTTTGCTTCCTCTGCTCACCCCCTACCTCTCTCACACTATTTCTCCCCTCTGCTCCCCTTTTCTTACTCTATTTCTGCTCCATGCATGTGATTTCCTCTCTCTTTCTGATCTGTCATCTTTCTCTTTGTTTTTCTGCCTCCCCACTTCATCACTCTTTCTCTTTCTGCCCCCCACCCCATCATTCTTTCTTTCTGCCCCCAGCCTCCTGGCTGCTTTCTGCCCCCAGCCTCTCTCCCAGCCTCCTGCCTGCTTCTTCCCCCACTCCGCAGAGCAGCAGTAGCAGTGGTGGCAGTGCTCTCAGCCACCCACCTGCTTTCTCTCCCCCCCACAGCAGCAGTGGCAGCACTCTGGGAATCACAATGGATCTCCCAGCTACAGAGATCAATTCACCTTAGGGTTGCCAGCTCCAGGTTGGGAATTTCCTGGAGATTTGGGGGTGGAGCCTTAGGACAGTGAGGCTCGGGGAGGCAAGCAGGGTATGATGCCATAGACTCAACCTTCCAAAACAGCCATTTTATCCAGGGGAACTGATTTCTGTCTCCTGGACAACAACTGTAATTCTGGGTGATCTCCAGTCCTCACCCAGAGGTTGGCAATGGTGGTTCTCATGGAGGAAATGGCTGGAGCAGGGGTCCTCAAACTACGGCCCGTGGGCCACATGCGGCCCGCCGAGGACATTTATACGGCCCACCGGGTGTTTATGCCGCCGCTGCTTGTCTGTCATTTTTTTTTACATGAGAAGGAAGCAGTGACAAATATGGAACCGGACATTGACCATCTCATTAGCCAAAAGCAGGCCCATAGTTCCCATTGAAATACTGGTAAATTTGTTGATTTAACTTTACTTCATTTTAAATATTGTATTTGTTCCCGTTTTGTTTCTTCACTTCAAAATAAGATATATGCAGTGTGCATAGGAATTTGTTCATAGTTTTTGTTTTTACTATAGTCCAGCCCTCCAACGGTCTGAGGGACAGTGAACTGGCCCCCTGTTTAAAAAGTTTGAGGACCCCTGGGCTGGAGGGTGGAGTCTATGGCATTACACCAGTCCAAAGTTCCTCCCCTCCTTAAATCCCACCCACTCCAGGCTTCACCCTCAAATGTCCAGGGATTTCCAAACCTGGAGTTGGCAACCCTATTTCCTTCCCAACCAACAGCCAACCTACCTTTATCTGCCTCTCTGTCTCCTGTTTTCCATCTTTACCCCCCAGCCTCTACCTAGGAAAATTACAGTCTTTCTCCACAGTGAGGGCCAAAGCAGCTTTCATTATTCCCTCCTCCTTTTTTCTGCACAACAACCCTGTGAGGTTTGTTAGGCTGAAATATGTGACTGGTCCAAAATCACACAGTCACCTTCCACTGCAAGATGGGGATCTAAACCTGGGCCTTGCAGATCCTACTTTGAAGCTCTAACTGCTGCACCTCACTGGCTTTCATAGGGTGGCTGCTGATGAATGGTAGCAAGCAGCCGAGGCTAGGTGAGTCATGCAAATCAGGGGGACCTGGCAAGCCTAGAATGCTGCCAGGCCTAGAGTGGCCAACCTGCAAATGTGCCCTGGAGACCCCCCAGAATTACAACTGGACTCTAGACAGCAGAGGTCTGTCTCCCTGCAGAAAATGGCTGCTTTGGAGGGTGGAAACTGTGGCATTATACCCAGCTGAGGCCTCTCCCTTCCCAAACCCAGCCCTCCTCCTTAGAGTCCACCACAAAATCTCTAGAAATCCCCCAGCCTGGCCCTGGCAACTTTTGTGAGGCCTGGCCCCAAGGCTCCCTCCCTCCCTCCCTCCAAGGCTGAAAGAGGCCTGGATAGGGCCCTTCCCCCACCCTTGACTGACAGAGCCAGTTAGAAGCCTCTCCCTCCCCCTCCCCCCCAACGTTCTAATCTCTCACGGTTGCTGCCTGGAGTCAGGTCCCTGCAGAGGCCATTTCAAAAGGCTTTTGGGGGGAATTCAAGAGTTCCTGAAGGGATTTCTTCACTTCTGGGATTTTTCTACAAACTCAGGAAGTCTACTGACTATGCAGGAAAAGCTGTTGGGGGAGAGTGAGGCCCCTGTTGGAGGGAATAGGTATCCGCACTTTTTGGCTATTAGAATAAGGATGAGAACTTTTCAAACATGAAAATACAATTTATGCTATTGAAAAGAGAATGAGTTTATGGGTTAGCATTTGTGGCTACTGAGAGATAAGTTTACAGGATCTCACTGTTATTCCTACTCAGGCATTTCATTTAAGCATCCTTTTAAGAGGGTTTTGTTTAATGTAGCTGTAAAAATGTGTTTAAGAGGTAATTACTCATTCTTTGTAATTGGAAACATGAGGCTATCGGGCATCTTTATGCCAAATGCAATAGTTTCCAGTAATCAAATCACTAAAGATATACTCGACTGCTATGATGGAGTGTGTTTGTTTGTTTTTTAAACCATCGTTTGCTAAAATGCAGTAGGTTACCACATTTTGTTGTTGCAGTACAAATAGCAAAAACTGCCATTTCAGATCAAGGGCTGGTCATCAATTGTGTACAAACTCTAGGGAAATGTGTAGGTGAATTTTCCCATTCACCATTTCAAGAAAGAGGAGTAGTAGTAGTTTGGATTTATACCCTACCCTTCACTATGCAAAGGAGTCTCAGAGCAATTCCTTTCTCTTCCCCTCCCCACAACACACACCCTGTGAGGTAGGTGGGGCTGAGAGAGCTCTCTTGAGAATTGCCATTAAGAGAACAACTCTGAAAGAACTTATGACTGACCCAAGGTCACACCAGCAGCTGCATGTGGAGGAATGAAGACTCAAACCAGGCTCTCCCAGATTACAGTCCACACTCCTAATCGCTACACCAAACTGGGAGGTTTCATACAATTGTGTCTATAACTACCTTCGAAGACCTTTGTTGCATCCAGCTGCCTCAGCTTTAGGTTAGTTGCTATTATTTTTCACTCAGTTATATATGGAACCTACATGATGAAACAGTGACTTTCAGTCTGCTTCACAAATCTGGACTTTTTGTTAAGTGATTTTCAATGTGATTAATATTCATGAATTATTCTGTGAGATGGTACTCTCTGGCATTATAATCCATTAATTCTTCTTTTCACTTGTACAGTGGAAAATAAATTTCCCCTGCAAAGCTTGGAATATATAGTTCTCTAATTTTCATTTGTCCACAATATATCTCTTGCACCGTTAAAGTTCTTGAATGTGTTGCCAGTTCTCAGCACGATTTCTAATGCCCTTCCAAGACCTTAAGTACTTGGTCCTTTTGAAAAGCAGTCCCCCCCCCACTTCCCTCTTTAACCAGCTGAACCCCATGGCACACTGGAAACAGTGTTTCAGATTCTTACTAGTTTCAAATATACTGCTACTGTTGGGGGGGGGTTCTTAAATTTATGCAAGCTCAAGGAATGAGTTCATGGTGGTTTGGATCCTGACCCATATTTCTTTTTCTGAAAGAATCATACATTGGGTTTATATTTTTGTGGGGACTAGCCCATCAGGGGTGGGGGAGAGAAAGATGACACAGAAACACCATGCTGGGAGGTATCAGGTCACAATTTTATTGATTGTAGTTCCTCAGGTCTTGGTGCAGCATAGGCCAGGGACAGTGGGTGTGGCTGACCACCCAAATGCTGTCATCACTTTCCCCAACCTGCCTTTTGATGCAACTGAGGGCAGAGGGCTGGTATTAGGGCCATTCCTAGCCAATCACCATCCTTTTGGGAGTGTGGCCAGCCCTGAGGTTGGCTGTCCTGTGCCCCACCCACTGGAGCCCCTTAAGGGGACTCCCCTTTGGTCATGCAGGGAGCAACCATGCACAGCTGCATTATGTTCCCCAGCCAGTGCCTCAATACCAGCAGCCAGTTGTGACAATTACAGTACAGTCAAGGACGTCCTCTGTGTGTGTGTATGTGTATGTGTGTGTAGCCCTGCTGTGCTGGAACCTGGGAGGCAGGCTACAAGATGCTACTTAATAGTTACCTGGCTTACAGCAAAACCGGGCCCATGCCCCCAGAGTCATCCTTCCTTCCCCCTCTCCCAGGCACATGGCTTGGAGCATGTCTTCCACACAGAGGCTATACTTGTGAAATGAAATCATGCACTGGCCAGTTTATCCAGAACATTTCACTCTGGATTGCACTGTGCTAGTGACAAATTCGTCTGTTACAAATATAACACATGACCATTTCACTTCTAGCTCACGTCTCAGTCAAATTTTCCTTTCTAAATACTTCACGTTTTGCCTTGACTATGTTTTAAAGTTGGTAGTGATCTTGTTTTTACAATTCTTGGGTACACATAAACAATTGCTCTTCTATCACCATCAGTGTTTCAATATACAAGCAATAGCTGGTTACTGAAGTCCAGTTTCCACCATTTATGTCTTCAGAGCTGCTTTTGCCCCACCTTCCTCTTCCTAAAAAGAAAGATACAGGTGGGCATATCAGGAGACTGAACTCCCTGCCAGCCAGGGTGGGGAAGCAAACTGGGGTTATAGGCTTGCTCATCCCCTGGAATGGCACTTGCCATTTGGAGGTGCCTACCGACTCATTGATTAGCTGCAATGAGATTAGCTGGTTGCTTTACAGCTGAGCAGAACTCTTTTAGATTCACTAATTTGCTTTGTCACTTTGTTGGGATGTATGCTGCTTTTGTTGATTAGACTGGTATGCAGTGTTCCCTCTAAGCAGGGTTAGTGTGAGCTAGCTCACAGTTTTTTAGCTTTGGGCTCACACATTTTTGTCTTAGCTCAGGACGGATGACTCCAGAGCAAACTTATCTATGTAGTAGCCAAATCACTCGCTCACAACTTTAATGCCACTGGCTCACAATGTAGAATTCTTGCTCACAAGACTCTTCAGCTCAGAGGGATCATTGTGTGGTATGGCCCTTATGGAATAGGCTGGAACAGTATGGGATTTTGCTCCAGTTAAGTTTCTTTGGCTAGAACCCTGAGGTGTCTTATGATAGAGGGAGGCTTCATCAGCCAGTCTATCATGGCTTACCTGCCAGGGGGGGCTGGAAACAGGGCCTTCTAAGGCTCCACTGGTTTGAACTCTGAACCCTAGTGTTTGCCACCCTGAAGAGTTTGTGGTAGATCAAAGCTGCTCAGCACTTGGAACCAGGGTTGGATTGCTCAAACCACTGGAATGCCTCCAGCAGCCTAGCAGGTAGGGTGCTCACCCTGTGGGTTGTGTTCACTCTGTGTTCAGTCAGTAACAGATCAGCTGTTAATCAACAAATCTCAGTTGAGCCCATGCATTCTGTGTGTGGCATCTTTATTTTAGGCATGGGGGCAGTTCATTATTATTCATTAGTATTAGAGATATAACTGACAAAAATCAGTTTATTCAAACAAGCAGTGTTCCAGTGAAATATTTTATGTCTCAGGACATTATTTTAACTGTTCCCAAAATGCTCATCTGCTGTTTAACTGTATGTTTTCAGATGGTAATTTTGTTTAGATTGTAAGCTTATAAATTTAAATATTTTTATAGGATGTTTAAGTCATCTATTATAACAGAAGTCAGACTGGGTCATGTAGTTTCCAGGATAACTGGTGACAAGGGCTCTGCAGTTTCAGTATCCCATTTCTCAGGAGGGAGAAATGGAGAGCTGTGAGAAAGACTTCCAGTGGGGTGTATAGTGACCTAATAAAAGCAGGTAAATGGGAAAAGAAAGATAAGTTCTTGGGTTGTGCTATGCTTGAAGTATGGGTGTGTAGGGAGTAGGTGTTTGAATATCATCAGGTTCCCAGTGATGTCACTGGGAGCATGAAGGAATCCATATGTTTTAACTGGGCTCGGGGGGTGAATCTATTTTTCATTTCTCCCCATAGGCTAGTAGATATTTTTCATTCCCCCTCCAAAATAGACATGCTCAGTTTTGAATCATGTCAAGTAGAGCTGGCACATCTCTAGCAATCACCAGAGACAGATGATGTGCCTACCATTGCTGGTTACCATTACACAATGATAGCAGCATGTTCTGTGCTAGAGCTTGATTCTGGCATCTCCTCCTGAAATGATGAGACGAGAACAAGATGTGATGGAGTCAGCAGAAGCATCAATGGCAGCATCTGGGTCTGCAATAGCAACTTGATGGTGGTTCAGTCAGGCAGCTAGAGGAAGGAGCTTGATGTGCCCAGTGTTACTCCACTGATATTTGTCAGCATACATCCAAAGATAGAAAGAGGTAAAGAGCCAACAGGGGCTTCACCAGTGTATTTGAGCCACCATAATGATGGGCCCACTGTTTCCTAGATCTTGAACACTGGTTATGTCTAAGTGGGCTCATTTGAAAGACAGTAATTCAGCCAGTATCTGAGTGTAATTTCTATTCTCTTTGTTATTGGTTAGCAGGTTTGGTGTTTTGGAGTAAAGGTGATTAATATTAGACTGCATGGCAGAAGCCATTGCATGGGAAGAAGGATTACAAAAACAGAAGTACTTGAAGGCCTGTCATATAGAGGATGGTATGGAGTTGTTTTCTATTGACCCAGAAGGTCGGACCAGAACCAGTGGGCTGAAGTGATATCAAGAGTTTTCAGCTAAACATTAGAAAGAACTTCCTGACAGTTAGGGTGGTTTCTCAGTGGAACAGGCTTCCTTGGGAGGTGGTGGGCTCTCCTCCTTTGGAGGTTTTCAAACAGAGGCTAGATGGCCATCTGACAGCAATGCTGATTCTGTGAACTTAGGCAGATCATAAGAAGGGAGAGCAGGAAGAGTTGCATCAGTGCTTAGTTCTTGTGGTCCTTTTTTACACATCCAAGGAAATGCTGATCACCACTTTTCTCCAGGGCAGTGTGGCCAGGCATCCTGGAGGTTTTTGGTCATCTTCTGGGCATGGAGCAAGGGTCACTGGGGGTATGGGGGGGAAGTATTTGTGAATTTCCTGCATTATGCAGGGAGTTGGACTAGATGACCCTGGAGGTCCCTTCCAATGCTATGATTCTATGATTCACCAAGCATTTATTTTTAACCCAGAAAAAAAAAGGAATTCAGAATGAGATTCCTAATCATTGCTTCTTATTGCGCAAATTATTAAATTTTGGGTGGAATTGTATAATATTGTATTATAGTACATGCATTTTGGAATCATATAATGAAATTAAGGTATTCCTAAATGGCTACTACCTTAGAAAATGGCAAAATGACAACTTAATTTTAGGACATCAGAATTTCATATATTATTATAGATTTCTGAGCAAGCATCACTGTTCACATGCTGGTGTTAATGAACTACTCGGCTATTTATGTGGTTTTCCAAACTCGTTTTAGTTTGGCTGATTGAAGTTTGTATATATTTAAAAGTACTGGTCTGTGCAAATGAGGAATGCCACTGTTAAAAACTGTGGAAGAAATGAATTATATAATCTTCTTCCGTCAGGTATATAAGATTCACCTATGTATCAGGAAAAGGATGAGTCTAATGAGTTCCCAATCCTGTTGCAACAGGGTTTTACTCTTTTCACTTGCTCTTGATAAGCCTCTGAGGACATAGCTCTGTTGTAACTGAGGCTTCCAGATATCCAAGGCAGCTCCCCTGACAGGAAGAAAACAGTCCTCATCACAGCTGTCAGTTCAGTCTCTATTATGGAAGCATCCTACCTTAAGTGTCATGCTTTCCTTTCCCTGGAGATAAAGGTGGATTAGATGTACTGCATGCTTTTCAGCTGATGGATACTCTGCAGTTCCTGGAGCTAGAATGTTCTTTTGCTGAGGTTGCTGCTGATACTCATTCTTCTATTGTTGATATTGCTTGGCCAAGAAGTAAAGTTCTGGCTTATGGAGCTCAGATGCATCACACAGTTGACCCTGGGAACTGGAGATAGTGAAACTTGAAGGTTGCAACTCCATGTGCATCCTTTTCTTGCCCCTTTTCTAGAGGCTGGGGTGAACATGACAGCTGCTGGCACATGCTTTTTCTCTATATATGCTCACTTCCAACCAACTCAAGTATTCTTATACAGCATTTTATTCTGTTTTCTACCATAGTGCATTGATGTATTGTAAAAGAAAGACATCCCATTGTGTGATGGGTAGTCAAAAGTTTCCTTGAGGTGAAATATGGACCTGATTGTGCTTAAAACAATATATTCAGAAGTAATTAAGATTTGAGAGAGAGCTTCTTCTTTGCAGTGCTATTTTAATTCTCTTGTAATGGGATTTTTAAACTGTTTCAGTGCAAACTTCAATTCTCTTGGCATATGAAGAAAAGGGGCTTGAGTTATTAATATAAAAAACCATCAGGATCTATAAAATATATTTTTCAAATTCTTTTCATGTCCAGCTAATAATAAAAGGCATTTAAATCTGCATGTACGCAGGTAGCACTTAAAAAAGTATTTCCATAGACTAGCCAATGTGAAAGGCTGAAAAGGAATTCTGTTAGCATGGACAAGAGCCATATGAACCTCTAGTGACATGCTTAAGGTAGAATGAAAAATTGTGAATTTCCTGTGATGAAGTATTTCTGTGTTCAGAGAAATTTTAGAACTGTGTTTGCATTTTCATGTCTGACTAACATATATCTGTCATATTCCACCGTTCAGGTGCAGTGACAAAAATGCTGTTCAGCTTCATGTGACACACAAATGGCATGATCAGTGAGATGTTCCTTGTTGATTTTAGAGGTTGTTATCATTGCAGTCCTAAGCAGAGTTAAAACTCGTCTAAGTCTGTTGACCTCAGTTGACTTAGAAGAGTGTAACTTTGCTTAGGATTATACTCTAAGCATCACCAGGGTCTATGTGTCTTTTTAAAGGGGGGGGGATAGGAATGTATATACTAGACTGATAGAAAGTAGCTTCAGTTGAGTGTGGAAGGTAATGAGGAATCAGTGAAGATAGTGTAGTGAACGTAGGAGCAGTCTGATCTGCAAGGGCAAGCATATCGTTTGGAAGAAGTACAGGTTTTGTAATCTTATGAGAACAGTCTTTAAATTGTTTAGGAGCTCTTAAGGGGCTATCAAGATCACATGTCAGTCTCTGAACCATCACAGTTAAATGGCTTCTACTGTTCAGCAAAAAATTAATAGTTTACCTTCACAGAAGTGGCTAATCAGCAATGTAACATTGTTTAACCTTGTAGGAGGATGTCAGGCTTCATTAGTAGCTTTATGACAATTTACTTTTTCATTAAATGACACCATCTGCTGAAAAGTATTTTTCTTAAATCATCATTATGTACCAGGACTCTAGTCACAAGGTTTCAGTGATAATAACAACTTTAATTCTAATTCGATGGTTTTGGACACTTCCCAAGACTTTCACCTTGTTTTACTTTGAGTTCACAATCCAGTGTGAAATTAGATGAGTTAGTGTATTTTCAGAACATGATCCTTAAATGGTCTGGACGTTCTGACTAAAACAAGGGATTTGAAGCAGTATCCATCTGAACAATTTTAAACATTCCTCACAAATTTGGAGTACTGTGAATTAAATCTAAGCTACATGCCAAACTTTAGTGGTAACTTTCTGTGAGCCATATATAGACTTAAACCATGTGCAGTGTCAGAATTACCATCAGATGAGAATGCCATAAAAACCACTGGAACCAGTTAAGATCTGATGTAGAATGCAGGGAATTAAGATCCTATGAAGAAATGGTGTGTTCACTTCAGCTCCCAGAGAAAGTTGTCATGGAATAGTTGACTTAGTGATTAAACCTAAGCATATTCAGATGAAACCTTTTTCAGTGGGTCTTACTTCCAGGAAAATGTGTTTCTGGTGCAATACTAAAACCCACTTTTGAATAGACCCAGAATAAACAAGCAGGATATCATTACCTGAAACAAGTTTTAGAGTGTACTTTCTGATTTTGTTTTGCCTCTTGCCAAGCTTTCATCATATATACTCAGATCTTGTAGTCTGTCTTAGGACCATTTCACATGTTACAGGAGACAAACGTGAGAAGTTATTCCTGTTTACATGAAGCAGGAAGTCCCAACCAAATGCCATCTTCTTGGTATTCTTGGTATTTGCACCTAGTTTCTATTTCAGTGTGTGTTTTTCAAACCCCATGTATTTCACATATATCATTGTATGTCACTAGACAAACATAGAGCATGTTGTGTATGCTATCTATGAATGCTATCTAGATCCTTATGGAACTCCGTGGAATTTGGTGACTCACACAAATTCTATGTTGAATTCATTTCAGTTGAACCTACAAATCCACTGCTGAATTCCATATATTTCTGTAATTTGCTGGAGATGGTAATGGCTAATTCTTACATTCCCTGTACAAATTGGGACATTGGCTTTGAACTAGTTAACCAACATATACATCTGGTCCTGCCAATCTACAGTTCGTCATGGACAATTTAATGCAGAACCATAATTACAACTGTATTTTCTTTTGCTTTGAGCAGAACACCTCACTTCATCATAACAGCTATGGGATTTTTCAGTTGGCAGATTGTTATAAGAATGAATAACCTGGGTGAGCAATCACACCGATACCAGAGATGCTGACTGTTTCACAGACATTGTGATTGACATTCATAGCTATTTTGTCTGCTTTTTTATCAAGTCAAACCTCTTTTCTGGTCACCTTGAAGATCTGATTGCAAATAGTTATTCCATGCAGTTTTGTGTCTGTGCACTGCCGCCTTTTGGGATGGTGTTCGTTGAACACATGTTAAGTGGATCATCATGGGATTTTTTAAAAAAAGCAGTTAGGTTGCATGAGCTGCTTTGGTTCCTGCATGTTTGGCAGCATTCCTTCCTGTCCTTGTCTTCTCTTGCTTTTCACTGGAAGAGTCCTTTCCTCTGCGGACCCCGCCCCCTCCTCCAGCTGAGACTCCCTTGGATACTGGGGCCCACCTCTTATTTTGGATTTAGTTGCTTTAATAGGCACCCCCTTTTACAGCCTAAAGGATCTGAAACTTGGAGGGGGGGTCTCATAAAGGCACCAGGTACAGCCATGATATTGGAAAATCCCAGGGAAGAAGAGGAAGTGTCTGCTAGCATTATGAACTGATGAAGTGCAATCTCCTGTAGCTCAGTGGGATGTTGTTCCCAATAAAAAAAAGACTTTTCAAGTGGAGACATCACCCAATATCCTGACATACTCCAGAGAAGTCTACCCAATCCAAGGAAGTTGCTATTTCATTAACCAACACCTGGTTCTTCTTTTCCTTTTTTACTCAATCAATCATTATTTTACCCTCCATCATGTTCAGGAGCTATCTTGACTCACCCAAAGTTTTGTACCCATGCACAAAGTAGTCACATTGCTTCATTCAGGCTCTTTGTGCCCATGAAAATTTGGCTCACAATAGCATCACTGAGGTATTTTCCCCAGTTTTTCAACCAACATTTGACAGAAGTTAACTTCAAAGTTTTTGCTTTGATCCAATCCACAACCAGGATGGCCAAACCCCTCTTACCTTTGGGATCTTCTATCTCCATGTGCTAGCAAATTGTTCTTCAGATCCCCAGTCCAGATCTCTGATGGTCAGAACTCTGGTTTCCTTCTGAGACCCCACCCCCGGCTACACCCTGCAGGCTCTTCCTCCTCTTTTCCGACTTGTTCACCTCCTTGGACTTCAGGTGCATCTATCCCTGGACCTCTCCTGACCTCAAGTCCAGGATTTAAGGTTGTATGTCCCTTCCCTACAAATTACCAATTTCCTCCCTTCTACCTTTTGTAAGTGTGTCCTCTTGTTGGGATTTGTGTATGTGTGAGAGTAGTAAGAGAATCGGTTCTCAGGTGCTTAGTATAGATTCCTTACATTTTTACTCTTTTATTTTGTATACAATAAATCTGTGTGTGTTTACAATCACTCTCATTCTTTCTTCATAATTTTATTTTGGGGTATCCCCACCAAGATCCACCCTGATATACAGAGATAGACTATAAAGTTCTACATTATTGTTTTGCCCCCCAGTCAGAATAATGAGACAGACAACAGTTTTGGAAGTAAACAAGGGCCGCTTTATTAACTATTTAACATAACATTGTGGCAGGGGACCAGCTAAGTGAGCACGGAACAGGCAAGGCAGGTGTCACTCCGCTGACCAATCTCCTTGCCCTTTTCTCAGGCAGCTCTGGTCTTGAGCCATTGGTCTGGCTCATGACCAGCAGCCCAGCAAACTGGTTGCCACCTAGGAGTGCCTATCCCTGAAGCCTTCCAACTTGCAGAGAGGAGCATACCCTAAGGTGTTCCCAGAGGAGGTAATCACCATTCCCCACCCTGGACCTTAGAAATCCAAAGGCAGTTCCTGATGACCCCCTGTTCCTTAATGGGGAAAATGCCGTAAGGTGCTCACCAGTTCCGGTTTCTTGCCCGCACCAACCTACCAAGTCACCAGCCTATTTAGGTGTCGACCACCACAACCAACGATCCAATCCACTGCTTTCAGTGTAAGGTAGGTGAAAACACCTCTACCCATTCAGCCAATACTGAGTAAAAGAAAAATTCCTACCTGGCCCCAATAGGCAACCAGCCAAAGCCTACACTAAGAACCGGGTGGGAGGGTGGGTGAGCACATAGGAGCAACTGTCAATGGGCGGGAACAGAGCCTGGCTGTTTATCCTAGCCGGCTCTGCCCCCCGCCCACATCACGACACCAGGCGTCGTGATTCTGTTGCTGCCCGGCTTCCTCAGGATGGCAAAGCAGCCCCTGGCGACCAGTGGCGTTGCTGGGTCGCTGGGAGCTGAGTTCTTTTTAAAGCTAGTTTCCCCTTCTCTGGGTCCAGTTTGCATAACATTCCTTGCCTTTTTGTTTTGTTCTGTGTATCTCAACAGTGCAACCGCTGTGGTAAAGAAAGCCTTTGTGGATTTTATTTGAAATACCTAGGCTATGGTCCTTCAAATTAATTCACTGTAATACCTACTGAATTGGAGATGAAATTGAGTAAACCTTCCTTAGCCTCCAAAAGTCTTGGTCCATTTCATTTCCATACACTGAATAAACGCTTTTACAAAGCCGCCCTAAGCAGTTATGATGACCTACCAGCTCTATTGACTTTAATGGACTTAGAATGGTGTAATACTGGTTAGAATTGCATTGTCAGAGTTTAGTTTAGAAGAGGTGAAGGCTTAAGTCCAGGAGCTGAACTACAGTGACTAAGGTGCATATTTTAGGTGCATACCTTCAGAAAATAAAACAAAATAAACATTCCTCCCTCTGGAGAGACAACATGTTTTATAAGATGAGTTTTATATCTTTGGGCAAAAAAGGGTTTAGAAGAGCAGACGGCTCTGACAAAGCCTTATAGGAATGTCCATGTCCACATCCTTCTTGATCACAACAATTTGCCCTCCATATCTTTTAATGAATACAGAGTTAGGCAATTGTAAGGGGCAGAGTGGGATACCTCACATCTGTAAGATCTTCACTAAGCAGAATATATAATATGAATAGCTAGCAAATTATGGATGAAAAAATAGTTTTAATTATATAAACAGAAAACACCTTGCTACTCTTCTAAAGACTAACATCTTCTCTTGTCTACAGTGTTCTTTTACAGATGTTTAGAAGACCAAAAGAGTCTTGAGAATAAACACAACAGATTGGAAATATTCATAAAATAAATTTGCAATTAGGCCAAAACCTTCAAGGACACTTTGAGATCAGAAATTAACTGGCAACAAGGTCCAAGAATTTCCCTCTCCAAACTGGCTTTCTTGTTCAGATGCTAAAAACAGAAGGAACAATATCTGATGCTAAGCCAAGTAATGGCCAATAAAGCAGTAGGTAAATCAACCTGTCAAAAAGTCTTAAGGCAAGGTTCTCCCTTCCAAATTTCTGTTCTCATTTCTGATCTGGTGTAGTCCTTTAATCTCTTAAGTAAAATATTCACAGGATGAAAACCTCTATGCTGTTAATTATTTTTCCCAGTCATTGGGCCAAATAAGGGGAAGATTCTCAGGGTTTTCCTTTCCAATACTTAAGTCTGACAGTCAAACTTGCTCTTAAAAAAAACCCCAAGCAAATAAGCTGTGAATTCAAAGAAACATGGTAGTAGAGTAGGTTTCCCCCCCTTTGCATAATAGTAATAGTAATCACCAGTTTAAGAAAAGCCTGAAAAGGCCTTCTGATGTAGCCATAGGCACTTAAATCCATCACAAATCATATAAATCCTAAAGAAACACAGTTTGTTTGTTTTTTAAATCCTACTGTTTGGTGTTTGCCTAAGTCGTCCGTAGCAACATTAATGGCTGCCAATTTGTTTGACTGGCAGAGTTTCAGCACATGCACAGTTCTGATAAAACCCAATGCAACCCTGTTCATTACATATTTGAGTAATTGGTTGCAAAAGGAACAGCCTTGGTGATCAGCTTACATCTGATCATCGTAGTCAAATACAATAAGTTTGACTGTCAGATAGGTTTACTGTGAAATTTGTGGCATCCCAACATGAAATAAGAATGTTCACATTTCATTACATTTGATCATTAAAATTTCTGTTCAGTCTCTCTTTGGTATCATTATCACATATTTGGTGTCATTATTGTATTTACCTTGGCCTAGATTTGCAGGAGCTTTTCAGCAGACAGAAAGTGCAGAGCATGGCTTTTTTAAAACCTCACTTGTCCTGTGGCAGCTCAAAATGCCCCCTGAAAAGCAGTTCTGGGGACAGAGGGGCCCCCCCAGTAGTTTCAGGAGGCATTTTGCCCTGCTGTGGAAGGGGGGAGGCAAGAAAGTCATCATACTCTATATGTGGGCAATCTTTTGGCAGTGGAAAAAACTCTGGTGGATCCAAGTTCCTTTTCTCATGGGGAAAACATTCTGAATTGGAATAAAATTCTCAGGGACTCTGTTTCTTGTGGAAGGGATGCTCCCTTCCAATGTCCGACTCCAGACTACTGGAGCCTCCCCTCTCTAGAAGCAATAAAAACTCTGATTAGTGGTCAAGACTAGGAGCAAAAAATGATTCTAACTCCTGAGTGCTTAAAGCAGAAAGATAACGCTAACCCTAACATCACCCCCAAGCACCTTTTGTTTTTGTAACAAGCAATCACTCAGTTGTAAAACACATACACAATTTTACAGTTGAATGAGTAGCACAGGTATACCTGGGTTCCCCTGAGGGCTGCTTTTAGATGAGGCAGGAGGTGCTCTCTTCAGAGAGACCTGGTTCCCATGCAGTTTCACAGTAAGCAATTATGTGTTTGTGTTTTCTTGTTAGAGAGGGCAAACCTTAGCTTCCGCCGACATTCTTCCTCTGACCCACCCTTTTTCCTACTATTTTTTTTTTTTTATAAATGTTCATGTAAATTTCCATTCCATATGCATCTAAAGAAGTGAGGTCTGACTCATGAGAGCTTATGAAGGGGGAAAATCTTGGTCAGACTTAAAGGCTCCATTTTATTTCTATTTTACTCTGCTATGTAGGCTGGCAGCCTGTCTAGCACGGGGTGTGTGCGGGGAACAAGGGAGTAAAAGAAACGGAGCCTCCAATACTTTGGCTGCACCTGAAAGATGGCTCAGCCCTTCTGCCTTGCAGAGTGTGGAAGCAAAACCTCCGCGTGCATCTAAAGGTTGCAGGCTTAAAAGAGGGGATTAGGCTGGGTCGTGGAAACCTCTGCCACTATGCCCTCCTCTACTGCCTTCTCTCAGAGGATGCAACCAAAGCCTTTTCTGCTACAATCCAACTAATGCTTAGGCAGAATGGTTCAAACAGGGAGTAGCCCCATGTGCATATAAAGAAAGACCTTCAGCAATGTGCTCAGGGGAAATGTTCTACAAAGAAACACTAACCAGGGACAAAGCTGCATGGTGCAAACATGGTTGAATGACATGACAACCTGGTTTAGCCACATGCCGCCGAGTTACTATCTATCCATGCTGTCTCTCCCCTACCTTTTTCTACCTCTGGGAAATGCAAACTTAATAGAAGGGTGGGAAATGAAAACTGAAAACAGAATATAGCTACAGACATAGTGGCAATGCCAGAAAAGTGGCCCAATCTGGGTAGTCAGTTTAGATCTGAAAGGCAGAGGATATGTCATAGTGACCCTTCCAAGTCTAACTAGTAGGGTATGTTTGGTTCAGATTTTGACTGGTTATAATTCAAAAGTTTATGTCTAAGGCAGAATATACTATAAGTGCAGTCTTATATGCATCTGCATAGAAGTAAGTCATTGCGTGGAGGGCAGGGTATAAATTAGATGAATAAATAAATAAATGATGATTTCAGTAAACACAAACATGGCTGGGCTGTAAAGTCATTGTTAATTGAATAATTCATTCAGGTTTAGGCTTTATATTGCTAAAAATTACTTTTGCTGAACATCATGGAAAAAGAAGGTTTTCCTTCTACTGGCTTTTACTTTAAGTCATGTCCTATAGAATTACTAAAAATGAATGATGAACCCTGGGAATGCTGGATCAATGTTGACATTATGAGTATGTGAGTTTACTCTGTCTCTTTTTACTCTACTGCCTGTTAACAGTTTCCCAGGAAGCCATTAACTTCCGTTTTCTGGGCTTGAAAAAATATTTTAAAAACCTGATGTTTATTCTGAGCAAACCTGACATAAAAAAATGCCGCAGCTACTTGCCTTGAAATGATTTAGTATTCAAACCCCAGAACTCTAACTGTATTGTTCAGTTCCAATTATTAGCTCAGGATGGGGCCAGGATGGAGAGGGGCCTTTGCTGTAAGATGAAAACAGTGACCTCCAGCCAGGCTGGTTCTAGGTTTCGGGACCATTCACAAATTGCTTTCCAGTGGGCTCCCTTCCCAGGCATGGCTGTGACACAGATAAGGGTAGCAGGCAAACAATTGCAGTTGATGCTCCTAATTATCTGATGCTTGCTTACCTGTCTGAGTGATCAAGCATCTGCTGTTGCTAGGAGAAGCAGCTGAGATTGCTTGTCTGCCCTTTTTCTGGTTGGCAGGAGCCTCTGGTATTCATAGCAGCCATCACTGCCTTCTCAGATAGATGAATGAACTGTGGGGCAGGGCATGCAGCTATGTGGAACAGGAAGGTAGGAAGAGCTACCACACCCACCTGATTAGCAACACGGGTGACAAAGGAGGGGGAAGGGTGTTCAGGTCCAGTCATTCAAGACAAGATCATGCTCCCACAGCCACCATCCAGAGAAAGAAAGAGCAGTCTTCAGTCTCTGCTGTGCTATGTTAGTAAGGTCTCCTGAGGTCTGACCATAACTCTGTGAGCCAGCCATTGGCCCACAGTAATCTCCATCTGGATTGGCTCTCTGGATGTAAATTAATAAGCAAGATTTTCAGCACACACAGATGGAAGTTTTACTTTACTGACTCAAAAAGTAAGTCATTTGTGGAATTCATTGCTCCAGAGTCCAGACCATAACTCTAATTGTTCTGCTTTCTCCAAGAGTCAGGCCTTAACTCTTTTCTTCTGTCTCTCAGAGGCAAACCTTAACTGGCAACTGCCTGCTTTCCTCCCAACAATCCATCAGTTCTCTGAAAGCTGACTGGATGCAACTGCAGTCTTCAATCTGCTCCAGCCATCACCAGGGATTTGTTGTTTGACAACTGGGGCTAGACAGCCTCCCACCCATCACAGACCAAATCATTCACTCACCTTGCTGACAGACACAACAGTAACAGGAAATAATAGTAACATTATATTTATATTGACCAAATGCCTAAAATTGCTAGGCTTCAGGGAAAAAACCCTAAGAATAAAATAATTTTCAAATACACTATAATTTACTTTTTTTATGCTTTGACTAGTTCTACATGCACACCACTGGTTCAATTCATGTTACTCTCTCCAGTCACAACGGGGAAGCCAACTGCACAACAAGCCTTTTGGATGTGTTTGAGTGATTGAGTATATATCCGTTTACACGATTACACTGATTTCCATGATTAAATGGCTTTCTTACACCAGCTGTAACTCCACTTCTCTGTTGCTTCCATTTCCAGTTTCAAAAGGAATGTAGTAAAGAAGAAAGATGAGATTTTGAGCTGTGACTTACTACTTAGGTGTCTCACAGTGCCATCCTAAACAGATTTAAACCCTTCTTAATCCATTAAAGTCAATAGGTTTAGAAAGGAGTAAATCTGTTTAGGATTGCACTGTTAGTGTGTCTTCAGTGTTTATTCACGAGTCCTGGTAATCTTGAGATTAATTTTGTAATCATTCCTCAAACAGATACCTCTGACTAAACAAGGTGCCTAAAGCAAGCTATGCAATTTATTTGATGCCAGACATTTAAAGGGTACAGGTACAAAGAAGGAAGGAATGGAAAGCAATTCTGTTGGTTAATTTAATAAGTCAAATGATCAAGACTCCAGGGGGTTTCTCTGATAAGTGTCATGATAATTCCTGGACTGGACAAAAAGCAGTTGCAGTCTGGTTTTACTCTGCCAGTGGAGCTTTGGCAGTGAAAATGTCACAGAAAAATCCAGTTGCATGTGTAGGTCTTCCTTGCATAAGCACAGAACTTCTTGTACTTGTGTCCTAACTGGGGGGGAAATCAGTATAATAGGGTCTCTTGTAGAAAAAAAGAAATCCCCACCATTCTCAGTAAAGATCATTATGGGTTTTAAAATACCAATGAATTCCTGAGGTTGGCAATCTTCCAGTGAAGCTTTCTAAACTCACAAGTCTAATGCAGGTTACATAAGATGAGTTATAGACACAGCAACAAGATAATTCCAGCTATTTGACACACTTTTGTCCCAAAGAAGCCAACTATGCTGTGCAAATCATTGCAGATATTTAGGTAGCATTCGGCATGCTAACAAGTCTTGAATAATAAGGAATTTGAACAAAGCGCTGGCTGAAGTTTTTGGTGGTTAGTTTAAAAAATAAGCTCTGTGTCTCAGCTTCAGAAAGTATAGGTTTTCCAGAAAGAATATTCCAGAAAGTATAGGTTTTATTTCCCATATACTTTGTCTGTCTCTGAATGACAGGCTGCATTAAAATCAACTTGGAGAGACCCAAAGAAAGTGAAGTGATAGCTCTGATTGGATGTTTCAGCGAGTGAAAGTGAGTGCATTTTGATACTCCCAATGGCTGCAGTCCATGAAGCACTGCTTACAAGCATGCCTTACCCCCATTTAAATTCTATGGACCTAAACAGAGTTTAGGCAGCCTTGCTGCATTGTATTTCATACCTCTTGAGAAATGAAATAGTTTATTTGGGACAGGGGTGGAATGGGGAGAAGTCCCCAGTGGGGCATTACACTGGATGGCTGCTGACAGTCACAAACAAGTAGAGTCAATCCCCAGTAGCTCTTCAGGACCCACACAGCTCAGATTTGTCCAGCAGCAGCCAGGAAGAACATCAGCTCACTTGTTGTGCTGGCTCACTAGTTGACTTCTCCTGTACCACCACCACCAGAACCTGCAGCACTGGCTTGTGGTTTCTCAGGGGCCATTTAGCCTGGCTTACTCCTGAGATATTGTAACTTCCCAGTCTACTTCTGATATGGGCCTGAGTTTTCACACATGGAGCACTTACTCCTCCAACTACACACAGTTGACTAACTTCAGCAAATATGGATAACAATGGTGCCAAGACAGCAGCATATCAATGTCACAATGAGACATGAAGTAACTATGACAGACTACTACTTTTGATGGTGTCACATTCAGGGCAGAGCCTGGTGCTTTTTCTCTACCCAGGGTTTCCAGAATGCACAAATACAACTGTTAACAAGCAAGACAGAATGCAAGAGCATGGTCTACTAACCAGTCTGGAGTCAGGGAGCCAAAGGTTCATTCAAAGGTCAGGGGGAAAGGAGGGTCTGCATTCAGGGTCCATGGCTTAGAAGCCAGGGCAAGATACAGGGTCTGGGTCTCTGGCTGGAAAAGTAAGCACAGGTTAAATAGGGCAGAGTACAAGGCAGCACAGCAAGGTAGCACTTTGTTCACTGAGCAAGACAATTCACACAGACAATTACTTCCACATCAAGTCTGGCTCAATGTGTTCCTTTTAACTGCCTCCTTTTGCTGACTCAGCCCAAAAGCCCAGGTGTTGCTTGTCCCCAGTGAGTTCCTCATCCTCCAGGCGTAGCTTCTTGCTGCTTTCTATCAGCATCTCAGTCTTGATCCTGTAAAGACTCTGCTCCAGGAACCAACATTGATCGCTGCTGTGCCATGAGACAAGTGCTCCATCTTCTCTCCAAAGCTGTCAAGCACTCTTTCCTTTTTCTACGCTCCACTGGTTCAGGAGAACCCAGTGGAGACTGAGGATCTGGCCTCTGCATCCTTTCTGTCATCTTCTGCCAGAATGAGCAGCCTGGTTATGGCTGGGAAGTGTTCTCGCTTCCTGATGCTCCCCTGTTGGGTACATTTCTTGACCCAGCTGCTCAGGTGGGTATTCCACTGGTATGGAGCCTGACTCCTCCAGTTCTTCCTCCAATGAGGAGGTGACAGCTGGCTGACACATGACAGATGGTTTTGAGGGGCATTTTGCATTCCTTAAAGTCCACTTTCCTATTTCAATAATGGCTGCAAAAATTCAGCGCAGAATGAGTATATGATGTTCAAATGGTTCCTACAGAGCATGATTTGAGCAGCCATGGAAGAAACATGCCCCTTAACTGCCATACTCACAAGAGGGAAGAATGCCTAAAAATGGGAGGGGCTCTGCGTCAGCCCTAATTAATTAATAAATACTTTTTTGTAACATAAAGTTTGGTGGAATGGGCCTGCTCTGACCTGCAGGCCCTGCTCCACCCTGTCCCCCAAGAGTTTCCCAACACCTGGAGAGGCTTTTTTCTTTCTCATTAGTAACCCGCTGCCACCACCTGACCTTTGTAGGAGTCACCCAGTGGGAAGGTCAAGACTCCTAGCTTCCCTTCTGAGTTCTGAGGCCTTGCCTCTATGTCTTGTGTCTCACACCAATGCCTTGTGTAATCCTGGAGGAATAGCCACTTACCAACCATTTGTCTTCCCTCTAGTGCTCCTTTTAAAATAGTGCATCCAAGATGGTGGAGGTCTATGTGGTACAGAGAACCACTCCCAGCATCAAAAGTTATAAAGTATTTATTAAGAAGAAAATGTTCACAAGCATACTTTTAGCACAGCACCAGATTAAGCAAGGGATTCAAGAGAAATGGGTAAAACACAATTTCTCTGTCCCTATCTCTATACATGCCCTATCAGATATCAAAATATATGACAGGCTCCTTAGCTTTGTAAGTTACATATTTCTACATAGTTACCATTACCTTGAAGTGTCCTTCAGCTGTCCAGGCCACCACATGTCTTATTCAGTTAAGAGTTCTGTCTGCTCTGACAGACTCAGCACCAAAAGTGTCCTTTCTCTTTCCTCCTCTGAGTTTTATCTTCTCCCTTTCCCCTTCCACTGACCTGGTCAGGGCAGGTCAGAGATGCTTTTCTTGAAGTTTCCAGAAATTTCCTTCCTCTAGTATTTAATTCATCCAAATCTCTGTTTTCTGCTTAAGGTGGGGGGGAAGCTTGACCATCACATTGTCTAGACCTATTAGCATTTGTATGAAGTTGGGTTGATGTAGGTCTGGAAAGCAATTCAACTGATTTTCCCCCTTCCTGCCTGTTCTCTGCCCAGAGAGAGAAAAATAACTTTTAAAACTCAGAGTGAAGGTTTTGCTCATTTCAAACCTCCAAAGAAAAAAATCATTTCTTCGCATAAAACATATAGTACAAGATCATACCCTTACAGTCATGGATTCAATACCATGGATTCCACACCATCATCTGTAAACCACTTTGTCCATTTTATGATACCCAGAGCTGTTCAAGTTAGCAGGCTGCTGGGTCTGAATTTAGGAATCCCCTGGCAGCCATTAGCACAGTTATTGAACTTATTATTTTTTCTTTCAATTTTGATTATAATTTTATTATTCTTTTTTTGTACAGGGAAATATTTATTATTATTCTGGTTTTATTAATGAAGTGGTATGACATTAAAATACAATGTACATTCAAGGAAAACAAATGAGAAGCAGATATAAACATTAAAGTAAATACAGATTAGGGTAGAGCCATTCAAGAACTAGCAAGAACAAGGGGAATGGCACAATATAAGGAAGCAGTTCTAACAGCCATCAAGCTGACATGGTGGTCGAGATGTGAAATTCATTTTCAGCTAAAACACCAAATGGACTCCCCCCAGTGTTAGAATTGTCCCCATACAGCCCTCACAGCCCAGAAACCATAAGTAGGGAATGAGCTAACTATATTCCGCGCAAACATAATTTTATTGGCATTTCTCAAGAACAGAAGGACAACATATAAAAGAGCAAGGTATACATTTGATCCCTCTCACTTCTAGCCCTTTGTTAAGTACTGGGTATACAAACATTTTTGGTTTTTTTCCCTTTTGATTTTCATGCATTGTCAGAAAAACTGTTTATTTTCCCCATGGCAAAATACCTGGTTTTATTTGCTTGTTTCTTTCCATATTAATATTATATGCCATTTTAACATAATGTAGTTACTTTCGTTATAAAATCTGGCATCAATTTTACAAGCAATATTTCAATCAAAGTTCATTAACATGGCTGAGGGGAAAGGATGACTCCAGTTTCCTCCTGAGTGTGGGGAAGCCATAAAAGCATTTGAACTCTGAAACTGAACCAGAGCTACTGTGAAATTGGTGACATCCCTACCCAAGTATGCTTTTATTCATCCTTTGCTAAGGATCTTGAGCAATGCAAATGCACATCGATTTAAAGGGAGAACACAAAATGGAAAACCCATCCTTCTCAATGCACTGGAATTAATCTCCTTAGCATAACATGTTGTTGCTTTAAAGTTCTCTGTGAAAGTGTTAGTCTAGCACCAAAAAACTTCCTTGTATATTTAGTAATCCCCACTGAGAAATGTGTGAGATTTGCCCCCAGCTGGAACATGCCTTCCAGCAAACACCAGAATTAATCTAGCAAGGATGAGCAAGAATTAAATCCTGCAAGGTGATGTCCCTCTAGGCTAGACTTACATTCACTAGCAGATCAGTTCTTTGACAGTCTCCTTAAACTGTGAATAAATAGCATCAGTCATAGTAATATATGAACATAAGCATGGCTTGCTCTCTGCATTACTTTCCCAAGCTGTTGGACTATTAAAAATTGAGAGAATGCAATTAATGTGTGGTGGTAGTTTAAAGGAGCTATATATGCAGCATTTGCAATCCAATTGAGTGCATTTAAGAAACACAAACACTTTTGGCTTTAGGGGTACCTAGATGCTCATGTGAAAAACATCCACAATACAATTCAGAGTAAAGTCAAGTTCTCAATAAAAATAGTGCTCAGGGGGTTTGATCCCAAAAATAATTTCCACTAATGAAAGGGGGTGATTTTCTCTGATTTTATCCTTCCACTGAAGACTTGCTATCTTGCCATGTTTTTTTCTGGCTGTCCCATGATCTTGAGGAGCAGCATTCCAGACAGATCAATGGGCTACAGCAGGAGGGGACAGGCAGGGAATTTATATTCCAGTGAAGTATGTGACTTCCATGAGTGAAAATTATTGTTGTGATTCAATCTGTGGCAACCAAATTATGGTTTGAACAGCAAAGTGTTTATGCATCACTGAAAGAAACAATCTGTTGCATTTTCCTGTTTCTACTGCCTGTTGGCTTAGTGTGTCTCCCCCAAACTGGTTTTCTACTTGGGATTAGTAATGTAGTCACAGGGCCAAATTCTATTGGCTGCAGTGATATCACTTTTACTAGGAAGAAAACTACTTTCATGGAAGAAATTGGTACCAAACCAAACCCTTCTCTTTAGTTTGGGTTCCCAAAGAGGCTACACAAAGGGTTCACTGGCTTTAGACAGTCCCAAATCTTGACTTCAGGCTCAGAATAGTAAATTGGCCTTCCCACATGTAACTTGCACAACAAAATGTGCCAGAAAATGCTAATCATCAGAAGCAAACCTTGATGCTGGTCAGCACTCATCAGGCAATGATGTTCAACATCAAGAGCATTTTCTTCTCAGTAAAGCCACAGTGGTTGCTGTGGTTACCTTTACTTATCCATCTGTTAACTTGTTAGCTCCCAGGTGAACTTTGAATTACAAGGGATCCTTCGTGCAAAAAAAGCAAAAATCCCATGTGAAAGGAACCAGTCACAACCCAAATATAATTTAACTACTTTTTTTTCAGCTGGACAACAATGAAGATTTTGAAGTTCATTCATTCATTTCAACATATTACAAATTCCACAACCCAAGAGGATACATTTTCCACACATTCTCCAAAGCCTCCCTGCCAAATTATCCAAAGAACAACAAAATTCTAAAAGTCAAATTCTCCATTGTTCTTCTTAACTCATGAAGATAAATCCCCCATAATCTTAATAAATTCTAACATAGTTTACCTCAATATGGACTCTTCTTACTTCAGTGTTAATTGCCCCCACAATCGGAATGAAGAGACGGACACCAATATGGATTTAACAAGGGCCACTTTATTAATTATTTATAATCAAACAACTGGCGAGGGGCTGCTAAAATGTACTGAGGAATATGACAGGTGTCAAACTACTGACCACCTTCATCTCCTTCTGGGCGATGCACCTTCCCCGATCTCAAGCCACCCAATGTGGCTCTCGACCAGCGGTTTGGCGTGTTTTGGAGAACCCCCTGGCCCACCACCCCAGAAGCCGCAAAGGCCTGCTAAGATAGGCCGGGCCAGATTGTTCTAAGGAAGATCACCCATTCCCGGCCTTGAGCCGCAAAGGCCTGAAAGCCATTCATGGAGGACCCTTAATTTCCTTTATAACAATGCCAAGGTGCTCACTGGTTTCAACTTCCTGATCGCGCTACCCCGCCATAGCAAAGGCCAAGCCTCTGCTTAGGCCTTCGCCCCCACCAAGCGATCCAGTGCCAGCAGCACCCCTCGCCTCAAATCTGCCAGAAATATAGCGTAGCCCTTGTTAAGGAGGTGCACCCTGTCTTCCCTATACAGGTCCGTTAACCCGGCCTGTATATCAGGTTGCAACAAGAAGAGGCCCAACCTTCCTTTCATAGCATTTCAAAGCTGCCAAGTGGTGTTTCATCTCATCCAGCGCAAGGACCTAGAAACCCCCAGGCTACGCCACACCTGGCACAGCACTATTGCAGACAAGACCAGCTGCACCCCAGGCAACTGGCTGCCTTAACTTCTAGTGTGGTCCCCAAAACTGCGTCAACCTGGCGGGTCAGAATAGCCACAAGACTATCCACACTCCGGGCCACCTTACTCTTATCATCGCAAGGTCAGCCTCTGCCTGTAAGCCAGGGCCGATACCCTTCCTAACGATGCAGCATAGCCACCAGACCATGTGCACTCTGGGCCACTGGCCCATCACGATGAGGCTGCACCCCAGGCAAACAGTTCACTCATGACACCAGGGCCTCGCCCTACATGGTGATGCAGCATAGCCACCAGACCATGTGCACATCTGGCCACCTTGCTCCTATCATCACAAGGCCAGCTTCCACTTTATCACAAGGGCCTCGCCCTTCATGACGATGCACCATAGCCACCAGACCATGTGCACTCCAGGCCACCTTGCTCCTATCATCACAAGGCAAGCCTCCACTTATACAAGGGCCTTGCCCTTCATGACGATGCAGCATAGCCACCAGACCACGTGCACGCCAGGCCACCTTGCTCCTATCATCACAAGGCAAGCCTCCACTTTATCACAAGGGCCTTGCCCTTCATGCTGATGCAGTATGGCCACCAGACCACGTGCACTCCAGGCCACCTTGCTCCTATCATCACAAGGCAAGCCTCCACTTATACAAGGCCCAAAATGTCTGCATCCCCTTTCCCTAAAGTTAAAACACCTGGGCTATTTAGCTTGGGAAAAGGATGGCTGAGGGTGACATAATTGAAGTTTATAAGAGTATGTATAGGATAGCAAGTTGAGAAAGAAGTAATTTCTCCCTTTCTTTCAATATTAAAACTCATGGGCACACCCTGAACTTGCTGAGCAATCAGGTTAGAACAGATAAAAGGAAGTACTGCCTCACCCAAAGAGTGATTAACACATGGGATTCACTGCTAAAGGAGGTGGCAGGGGCCACCAGCATGACAGCTTCAAAAAGGAATTGAATAAGCATATAAAGCAGAGTTCCCTAAGTGACTATAGATATGAACTCTCAGCCTGGGGCACCTGATGTCCTGTATTCTTGCCCTCCTGGCCACTGTGTTGGACTAGATGTGCCCCGGCTGAATCCAACACTGCCTCTTCTTACGCTTTAATGTACCCTAAAATGGCCGCCACTCCTAACTTCCCCAAAATGGCTTCCAGAGAAGCCTAATATGGCCCCTGCATCACTACTATATACCCAGCCTCCACCAGAGCACACATGCTCCTAAAGAGCAGCTATATGTGGCTGAAATGATGGTGAGGAGTGGCGGAGGGGGGATGATGAGGCCAGATCCAAGTGGGTGACAAATTGGAGGGGTGAGGCAGCCATACTGCTGCCACTCACGACCTACAAGCCAAGGCTGGGGTGGGTGGGGGGGACTGATCTGGAGCTTTCCCCAAAGGCCCTTATATTACAATTAGCCCCCTTTTAAATGAAATGTCCTCCATGTGCCAAGCGAGCAGCGCTGCCCCCCAGAAGCTGCTGCTGCCCCCCTTATACTACAGTCAAACACCAGCTCTTCCTGGCTAGATGCTACCGCTGTGGCCAGGAGCCCAGACCTCCCGGGGCCATACCGCCAATGCTCCACGAGCGGAGGGCCGCTGCCACAGCTCAGACGCTCCCTGTTCTGCCAACACCGCAGCCCAGATGTTCCCTGAGTGCAGGCGCCGCCTCCGAGGCCAGCCGGGACTACCTCCGCGGCCTGGATAATCTCCAGACGACGATGACGTGGCCCTGAGGTGCCCTGGATGCTCCCCAGGCGTCCCGCCACAGCCCGGACACTCCCTGGGCGTCCTGGACACTCCCCGGGCATCCCACAGCAGCCCTGATGCTCCCCGGCGTCCCGGACGCTCGCCGGGTGTCCCGCCGTGGCCCGGACGCTCCCCGGGCACAGCCCTATCCAGCTGGGCCAGAAGCCTCAAAGGCCCTGGCCCACTCTCTCAATCGTGCTCAGAGCTGCTACTGGCTCCGAGCATGCTGAAAAACTGTGTAGGGCAGAGGGCAGGAGCCAAGCCTAAATAGGCTGGCTCCGCCCCCTGCCTGGTGTCCTCATCTTCATGCCTCACGAGGAGGCAAATCAGCCCCCTCCCACCAGCGCGGGCTCGGCGGGAGTTGGGGCTCTCATTCTCCACAGTACTAGATTAGAAGAAGAAAAGCTGGTTTTTGTATCCCGCTTTTCTCTACTTTAAGGAGTCTGAAAGTGAATTACAATTGCCTTCCCTTCATCTTCCCACAACAGACAGCTTGTGAGGTAGGTGGGGGAGAACTGGCCCCAGGCTTCAGGTGAAGGAGTGGGGAATTGTCAACCAGAGCAACAGTCTGGAGCTTGGTTGCCATGGAGAGGTGGGGGGGGTGCATGAACTGGAATGTATGGTTTCATTTCTGGCCATTATCTGTTTGGTGTCTGGTATAGCCATGTAACCTTGAGACCTGCACTGTCTTTAATATTCTTTCCCCCTGGGAAACTTAGAGAGTTAGTTTGGTGGGCTTTTATCTTAGTAGTGATTGGCCTAGAGCCACTGATGTATATTTGATTATGTTAAAAGTGCTGGCTTCGTGCACTGGACCTTAGTCCTAACAAAACACATTATGAATCTGGAGCCTATCACTGTCTCAATAAATTTTCTTCATTTAAATGATTGTTATTGGGAACTGATTTCTTCAGGGGCTCTGACAGGAATCAAACCTGGTTTTCCAAATTAGAATCCACTGCTCTTAACCACTACACCACACAGGCTCTCAGATTATAAATTATAGCAATCTCACCAATTTCCAAGAGACAATAGAATGAGTTGGTCACTTCTTGTTAGGAATGTGCAAGAAAAAAAAATCAGGTTTTTTTGGATTCGGGGTTTGGACCCTTCAAAATTTGGTATTGCCTTGAAAACCTGAATTCCAATATTGGTACTGTATTGGAATTTGGGTAGAATTCAGGAATCCCATATTTGCATCTTGCAGTGAAAGCACACATGGCACCTGCTGTTTTCAAGCAGTGGTTGCCTGCTCCTGCCCTGCAAGCCACAAATTCGCAGTGTGTAGGGCAAGTGTGTGGGGCATCCACTCTTTTCAAGTGGGGCTGCCAGCTTCTGCCCTACAAGCTGTGAATTCATGGCTTGCAGGGCAGGCATGTGTGGTGCCTATTTTGGTCTCATCCATTTAAAGGGAAGGTTCCCTTTAATTGGTTGGGGATAGCAGGGGGCGTGTGCATGCAGCATTGCATCCACAACATGATGATGTCATTTTGCATGGCATCATTGCATCAGGGACAGCCCCAGCCCTTCCTAAAATGTCCCTAAATCCCCCCGCTGTGGAGAAATGGGACCTGGTAAACTTAGTGCCAACTTACTAGTGCCGAGCAGCAGAACCCAACGCCAATGTGGCAGTGATAGAACTAACCAATGTCACACCAGAGAATCCCAGAAGGGCAGAAAGAAGGGCAGTAGAAGCTCAGCTGAACACTCAGAAGTGCAGGGTAGGCCATCACTTTTGCTAGCCCACCTGAACCAAGGGTAGCCTAATACACAGAAGCCCAGTAATGCTGAGCTGCCATTTGCCACAATGGCACTGAGTTCTGCTGCTGGGCACTAAGAAATTGGTACTGGGTTCTGCTGCTGGGCAGCCACTCCTGCAATCCCCCTCCTGCAATCCCCCTGACCCTTGCTTGGATTATGATTCTGTGCTTGACATAAGTCCTCTTCAGCTGGCATTTGCCATAATGTCACAGGATGCTGCTGCTGGACACCAGTAGGTTGGCACTAGGTTCTCCTGCTGGGAAACCACTACTGCACTGGTGTTGCTGTCCTGCAACCCCCCTCTCCCTTGCTTGAATTCTGTGCTTGACATCAGTCCTGTTGAGGTGGCCTGGCATTTGCCAGAATGGCACTGGGTTCTGCTGCTGGGCATCAGTAGGTTGGCATTGAGTTCTGCTGCTGGGCACTAGTACATTGCACTGGTTCTGCTGTCCTTACAGAAATGCCTGCCCCCATACTTCAGAGATCCTCAGATCTGACCTTAGTCCTGTTGGGTTTTGGCACTGCCACAGGGGCACTGGTTCTGCTGGGCACATTGCACTGGTCCTGCTGCTGGCCATGCAAAAATGCCACCCTCCACACTTCACTTTTAATTCTCTGGGACATTCTGCTGGGCTTGTATTACCTTGCTATTTTCCACCCATTGGAAACAATGGAGGATGGGGGCACCCTTTTGGGGTACCCATAGAATTGGACCACTTGGTCCAATCTTTTTGAAATTTGGGAGTTCACTTGAGGAAAGTGTTCATCAGCTACACTGCTAATTTGGTGCCTCTACCTTAACCTTCTCCCCCCCAAGCCCACTGAATATACCTAGGAGATTTCCCATTGACTATAATGGCCCCATAGGTTATAATGGAGCCGAAAAATTAAGGATTCCTGAATTAATTTGGGATTCTTTTATCGGTATGCTGAATCAGATCTGAGAAACTGATTCAGCTTAACTAATGCCTGAATCTGCTGAAAAGGCATGATTCCGGTATTAATTCGGCTCAGAAACACCAAATACTTCTCATTCAATTGGAGCAGTCTGGCTGAGATATTTTACATTAGCATTATTTAGACTTCCTCAGAGGAGATAGAGTATAATTTTTAAAAGGGAGGGAGGGACCAACCGACCGATAATAGGTATGTTTCCCTATCCCACTATCCAAATCTCTGCATCTACATTTGTATCCTTTTAGGGGTATCCTCCTTTTTATACCATAAGATGACATAATCCTGGTCAAATATACTTTACAACCAGTTATAGATTTTTCCAGTTGAGTGTCCCCTAAGAACACATGGAACTTGGCAAGAACTCTTTTCCTGGTCATTTTGACATTTCATGTGGATTCCTCTTACTCAGTGTAGGTCATAGTCCAGGCTAGCCCGATTCTATCAGATTTTGGAACCTAAGCAGGGTTGGCTTTGGCTAGTATTTGGAAGAGCAACCTTGTGACACAGAGGCAGGCTATGGAAAACCACCTCTGAAATGTCTCTTGCTTTAATAACGAGTTGCTAAGACCTAGAACTTCTGGTTGCCAGACAATCTTAGGATCTCCTGGCTATTCTATGCACAATTCCATACAGTAATAATTATTATTAGTATAGGTCATGTCACGCTTTTTTGGTTTTCCTTATTACCCTTTAAAATACCAGGAATTCAAACCCTAAATGAGTTCTGGGTCATTTTCCTCAAGGCTCATCCAGAACATCAGGAAGTTATCTAACTACTGATCCTAAAACCAACTGCACCATATATTAAATCATAAGTGACATGACTGAGGATGTTGGATTTTGAACCCAGTCCAAACCTTAGCCTGTCCAGATAGTCACTGTCATAAAATAGTCCTTGATAATTTCAGTGAGAGCTATCCTTTTGTGCACACACAGCTCCCCCAAAATGTCTTTTAGGATCCCTTGACTGGTAACATGAAGATTCAATAGATGTATATAGAATACGTTTATTGTAGACTAAACATGTGTCTTGATAGGTAGTGTGAGCACATAGCAAGAGAATTTAACTACATAGGGAGAGCACAGTGTGTGTCTTTTGACATTCCAGGTTATGTTTTAGGAAACAGATTAATCCACATGGCCTGTTACAGCCTTTTGGACTCATTGGAGTCCATTACAACCCTGGGTGCCAAACCTTGCAGCAATCTTCCTTATGTTTCTTGATTCCCTAACTCCCCAACTTGACTTGACTTGCTTCAGAGTACTTTAATCATTAAATCATCAGAAGAAAGGTGAGATTTTCCCTTTGGAAGGTAGAATACTTCATTTTTCTCTTAAAAATCAGAACCAAATGTTCCATGTTTCGTCCATGCTTTGTCCTAAACTTGCTCTATTTGCATCTTTCTGTTCTTAGCTGCTCTGACCTCTGACCTTCTTCAGTGTCAACAATATTCCTGGGATCCTTGCCCAGAATTACTCCAAACAGAACAAGTTTTGGCCAGGTCACATGCAGAGCAAACAATGAGACTCAAGTCCCCAGATCAATAGAAACCATGTCAGCATGTTTCAAATGAACAAAAAAACCCTTTGTCAGGCCTGAGACCTAAATTTTAGTTCTGTCGCTCTCTTGGCCCAGGAGATCTGTTACATACATGAGGCTTGCGGGACTCTATAGGTCTGACACATTCATCCTAAAGAATGCTTGTTGATCTGGTAAACTTGAATTACTAAACCATCACTTATGCTGCCAATTCTGAAGTAGGACCTAGCCTATCTTTTCATCTACCAGTCCTATTTAAATTGCCTTCCCTATACCAGCAACCAGAAGGTCTGTAGTTCGGCAGTTCAAGACCCTAGTGCTGCATGACAGGGTGTGCTCCGTCTCTGGCTCCAGCTCCAGCTCCTGCCAACCTAGCAGTTCTAAAGCAAGAAATTGCAGGTAGATAAAAAGTAGATGGTAACAGCGTTCTGTGCACTTTGGCATTTAGGGTGCAGTCACATGGTCCTTTTGATTGGGGTTCACCACTGTTCCCTCTCACATTTAAATTTGCTGATCAGATGGGCCAATCCGCCTCCCATGCCGAAGCGGGCTCACTCCCACACTGTTCCCAGTTTTCTACCGCATTTTCCTGCACTGGAAAAATCAAGTACTTCCCTGGTATTTGTGCTTTGAATCCATGATTTCACCCATCTGGACAGCCACCTCTCACAATGATTGTGATTAGGGCCATCTGACCATTCTTCGCACAATGAGGGGTTGTTGGTTTTTTTCAAGCTTCTGGCTTTGAGCTCTTGAGCAATCCTGCACTTAATAAATTCATTATTTAAATGTTCAAGTGCTCATCCAGCATGGAGAAAGGTCCTGCCCACCCCAGGAGTGAAGCTGCAGCAGATAGCAGGAGGCAGAATGGAAAGTTGCTGGGGAGGAGGTGGTCAGGGAAGGAAGTGCTGGTTGGGCTTGCAGGCGAGCGGGCAGTGGAGTCCGCCCCAGGAGTCCCCGAAGCTGTGTGTTAGGAGGGAGAGAGGGAGGGAGGGAGAACCCGGCTTGCCAGCAGCATCAAGCCGGGGCTGGTCAGGCAACAGGAGGTGGCATGGAATGTTGCTGGAGGTAGGCAGGGGGAAGGAAATGCTGGACAGGCTGGCAGGCAAGCAGGCAGTGGACAGAGAGAGGGGGCGGAGCCTCCTTGTGCAATGTTTCTGGTTCGGGGAGGGATGTGTGATCATCCCAACCCAAAGAAAAATATTCCCAATTAAATTATAGTGAGAACAAATCACAATTACCTTGCCATATGATCACAGCCACAGTCATGCTGCCCACATGACCATGGAAATGTCTTCAGACAGCACTGGCTCTTCGGCTTGGAAACAGAGATGAGCACCACCCCTTAGAGTCGGATTTGAATAGCTTCAAACAAGGGAAACCTTTACCTTTACTTTTTCCTTATATCCACACCTCAATGCAATGAATGGGGGTCTGTATAAAAAATAGAATAATTTCTATTTGTTTCAGCAGCCATCGCACAAGAGACTATATTAAAGGACTGATACTTTGTCAATATCTGTATATCTTCTAGGCCAACTCTCTATGCCCTTTCTGGTACTAGCTTTGTGGAATAGAAATGCTATAATGGGTATCCCTTCTGCATCATGCTGGAAACTCCAGGGTCTACAGACCATGTGAAAAAAAAAACCCATATTGTAGCTCCTTTCTATGCCAGATTTATGTCTCCTGCAAACTAGAGCAGTGTTGGTATGAAAAGGAACCACAGTCTGCGCTCCTCTACTGTGCTTTGGATTTTTCAGTATTGGTGCAGAAGGCCCATACATTGCATCACTTCCCCTGACCAAGTCAATGGCTGGAGAGACTTTAAGAATGTATACAAAATTATTATTTAGTGTAGGAATGGCTGTGGTAGAGCACACCCTTTTTCTGCTGAAAAGCCCCAAGTTTGATCTCTGAATATAGGTAGCAAAGCAGTGAAAGACTCTTGCTTGAAACATTGTAGAGCTTTTTCCAGTCAATCCATTTAAGATTTTTTATAACAGACAGCTTTTGAGTTTGTGGGGTGTTTTTACCACTTTACAGCAAATTTTTAATTCCTTGTTGGTTATATTCTATGCCATCTTGTTGTTTTAAAATACCACCCCCCAAAAAAACTTGGTAAAAAGACCCAGGATAAAATCCAAACTTACGTTCTAACCCATCTGCCAAGTTGGAAACAAAATCTAATTAATTCAATTCAGTCCTTGCAGCCATATTCCATAAGCAAAGATCCACAGACTAACGAGTGTTGGAAAATATTAGGATACTTCCTATTTCTTTTCTATTATGCATGTTCTCTTAATGCTGTACCTTACCTCCACACAGAGCTGAGGTTCAGGGTTCAAAGGACTAGTGAATTCAACAAAAGGTGTGTTACTACTCCATTCATATGTTCTTCCATGTTTGTGCCAACTGGAGGGGTTCCTAGAAAGGAACCAGGGAATGCTCTAAGCATGTAGAAAAAGATTAAGCTACAATGTATATCCTGGTTCCAACCTCTAGGTGGAATATTTCAGAGGATTTATGAGTCACAGAAGGCAGTCAAGACAGCTGCCACTCTTTCAGATAAAAGAGAAGCTATATAAAACTGTATATTGAATTAATTGTGAATTAGCAATGCAATCTTGATTTCCTCTTGCCAGTAACTCATAACAACTTCCAGAAGAGATTTGCAGGATGTTTCTGGCTTTTCTTATTTTGCACATTTACAAGTGAAGATTCCCTGCTCCCTTGTGCAACTTTAAATAGGTTGGACAGACAAATGCTTGTAATGTGATAGAATCTTGATTAGGTTCATTATTTATTCATATTTTGCAGGTTTTGCAACCCACACTGTCTTGAACAATTAGTTATTTCAATGTGACAGTCATGTTCCTTGTTCTTCTCACTTCATTGACTTTTAAGGACAGAATCTAAAGAGGATTTACAGCAAATATCTGTTTCAATCTTAGACAAGCCCTCTTTCCTTTAATTAGGCATATGGAAAACCTGCTGGAGAAATTTCATTTTGCAATTATTTCCTCAGCCTTGAGTAGTGATTTCCATAGAAAATCTAGCTGGAATTTCAAGAGTTTTAATTTCTCCAAATGAACATACTGCTTTCTAAGGCTGCAGTCCTAAAGGCTCTTCCCAGCTCCCCAAGCAGACACCAATGGCATCCTACCAGGAGCCAACTTTGCCTCCATGAAAGGAGGGAGGAGTTTGGCTGTGTGCAGCCAGGTCCTTTAGGGGGTGGGGGCAGCGCGGTCTCAATGGCTGATCCCAGCCCCAATCAGGCAGTCTGCGCCTCGTGCTCGGCCCGCCCGCCTGCCCTGGAAGTAGTGCAGGCTTTAGGCTGGTCACCCCTTTTGAAAGGGGGGCCGGGTAGGAATTTTTTTACCTCTGATCAGATTGGCTATGGATGGGTGTGTGTGTTTTGCCTACCCTGCACTGCTGTCAGTGGATAGAGAAATTGACAAGGGTGGAGCCAGTGGTTAGGTCCGTCACTTTATGGTAGGGCTGATTTTGGTTTAAGGGAAATTTGTTGTGGCTTGGTAAGCAACCCTGGAGGGTGGAGGGGTCTGTCAGAATTATCACTGCGGCTTTGTGACCAGGGATGAGAAGGGCCGACTGCCTTTTGTAGTGCCTTTGATGAATACTCTACACAGGCTGTGCGGCTGTGGGTGAGGGATAGTCATGGCATATTCCATGGCTGGGCTGCCCAGGTTTGAACCACTCCCAGTGGGCTATGCCCTGGGGGCCATATGCATTGCCCATCTTATGGCAAGGGTGGGGTTTTAGTGACCCCAGGCCTTGACCATGCCTCTTCATACTGTTAGCCCTTTCCATTTTGTTAAAAAAATAAATAATAAAGTGGCCTTTAGTTTCTCAACTATTGTTATATGATTCTTTCTTCTGTCTATGGGGGAAATCCTGAGAGTACACCCCACTGAATAATATGAGACTTAATTCTCACAACACCTGCTTAGGATTGCTACCAATCTCACTTCCTGATATCCCAAAAGACCAACCATGCTATCTGCATCTATCTGGTGGCAATGGAAAGTGTTGTCAAGTCACAACTGACTTACGGCAATCCCAATGGGGTTTTCAAGGCAAGAGACATTCAGAGGTGG
This sequence comes from Gekko gecko, assembly GCA_029375565.1. Taxonomy (NCBI): domain Eukaryota; kingdom Metazoa; phylum Chordata; class Lepidosauria; order Squamata; family Gekkonidae; genus Gekko; species Gekko gecko. Next base: position 44,988,824 of record JAPDNY010000009.1, read on the forward strand.
TTTGCCACTGCCTGCCTCTGTGTCACAACCCTGGTATTCCTTGGAAGTCTCCTCCCCGAATACTAGCCAGAACCAACCCTGCTTAGCTTCCAAGATCTGATGAGATCGAGCTAGCCTGGACTATCCAGGTCAGGGCATATTCTATCTACATTGTCACAATTGAATAGCACCCTCCTAAAATTATTGGAGGGACTCTATCTAAATGATTGCTTTTTTAAAGAAAAACATTTTCTCACAAAGCTGAATTAAAGAGTTTCTGATGGTAGCTAAATTGGTCTGCAGTAGAACAGCTAGATTCAAGTCCAGCAGTACCTTAGAGACCAACAAGATTTTTGAGGTATGAGTTTTCAAGGGTCAAAGCTCCCTTGATCAGGTACAAGTAGGAATTGAGATCCCTGAGTTCTTATATCCCATTCTGAAGATGGGAGGGATGTGGCAAAGAAAGGAGTCAAGATACAGAGGTACAATGCAAAACGTAATCAGCTCAATTAGAGCAGGGACAAAAAAAATATCATCAGTAGTGAGATAAGAATCCTATGTCCCTATTCAATCCTTGGGGGTCCATTCTTCTGAACTTGTGAATGAACTCAAGTTCAGGTATCTTACATGGTAATCTCCCCTTGAAGCTTCTCTGTTTGAGGTATGCCACTCTTAGGTCAGTAATGTCATGTCATAGAATATTAAAATGTTCTCCCATTGGTTTTCACGGGTTGTGATTTTTGATGTGAGATTGATGCCCATTTATTCTTTTGTGTAGGGACTGACCTTTTGGTCTAATGTAGAGAGTGGAAGGGCACTGTGTTAGGCGGTACATTTGTATTTGCACATTTGGTGATGATTTATTTCTTCAGATCAATGGCACAGTCATGGGCACTCACAATACACCATTATTTTCTTGGCTGACCTGGAGCAGCACTTCCTCAGCTCCCATCAGTTAACACCCATTCTTTACTTGAGAGTAGGAATCAGTGGATTTATTCACTTACTAAATTTATAGTCCATCTTTCCTACTAAGACTCAGAGCAGATTACAAAATTAACCAATGCAACAGAATCAGTTCAAGACATGTAATAAGCACTGTAATAAAATTGGATTACAAGTTAGAAAAAGTGCAACAGAAAGTATAAGACATGAAGCAGAAATTAAAAAAAAAACTGGATTACAGAAATTAGAAAGTAGTGCAGTAAAAACAAGAAAGGCATACAGTATGTGTAGAGGTTAGAATGTTGGACAAGATCTGAGATTCCCAGGTTTAAATCCCCACTCTGCCATGGAAGCTTTTTGGGTGCCCATGGGCCAATCACACAGTCTTTGGCTAACCGACTTCACAGGGTTGTTGTAAGGAAGAAAAGGAGAAGAGAACAATGTAAGCCCCTCTGGGTCCCTACTGAGGAGAAAGGTGAAATAAAAAGGAAGTTAATACAAAATAAATAAAATAAATATAACAAATAATGAATTACAACCCTTATCTCTTTCTAAAAATATCCTTCTGACCAATTCTAAGTTTACTACAGGACTGATCTCTTTATAAACATGGTACCAGGTAGCCTATTTTTTTATATTCAAATAAGTGACAGTTTATAACCATTGATAACTACAGAACAGGAAATTACTAGCTCATTGTATAATTAATCCCTTCTGTTGATTGGCATACTGCTGGTATTTACATAATAACTGATAATGTATAAGAATTAACCATGTGGTAGATTTACTACAATTGTATACGAAATCTCCTGGTCTATTTAGTGGTATTTATGTAATTCCTTTAGAGAGGTTCTTCAGTGGCAGCAGGGCCCATGGCCAGTTTCAGACAATTCACTCTAGTCTACACTTGCCATCTTTGTAGTATATTATAACACTGTGTACTACCCAAAGATGACTTGTGCTCCACCCCTAAAAGAGGCAGAGGTAAAAATGCTCCCCAAGTCCAGGTCTGGTAGGAAATGTTCCCCCAACGGCACCATGATCGGGAGGGGGGGGATATCTTTTGACTACCCCAAGCCTCAGGGACGTCAAATTCGCTGAGACTAGGGCCAGGGCCTTTTCAGTGGCAGCTCCTACCTGGTGGAATGAGCTCCCAGGGGAGATCCGGGCCCTGCGGGATCTAGCGCAGTTCCACAGGGCCTGCAAGAAAGAGCTCTTCCACCAGGCTTTCGAGTAGGAGCCACTGCCGCTACTGTTCCATCAATGCACCATCACCAAAAATTGGCAGAGATACCATCTGGGTGCAAGCGGGCCCTGGGAAGAAGACTGGCTATCTACCGCTTTGGAACTTACATTGTTGATCCGGATCCACCCTACCAGAACCCATCTTGGAACTGGGAATATCAGAGCACCAGCACTTTGTTGTATTATTGTTATGTTTTTATCTTGTTTTAATTATGGCTTTGGCCCGAACTGTTAGCTGCCCTGAGCCTTAGGGGAGGGCAGGATATAAATCGAATTATAAATAAACAAAAAATATAAACGTGAATCATGGCAAACTATAATATTTAAATTTTGTTCAATGAGTTTTTGAACATGTGGGTAATATCTTCTTTTAAAATAATGCTGTAGTTCTCTCCATCTCTTGAGAATATTTTTTCTAGCACCTATCATCTATTGAGTCCCATGGCACTAAATGCATATTTATAGATAGGAACACTGATAAGTTTTAAACAGAATCAGCATTCTTAACCAGAACTCTAAGTTAACTGATCTACAAACTGATTTACTGTTCATTTGTCTGCAATCATGTCTTTTCCCAGGTCGAATTGTTTGAAATACCACTTCTGCATTAACCTGACACAACAGAAAGATATCACTGGCTGAGACTTGAATGCTGAAAAGTGTTCAGCACCGTCTACTAAATGGCTTGCATTTCTCTTGCTGAGGTTGCTATTAACTGAACCAACAAATCTAAACCAGTAGAGTTGGAAAGATTCATGTTCCAGATCTGAGTTAATGGGAAGCTTTATAGATACTAGTGCTGGTTCATGGTATATTGAATTCTTAGCCTCAGTTCCTCCAGGGAATCATGGAATGTAACCTCTTTCCTGCTAATATGTATTATGTGGTTTATATCCAAATTGAGATGCATATAGTGGGATGTAGAGTCTGTCTTTTCTCCTCTGGGAATACTAAGGTGTTCCTAAATGCCATTGTGAAAGCAGCTCTTGGCAGTCACAGGCATCGAGTCAGTACAAAGAAACCATTGTCATTGGATGAGACCATGGACCACAGATTAATGAGAAACATTTTCACTGATTTATTTAGACCTTTCTGACTGAGCAAGTAATTTTTACATGCATGTGATGTCACTACAGAATTTATATTTCTCAGAAACCATTCAAAAGGGTTCTAGTTGGAGCCTGAGTAGCAATAGTTCTGTGTAGAAAGTCATGATTGTTCTATATATGACTGTTATTTGAGTAGCTGATCTCACCTGTCACTATTCCCAACTTAGTTAAATAGTAAAGTAGGGTGGATATGCTCTGAACATGTGGTCTAAATATTCGACTTTTCAGATGTACAGTTTATATACACTGGAGTATATATGCACACAGTGTATTGCAGTATATGTCCTATGCAGTCATCATTTTTGGAGTTCTGGGGGCTGCATGGGACATATAATACAATGCACATCTACCTCAATGCACAGGAACTGCATTGGGTATGTGAGTGGGAAGACACCCACAGTGTAAGTATAGGTTCACTGGTAAAATCAACTATGGCTATAGCTGTACACAGAATAATGCATTTGGGTCTGGCAAAGAACATAAGAAGAGCCCTGCTGGATCAGACCAATGGTCCATCTAGTCCTGTCTCAGTGGCCAACCAGTTCCTCTGGACAGCCAACAACAAGGCATAGAAACCAAGGCCTTCCACTAATGTCACCTCCTAGCTCTGAGCTTAGTGCCTCTGAATGTGGAGGTTCCCCTCAGTTATCATGGCTAACAGCCATTGATGGACTTATCCTCCATGAATCTATCTAATCCCCTGTTAAGTCTGTTTATACCTGTGGCCATCACTACATCCTCTGGCAGCAAATTCCACATTTTAATCACTCTCTGTATAGGAACATAACAAAGAGTAGCTCCCAAATGATTTACGAGACATTGTACAATATGTATATTAAAAGAATTAAACCCCACAAGCTTTACTCCTTCACAATAAAATACAACCCCAGTCCAAATCAGCAGTGACCTCACACATGATAAAACCAACAACCAGACCTTTGAAATAATATAACATCCTAAATATGGGTGCCTGACCTTTATAGCCCAGACTAGCCCATTTCATAACACTGGAACCTCCAAAGAACAAAGTCCTGAAACAGGTCTCCATAGATGGAATGGAAACTCCCCATGGGGGGCACACAAAGGAAAAGTTGTTGAGAAGAATAGAGCTGGTGCTTAGGTTCCTACAGGAAGATTGCTTCAGATATGTGGTCCTAGGCCATGGAGGCAGCTTAAGGTCAATACCAGCATCTTGACTTCAGGCTGAAAATGTATTGGCAGCCAATGCAATCACTTCTAAATAGATAGTATATTGTAGAATTGATGTATTGCAAGCAAAAGATGAGTGGCAGAATTCATAAGAACATAAGAACATAAAAGAAGCCAATGTTGAATCAGGCCCATCTAGTCCAACACTCTGTCATGCAGTGGCCAAACATACCAGGTGCCATCAGGAGGTCCACCAGTGGGGCCAGGACACTAGAAGCCCTCCCACTGTTGCCCCCCCCAAGTACCAAGAATACAGAGCATCACTTGCCCCAGCCTGAGAGTTCCTATCTATACCTTGTGGCTAATAGCCACTGATGGACTTCTGAACTAATTAAGGTTTCAGAACTAATCAGAGTTTCTAAGACAAGACAAGTCCTGTTATTTCTTCTGAAAACAAATAGGTAATCAAATAAGAATTTATGTAGAAAATGTATATGCTGCCTTTCTAGAAACCTGCTCAGTTAAAACAATAAAACACTGCCATTAAAACCAGGACAATCCAGCTCCCAGCATCCTGGCAACACCACTGGATGCTGGGAGTTTCTTTGCCACCCTGGAGGAGTGGAGCAGCAACAGCTCACGATGCCCCACGTCATGACGTGGGTGGGGGGCAGAGCCAGCTCGATTAAGTGGCCAGGCTCTGCTCTTGCCCAATCAGTCTGATTTTCTGCTTGCCCACCCTCCCGCCCTTTTCTTAGTGTAGGCTGTTGCTGGTCACCTATTGGGGTCAGGTAGGAATTTTTCACCTCTACCCGGGATTGGCTAAATGGGTGGAGATGTTTTTTGCCTACCTTGCACTGAGAGCAGTGGATTGAATAGTTGGTTGTGGTGGTCGACACCTGAATAGGTTGGTCACTTGGCAGGTTTGTGCAGGCAAGAAACCGGAACCCATAAGCACCTCATGGCATTTTCCCTATTAGGGAACAGGGGGTCATCAGGAACTGCCTTCGGATTTTAGGGTCCAGAGTGAGGAATGGTGATCACCTCTGGGAACCTCTTAGGGCAAGGCTCCTCTCTGCAAGTTGCAAGGTTTCAGGGGTAGGCACTCCCAGGTGGCAACCAGTTGTGCTGGGCTGCCAGTCGCGAGCCAGACCAATTGCTCAAGACTGGGGCTGGGTGACCTGCCCGTGAAAAGGGCAAGGAGGTTGGTCAGGGGATGACGCCTGCCTTGCCTGTTCTGTGCTTGCTTAGTTGGTCCCTTGTCATAATGTTATGTTAAATAGTTAATAAAGTGGCCCTTGTTTACATCCAAACTGTTGAATGTCTCGTTATTCTGACTGGGGGGGGGAATCCCATTTAAACAAAGCTAAGCCACTAAACAAGCCAATAAAAACAAACCAGGGCATAAAACATTATTACATGCACAACAAGCATCCTAAAATGATATAGATAAATCAGTCCTATATATTAAAAAAATAGACCAAAAGACAGCTAAATGTTATAAGTCCAGAGGGAAAGAAATGGTTTAGACTGGTGTCCAAAGGAAAGTAAGGTACGCATCAGACAAGATTAGCCAGCAGTTTTTTGTGCTTTGTACCATTTCTGATACACTGGTTCCCCTTCTTTTTTGGTTTTCTTTTGACCAAAACTATGGCTTGCTCAAGGTCATCCAGCAGCTGCAAGTAGAGGAGTGGGGAATCAAACCCAGTTCTCCCAGATTAGAGTCTGCACACTTAACCACTACACCAAATCAAGTTAAAAGAGGTCATAAAAATACTGTTATTAAAATTGATTCCTGTTTTCATACCAATTATACATTAATGACATTAAAGGGTGCAGTCACATGGTCCTTTTGATCGGGGTTCACCGCTGTTCCCTCGCGCATGTAAGTTTCACGTTCACATGTGCCAATCCGCCTCCCATGCTGAAGCAGGCTTACTCTCACACTTGTTTCGGTTTTTCCTGCCCCCTGGAAAATCAAGTATTTTCCTGGCACTTGCACTTTGAATGTGCAATTTCGCCCATCTGGACAGCCATCTTTCGCAATGATTGTGATTAGGGCCGTCTGACCACTCTTTGTGAGTTTTTTTTAAAAAAAAGCTTCTGGTTTGAGTGCTTGAGTAAACATGAGCTTAATAATTCCATTATTAAATGTTATTTTATGTTCATTTCTCTGTTTAAAGATAATATGAATTTGTTGTAAGAAACAGAAGCCCCTTCCCCTGGAACTGTTAGAGCTTACAGCACCCTGGAGGCAGGAATAAGAGGCAGGGTCTCCAGCAGCCTGGATGGGGGCCGGCAAGGAGGATGGTGGAGACGGCGGGGCTGAGCCTTTTTTCGTGGGGCAATAGCGGCACTATCCCCCACAGTGGCATCAGGAGCAGCAGCCGCCCAAGCCTGCCCCGTGGCCGGCAGGATTGCCTGGAGGGACTCGGCGCCGTGACAGGCAAGTGGGTGGTGGAAGGGAGGGCCTGGCTGCATCTAGTCAGCCCAACCCGAAGAAAAATGTTCCCGATTTAATTAAAGCGGGAGCAAAGCGCAATTACCTTGCCGGTTTGACCACAGCCAAAATGATGTAACAGGACACAAGGATAACTGAAAAACTGTGTAGGGCAGAGGGCAGGAGCCAAGCCTAAATAGGCTGGCTCCGCCCCCTGCCTGGTGTCCTCATCTTCATGCCTCACGAGGAGGCAAATCAGCCCCCTCCCGCCAGCGCGGGCTCGGCGGGAGTTGGGGCTCGCATTGTTCAGCACCCACTTAAGTACTGCCAGCTTTCAAGTGTTGGTTTCTGCCAGTAAAAGGCAGGGAAAGGGGCAGGGCAGTTTCCAGGGCTATTTTGGCCTTTCAATACTTCATCCAATACTTTGTCAAAAACCAATACTTGAAGGGGAATCTAAGTTTGCATTCCTATGCATAAGTAAGTAAAGATCCATTGAACTCAGCAGAAGTTGTTTGTAAGTAAAAATGACTAGAATACTGTAATGCCACAGACATATATCATTTGGTGAAATGTCTGACACATAAAGATGGTATAATTATGGAAATAAGTGCACAATAAAGGGTTTAAACAGAAATACATTTAACATCATTTTAAAGTCATTGCAAGTCCCATTTTATCCACTGTGACATCGCTTGTTCCTTAGTATTCAGTAGAGTGCTGTAGACTTGTTGTCATGAAATGTGCATTTCATTTTATGTGTTGAATGTAATCAATAACAATAGATGTCACTGGGGTAGTCAGGGACAGTGAATTTGAAAATAAAAACCATTTAAAATTAAAGTTAAGACTCTTACAAATACAGTCATGCTCAAAATGTTAAGCTAAAGACTTCCAGGTTATCTTATGTACCACACAAATGATGTAGATGCTGGATTGGATCCTAAATAGCTGTTCTGTCAGCATAGCAGCATTTATGCTAGTAGTTGCATTGGTGGAGGAGCAGTATGGCCAGATTTAGGCACAAGCTAAGTAAGCTATAGTTTAGGGCCCCAGATTATGAGGGGCCTCTAAACAGAAATATTAATGTTAGAATACTACATGGGGAGGGCTTTTGAAGTTGATATAGCTTGGGACAGAAGGAGGAGGAGGAGATATCCCACCCTTCACTCAGGATCTCAGAGTGGCTTACACTCTCCTTCCCTTCCTCTCCCCATAACGGACACCCTATGAGGTGGGTGGGGCTAGAGAATTCTGACTGAGAACTGCTTTTGAGAGAACAGCTCTGAGAGAACAGTGGCTTGCCCAAGTTCACCCAGCAGCTGCATGCAGAGGAGTGGGGAATCAAACCTGGTTCTCTCTGATTAGAGTCTGTGTTCTTAACCACTACACCAAACTGGCTCTTTAGTACATCTTAATCTGGCCTTGAGGAACAGCCATGTCTCTTGCTTCCCCCCCCCCCTCCCACCTTAGACCCTCATGTTGTTCATATGGGTCTCCTAGCCCTCGGAGCAGAAATGGGGGGAGCAGGACTCAGAAACTAAAGTGGAAGGAAGGAGGCAAGAAAGACCCATTCTGTGAACATTCTGCCCACAGTAATTTGGATCCATCCAACTGTGTATCAGTCTGACACTGTATGGTCACTTATAACATGGGTTCAGTTTAGCTACACTTCCTTTCTCTTTTATCCTATCTCTCTCTCTGAAAGGGGGATCTGCAACAAAAGGGGATTGGGAGGACATGGTCATAGAAATGTTTAATAAGAACTGAGTTACATGAGGTATGGAGCAAAATGTCTATAAAATATTTATGTGGAGTGTTGCATTCTCAGCCTGCAAAGCAGGAGGACTGGGTTTAAAAAGCAATGTCCATTTGGAGGAGAAACATCTGAAACAGCAAGATTAGGATTGCCAGGTGTTCACTGGTGGCTGGAGACTTCTTGCTCCCCTCTGGCTCTGTCCTCCTCCACTCAGCTAAGAAGCACAGGGGAAATGGCAAGTGAAATGGGGGGGATCAGCATCATCTGGTATGATGATGCCATTTCCACTGCAACCTTGAAGTGATGTCATTACACTGGGTGACGCTCTTGCATTTGCTCCAAACTCTGTGCTTAAATTATAGTGTTTTGGGGAAATACTAGAGTGTCCCTCCATGGGTCATGCCAGAAATGAGGTCATCACACCAGAGATGCTGATGGTGCCCCCCACCCATAAGTCCTGGCCTCTGCCATTTTCCACCAGTTGCTGTGCCTGGCAACCCTGATCAAGATATAGTTACAAGGAGCCCAAATGTTATGCAAGTTCAAAATGTCAAACTGAGTGAAAATGTAAAGTGCCTTACATTTTTTTTTTCTTAAACTAAATGGTTTTTATTTTACAATTTCCTTGTGGATTGCAAAATGCAATCACTGAATTGCACAACAAGACCTTTATGTTTGGAGAGAGGAGAAAAAAATTATTTCTGTCATAATAAGTAATACTGTCTATTTAAACAGTATGTCCACCTTCTCAGCCAGCCAGTAAGTGCCTCTAGCAATCATTTCTAATATCGCACTTAATAGCTGTGCACTCATTTGAAAATTTATGAAAAACTGAACCGGAAAAGTTCTATGTGATTCATTTGTTTTGTAATAAACATGAATGACCATCAAAATGAAGAGACTAATTCCATTCATTTCTAATTGATTTCAATGGAAAACACATGTCTGCTGGCCTATAAACCATTTTCCATCCAATTTGGGTGACATTTTTAGAGACGGGCCTTGTACCCAAAGGACTTTCTCTACCAACTTCAGTAAGTCAAGCAAATGTTTAGACTTCTACAACTTGCCCATTTTACATTGGATTTTTCTGAAATCTGTCCAGGTCACACAGTGTTCCAACTGGTTTTCTGTGCCAGACTTTTAGACTTACGGAAGACATTTTAATGATAAGTAGAATGTTCAGCTATTATACTGGTAGAACATTGAACATCTAATATGTCTTAACTACACAGCCATTAACAGTTTGCGGGCTTCTGTTTGGAATGTATTTTCCTTATTCTGCCTTAATTCTGCATGTCATACATATCATGCCTCAAGTATTTACAGGTTTGTGAATTAAAATAAGCTTTTTCTGAGTCATATACTGAAATGTTCCATGAACAGTTTGGGTGTTTTACTAACACCCTGCTTGGTGCTTTTCAAACTGCTAAATGGGTGACTGCTCATTTTAAGAAAGCTGATAAGCGAATGTACTGAGTGGGATGAGCTATCATTCAAGCAGCCATCAGATGGAAGTGCAAGCTGTTCACTTCTCCATGAAGACCTCCATGGAAATAAACATTCAATAAAAGATTGTCTGGCAGTGTAATCCTAAACAGAGTTACCCCCTTCAGTGCTGCTTTGGCACTGAAAGATGTTGGAATCAAATCTGGTTCTTAACTCAAGATTTACCAATATGAACTTAGATCAAGATGGGAAGCTGTGTTAGTCTGTCCAAAGCAGTAGGAAAGAATAAGAGTCCAGTAGCACCTTGAAAACTAACACAATTTGTGGCAGGGGGTATGAGCTTTCGTGAGTCACTGCTCACTTCTTCAGATACAGCTAAAATGGGAGTCCATCTGTCCTATACATTGGAAAGTGGAGTGATTTCAGATGCCAAGTGACATTTGCAGGCAAATGAAAATAGCAGTTATGATTAGGTATGTAGGGGTTTCGGCTGTGTTCCTGCAGAGTGCAGGGGGTTGGACTAGATGGCCTGCAAGGTCCCTTCCAACTCTAACATTCTATGATTCTATGATTGGATTAGGTGTGATATGCAGAGAGATAAGTAGGCTGCAGTGGCTCAGTGGTTAAGACACTGAACTCCAGACCAGAAGGTCAGTAGTTCGGCAGTTCGAGACCCAAGTGCCACACGACGGAGTGAGCTCCCATCTTTGATCCCAGCTCCTGCCAACTTAGCAGTTTGAAAGCAAGAAACTGCAAGTAGATTAATAGGTACCACTTCAGTGGGAAGGTAAGAGCATTCCATGTGCCTCGGCATCTAGTCATGCTGGCCACATGACCACAGAAATGTATTCAGAAAACACTGGCTCTTTGGCTTGATAATGGAGATGAGCATTGCGTCCTAGAGTCAGATTCAATTGGCTTTCAAGCAAGGGAAACCTTTACCTTTACTAAGTAGGCAAGGAGAAATCAGTATTGGTGAGGTTCATTATCAGTTGCAATTCAACTGATAATGGCTACAGTACCTGACTTAGCCCCCCTCCCACTGGACAAGCCATGAGCAACCCATTGCCCTGAGAGATACCCAAAGATAGAAACAGCAGGAAACTCAGGAGCAGTGGCGAGCCTGGTGGGTCAGACAGTGGCAGGCCCCCACCTGGAATGGGCTCCCATTACTGCTAGAGAGGAAGCTGCGGACCTGGACAGCCCAGCAGCAGCCTTTAAGGATGAAAGCTGGCAGCCAGCAAGGACCAGGGTAAGAAAAAAGATGGAAGAGGGAGACTGGGACTGAAACTTTTAAAACCCAAGAGCAAAGGACAGACAGCCCTGATAGTGGGTATCTACTCTTCTTTTATCACTTCCAGGAAGAGGTGGGGCCAAACCCTGGTTGGATCCAAGGTCCAGGGGTTGGGTCCAAGGGAGGTATATGAGGGAGGCTTCCAAGGCAATCTAGGGAGGGAAAATTGGGTGGATCACTACAGGTCAAGGGAGTGAGGAAAAGGGTGTGCTGAGTGTGCTCACTTGCAGGGAAGAAAGATGACCAAATTGCCCGAGCCACCTCCTCTTCCCATTCTGTGGCTGGCAGGGAGGCTAGTCCAACCCCATCCAGGATGGCAGAGGGTGGGCAAACCAGTAGGGCAAAGAGGAAGCTTTATGCTATGCATATATCTAGCTCTTGATAGAAACCAAGCTGTGGCATTCTGTAATAAGTGGAGTTTCCAAGTTGACTGCATAGATCAGTTGAGTCACTTGCCTCTCCAGGATTTAGTTTCAGCTTGTTCACCCTCAGCCATTCAAACACAGCAGTCAGGCAGTGTTTTTAGAAAGTGACTGGGGTCAAATGGGGCTTTTGCCCAGCAGGGGTTCTGATTGGCCACTGTGGATCTGATCGGCTGTACAGATTAAAAGGCATCCTGTTATTCCGACCTTCTGCCTGAAATGTTACTATTAGACTGTGATGAAAGAAGCTGCAGTGGTGTCTTTTCTAACTTGTTCAGAGATGTGGAAAAGGGGCATGCCCTGTTCCTTTAAAAATACAACCACCCATTGTCATATGGTTATATTTTTTTTCCAGCGTACATCAGATGCAGCATTAGAGCTTAAATCTGGCTCATGGAATCATTTCTTCACAGAACCCCAAATAATTTCCATTGTGAAGAAAATGAGACTGGCTTTTTAAAAGGAGCCATCTTCTCTGATGCCTGACTTGGTTTGGGTGTGTTAAGGACACTTCAGCCAAAAGAGACAAAGAGCGCACTTGATTACATAGTTTTATACTCTGATATTCTCACTGAGACTCAAGGTGGATTACAAAACTAAAAACAAAGAAATAAACTGCAAAATAAACAAAATGCAATGCAATACATAAAACAATACAAAAGTACAATACATTAAACAATACAATTTTTTTAAATCAACACAGACATTAAAACTACAACCCTGTTCCTTTATAAAATTGCCCTTGGTCAACAGCATTCATAAAATATGTATTCTGTCACTGAGCATTAGCCAAAATCAATTTGTCATTAAATCACTCTTGCTGTAACTAATTCTACAACGTTTTGCTGTCAGATACATTTCATAAGAAAAAATACTGTGAATGCATTGCTTCACTGTGTTCATAAAATTTCTGATTTGGAATGAAAAAGTGTGAGAGAGCATATCTTTTCGCTTTTCAAGAACTGTTGTAAACATTCTACTTCTTTTTCTGTGATATTGCTGCCACATGCTTGCCATTGCTTTTTCCACATTGGCCTCTGTCATGTTGACCTGTTGCTTCCTATCACTTACGAAGCACTTTTGAGTTGCTAAATATTTCTCCATCTATATTATGTGTGACTCCACAGCAGTGGTAGGAGGTAAACCATAAGAAGCAGGCTAGAATGGTATGCTTTTGCAGATACAATAACTTTTCCCAGTCAGCGGTGCATGGCAGATACTGTCTTCCCTATTACTATTGACATCACCACCATTCTCTTTTTGTAATACCATTCCAGCTATAGCCAGAAGCTTAGCTCTTAGTCTTCTAGATCTGGCTATCTTCATGTATCACCTATTTCACATATCTATGCATTGGTGCTATTAGGCAGAGATCCTCTGCCTCCCTTATAGGACAACAGTCATCCCCTTCTTCCCTCACAGTGATGGATCTGTGGGCTTTTCTCCTCTGAGATTACTCACCTTGTTCTGTGTTATTTGGATAATATTCTTTAGGAGGTGGGCGGTGAGGCCTGGACTCTTCTCTGTTTCATAACAAAGGGCTGCATCCATCTAGTTCGCATTTTAGTTGACCAACAGATCAATGAGGAAAGAGATGATAAGGGAGCTGCATTGTTCAGAAACTGATTTTTAGCATTTTATTGATTTCCATTGTATTTTGACTGATTTTTATTGCATTTTATTGAGCTGTAAAGCACCCTGTGGACATTTTAAGTGAAAGGTAGTCTATAAATAAGTGAGCTAACTAACTCAAATAAACTAGTGACAATTACTTGGAGTCATGTGCCAGGGTGAAAACTGGTTAGCCTACTTCTGCTCAGTGAAGTCACCCTAAAGATGAGTCTGTGTTAGCTCCCTGAGGTATTACTAGATCCACAGTGATTTCCTGGATTTTTCTTTGCTACCTCCCCAAATCAAGGAGGTGGATGATTCTAAAAGCATAGTGTCTAATGATGTACAGACCCAGTCAAGGTTTATGACAACCTGGCTTCTGCATAAATGTAATGTTCACATACCAGCCATAGTTAAGTAAATTCTGTTCACTTCAATAGAATGGAGCCAAGCACTCATTTAAATGTGGCTGGCACATGAATGTGTGTGTGTGTGCATGTATGAAACTTGAAATAGTAGTAGATCTTTTGGCAAGTGCATGCATTATCAGTTAATGATGGCCATATATGTGCAGTCAAATGAGTGACCCCAGCCATGGGGAACTGAGGAAAGGGAAATGAAGGACCACTCCAGGGCACTCAGTGACCAAACAGGGATTTGAACCCATCTTCCAGGTCCAACGCTGCAGCTGCAGGACCACACTAGTTCTCTTTTACCCCTTTGGCTCACCAGATGGCACACTACCCACAGCCAGAAGCCCAGGCTAACCTGTGCTGAGAATTATGCTACAGTGCGTGGCTCCCTTCCTCAACAACATACAGCATCCATCTGGCAAGAGGGAGACTATGGATTCTTACTGTGCGAAAAGGCAACACAGCACATTTCCCTTCAGAACAGCGAATTCAGCTGTTTCCTTCCTGCTTTTTTTTTTTTTTGTACTGTAATCTTTTGTAAGCAAACCATAACTTGAAACTTAGCCATACAGATGCCTGCATTGCCCTGCAGGAGACGTTTTCCATTTCTTCACCCCTCTGCCCACTCTGCATTGTTTGCTGTGACCTGCACTTCTCTGTTTGGCTCTAGATGTGTTGCTTGTGTACATGGGGGGGAGGCAGATGTTGCCCAACCCTTTGAGGAGAGTGGATCTCTAAGGGTTGAGTCAGCTGCCATTCACATGCACCCCAGCCCGATGGGAGGGGGAGGGGTGGCGATGTACAAAATTGCTGCCTTAATTTAATTGGCAGCAGGAAGAAGAATAAGACATGTTCCAGACAGCAAAGTGAAGGCTCTCCAAAAAAAGAATCTGAGGGGGAAGGAGGATTTTATTGCAGAGCCAGGAGGATTCAGCAGGAATGCAATACAGCTCAAGCAAAAGTGAGGGAAGCAGAAAACCATCTGCCAAGATGACTTCACACTCCTCCTGTACCTGGAACTTTGTGGCTGACAGCCCAGATATCTGCATATCTGGTGCTGGTTTAATATGTAGCTTTGGACTACATAAGGGATAATTCCAATGTGCCACCTGGAACTGCAAGAGAAGAAATTAATCTGTGTGGCAAATGTAGTGTGAGCAACTTTCACACGGTTGGGCTGATCTCTGGGTAATTCCAACTTACACATAACTCACCACCCAGATGAAGTGAAACGTGGTCTAGGTTGCAATACTCTGCATAGTTATGTCAGAGTTTTGCATGTGGGGATTACTTCCAAGTGACTATACCTAGGAATCTGTCATCCCAAACATGCACAGATATCAGAAACTTCTCAAGGTAGTTGCATATGTGTTTGTTGACGCAAAGACAGTCTTAACACCTAACAGTTGTAGAAGAAGAGGAAGAAGAGTAGTAGTAGTAGGAGATTGGATTTATACCCCACCCTTCACTACCCAAAGGAGTCCCAGAGCGGCTTACAAACTCCTTTCCCTTCCCTTCCCCACAACAGACACCCTGTGAGGTAGGTGGGGCTGAGAGAGCTCTGACAGAAGCTGCTCTTATTCAAGGACAGCTCTGACAGAACTATGGCTTGCCCAAGGCCATCCAGCAGATGCAAGTGGAGGAGCGGGAAATCAAACATGGTTCTCCCAGATTAGAGTCCGTACACTTAACCGCTACACCAAACTGTACAGTGCAATCCTAAACAGAAAGATACTCTTCTAAATCTACTGAAGTCAGTGTTCTTAGAAATACCCAACTCTGTTTAGGATTGCACTGCGATTGTGCCAGATGCTTTCTTGGACTAGAGCCTGCTTCATCAGAGAAGAACCCGACGAGTGGTCAATGAATAATGCATCTGATGAAGGCTTTGGTCTGTCAGATGTGTGCCACCACCACCAGTCCTTAAAGTGCCACAAAGCATTTCAGCAGTTTGGATCAGAATTTGAAAGCCAGTAGGGTCTCATCAGCTTAAAAGTAAAGATCTCAAAGTCCATGGGGAGCCAAGTTTAATTCCAAAGAGCCTGAAAGGTGGGTATGGACATCTTCTCAGGGAAAGGAATAACCTACAGTGCCTCTGGTACTCTACAAAATGATGCCTGGTTCCTGCACAAGACAGCTGGTCCTGCTCTAGTCTCCAGGGGTGCCCTAGGACTTCTCTGCTATTGACTCCTGGTTTCAATTGCATCCCTTTCAAGGGTCTTCCTGCTTCTCAAGGGTATCCATCCACTGCCTCGTTTTCCTTGGGAAAGGTCGCTTGCAAGAAATCCACTTTGACGAAGCAGCAGGAGATCAGCGCCCCAAGGTTGAGGACCAGACATCAAGAAGGGAGTGGATCATCAACTGACAGAGGAAGGCTGTCCTCTGCTCTGAGCGCTGTGCAGCACCCCCTCCTTCACAAGTCCTCTTGGCCCCAACAGCCCCGGCTATTCCCCTAAAACAGGCAGGACAGTTTGGGCACTTCCTTGGTCGTGAGTCCCAGAGAAAGAGGGGAAGCTTACTTCCCAGGAAAGGCACCGGGGAAAAGGATCAGGGAGTCCCCCAGTGTCCCTTGGCTTGGTTTGTAGTCCAGCCACAGTGTGAGGGAAAGACGGTCCTCTTTGCTGCTGAATCCCTTGGCGTGAGACGAGGACCAGGAGCCCCTTCCCTATCCGGCGCCCAGCCGACAAGCCTCTCCCTCGGTCGGCCTCTGCTCGGGAAGCAGCAGGTGTTGTGGGAGGAGAAGCCGGCAGAAGCAGCCAGGAGGGTGCGTGGATGTCCCCCCCCCCCCGCCCGCTCCTTAACTGTCAAGCGATCATGTCCGCCGGCGTCTCCCCTCCCCTCCCGCCACCCCCTCCCCTGTGTCCCCACCCCCTCCTCTTCCCCCGGCTTGGATGTTTTTTGCCAGCTTCGGGGGGTGGGTGGGTGGGGGGAGAGAGCGAGAGAGCGCAGCGGCTGCAGGCTGGGAAATCCCTGTGCGTAAAAAGAGCGGGGACTGCGGACTTTGCCCTTGGCAGCTGCGCTGGACCGGGACCAGCACCAGAAAGGGATCCGATGCAGTTTCTCCCGTTCTCCAGCCCTCCTCCCTTTTGATGTAGAGCTCTCGGTCTCCCTCCCCTCCCTCCCTCCCCCGGTCTCCTTCCTCCTCACCATTGCTCTTCTCCTTGCTCTCCATTTCTTTGGGATGGTGTCTTGACGGGGGGGAGGAGGAGGACAGCGACTCCGCTGGGGAGGAGAGGGGGTGGGAGACGCTTCCTCGCCCCCCCTTCCCTCCGCCCTGATTGGAAGAGGCAATCCTCTTGTTCTCCGCGCGGCCGGAGGATTAACTGCGAAACTTTTATTGCAGCTTTCTCTCCCGCCCCCCCCCCCGCCCGCCCCCCTCCTTTGGAAACGGAAAGACTGCGGCTTGCGGGGTGAAGATTTCCTCTCGAGGAGAAGAGGAAGAAAGGAGGGAAGGAGGACCTCGAGCGTTGTTCCGAGGGGCACGGATCTAAGGAGGTCGAGGCAGGAGAGCCCCCTCCCACCTTTCTCCGTCCTCACTCTTCCAGGCTTTGGGCGGCTGGTCGGAGGAGAATGGAGGATCAACGCCCCCCCGCCCCGTTCCGCCAGCCGAAGACCTGAGGCGGTGCTGCGCTTCCAAACCTGTGCTCCACAGGGGGGGCGCCGAGGCTTGGCAAACATGGTTGGGGGTCTGTTCTGAAGGCTCCCAGCTCTCCTAAGGACTGCTTGGCGCGACGATTTGACTTCCTCCCCCCTCGGCGACTAGATCTGTCTCCCCCACCCTTCCTTTCAACTCCTCTGGATCCCCGCCTGGCTCTCTTTCCTCACCCCCTCCCCCTGCCAGGCGGCGAAGCCAGCCCTGGGAACTGATGTCGGACCCCTTCGTCCTCCCTTCCGTGCAGCACAGGCGCCCCAAGGACTGGGAGAGGTTGGCCTCGACGTTCTTCGGGAAAGACTTGGGTCGTCTGCTTGGGGTGATGTACCAAGCTGGCGATTAGGGGGGCAGTTTCTGGCCGAGAGTGAGACCAGCCTTCCTCTTCCTCCTCCTCCCCCCCACCCGTCGCTTCAGCCCCAGTGGCTCCCGGTGGTGGGTCGCCAGCGCTTGGAGGCGAGGTGGTGCGTCCGGGTCTCTCTCTCTCCCCTCCTCGCTCTCTCCCCCTTCCCCGCCCCGCTTGCCCTTCTCGGCCAGTTATGCAGACTCCCTGTGGTGCTCTAAGTTGTTGCTGCTGCTGCCGCCGCGGCCGCTGCTAGGACCCGATGCTGGTAGCCCCGGAGCTCGGCGACAGAAGAGATGGGCGGCTGATCCCCGTGAGAGGGCGAGAGAAGAGGAGGCCGGAGGAGGGAGAGACGCGGGTCCCCTCGGGGTCGGTGTGCAGCGCGCGCGGGCTCCAGGCTGCTCCGCTCCATCCTCTTCCCAGCGCCGGAAGCCCTCCCGTCTCTAAATGGAATTAGTGGAGAGCGAAGCCCCTTGTGTAAGGAACAGACATGATCCATGGGCGCAGCTTGTTTCACAGTGAGTACCTCGCCTGCTCGCTCCTTCCTTCCGTCGGGCTTGCGCCCCTGCCCTGCGCCGCCGCCGCCGCCGCCGCCTCCTTCAGGGTAGGATCGGGACCTGCTAGGAGAGGAAACCGATGTGGGCAGCTTGGTGGCGCAGGTGTAAATCTCCCCGCTCTGCCCCCCCTCCCTTCACTTGCTAGGCCGTCAGAAAGCTGGCTGGACAGTTGAGCCAGTGAGCGGGTCCCTTGGGTCTGGGAAGAGCTTCTGGATTTCAGGATCATGCGGAAAGGGAGAGGGCGACGGGAATGACCTGCAGCAAAACTCTCCTTACTTTTGTTTTTGCCGATAGTTGAACTGTGAAATTTTTAGGCCGCGAGGAACACACTTTAAAAAATGCATAGGTATCAACCAATGCTCCCTCAAAGCTGTGGGGTCTTGTGAGCAAAAAATCAACTTTGCGAGCTACTGGAATTACAGCTGTGAGCGAACGATTTGGCTACTGCATAAATCAGTTTGCTTTGGAGCCATCCTTTCTGAGCTAAGACAAAAATGTGTGAGCTGGAGGCTAAAAAACTGTGAGCTAGCTCTCACTAACTCAGCTTAGAGGGAACACTGGTGTCAGCTGCCCTAGTGGCAAGGGACTGAGTCGAGGAGCAGAGATCAGGCAGACTCCACCACGCTGGCGGCAACCCTCCGTTACGATCTGGAAGTTAGTCCGGTGTATTTCAGTCGGACTTACTTCCGTGCCAGTCTGTTCAACACGAGAAAAATGGCTTTGCCTTTTATATTTCCTAAATGTAAATCCTGTGCTGTTACATGGAGTAATGTAACAAGAGTTTGGGTTCGTCGCTAAGATGTTTAACCCACACACATCCATCCCTGGTGCCAATCCCGTCGCCATTAATCTAGCGCAGAAACTCAATGGTGGTGGCTGTCATTACTCAGGATTAACACCGTTGCTACTGAACTTGGACAGCGGTGGCCATCACCATTAAGAAATGGGGGGGAGTACAGGTTATGATTCGGGCTTCCTCCCACATTGTTTAAAAAATGCTTTAGGGTACGGCTGTGTTACATAAACAGTTGGGAGAAAGTTGTGAGCCGGGGGGGGGGGAGGTGTCTGCGTCGCGCCATGTACTGGGGATGCTGTCCATGGTGCTGAATGTGTCAAAAAACTAAGCATGTTAAGAACGGATTCCTTAACGCTGGACCCTGGACAGAGATGTACTAAAGCTGGAGGACCTCTAATCCCACAATACAGGGCGAAATACTTGGATTTAAACCGATTTAATCCCATTTGAGCATGCCCTCGAAACATGTGCAGAAATGCCTCTGATACTGTGGTTGAGGCAACCAGGTTTTCTGCTGGTGAAGAAGGGAGGAGGGGATCCCACTGGCCACAGACAAAGCTATGCTGAGACACCAATCTGTTTGGGAGAATCAGTGATACCTTTAATATACATATAAATATCTACTGATTTATCCTGTTCTTTCTTATCTTGCCTGAAGTTGTATTGATAACATAATAAGCAACAAGGCATCTGAACTGAAGTTACTAGCTAGTCTTTATAGCTCCACCTTGCACAGTGAATAGTGGAAAAGAAGGAATGACGATTTCAGGATAGCTACTCTTATTAGTTCAGACCTTCATGAATAAGCAGTCCTTAGCCTCTTGCCCTTTGTACAGCCTTCTTTGATGAAGGCCGCATGAAGTCAACAGATGAAAACAAAGCAGGGTTTGTTTGTTTGTTTTTTTGCATTAGTACATTTCCAATTATGTGAATAGAATTAATTCTAGAAGTTATGTGTAACCAGAGTCAAGTTATTAGCATGAAAGAGCTTTACAGCTAATAAACATGTATATTTTTATAATACTTTTAAAAGTGCAAATGGCTTTACAATGCCAGTTCCATTGATTAGAAATCAAAGGGACTTTGGCTAGTAACATAATTTGATATGTGTTATACACTTTACCTTGATTGTGATCAAAATGGTCAGCAGTAGGATGAAGTTATTCCCATTTTTCACATGGAAATAACTGAGTAATAAATAGGGGTTATATATCCAGAATTCACTAAGGCTGTGATCATTAACCCAGTCTGAAAACAAAGTTTGCCCAAATCAATTGCACTCATACCAATTATATGTATAAAGACTATAGTTCTGTACCTATTTATACATACAGCCCACACATTAGCCTTTTCCATGGAAGCAAGTGTCATTAAAATATACTACAGCCTTTAGGACTGGGATTTCAAGTCATTGGAGTTCATCAGAATTTCTATAATGTTATAAACTAATATAAATATTTTGAAAATGTTAGTTTTTAAAGCCAGTGATTCACAGTATACTCTTCTTCAGATCAATATCCTTTTGTTTTGAGACTCTACCCTTTCCACAAACAATAAAGAGAAAGGGGTTCCTTCTCATTTTTGGAATTCTTGATGCATCATTGTCACATTCACAATAGCTATGTGACTAAGTCATGCACTTTAAGGAAAAAAAATAAAAAGGCATGGTTTTAAATTTATATTCAGTGAATTTCAGTGTGTCTGTCTGTATGCCCTCTTTTTAACTTTGTAGAACATTTTTTGTAGCTCTTGGCATAAACTTTGCCTTCCAGTCTTGACTGGCCATACTGGCCACTTTGGAGTTATGTGTCAACCATACTGAATAGCATTTATTAGAAGAAACCCAAACCAAGAAAAGGCATCTGGATTGAATTCTCATAGTCCCCCTCACAATGGCCTCAGCTAGGTCACACACATTTCATGAATCCTGGTACTTTCATTTCTACAAAGAGACAATTCATATATCATAAAATTTCTGAAAAGTTCTGTAAGTTTTTAAGGTGAGATATATATGCACTTTTGTTTATATATAAGCTGATTTTTTTGATATATACAAAGTCCTGAATGGGACTGGCCTTACTTGCAGATAGTGCTAGACTTCTAACCAGTTTATATAAGTTGTTGCATGAGATGTATTATCTAAGGAGAATGGAGAATAACACATCATTTCAAGGAACTGATAAATGCTGTTGCTAAGTAGCTAGTAGGCCTACCTAGTGTGGCCATCCCAAAATGGCCTGATGGCTGGAGTGAAGTAGCATCTCAGCAGCCGTTCAGGCTGAGATTTCAAAACATAAATCTGTTGGTGACAAATTGCTTCTCCAGATACCTATAGACTAGATAGTTTCCTTCTTTGTGACAGCCCCCTCTCTGTAGACTGTACACTCTAATACTTATGCACAGTTCATCAAGTCCAAAAAGAAAAATCAAGGGGGGAAGCAGTATAGCTATTCTGCTCCCCAGAGCTATCCACTGCTTTATGTACAAATTGCAGTGCCATCTTTGACTTAGACTTTGTAGGGTAATTCCATAAAGGGTACGATGAGGTGGAGGTACATATTGTGAACAACTCGACTAGGTATCTACTGCTCTGAGAAGCTGGTATTGGATGGACAGTTGAGTGATGTAAGAAAGCAAAAGATATCTAGGTAATGAATTCTGATTGCAGCTTAAGGGTATGTGCAATTATTCCTCTGAGATATGACTAGATGAGCAGCAATGGCCTGTGAGAATTTATATGCCAGAAGAACCTTCTGTGAGCCAAAACATACTTAACATTTGCTATATGGGTGACAGCAAATACATATTTCAATATGAGTTGTTTCATGGGATGGCATCGAAATGCTGCAGCTTTCTTCATCCCTAGTAGTTGCTGATTGGGGGGGCAGAGACTCACAGTGCAAAGGCAGTGCTCCTAAGATAAGTGTTTGTGAAGGTTATGACAAGGGCGGTGATGACATTTGGGCAAGGCTTTTACTGGCATCCCTATGGCTAATGTGAAATGTATTTAGGCCCTATGGTGTGTTGAGTGGAAGGGATATCTTTAGGATTCTACAGGGTTGTGCATGTGTGTGCATGTGTATGTGTAGCACATTTGTGACAATGGATGAAAGAGGTCCCATCAAGGATCAGGGTACACAAAGGCATGCTAGTAGGCCAAGCCTAGAAAGCACTATATTGGTGGCACAGGTCCACTGTAATGTTTCATCTAGGTTGCCTAAATGCCCAAACTTGATTTTGGACCCTAAAGAATGATTAATCACATTTCCTGGTACCCACGAAGAAGGACAGAGTGCCATGTGATACTCACTAGGAATATCCACTCAATAGTTTGTTCTTATTTTACCTGTGAGTCTGTTAGTTTGAAGGTAATAGAATGGGTGTAGGTCAGTGGAATTTAGTTCACATTTACTCAATTGACAATAGTAGTAGTAGTATATGTTAATACTGTTTTTACTGTGAAATGTCTTGTTGTGACCTGCCCTGAGCCCACTAGCGGGGGAGGACAATATAGAAATAAAATAAGTAAATAAATAGATAATCTGTTAACATTTTCATCCCTAAATCATACAGGGCTCTTTTTGTAGCAGGAACTCCTTTGCATATTAGGTGACACACCCCTAATGTAGCCAGTCCTCCAAGAGCTTACAGTAGCCCCTGTAAGAAGAGCTCTGTAAGCTCTTGGAGGATTGGCTACATTAGGGGTGTGTCACCTAATATGCAAAGGAGTTCCTGCTACAAAAAGAGCCCTGCCTAAATGTAAACAAGAACCATAATTAATTCCTTCACAGAGGTATTGCAGCTTTGATTATTATAGGGTTGTAGAGCTATATGTGTTCACTATAAAAATAACCAGTTTTAAAGCTCTCAATCTGTAGGTTCCATTGATTCATAAAGAACTAACCTATATATTATTTAGAAACATGTGCGCTGTATTATCTTTAATAAGCTGAGAACCTATTTTGTTACTTTGTTCCACATAAAATACCCACTAGTAAATGGGTAACTATGCTACGCTCCTATTTCAAACCATAATGGTTACAAAATCCTATGTATTGTAACCATCTGTCTTTGAGACGGGGGGAGTGTAGAAAACCATGAAAGATTTGTATAGGAAACAAAATTTGCAAATGGTATTCAGTAAATGTATTCTTAAGTACTAATGGCTATATGGGTGTTACACAAACAGATCTTGCAGTTTACAGAAAGTTATACTCTCAGTGAGTTCCCGTTATTCCAGTATTTCCTTCACTGAGTCAGTTCTCCTCCCCCACCCCCAGAAGTACTTTGCCAGTACAAACCCTCCTAAGGGGAATTTCTGCTGGCAAGGCTGCTGGAATGCACCACAGAGCCTCTGAGAAAGATTCCATCTGTGCCTCCTCATCACACCTTCCAAAGCCAACCCAAACAGCATATAAAAACAAATTACATGATTAGCCTGGTCTTGTGGGATCCTAGAACTTTGATCTCATGACCCTCCTCCCTTTTAGCATCCCTGCCTGCTTGAGAAGTGCTCAGTGGACCAGGTTGCAAATCAGCTCGTAACCCAATGATAAGTCAGTCATACTTTACTGGAATTGTTATGGTATTTGCTTAACATGAAGCAACTGAATCATTGAAGAATAAGGAGATGAAAAGGTTCTAAAGACTAGTTATTCTAATCCTGTTGGCAGAGACACAATCCCACATCCTGCTTTTCTAACAGATTCGTTTTATATTGACTGCATCATACAGTGTGCTAACTAGGAAGACTTAAAAAAAAAAAACACCCCTAGATGAGCAACACTAAGCTACATATAATAATGATATTGAAAGACAGATGTCTCTAGGGGTATTAAAAGGCTGTAGTTTCTTCATAAATGTTGGTAACTGTTTATAAAAAGAGGAAAATGTACACTTTTAAGAGAAGGGATCTGTTGGAAATACAGCAAGTACACACTGCAATGAAAAAGAAGGAAGGAAGTCATTCCACATCTTGAAACTTTTGCATTCTAGTGCAGCAAGGGAAATCCAGACATTCAGCTGATGCAGATATGCATCTCAGTGCTCAACCAACATTCTTTGAACTTGAAAAATATGTCTGTTACAGAGGGTTATGTATATTCCATCCAGGTCAACTAGTTATATGCAACAGTAAAGTGGACTGTGTATCAAAACAGTAGTGCACCAACAGTAGTGCATGAAAACTAGTTTATAGTCTAGGACATTGTCATGTTGATGAGTGGCTGATAGCTGAGCCAAAAGCGCAGTAGCCATTTGGGCAAGATTTCCAGTGAAATAAAATTAGGAGAATGGCTCAGCAGATGTTTCAGTGCAGTCAGGCCAGACAGAGATTTAGGTACAGAGCTTCAGGAATCCACAGGAAAATTATGTTTGTTAGTATTGACTTGGACTGGGGAGCCTAGCATGAAGCCGCAGCTATATAATATCAAAAGGCTGCCATTAGCTCCCCAAGACTTGGGATCTGGTTGGACATATGGGCTGTAGTATACTTTTCAGCCAAGGATCAGGCCAGCAGTTTCTTTTGCCTACGTGGTGCTCTGGTAACAAAGTGATTATGCACCTACTGCCAGGTGATAATTTACAGGTATCAACAGGAGATTTAGATTGCAATTTAGACTGAAACCAGACTTTTCCTCTCAGCAGCTACTATGGTCCAACAGAAAAGATCTATATTAAAAATACTGCTATAGTTATTTACAGTGTCCTCCTAAGCAGAGTTATACCCTTCTATAGCCACTGAAGTCAACTGGCTTAGAAGGACGTAAGTGTTCTTAAGATTGCACAGTTAATTCCTATCTTACTAGAACATCTTTGAATAATATTTGAGTTGACAATTTATGTACCAAGCTAATGCTCCCTCTAAGCTATGGAGCCTTGTGAGCAAAAATTCTACTTTGTGAGCTATTGGCATTAAAGTTGTGAGCAAGCAATCTGGCTACTGCATAAATTAGTTTGCTCTGGAGCCATCCTTCCTGAGCTAAGACAAAAATGTGTGAGCCAGAGGCTGAAAAACTGTGAGCTAGCTCACACTAATTCAGCTTAGAGGGAACACCAGGTTGCCCACATACTTCCACCAGCACTTGAGAAGGACTGCACTATTACAAAAGTGATCCAAATGGACCAAATGTAATATTTATGAAATGCTATATTAAAAATTGGAATGCTGGATATTCATTTTATGGAAATATGTAGTTTTCAGTGCAGATGATAACATTGTGATTTGGCTTGAATGAGTCAAATAAGTTAAATCAGGCTATGATCAAATGTCTTTTGATGTCAGACAATAATAATGCAAATAATGATGTTGTGAAGAATACACTGTCTTCAGCACTCTGTGAGAGCATGGCTTTAATATTTGGATCATAGCCTGAAACTCTCCATAAAGTAGTCCCCAGCATAATTTCAAGCAAAGAAAACTGAATAGACTGGTGGTGATGAGGGTGGGCAGTACAGGGTGGGGTGGGGAGGAGACACTGGTGGATTGCAGCTCATCACAGAGCTGATCCTGATCAGCACGAAGAGACCACCAATTTCTAAACACAGCCACAAAATACAGCATGTGGTTCCTTGCTTCTTGAGTGTGTTCTTACCTTGGAAATGGAATATTATATCTGTGTTGCTGTAACCAGCTCAACATTGCAAGTAACAGATGGTTCTTTCTTTTTCAGTTGTAGCAAGTTTTATCATCCTACATTGGGCTGGGGCAACAAAAAAAGGAGCAGGTATGTGTTTACAAAGGTATATTCTTAATATCTAGAACATTTTAAAGTATAACCTTTTTTTAAAAAATATTTAAGGTGTTGACTTTTTATTTTTTTTAAAAGGAACAAAAGTAGTGCAATGATAGCACTGAATTTCAGGGCAGGCCTATGAAGATCAGCATGTATTGTGCAGGCACTTGCATCAAGATCAGAAAAAGACAGGCTGGAATACGTTGTCCTCCAAGCTGTGCATTTCACATTTGAGCAAGGTTAGATAGCAGAACCTACATTTATAGAACCAGTCAGGAAATCCAAGAGTTTGAAAGTAGAGAAAGTAGTCCATTCACCACCCCAGCTACGTAGTAGAATCATTTCCCTTTCACACACCCCACAATGAATCTGCAACCTAGATCAAGAAAAGAAAGCCTGTTAGCAGTTGCTATGCAGAAATATACCTGCATAGCTGCATACCTGTAGAGCAAATAGTTCAAGGTGGCTCAAAACTATACCCCATGAGGGACTGAGAAAATGAAACTGGCATCTCTAGTTAATATCAAACAGGACTCCAGATCTATGGTGACAAGACTCTGCATTCCAAAATAATACATTACCAGGAACATTTCTGCCTCACTCTTGGCATCCTGTGTCTCTGTGGCTGCAGAGGAAAGGAAAGAAACAGAACCAGAGGTGGGATGAGTGGGAGAAAAGAAGGCTTCCTAAAACCAGTTGAGGCGTCTGTGTCAACCAGATACAAGATCTGAGAGCTGATGTGTCCCTCAGTTCCAACCCACAGATCAGGACAACTGAACAATAGGGATGAATGGTTTCTTATAACAGTACCATGTAGTTTCAGCATCCATGAATCTCTCCAAAGGCTGCGCAATGGTTTCCTAGCATATCTAACTGATTCCATCTCCTTTGTCAGTGTAGGCAGCAAGTCTGGAGTATGGCTTCATAAGGATGTATATTTTGTGAGATAAGGGAACAGGGACGTAGATAGTGGGAAAAAACCTTTGCTGCCTGGACACTTTCTGCCCCCCCATACATTGTTCCTTCATAAATGTTCTCTAGAGAAGATCTGGGATGATGTGACTCCAGCCTGGCTATTTATGCCCAGTGAAGGGTTGCTGCTCTGTCCACAGTGAGTAGAATATAGCCTCAGGTTGAATCACAAACCACATTTCCAGTCAAGATCATATGAATGGATGTAAGTTGAAGATGCCCTAATGTGTGTCCATACCTGTGTCACCCCCCTCCCCCAGAAAAGCAAGCCACTTCAGAAGGACAAAAGACAGTGCAGTGTGGAACGTGGACAAAATACCCAGAAGGAGGCATCTTCACTTCTCCCAATTATCCCAACAAGTATCCTCCTGACAGAGAGTGTGTCTACATTATAGAAGGTACGTGTTGCTCCTTACGTTGTTGATCTTAGACAGTCACTCTTACATTTAACTGCTTTAAAGACTTTTTTTCATATTTCTATTAAATGGTAAATCTGCTTCCCTTGTCATAAAACATTCTTGCTTGGGGAGGGGGATGCTGTTTAAAGTTGTAAGTATATTTTAGGGAAGGGAAATTACTGTGGTGAAAGGGGCTTATCCCAGTTCAGCCACCATGTGTAGGAAAACAGGCCAGCAACAACTTCTTTTGCTACTGCCTGTTTTGCCTACATAGTGGCAGTTCAGTAAAGCAGTTCACTGACCCCTGCCCTCCCACTTCCATTTCTGATGCCACTACCAAGAACTTCCTTTGAACTGCAGCTTTGAAGTATTCCATGTTTTCTTTTACTTAACCTTGTTGTGAAGTCCTAGTTTCAGGACAAATCATTTCCATGCTTATCCCCAGGAAGCTGGTAATAGGTGTGAGAGGTGAACAAGATACTCTTAACCTGTTCTTTCAAAATAAAATGTATTATGAAGAAAATATATATAGAATATTCAAACCTGTATTGCCAGTAAAAATCTGTTTTAGCAACCTGAGCAAGTGGATTGGTTGAGAAGGTAAAACTCAGAAACACAGGTAAAAGTTCAGGATGTGTTAGCATATCAAGAACTATTATCTTCAAAAAAGGAGATACCTGAATTGTGAGGAGGCTGTAACAGTAGTTGCTGCTACACCCCTGCCATTTCCACTCCCCTTGAGAACTATGTGTCCACCTTAAAAACCTTTCTCTATCCAATTCCCTATATACTCTTCAGTACCACTCAATATACTCTTACTCCATCATATCCCTAACTGACATTTTGAAACTGTAATTCTAAGTATCATTCTTTAACTTTTCCTTCTCCCCAGTGCTAAGAGGGATTTTCCTGCCTGCTTGCAGGGCTACCTGTCTAACCCTTCATATAAGTTTGTTCCTAACAACTAGTCTCCTGTATAAAACAATTTCTAGTTACATAACCGGATAAAATTCAGACCATACATATTAAAAGCGAAAACATGCATTTAAAAACGTGTAAAATCATGTGACCAAAAGTAATATTGTCTGAGATACCCTTCTTCTCCTGTTTTCCTCTTTCCCTCCCTCTGCCACAGCATAGTGCTCTGTGTCAACAGTCCCAACAATGAGCAGGGCTGCACTACGACAGCTGCTGGTTTTATCTCGTCTCTCGTCTCCTTTCTCTGTCTGACGAGCAAGAGCCATAAGCTGCCTCTTAGTGCAGTTCACTTACACAGTCAAGAAATTCCAGTGTTTTGCCCTGGCAGCTCCTCCCTTTCTCACTTTTGGCTTAGTGAACTAAGGCCAGAGAACTGAAACAGAGTTATTAAAATAGTAGGTGCCGTAGCTTAGCACTTCTTTAGACCAGTCAGTGAAATACTGTAGAGTCCTACATCAGCTACTAGACTCCCATCTCTCTCTCCTTGCCTTTACTTTTACTGTACCAAGTTCTTATTGACCAGTAGAAAATTTATTAGCAGGACTTGCTGGGTATCACATTCTTTTTTCTTTTCTTTTTGTAGTTTTTGCCTAATATAGAAATAACAGGTTCTGCCTATTTACAAGGAGTGTTGGCTAGCAGTATCTTGGAAAGCAGGGGCAAAAGTGGCCAATAGATTTGATCATGAACATGGAAGTGAAGGGTCTGGACATGCATGTATGTCCTAACAGGTTGAATGAATCGCCGGGGGTACACTTTTCTAATACTGTTGTAAACCTCTTAAAGCAACTGGTTGTAGCTTTTCTTGGAGTCAAGATCCGGAATTAGACAGAGCTGTAAATCTGCTTCCTAATATATTCCAGGAAAGTGACGGTGTTTCAATGAAAAACTCCCTTAAATAGCCACATAACAATAATTTAAAAGTTGGTTGAAGAGATAGCAGCAAAAGAGCTGTTAGCAAGGTCAAGGACATAGGATTCACATGCTTTCTTGCCTCATCTTCAAGCATATTGAGGCAATGCATAAGGTCCAGCCAGGCTTTTTATCGATGGAAAGTGTTGGAAGAAATTAATAAGCCATCTGAAGTCTTCTTAAAGAAAAAATGGGAAGGTTTTTAGCCTGCTAAAATGGAGATGTCAACAATGTGGATTCCCAGATTATTTTTACCCAGGACAAATGTATATGAAATGTAGTCTTATAATTAGATTCAGCAAATGCCAAGTAATGAATTCTATGTTTCTTCTACAATGACACTTTTGTAGAACTTGGAAATGTACAAATCAAATACAAGCAATTTTACATAAGCATTGTCATAGTGGATCTAGGCAATGGGTTAGATTCAACCAGCTTTTCTGCTGGTGAGAAATGAAGGAGAGTTCCCCTTTGACCACCCAAATGATTATGCTGGGATCATGAGACCTGACCTGCCAGGCCAAAAGCCATGCAGGATGAGAGCTGTAGTAAGGAGGGGAAATTGGTAGAGACTTGAGTGAAAAGGCTGGCTGGATTCAACCCATTGTTTCATTCCCCCTCCCCCCCCCATCACCTGGACTACCAGCAACGGCAAGACAGCTGTTTCAAGGAAGGTCAAAAGCAGAACCCAGATCTGATATCTATATGCTAATGTTCATCTCCAGTAACTAATAGCCAGTGTATGTTGTGTTTCTAAAACTGTAGGCTGGGGTTTTAACTATGTCTTTAGCCACTGACAGCAATGTTTTCCATGGCTGTCCTTGTGCAATGCTATTTATTTATTTATTTAATTTGGTTTATATCCTGCTCTCCCTGCCGAAGCGGGCTCAGGGCAGCTTACATAAAATTTCATACAAATACAATTAAAACTTGTCATAAGAAATAAATATAAAATAACAATCATTTCAAATACTCCTCACACAGGAACACAAGTTGATAAAAGCGAGAACAAAGTTATTTATAAAACAGCTTAGATAATGGTATATTCTGATGATGTTCATGCCTGTTCAGATGGCCCAACTTATTATGCAGTGGTAAAGGTGGTAGGCCAGGCAGGGCCGGCTTGAAGTGTCTGGGCGCCCTAGGCGAGGCCAGCTTGTGGTGCCTGCGCCCCCCCCCCCCAGCAATGCCAACCTCCCAGTGGGGTCTGGAGACGGGGGGAGGGCAGCGGTGGCTCCAGCGAACGGCGGTTCTCTCCCTCTGTGGCTCATCTTTACAACCAGCCAGCCTGCTGCTGCTGCTGCTGCAGGGGCTCCTTTCGTTCCCCTCCCCTCTGGGTGTTGGCTGCCTTTGTGTCATGTGCCCAGGAAGTAGAGGCAACTCAGCATGAGGAAGGCTGTTGGGGCCTCCTCCAGAGAGTGTTGGGGGTGCTGAGAGCTGGGCCGCGGCTTAGGAGGGCCATTGGGGGGGAGAGAAGCCGCGTTGCCACCGCCTGCCTGCCCACCTGCCCTGCGGCCCAGCCCAGGAGCCTCCCCTTTGCCCGTGCCGCCCAGCTGCCGAATCAGAGGTGGGGCTCCACAAGCGCGCTTGGCTCCCTGGCCCAGCCAGCTGCCAGATGCCTCCGCCTGGCCCTGCACACACACTGCGGGGTGTGCCGGCAAGCCAGGGAAGGGACAGGGGTTTAAACCCCCTTCCCTTCCGTCTGAGCACCGGCTTGCCTGCGTGCCTCGCAGCTGCAGGGCGCGCCGGCAAGCCAGGGAAGGGGCAGGGGCTTAAACCCCCTTCCCTTCCATCTAAGCGCCGGCAAGCCAGGGAAGGGGAGGGTTTTTTGGTGGGGGCAGGGCTTTTTTTTGTGCTCCTAAGGGCCGGTGCACTCTAGGCAAATGCCTAGTTCACCAAGTGAGCGAGCTGGCCCTGAGGCCAGGGCTGGTGATGGAGATGGTGAAGCCAGGGCACAGGGACACTCCTCAGTGTATAATGTGGCTCCTTAATCGAAAGCCTGGTGGAAGAGCTCTGTCTTTCAGGCCCTGCAGAACTGTAAAAGGCCCCTGATCTCTTCCAGGAGCTCATTTCACCAGTATGGAGCCACCACCAAGAAGGCTCTGCCCCTGGTTGTTGCCAGCCTGGCATCTTTTGGGCCTGGGAAGGCCGGCTGATTTTGCATCCCTGGGTGCAGTGCTCTCTGGGGAACACGTGGGGAAAGACAGTCCCTTAGGGATGCCAGACCCTGACCGTATAGGGCTTTAAAGGTTAAAATCAGCACCTTGAAACGAATCCGGTATGCTATTGGCAGCCAGTACAGTGCCTTCAGTGATGGCTGGATGTGCTCCCACATAGGAAGAGCCATCAGCAGCCTGGCTGCAGCATTCTGCACTAGCTGCAGCTTCTGGATCTGAGACAAGGGCAGCCCCATATAGAGAGTGTTACAGTAGTCCAATCTTTTTTTTAATAAAGATTTTATTGTTTTTCAATTACAAGACTAACACTAATACACTACAAAGTACAAAAACTACTAAGGTAAAGGGATCGGAAGACGTAACAAAATGACAACAATCTTGGTTACAATAGTATTTTGCTGTATCACCTACTAACATATAGTTAGCATTAAAAATGAAAACTAAAGAGTAAAATTTAAATTTAGATAACATTTTAACTAAAACTGCAGTTTAGACAATTATCTTAATTTCAGAGTCTTTTATTCATGTGTTTCTTCAGTTTGCATTGTTTAGGAGCGGCCGCTCCTTTCTCTGATTCCGACGTCTCTGAAGAGTTGGAACTAGTGCTTATTAAATCCTGTGAGTTGGATTCTTCTTCATCATCATCCTCTTCTTCCTCCACACTAAGTTTTGGATTTTTTCCCCTTTCTCTTTATATTTGGTTTAAAAAATTGGTCCATAAATTTATTTGCTTTAGGAACAGAGTCAATTTTTAATTTTTTGTCTTCGTACTTGAAACTCAGACCTTCAGGGAATGCTCATCTGTAGGGTATTCCCTTTTTTTGTAGAGAGAGAGTAAGCTCCTTATAGAGTCCCCTCCACTTTCTCACTTCAAAGGGTACATCTTTCAAGATTTTGACGTCTTCATTTTTGATTTTCAAAGACTTCCCCATCATAGATTTTAGCACCAGTTCTCTGGTCAATCGTTTAGTGAATTTCAAACAAATTTCCTCTGGGAGTTTATTTTTCTTTATAAAGTCTGGATATTTCTGGTAAGCCAAGTCCATCTCACTCAATAAATCTTCCCGTTTATAATCCATTAGTGGTGCAAGGGCATCTGCTAAGAGTTCTTTTAAATTCTCATTTTTTTTCTTTTCTTTTCTTTTTTGGCTCCCCCAAAGGGGATTTTTAATTGATTTTTGTATATACTACTAAAACTACAAAGAAAAAAAGGGAAAGGGAACTACATCTAGGGATAAAGAAAAGTAAACCCACACTATACTAAAACCCCAAGAGAAGGAGATCATATCTGTGTTAAGCTAAATGTTAGTATTTTAGTGTTAATAAACAATGCGTGTTGTGAGCTAAATTGTTAATTTGTTACTTGTTATGAGAAGATTCCAGAGCACCCCCTCCAGCTCACTTCATAAAGGCAATTTCCAGAGCCCTTCTGCCTTTATCTAGGCTTTCTATCTCTAAAGTCATAAGATGATTTGATGGCAGCAGCTCCCTCTTCCACAGCCAGGTCTTCACCCGTCTCCGAGGGGGTGGAGCCACTTGACCCAGTTTTTCCTTCTTCTTTAGATCCCAGATGGCATTTTAGAAATTCTTTGGCTTTAAAAATGGAGTCAATCTTCTCTCTCTTGTCATTGATTTTAAAGATGATACCTTCAGGCACTGCCCATCTCTATGGAATTTGATTGGTTTGGAGAAAAATAATTAAGTCCTTATTGTTCCTTCTTTTTTTGACGAATTTCAAATGGAATGTCTTTTAAGGTCTTGATAGTTGTATTTCCAAGTTTCAGTGGAGTTGCTGATGTTGTTTTTAAAATTGCATTTCTGGTCTGTCTTCTTGAGAATCTGACCATTATTCCCCCAGGCAGGCAATTTTTTTTTTGGTGTAATTAGAATACACCCTATATGCTGTTTCCATATCATGTGTAATTTCTTCCGCTTTCAAGCCTGTTGCTGGTGCGATAATTTCACTGAGTATTTTCTTCAGGTCCTCTTTAGCTGATTCAGGAACTCCCTGGAATCTAAGGACCATGTTAGCTTTTTCCATTTGTAATTGCAACA
Organism: Gekko gecko; assembly: GCA_029375565.1. Classification (NCBI taxonomy): domain Eukaryota; kingdom Metazoa; phylum Chordata; class Lepidosauria; order Squamata; family Gekkonidae; genus Gekko; species Gekko gecko. Next base: position 45,022,207 of record JAPDNY010000009.1, read on the forward strand.
AATGAGTTTCCTGGTAGTTCTGCTTATTCACTAACTCCCATCTTTTTCTTCATATTCTTATTTGTGGTATACATCTCCTTCACAACTTCCACCATTTGCTCTGTCTTTTTGGCTGTTTCTGCCAACTAGAGTTGCTGTGATGCAAAGTTTGGATTTACTGTGACCAACTGCTGGTTAATACCAGCGAGTTGTTCCATCATGGGCTTGATGGTATCCACTAGGATTTTCATGACATCCACTCCCTCTTCTGACCTTGGACTCTGGCCACCCGTTGCTTTCGCTTTTGTTCCTTTTTTCCCCACACCTGCCAACATGGCATATTGTTTACTTAAGCCACCCACTACTTCACCACCTCTGAAAATCACTTCTGGACTAAATCCACTCTGGTAAGTCTCTCAAAACAAGCCAATCACTTATCCCCCCCCTTTCTACTTATCTGTTTGTGCAAGTTGGAGGCGTCCCTTCTCTCTCTCGTCTTGAAGATAGGAGGGGGTGGGGGGGGGTTCTGCTTATTTCAAAGTTCGTTTACATCTGACTCACATTCATTGTTGGTCCCATTCGACTGCGTTTACATCCTCACAATTCTGCTTGATCTCTAGCGCTTGATCCTGTCAGCCCAGCTTGTGCCTGAAGGCCACACAGCGGCAGGACCATCAGGGTGGAGGGGTGCCTCAATTCTCCAGCATTACACCATTGAAGAGGCTACTCCTCAAAAGCCATATGGCTTGGGGCCTATCCCTAGGGCTCCATGGGGAAACCGCATTAGTGGCTTCCCTCCATGCTGCTGGTGTGTGAATTGCTCCCCCAAGTATCGGGGAGAGCGACCGCCATCGCAGCGCTGAAATCAGGAAGTCAAATTCTCATTTTTTTTCTTCTGGGATCCCTTGAAAACGTAAAATATACATAGATCTTTCCAACTGGAGCTGTATTAATTGTGTTTTATTGGAGGTGCTTTCTTTTTTCACTTCATCTACTTTTTTGTTGACATTTCCAGTCTTTTTTCCATTTTTAAGTGTTTTCTTAGTCTCTGAGGTCCTTTTATCCATTTGAGTTAATTTCTTTTTGCATGCTGTTGAGTTTAGACCTGAGATTTGTTATATGTTCCATTAGAGGGTGCAATGCACTTGCTAGTAGTGTAGAAAAATCTGTAGTCACTTCCTGGTTGTGGGAGAGAGCCATTGGTTGGTTATTTCCGGAATAAGGTTTTTTCTCCAGCATCATATTCTGCCATCTCCCCACCATAATATCAACAAGAAGTAAGTTTTCCAAGATAAAAGTTCAATGATTTTATTCAGCTTTGTATTAACGTGCAGCTTCTGAATTCGCTTATATTCTCATGTGTTTGTTAGGCTTAAAGTTCTTTTATTCTCATTTTAAAACTGCTGTTCAGATTTTATTAGGGGGGGGAGTCTTGAGTTTCCCCTCCATCCCATGCTTAGTCTGTAGGAGCTTCTAAATACTACCAAGGCTCATGTAAATGCCCAAAAGAACGTGAACAAATACTCAAATCACAATTGGAGCCTTAGAGTTCTTTTAGAAGCATTTTAGGCTTTCGATTGTGTCTGCTTGCTCCGGCAATCATCTCTAAGTGCCATGTTGGCACTTTGGTGATGGGACCTTATGGGGAAAAAGGTGAGCCTCAATTCTTCAGCTGTTGTCTTGGAAGAGGCTCTCCTGAGCTCCCCAGGCTGGAGGTCTCCTCCAGAGATCCCAGGAGGGTCTAGATCAATCCAGGACCCCTCCCGTCCACCGAATCTTGGCATGTCTCCATCAGAGCGAGACGGGATGCGTCGGAGCAGTGAAACACTGAAATCAGAAGTCTCAGTAGTCCAGTCTTGAGGTGACCATCACATGGATTACTGTTGTCAAATCGTTATGTTTGAGGAAGGGAACCAGCTGCCTAATCAGTTGAAGATGGTAAAAGGCTGCCTTAGCAGTGGCTGCTATCTGGGCCTACAATGTTAAGGATGCATCCAGGAGCACTCCCAAGTTCCTAACCTCTGACGCTGGCACCAGCTGTGCCCCATCGAAGGTCAGGAGTGGGAGCCCTACCCCCGGACTGCCCTGACTCAGGCACAGTCTTCATCAGATTCAATTTCAGTTGGCTCAGTCTAAGCCATTGAATTCCAGTGTCAATGAGGCAGTGGATCAGTAGCTGATAGTCGACCATGTCTAATGTCACTGACAGCTCCAAAAACAGCAGCCACTGCTGATCCACCTCGGTCCAGGTGCCTCTGAAGGTTGTCTGTAAGGGTGACTAGTGCTGTTTCTATCCCATGTCCTGTGTGGAAGCCAGAATGGAAGGGATCTAAGATGGAAGTGTCATCCAAATAGCTCTGTAACTGGACTTCCACAGCCCTCTTGATTTACTTACCCAAATAGGGCAAGTTGGAGATTGGCCAATATTTAGCCAATTCGGTCGAATCCAAAGATTTTTTTTCCAAAGGGGATGAACCATGGCCTCCTTAAGTTTCCCAGTGAACAAGCCCTCTGAGAGGAACTTGTTAATAATTTCCCTTAGGGCACTGCAAAACCTATTGTGACTGGCTTTAATGAACCATGATGGACATGGGTTAAGGAGGCACATGGTAGGGTGTACAGTTAAGAGCAGTTTATCAACTTCCTCTAGACTGATTGGACAGAAAAAAACCATAACCAGACAAGAAGACATGCATGGGGCCTCGAGTTCGCTCACTGTTTCAACTGTGGCAGGGAGGTCATGGCGGAGCGACAAGACTTTATCTGTGAAATAGTTTGCAAAAGCCTCACAGCCAATGTCCAATTCCCTAACATTTGACCTGCCTTTTATCAACATCAGCATAGACTGAATTGTTCTAAATAATTCTGCCAGGCGTGAGCTTGTGGACACAATCGAGGCTGCCTAGTACTCCTTCTTCGTAGCTTTGACTGCCATCTCATAGGATCTCATAAATGTCCTATAAGATGTTCTTGTAGCTTTGTCGTTGGCACGCTGCCACCAACTCTCTAGCCATCTTAGCTCTTGCTTCATTAGCCGTATCTCCTGGGTATACCAGGGTGCCAGCCTGGTGTGGGAACATAGAGGGCATCAGGGAGTGATCTTGTGATGGCTGCAGAGAGTCAGCTGTGCCAATCCTCCATGAGCGCATCTAACTAGCTGCCAGGGGGCATCGGATCCTGCAGAGCCATCTGAAGCTGCATTGGGTCCATTTGGCTCTGTGGGCAAGCTAAAATAAGCTTGCTGTCTAAACAGGGTCAGGGTGAGACATTCAAATGGGCCCTCAGGCCAAAGTGGTCTGACCATGGCACTGCCAAAGCAGTGATCTGGTCCAGTCTAACCCCTGCCATGAAGATCAAGTCAAGCACGTGTCTGGCCTGGTGAGAGTTGTTACATATTGGGAGAGCCCTAGTGCCACCATGGATAATACTAGCTCCATCACCTGAGTGGAGGTCACATTGTTGGCATGGACATTGAAGTCACCCAAGACTATCAGTCTAGGGTGTTCCAATGTCCAACCTGCCACGGCCTCCTTCAGGGACAGTAGGCTATTGGCTGGAGAGTTAGGTGGTTGGTTGATTTATTGTAAGCAGTGCCAAATAAGCAGGGGCAATTCTCTTAAAGGCCATCTTCATTTTTATACAGCAAATGGCATTCTTCTTCTCCCTTCACAACTATATCCTTACTGAAGAGCCCTGGCATTTTGCTGTTCCCAAGCACATCTATATAATTATCTGCTTGAGTAATGTTCGCTAATTCCATTCATATCCCTTGTATTCATAAGGCATCCGTCAAAGCCAGCATAGAATCTCTTTTTTAAAAGAAACATGACCCTGGCTTCCCCTGTTCAATTGTTGAGCAACTGGAGATATTGAAGCTTCTTCCAAGTCATTAGTAGTGAAGCCGCTCATATTTATGAAGGGGAGATGTTTAGATCAATCTCTCATTTCCAGACACTCCTTTAAATTGAAACAAGGTTCCCCCCACCCCCAGCTTCAGCTGTCAGTTGCACAAAATTGCAGGATGGTAAGAATTAAAGCTTTAATTGTAGGAGGTTATTTCACTGCAAACTGTTGCTCTGCTTCTAGTTAGAACCCAGAGCCTTTTTTTAAGCAGATGTAAAACCTCAAGACGGCACTTGTGTAAGATAATTAGATGAAAAAGATGACAAGACATGCAAGCATTAAACAGTCTTTCCCGTGTTATCAGGAGTCTTTGAAGAAAGGTAATTAGAATCTAAATTAAAAAGGTGGCTAGGGCTTCAAGTAGTAGAGTCTCATGGTAGGACAGCAGCCTTTGAATTTCATAGAAACTTTCCTGTAACTTTAGTGTTGATTTTTGTTCTGGGTGGTGTAAAAAACCCCTTGGACTTTAGTCAGATTTCTTTAGACCCATCAGATCTACTCTGTGCTGGTAATCTGCCAGTATGGTGACTTTTCTGAGGCCCAGCCACTTGGGAATCTTGTCTTCTATATTTGCTCACTCCAAAAAGGTGGAAGAAATAATAACAAATTACAGTGGAAATACGGGAGCAGGCCAACAGGGTACAATAATAATAGAGTGTTATGGGCCCCCTGGAGTTGTTAGCACATGTGCAGGATTATATTAAAAGGAGAGATGCAGGCTGTAATAACAAGCTGCAGCATCTGATGATGGACAAGCCAGGAATAGTTGGACATTGAGTCCTTCATTGCAAGAGAGGGGGAAACCTGCTTGCTGCAGCTTTCAGTCACAGTTGCCAACTTGAGACTGTAATAATACCCGGGCTGTGGTTGCTTGGAGCCAGCTTAAAAACAGCATCTAGGCTCAGCAGGATGGACAGGCTTCTCAGACTTTAGTGGGCCAGGAGGAAAAATCCAATGGTTCACAATATGGGGGTTCATACAAAAGAAATCCAAAGTTTCTCCCTGATCAAATATCTCCTTTATTCAACAAAATAGCTTCTAGTGTATTCAGGGTCAATAAACATACCAAATGCAGGTAAAATACCTGACTAGTGATATACTGTGGCCTTGTCCCCTTCTCAGTCTTCTCACAGTGTCTCTTCCATGTCTTAAAGCAGGACTCTCCTTTCACTGGTATCAGCCTATTTTCTACTGACTCTGCATAGCAGAGCATGGGAGTGCATCATGTTCTATCAGCACAGACCACTACTGAGATCTTTCTAGTACCTCCAAAGGAGGCCAGTTTCGTCTGTTGCTATGTGGACCAAAAATCTACTGATTCTGAAATTTGAAGCTCTGGCAGTTATTTCTGAGTATGAATGATAATGTCAGGGAAAACATTTAACTGTAATATTTGGTATGGCAACAGTATGATGTAGTGGCGAGTGCCAGTCAAGGATCTGGAGACCCAGTAGGAATTCCAGTTCTGCCACAGAAGCTTGCTGGGTGATTTGGGCCAGTAATACACTCTCAGCCTAACCTTCCTCACAGGGTTGTTGCAAGGATAAAATGGAGGAGAGGAGAACAATGTAAGATTATTTGATCACCTACCAAGTAGTCAGTTTCTGTATGATGATGCTCAGATTACAGAAATTTTATGGTTGTTAGGTAGTTCTGACAGTTAAACATTAGATTAAATTTTAATCTGTTTATAATGTTTTATTGATGTATGTTAAAATTTTGGAATATTGTAAAGGCCTCCTCCTCCTCCTTTGTATGACTGGTCTAAGGGCGGTAACAATAAACTGAACTGAACTGAAGATTATTTGAGTTCCCACTGGGGAGAAGAGTGGGTTGTTATATAAATAAATAAATACATGCATATATACACACATACATATAATCTTTTATTAGAAGTTTGCAACTAATAATTTGGGTTTCTTTTCAATGAGTTATTGAGCACTGTATTTCAGTTAGTAGGCAATGTTTAATCCTTCTTGTGGTGCCTGATTGCTTTAAATACACAAATCATGGCTTTTAAAAAAAACATTGAAATGTTTAAACAAATGTTGAGGGGCTGTATTACTTTTGATTTCAATTGATTTTCATTTGATTCATTTTATCCTGTTTTGCAACTCAATGAAGCAGAAGTACCAGCTTTTATGATGAGTTGATTCTATGGACTGCAATGGAACTAAGACTGATTCTGATGCTGTACTATTCCCTTCAGTACAATAACACATAGATTTGGCATTCACCCACAAAGAAGAGGTTGCATTTTGGCTTATGCAGACTTCTAGACCTGTCCTCTCCAGAATCTTGCCCAAGCAAGGACACAAGACAACCAAACATGGGTTAAATTAGTTTATTTAAATGGCTGATTTACAGCATAAATTGTTCTCTTTAAGGGTGGGCTGATTTAGGCCGTCTTTCACAGCTACCTTCATTTTGGCGATACCACTCTAGCTCCAACTACATCCAGGAATTAATTTCCAGCTTTGTTTACCTTTGCATGCATATGAACTGCACTGAAATATGCCTAACTCCATCACCCTCCCCCAGCTTAGAGTTGTCAACCTCCAGGTGGGGCCCACAGTTTTCCTGGAATCACAACTGATCTCCAGACTACAGAGATCAGTTTTCCTGAAGAAAATGGCAGCTTTGAAGAGTAGACTTTATGGCATCACATACCTGCTGAGCACCCTCCTCTCCACAAACTCTGCCTTCCCCAGGCACCACCCCTAAAATCTCCCAGCATTTGCCAAGGCAGTGTTTGGAAACCTACCACCATAGGATGAATGGTGGGCTGAGTTCAGACTGACAGTTTGAAGTGGGAGCCAGTTGAGGCAAAAAAGCCCCAGAACAAACTGTTCCGGGTTTTCCTGGTCACACTGCGGCGACTGATGTAGGATCATGCCGGGAGGAGGCACGCGGGAGCATTCAGACTACTGGCCTGGAGGTGCGGCTGTAAACGGCTTTTTCCTGGCAAATCGGCTATGTGTGTATGTGTGTATGAGCTGCTTATGCGCTCATACACACATAGCCGATTTGGATCCTGTTGTGTCAGCATCACATTGGGTGGTACAGTGGAGCACAGCCAATCATATCACTGCTGCCTTATGAACAATGCGGATTGCTCCCAGGTTTTCGGCTGAGCGTTCACACTTCCCAGAAGCAGAATGCAGTGGGATAAAGGCACTCTCCAGGATTTGCTACCACTTTCAACAGGTATCTTTTAATCCCAGGAGCGAAGCGGAACAGCATGGGTTGCCTATGGGTGGGGAACGCCAGGCAGATGTGCCTGTATGAATGCCCCCTTTAATCTGCTTGGGAAATGTGGCTGAAACGTGGCTATAGAGGGGCAAATTGCCAGTCTGAACTCAGCTGTGAATTGTTCAGGAACAGTCCTTCATTATCTCATAATGCCTCAGGTGTTACTATAGTCTCTACCTCTATATGGAAGTGGACAATGGGAAAAAGCACTCCAGAAAATATATTTCCCTCAAACTCTGGCAGTCACTTAACCAAGAAACTATTGATCCAAAAAGGCTCCTTTAGCAGGAGGCAATTTGACACCTGGAAGCAGCAGGAAGACATCAGCATGGGATCCTTTGATAGTCTCCTGAGCTCCAAACAACAATCTAGATTTGCAACAGAAAATAATAAACCCCCTTTTGTTTCTCACTTGCAAATGCAATTCCAGTTGGAGCAGTTATGTGGCCAAAAGGCCATTTGCCCATTTCCTGGGTATCACCAAGTTATTAAGCTAAAACTTAATATCCATGAGTGGTCATTTCATAAATATTCAGGTATCCTTTCCCTCAAAGATCAGTGCAGTTAGGCACACACAGCCTGGATCCTGACCACAGCATCAATAAGGCTTCAGACCCTCACTTGCACCAACCTGATCCCACCCATGAGCATCCCAGTTTTACATCCTTGGTCCAATGGAATCACAATTTTGCACCCAGTTTGAACAAAGGCTGGACTTCAGCACTGAAACCCAGTTAAACTCAGGTCTATAAGAAAGGCTCATCACACCCCTCACGCTTTGCAGATGGCCTTCCAAGCAATTTTCCATGCCAAGATGGAAACATTCAGATCCTCTTCAAGATCCCCCAACCCATTTCCAGATGTCCCATCTTTCACTGGCAACTGGGTTCCTTTTCTCTCTCTCTCTCTCTCTCTCTCACAGGCACACACACACACACAACCCCCCCCCCCTTCTCCCTCTCCCCCAGGGTTAATATTGTCTATGGGAGAAACACAACACAATTTCAGTTACGTATTTGAACTGCTCCCACTGAAAGGATTTTTCATGCTTTTTCATCCTGATTTCCCTTGTATTAGTCAGATTAATAAACCAGTGTGTTATGGATAAGGAGATTATATATAATGGGGAAGAAATTCTAGGCATTTTACGGTAATGTTTTAAAGAAGTATATTTAATTTGGATCTACAGTGGAAACGTGAACAAAATCAAAACAAACTTTGCATTCTATATGTGTTTACATCTCCCAATAAATGTAGATACTTTTTATTTACTACAAAGTGCTGAGTCTTACTCACTGTACACTGGAAATAAAATAATATTATCTCAAAAAAGTCCTTGAAAGAGAAATAAAATTTGGCTTCATCATGTTTGTTGGACTGGACATTTTTCCCCCCTGGCAATATATATTTTATTATGGATTTGGGCAATGAACAGACAAAGTTTTCTTTAAAAGGGGATTTAAAAGCTGTTTCTTGCTTTTAATTTGTCATGTGACCCCATTCCTTGGCTAACAGCATAGAAAGCTCTTAAATAATCCTTTGAACCAGCACATAATGCTGTACTGCAGCTCAATCTATTTTGTAAATCCAAAAGAAGGTCTATGGAGTGAATGGATCATAGTTTAATGGATTCATAGGTGTAAGGGCAGAAAGGAGGGATATAAAATTTGTAAATAATATAAATAAATAGTTTAAACATTCCAACATGGTGAAATGTAGTCTATAAAAGATCAACCGTACTCCAATCTAAACCCACTTTTTCTGGAATAATTCTGCATAGGACTGCACTGTTAATATAGTAGGTAAAGTAATTGAAGTTTGAACAACTACAGTGATTAAAGTACATTTTTTATTTAATGTACACAATTTGTTCTGTGGCAGTGTTACCAATACCTGTGTTATATACTTCATTATCATCCGCTGGGGTTTGTAAACATTTGGGTCTCTTGTGATGCACAGTTCAGCTTTTGATTCTAGACTTCAGGGAAGAATTAGATAACTGACAAACATCCTATATAGAGAGAGAACTCGCCAGGCCAGAAATGGGCTAACCATGCACAGTTCCTTTCTGGTTCAGTTTGTTGTTGGATGGGTGGGGGCAGTGATGTGCTGGAACTGACTAGTAGCAGCTCATGAGAGCCAATTGTTAAATTTTCAGGAATTTTGAGAGCTGGATGAAAACTTGTCAGGAGCTCTAGAATGCCTCCCTGTAGCAGTCAGTAGTGCTGAAGCTGACAGAGGTTTCAGTTTAATGAATATAATTTGGATGAAATTGTGAAATGGTTCAACAGTAGATCACATATTAAATTTAATGACAATAAATGTATTGGGAGAAGACTTGGCAGATTGGGACGCAACACCATTTGTCAAATCATGGGTGAATTGGAACCATAGGTTGGCTACAGATACAAGAGTTTGGCAAAAGTCAACAGAAGCATTCTGTGAGCATCAATTGGCTAGATGGAATTTACAATAAAGAATATTGTATATTGTATTTATTTATTTATTTTGTAAATTGTGTGCTACACATCCTTTATATCAGTAAAATTTATAATAATGTTATGTGCGTATATAAATGCATACTCCCCCCCCCCCTGAGAGCTGGTTGTTAAGTATTTACCAGCACACCACGGGGTGGGGGAAATCTGCACAGTTGCCACAAAAGTAATTATGGCCAGTACAGAGTGGCTGGTGCCCCTGGGCCTGGTCCTCAATCCACCCAGTCTCTGGAAAAGTACTTTGTACTTTGAAAAAATGTGTCCTTTTGACATTCATAAACCAACAAATGAAAAGATAAATGCATGAATGTTCACATGGTGCTTTGTTTTGTTAAAGGCAGTCTGTGCATCAAGCTCACAACAGAGTAGAGACAAAACAGAGAGCTGAGCCAGCTCTTAATTCATTAATACATCAGTCATTTGAATTCTAAAGCTGGGCTCTTCTGGGACTTTGGGATACATCCTCTGTCTCTCTTTCTCTGTCTATGTCTCTCTCTCTCTTACTGATTGAAAGTATAATCCTGTAACAATCACAAAATCAGAACAGAAGTTGAAACGATTAAGCTGTTTTATGCAATTTACTATTACTTTATAGAATGCTTTTATAACTCCGGGGTGCCCAACCTTTTTGATCCTGTGGGCACCTTTGGAATTTTGACACAGGAGGTTGAGCATAACTAAACAATGGCTACCCCAGGAGGCAGAGTCAACCACCAAATGTCTAGGGCGTGCATAACTCTAAGAGTAACTCTTCAGCATGTCAAGCAGAAGCTCTACTTAGCAGGATGCCTTTTAAAATGAAAATATTGTTTAAAGATATTTTCTTACAAACATACAGCTTGCTTTCAGTCATGCAGATATTTGTGCAGCGGTGACAGCTGCTGCCAAAGCAATGTTTTTTTTTTTTACATCTACACAGCCAATTTTAAACTATCTGTCCATCTCTTGGAGGCTCACCTCCATGCCCTAAAAGACTCATGTTACAGCACTGGAGAGATAAATGCCCACCTCCAGTAAATCTATGGATTGAGTACCTTAGAACTCTATCAATATTTGAATGAATGGCATGTAGATGACAATTGTGTATGGACTTATTTTTAAATATTTGGAAACCTTTTATAGAAACTTACACATAGATTTGCCGCCATGGTTGTTATATTTTTGTCTCTATGTATACTTCCCTTTTCCTCTTTCTAAATTCTATGTATTTTGAATATTTTCCCTTGTCATTCTTTTCTTTAGTTGCTGAATTTTGAGTATTTCCCCTTGTTGTTCTCCCCCCATTTCTTTTTGAAAGAAAGAGAAATAAAATAAAATAAAAAGATCCATACACCCAATTATATCTCCAATGGCCAATCAGAAGCCCAGAAGGGCAAAAGCCCCATCTGACTACACTCACTTTCTAAAACACTTTGCAGATGTTGGAAGGCTCCATGATGCCCACGAGCATCACGTGAAGCACAAGCTAGGAATTATGACAACCACTTTCTATATAGCAGCAATCACCACCATGCTGCTTCCTCAAAAGTCACTACCCATAGTCAGGAACCCAGTTGTAAATAGAGATGGGCACGAACTGGGAAAATGCATTTCAGCTCATGGTGTGAATGGTTCATGAACCATGGACCATCACAAAGGCTGAATTCAGATTGGCAGTTTGAAGTGGGAGCCAGTCGTGGCAAAAAAGCCCCAGAACAAACTGTTCCGGGTTTTCCCAGTCACACTGCACCGACTGATGTGGGAGCATACTGGGAGAAGGTGCACAGGAGCATTCAGACTGCTGGCCTGGAGGTGCAGCTGTAAACAGCATTTCCCTGGTAATTCAGCAATGTGTGCATATGTGCATGAGCGCATATGCGCTCATATGCATAAGCGCATATGCGCTCATATGCATAAGCGCATACGGCCGATTTGGGGAGGATCCTGTTGCTCCGGCACTGCATTGGGCAGTAGAGTAGAGCACAGCCAATCATATCACTGCTGCTTTATTTGCAACATGGGTTGCTCCTGGCTTTTCGGGTTGGCGTTCGCACTTCCCAGAAGCGAAATGAGGTGGGATAAATGGGCTCTCGGGAATTTGCTAGGTTTTACCAGGTATCTTTTAAACGTGGGAGCGAAGCGGAACAGCACGGGTTGGCTACGGGTAGAGAACACCAGGCAGATGTGCCTGTGTGAATGCCCCCTTTAATCCACTTGTAAAACGTGGGTGAAACGTGGCTGTTGTTGTTCAGTCGCACAGTCGAGTCCGACTCTTCGCGACCCCATGGACCAGATTACGCCAGGCCCTCCTGTCTTCCGCTGTCCGCTGAAGTCTGCTCAATTTCATGTTCGTTGCATCGATGACACTGTCTAACCATCTCATCCTTTGCCGTCCCCTTCTTCTTTGACCTTCAATCTTTCCCAGCATCAGGGTCTTCTCCAGTGAATGCTCCCTTCTCATTTGGTGGCCAAAGTATTTGAGCTTCAGCTTCAGGATCTGGCCTTCCAGGGAACAGTCAGGGTTGATTTCTTTTAGGATTGACTGATTTGATCTCCTTGCAGTCCAAGGGACTCTCAAGAGTCTTCTCCAGCACCATAGTTCAAAAGAATCTATTCTTCGACGCTCGGCCTTCCTTATAGTCCAACTCTCGCAGCCATACATTACTACGGGAATACCATTGCTTTGACCATGCGGACTTTTGTTGGCAAGGTGATGTCTCTGCTTTTTATCATGCTGTTTAGGTTTGCCATCGCTTTCCTCCCAAGGAGCAGGCGTCTTTTAATTTCATGGCTGCAGTCACCATCTGCAGTGATCTGGGATCCTAGGAACGTGAAGTCTGTCACTACTTCTATGACTTCCCCTTCTATTTGCCAAGGAGTGATGGGACCAGATGCCATGATCTTAGTTTTTTTGATGTTGAGCTTCAAGCTCACTTTTGCACTCTCCTCTTTCACCCTGAGCAAGAGGCTCTTTAGGTCCTCTTCACTTTCTGCCATCAGAAACGTGGCTATAGTGGGGCAAACTGCCAGTCTGAACTCAGCCAAACTTTTTGATGCTAGACAAACTGGTTTGGTTTGTGATGGAGCAGAATGGTTCCCCAGTGTGCTAGAGATACCAAACTCACAGTGGATCTCCAGCTGACTCTCCTCTACTGGTCATCCAAGTTTGGTGAAGATTGTATGTATGGGGTTCAAGTTACAACCCCCCAAAGAAGGTGTCCCTAGGAAAGTATTTTCTGGGGAAATGCCAGGTTCAGAAGCATATAGAATGAATCTTGTGCAAGCTAGAGACAGTGGTCCTTTGATATGTGGGGGGGAGGATGTCTTCCCTCCATGACAAACACCCTTTGCACCCACTTTCACCCTCATGGCACACAGGAGTTGTTTCACAATCAGGAGGGTTGGAAGGATATAAAATGTGGGTCCTCAGCCAAGGAACCCATTAGCTAAGCCCCTCCACTTGGCATGAGGAAAGAGATGGGTGGCGCAGAGCCCTGAGTCCACCTAAGACCCCCAAACCTCAGCAGGTGAGAGAAATAACCATCAAAATGTGGGTCCTCAGCCAAGGAACCCACTACCTAAGCCCTTCTGCTTGGCATGAGCAGAGTGACAGGGTGGCTCGATATCCTGAGTCCACCTAACACCAAAACCTCAGCAGGGGAGAAGAGTTCCTAATTGCAAGGGAATGTGCTCTGCTAGTTCACTTTGAAGAAGATTCCTACCTGTCTCTGTAGCTGTGAACTGCCAAGAGAAAACAGGCTGCAGGACTGAGAGTGTATATATAATTTCTGATCTCATAGAGTGGAATGGGAACCCTGTTATTGGCAGCCATCAGTGCCTGTTAAGCTTTGGAGGGCTCCTATTGGTGTTTCCAAGGCTGGAGAATTCCACCCTTGTTGCCTTGGAGTTTTGTAAAAGGTTTAATTGAACAAAGACAGTCTGTCTGGAAAAATGTAATCCTTCACAGACCACCATGAACCACCACAAATATCACCAAAGTTTATGAAAAGTTCATGCTGGGCACCCTTCCACAAACATCATTTTGTGAACCACAAACCAGCCAAAATTCAACTTTAGTTCATGGGCTGGTCCATGCCATCCCTAGCTATGAAAAACAGTACCCACAGGAAGGTATTAAGCATGCCCATGGATATGGCTGCATGAGCTGTTCATTGCATTCTGGCTATAGAACAGGTCTAGAGATGGTCAGTGGTGACGACTACCTGTCCTAAAACAAGATATTGGATTTTAGAGAGCAAAAAATATTTTTTTCCTAGGATAAAAAAATAGATAGGAAATAAAATAATGTGAAGTGCAAATCTAACCCCTTCTGGAAAATCCAAAGTGTTGTGTAGGATAATTGGGAAATGAATGCTGCATTTGAAAGAAAATAAATTTAGAGCTGAAAACTGACTAATGGTTTTATTTTAATCTCCAGCTGCCCCAAGACAATGTATTGAATTACATTTCGATGAAAAATATTCTATAGAGCCTTCTTGGGAGTGTAAATTTGATCATATCGAAGTGCGGGATGGACCTTTTGGCTTTTCCCCCATCATTGGTCGTTTCTGTGGAGAACAAAATCCACCGAAAATAAAATCCAGTGGCAGATTCCTGTGGATTAAATTTTTTGCTGATGGTGAACTTGAATCTCTGGGATTTTCTGCACGATACAATTTCACGCCTGGTGAGTACTAGCTATTCTAACTTGGAGTTTGGATTTGGTGATACCATATAATAATGGTATGGGAGAAATGTTTTAAATTTGTAACTCTGCAACTTAAAAGAGATTAAGAGGCCATAGAAATAGATGTATACTTTTCCCCCATAGAATGCATTAGCCCCTTCTCACAGAATTTAATGTGTGCTGTTTTCTTTAGTGCATTTCTCCATCTAACATCTGGGTTTATTGCTGTGGAGAGTGGCTTATAATGGCTTTTTAAAATACTGTAATCATTTGCCTTGGTTAGCAATGAATGGGTTGGATAATGTATTTCTCATGCAGTGAACATTACTATCACACAATAGTCCAGGTGTCTGAAGCTTTTTCCACATGCTGATTCTCTCCACAATAGTATATTCGTTGTGCGCAAGTAGCACTTGTTAGTGTGAATAACAGACATAATAAGTTTGGCCACTGTGTGAATGGCTATCATCAGTGGGTCACTAGAATTCACCTAATGGTTTCATGCGGTTGATCTCTTATACTGGAGTAAGTGCACTGGTACATGTGATCCTGGAAAAATGGAAATGTTTATCTATCTATCTATCTATCTATCTATCTATCTATCTATCTATCTATCTATCTATCTATCTATCTATCTATCTATCTATCTATCTATCTATCTATCTATCTATCTATCTATCTATCTATCTATCTATCTATCTATCTATCTATCTCTATAATATCAATAACGATCAATAACTTTTATATACTATCAATAAAAATGTTTTTGATTTTTCTTTAGCCATTTCTCTTGCTTTTGAACACTGTCACTTGCAATGCTTCCTCTAAGCTGTGGAGTCTTGTGAGCAAAAATTCTACTTTGTGAGCTACTGTCATTAAAGTTGTGAGCGAGTGATTTGGCTATTGCATAAATTAGTTTGCTCTGGAGCCATCCTTCCTGAGCTAAGACAAAAATATGTGAGCTGGAGGCTAACAAACTGTGAGCTAGCTCACACTAACTCAACTTAGATAGAACACTTGTAAAGTGCAGAATTTGCAGGGGGAAAATAGTTCCCGCCCCCTCTTCTTTCTATCAGAACAAAGTGAGAGTTGTTTTGCTGAGACCTAGTGACTAGCATGCATTCAATAAAGCTTTTCCATGAAAGATTTTCCTAATCCTAATTGCAGTCTTCCAATTAAGTCATTTGTCAAGTTGTCTGGTTTAATTTATGAAGGTAAAATGGAGATTTGTAGTCATGTTTGTAATGAAATATTTCCTTTCTGATTATAATTTTAGACAATAAAGTTTTTCTTAATTAGTGACTGCAGTCAAACTGCAGTACAGCACCCACCAAAGGCTTTGGTGGAGTTCAGTAAGCTTAGGGTTGTATGGAAGAAAAAAACAACTTGTCTCTATGATTACTTGATTTGAGAAGTGCTGCTGAGATAATTTATGCCCTCTTGTCAATTCACTAGTATTTTCTTCCCCTTAAGTATCTATGGGAGTATAAAACAAATAATTCATTGTGTAATTCATGTTATTTCACCTAGACTTATGTCCCTATTCAGAGATCCTTGGGAACTAGTGTGGTGTTGTGGTTAAAATGTTGGGCTTCGAGTGAGATAACCTGGATTCACATCCTCACTCACCCAAAGTGAAAGCTCATTTTGATGAACTTGGGCTGTGGTCACAAACACTAAATAATCTACTTTCAATGCACTTTTGAATCGGATTTTGCCAGTTCACACAGCAAAAAATCCAGTTGGAAAGTGCATTGAAAGTGGATGGAATGTGGATTATTTATTGTGTGTGACTGCAGCCTTGGACTTGCCAGTAGTGGCACTACCTTCTTCCAACCTAGGAGGCCTTTCCCGATGCAAAAGGTTCTTATGTTGGCAGAAGAGTCTCTCATAATATGTCAAGTAACCTTGGGAGGCAATAAGAGTGGTGGAGCAGATGCTCAGAATCCAACACATTTTATCTCAGTCTAAACTTCACGGGGTCATTGGGGGGATAAAATACAGGAAGGGAGAACTCTGTATGCTACACTGGGCTCCTAGAAGAAAATAGGGGCAAAAATTAGATAGATGTGCTATCTATATTTTTGCACTTGCCTGTGACTGGAGCAAATGAGTTAAAGGTATGGCTATCTCATGTTAAGTTGGGACCATGATTCTGACTGAGTATTCTTCTTTAGTGATTCTGAACATAATCTGTTAAGAACATTCAAGACCCACTTTTATGAAATTCATCCGGTCTCTACACATTCCAGCAGGGACTACACTGGAACCTTGCCTCAGATCGTAAGACTTTCCCCCCCACATTTTCATTTTAAAAGCACTTAATTTGGATTCCCCTTTAATTTCTTTTGTTTCAAATAGTTTTTTTGTTTCAGTGGGAAGCACATTATGGCCTGTTAACTTTTTCTCTCTACCCAATGAGAATGAAATTCTCAGATGTTATACCTTTCACCAAAGGGATACTTCCTGCCAAATTTCAGACAGAAAGCATTCACAAGGTACAGACAGAATAGCCAAGGGGAGGCACAGGGCAAGGCGACCCTAAAAAAGGCAGCATGGCAGAGTGGGCACAAATAATATATATATAGTGAATAAAATGTCATTAGGAAGGCTTCATGTTTAGCAGGAACATGATAACTATGCAGTGTTTGGGATCAGGTGGAGATGCAGTCTGCAGAACCACCACCCAAATCCTGTCATTTGTTCTGTGTCTTAGTTTTTCCTTCTTTCCCAAAGGTTTGATCTACACATTACATGCTTATTGCCTAACTACAAGGGTTCTTTTATGGGAAGCAGCCACTGGGGTACTGAAGCCTCTCTCTGTTATTGATTGAAACATGCATACAAGGAGGGTGCCTGTGGGGGCATAAGGGAGAGGTGCTTGCCTCAGTCCTAAATATACTCTTAAAATGTACACATACATACTTCCAGCTAGTTGGCAAGAGGTCTAGAGCAGGGGTGTCAAACTCATTTGTTATGAGGGCCAACAAGAGACCTTGTTGGGCCAGGCCATGTGTGTCATAAAATGTAATGCCAGGTAGTGGAGATATAAATTTTATAAAGGACACAAACACAAAGGGTTTTTTTAAACTTAAAATAAAAACATGCTTAAAACATTAGCACTCTTGCAATATTTTTTTTATTTAACAGTGTCTGATAACTGACGCCTCTTGTTTTGAATTATTGCATCAAAATGTCTGTGCTATTTCAGTCTTGAGTATGCTGTTCAGATGTGTATCTGTAAGCTGCAAACTTATGATGATGCAGCGGCAGCAGAACTGGAAGAAGCAGCAGAAGACAGCCAGTTCCACTGTGGGCCTGGTAGAAGCCCTCCGGGGGCCTGATCCAGCCCTCAGACCACATGGTTGACACCCCTGATCTAGAGTGATCCTTGAGATGGTAGACTTAGGGCTGCCAGGCAATGTGCTCACTCCAAAAGGAGCAAAAATGTGTGTGTGGGGGTCAAGCAACCTTGTATGAATCACAATATCAGTTCTGGATGTAACAGAAGTACAACATCACAATGTTGCTCCCCCAGTCACAATTTTTGCTCTTGCTGGAGTGAAGACTCCAGCAGGGTTTGGAGCCAGGAGGCAGGAGTTTGCCCACAGCTTCGGAGCAAATGGCCTCCCTAGGTAGGCCAGTCCTAATGAGAGAACGGCAGGGTCTAGCTGCCAAATTTGGACTCTCGCTGCTTTTGAGAATATCTTCTGGGCCAGCAGGCAGCTCAGATGAACACTGCTTGTTCTGTCCTAATGATGCAGTTCATGCAACTCTAACAAGATGTGGAGACCAAACAAATCTCTTTGCATACAATGCTGAGCTCTCTGTGATCTGGATGGAAAAGTGCCCAGCCAAAACAGGGAGA
This sequence comes from Gekko gecko, assembly GCA_029375565.1. NCBI lineage: Eukaryota > Metazoa > Chordata > Lepidosauria > Squamata > Gekkonidae > Gekko > Gekko gecko. Next base: position 45,040,373 of record JAPDNY010000009.1, read on the forward strand.
AATGGGAAGAAGATATGAAAGACAGAGAACGAAAAAGGAAGGCGGGTAAGGCTTCCTGTTATGGCAAGATGTCTTTCCTGCATTGGGTATTTCTACTGTTGTTGCAAACATGGGGACAAAAAGAGAGGTTGCATTAAGTGGGCACCTGCTTATGGATCAATTAATTGTTAAGGAGCTGTACTGAAGTGCTTAAATGTTTTTAGGATCATTGCACAAATCTGGACATCACTGAACAAAATCAGAACTAGTTGGCAGGTCAGGCAGAGCACGAGGATGTCCCAGCTGAAAATACTGAGACACATACCAGTACTCTACAATGTGAACCACTGGGAAAAGTTGGATACAGGGGATTTTATGTATCAAAAGCAATGATCAGATGTGAATAATTATCTCAAAACACATAATAATTTTGCATTTTTTTAGTTCATTATTTTTCACATGGTATTGGTGAGCCAGGTGTTAGACATTGTCTTTGGTTGTTCTCATGGAGAAAATTTACTGTCATTTCTCTTCAGCACTGTGTAATTGTATACAGTGGATGAGGCTGGTTGCCAATGCTGTAAAGACTGCAATCTGTCAAGTGCTCTGTGGTTATAATTAATATAACCCCCCCCCTTGAATTACTTAAATGGAAGACCTTGTTTACCTCTATTTCCTTCATGGAATGAAGGCAAAATGGTTGCCCCTGAAATATTCAAGTAAACACAGACATTGTTTAACTAGACTCAAAATCCTTCCCAACCCGGACTTTCGGTTTCGGTGGAGCGAATGGCGGCCACCTCTCGGGACGCTCCCGGAGGTGGTTAGCCCACGCACAGTTTGGGGGGGTCTTCACATATGCGAAAGACCCTAGTGAGCCTTAGTTAAAGGCTCCGAACCGGGGGCGCTTGGGGAGTAGCCTCTTTGCCGGCAAACAGCCGGGAAATTGAGGCTTTCTCCCCGCCCCAATCGGCCCCGCTGCATTGTGCCCGTAATGGGACTTAGCAACGCCACCGACTTCCAGGAGTGAATAAAGCGATTGAATTAAAGATAAACGGAAAGATCTGGCATCGAACCGTGAGTTGGAGATCTATTTTGAAGCGAAAATTTGAAATCCCCCGCAAGCGTATAAGCAGATGGGAGGAGGGAGGAATCCCCACCCCCCTTGAGAAACGGGACTTATAAAAGAAAAGCGGAGGAGGGTAAAGGGAAAAAAGAGTTGGTGAAAATACCTTTGGGGAAGCATTGAAGATTAAGAATTTGTTGGTCTCCTGAGTGACGCGGCACGAACTTTGATAAAGTAAACAATTAAAAAGATGTCGGCATTTAAAAAGGTCCCGCAGAAGCCGGAAAAGAAGGGGGAACAAACTTCCGGTCTGGGCACCCCCCCACCGGATCTAGCTGTCAATCAACAGAAAAGCAAGTCACTGCGCCCTCTGCTGGATCAAATGCAGAAAATCAGCGAAACTTTGTGTAACATGGAAAATGTTCTCAACAGTCAACAAAAACAATTAACGGAAACAACAAAGAAGATGGAGGAGATTGCGCAAAAATGTTTGGTCTCAATGGAAGACACCAAGAAGATAAAGAGAAAGGTCAATAAATTAGAAAAACATCAGGATATGCAAGAAAAAAGAATTTTAATGTTACAGATGGAAAAATCAAATCAGACTCTCCGCTTTCAGGGCATTAAAGAAGAAGAAAAAGAGGATCTCAGAACTACATTGGCGAACGCCTTGGCACCCCTAACTGGCAGAGAAGCGTTGGAATTGAAAGAAGAGATGGATATGGCCTATAGAGCCTATTCAGCCTTTACAAAGAAAAATAATCTGCCAGAAGAAGTGGTTGTCAAGTTTACTAAGCAGCGTACTAGAGATCAAATTTTGCGTTCAGTTTCAGCGATGCCCTTGAAAATTGGGGAGCAGACCATTAGAACTTTGAAAGATGTTCCCTATGAAATCCGTATGAAAAGAAAAGCATATAAAGGATTGACCACGTTCTTACAAAGACATCAGACAATTTACAGATGGTGCATTCCCGAAGGACTAATTTTTAAATATAACGATAAAAGAGAGAAGATAGACTCCGTCTTCAAAGCACAAGAATTTCTGAAGAGACACGCCAGTACAGAGGAAGATGCAGCACTCGCAATTTGGACTGATTCAAGCAGCAAAGAAGACAGTGATCCGGAGGAGGGAGGTGCTGGAGCGGGAGACAAGAAGCCTAAAGAGGGTCCATCTTACAACTTGAGAGATATCAAAGGAAGACACCCAAAGAAATAGTTCGTGGAACGTCAGAAAGGAGCTGATTAATAACTAACCCCAAAGGACTTTACTAACTTTATTAACAGAGTTATTTTGGACTTTTGAAAGACGAAAAGAAGATCTTCCAACCGTGGTGGTTGCCAAAATTTGTAATTATACTAACTAAAACTAATCTTTTAACAGAAAAAACTCACTTCATTCTTTTTCTTAATCCAACTATATACCTTCCCCTTTTCTTTTTATAAAAAGCAATAAAATTCTCTCCTCTTTAGGAGAGTTTATTCTCCAAAAAAAAAAAAATCCTTCCCAACCCAGTGTTCCCATTATGATATTGGGGAAAACATTTTGGACAGACAGACCTATTAGTCTAATATCCTTCAGTGAGAAGATCTGTATAATTTTGCTAGCCAATGATATGTTTGTTGTCAGTTACATATCTGCTGAGTCACTTTCACACACCCCTTCTTTGTAAACTTTAAATTAGACAGATGCTGGCAGACATGTAAAGATTTCTGAATCATACTGCCATTAATTCCTCCCCCCCCGGTTTTGATTAAATATATTACTGAATGAAGGTGTTCCAGTTCAGGTGTTGATTAATATCTGAATGAACATCCACAGCTGTAACCTCACAGAAGCTAAAGAAGTGCAAGAATGCCATGGGGCATTGGACCTAGTAGGTCAGGCAGGACTTTTGTGCCTGAGACAATCAGATAGCTTCTGAAGGCACTACAAGAATGGAAGCATCCAGCTAACAAGAAGGAATTCTGAATATTTCTGTCAATGGCCTGATGTTTGAAATAGTTGCTCTTCTGATGGAGACTGCATCATGATAAAGTTTATATATACTTCCTAGTGAGAGGCAGACACATCTCAAGTCCCCCCCCATAACTTTGTTGGATTCATGAGGGAGAATAAAGCTCTTTGAAGTTATGACTGGCACCATGGGAGTTACAATACATGGATACATATCTATAGCAGGTTGTCTCAGCAGTGATGTCTGAAGAGAGATGAGTAAATAGGAGGCTTGTAGCACCATTACTCATGTAAAGTGCCTTCTAGTTGCAGCCAGCTTGTGGTAACCCCAGCAAGGTGCTTTCAAGGCAAGTGAGAAACAGAGATGCCATTGCCTAACCCTGCAGAGTCTTCCTTGGTGGTCTCCTTTCCAGTTACCGACCCTGCTTTGCTTCTGAGATCTGTCAAGGTCAGACTATACCATGCCACCTTCCCTCTTATGTTCTTATGACAGATAAAAGGAAGTACTTCTTCATCCAAAGAATGATTGACACATGAAATTCACTGCCACAGGAGGTGGCAGCTACAAGCATGGATGGCTTCAAGAGGGCATTGGATAACCTTATGGAGCAGAAGTCCATCAGTGGCTATTAGCCACAAGGTATAGATAGGAACTCTTGGTCGGGGGCAAGTGATGCTCTGTATTCTTGGTGCTTACGGGGGCAGCAGTGGGAGGGCTTCTAGTGTCCTGGCCCCACTGGTGGACCTCCTGATGGCACCTGGTATTTTTGGCCACTGTGTGACAGTGTTGGACTGGGTAGGCCATTAGCCTGATCCAACATTGGCTTCCCTTATGTTCTTATATTCTTTCCATAGCACCTTTAGAGATAGGTGAATTTTCATTCTTGCACAAAGTTTGGGAATTAGAGCCCACTTCATCTGATGCAATGTGGCTGGCCTTTACTAGGCAGACAGTTTATATGTAAGGTATGAAAAACAAATCAAACAGCAGTCAATGGACCATGAAATGCAGGAATTACAGGTTGAAATGCAATTACATAAAATTAAAATGTAATCAAGGAAAGTACAGCGACCAGTCACAATAGCAGTAATTGGCAATCACCCTCATATTGCTAAGCTAGTTAACACCAGTAATGGATAAGGAACAGAGACCTTAATGAGCATGATGTCGGCAGTATTCAGGGTGAGAGGTCAAAGCCTGGAAAAGGCAGGAGCAGCTTCTTTCATCCTGTGAATACCATGGCTGAGGGTGCATCCATAACCCTTGTCTCACCGCATGGAACACTGTGACAAACAAGTCACTGGATTTCATACACAATGGCTGAGTTCAGACTGGCAGTTTGAAGCGGGAGCCAATCATGGCAAAAAAAGCCCTGGAACAAACTGTTCTAGGTTTTCCCAGTCACACTGCGCTGACTGATGCGGGAGCATACCGGGAGGAGGCGCGTGGGAGCATTCAGACTGCTGGCCTGGAGGCGCGACTGTAAACAGCTTTTTCCTGGTAAATCAGCTGGATGCCTATGTATGCATGAGTGCATGAGTGCATGAGCGCTCATGCATTCCTCCACAGATAGGCATCCAACCGATTTGGGGAGGATCCCGTTGTGCCGGCACTGCATTGGGCAGTAGAGCAGAGCACAGCCAATCATATCGCTGCTGCCTTATGTGCAATGTGGGTTGCTCCCAGCTTTTCGGCTGAATGTTCACACTTCCCAGAAGCGGATACAACGGGATAAAGGCACTCTCTGGGATTTGCTACTGCTTTCAACAGGTATCTTTTAATCCCTGGAGTGAAGTGGAACAGCATGGGTTGCCTACGGGTGGGGAACGCCAGGCAGATGTGCTTGTGTGAACACCCCCTTTAATCCGCTTGGAAAACGTGGCTGAAACATGGCTATAGTGGGGCAAATTGCCAGTCTGAACTCAGCCAATGTAGTACAGATGCTGGAGATCCCCCAGGTACTAAGCCAGTAGGTAAGAAGAAGAAACCCCATCCACTTGAAACTGGGTTGGACCAAGTCCTTCCTTTTTCTTTCCCATGAATTGGATAAGGAGTATGTCACCCACCAAGCAACAGGAGCAGGGAACTGAAGTTGTTTTTGAGAATTCAGACGTATTTCTTAGGATGCAGTGTGAGAATCTGCACAACAATGTTAGTGTGATTTAAGTAGCCAGACTTCCTAGTATAGCAATGCCAACTGGATCCAGGTTTGACTGGGACAGATAGAGGGACATGGTTTCATCTGTTGCTTCAATAAAACACCAAAGTAGTTACCCTGTGCTTCATATATCTACACTTACATGTTTGGGAATACAAGTGAGTTCTCTCTTTGTGCCTGGAATGGGGAATGGGAAGGATGACATAGACACACTAAGCTGCGGAAAATCAGGCCACATCTTTTTACTGACTACAGCTTCCTCAGGTCTTGGCACAACACAGGTTAGGAACAATGGGTGTGGTTTACAACCCAGCCTAGGTCAGCATTTCCCCAAACTCACCAATGGGATTACCAAGGAAAGAGGTATTAGGGCTGTAAGTGGTAGAAACCACTATTCTTACCCATCACTATCCTCCTGGGGAGACATGATCAATGTGTCAGCTCTAGGGCTGGATAATGTTCACCCCCCCCGAGCCCCTTAAGGGGACTCCCCTTTACGTCACACAGGGAGCCTACCCTGCACAACCTGTAGCATGTTCTGTAGCCAATGCTTAAACACCAGCAGGCAGTTGTGATGGTTACATGCTTATTAACAGTGCAACCAAGCATATACTATTAGCCACCCATGGCCACCATCTGTGGATAGCTAAACCCATGGATTGGGGCCACACAGAGGCTAAACAGATCTTTCTTCAAACTTAGGGCACTCTCCAGGTTTACAGAAAAAATTGATTAAAAATATATATTGTGTGTGTGTGTGTGTGTTAAATTCTCTGAAAAATAAAGCAGAGAATGTACTTCCCAGTTCAGCTGGTGGTGGTGCAAGGAACCACTTTAGCTGGCCATGACAGATGCCAGGATAGAACAAGACAGGACTGGTGGCACTGGATGCCAGGAGCAGCTCCTTGCCTGGCCATGGCAGTAGTAGAGGCCAGGAGAGGCTCTGGGCCTGTACACCATGGCAGAGCACTTTGGGAGCCACTGCTTGGGTACCATGGCAGACCACTCTTTGCTATGAGTAAGGAGAAAAACCTTATATATATATACTCTTTGCTTTCAGGAAGGAGAAAAACCCAAAACCTATTAGCTAGTCAGAGCTGTGGGTAAAATTTCTTCCTGTTTCTGTTAACCAATGACCCCTGCAGACATATCAAAGGTAGCCACACAGAAATAAAATCCAAAAGCAAGGGGTGGGAGGAATGGTCTTTGCTGGAAGAGAGCTCCTGAATCACCAGCATACCCACATCCTCTTCTTTTTTTTAACATGGGCTGCAGACCCTATTTAAACCTGCAGGCCTCAGGTGTACCCCCCTCCTTCTCTGTGTGTGTGTGTGGGGGGGGGGGCTGCAGAAGGCTGCTTGAGAGCCACCTGGCTGATAGGACAGCCAGTGCTGAGCCCAACTGCCCAGAATCATCCTCCCCTCCCCTTCATCTAGGAACAAATGATGCTCCAGCTTAAAGCTGAGAGCAAGACTTCGGTCTCCAGTTTGAGGTTCTCCTAAATGGAGTCTCCCCCACAAGAATAAATAAGGTGTGCATCCCAATAACACTTAAAATGCTTATATGTCAGCTTTAACCCCCCTGTTTAGCAAACAGTCTAAACGGTTTTTAAATTTCCCATCTTCATAAAAATGGGATTTCTGTTCAGGTTCCAGTCCTAAGATTGCTCACGCAGCACATATACTCTCTGGCTGCAAGCAGTCTAGCTGCTAAATGCTGTCTTCTTGCGTGCAATTTTGTAATAAGATAGAGAATAACATGATGGGAGGAAGCAATATTTTTCTTCTTCGTGGCTTCTCTGAGTGTTGCATTTTTGGTGAACCTGAGTCGGTTTATCTGAGTTTGCTCTGATTCTTATACTAATATACCCCAGTTTGTGCTGTGCACCCACATGACACACAATCTCTTATTTGGGCAATCTTTCCCTTCTTTTTATGTTGAATGCATGTTGGATTGGAGGATAGGAGGGCTATGATACTGCAGATTGGCAATTAGGTCAGGTGTGAAGGAGGGGGTCTGTGCTATATATTTATTGACAGATATGTAAACGACTTGTCAAAACTGATTATTACTTTTCCTTGTAATGTATGGCCAAGAAGATTGTTACATTTTTGAATGGATTTTGAGCTGAATAATATCAAACAATTGCACAGTGTGAGTTTGTTTCTAATGCTGGAGTTATCCTTGGCAGTGTGTAGTTCCCTCGGTTGTCAGCACTGGAAGAAATAATGTGCTGGATTATGTCTTAAAATGACCTCTAGTCTGGGAAAGTGGCCCATTGGCGAGGGCACTTAGAAAAGTCTTGTTTCAACAAGTTTCTCCCTAATGGCATGGAATTCAGTTTTCTCTTGTCTGCATAGACAGATGGTTGGAGGGCATCTGTTGCTCAGAGTCATTTTCTGCAGTGAGTCAATTTTGTCGTGCAGCAGACAGAGATCCAGACAGAGAGGCTGTGCTCTAAGCTGATCACTCTTATTCATCTGGAATAATCAGATTTCTTTTTATTTTGGTTTCTCCCTCTTGGAATCTGCAACGCCGTGGACTCAGATGGCACATTATTATGTTCAATTTCATCAGTTGGTGGAAACCATCTGTGTTTGTGTTTGGCTTCATTGATGTAAATGTCAGTCAGCAATCCTTCACATAGTCCATGGCATTGTCTGCCTTTGGAAATAAAAATACGTATATGGATTGCAACACATGAGCCATGGGAGGAAAGGAGGCATCGTTTTTAGAAAGTCATGTAGCATACATAAATGGGTATGCTTCCAGAAACGCTCCAGGGCAACTGGGAAATTCTGTTGCTTTTGCCCCTAAAATCCCAAAATCTGTCTTTTAGAAATGATGTCTGTTTTTTTCATACATGTGCATCTAAGCCCAAAATGGATGCTGAACTGCAGGCTAGGAAGGTCGGTAGTTCAGCATTTTGAGACCCAAGTGAAGCATGACAGAGTGAGCTCCTGTCTCTGGTTCCAGCTCCTGCCAACCTAGCAGTTCGAAAGCAAGAAATTGCAAGTAGATAAATAGGTACCATTTTGGTGGGAAGGTAACAGCGTTCTGTGCGCCTTGGTGTTTAGTCATGCCGGCCACATGATCACATCTTTGAACAGTGCTGGCTCTTCAGCTGGGAAACAGAGATGAGCACCGCAACCCTAGAGTCAGATTCGACTGGCTTTTGAGCAAGGGAAACCTTTACCTTTACCTTACAACCAGTAAATATTGCACATTTTAATATTGTGAGAATGTGGACAAATATGACTGTGCTGGGCTTTTAATCTGATCTAGGGCTGCCACGAACCACCACGCCCCACCCAGAGAAAGATTCCATTTGCCCCACCCCCAAATATTACCCTGATCCAAACCAAATATCATAATAAAACAAGTCACTTGGCTGGCTGTTACCAGACATCTATAATAATAAAAGAATCCACATGTCCATGTGTTTGTCCGTTTGTGGCAGGCATAACTCATCCGAAAATTAAACTAGGAATCTCAGAATTGGCCACCGGCTTCAAGATGATTGTGGAAGTTCCAGGGCCCAAAATGAAAAGACTTGGAATATCCTCACCCTGCCTGTCTCCAGCCCCACCCATGCTATTTGGTAAACTAAATTCTAACTTCTATTCCTCATTTATTACCACTAAGGCAGATTAACATTCTATTATCACACATGTAAAGGGTGGAGGGGGGCATCCTTTTACTACTTTGATAGATTATGGGGTAATATTAATTCCTCCTTTCTGTTCATAATATTAACAAAGGTTTGGTGCTATACTAGCTGATATGTGTTTAGCAGGATCTGAGAAGCAAGGGTTTCCTTCAGCGTCCGAGTAAGCATTGCAGAACGGCCCAGCCAGCAGACACAACAATTCTGTGCTATGCCTTTCCTGCACTCCTAGTGGCTGTAGTGTAGAATAGCATTATAAATTAAAAAAAGAAAAGAAAAGTAAATGCATTCCCTGATTGCAGCAGGACACTGCCTTCAGGGGACCTCCAGCTGACTTGGGCCTTGGGAATTTTGCCCCCTCCCATCTCCCCCTCTTGGTGGCCCTGGTCTGATTAGAAATTACCCTCACTAAGAGGAACACAATTAAAACCTACCAGTTTGAAATAAAGAGAATGTTTTGTGAGAGAGAAGGCACATTTTCATAAATTTGGGGAGGCTATCGTCCCCTCTCTTACTGTTTGCCTTTTTTTCAGGTTGGATGTTTGAGAAAGGTGTGTTTGCTGATGCACTGCTTCCAGGTATGCAAGCAAATTGGCTTTGGGGGTCTTTAGGTTTCAGACCCTCAGAAGTATCCTGGGGTTTATATCAAGGGTTGAAGAGATGTGTACCAGGTGTTAGTATCACTAAAGGCCTCTGAGTACATGAGCATAACCCCGGGCCTAGGAAAGGCAAGGAGCAGGTGATATGATGCCATAGATTCCATCCTCCACAGCTGCCATTTTCTCCAGGGGAACTGATTCTGTAGTCTGGAGATCAGTTGTAATTCTGGGAGAACTCTAGCCCCCACCTGGAGGTTAGCAATGGTAATTCAAGAGTTTGGGGACAAATCCATCCACACATTCAGCCAACATGCTTTGAAAGGTCATGTCCTGGTTCTGCTTATCTCTAGTTCATGCCCCATTTTGTCTGAGTAATAAGGTAATGCTGGACCATTATTTTACAAGTTTCCATTACCAATAGTTAGCTTGGAGAAGCCTGAAGTGTCAGTTACCTGGTGTTGCCTCTGCATTAGTCTGTGGTATGATGTCAAGAAGACAAGCCTTGTACAGATTTTCAAAAGGCCAAAGCATTAATTCTGTTTGTCCATATAGCTTTAGGAAGCTGTTGCTCCTGTGGTTTTGGTACTTGACACAGTGAAGCAATAGCTGATAAATATTTACTAGGTCAGACTCTTCCCTTTGCATTTGTTACAAGAAAGAGTATTAGCCTGACCTAAGGATTGTAAGATGCAGGCCCATAGCCACAGGGGTCCACAAGGGTGATGCCCACTCCCAAATTTGCCATGCCCCCCTCACCAATCAGCTGGAGCAGGAGGAGGTAGCTGCTGCTGCTGCTTGGCCTGCCCTGGGAGCAGCTGTGCCAAGGGAGGCCTCAGCTCAGCCATCACCACCTCCCTTGTGCTTCCCTCATCTCCTGGGAGGTGAAGGAGCCAGGGAGCCCAACCCCAGATGCTAAATAGCTGGAGCAGGACAGATAAGGTTTCTTCAGTGAGACTGCTGCCGCTTAGCCTGCCCTTGGATTGCCGGTGCTGGGTGAGGCCTTGGCCCAGGCGTCACCACCTCCCACACACTTGCCTTGTCCCCCACCTCACCGACATGTAATTAGGCAGGACCAGAGTCCTCTGAGTGGGAGGAGTCCAGGCTCAGGGCTTTAGGTACCCAGGAGCTGGGTGGCCTTGACCCCAGACACTAACAACTGTTTAGATTTGCTAGCTCTCTTTGCCCAGGAAAGGAGCCTGGGGCGGGGTGACCATGCTTGCCAGCAGCGTCATTGCAGTTGCCAGCTCTGCTTTATTTATTTAAATAAATAAAAATGTGCTATACTCATTTGCCCTCCCCCAATATTTTTTTTTTTTCTGGCTACGGGGCTAGAATGTTTCATGATGGAGCATCACTATGCTACTATCAGAGCAACAGTCAATCATTTGTGCATCTGCTGTACTGGTGTCGAATTTGTAATTGTTTCACAGAGTTGCCAACAGAATGTGAATTTTAATGCTGTTCCAGAGTTATTGTGAACAGTCCTAGCTTTCTCAGGTCTGTCCGAGGACATGTATATTTAATTTATAAATATGTGCATGTCTTTATATTGCGAATTAATTATTGTCTACATTTGAAGTCCTTGACCTCCCTCCCCCTCCCCCGGACTATATTTTCCCCACGTTTTGTATGATGTTTAATTTAGGCAGATATTTTGGACTGTGTGCCAGCCTTTGAGAAAAAAAAGATTATGTATTATTTGGATGTTTGTTTGGGGAATATTAACATTGGTTAGATAAATACAAACACCAAATGGTAAAACTTTTTTTTAAAAAAAGAATGACACAATGTTTATTATTACTGTATGACTGGCTGTTTTTGTCCACTCTTCATTTAAACAGCTTCAGAGCACAATGAAATATGAAGGAGGGTTCATGTGCATTATGTATGTGTGGAATGTAACCCAGCAAACAGGCTCCAGACATTTGTGAGTAACACAGACTGTCCCCAATAATGTTCTTGATGGGTGACTATCTCCTCCTGGGTAGGGTTGCTCAAAAAAACTCCCTAAAAACCATATCAAATTGGATGTCATCCTGCTTACTTGTTCTGAATTAGGAGCTGATTGTTCAGTGAGTTTCGGTTCCTCAAAAACAGTGTAACTATTTGCTGGATTTGTTTCCACACACACACTGTGCATAACCCCCACCCCTACCTTTTGTTGCTGCCTTGTCATGCTCTGTTTAAATGTAGCATGAACAAAAATAGTCGCAGATAAAATAAACACTGAGGCATTTTTGAAAAGTATTACAGTTTAGTGTTTCCTCTATCTGTTTGTTAAATGCTGCTGGTCTGTTTGGATCTGTAGTGCTTTGCACATGTGGATTTTTACACAGCCCCAGTGGAGTTATAGTTTTCCCTCTCCCTGTTGTCATTTCCCTGCCCCACCCAACCATGACCCCTGAGGAAATCTAATTTCATCTGCTCTACATTGTCAAAAGTGGCTGCAAGGCAGAAGGAATTGAAATTTCACTGTCACAGCTAATGTGTGGCTGCAAAGCTGTTCAGCATACAGTTTAAGTTGGATGGCTATGAGGTGCAGAGATCCAAGGCTATATTCATGAGTTATTGTGGTTGTTGAAAAAAGTATGTTTGCCTGCCAAACATGTTCACCACAGAGTTCTCAGTGTTCCTGTGCCTTGGAAGGGATGGTGAGAAAGGTGGTGGCAGCAATGTCTCTGGCAGAACCCAATGGTTTGAGAGCTCTTCCCCAGGCCCAGCCAGAACATAAAATATTAATATTAAAGTATTCATACAATAATGAGCAAGGATGATTCCCTTCATTTCCTTTCCCTTGCAGGCATCTTTTCTAAGACAAGAGTACATTATATCCATTGTAGTAAATCTGACTCTTGGTAATGTTGTTGTTCATAGGTAAGCTCTCTCACATGACATTTCTTTCTGCTTACTCAAGTAGGGATCAATTATTTTTGTGGATGCCCCATCAAATTTTAGCTCTCTGTGCCGCATCCCATGGTGTTCCTGAGTGTTGGACTATCCTTATTCTAATTCCCAGACTTTTTTTTTCTGTGCGGATACCTATTCCCACCAACAGGGGCCTCACTCTCCCCCAACAGCTTTTCCTACATAGTCAGTAGACTTCCTGGGTTTGTAGAAAAATACGAAAAGTGAGGAAATCCCTTCAGGGACAATTGAATTCCTCCCAAAAAGCCTTTTGAAATGGCCTCTGCAGGGACCTGACTCCAGGCCTCAACGATGAGAGATTAGAACATTGGGGGGGGGAGAGGCTTCTGACTGGCTCTGTCAGTAAAAGGGTGGGGGGAAGGGCCCTTTCTTTCCAGGCCTCTTTCGGCCTTGGAGGGAGGGGGAGGGAGGGAGCCTTGGGTCCAGGCTGGGGGATTCCTAGAGGTTTTGGGTTGGAGTGCAAGGAGGGCAGGATTTGGGGAAGGGAGAGGCCTCAGCTGGGCATCATGCCACAGAATCCACCCTCCAAAGCAGCCATTTTCTCCAGGGAGACAGATCTCTGTTGTTCACAGATCTCTGGAGTTCACCCTCCAGGCCCCACTTGGAGGTTGCCAACCCTAGGCCTGGCAGCAGTCTAGGGTTGCCAGGTCCCCCCACGGGCACTGGCAGGGGATGGGGGTAGTGGGGCTGCCAGCTCCAGGTCTGGAAACTCCTGGAGATTTGGGGATGGAGCCTGGGGAGGACAGGGACCTCAGTGGGGTACAATGCCCTAGAGTCCACCCTCCAAAGCATCCATTTTCTCCAGGGGAAGTTATCTCAGTAGTCTGGAGCTGAGCAGTAATTCCAGGGGATCCCCAGATCCCACCTGGAGGCTGGCATCCCTAGGCAGCACCCTCTGGGTGACTTGATACCACCTAATTTGCATGACTCAACTTGGCCTGGCTGCTTGCTGCTGTTCAGCAGCCTCCCTATGAAAGCCAGCAGTGGTGCACCAGTTAGAGCCTCAGAGTAGGGTCTGCAAGACCCAGGTTCAGATCCCCATATTGCGGTGGAAGCTGACTGGGTGATTTTGGACCAGTCACATACTTTCAGCCTAACCAACCTCACAGGGTTGTTGTGAAGATAAAAAGGAGGTGAGAATAATGTAAGCTGCTTTGGTCCCCACTGTGGAGAAAGACTATAATTTTCCTTGGTAGAAGCTGTGGGGGGAGGGGGAGACAAAAAGCTGAAGACAGATAAAGGCAGATAAAGGTTAAGTTGGCTGTTGGGTGGGAAGGAAATAGGGTTGCCAACTCTGGATTGGGAAACTCCTGGACATTTAAGGGGTGGATCCTGGGGATGGTAGGGTTTGAGGAGGGGAGGAATTCAGACCAGTATAATGCCATAGACTCCACCCTCCAAACCAGCCATTTCCTCCATGAGAACTACCATTGCCAGCCTCTGGGTGAGGGCTGGAGATCACCCAGAATAACAACTGTTGTCCAGGTGACAGAGATCAGTTCCCCTGTATAAAATGGCTGCTTTGGAGGGTTGAGTCTATGGCTCCACCCCCAGAAGGGAGAAAGAGTGTGAGATAGGTAAGGGTAGAGGGGAGGAAGCAAAGGTGTGAGGAATGGGATGACCATCCCGCAAGTTTCTTGCGGGTCTCCACTTGTATAAGTTCTATAGTGCACCTATTTGAAGAGAATCAGAAGAACAGCCTATAGGGGACAGCTGAAGAACTGCTAGTTAGCATAGCTAGATTAGGGACTTCCCACAATTTGAAATTATGTCCTTCCTGTCTCCTGATTGGCTCTTTGGAGACTCCCTGCTCCAACTGAGCCCTCCCCCTTCACTTCTGCCTCTCACAGCAGTTAGTCAGTTAGTTAAGCCTCTCTCCCTCTCCTCTGTTCTATCAGAGTTTATTTCTTCTTTAATAATTTTCTTTAAACAGTTGGTGCGCCGTTCCTCTGCATGTTTAAACTCTGCCAATACTGAGAGTCCCCTCACACTCAAAAGCATCCTCTTGTATGTTCTGGAAAGGGAAGCACCAAGGGCTTCAAGGCAGGAAAGATCCATTCTAGGAACAGAGCTCTGCCTGTGGATATCTGGATTCAGTCCTACATTTTAACAATCCTGCATTTGGCTTGTAATCCTATGCATAGTTAACGGTAACCAGATTCTTCTAGAATTTATAGGATGGCTCCATGAAAATGTGTTTAGGGCATAGTTTTAGTTACTGTAGATGAAAATGTGTAATTATTTTGCCTCCCAGAATGAATTCAAAGAACATACTTCATCTTATATTGCTTACTGCACATAATAGTTGAGATGCTAAACAGAACTGCTTCAAACTCCCTTGAAAATGTTCCTTGCTGCTACAAAGCAATCCTGCTGGGGGATTTGAATTACCGCTGAAGCAAAAGGCAAGGAAAAGTTTGACATTTTTAGGCATTCACACTATTGTCAGGATAACTCTGAATGGTACCCATCATGTCAGTCATTAGCTTTGCACTTTTTAATGCTAATTGTTTGATACCCGAGGCTTTATCTGTCAATATCTATTGAAACAGTTTACCAACCATGAATACACTGAGAATATGGCAAGAAATTACCAGCACTAAGTAACAGCAGAATGTCATTTTGCAAAACATTTCATCTATAAACATCAGTGTATTTTCAAGGGAATTTTGGCAAAATATATATGATCCATGTTTATGGTTGCCAACCTGCAAGGTAGGGAGTTCCCCAAGAATCACAACTGTTATCAAAACTACAGAGATCAGTTCCCCTGGAGCACATGACAGCACATGACACCATAGGCTTTAGGTGAAATCCCTCCCCAGATTTCCCCCTCTACAGGCACTGCCCCCCAAACTCCAGGAATTTCTCAGAACGGAGTTGGCAACCCTATGTGTGTGAGGTTATCTGTCAAACACAGATATCTCAATGGTATGAAAATCAGAAGTCCTTGGAGCATACTGAAAATACTTGGGACAATACTGTTCACATAAGTGCGAGGGAAAAACTTGATATTATTTTTCTCTTAGCTATAACAAGAATGCTAAATACTATCTTGAGTCTCATACTACTGACTGTGGGAAACAGATGGAGCTGCACATCTTCAAGAAACATTAACACTGGTCTAGTTAAAAAGCCAAACAGTTTAGTAAATTAAAAGGAAAGGTATAGCTATTCTTGATGTATGCAGATCAAAATGTTCAGCCCACAAATCCAATGAGCAAAGTCTGATAGTAAGAGCAGTATGACGGCTTGGAAAGGAGTAACTGAGATTGCCAATAGCCTGTAATATCAAGATCGCCATATCCCATTGTGACTCTTCCCACTGAGCCCTTTTATTCTCCCATGCAATGTGACTAGCTGCCATATTTGAAATGTTTGTATTTTTTTGTCTCCATTTGCATTTCTAAATCTGACATTTGTTTAGGACTGAGGGATTTAGGATTTGAAGGATATAAACTTTCTTATATTTCCATTTACTTCTGTTCTGGGGAATCTGTTTCATTTATTGATGTGTTTCTGTCTTCCTAATTGACATGTGATTGATATAACACAATTGTCGTGCTCTGGTTAGTTCTCTTGACTATTGGTCTGTGGGCGTTTTGTTGGAGAAACAGATCTCTTTTTGCTGTTGTAACACAGAAAATATTTCAAAAGCCATAACTGAGAGCTGGGATTTTTTAAAAAATCTAGTTTCCTGTGCCTGGTGATTTCCCTTGAGAAGATTTGCTTCTGATGTTTTGAGTATTCTCCACTTAATACCATAGGTTTTAACAAACAGAAATGTTTCCCCAGATCAGCATGTGATGCCCAGGTTTTTCAGCCTGGAAGAAAACAAAGGACTCTGGGACATCTTTTTTGTTGCATACTGGGAGGGTTTCAGTACTGGCTCAGAAGGGATGTATAAGTCTCTCACACAATATTTCAGGCAGGGATGCTACTGTTCCCTTTTGCTGTGAAATGAGAAGATGAATCAAAATTCTGCTATTCCAGAAGGGGTTCCGGCCAGGCTGTGGGCACAGACATTTCCATCCAGGTATTGGTTGGAGGCAGGGTTAGAGTAAGTCATGACTGGGACTAAATATAATCTACAGGACAGCGGCTGACCATTTGTGTCCACTATGACTCTTCTGGTGTTCTTTCACTACTGAAGTCTGAGAGAAACTTCCCTATAAATATACTCAGGCCTTTTTGTGAGTGTGTGATGGTACTCACTGACACCTTGGAGGGCAGCAAACAAACAGTTGAAAAGTTTAGTGTACATTTGGACAGGCAAGTAGAAATATAGAATGTCCCCAGATCCACTGTCACCACTGCTTTGAACTCACAGACAGCCTTGGGTTAGGCAAGCCACTGCTTCTCAATCTCAGACTATGGTTTATATCCTGTAGACAATAATACTGATTTATTTTACGGGGTCATTGTAACAATTGCCGGTAATGGCCTGTCTCTGACCACACTGTTAAGAAAAATTAAGAGAGGACAGCAGTGATCCTCCACTTCTGCTTCAGTCTACTGAGGCCTCTAAAATGTTGTTTCTGTGGGCTAATGAACCCTCAGGGCCAAACTAGATGTGATGGCTTCCTCATGCCAACATGAGGACGCCACCACTATTTTAAAGTAATTTAAAAATAGGATTGCCAGATTTTACTGGGCTTGTGGTGGGGGCTTCTGTCTCCAAGCCTGGATCTTTTAGCATGTGTGCAAAACATGCATGCTGGATAATTATGTCATTATGCTGGGCATGTCTCACGGTGACACTGTAGCATTTTGACCAGAACTCCATGGTTACCATAGAGTTTTGGTCAAAACACGAAAGTGTTGCCCTACAATGTACCCATCACTTCCGGGTAACATCATCGTGCCATTGCCATGGGAGGGGGCTGTTCATGGGTGGGGCTTCCCCCACTGGCCAGCTGGCTGGCAGTGGATTGGAGCTCCCAAAATCAGGGGAACCTCTGCTTCAACTGTGGGTCTGGCAACCCTATTTAAAAATGCTGCAAGGGCTTGATCATGATTGGGCTTGCAGTGTAGTGCTCTTCTGCCCCATGCCTTTTCAAATGCTGAAACAGCCACAATGGGAAGGGGGTCAACAGTTGATGAGGCCATGAGGAAACTGTTACAAGGAAGCCATCACATCTAGTCTGCCCTCAGGCACAGCCTAGTGGAAATCTGCAGAGGGAGAGGGAAATAGGTAAAAATAAGTGCAGCCTTGTATATGAATGCTGATAACTTTTAAAAAATAAAAATTAAAAAAAAACCACTGAATATGCTGGCTGAAAAATAGCCACAAGAGCAATATGATCCTTCATTGTTGAACCTAATATGTGAAATATATATAGAGAAGATTGATAATATGGACCCTACAACAAAAAATGACTTAGAAGTTTACCAGCCACTAGCAAAACTACTTAAAAAACATGTGCCAGCCCAAGGTATAATGTGCATATGTTCACATAACAATCTTTTCAAGGATAAACTAGAAACCTGCAGCTTCAAGCAGTAGTAGTTTGAAAAGAAACAACTGATGAATTCTCTGGAGCATGGACAGCAAAGAGAAGCAAAGCAGAAGGTGTTGCACAGTCTGATCAAAACTTTCTTAATTGTTTAATTATGGTGATCAAAGCTTTCTAAATTGTTTAATTATGGTGAACTCATGCCAACTGTGTCCTAGCAACTGCTGGTTTATTTTACATGATATCCTAGATATGTGATCTGAACATTAGAGGTATGAAAAAATTTCATTTGTGGTTTTCATTAGTTCAATGGGCGATGCAGTGCCCAGTTTAACCTTCCCTCCACCCCCAACTGGGATGCAATATTCAGGCATCATACTTTCCCAAGGGAACATTCCTTCCTATTTTCAGCCTTCTTATTCTAGAGGAATTAAAATGCTCACTTACAGTATGGACATACAGAGGTATTAACTGGCATGTGAGTGACTTTTTTTTCTCCATCCCCAGAACCGGAACGTGGGCCTGAGAAGTGAGTCTATGATTCTACAAAAATGGAATGCTAGGCAAGGAAACCTAAATCCTTTCTCCTTTTCAAACTGTGCTACATTTCCTTCTGCATTTTCTCCTAGCTGGCTGGATTCTTCCAGTGTCAGAGCCTGGGCAGGGCACAAAATACTTAAAAGAGCAGATTGGCTTTGAAAAATTAAGCTATGTATCAGTGATTAAGTTGGTATATTTTACAATAAATTATTTGAGATCAGATGATATTATCTTCAGAACAGTAAATTCAAAAATAGTATTTGTCCGTGTGTGTGTTTTAGCAAACTGGTAATTTATTTGTGCTGATTTCATGACCATGATGATAAATTTCACATCTAGTGTGGATGGAGCAGGTTGGCTTCCCATCTGGTTTTGTTTATGAACAGACCTTCCTTATTGTATGAGAACTGGTGGGTTTGAGCATCTTGCTTCTCCCCCAAAAAACAACCCCCCCAAAGTAGCACTTTTAAATACAAGGTCATCTGTGACTTCTCAGATTCTGAATCAGCAGTTTTCCTTGCATAGAGAGATTATCAGATCCTTTGCATCTCCTAAGTGTGTATTTTCTTTTTAATACCAATGGTGGGGAAGCCTTAACTCTCATCCTCTGCCCCCCCACCCCGGTTCATTGTTTCAGACATGATTATCATTGTGGAGCCCAAATCTAGGTCTTTGACTTCATTTCTGTCTATCCCTATAGCCTCACCCATCTGGCAGCATGTGTAAGCAAAGACTCAGCTTCTTTTCCTTGTCAAAGATGGGGTTCCTATCACTGGTGAAGCATATAGTCTGAGATCAGGCTTTGGTTTTGCCTACCATAACTAACAGCAGGTACAAGCGAAGCCTTTGTCTTAGCCTTGCAGTTATAACCCTGTAGAATGAAACAGCTCATATAAACAAGATCTTTCCTTATAGAATTAGACTTCCAAATGATGCAGTGGTGGGCAGAAACTGGGAATGATGAACACAGAAATACCCTGCACAGAAATGCTGATCAGGACAACTCTGTTTGGCAGGAAGATAGGCTATTTAACCTGGTTGGATGATGACCTTGTCAGGCATTTATCTGTTGGGTTTTTGTTTTCCCTTATTACCACTCTTGCCACCTACTGTTTGGGAAGATGAAACAGGCAGAGAGGCACTGGAAGAACTGCCAGATCAGGAAGTTTCCAATTACTGCCACATGGCAGAAATAATTCTGTTTAGATTTGGAGCTTTTACAGTGTTTTCAAAAAGGTGTGGTTTATATCTTAATTAGTAAATTAATACATTGAAAAAAGAGCACCATCTTGCAGCAGGTGATGATGGTGACCCAGAAAGTGAATTTTGTGGCCCCAGCACCAAGAGGAGGGTGGGGGGGAGGGGGCCAAAGGACATAAGGGGGTCCCTTACTCCCCATGCCCCCCTTTACCCATTTTATGAATAGGTTTGAATAGCAGAAGAGAAGAAGAGAAGAGATTGGATTTATACCCCACCCTTCACTCGGAGTCTCAGAATGGCTTACAAACTCCTTTCCCTTCCCTTTCCCACAACAGACACCCTATGTGGTAGGTGGGGCTGGGAGAACTCTGACAGAAACTGCTCTTTTCAAGAACAGCTCTGACAGAACTATGGCTTGCCCAAGGCCATCCAGCAGCTGTAAGTGGAGGAGTGAGGAATCAAACCCAGTTCTCCCAGATTAGGGTCTGTGCACTTAATAACTACACCAAACTGAATAGCTGACACATAGCCTAGCTTCGAATAAATTGGCCACAACTTTATTGGTTACAGCTGTAGCCTGTAATAAGCCTTGGCACAGCATGGGAAACCAGATCCTGACCACTGACTGACCTCCTGGCCTACCAGCTGGGGCCATAAGAACCATGGGATGACAGGTCACTGGATCACACAAGGATGACTGCCACTAAGTGGTCTCCCCTGTCACCTGAGAATGAGGGTAGCCCCTGGTAGCCATCAAGCAGGGTGCACTCCTTGAATCCCTCACCCCAAGATCCCTTAAGGGGGTCCCCATACTCAGGAGAGTGAGTAACAGTGTTCCCTCTAAACTAAGTTAGTGTGAGCTAGCTCACAGTTTTTTTAGCCTCCAGCTCACATATTTTTGTCTTAGCTCAGGAAGGATGGCTCCAGAGCAAACTAATTTATGCAGTAGCCAAATTGCTTGCTCACAACTTTAATGCCAGAAGCTCACAAAGTAGAATTTTTACTCACAGAACTCCATAGCTTAGAGGGAGCTTTGGTGAGTATTCAGTCCGGCTTTCCTGAGAATGGATCTGGCCCCATGCTGATACTGCCCATGTTGTGATAGATACGAAAATGAACTGGAGCATAAACCCTGTATGTGATTCCTCATAGCGATGGGTAACAAGAAAGAAGGGAAGGGTGGGTAGGCAAAAAGCCCACGTGGCAAAGAGAGCAACCTCGGGTAGCACAGTGCCTTAAAAGGCCCTGTTGGCCACCCCATCCCCCAGCCCTCTCTGGCCCCCGGATAGGTCCAGCAGTGGGCCATGGCGGGATCAAGCTTCCTGTGCTTGTTGTGGCCTGGCCCCCTCCCCGTTCCTCCAAAGAGAGCTGCTGCAGCCACCATTACCTTCTTTGCTCTCTCCCACCCTCTCCATGGGGCTGCAAACAGGATCCAGGCAAGTCCGGGCCCCAGCTTCTTTCAGCTTTCTGAGACTTGAATATACAGAAATGTGCTGTTCTTTATGTAGGCAAAGATCAGAATGAGAACTATTAGGAAACTATTAGGATTGCACTGCAAATCTCCTATGCTTACAATAAATTTAAACAATATGATAATTATACCTGAAGTGACTTCTGTTGACACAAATTTTACCCAAAGTAAATTGTAGCAATCTTTCTGTTTGAAAACAACAATCCTAATCCAGTTTAGGTTGTGGTATAAAAAGTGCCACTTACAGGAAAATAGACTTTTGCAACAGAAAGCATTTAATGCATGTGCTTAACTGTCTTCAGATAAATCCATTCTTAACATAATTGCTAGGTATTAAGTCCCACTGAACTTAATGACACTCATTACTGAGTAAGATCAAGTTGCAAGTGACATACTTGAGGCTAGTAAAAACCTTAAACATTTGCATTTATCTGTTCCAAAGGAGTTACTTACTGTTACAAATGTCTGCAGTCATTAGTTTGCCTTTATGGCAAAATGTTGCGTACTTGATATGAAACTAACTTTCCTGGAAAGGTTTCATATTTCTTTCTTATATGGGAACTTGGTTTCCTGTATGCCCTGTATAGACATACTATGCTTGTAATCTTGTTAAACTTGGATTATATGTGTGTATACAGGGCAAAGGATGGAGGAGTGTATTAAATTCCCCCCCCCCGCAAGCTAGAAGTCTCAGACTCCCAGAGAACCTCCCCAGGCTGCCCCTCTACCTGCCCTCCAAGTTGTGTGCTAGGTGAGAATTAAACAGAAGTAAAAATAGAGATGGGGAAGGGGTGGAGAGGACTAAAGCTGTGTCAGGTAGTCTGCTTATTGGAAGCTGAAGAGCAAAAAGGTCTGTAGAGAAACCACTTTCAGATACCCCAAGGCAGTGCCATGATGTCTGTGAAGTCACCTCCGAACAGCCATAATACAATGCAGAATCTGGAAAGAGCCATGATGCAGGAGGAAAGTGAGAGAGGGATGCTTCTGATGTGGTGACCAATGTTTCCTATTAAGGGAAGAAAATGAGACCTTACACACAACCCTGCCACCTAGAAATGAAACTGAAATTTAGGAGTACCGTGAACCTTGTAGTGGGCATGATCATCAGGCAAACATGGCATGCTTGATTGCCATGACCACCCACAGCCCAAGCCTCAGGTCTCCCTGAATTGCTGCGGTCAGCCTTGTCTAGCTACCAAATGGTGAGTGGTGGCAGTATTGAGTCTGGGGAAGGAAGAAGCATGGGTGGTGTTACCAAGTGGTAACAGTGGGTCTGTAGGGAATAGGGGAGAGTAGGACCCTGTGCTACATATGAGGAGGCCTACAAACATGGTCAGGTCCCTTACAAGCAAAACAGCTTGTTGAGTGATCAGATTTCTTTCCCTGAGAGAAATCCAGGCAACATGGTCACCAGGGCTCTTTTTGTAGCAGGAACGCCTTTGCATATTAGGTGACACACCCCTAATGTAGCCAATCCTCCAAGAGCTTACAGAGCTCTTCTTACAGGGGTTACTGTAAGCTTTTGGAGGACTTGCTACATTAGGGGTGTGTCACCTAATATGCAAAGGAGTTCCTACTACAAAAACAGCCCTGCTGATCACCAGTGTGGCACCACCAAGCCCAGATGATGATGCCATGATATCATTCCCAATGTGATCATAGAAAGAGGCTGGCATTAGTGTGGCATCATTCATTTCCCTTAGGTCTGCCAGTCGCATACATATTGCTGGATGATGTCCAGTGTCATCTTCCGCCTGGCTGTTTCTGGTTCACAGCTTCCCAGGATCAAAGTCTTGGTCTTCCATACACATTAAACATGTTTAGAGGGAGACCATGCATCTTCTCCTGCCCCTTTGCCTGGCTTACTTGCTGAGGGTCATTGATACTCAGTGGTTTCAAGTTATTTCCAGAGCCATTCCCCAACCAGTGGATTCTGAGGAATGGACTGCAGGTAAGTCCTCCATGTGCACACTGTAACTGTTTATAAACACCCTTCCACATTACATTACTGCCTACCAATGGTAGAACAAATAAAACGTCCCTAAGGCAAGATTCATTCGGTTGAAAAATTTCCTACTCTGAATACTGAGCAACTTGCCTCATGTTATTCTAGTTAATTCTTATAGCCATCTTGATATTAAACCATCTCTATACTAAACAAGACATATAATTTGTTTATTTACTTTATGTATAATCTGCCTTTTACCCCAACAGGGACCCAAAGCAGCTCACATTATTCTCCTCTCCTCCATTTTAGCCTCAGAACAACCCAATGGGGTAGGTTAGTCTGAGGGCATGTGACTGGACCAAGGTCACCAGGGCATGTGAGGGGACTTGAACCTGGATTTCCCAGATCCTCGTCTGACCCTTTAACCACCACACTGTCTGTCACTTGCCCCTGAAAATGCTCAGTCTCAGATAATTCTGTATGTTGTCCCACTGGTAAATCCAGGAAACATCTTTTCTGTGTCTTATTGGAACAGGGTGGGGGACTCAGATTTGATTATTTTTTACTTTTATTTTTGGTTGTCACTCTTCTGCTTCCTAGCGCCAGTGACGCTGGTACATATCTTCAGTAGGGTAGCAAGTATTTTGTTGATCTACTGGAAAGCTTCCAACACTGACACAATGGTTCTGTCTATTGCAGATGAAAGCTCTTGTTATTTTTATTCATACCATTTGGCTGCCATATGGTAGAAGTTGCATGTTATGTTTTTGTTCTGTGTAAAGATGCTTAGCTGTTGATTTAAGGGAGTCATGATTTGGTTCTTTTTGGAATCCATGGACACATATCTTCATCAGTTAAGCACTGTTAAGTCCCACTGATGTCAGTGGGAGAGACTGAAGAGGATACTTAACTTTCCCAATGAGACTTAAAAGTGCTTAGCTGGGCCAGGAGCAGGCCTTGTGTTTTCCAAAGAAAAGTATTTTTAGAACTGTGGCTTGTGGTCATTTTAGGGGCTATAGTAAAAATGATAAAAGGAATGCAGTATTTCAGTTGTTCCAAAATAAGCGGAATAAAAGCTAGGAGACTAATATAGTAACTCAAGTACTACTTTGTCTTCTGAAAATCACTGTGATCATTTAAATCATTCTGTCTACCCAAATCACAGTGCTTCTGTGGTTAGTATAAACTCCTGTGTATATGTGTGAGGGGGGATGTTTGAGTAATTTCAGAGGCATTCCACCAACATTACCCATCGAAGAATGTTGTCCTTAAAGCACCCCCCCCCCAAATGAGGACACAAAACATCCAACCTTGGGTTGAACTAGTTTATTTAAATGGTTGATCAATATCATGAGTTGTTCTCCTATTTAAAGGTGGGCTGTGCTCAGCAGCCTTTCATGGCTACTTTCCCTTGGACACCACTATCCCTGCACCAAACATGGCTAGCAATTTATTGTTGGTTTTGTTGACCCTTGCCTGCATGTGAATTGTGCTGAGACATGCCCCTTCCCCCAATGCATCCCATAGATTGTTCTAATCCCACAGCTCTTCAGCCCTCTCCTTTTTGGTTTTTAGGCTCTGACTGACCAAGATTTTGGGTAGTCAATGTGTGTGTGGGGGCCTACTTGTAGGAAGCCTTAGCTCCCTCTTTTCCCATCTTTTGAGTAGCCTGCCACAAGTCAGATAATTGCACACCCATAAACTTCTCCAACAATCTGACTCACTGAACGTGGGCTTTTCATGCGGTACAAAAAAAATGTTGTTCTTCCCTCTAGCTCAGCCAGAAGTGTGGATGAATGGCCACATGCATTGGTGAGAGTTTAACAGCAATCTGAGATCTTTCTAAGAGAAAAAAAAATAAGTAACACACATCCCCTACAGACTAAGAAAACAATATCTATCAGAACACAATACGGGTATTACAGAGAAGTAGGAAAGAATAAGGAACTGCCTAAACCACTTCCACAAAGCAAGCTGTACATTTAACCAGGGCTCTTTTTGTAGCAGGAACTCCTTTGCATATTAGGCAACTTACCCCTAATGTAGCCAATCCTCCAAAAGCTTACAGAGCTCTTCTTACAGGGGCTATTGTAAGCTCTTGGAGGATTGGCTACATTAGGGGTGTGTTACCTAATATGCAAAGGAGTTCCTGCTACAAAAAGAGCCCTGCATTTAACCCTTTCCTTACCAGATGGGAGAGATTCTGTGGGAACAATCCTGTACTGCCAGTCTGCCTTTGACCAATCATGTCATGTCATGCACTACTAATATTTAGGCCTTCTGACTACAATATTAAAAGTAATCCTAGTCTTCTCCCTTCCTGATAGTGTAGCCAAATGAATCTCATGGACCAGCCAGGGCTCAGCAACAGTGAGGACTCCTCAGAGAAGGAGGGGCCCTGGGTAGCCAGCCCAGAGACAACAGAAGCTGACCAGCAGGAAAATGAGGTGGAGACATGCCCAGATGTGCAGCTGAAAACTGGTTCAGAATCACCTCCACCTTCCAGCTATAATTTAGCAGGCAGAAGTCAGTTGCCTGCCCCCAGCCCTCTGAGATCACCTACACCTTTTGAATGCCACAGAAGAAAGCTGAGAATGGATTTACAGGCAAAGTGGCAAAGTGCCCACCTTCTGGCTCAATGCCAGCTGCCTGCTGATAGTGGAGATGAATCTTTGCAGGATTGTTCCTGAGAAGCTGGCTGTATGCATGATGTCTTGGCATGTGGCTATAAAGTCTCCTGAGAGACACTTTTGACCGTGGACACAACATGTACATCAGACTGCGCATGCCTTGATTTACTCTGGGAAGCCTGACCTCTGACTGAATGACACTGGACTTCTGAATCCTCCTCTGGCCTTGTTATCTTTGGAAATTAGAGAGCTGTTCTAACCTGACACCAGAAGCCGGCATGCCAGCCAGTACAATGGGCTCTTCCTTCCATTTGTCACCATAAATGTCTAGATTTCATTCCCTGAGCATACCAGGATGCTTTTATGGCAGAAATGACAGAGGAGTGTGTATTTTCCTGAGGGCAGATGGCCCCCTTACTCATAACACAAACAATTACAGGTTTGGTTGATGCCACTCAGAACCCAGGGCATTCCCTCCCAACAAACTCTGCCATAGAACTATGCCATAGAACTTGATCATCACATGATATTTCAGGGTGCCAGCCAATTCATCTTACCTATATTAGGGGTGCCAGTTTCTCTTCCCTGTCCCTGAATTTCATCTCCTTTGGCAGCTCCTTTGGCCAGTATGAGACATACATACACACACACACACACACATAAAAATAAATAAAAATTGCCAGTGGGTGACAACATGACTTCAGTTCTGGAGAAAACTCAGAAGTGACATCAGTTCCTTCTAGGAATTGTTGGAAACTCTATGGTATTATGATAGAGTTTCTGGCAATTCCTAGAGAGGTGTGATGCCAGTTCAGTGTAGTGGTTAGGAGCATGGACGCTAACCTAGGAGAACCAGGTTTGATCCTCCACTCCTCCACATGCAGCTGCTGGTGTGACCTTGGGTCAGGCACAAGTTATTTCAGATCTGTTCTCTCAAGAGCAGTTCTCAAAGAGCTCTCTCAACCCCACCTACCTCTCAGGGTATTGGCTGTGGGGAGGGGAAGGGAAAGGAGATTGTAAGCCACTCTGAGACTCCTTCAGGTAGTGAAAGGTGGGCTATAAATCCAATCTCTTCTTCTTCTTTCCTCAAAAGTGATGTCATGTTATCACAGTGTCACCTGATGGTGCCCTATGTCCCTGCCCCCTAGACTTTGGATAGTTTCCTGGCAACCCTTCCTGTAGTAAGCAGTCCACCCTACTCCAGCCAACCCACTTATGATCTAACTATTCCAAGGACCAGTACTAATTATCCCATTAAACAAGGAAGAGGTGAAAAAGCTATCCTGACGTACCTGTCATAGGTGATCCCAAAATTCGTACTCAGCCCTTAAGCAACCAGGTAATCCCATGCTGGCCTCAGGGAAGTAGATGTCAAATACCTGGGCAGAGGAGGCAGAGAGACACTTTTATGCTTTTCACTAGGCCATCCCCCATAGGCTATGCAATTAACTTGAAGCCTTGTGCCTCATTTGCCAGGGGTGGGACAACATCCATGGCCCAAATAGCCATGAATGGATTTAGGAACAAAGGTATTAAAATCATTGCATTGCAGCCAAAAGACTGAATAACTGAACTGTAGCACTATGAAGCTAGAAATTCCAGGGAAGCAAAGAGATAGGACCAATTCCTTCTGCTTGCATTTCTCTTTTCTTTCATCCTGAGGATAATATATCTGCATTAAGCTGATAAAACTTCAATGGTTAGAGATATAGGGTGTCAATAAAAACAGCATTGATTTTAAGGTGTAAGGATGCAATGCCAGTACTTGGACTGGAACATGTATAAAGATTCCCTGCATTACTGTTGCACCTAACTGATTATTGTTGCTGTAGAATGTAATCTGGTGAGGAAGGCACATGAGGTTCATGAATTACTTGAATGGTTCTGTAAGCAGCAGATTTGAACAAATACAGGATACTGTTTACTTTGCCACTTGGGAGAATCACCACAGTGACAGCAGTTAATAATGGAAATGGAAGAGAACTCTTGAAAACAGACAATGTTATAAAGTTTTTGCCTCATGATATATTAATACAGTCTGAGCAATTAAACTGACATTCTTAATGGCATTTTTTCTTTAAAAAATAGTCTAGCTTTACCTTTTGTGTTAATATACTCCTTTAAAGATAATTTACCTAACTCCTGCTAAATGGGCCTTGATTTTGGTTGCCAACCCAGCTTGGGAAATCCCTGGAGATTTAGATGTAGCACCAGGAGAAGGCAGAGTCTGGGGACAGGAGGGAACTCATCTAGGGTTGCAAGTCCCTTCTGTGTGTGGGGGGTGGTCTGCCACCACCAGGTGGCCAGTGTGTGTGTGGGAGCTTTCCCTGGAAAAGAGCAAGGCCAGTCAACGTTGCAGCGATGTGTCTACATCACTTCCGATGTGGCCTGGAGGTGATGCCATCAAGTTCGCAGGAGCAACCTGGCAACTCTAAGCTCAGCAGGAATGTGATGCTGTGGAGCCTACGCTCCAAAGCTTCCCTTTCCTCCAGAGGAATCGATTTCTGTAGTTTGAAGATCAGCTGTGATTGAGGAAAAACTCCAGGCCTTACCTTGAGGGTAGTCCCTACCATGTGTTAATGTCACACAACACTTACAAGTTCTTCTCAACTCCCATGCATATGGTGCCCAATTTGGATTTTGACAGCGGTGTAAATGGAGAAGAGGCATCAGCCTTTTGCCCTACACCATTTTCCTGACCTGAAATGGTCGAGGAGGGTGCTGTTTGGTGCAATGGAGAAAGAAATCCATAAATGTACATATAGATTTCTCTAATGGGCCAAAATAGAGCATCCATGGGACTGCTACAGATTTACAGAACAACATCAGGGGAAAGGCCATAGCCCCTTCTCCATGCATGCCACAATCTCAGACCATGACCTGAATTGGGCATTGCATACATGGGAATTAAGGAGAATCAACAACTCATGTGAGAGATTGTTACAAAACTTCTTTAGAATATGTGAATCGGCCATCAGGATATATGTGCCAAAGAGGCACACAGTCCAGCCCCAAACATTCAGTCCAAACATTCAGTCCATGTTCCCGCCAAACATCATCATCATTGATATTTCTGTGCACAAAATTTATCTCAAATACATCATGGGCTTACTGGCCTGGCATTGTAAGCAGGATGTGTCTTGGATGAGCTACTTCAGATTAGGCATAAGGCTGACAGTAGGAGCAATCCACTGCCTTGATTAAAGCATCACAGTGGTGGGAAGAGATGGGAGGACAGTGTGAAAGTCTGTTTGTCCTAAACTTCACCTCCCTCCAAAGCCTGCCTCAGGTTAGCACCACTGAGAGGTCAAGAATTCTGTCAGACTGAAAGGGCTGCTGTTTCAGTGCCAGGAAAGGACAGAAGAAAACCTCTGAGGAACCTCTCTGCAAAGGAGAATTTGAATGGTTTGTAAAATTGGTGCACTTCCTCTTCTCTGGCTGAAATTTGTCAGGGAGGATCCCTTGGCCAAGGGTTACTGTCTAATAATTTAATCTCAGGGACGTAGAACTATGTCTCTTTCACGGACATGAAAGCAAAATGGTTATGTTGAACATTTTCATTGCTGGTATTCCCAGTTTGTTTATTGTTTGTCATTTTTATAGGCATTTGTATGCTATTCTTATCTCTTTTATACTAATTGATACCAAAACAGATTTCAGTTTTAATAATTCTGTGACATTTCATTAATGAAGTCTGGGTGTGGGGAAGAATATTACTGCAAGTTCATCCTCCACTGGTAGTGTCTATGAGAGAAACTGCTATTTTTGAAACACAGCAGGGTATTGAATTTGGTAATTTCCCTAATCCCAGTTGCTTGAGACAAAAGAGTAGAGCTGGGAATGTTTAGTTCCTTCATCAGTTCTTGAAGTGGGAACTTTCTCCCATCTGACTGAATTTTGCCAGGTAGGCTTCCTTGGGAGAGGTATAGGATCTCTGAGAATTCCATCCCAACTGGGGAGGCGTGCATAGGTGAGGATGGATTCCTTTTACAACCAATGGAAATGACAACCAAACTGATTAATGACCCCAAACTCATGACATAAGGATATTAATGGAAGCCTTATTGAATTCTTTTTTTTTTTTTTTGTAAAACTCTCTTAAAAAAGAGAGAATTTTATTCTTTTTATAAGAAACAGGAAGGGTAGACAGATGGAGAAAGAAAAAGATGGAGTGAAATTTTTCCTGTTAGTGAGTGTTAGTTTAGGTTAATAACCAATACCAATTTTGGCATCTATCGTGGTTAGAAGATCTTCTTTTTAACTATTGCAAAGTCCAAAATCACTCTGTAAATGCAGTTAGTAAAGTCCATTGGGGTTAATAATTAAACAGCTCCTTCCAGATGTTACACGAACAGTCCTCAAAATATCCTCTTTTTAAATCTCTTCCAGTTATGGATTGAGTCCATTTTAACTTTGAAGTCTTCCGTTCCATCACCACTTTCCCCTGGGCTGCTGTCTTCTTCGCTTGTCCCAGTTTGGAATACTGCATCTTCCTCCCTGCTGGTGTGTCTTTTCAGAAGTTTCTGTATTTTAAAGATGAAATCCTTCTTCTTTCTTTTTTCTTTTTCCTTAAACTTCTGGCTTTCAGGCTTCCTGGGCTCCACAAACTCTTCGGATGAAATTAGATCTCCAGCTTGTCGCTTGCTATGCTCAACATCCCCTTCTACTGGCAGAGTATTCTCTTTTATAAAAGCGGAATAGGCTTTGGGAGCCTCATCCACCTCTTCTTTTAATTTTATCGCTTCACTGCCAGTTAGGGGTGCCAAGACATTTGTCAAGGTAAATCCGAGATCTTCTTTCTCTTCTTCTTTAACGCCCTGGAAACCTAGAATCAAATTCGCTTTCTGTTCAATCTCCATCATCTTTCCAGTTGTTTCCGATATCTGTTTCTGTCGACTGATGAGAACACTATCCATTTTAGACAGAGTTTCGTTGATTTTCCGCAATTGTTCCAGCAGGGGGCACAGCATCTCCTTTTCCTGTTGATTGACAGCAAGCTCTTGGGGGGGCTGTCTGGACCGGAAGTCCCTCCTCTCTTCTCTTCCGGTATCTGCAGGACTTTTTCCAGTATCGACATTTTGTTTTTTTTTGTTTACTTTTAAAAAGTTCGTGCCGCATCCCCCAGGAAGCTAAGATGATCAAAATCTTCCATGCAACCCCAAGGGTACTTTCACCAACACTTTTTCTTCTCTCAGCCCCCCTTCGCGCTCCCTTTGTGGATCTTGCTTCTCAAAGGGGGTGGGAACTCCTCCCTCCTCCCAACGCTTATACGCATGCAGGGGGCTCCGATTTATGCTTCAAAATAGATCTCCAACTCACGATTCGATGCTACTTCTTCTTTTTAATTTAAGCCATAGCGCTGTCTTCACTCCTGGAATTCAGTGGCGCCGCTAAGTCCCATTACGGGCACGTCGCAGCGGGGCCGATTGGGGCGGGGAGAAAGCCTCAATTTCCCGGCTGTCTGCCGGCAAAGAGGCTACTCCCCAAGCGCCCCCGGTTCGGAGCCTTTACCTAAGGCTCACTAGGGTCTTTCGCACATGCGAAGACCCCCCCTAACTGCGCGTGGGCTAACCGCCTCCGGGAGCGTCCCGAGAAGCGGCCGCCATTCGCGACGCCGAAACCGAAACCCAGCCTTATTGAATTCTTAATAACCAAAACAACTTGAACCCAAATAAGATTCCTCTGCTCATCCCAGTCAAGGACAAGTTATAAAAGTGGAAATGTGGTAATAAGCTATTCTCTTAATGCTCCTGCCTGTAGATAGCCACCAGCCAGGTCACCTATGGTGAAGGCAAATCATGTCCAGGTAACCCAACTGGAAAACACAAATGGAAGATAGCCCTTTGTACCTCAATTGCAGCCTTCAGGAAAGAATGAATAGAGATTCTTGGAGGCAGGCAGTGCTTTCTGATGTTTTCTTTCTTTATAATTACACATTGTCCCTGATAAATAAATAAACATTTCAATACTCCCCGGCCAGTCATGCTGAAATAATACAGTGTGACTAATAAGGGTTATATCACTAAACAATGTATATCAAACAATACATTTCTTACCACTTCTCTGACTCTAAGGGTTATTTCCTAGCTTTCCCTAGAGATGCTTGGATAATATTGGCTGTTAACATAATAAGTTAAGTCCTTAATTTTATAACTGGTTCATGAATCATTGTGACACACATATACAGATGAAAACCAACTTGGGCAAATTCTCTGCTAGCATCAGTGAGATAAATTCTCCTGGGAAATGTATCATTGCCGTAGTGCTTTCCAGTAATGAATTTGGCTCAGATAGATATATATTTTCTTCAGAGACAAAAAAAAAAAACATACCAAGAGGAGAAGGATGAATGAAAAAGACCCTGCCACACTTTCTTTTTCTTATTTTATCTGCAAACCCATTCATGTGTTAAATGCTCATCTATCCCTGCCTGTCAGAGATACTGTTCTGTGGACTGACAATCTGTATAGCGTAGTGCAATCCACATTGCTCCACTGAAAATATTACATGCAGACACAAACAAGCCTGGTGATATTACTGTCAGCAGAGCTATTCCTGCCTTTTGAAAGCAGAGGCAGCAGATTTTTGTGGTGCTATTAAATGCCTACCAATATCAGGCCTATAAATATTTGCTCTTGCTTGGAGTTCCACCTTACTCTGATTACCCGTGGCTGAAGTCTGTGACATCCGAAGGAGAATTGCTGTCACAATGACAGGATGTGGAAATTGTTAGGCAGCTCATTAGGTCTTGCATCTGTTTCCCAGGAAGGGTTAAACTTGATAAGAAACATATACTAGAGTGGGCAGTCCCATATATATAAAGATGCTTGGGCTTCCCTGACTCACTTGAGGATGTGAGTACTGTACTTCCAAAAGAGCTATGAAGCTGCTTCTTGGCATATGCATAATCCAAAGCAATTATTAGATAATTATTAGATAAATCTCAACAATGGACATGGTGATGCATCTCCCCCTCCCCATGTTTATGACACATTCATAATAGCCAACAGCCAGCTAAACCATGCACGTGACAGCAAGGCTCAGTAATTCTGCCTTTGTACATCTGACTGGTCCTTGGATTAAGAAGGATTTTCAGCAGCAGTCAGAACTGTAGCCTTTGTTGCAGGAGGCCGCTGTTTTTCTAGGAAGACATGTAGTAAATTAACAGAAGTTATATTTAGATCAGAGCGACCTGTCAGTCACTCTACAGCTAGACTGCATAGTTTGTAATCCTGTAACTGCTGTTATCTATACTGCTACCACTTGAGCAATCAGTGTATCTCCCTTTTCAAAGTATCCTCCTGTAATTATCCAAACTGTTGACAACCTGCATATTTAGGGCAGTTTCAGTCTTTATACTTCCTGAACACAGAAAGCACTTGAATGGATAAAACATCTGAAAACCATATGTAGGTTGCCACATCTAATGATCGCACAGGCATATTTTATGCTGATTTAACAAATTTTTTTTTTTTTTTTAAAGCTACAGTCAACCATAGAATACATTGGAATTTGGGAGGAATCGAATTAAGAATTTGAGATGGGGGGGGGACAGATTCTCACTCCAGAGTTTCTAGAATATTTTGATAGTTCAGAATGGATAGATGAAAATTGCACTGCTACTACCAGAGCTGTCCCAGGTATTTAGATAATTTGGAATTAACACAATGATTTAGTAACTTCTTACAACTGTTCAGAGGCCAATTATGCCTTCTTTTCATGAAGCTGATTGTCCATACTTCACAATATTACCCAATCCAGCACAGAGTTTTGTAGGTTCCATTTCTGTTGTTCACATAGAGTTCTGTAGGTTCTATTTCCTTAAATGTTCACCACTGTCCCAATAATATGCATCCCCTGTATACACAACAGATCTGCTTTTGAAGAGTACCATGGCTACATTAAAGTTGCAGATTAAGGTGGTAGAGTAAGACACTGGCAAAGTAGGTGGGCTCAATTTGATGCCACTGCTGAAAAGGCCCTGCTGTCTGTAGCCATGAACAACACTTTAGATAATGAGGTACACCCTCTTGCTGAGTAAAGTATAGAAATGAGATGGGATTTCAAAAGGTGTATGATTTGATTTCAATTGCTTTCCACCTTAAGAGAAAGGAGCCAGTGCCCGTTCTTACACCTGTGTCTCTTGTCTCACACCAATTTTTTCCTATTAAAATTAAGGCATTTTTCAACATTCATTTTGCATCAACTGTATATAACCATCTAACATATAAATGGTGTATAAATGACATAAGCATGATGTAAACGAAACAAAAGAATAATCTATGCAGCAACTAAAAGATGTCAGATGGACTATATTGGCTCCTTCATAGTAAAGTTCCATTCATTAGGTGTCTCAAAAATACCTTCAGCAGTTTTTCAGGGATTTAAAATAGTAAAATCAACTTCAGAAACTACATTGATATATCTGCCCTGTTCTAATTGTATCTATACTTAGCAATTGTTAGGATGAACAGTCTTTTGATGACTAGATAAGTACAGATAACATTTTAGTTGCATGTTAGGTCTCACACCCCTAGAAACAGAAATGCAGAATAACTGGAATAAATGAGATGTTAGCAGCTGAATTTCAATTTATTTAGTCTCCCCCTCCCCTTTTATTGGGAACTTTCCAAGAGCCTACTCAACAGATTTGCCATTGTTTGGGTAGTCCCACCCTGGTTCCAAGCCCAGAATGGTATAGTTGTCACTTTTCACTTTTGTTTGTCTGTAATCCAAACTGGTTCTTGAAATGTTAGCCATCAACACCATTCCCCTATGTTAGCCAGTATCTGGGATCAGGTAATAATAATGCCTAGCACAAGAGATTAAAAGAGGCAGAAGTCAGACTGCTCTTACAGAAGCCATCTCTAAAGCCTAACAATATTCCTGATTAAGTTAGTTGAGAGAGCAACAGCAGAGCAGCTTCAGGATTTCCTGGATTACACTTTGGCCTTTGATCCCTTCCAATCCAGTTTCCAACCTGGCCACAGGACGAAGACAGCACTGGTCACCCTCACAAATGATCTGCACAGACAGCTGGATCAAGGTGGGTCAGCGCTGCTGATACTACTTGATTTGTGAGCAACGTTTGACATGGTCAGCCATGACCTGTTGACCCACCACCTTGCTAATCTGGAGATTTAGTGGTTTGTCTCCTTTCATCAGAGGTGGCACAGAGGTGGCACTAGGCAAGAGGGTATGTGGTATGTGGTGTCCCACAAGGGGCAATCCTCTCCCTGATGTTATTTAACATCTTTGTGTGCCCCCTCACCCAGCTGGCATGGAGTTTTGGGCTTGGGTGTCATCAGTATGCTGATGACACTCAGCTATATCTGTTGATGAGCAGCCAGCCAAACACCAATCTGGAGATTTTGGACAGGGGTCTGGAGGCTGTGGTTGGTTGGTTAAAACAGAGCTGGCTGGGTTACTCTTCCCATCATTAGATGATATTTCAGGGCACTGCTGATCTAATTAAAATGAACAAACAATTGACATTAATCTTGCCAATCCCTTAGTTAGAGCTTTAATAGTCTCCCTTGACCAGACCTATTTATTTGTCTAACAGTGCTCACTGTCATCTGTAGCTAAAAAGGGGCCCTTCCTCAGCCAATTTAAGCAAAGTCCTGAAAATTCCCACTTGCCCCAAACAGATAAGCCAATCTGGATACTACAGTGTGAAGGAAAGGCACATAGTTTGGGTGACTTGGATAGGTATAAGTAATAACTTCCCCAAATAATCCTCTCTACCAAGATACTCCTGCTGTTTATCTCATTGAAAGCCCTGACAAATAATGTGATTTTGCAAAGTCTCCTAAATTTTACTGAAGACAGTGCCCCAGCTCATCATCTCAGGAAGTCAATTCCACAGAATGGAAGTGCCAATGGAGAAAGTACAGACTGTAGTTAGTGCCTGGCTGGGGAACCACCAGTAGGTGGCATACTGAGGACCACAGCTGGTAAGGCAGAATATATGGGAGGAGACAGTCTTTTAGATATTTGAGCCCTTGGCCATGAAGGGCTTTAAAAGTCATAACCAGCATCTTGAACTATACTGGCAGCCAATGTTTTAAGAGAGGCAAAATATATTTCTGTTAGCTAGTCCTTCACAGTAATTGGGCTACTGCATTCTGAACCAGTGGAAGTCTCTGGATTGTCTTCAAGGGCAATCCAACATAAAACACATTACAGCAGTTCAACTGTGATATTACAAAAGCATGGATTAGTATGGATAGATCAGTTGAGTCTAAAAAGCATGGGACTTGGAAAGCCAGTCAAACACCAATCTGGAGATTTTGGACATATAAGGTGCTTTTAAACACTACACCAACATACTTTTCAGACAGGAAGGTCTGGTCCATGTGTACTTCTAAGTTCTTAACCTGCTCTGCAAATACCAGCTCTACTCTGTATAATGATAGTAGAGAACCAATGTGTAAAACCTAGAGGAATGTGGGTACCAGTAAGTTCAACAGAAATCAATGGACATAAATATTTAATTGTGTTTTAGTTCAGTTTATTTAGCACCATTGGTCATCATAAATGCTTATCTATATGCTTAACAGTAAAGTGATTTGCCTGTTTACTTGAAAGTGAATCCCATTGACTTTATTGTGACAACTAAGCACAAAGCCCGAGTCTCACTGATTTTGTCTGTGCACCTAATTAGACTGCATTCAGTGATGATGATAATAATAGTAATGATAAGTAATTTGGGGAGTAATGAGAATCGAAGAAGTTGATCACAGCCTCACACTCATGATTTATAAAATTATAAGGAGGAAAATGAATGTGGCAGCATGAAGTATTGTATTCTTGTCACATATCAGTCCTCTTGACGGCACAGAGAAGCCTGGAGTTGTTGTGTAACAGGGCTTACAAGACATCGTCTGCCAGATGGTATCTGGTTTCTAAGGCTCAAGGGACAATATTATCAAATATGTTTTTTTTTCAGAATGTGAGGGTCTTTTTTGTTTAAAGGAGTAAAAAAAAGGAGTATGATAGCATTTTCTCTTTTATTTCACTTTTTTAACAGCAGAGGATTTTTTTTTCGTATTTGATGACTGGAATGAAGATTAAATTGCAAAGAATTTGTTCATTTGGTTTTGTCAGATTTCATTAGTGGGATTAGGAAGCCAGTTATAATTGTTGCCATCCGTCAATATTTCTTCCCAGTGCTGACTGAAATCACCTCTTATTTTGCTTTCAAGCATTTCTTTCACTCTATAGCCCCCTGGCAGATTACAGAAAAAGGCAGAAAGCATATGAAGTCCATTAAAAACTCAACAACACTGAAATTTATCAAATAGCATACATTAAGAACTCACTGCAAATAATTGTTCAGTGATCAATACACAGAGTCCATATAGAGCAACAGAAAGCAAATGGATGATTCCATCCTCAGGCAGGCCATTCTACAAGGCTTGAGCTGCTACCCAGAAAGCTCAGAACCATATTAGTTCCATTCTTAGGGAGTGTAACTAAGCAGAAACCACTTAAGACTGCTAAGAGGAGCCCACATTTTCCCAAGGTTCAGTTATGTATGAAGCAATATTGTCCTTCAGTTACACTGAGAAGACATATCATGAAGTATCAGGAGCTGTTTCCTACATATGCTTTAATTCATTTCAGTAAGATTGTGTCCAAACTGATTGTGTGTTTAAACTGATTTACATGCTCCAAGAGATAGTTGCAGAATCTCTACAGTCTTTGGCCTGGCATTAACATTTAGCTGAAAGTGGTCACAAAGTTCTGAGTGATAGAGGAGACTGTACCTCTTCACAGTGCAGGTGGTAGATATCATTTAGATTCCTCCCCATTTAAAAAGAGAAGACAACTAAAATAACTCAAAAGGCTTGTGGCACATTAAAAAGACTAACAAATTATGCCAGTAACATCCACGAGCCTGACCACACTTCTTCACATGCATAAAGTGTAACATTCAGTTGGCAGAGCTATTTATACCCATGGATGGGGGGGGGGTACCACAAAGAAAGGTAAGAAGGTTCAGTTTCCCAGGGCAAAGGGTTGTTCATCATATTGCAGAGCATGGATGAAAACAAGATTCAGACAAAACAGTAAACAAACCACTCCCAAGTGCTGATGAATTAGCAAAGTAGATTGAATCAGAATAGTGTACCTATATCTGTAAGGAGGATTAATTATTTTTTGCCATGTGCTAACCAACCTAAGTCCCTATTCAGTCCAGGTTTAATGATATTAAAGCTACATAGGAATTCCAGTTCAGTAGTTTTTCTCTGGCATTCTGCTGAAGTCTGTCAACCTTTAAATATAGCTATTGAATGGTTTCATGAAAACATGAGCTGCCTTATACCAGGGTCAGACTGTTGGTCTATCAAGGT
This sequence comes from Gekko gecko, assembly GCA_029375565.1. Lineage (NCBI taxonomy): Eukaryota > Metazoa > Chordata > Lepidosauria > Squamata > Gekkonidae > Gekko > Gekko gecko. The sequence continues at coordinate 45,078,326 of JAPDNY010000009.1, forward strand.
CAGTCCAGTCTACTCTGACTGGCAGCAGCTCTCTCTGGTCTCAAGGAAAGGTCTTTCATAACACCTACTACCTGATCCTGTTGACTAGAGATGGTAGGGATTAACCCTGGGGCCTTTTGCATGCAAAGCAGATGCCCTACCACAGCTCCTCCTGTAAATGCCTAGTAGATTGAAACAGTAACAGAAAACTAGCATAGCAGGTTCCAGCCTAGTTTTCTCTATGTTGTGCTAGTATTCTATTTGTCTTTAATGCAGGAAATATCCAGCTTGCAGACCGCATATTGTCCTAGCTCAGGGTTTTGTTGCTTCATTCTGCTGCATGTGTAGATCCAGCTTCATTCTCAGTGGTGCAGATGATGGTTTTGATCACTCATGGAACACAAGCCAGAGGCTGCCCTATTTCCTTCAAGTTTTGGAAATGTTCTGCAGCTACAAGACTAATAATATTTATGGCATGATGGGCCCACCACTACACATGAAGCTGCCTCATACTGAATCAGACCATTGATCCATCAAGGTCAGCATTGTCTACTCAGACCAGCAGTGGGGTCTCCAGGGTTTCTAGTAGAAGTCTTTTACATCACAAACTACCTTTTAACTGGGGATGACAGGGACTGAACACCAGTGCTCTGTCACTGAGCCATGGTCCCTTTCTCAGAGTTAAGCACTTCTGGTTCTATCAGTTTTAATGGGAGAGTCAAGCGTGTGTTTCTTTTTCCGCCACTGAATCAACAGCAGAGTTACTTCAATCTAAATCCTAGGACATCATTAGATTTAGACTGGAGTAACGCTACACAGGAATCCATATACATGATCTCAGTAAGCCTTATGGCAAAAAAGTCAGTAGCATTAGTTGCAGCCTCCCATCCAAAGAGATAAACTGCTTTTTCCAAGAGCTATCCAGTGAGCTGAGGGCTGGGATGAAAGTGGGGACTATTTGACGTGAAGATCAGGTTTTTTTAAACCTGCATGTATAAGGCAGCATGCTTTTTAAACGTTCAAGGTAGCGCCTGTCTTCTGTGATTGTAGACTGTCCCACCCATTCAAACTGTCATAAGCACACAAAATAATACTAATCCTGCTGGGTTCAGTGGCTCTTACAGGTATCAGTCCTATGAATGTTTCATAAGAGTGATGGAATCTGCTTTGTGTTCAGAGGCTGGCACAGGTGTGACACTATTGGTTCATGGCACACTTTGCAAGGAAATATTCTGCTCAAATGGGAACTATTATTTGTGTAGCTGTAAACAAGTCCTGTCAATCAGGCTAGAAGAAATCCTCTCATTTGGCAGTCAAAAACCTTATTCAGTCTAGTGAAATTTAATTATTGCCTGCCTGCTGGATAAGCTACTGACCTACACTTCAAAATCCTGGATGCATGGGCTGACCAGTGGGCTTGACCCGATGCTGAAAATGAAAAACTGCCTTCCCTTAACTTCCTTGCAATTTTAAAATTAGAAATATCCAAACTGCTTCACTGCTCGGTTTTGCTTTTGCTGTAGCAGCTGTTGGTTTATTCTACAGTAACATGCTGATCCCATCTCTCTCTCACACTGAAGTCTTGTATAAACTAACTGTCCATGTGAACACATGGATGTTACATTTTTAAAATTTACTGAGACCTCAATAATAAAAGCTTGTACACAAAACTTAACAAAAAGCTCTGACAGGAAATTTCAGAGGCTGAAGCCTTCCTTGGCTCCGTGGTATAGCACATGCTATGAATGCAGAAAGTCCCAAGGTCATCTTCAGTTAAGGAAACAGGTAGTAGGTGATGGGAAAGACCCCTACCATAAACCCTGGAGAACTCCTGCCAGTCAGAGAAGGATAGACTGTCCTTGATAGACCGATCACCTGACTCAGTATAAGGCAGCTTTGCATGTTCCATATGTAGATGAAGAAAATAAAAAGGCCACACCAGTCACAGGAGATAGAAAGTAAGGCCAAGGCCGATGGTGCAAAATCAGTTAAAATATATTTTATTACTCAGTTAAAATTCCCAAAAAAATCCTTACGCATTTTGCCAACAGGCTTTATCAGAGGAATCTGTACTATATATTGTGTCCCTAAGGGCAGATTGAGCACCCAGAGAGAAAGGAGGCAAAATTACAACAACAACAAAAAAAGACAACTGCAAATCGGAGCAAAAGAGGCCACAGCTTTTATTCATTATGGCATTCACAGCATTTGGCGCAGCATGGGGCAGGATCCAGGCACTGAGCGACCCGGCTGTCAGCCAATGAGCCCCAGCCCAGCCCACATGCTGGGGAAAACCAGGAGTGACAAGAAGGTGGTCCTACAAAGGCATAAACCCACATGTGGAACCCTTGCCACCTGAGAGTGGAGCCGGGCGATTGCCCATGCTCTAGGCATGCCACTAAATGACTCAATCCCTAAGATTCCCTAAGGGGGATCCCCAACCAGGGAGGTAGGCATGCAAGGGCAGCCTCTCCACAAAATGGATCTGGCCCATTGCCTAAAACTGAGCAGCCCATGGGCGTTGCCTTGTCTTTGTACCAAAACCCATTAAGCTTAAACCCCAACAAACAGTGATCACTAGGATAACACTCAAGAAGTAGGCAAAGAGGACTAGTCAAATGGAGGTGTATGCAAACCAAACTCTGAGTCTGCTAATTGGAAATTACAAGTGGAGACCCACAAGAAACTTGTGGGATGGTTATCCCATTCCTCACACCTTTGCTTCCTCCCATCTCCCCCTACCTCTCTCACACTCTTTCTCCCTTCTGCCCCCCTTTCATTCTCTCTCTCCTCCATGTATGTTACTTCCTCTCTCTTTCTGACCTGTCATCATTCTCTTTGTTCTTCTGCCTCCCCAGCTCATCACTCTTTCTCTCTCTTTCTGCCCCCCCACTCCATCACTCTCTCTTTCTACCCCCAGGACTCTCCCAGTCTCCTGCCAGCTTCCTATCCCCCCACAGCAGCAGTGGCAATGCTCTGGGAATTACAATGGATCTCCCAGGTACAGAGATCAATTCACCTTAGGGCTGCCAGCTCCAGGTTGGGAAATCCCTGAAGATCTGGGGGTGGAACCTTGAGACAGTGAGGATTGGGGAGGCAAGCAGCCTCAGCAGGGTATAATGCCATAGAGAACCTTCCAAAGCAGCCATTTTATCCAAGGGGACTGATTTCTGTCACCTGGACAACAGTTGTAATTCTGGGTGATCTCCAGCCCTCCCCTGGAAGCAGTGCACAACTGGGCCCAGCCTAGTGGCTGACATGGGACATCTCACCCACAGTTTCCCCAGATGCAGGCTACAGGGGAGGGAAGGAGGGAAAGCTAAAGACAGGCACAGATAAAGGTAGGTTGTCTGGTGGGTGGGATGGAAGCAGAAAAGGAGGAAAGGCTAAGGGTAGAATGGAAGTATTGCAGAGGGGGGAATGAGATGCCTCCCATAAGTCTTTGCAAATGTCCCCACTTGTATTTCTATGATTTATTTATTTATTTATTTATTTCATTTTTTAAAAAAAAATTCACCCTCCCTGCAAGCAGGCTCAGGGTGGGTTACAAATCACAAAGTAACAATATAATCAACTAGTTAAAACCATATTTCTCATAAAACACAGATCAGACACAAACAGGGTGGATTCACCCCAACAGCAATGCTCACATTGAGTTGGATCCATTTGGCCAGCATTATCAGCAGGGGAGGCTGAGATAGATTTGGATGTCTGCCACCTCATCCAAAGGCCTGGCGGAACAGCTCCATCTTGCAGGCCCTGCGGAATTGTAACAAATCCCACAGGTCCCTAATCTCAAAAGAGCGTTGTTCCATCAGGCTGGAGCCAGGGCAGAAAAAGCCCTGGCCCTAGTCGAGGCAAGCTGGACATCCTTGGGGATGGGAACAACTAGGAGATGCTGATCACTTGAGTGCAATGCTCTGCAAGGGACATATGGTGTATGCAGGATATCAGTTCATCCAGGGGCAATTTTTAGTTTTGCAACAGTCTGTCACAAACTGCAATCTCTTTTCTTGGGAGATCATATTGATGCTTTTATTCTGCTCCTAGATTCAACATCATGGGTTAGATCTGCACTAAATTTTCTCTCAATTGAATGGGACTATCTTGGCTCCCCTCTCCAAATGCAGCACACTGGTGTCGACAAAATGCTGCCCCAGGATGATTGGGTACCCTGAGGAACAACATGGGCAGGGGTCTGTAGCAGGAAGAGGGAACTGGTGGAAATTGCCAGTTTAGTCTGGATCCATCTCCATATACAGTAGAATATTTTTTAGAGGAAGACTTTTTCAGTCACAAGACTGTGCTCTTCTTTAGTGCTTCAAGTAACAAATGGAGCACTATATCAGTACTTTGAAACACAACCTTTCTATGGAGAATCTTACTACTCATTAATGCTTTCACTGAATCTTGATCTATACCATGTTTGATGCCCTGGATAAGCTTCTAGAGACAGCTTACTATGTTAAAAAACATAGCCATTGCTTCCTGGTGGATCTTGTCATGTCTGCCTTTGCTGTAACTTTGTCTCGTATTTTCTGTGACAAGCACACAGGCTGTTGATTAGATAACCAGCTGTCTCCAGACTGCTTTTTCTGTTTCAAAAAAATAATAATGGTGTATTCCTTGTTCAAATAAGACTTTTGATAGCAAGGCTAGACTCTTCTGACAGTTGGTGTTGTGATGATTTATCATTTAAAGACATACAGCATGTGTTTACTAGCTCCTTCCCCCTCTCTATTTCTTTGCCTAGAATATTACATCATAGCTGAATTGATTTCTAGATGCTTTCATTCCTAGGAAAACAAAGAATTTAAGGAAAGTTAAGTAAACCCAGAAGAGCTTAAATGAAACTGGCTAACAGAACATAGGTTGTTTTTGATAGACTCATCACTGGTGAAATAAAGAACAAGGGCAGGTCCTTCACAAAGTCTTTCCAAAATAATGTTTTCTTTTCCTCTTTTGATTCCCAGTAGTTTTCGGTTCTAGTTGTGTTTGGAGCCCCAGCTAGAAACTCTGAGGTCTGCAGTCATCCCAAGAAAACAATAGACAAAATCCAGGTTTGCTTACAAGGAGATTTTAATAAATGATTAAACTTACAGAAATAACAAGCTAAACTTCCATCTGCTGGCCCTCGAACCCACACACACACACACAGCAAAGCTAGCCAGAATCCCAGATGAGATACATAGCTAAAACTAAACATCTTATACCCTAATTGCTGGCCACAACTCAAGAATATTGTCATTGAAGCTCCACACCTAAACACTGAGAGAAAAGCCAAGCCATATCTTGCACCTGGTACCCAGTGCTGGAGAAAAACAAGTCAGCTTTCTTAGATAAGAACTCAGGAAAGTACTAATGAAAACATATAAAGAATATTCTCTTGGGAGTAACCTGCAAGCCATCCTCTCAGGCAGCTAGGGGTCAGGCGCTAGCTGTAATTCCAAAACAGAGTTACAGAGGCTATGCAGTCCACCCCTGGATGGCCAAATGATGCTCACAAGACCATGCATTACAAACTCTTGCCTCTAAGGGCTGGATCTTCATTGACCACTCTGGTATGGGTCTCCTCGGGAGAGTCCAGAGCACCCACCCTACCCCTTTTTACAGTACTTTTACAACAAGTTTCCTCTTGTACGTGACCAAATGAGGTGTGAGGGCCCAGGCAGAGTAACAACTAGTTTTGTTAAGAGATTTAACAACAACTTTAGATCAATAACAAGTAGGAAAAAGGAGCAAAGTAAAGGCAGGTAAATATTTATTTATTTATTGATTTGATTTGATTTCTACCCCACCCTTCCCACCGTAGCAGGCTCAGGGCGGCTTACACAAACACTACATGGCTAAAACAGAAATAAGTAAAATAGTGCCCCAGAGAGCATCTTCCAGTCCACCCAGGGAGAAACCAAGGCTTGGCCTTTTCTCCACAAATCCAATTACTGCCATTTGGTACACCTCAATTGATGCCAAAGTGCTGAGTCCAATTGACGCAGATCTATCTGTGTGCCCAGTCAACCAAGCTGCCTCCACCCTCCAGTCTTTGGCCCAACCATCTGCCTCTGCATTGCCTGCTGGAGTGAGCATGGAGTCTGCATCCTTATGTCCCACAAACACACCATCCTTGCTGGCCACAGCATAGATGTCTGGCTCTTGCCACATAAGCATTCCACAGCCTAGTTGGCTATGAGGAGTCCAATTCTTGGCATGCCAGTGAGTAATCCAAACGGTGGCTCCTTGAAAAACAGCCCACGAGTCTGTATAGATATACAGAGGGCACTTGGCTTCTCCCACATCGAGCATCCAGACTGCATGGAGCTCTACTCATTGGCTGGATTTGCTGGCTCCTACATCTTGTCAGTCCTTTGGTGAACCAGACACAGTGCTGAATGTCAGGTGGGATTTGGTACTGAGGCCTATCCAGTGGGGGAACTTGGGGTTAGCAAAGCCGAATCTGCAGGCTCTGCTTCCCAAGTGACCTTTCCCTGATATGTTGCCATCAGGTCATTGATCAGGGAAGACACCATTTGGCTATACTGTTGCATGTATATTCACCATTTGGCCAGAGTTGCGTGCTGTGCAGTTTCCATTCATTGTAGCTGAGTATTCACCACCCACATGGCAATTGGAAACTTACTTGCACCTTCTGTAATCCAGTGATGCACTCTATGGTTTTTCCTTAAACAATTGACCATTCCCATCCCCCCCACACACAACGTGCCCTCCGGGTGACGTCATTATGCCGGGCACCCATACTGGGTGCACTGGGGGTGGGGTTCTCCCCATCAGCCAAATCTGGAGGCTCAAAAGCGGGCAAACCTCACCCCCCAGGAATCTGGCAGCCCTATATGTATGGTTACCAGTGTTAGTACTACATGAATTTATTCAAAAGTTACTGTGTCTTGAAAGCAGCCTTACAACAAGTTACACCATTAGTCCATCTAGCTCAGCATCATCCAGATTGACTGCCAGGGTCTTTCAAGGGCCTCCAGAAGACAAATGACTTTCCTCAAAATTTCTACCTGAAACCCTTTAATGACTTCAGACTTCCCCATGCAAAGCATGTTTTTGTGAGCCACAGTCCCTCCATTTGTTTGTTTTTTATTGTAGTAGATTAATATCCTATAAACAGCAAGATCATAAAACTGGCAGAAGCCTCAGAGGAATCTGAAAAGGAATGTGACTGGTAATTTATGTGGTAATTATACATTTTATTGAAAAAAATTGCCTTATCTGCTGAAACAGGAATATCCGTACAATATTTCCAAGTGAATTATTCTTGAAGAAGTAAGTCCTGACCTAATTTCTAGTAATATCCCTTTAGAAGAACTGATTAGATTGTAGTAGTTTTATAACCCAACCTATTCACTTAAGGAATCTGGATTTAAATGGAATTTGTAGAGGCTAAATTATTAAACATACTTCAACTTAACTGGGCTAGGGACTGGACTGCTAGAAGTCTAACTTTCATTGTATTTCAGTCAAGTTGACTAAAATGAATTTCTTTTGGATCGTATATCAGAAATGATGATCTGGCCATTCTTGTTCTCTAGCCAACATACCGTAACTCTTCAAGATTTTAATATTAGCCAGAAGTTATGTGGCATCCTTTTTGGTTTTCATTTTCAGTTAATTTTCCTTTCAAAGAAAACTTGATTGGGGTTCATTAAATCTTTCATTAAAGCTATTAGATGTAGTTATTCAATTTGCTTTTCATTTCCATTTGTTTCGGTGTGAAATACATTTCTATAATTTGTTTCCTTATTGAATTGGAATGAAATTCTCAGGGTTTGTACTTCTTACTCAAAGGTACTTCTTACCAAATTTCAGACAACTGGGGGGAACCATCCCTTGCTTGCAGACTGAGTGTGGGGAGACATTTTGCATCCTGGCACAAATATATATATATCCTCATACATCATGTTTATTGGAAGTGTCATACCATCTTTGCATTTGATATGTACGAATTGGATGCAAGTGGGGGAATACCTTCCGGATCATAAGCAGTCCCTCAGACTGTACTATGCAATTGTTGTATGAGGCTTTCCAGGGGGGCCTCCTCATGTATTCATAAAAGAGTCCACCCTTTCTTGCCATTGTGTTCTAGTGGTTAGAGTGTTGGACTATGATCAAGGAGGTCTAGGTTCAAATCTCCAGTTTGCCATGGAGCTCATTGTGATGTGATGTTTCTTGTGACGTGCTAACATCATGTTGTGTACCCCACTGCCCTTTGCTTACTTATATAGTGGGTACTAGGCAGTGCACAAGACAATGACATCATATCATGCATTGCTTATATTACACATTACAAGACAGAGAAGATTTCTGCAGGAATGGTTCTCCCTGCTCCTGAATTTGTATTCCTCTGCCACTTTTGCTCATTTCCACAGAGGTGTCTGTAGTTTCAGGTGCAAAACTGCAGTTTGCCCTCTCTTGTGGTACAGCAAGGGAATTCCTGGAAACAAGGAAGTCTGATGCTGCGCCGCAAGAAAAGACAAACTGCATATTTGCACCTGGGACTGCAAAAACATCTGCAGAGACAAGCAAAAGAGGCAGAGGAATACAAATGCAGAAGCAGAGAAAACATCCTATATTCCTGTGGAAAACATCAGAGATAGAGCAGATATGGAGAATGGCAGGAACTCTGTTATGACGACTTATGTGGGCTGAAGAGAAAAGATGCCTTAGATTTTAGTTGGTGGGTGGAGGTACATGTGAGTTTTTCTAAGCTGCCAACTCCTAATTGAGGCATTGAGACCTAGAGCCAGTCTGGTGTAGCTGTTAGAGTGTCAACACCATCTGGAAGACCCAGATTCAAATCCTTACTCTGCCATAAATCTCACTGAGTGATCTTGGACTGCTTATTTACTCTCAGCACAACCTACCTCACAGGGGTTTTTTGAGGATAAAATGGAGGATGGGAAAAATAAATGATGATGTCCATAAGTCCCTGGGGAAAGGATGACTAAATAAATAATTTTCCCTCACAAGGATTAAATGTTCTTTAAAGTACATTGTGATCATTGTTAGCATGGAATAGAAAGTGGACATTTACAATTATAATGTACATTCTGGCACATCTAAGTTTTCACACAAAGAGCTGTAAGCAAAAGCTGCTTTAAACCTCATGTGTGAAAATGATCTGGAGGCAGAACTGGATGTTTAGTGGCAGTCCTTAGTTCTGAGAATTAGGGTCCCTCAGGGGAGGGGAATAGAGAGTGGCAGGGAAATATGCAGCAGTAGACAGGCAGAGTGTTCAAACATTTCCCAACTGTGTTTTTCATCCCATGCTTTCTTTCATGCCATTGCCATCCCTAAAATTTGGCAAATGAGCATACATACCCCTGAACCTGAGAGAAGGGTTGCAAGATGAAACGATTGTCAGTATCTGAAACGGTGGGTCAAATAGACTAGCTCCAGCAGGGGCAACTGGCTAACAAAGGCCCAGGTGAAACAGAATTTCACTAACCTGGTAAGGGTAAGGGAAGTAGTCTTCAATCTGTGAATCACAAAGCTCCACCTGTTGTATATGTTGTCGAAGGCTTTCATGGCCGGAGTTCATTCGTTGCTGTAGATTTTCCGGGTTGTGTGGCCGTGGTCTTGGCACTGTAGGATCTGACGTTTCGCCAGTAGCTGTACCTGGGACTCCAAAAATCTTGACACAGAGAGTACTCCATCTTTCTGTGTTATACCTCTGAGGATGCCAGTCACAGATACTGGCGAAACGTCAGGTCCTACAGTGCCAAGACCACGGCCACACAATCCGGAAAATCGACAGCAACTAATGAACTCCTCCTGTTGATTTCCAAGCCATGGTAGGACTGCCTTTTATGCCCACTTTTGGATGAACCAACTACTAAAGTATTTGTATACACAACAAGGGTGCCATGCTGCCTCCCTTTCTTTACACACACACACACACACACACACACGCACACACACAGAGAGAGAGAGAGAGAGAGAGAGAGAGAGAGAGAGAAGCAGCAGGATGAAGAGGCAGGTTCACTCAGTGGAACAGAGATTCCTCCATGGCTTTGCCTCTTGGCTTGTTCTTTATTATGGCAGACCTCCTGGAGCTCATCTTGCATTTCCTATTCTCAGCTCTTGTTGTCCATTGTCCCGGCTTTGACACCAATGGGGTCTTAACTCTGGCTCCCCCTCTTCCTGTCATATGGCTCTGATATCACATGCTTATAGCCCAATGGGTCCCATCTCAGTGGATCCTTGGTTTGGAAAGGCTGAACCCCACTGAGCTGGGGAAGTGCAGAATAGGGGTATGCATTCAGCTAAATTGAGCCAGAAAAAATATCCCCAAAATACCTTATTGGTATTTTCCAGACATTTTTTTTGCTGGTTAGTGAGTGGGCCATTTACTGAGGTACCCAAAAATGACTAAACCCTCAAACCCCCTGAAAATATTTGGGATTTTTCAGGTCAGCCAGAGAACCACAGTTGAAGTGCATTTAATGCCTTCCAAGTTTACTCTCAGGCTCCTGGAGCTCAGTTCTCCAGCAGCCCAGTTTAAACTGGACTGCAGGAGAAAGTGAGCCCAGGTTCTTCTGGCTCCTTGCCCTCGCTTCTCCTGCAGCCTGGTTTAAACTGGACTGCAGAAGAAAACTTGTCACTTGGAGAAGTGCCCAAAGGGATCAGTCTCTTTAAACACTCTCCTCAAGTGGTGAGTTTGCTGCCTGGAGACGAGGTCCAAGGAGCCAAAAATTTGGCAATCCTGATTATTTTCTGAATCCCAGTGCCATTCCAATATTGGGATTTGGTAATATCAGGAAATACCAGGGGGGGTTAATATACCCAGGGTGGTTTGCACACCCCTAGTCCAGAACCTGGACAGTTCATTGAGCATGTGGAAAAGGAGATATCCGAGAGCTGGCTGAGGTTGTTTTTATCCTATTCTGGCAGAAGTAGAATTCCCAGGTTGTGCCTCTCTCCTTAAACAGTTTAACTCCTAGTTAGCAGCAGTCTAGTACTCAGATCTCTTGTTCTAGGAGCTCTTGCCAGATAATTTTCCTCCACGGGCTTTCTGAGCTTGAGAACTAAGAGGATCTGGATGGCTCTTAGGGATTTACCACTGAGTCCATTAGGGGCATCTTCAGGATCCAAAATCTGAAATCTCTAGCTTGGGGAGTAACTAGCTGAGGGATTTCTCCACTGTATGGTTCAAGCTCATCCTGGTTGGATACAACCCTCAGTTCTCATGTCATTCAAGCTATTTATTTATTTAGAACATTTTTTATGCTGCCTCTCTCCTGAAGTGGCTTACCAAAACAATAGAATATAACAAATTAAACAATATTAATTAAAATTCAGCATTAAAAAAACCCCTCAGCCCAACATAAGAACATAGATCATAAAAAAACAGACCACAGGCATCTTAAAATAAGAGTTTCCAGGTTAAAATAGTGTTTAAATTATTCCTTTACTCAAAAACCCGAGTGAACAGAAATATTTTGGCCGAACACCTAAAAGAAAGCAATGTAGGTTTCTGGTGAGCCTCTAAAAGAAGGGCTTTCCAAAGCCAAGATGCCACTACAGAAAATGCCCTGATTCTAGTCACCACCCACCTTACCTCTGAAGGTGGGGGCATGGAGATCAGGGTATGTGAGGCAGAACTGGTGAACTGAACAATATGGAAGGAGGCGGTTCTTCCAGTCCCCTGACTCCACGCTCTTTGGGTCTGTAAAGGTAAGAACCAGCACTTTGAACTGCAACTGGAAACAAATGGGCGGCAAGTGCAGAACTTCCAGCACTGGGGTGAAATGATCCCTGTATCCTGCCCCAAAATAGCCCAGCTGCTGCATTCTGGAGAAGCTGAAGTTTCTGAACCATTTTCAAAGGTAGCCCCATATAATGTGCATGAAGTGTATTACAGTGTTGTAACCTGGATGTAATCAGAGCATGGCGTCATGATAAGGCGTCACTACAACCCATGTTCTTTCTCTGCTGCTCCTTGGTGCAACTTAAACTTTCAGCCAGATCTGCCTCCAAACACATAGTTCAGTTAGTGCTCTGTCATGCACATGAACATGCTCCCTTCCATATGTTAGACTGGCATGAAGAATAAGTCAAAATCAGGTAATAAGTCAAGGATAAGCAACTTAACTCAGTGGCCTTGTGCAGCAGACTTTGGAGGTTGGCTGCCCCAGCCCCTGTCTATCCCTCAATACTGCTGCCCCCTCCTCTGCCCCCTCATCTGTACTGCTCCCCCTCTAGCACAGAAGTCACAGTTCTTAGCACACTTACACCCCCTGAGCATCTTTAAATGCAGTGTAGCAAGTGAAGTGTAGCATGTCCTGCATGCCCAGATGGACTTCCCAGACTCTGGTGAAAAGAAATTTGTGAGAGTTGGGGAAACCTTACTGGGCATGCATAGTTGGCTATTCTTGGGGAGATCACTTCTTGGCCTGTTGGCTAAGATCAAGTGTAGTGTTCTTGGGAAACAAAAAGGAAGGAGTGTTAGCTTCTCCAGGAAGAGGCTACCCAGCTGAGGAGGGGAGAAGCAGTGGGTGGGGGAGATTGATGTAGGATATAGCAGCCTGAAGGGGTACTCCTCGCTGAGCCACTACTCTTAAGGACTCTGTTAGACTTTCAATGGCGTGTATTATCAAGTTTAGCTATAGAGCTTGGAAGTCAGGGGCATCCATTATACTCTGGCTCTGAGGTTATGGAACATGAAACACTCCTTTAAATTAAAATCATCGGACATCCTTAACTGATACAGATGAGGATATGGATACTCCATTTATAAAATCAGCTATGCAATTAACTGAGTCTTTAAAATGGGAAGGATGATCGCATATGTTGCTGGAAGGAAGAGCCGGGATTCAAATACCAGATCATTTCAAACAGCTCTGGGAATCATGGGAATAGTGTACATGCAAAATAACTAGTCATGTCAGGAGCAATATGGGTTGCTTTCTTTTGCCTCAAGCCACTGAGAGCTTTGTTTGCAGCTCATTCTTTGACAGTATGTGGACTAATAATCACTACATAATACAGATTATGATGCAAGCTCTATTCCACTCAGATTTAACACAATTGTTCTTTATAGGGACATCTCATCCATTATGTTTTAGAAGGAATATAAACAATAGAAGAAGAAGAAAGGGGGGAAAGAAAATAAAGTAGAGAAACATAGTTTTACAGTTTAACCAATTCCAAAAATATCTCGGCAACAAAGCAAAATACAATCACTTATTACAGAAATCTAACCTATTCCTCTTAATCACAACCATTTCACCCAACATCTTTCCTCTGCATTACATAAACTTATTTACATATCCTTACTCATCAAATCCACAGACCATCAACTCATTTTTCCCCCTTTGCACACAAAAAGTCAATAAGGGGCTTCCAGCTGGCAATAAAAGTAAATAATGTTTTTTCTTTAATTAAAGAAGTAAGTTTAGCCCTTTCTGCTAATTCCAGCATCTTCAAACACAATTATTCTACTGTAGGTATTTTTATAGATCTCCAGTTCTGTGCATAGATTAACTTTGCGGCTGTAATCATATGTAAAAACAAGTTCCATGACTAATTTCAAGTTTTCTGTTCATCAATCTCAACAGAAAAGCTTCTAGTTCCATTTGTATATTCAGTTTTAAGATCTTCTGTATTTGTAAATGTATTTGTATCTAGAATTTTTTGGCTTTATCACAAGTCCACCACATATGGTAAAATGTTCCTTCATGCTATTCACATTCCCAACATTTATTCAAAATATTTTAATACATTATGGCCAAATTATCTGGTGCCATTTACATAGTTTGAGATTCTTGTATTGTATGTAGTTGGATTTTACATTGTTTGGGTTTAGCAATAAATTGCAATAGCATTTCAATAGAGAGATTCTTGGGGTTTACATTTTTTTGTATTTTTTTTTCCTCCATAGGAAACAATGAAGGATAACCAAGGGTACTTCCTTCAGGGGCCCATAGACCGCTTGGTCCAATCGACTTGGAATTTGGGGGTTATTTAAAGAACAGGCACCAGCAGCTCCCTGGCATGCTGGTACTTTTAAAAACATCCCTCAGCCCTCCAGGAAATATTTCCATAGGGAAAAATGGAGCCCCAAAATTATAGGAAACTGGGGGGGGGGAGTATCCAAATACCATGCCAGTATTTGGAAGCCAGGAAACTGGGGAGATCTTTTTTTTTTTTTTTTGCTCCAATATATCTGGATTTGGAAAATACTGTGTTTTGGGTTCCCCCCTCTTTTTTGCTGCATATACTTACTGCCTCATATTGTGGATCTGACTTGTAATATAACTACCACAATAGTCTACCATTGGAGTAGATGTCCACATGACTTGGTAGGGGGCACATATTCCAGAAACAGGATCTGTGCTGCTGTTCCAACTGACAGGCCAGAAGAGTTCCTGGGCTACAATGTCTTTTCTCAGCCCCGTTATTTTTATGGTGTTGTGAAAATAGCTGACATAAACAGAGACACCTCTGTACTTAACTAGAAATTATTTGTTTGCAAGAACACATCTGGAAAACTGAGAGCAATCAATATATATTTTAAAAGGTATGCATATCTTATTGTAACACATATTTTAGGTCTACCTCCTGCCTGATTCCTGGAATTAACTATTGCAACAGTAACAGTCTGAAGGAAGTTATTATATATTGCTATATCACACTGCCACAAAACTGATGTAAAAGCCAGTGAAAGTCCTGTTCCATGGGACTTGGAACTTGTGCTTTCCAATTTGCTGGTGCTCTTGATCTGTCTAAGGCTCAACACCACAACAGGGAGACTGCATATCATTGGCAGGGGCGAAGCCTGAGGCTAAGTTTCTATTACCTTCCTAGCTTTGCCTGTCTAACATCTGCACAACCCTACATAACCGAGTAGCTTGAAGAAACAAACCTCATAAAGAAAGCTCAGCAAAGTTCCTGACTTGTACAGTGCTTTCTGTGTTGTAGTACAGAGGGAGCATTCAGACGAGCCATTTAGTCCACTTTTGGCACGCTTCAGTAATGGATTTTATATCCACGTTCACACACCCAGCATCTGCGCACTATCCCCAGCTGTCGCTTTCTGGCTCAAACCCCCTTTAAAATGAAGTATTTTGATACCAGGTCCCCAAGTGGTGTTTTCCTGATACTCTGGTTCTAGCTGCACTTTTCTGATGTCTGATCGCTCCTGTGGTGTTGAGACACTTCCACTCAAAAGCCCAAGGCTTCCGCTCTTTGCACACCATTTTATTTTAGTGTTGGCAGTATGCGCACAAGCAGAGCTCCACTCCCGTGTTATTAAAAACAATGTTTAAACGGTGCCTAGTTTTGTTGGTTAGACGAGTTCGGGATCTCACGGAGGCCAGCTTCAGGGTAAAAGTTTAAAAGGAAGTGTTCCTTTAAAGTTTAAAGGGAAGTGTTACAGCAATTGGGTTGAAGTGGAAATTGCTGCACAAAAAAAATAATTCTACCGATGTCCACCTGTGCGCATGCCCAAACTGAGAGGAAAAAAAAAAAACACTGACATACACTTCCACATGTGGACAGCGGGGAGCAATGTGGCTGTGCAGCGATCCAAAACAAGGAGGTGAGTGTGATCATGATTCTGCAGGGTTTAAAAAAAAAAAAAAAAACGCATTGGAACCAGAGCAATTTAAACCGCTCCCAGCACGCCGTCTGACCACACCCATAGAATGACTAATCTGGGTGATCTTGTTTTGCATGCACATGTGACAAGGGTTCTGGCTGGATAAAGTCTCTATCAAGCAGGTATCTGCTGATTCAGTCCCTAATCTTGTTGTTTCTCCCCTGTTCCTTGCCACTTTTGGAGATGGAAGCTTATATATGGTATGGAGAAATGAAACTTGTGAGAAGAACACAGATGCAGACATCATGGTGGCATCAAAAATAACATTTGGACATGTTTCATTTCAGATGTTGGAGAAGGTATCACTTGGGTTAGTTACTCTTCTGAAATCAATGCACAAAGCACATATTTAGATAAAATTTTGATTTCCCAAATTCTGGAGGAATAGCTGGAGGAATGGTGTCTTCTGCCTTTGTGCTGCTTTCCACTGTGAATACCCAGTGAAGAATGGGAGAAAGGAATATGGCAGCTGTAGGCTGAAATTATCTGGCTTCCACAATGGTGTATTGCCACTGGTGAGCTGCAAGCAGGTAGGCTTTTCAGTTGCAGGCCAGAGAACTCTTATTGTCCCTTCCTTCCTGCAGGACTCTTGTTCTGCCCCATAGCAGGAGAGGGCAGAATGTGGGCAACAGAACCAGGGCAGGATCAGGGTGGATGAAGCTGCAGTTCCATCCATCTTGGTTGCTATGAGATGCTTAAATAGCTTTCTCCTGTTTGTTAACTTGGCAAGCCTATGAAGAATGCCAGACATTTTGTTCAGCGCCCTTTAATTTTCCTGAGCTCTGTTCGCAACATACTTTTTTTCCTGACAGAGATGTTGTGCCTTTAACAGCTGCATGATAGGTGCATGTTCAACAGAGCAACTTTCTCCCAAGGATATGCCTGCTAACAGTGAGCTGCGTCTGTCCATTGCCTGCCTGTCATGCAGTTGTTAAAGATGCAAAGTTTGTGTTAGGAAAACAGGCAGTCCTGAGATCCTTCACTGCTCCCCTCAAACTCTCACAGAAATGAATATAACACCAAAGTTACCAATTGGTGGCATGAATATATTTCCCACAATATTTCCATGGAATGGTTGTTAACACAAAATGCTTTCGTATGCTAGGGCCTTACACTTCATGTGGGATGTGTTCAGTGTACCATTAACAGCCCACTGCCCTGGGAAATGTATGTAACTGCTGTTCAGATATAAGATATAGGATGGGGGAAACTTGTCTTGGCAGTAGTATATCTGAAAAGGATCTAGGGGTCTTAGTAGATCATACTCTGAACATGAGTCAGCAGTGTGATATGGTAGTTAAAAGGCAAATGCCATTTTGGGCTGTAGCAACAGAAGTATAGTGTCCAGATCACACAAAGTGATGGTATTGCTTTACTCTGTGCTAGTTAGACCTCACCTAGAGTATTGTGTTCAGTTTGGGGCACCACAATTTAAGAAGGATATAGACAAGCTGGAATGTGTCCGGAGGAGGACAATGAAGATGGTCTGGATAGCCAAGGGGTCTGGATACCCAAGTCCTATGAGAAAAGGTTGAAGGAGCTGGATATGTTTAGCCTGGAGAGGAGACAAGTGAAAGGTGATATGAAAACCATCTTCAAGTACTTGAAGGGCTGTTGTATAGAGGATTGTGCAGAGTTGTTTGCTGTTGCCCCAGAAAGTCAGACCAGAACCAACAGATTGAAATTAATCAAAAGAGTTTTCGGCTAAACATTAGGAAGAACTTCCTGACAGTTAGGGTGGTTCCTCAGTGGAACAGGCTTCCTCAGGAGATGGTGGGCTCTCCATCTTTGGAGGTTTTCAAGGAGAGGCTAGATGGCCATCTGTCAGCACTGGAAACAAATCAGCCAGTATCATAATGCCTCTGTATAAATCAATGGTGCAACCTCATTTGGAGTACTGTGTACAGTTCTGGTCGCCACACCTCAAAAAGGATATTATAGCATTGGAGAAAGTGCAGAAAAGGGCAACTAGAATGATAAAAGGGTTGGAACATTTTTCCCTATGAAGAAAGGTTAAAATGCTTGGGGCTCTTTAGCTTGGAGAAACGATGGTTGAGGGGTGACATGATTGAGGTTTATAAGATTATGCATGGGATAGAGCAGGTAGAGAAAGAAGTACTTTTATCCCTTTCTCATAATACAAGAACTCGTGGGCATTCAATGATATTGCTGAGCAGTTGGGTTAGAACAGATAAAAGGAAGTACTTCTTCACCCAAAGAGTGATTAACACATGGAATTCACTGCCACAGGAGGTGGTGGCAGCTCTAAGCATGGATAGCTTCAAGAGGGAATTAGATAAGCATATGGAGCAGAAGTCCATCAGTGGCTACTAGCCACAAGGCATAGATAGGAACTCTCAGGCTGGGGCAAGTGATGCTCTGTGTTCTTGGTGCTTGGGGGGGGGCAACAGTGGGAGGGCTTCTAGTGTCCTGGCCCTACTGCTGGACCTCCTGATGGCACCTGGTATTTTTGGCCACTGTGTGACAAGAGTGTTGGACTAGATGGGCCATTGGCCTGATCCAACATTGGCTTCTCTTATGTTCTTATGTCCAATGCTGATTCTGTGAACTTAGGTAGATCATGAGAGTGTGGGCAGGAATGGTTGCCTCAGTGCTTAGTTCTTGTGGCCCTTTCTTACTTGCCCAGGGAAATGCTGATTGCCACTTTGGGGTCAGGAAGCAATTCTTCTTCAGCCCAGTTTGGCTGGAGATCCTGGAGGTTTTTTTGTCATCTTCTGGGCATGAAACAGCAATCACTGGGGGTATGGGGGGAGGTATTTGTGAATTTCCTGCATTATGCAGGGGGTTGGACTAGATGATTCTGGAGATCCCTTCCAACTCTGATTATATGATTCTATGGAAATGTGATTGCCTTCAGCAATGTGGCTACCAAATTACAGATCTTGTTATGTTAGAAGCCAAAGAGCAGAGATAATCTGAAAACTGGACCTTTGACTACTTCATCCTTGCATCAGGGTCAACACTGAAAACCCGAGCTTTTACTGTTGCATAGAAGGGAAGAGTCATAGAATCACAGAGTTGGAAGGGGTCATATAGGCCACCTAGTCCAACTCCCTGCCCAATGCAGGATTAGCCTAGAGCATCCCTGACAAGCGTTTGACCAGCCGGTCCTTTAAGATTGCCAGTGAGGTGGAGCTCAAGTCACCACCTCCCCCAGCAGATAATTCTGCTGCTGAATTACTTTCACTGTAAAAAAATATATTCTAATATCCAGCCGGTAAACCCATTATTGCAAGAACTTTGGCATTTGTTTATTTTATCACTGGAATAACCTCAGTTGTCCTTTAATGGTCTGGAGAAACTATATGGATGCCTAAAGCTCTGTTGATTGTAAATATTGATGTGAAAACACTCCCATGCTTGACCAAAACTGTTCTAAGAGAGCCAGTTTGGTGTAGTGGTTAGGAGCAGCTGACTCTAATCTGGGAGAGCTGGGTTTGATCCCCCATTCCTCCACATGCAGCTGCTGGTGTGACCTTGGGTCAATCATAAGTTATTTCAGAGCTATTCTCTCAAGGGCAGTTCTTTAGAGAGCTCTCTCAGCCCCACTTACCTCACAGGGTGTCTGTTGTGGGGAGGGGAAGGAAAAGGATAGTGAAGGGTGTGGTACCAATCCAATCTCTTCTTCTTCTAAAATATTGAGTGGGCATTTGCAAGCAGTTGCTAGAATGTTTGCAAACTATGTACATTTTACATGAAGCTGCCTCTCTCCCCCTGTCCTGGGTCACCCTGTTAAGGCAAGGCTTGGGGAGAAGGGTGAAGAAACCAGCTGCAGGGAATAGCTGTTGAAGCTCTGAACGGAATCTACTTTTTCCTATAAATTATTCTTCCCAGTCTTCCACATCATGACATTATGATGGAGGTGACAGGAATCATAGGGTTTTTTTTGTGACTTCCAGAACTGTACCGGACAGCTTACATATATTCCAGAAAACTAGAAAGTCCTGAGCATTCATTGGCAGTTGCTATTGTCCACCTGCCCATGCAACAATGAATGTCATCAATTGCACAGATGCAAATACACTCAAATTACTGTTCGTTTTAGACTGTGAACCATTATCCATTTAAGCACAGAGATACTCAGCTTGAGAGAGCAAGAAGAATAAGATTGATTAGTAAACATGGGAAATCACAGCATCATTAATTATAAGTGATTTAGAAAACATATGTTTCTAGAATGAAAAAATTAAAATGCTAATCTTCTAAAATTTTTCATCATTTATTGGGGGCTTGTTTGCTACTGATAAATGGCACATGCTTTTAATAAAGGACTGAATGAGCAAAAAAATACATTCCCAGGTTTATTGGAAACTGAATCTACTGTTGACAATTATTAACATGGATATAAAAAGCAATGGAAAACATTTGGTGATCCAAAATGGAAAAAGAAAAGGAAAAGACTTGTTTTTCAATCTTTAATTAGGAATTCCGATAGATGTCCCATTTTATCTCTCTATTCCCCCACCCCCTGAATTTCTTTCTATACTCTTCCATGAGTATTCAAGCCTGAAAATAATCTTGGCGTGTACTCCAGCAGGTTTTGATGTGGTTAGTACTCTACCCTTCACTACCTGAAGGAGTCTCAGAGCAGCTTACAATCTCCTTCCTTTCCTCTCCTCACAACAGACACCCTGGGAGGTAGGTGGGGTCGAGAGAGCTCTGAGAGAACGGCTCTTGAGAGAAAAAGCTCTGAAAGAATTCGTAACTGACCCAAGGTCACCAGCGGCTGCATGTGGAGGAGTGAGGAATCAAACCTGGTTCTCCCAGATTAGAGTCCGCATTCCTAACCACTACACCGAACAGAGTGGAGAGAAGGCATAAAGCAATCAGAATCAAGAGTCCAGATGTAACACTGTTGATGTCTTGTAGGGAATAGGGAATGGGTAGTGAGTCTGTGCAGGTCTGTCATGTGAATTAACTCTTTCTTTGCCATGTCAGTGTTAACCATGCTTTAGTACACTAAGTGCTAACTAGGCGGTAGGCTTGCTCCCCTGGCCTTGAAAGCAGAATTGGGCTTGCTAAACAGCAGTTTTGAATGATTGGCAACAGCTTGTTTTTCAGTGTCTGAGAGTCATCGTGCTTTGGATCCCCCCCCCCCGTCCTCCTGACATTAGACCAATCTCCCTCTTCTACTTACCTGGCTTCTGGCAAGTGCTGGCCACTCCATATCAACCACAGTGATGTGCCCTGGAGATCTTGTGATCTACAGATCAACATTTACTGGTAGTTCCTGGCCCAAGAGATGTCTGCTTAGCCTCAGCCAGGGCCTTTTCTGCCCTGGCCCTGGCCTGGTGAAACATGCTCCCATCTGAGATCAGGGCCCTGCGGGACTTATTACAGTTCCATGGGGCCTGTAAAGCAGAGCTGTTCTGCCAGGCCTTTGGCTGAGGCAGCAGATATTCAACCACCTCGGCCCCTCCTGTCCACAGTAATTTATTATTTAACTAACCTCTTGCAGGAGGTGCTAAGGACTGCCCTGGAGTAGTTATTTTTGTCTCAGTTCTGATCGTTTTAAATTTGGTTTTAATTATATGTTTATTCCTGTTTTATTGTATATTTTATACGTTGTGAGACTCCCTGAGCCCACTTGTGGGATAGGGTAGGATATAAGCTTAAGTAAATTAATAAATTAAGAGATCAAAAGTGCACCGCACCCTCACTGAACAAGTTTGCAGTGAGTTGAGCGCCATGTGGAGATTAATGGATAGTTATTCAGTGGGAAGATAGTGTAGTGAATAGAGATTGGACTGAGGTTGGCAGACCACTGCCTGACCACAAAACTTACAGATAGTATTAAGCAAACTATGGGGTTTCTTTTCTTTTTGTCTAACCTATCAAACATGGTACTGCAAAGATCCAATCACGGCATGGCATATGCCATGCCAAACTCCAAATACAGTCAGTACATTGAATATTCTGTTTAAATGTATTTCAGTACCTAATTTTCACTATGTGTGTGTGCACATGTGTTGTGTTTCTCTTGTTCTTGACTCAGAATGCATCTTTTAAAACATTTTTTTTTTTAATTTCCATACTGGGTTGTTGCAGTCTAATTCAGCTGGGCGAAAAACAATCTAAAGTGAATAAACTCATTGAACCAATTAACAAGTGTTAATCATCAATTTTAGTAGGCTGAGTCCCAACAGATTTCTGCCAAGTTTTCTAGGCCAGCAATTTTTTTTTTGTCTGTGTGTGATGGGGGAAGGGATGGCTGCTTGGGAAGGTGAATCTCAAATGTGCATGCCAAATAGAATAATGACAGAGCAAACCATCCTCGTCTGTGGAATGTCTGAGCTTTTTTAAAAAAACGCAGAGAGTTGTTTGCAGCAGTTTCAAATATAAAAGCAGGAAAAAGGCAGCTCTGAGTGATAAAGCATCTGAGTCAATACCTTCAGGATCCCCAAAGGTTAAAATTCGAGCTAGCTTCCTCCCCCTCTTTGCTATCTACTATATTAATGGCCACCCAAAGCCATCCAAAAAGAAATGCATTATATTATAGCACTATGGGATGATAGGCTTGGGGGGGGTGTTTCTGAGGAGGAAAGTATCTCTGGGTGCAGCCAGGCACTGATATTACCTCACTCCATGACTCAGAGTGCATGCTCTCCTGAAGTAATGGGCTGCAGGATTCTCCATTTGGCACAAGTACCTCTGAAGTCAATGCTGGTGCCAGAAAACCTCTGCACCAATGTCACATTACCCCTTGTATTACCAGCAGTATTCTGTACATTTTAGGAAACCCAATCCTATCTGGAGCTTTTCTTCTGAGGCGGGAGCTGGGATGACCGTGGAATAAAATCAAAATGGACCCTCTTTAAATCTTGCCCCTATGAGGAAGCAGATTTGTAGTGGATAAATAACTGCAGACCCCAGTGACTTTTATGGATTTTTTTTAAAAAAAATCTAATAGCTAGTTCTGTTTTCAAGAAGTGCAAAGTTCCATGCAGAACATGGCACTGGCTGTTATACAAGTTCCTCCTCCCAGGAAGCACGGTGCTAATAGATTGTGCAAAATAAACAGAACCAAGATTGTGTGACTGTAATACTGTGGGTTAGTCTTCCTGCTGTGACCTGGATAGCCCAAGTGAGCCCAATCTCATCAGATCTCGGAAGCTAAGCAGGATCGGCCCTTGTTAGCGTTTGGACGGGAGGCCACCAGGGAAGTCCAGGGTCACTGTGCAGAGGCGGGCTATAGCAAATCACCTCCAAATGCCTCTTACCTTGAAAATCCTATGGGATCACCATAAGTTGGCTGCAACTTGATGGTACTTTTCGCTACTCCAGACTTCCTACCTGATGTACATTTCATATTTCAATTGTTATCTGGGATTATTTATTTACAGGCATGTTTCTGATGAAATCAACTTTTACTACTAAGTCCCACTGTAGTGACTCGTATTTTTATAAAAGGGGAAGGGGGGAATTATGATCTAAGGAAGCTTTTTCCATAAAGAAAAATCTAATACCAGCTTGTTCAAATGGCTACATGAATTTCATTTCCCTTCAGTGGGTGACTTGTGAGTCACATTTATTTAGTACTCATTGAAAGTCCTTCTCTGCAGGGCTCCAGAATAAAAAGTAATCCTGCTTTGTAACCGAATTTATGGAAACAAAAACACTAATCTTTCTCTTCCTTGATTTTATTTTAAGATCCTGACTTCAAGGACCTTGGTGTTTTGAAACCATTGCCAGGTCGGTATGTTCAATGTTTCATAACACTTGGAAGTCTCAAGTTTTGCTTGCAACAATAATAATAGAAATATTTGCTTGTTCCTTGGGTTTGAATGTTTTTTTGTTATTATACTTCATTTTTTTCAGTTTGTGAGTTTGAGATGGGAGGATCTGAAGGAATTGTGGAATCTCTGCAGATTGGGAAGGAAGGGAAAGCTTCTGAAACTGAGGCAGTAGACTGTAAATGGTACATCCGAGCACCACCACGATCCAAGGTCAGTCCTGTTCCATACTCTGATTTGGGGCTTAATTTAAGAAAGTGACTTGACTAATACAGCAACTTTGTACAGACAGGCTTTGCTTAATAAGGTTTGCAATGCTAAACCTGTAAACTATTATTTGCCTTTCAGGGGGTGGAGGTGGAAGCAATTTGTCACTGTACAAAGTAACCTTCACTTTGCTATAAATAATGATTTGTGCTGCAAAATAGGTAGGTCATTTTGTGTTATAGGAAGTTTCTAGGTTTGGTACCTCCCTAGTCATCAATTTATAGCCCCAAAGTACACAGTCTTTTCACATTATATGCACGGTATTCAAATATCATTCATTTGGGTCTGTACTGGTTTTTTTTAGGGGGGGGGTGTTTTTTTGCATTTTGCTGGTAGTCGAACAACAATATTTTATTACTGGGGGGAATTATTTACCAGTAGCATTTACATAGCATGCAAAACACTTTGTGTACCATATCTTGTAGTCCTTACAAAAACTTTATAAGGTAGGTTAGTATGGTTATCCCCTATATATTGAAGATGGGAGGTGGTAATAGCTGAGGTAAACTAAGCTGAGCAAGTGGTTACAGTGGAGGTAAGATTCAAGGCAAGTTCATAAGTCAGTCAACTGCCAGTGTAAGGGCTATGTGTAATAGAAAGCCTGTTTGGTGTAGTGGTTAGGAGCACGGACTGTAATCTGGGAGGATTGGGTTTGATTCCCCACTCTTCCACATACAGCTGCTGGTGTGACCTTGGGTCAGGCACAAGTTCTTTCAGAGCTGTTCTCTCAAGGGCAGTTCTTGAGAGAGTTTTCTCAGCCCCACCTACCTCACAGGGTGTCTGTTGTGGGGAAGGGAAGGGAAAGGAGATTGTAAACTGCTCTGAGACTCCTTCAGGTAGTGAAGGGCAGGGTATAAATCCAATCGCCTCCTCCTCCTCCTCTTCTTCTGATGAAGGGTGTACTCATAGGGGTGTATTGAATAGTAATAAGCAACACCTAGCCTGCACCCACATTGTTTAGTGAACTTTATATTTTATTTTATATTTAATCATTTTGAGTACCACTCAAGTAAGGAAAATGTAAGGAAGGAAGGAAAAAATGTGAGGAACACAAGTACCCTCTTTTCTTACATAAATAAAGTTATACTTCTGCTCCCTAGCACTGAAGGACATATATCTATTATCTGTTGATATCTAAATCTGATTAGCCCAGAAGCAAGTCTAATGCTGCTCCCCCCAACTCCCATTCATTATGTGGACTTTAGTACCACAAATAGTTTTTTTTCTAAAAATCACAATTTTCCCAGTTTCATCCAATAAACATTTCTAGTTTGCTATACAGCTCTGGGATTTTGCATTTGGCAATGGCAATTAGTTGGATCCAACCCTTGCTTTCTGGCTGTGGCAAAGCACTTCTTCTGGCTATCAGTGGGTGGGGAGATCTGAATGGGGAGTTTCCATAGGGTGATGGAATATTTGCTGCCTTTAGAGAACTGTCACACACAGTACAGATACCCAGTGGCATTCCTGGGCAGGGTTTGGAGGGTCTCAGATGTTCCAACAGGTAAAACAGCTCTGTGCCTCTGGAGACGAGGCTTACGTTTCGTGTGTGAGATGGGAAATAGTGAGGGGGCAGGTGTAAGTTGCAGTGTTTCCTTGAAAAGGACTTGGGAGAAGAACCAGTCAAGACTACCCTGGTTACTCAGTCCAGTCAGCTCAGGAGAGGTGCTGGTGAGAAGAGGAAGCAGCAGCTTGTAAATGCCCTCCCCTCTCCATCTGAGGTTAGGTGGTAGCAACTCAAGGCAGATGTGGTTAGAAAGGAGGTCAATTCACGCCCTGATTAGCCCCCCCTCCCCATTGCACATCTCCACGTTGCACCAGAACTGTTTCGGGTGTGTGTGTGGGGGGTTCACTGAATCACAGGAAAAACTCCTTTATGAGTTTCCCATTAGCTATAATTGGCATTCCATCCAATGGCTTTACATCATAGCCTCAGCAGGCCATATAGCAAAAGTCTAATGCTTTCTTTAATCAGGCAAAGCTGCAGGTGTTTGGGGATCTTTCACCAGATACATGAGCTAAACATTAAGCTTTAAGGCTGAGCTTTATCATGTCAGTTCTATTGTACAACAAAAGAAAATATCAGTTATGATATTCAGTTTAATTTTCTTTTTTCATACAGATCAAACAGTAATATATTTGTACTGTGGAGAAAGATTAAAATGCATTAATCTAAAATTCATATGTTAACTTTGTGGTGTGGCTGCTGTGGTATGCTCTTATAATAAATGAGTAACACATACATGTTGAGTAGGACTTGGTTACTATTCATACTTATATTCCTCTCCTGTTAGAGTCACTATCATTGCTATGGGAAGTACCCATGTGATCCTGTTTAAGCACATTATATGGAACATACAGTACACAGGTGACATAGTATTCAGTTATGGGTAGTGCTTTTGCTGCAGTAGCTACATTGCAAAGGTAACATATGGGATTATGATTAGAACTCAAAAACAACATAACATAGATACCTCAAATGGTAGCCTAGTTGTATTGTGTGTATGTAAATTGCCATCAAGTCACAGCTGATTTACGGTGACTCCACTGAGGGGCTTTCAAGCAAGTGAGAAGCACAGGTGGCTCACCATTTCCTCCCTTGGCCATCTAACCAGGGCTGACCCTGCTGAGCTTGTGAGATCTGATGAGACCATCCTGTACCATGCCACCTTCTGTCCAAATTGTATTGGCATGATAAATACTGGCATTAGGACACTTTTGTATTACTTGCATTTTGTATAGTATCAAAACAGTCTAAGATACAGAAGATGGGTATATAAATAGTCTGATATTATGTTATGTGGTATTTGTACATTTTTTAGGTTCTTGATTGGAATGTCTCAGTTGTATAGATATTATTTTAATTTTGCTCAAGACATTGATGTTTTAAAGTACACAAAGTGCATAATTGATTTTAAAAAGGTGTGAAGGTGTCCAGGAAGGACATTTGACTTCCCACAGGCCTTCTTCATCTGGAAATGATAAAAACACAGCCAAACCAAGCACAGTTCATTATCAGAGCTCTGTCTTTGGAACATGGTTGAAAAGAGCTCTGCACGTCTTGCCCTTTCTCCTGATGTCCATGTAAAAGTGTCTCTGCTTATTTCATGAGAACTGTCCTATGAAAAAATGCCAGTGACTTGCATTGTCAACACTTGCGTCCATGTCCGAAATTTAGTTCCTTAGGCTGGAATCCTAAGAACACTTTCCAGGAAGTATGCCGTGTAGAATAAAATGGGGCTTTATCTCTGAGTAGACCTGGTTAGGATTCCTCCCTTGGTTACTTATTTAGTCAATGATGTCTTTCCCCCAATGGCCTTCTATGATAGTATTGGGGAAAATGTCTGCCAGTGTTCTTAAACCAGTCTTTTGTCCCTCTTGTGCTTCTTCATTACCAGAGCATTTTTTCTTCTTTCATATATCAGGTAGTTTTGCTTATCCCACTAACCATTCACTAATTTCTTCTACTGATTTCTTTTGCTAGGTAAGACAGGAGGCTTCTTTTCTTCCTAATTTTGCCCAGTTCCAGTCACTTCATGATACTCTTGAGATGTCTCATGGACCATGTGTTTTGGCCCTTCTGTGTGTTTTTGAAGCCTGATTTTGCCATCCAAGTGGAGTCAGGAGGGTGCAATTTGCAACCCAGAAACAGAAGACAGGAGGAGGAGGAGGAGGAGGAGGAGGAAGAGGAGGTTAACTCCTTCCTTGACTGTTTCTGTTCACCTCCAACTGTTGTCTTAATGAAATCTCCATGCAAATTCATCTCCTGGTCTGTGGGAAATCCACTGGTGTCTGGAAGAGTTGGAAATGTAAGATAGAAGAAACTTTAACCCCGCTGCCATGTTTGGGGAAAACTTTTACAAATAATATCTTGGGCCATATTCATGCCCCAAATCAAATTTCAGTGCATCGAGGATAGGAAAATGCCCCGCACCCACAAAAACAAAACAACCCCCCAAAACAAACAGCAACAAAAATCACACGGTAGTAGAAAATATTATTTCACAATACCCAGCACCCTAAGCCTGAAAACACTTTCCAAAGAAGCAGAAAACATTCAACAATAATTTCAAACATTGCTTCTGTCTAGGGTTCCCCTCCCCATTTTAACTGAAGTGCAGTCATGAGAAGCTAGAAAAGATTCTTAAGTGTAAAGACAAGTGGCAACCAGGATCAAGATAATTCATACCATAGTATTTGTAGGGGTGTGAAAGTTGGACAATGAAGAAACCTGACAGGAAGAAAGTTGATTCATTTGAAAGGTAGTGTTGGAAGAGAGTTTAGAGATTCTGTGGACAGCCAAAAAGACAAAGAAGTGGGTTCTAGATCAAGTCAAGCTTGAACTCTTTCTAGAAGCTAAAATGACTAAACTGAAGCTATCATACTTTGGTAGTTGGTAGCAGGAAAAGAGGAAGACCCAACATGAAATGGATTGACTCAATCAAGGAAGCCATGGCCCTCAGTTTGCTGGACTTGAGCAAGGCTGGACTTGAGCAATAAGACATTTTGGAGGTCACTAATTCATAGAGTTGTCATGAGTTGGAAGTGACTTGATGGTGCTTAACATACATGCACACACCTGAAGAACATGCTCCACAGGTTATAAGGTGGGACCATGAGGTTATAAGGCAGGGCTGTATCACTCCAGAGCTCTTAAAAATGCTTCCCTGGATCAGTGTTGTTGGTGGGGTTTTTTTTTTTTTTTTTTGCATTCTAATATGTTTTGGGGGCAGGGTGGGAAAGCATCCCAATAACTAAGTCAAACAGATTACTGAGGTTGTTTATTCCCAGGTAATTTACTTTGGTTTACATTAAGAAAACGGTACATGGTGAGTGGCTGTGCTTTAGGGGCTTTGTTTACTAGCATTCAGGTGGCAGTGTTCCATAAGAAAAAAACAAAGTCTTAAGAAACTTCTCTGTACATTCTGCAGCGGGGGGGGGGAGGCCTGGAGTTAAAATTTGCCACCAATGACGTTAGTAGGGTTGTTAACAGAAAGTGGGGTCAAACTGACCTCAAGAAGGAGGGAAAATACTTTGTTTTCAGCCTCCTAAAATTCCATCATCCATGCATTTCTCTGTCTTAATGCGGTCAACTGCCCTGTGGTGTCCATGCTTTCCACTTTATGTTCTTTTTTAAAAAAATGGTTTCATCACATGCTTTTACTTGTAAATATCTCTGAAAAGAGGTGATATATTAATTTTCTAAATGGACCACACATTTTTTTTCATTTAATTTCCACATCTTTCTTTGTGGAATATTCCACCCCAAGATAATAAAGTGCATTTTTTTAAAAAAGGAAAGGATTGAAAACATTGCTGGAAATGATGTTTACATAACCCATTATGAAAAGAAGATGACAGGGACTGGAGATACACTTTGTAGTTGAAGCATGTAATTCTCTTTCCAAACATTATTATCCTCTTTCTTTTCTCCCTGTATGTTGCAACAAAATAGTTTTTTCTTTTTTAATACTATGTTTTTCTTAATTGTCAGCCACCTCAAGCAGGACTCTGAAGTGGTGGTATAATTTTTTTCTATATAAATAATATGCGTAGGAATGAATATCTATATTTGTTCTTGGTTAACCTTTTTTCTAAAAACAAAAACAAAGCCCACATTCTAAACTGAAGAATAAATAAACAACAAAAACCAGGAGAGAACATGGGGTACAACATGGGGAAATTAAGGATGAATGTAAATTATTAAAATGAACAAAATGCACCTGAGGATTTCTTGTTTGACTATATTCTAATAATTCATGAGAACACCTGATTTGATTATGGATGGATATGTAATCTCTTCACCCTATTCTGTCAACCCTCATTTTTCATTCATGTTCACCAGATTTGATTTTTCAGCTAATTGGCTCCAGCCTCTGTTGGTTTTCATGGTTAGGGACTGCTGCTGATCACAAGGCATTATGGGCCATTTCTTGCAGCCATTTTCCCCACCATGAAGAGCTTTTGTTTTCAACATAGATATCTACGTGCATCCTAGATCCATCTGTGTGTGTGTGTGTGTGTGTGTGTGTGTGTGTGTGTGTGTGTGTGTGTGTGTGAAAGAGAGAGAGAGAGAGAACTAAACTGTTTAGCAGGTCAGATCCAAACTAAGTTGGCAATTTTCACCAGTTCCCCCTAACTGCTGCAACTTCCCCACGCACAATCATCCTGTCCCCGAAGAGTAGAATTTGGTGGAGATCAGTGGGTTGCAGTAGTTAGGGGGAGGCAAGAAAGTGAATTCTGCTGCTGGAAAATCTAGATCCAACCTGAACATTAATTTTCTGAAAAGAGGTTTGTCTGGAATCTCAACATGTATTGAACTTCTCACTGGAACTGAGTTGGTTTGGCCATGAGAATCAAGTCTGAAAGAGTTACTACAAAGAGCTGCCAGCTCAAATAAACTGCAATCCACCCCCCCCAGTTGCCAGTTGTCCCTTGTGCAAGCAGCAGCAGCCCTGTCAGGGCAGCAGGATCACACACAAATCTTTTCTTCTGCTTATCTTCCACGGACTTCTCACCCTGTTCATGATCTATGACTTTGTGGAAACCTATCTTAGCTCCAGGGGAAGAAACAGGGATCAAAGTGTTACACTTCTGTCTAATGGCTGAGGAAATGGATTGAATGCCAACCCAGGAAACTTTACTAAGAATAGTGTAAGAGCTCCTTGAATGAATGCTACAGCTTGCTGAGTGCTGGGATAAAACTGCAGAATTCTCAAAGTAATCTCTCTTCAGTGGAGTTGTGAAATTACTAGAGGCGTGAAGACTGACTGACCTGAAAAAGACAAATCCCTAACATTGTGGAGAACATTTGTGTTTGTGGTACTATAATAGGATCCTGATTTATAGGTGTTTGGGTGACTAAGTAGCTGTTTACTAGCACTCCCAGTTCTAGAGGATAGTCTGTGAAGGAGTTTGTAATCTCCATTTTCAATTAATAATTTTTTATATCCATTTAATCTTGATTATTAAATTTGTCAGACAGCTACAAAGGTGGTGGCAGCTACAAGCCTGGACAATTTCAAGAGGGAATTAGATAAACATATGGAGCAGAAGTCCATCAGTGGCTATTAGCCACAGGGTATAGATGGGAATTCTCAGTCTGGGGCAGGTGATGCATTCTATTCTTGGTGCTGGAGGGGGCAGCAGTGGGAGGGCTTCTAGTGTCCTGGCCCCACTGCTGGACCTCCTGATGGCACGTGGTATTTTTTGGCTGCTGTGTGATAGAGTGTTGGACTAGATAGGCCATTGGCCTGATTCAACATTGGCTTCTCTTATGTTCTTATGTTCTTATCCCCTCCTCCCATATTGTTTGGCCAACTGAATTTCTTTAATGCTAGAGTGTAACAGAGAACTTTAAATGTTATGATTCATTATGTTATTTTAGAAGGTTTTCCAGGAAGGGCAACATGAAAATTCCCTAGATAAAGAAACAACTTTGTAAACCTGCTTTTTGCTTATGCTCACAGATCCTAGGACAAGACACAGGCAAATATCTATAAGATTTTAGAAAGCAAAAGAAATGTAATTGATGTTAAAGGTATTTATATTTATTGAAAACTTGCAGTGACATCCTAAGTAAGAACATAAGAACATAAGAGAAGCCAATGTTGGATCAGGCCAATGGCCCATCCAGTCCAACACTCTGTCACACAGTGGCCAAAAATACCAAGTGCTATCAGGAGGTCCAGCAGTGGGGTCAGGATGCTAGAAGGACTCCCACTGTTGCCCCCCCCAAGCACCAAGGATACAGTGCATCACTTGCCCCAGACTGAGAGTTCCTATCTATACCTTGTGGCTAATAGCCACTGATAGACCTCTGCTCATATGTTCATCTAATTCCCTCTTGAAGCTGTCCATGCTTGTAGCCACCACCACCACCTCCTGTGGCAGTGAAGTAGAGGTAGACACTTCTAAATCCATTGGTCTCAGAAGGGTGTAATTCTGCTTAGGATGGCATTGTTGATTCTCATTTAGTTTCTCCAGATTCACTGCTCCCAGAGTCCATTGGACTGATTGTGGAGCAGTTGTCTGTCAGCACAATGGGACTTCTGGAAACAAGGCAAGGAAGCAATAGGGTAAGGAGATGAGGCGATACATTATCAGTAGTCCAACAGACACCCTAGCAGAAAGTCTCCCCAGAAGGAATGAGTCCTCTATGTTCACCTGTCTTAATTCTTCTCTCTCTGTCTTTGTTTAGCTGAGTAATATCCCTGCTCAGACTTGTTCAGTGGGAACTTTGTAAAGCCTTCTCTAAGCACGACTGGCAAAGCAGAGAATTGCTTTAACTCCACAGGAGCCTGTTTTCAGAGCCACGGCTGAGCTTTCTACCAAATAAGTGCTGGCAAAAGTGAATCTGACCATGTGCAAAGTGCTTTCCCCTTTCCATGGAATTATCATAGTTTCCCCAAATGTAGAAATATTAGAGAAGACTCCCAGGCCATAGAAGCAAATTCTTTCCAGCAGAGTTGAACCTTACCACTTATTGGGATTAGAAATTAACTACTGACCTTCTACATTACTTGCTTTTCAAAAGATTTGCTTTACAAGAGATCTTTGTGGGCAGATTTATAACTCTCTCAGTGGATCTACATTCTCCAATCTCCATGTGTTTTCATCTTTGTATGAACAAGTGCGAGAATTCAATGAGCTTTGCTGGGATATTGGCTGAATCTTGCAATCATTTCCTGTCCTAGCTAATCAATCTTGTTGTCAGAGCAAACTGTCGCTGACTGATGAAGAAAGAGAATTCATCAGAAGTGATGCACTATAAAGAGATTATGATCTGGCTGTTCCAATGGAGTTATATGTTATTTGCTGTTGGCAGTAATTGTTTTCTCTTAATACATGCAGTCAGGCCTTTCTATTTTTCACATTAAAATAAAAAAGTACAATTCAGCCAGCAGTGCCTTTTTTCATTACTATTAAGACAAGAATGCAAGCCTTAAAGGTGACAATTATTTAAGGCATAATATGACCAGTGGATATAAATTATATATGCCACAGCTATAGTGAACTTTTTATTACTTTTGTTGCTAATGGCCCTGGCATTTGCAGTGACAACACAAAGCTCAAGTACAGCCAGCATTCAGCTGTCTAGTTGCCACTTACTGTAGTCAAAATAGTATGGAAGTGAAAGTTTGGAAGTGTTTCTCATTGAAATTTTCAAGCTGAAGTAGGAAAACATGAGATGTCATGGTTTATTACAAGATAGCCCTTGTAATGCAAAATAGCAGGGTGTCATCTTGCTCCTTTTAAAGTAGCTATACTAGACACCAAAATACCAAGAGAAGAAGCCAAGGAGCTGCATTTCTATAACAAGAAAGATTATGGCTCAATTGTAGGTCCTTGCCCTGAAAAACATTAGTCTTCAGATACCGATGCAAAATAAGAAGAAATATTTATTGGGATGTGTTTTGCTTCTTAGTGAATAAAAAAAAGCTTATTTCATTTTTTCCCCTGGAATCTGATAGGGTTGCCAGCTCTGGGTTAGGAAATACCTGGAGATTTTGGGGGTGGAGCCTGAGGAGGGTGGGGTTTGGGGACGAGAGGGACTTCAGTGGAATATAATGCCATAGAGACCACCTTTGAAAGCAGCCATTTTCTGTGTCTGAACTGATCTCTGTTCCTTGGAGATCAGCTGTAATCCCAGGAGGTCTCCAGCTACCACATGAAGGTTGACAACTCTATGGGATCACCATTTGGTTCCCCCCTCCCACTTCCCTGGGTACACATGAGACTTTCACACAGGCCCAGGTCGGAAATTGTATGGCGAAGGCAGAGCCAGAGTTGCCCAGTGCCTGTTGTCCTAAACACAGAGACTCATTGTGCAGGGCATGACGATTTGCTTATGACCATATTTGGAGTTCCTGGTTGCTTTAATTAGTAAACCTGCATTCTCTTCTCAAGAGAAGTTGCAGAGTATAAGAGTGTGGGGTAGGATTCCAAACTGTCTTGGGAAAGGTGGAGGTCTCGGAAGGCTCTTAAATTATTTTTGTTGTTGTTGTTGTTCAGTCGCATAGTCAAGTCCGACTCTTCATGACCCCATGGACCACATCACGCCAGGCCCTCCTGTCCTCCGTCATCCTAAATTATACCTGCCTGGAAATCGATTTCTCCAGTTTAAAAAAGATCCCAAATGCCAAGTAAATAGATGTGTGTGGTTACTGTGCAGTGAGAACAAAGTCCTGACAATCCGAGAATTGATTCTACTTCGCTCAGATTTATTTAGATCCTCCCCCAAACCTGGATAGTGTACTGCCTCAGTTGTTTGGCTTCTATAGTATAATCCTTCTTCTCTTGTGAAGGTTTCTGGAGTTTAAATCTGCTGGAACATTATATCTCTTTGGTTCTTATCCCAGATTCTTTTGGGGGGGATGGTGGTGGTGATGATAGCCACTTGACACAGTGGTTGTTCACTGGTTTTAAAGGCATTTTGCTCTTGCTCGGAGGCATACACTCTTTCACACAGGCAGGTTACAGCAGGGTGGTTTGTGATTAATGACTAAAGCCAGATTCCAGGCTGAGTAAAACTGGGCATTCATTTTTCTGCTCCTGTGCCCTCTTCCATGGCCCCACTTATTCCTGGGGCAAATTTCCCACTGTAGTCAGAAAAGGCAACCACAAAACAGGATAAATCTCACTCTTGTTCTTCCCAGTGTTCTCTCTTATCACCGTGGACATTAAAGAATACAAAATGTATGAGAAAGAAGCAAAGAACCCAGGGAGAATAAATCTGTTCAGTACACAGGGTCATATGTTGTGGAGTAGTGTTCCACATTTGTAGGAAAACTGAGGGAAAATCAAAACAATCTGACAGACCTATTAACTATCAGGGTTTTTTAAAAATCCCATCCCTTCCTACAAGAAGTTCAGGGAAACAGAAGATTTCCCCCCGCTTCTTCATTTTTTATCTCACAGCAGCCATATTACACAGAAAGATTGTAACTGGCCAAAGATGACATAATGAGCTTCATGGCTGTGCAGGAATTTGAAGATGGTCTCTGAAATTCTGAGTTGCCTTGCCATGTTAACCATCATATCACATTGGCCCTTCCCTTCTCCAAAGCATTTTGAATCCATATTACCAACTCTATTAAGGACTTTTTCTCCTATCTGGTAGAAAGAGTCAGACCTGTCCAGGTATAGAAAAATGCTGTACCTCTAGCATTTTTGTGTATAAATAACAGTTACATGAGGCCCTGATTTAGGGCTGTGGCATGAGACATGTCTGCTGCACAAGTTTATTGTTTTCATATAGTCCCACGGAGCTGCTGTTTATTCTGTGTGACTGTCTGAGATCTTTCTTTGTGGGCTTTAGTGTGAATAACCAAAGCTGAAGAACTGGGTTGCCCACAAAAGAACAGGGGGTCTCTACCTATGCCGGGAACTTCCTGAGTATACCAAAAATTGTACCTGTAAGTTAGGCTTGCCAGCCTCCCAATAGCTACTTAACATCACTTCCAGGGAAAACCATTCAATTTTTGGTAATTCCTAGAGAGGCATGATGTCACTTCTCAGTTATTGTAGAAGTGGTGTCAGAACATTGCCAGTGACCACCTCTATGACCCTCCCCAGGTCTCCTGCTGGTTGCCAGCCATTTAACTTAAGCAAACAAAATGTGGGGGAGGGAATGCTTTAGGAATGGCCTAGTGGTAACTATATAAGCTTCAAAAGCTGTGTTTTTCTACACCTGTTCGCTCTTCCATTGACCTAATTATGTTGAGAACAGCTAAAGGGTGTGTGGGTGCAGTCACACAGTCCATTTGATCAGGTTTTGCCGCTGTTCCCTCCTGCATTTAAATTTGCTGACACGTGGCGAAGCTGGCTAACTCGCACAATGTTCGCAGTTTTTCCTGTCCCTTGGAAAATGAAGTGTTTTCCTTGTACTCATGCTTTGAATGCACGATTTCGCCTATCTGGACAGCCATCTATCACAATGGTTGCAATTAGGGCCATCTGACCGTTTTTCCTCATGATGAGATTTTTTTTTTCCAGGCTTTTGCCTTTGAGCGCATGGGCAATTCACCATTTAAACATTCAGGCGCATGGGCCGGGAAGACGAGCAAAGTCCTCTGCAAGGTGCTCTGGGCGACAATGGCAGCTGCTGCTGATGCTGCTGCTGCAGGCTTCAGAAGGGAGGGAAGGTAAAAGAGGAGGTGGTGGCGGCGCAGGGAGTGCGAGGCAGTGGCAGCAGTTTTGTGCACCCTTGGGTATGGCAACAGTTGTGGTGGGGGGAGGTCTTCTGTGGAGCAGACCCTGCTGGGATCTTGGGGCCATTGGTCTTTGCTGGGCTTTCCCCCTGCTGGGAGAGATTCAGGAAGTGCTGCTGAATCCTCAAGCTGTCTCCTGGGCCGCCCAGGTGGGCTGGCAGGCGGCGGGGAGAGGGGAAGGATTTTCAGGCAAATGGGTGGTGGAAGAGAGGGGCTGGCTGCATCTAATCAGCCCAACCCAAAGAAAAATATTCCTGGATTAAATTAAAGTGGGAACAAAGCGGAATTACCTTCCTGTGTGACCACAGCCTCTGTGTGTGTGTGTGTGTGAAAGAGGGAAATCAGCCTACTCAAGTCTCTGACAGCAAATCCTGTAGGGAAATTTTTAATTACTGTTTTCAGATTGTTCCCACTGTTTCAGATTGTTCCTTGTGGGCTTCCACCGTGTTCTATAGTATACTTCTCAGAAAAAGGAATAGTAGTGTTTTGGGATGGAAGAATATGAGATGGTGGTGGTGGTGATACACATTAGTATTTTTTATTTATTTGTTTGTTTATTTTTCATATTTATAGCCCACCTTTCTCACAAGTGGGCTCAGGGCAGGTAACAACATTTCAATGATACAATAAATAGAATTTAAAAGTTTTTAAAACACCGCAGTATACATTAAAATTGTAATCGCACCCAAGGACAGAAATTGACTGGTTGCAAGAGGTTCCCCGGCCTGTTGGTAACAGATGAATAAGAACCAGCAGTTATTGGATGAGTGACGGAAACCTTAGGAAGGCCATATGTGGATACCGCTGGCTCAGCGGAAGGCCTGGTGGAACAGCTCCATCTTACAGGCCATATTCTATTTTACATATTATTATACTTGACATATTCTGGGGTTAAGTACTGAATCAAGATCTGGGAATGAATCCTGGAAAACCCATGCTGTGCAAGTGGTGGTAAACAATACCGTCTAGTCACAGCCAACACATGGTATCCCCGTAGGGTCTTCAAGGCAAGAGATGAACAGAGGCGGTTTGCCATTGCCTGAGTCTGCATAGCAGCCTTGGACTTCTTCAATGGTCTCCCATTCAAGTACTAACCAGGGTTAGCCCTGCTTAGCTTCCAAGATTTATTTGTTTGTTTGTTTGTTCCATTTGTATCCTGCCCTCCCTGCAAGATGTGATGAGATCAGGCTAGCCTGGGCCATTCAGGTCAGAGCTCTGTGAAAGTACCTATTAGTAAATCAAACAGTAGTATCCAGGCCAGGATGAAAAATGTGAACCCTGAACCAGGGTAGAGATTGATAGTAGAGGACATCATGTTTCTGAGTCCGTTACCTTTCCAGCATTTGTTCTGCAAAGACCAAGACTGCCTTCCCTCCTTAGTTTCAAAGATAATAAAGTTCAGTCATGAGATATCTTGCTCCATCATTCCCATAGGACAAATTTCTTATCTATGCATATGGCTAAGCAAAGTCCTCTGGATATGCTCCAAGGACCATCGGTTATTGTTCTATGGCATTAACAGGGGCTGTGTTATTGTAGCCATTTTCTTTTTAAAATGAATGCAGAAATAAAGTGAGGTTGAAATGGTAAAATCAGTAATTATTGCATTGAACTGAGTTGAAAATGCACATTATTGTCTCAGTAAAAGAGTTTTCTCTAGATAACATCTACCCCCCTTATAATTTTCTGATTATTCCTAATTGCCTGTTCTGCCATGAAGAGTAAGCAATTGCAGTAGATACTAAGGGTTTATTGCTGATATGTGAAAGAGATGAATGATGCAAGTGATCAGGATTAGCCTCCAAAGCAAAATCACCATTAGAAAGTGGTCCAGAAGAATGAAAGATACTCCACAGAGCCTGAAACAATAGTGCTAGAATTCTTGAGTTGTTTGCACCTGATTAGTAATGTGTGAAATGCAGAATAAAGACTGCTGCATCCATTGTCATGTTTTTTTCAGGCTAAGGAGCTTGTAGATGAAAGCAAAAGCATTCAGTTTTTGTAGATCCACACAGAAGAGTTTGGGAGATTCTGCACTGGTGTTTCCCTCCGTTGTTTTACCAAACCCACATTGGAACAGAAATTCCCCTCTGCATTGCATACCATTTTCACTTTCTTTGATCATCGGATTTTATGGTACCTTCTGCATAGATTTATGGCCATTAAGGGGCGACTTTGCAGTCAGTATGGCTTGCCCCAGTGTATTTGAATGTGGTTTTGAGCTGCATCTTTGGTAAAACAACGGAGGGAAAAGCCAATGCAGAATCACCCATTTGATCAGTTTTTGTTGCTAGATAGTATGGGAGTAGGATTCCCTTAATGGTGGTTTGTTTGCAACCTAATCTGCTGTTATGCTTACCAGTGGCCATGGGGTAAAAGCTTAGCCTAGTGATTGAGACTACAGGTTGTAAGTGAGGGGTTCTAGATAATAAAACGTATCACATCTAATTGTTCATTTCATCTACAGGATGGAAATGTAAAATCTTTTTTTAAGGGGGTGGGGTGTTTGTTTTGCTCTAGAGTGAGATAAGACAAAAATGTTCTTTGAAAATCAGCAGGACAGTCTGGCCAGTCATGGATGAAGCTTCTAGATAAATTGATCAGGGAGAACCAATCTGGGATAGTGAAATAGTCTTCAATTTAGGCACTAAATTGTTAGTGAAAACAATACGTTTTATAAATTACATGGAAGTCAGATTAAGGAAATCCAAGTACAACCAAATTACAACAAACTCCAATGCTTCCCTGATAAAGGACAAGTCCACAGAGCCATTGTGCTTGAGTTAATTGCAACCAATGGACCAATAAAAGGGTTCTGCATACACACTTCAGTGAATTTTGCAAGTCCTAGGGACCACAGCATTCCCAGCTTTGAATGGCTGTTCTAATGCCATGGTTGAATAATATCCAGTGATGCTGGATGTGACTTGGGTATAGTGGCTATAACACATCATCTTCTAGTGGGATGAATGATAGAGTTAAGTCTCTAACTGAATGCTTAGCAATGGAAAATACAGTTCAATGCAAGAGATGTTCAGAAGTGGTTTGCCATTGCTTTCTTCTGCTTAGTGACCTTCGAATTCCTTAGTAGTCTCCCATCCAAATACTAACCAGGACTGGCCCTGCTTAACTTCTTAGATCTGATGAGATTGGGCTAGCCTGGGCCATCCAAGTGAGGGCAAAATTGTTAACTATAACCAAATTTCATAGGGGATGATGGGGAGAGGGAAGAGAGGGTTTCTTTCCCTTTGAAATGGTCTTGCTCTGTTTCCTTTCTTCTCCTTCCTTTTGCTCTTTGCCTTGCCTCAGCTGCTTACTTGCTCCTACTTCTAAACCATTTCTACACTTCTCTGTATTTCTACTCATCTCTCACAGTTGTACAGAACATGATCGAGAATGGGAGGAAAAGTGAGACACTAAGTTTTGGGTCCATCAGTTGAAGTGAAGCTCAGCTCAGAATGTCTGGAATTTGCCAGATTATATATGCTGTTTCTTGACATTAGATCATATCCAGTGAGAACTATGAATGGAGAAGAGCTCATAGAACAGGATTTTCCTGCTTCCTGATTCTGATATTGTCCACCATGTCCTCCAAAACATTACCATAGAATTCATGCAAACAATGGGGCATAAATACGGGACAGGGAAATCAGCAGATGTTATTACTTACCACACCACCACCTCACTTTGCTGGTAGAAATACCCTTCAGATGGCAGAAAATAGCCATTACATGCAAGCCGGTACACTAATATCTCAACATAAGAACATAAGAACATAAGAGAAGCCAATGCTGAATCAGGCCAATGGCCCATCTAGTCCAACACTCTGTCACACAGTGGCCAAAGATACCAGGTGCCATCAGGAGGTCCAGCAGTGGGGCCAGGACACTAGAAGCCCTCCCACTGCTGCCCCCTCCAGCTTCAGTTGTAGAGTGAATCTGCATTTGCATTTTTAAGTCAGTTTTGTGCTGCTGTGATGCTGTCAAGCATAGAGAAAGACAGCGTCACAGCAGCATGAAGCTGACTTAAAAATGCAAATGCAGATTTGACATAAGGCAGTCCTGACTGCTCTCTCTTTTAAGCTCTGACCAATGTCAGTTTTATGAACTTGGGTAAAGTTGTTACGGCATAATATTTTGGTAGGTATTTTTTAAAAGGAGGATTAAAGCCTTGTATTTCTACTGGCATAATGGTCTTCTTCAAAAATTAGTAATTTGAGTTATGAGCTAACCATAAGCATGCCCTCTCAGAGTTCCAGAGAGTCCTGGGCTAATTCTAGTTTTTGATGCCCATAGCCATACAAAGAATTTTTAAAAAATGACACAAGAAAACATTTAAAAAGAGAGGCATAATTTGATTTTTTTAAAAACCAGCAAATGCTTTTCTAAACTAACAAATGTCAATAAATAAATACATTTTATTTATTTATTTATTTATTTATTTATTTATTTATCACATTTATACCCCACCTTCCCAGCCAAGGCTGGCTCAGGGCAGCTTACATAAAAATAAGACACATAAATAACTGTTAAAACAGTTGTAAAACCTTCTAAAACCATCTGACATTATAAAGTGCTAGTAATCATTATTATTATTTAATGATGACAGCCATTATTCAATGATCTATTCTCACAGTTGGCTCATGGATCTTTACCTTAGATGGCTGGCACAGGCTGTTGCTGGAGACTTCAGGGGGCAGGGTCTTCTATCCTTCAACTGTTGGGGGTGACTCCTTAATTAAGAGCCTGGTGGAAGAGCTCTGTTTTTCAGGCCCTGCAGAACTGCATAAGGTCCCACTTGATCTCTTCTGGGAGCTGGTTCCACCAGAACGGTGCCACCACCAAGAAAGCCATGGCCCTGGTTATAGTCAGCCTGGTCTCCTTGATACCCAGGAGGGCCAGTCAATTTTGGGACCCTGATCGCAGTGCTCTCTGGGGAACATGTGGGGAAAGGCAGTCCCTCAGGTATGTAGGCCCTTGACCATAAAGGGCTTTAAAGATAAGAACCAGCACCTTGAAGCGAATTCAGTATGCTATCAGCAGCCAGTGCAATGCTTTCAGCACAGGCTGGATGTGCTCCCACATAGGGAGACCCATCAAAAGGCTGGCCGCAGCATTTTGCACTAGCTGCAGCTTCCAGACTTGAGACAAGGGCAGCCCCATGTATAGAACATTACAGTAGTCCAATCTTGAAGTGACTATTGCATGGATCACTGTTGCCAAGTTGTTGCATTTGAGGAAAGGAACCAACTGCCTGATCAGCTGAAGGTGGTAAAAGGCTGATTTGGCAGTGGCTGTGCCTACTATCTGGACCTCCATTGTTAAGGAGGCATCCAGGAGCAATCCCAGACTCTTAACCTCCAGTGCTGGCACCAACAGTGCCCCATCAAAGGTTGGGAGCAGGATCCCTACCCTCGGGCCACCCCAGTTCAGGCACAGGATCTCCATCTTCATTGGATTCAATTTCAGTTGGCTCAGTCTAAACCATCCAGCCACGGCTTGTAGTGCCCAGTCTAGATCTTCCAGTTTGGAGTCAGACTGGCCACCCAACAGCAGATAGAGCTGGGTGTCATCTGCATACTGGTGACACCCCAGCCCATGCGTCCAGGCAATCTGGGCAAGGGGGAGGATATAGATGTTAAAAAGCATTGCAGACAGCACTGCCCCTTGGGGCACTCCACAGCCCAGTGGGTGCCTTCGGGATAGCTGTTCCCCCAGTGTCATCCTTTGTCCCTGACCTTGGAGGAAGGAGGCAAGCCATTGCAAGGCAAGCCCCTGGACTCCAATGTTGGTGAGGCAGTGGATCATCAGCTTATGGTCAACCATGACAAATGCTGCTGACAGGTCCAACAATAACAGCACTGCCAAGCCACCCTGATCCAGATGCCTCTGGAGGTCATCCGTGAGGGCAACCAATGTTGTCTTCATTCTGTGGCCCAGACAAAAACCGGACTGGAAGGGATCTAAAATGGAAGCATCATCCAAAAAGCTCTGCAACTGAGTTGCCACAGCCCTCTCTATTATCTTGCCCAAATAGGGCAAGTTGGAAACTGGCCAATAATTTGCCAATTCAACCGGATCCAAGGATGGCTTTTTCAAGAGAGGTCAGACCACCGCTTCCTTGAGTTCCCCAGGGAACAGTCCCTCCAAGACAGAATTGTTAATAATCTCCCTTAGGGCACCTCAAAACCCATTGTGGCCAGCTTTGATTAGCCATGAGGGGCAGAGATCAAGGGAGCATGTGGGTCTAAATCTCAGGCACTCTTTGAGTTTGAAGTCCCTCTGATTGGCCCATGACATAAACACATTAATGCAGAGGTTCTGTTGATTTCAATGACACAGCCTTAAATTCCAAATGAGCATGTCCTGTAGGACTTGTCTGCATTCTGCAGGACATGTAAGACAGAATTATTCCACCAGGCTTCCTACTAATGTAATTTTGGTGGACTCTACCAACAATGCTGTTGATTTTTATGCCAAAAGCTGTGTGCTGAATTTTAATTGAATTTTATTGAAATTATTGTTTTGTTATTGTACTATTATGTTGTTAGCTGACCTGAGCCTCATTCTGAGAAGGGGTGGGCAGGATAAAAAAAAATCTAATAAATAAATACATAAAATGAATGCTTAGTATCACAGAAAAAGGATGAAATTCACATTCTAGAAAAGTCAATTAGCTAATCTGTTGATTGACTGGGATGCTCCCAACACTTATTTAATTATTTTGGCAAATAGATGCTTTGATTTGTCAAAAGGTTAATTCTGCCTTCCTGCATTTTTTGTTTTCTTTGCAATTATTCTGTGCAGAGTGGTTCTATATAGAAGCCTATATAAAGAATAATTAGTTTTCCATTGTATTGTAATGCTTACTCTACTTCTCTGAAGTTCCCGAGACTCGGGGCTTTTTTTTTTGAGGGAATGTGCTGGAACAGAGTTCCAGAACCTCTATGACAAAATTCTTCTTAAAATCTTTAAAAGTTCATGATGTTTCAGTATACAGATTGAAAACTTCATTTCCCTCTTGAGAGTTCTGGCACCTCTTTTTTTAAAAAAACAAAGCCCTGCAGAGACTTATACTTACCCAAGTTTATTTCTATTGAAGGAGAGAACACTTAATACTTATGGTGTCATTGTAGTATTTTGCTTTCTTTCATTATTAATTATAATCATTACAAAAATGGGCTGTTCTGTAATTATCATTAATATGAAAACAAAACAAATTTCCCATCTGAACAGTCCATAATAGGGGGGGCGATGATTTACTTTTGTTTTGTTCTAGTTTCTTTCATTATTGCAGCCCTTTCTTCTATTGGGTTCACTTTTACAATGCATACAACATTTTCTTAATAAGGGCATAAGGAGAGCATAGTGCTCCTTATGGGGAGCAAGAGACGGGTTCTGGGCTTTCCTGATGGACTGCAAGCTGTAGCCACAAGGATCACATACATGAGAGAGGTAGTCCAGTCCTGAAGGATATTGAGTGAGATTTTGTCTTCCTCTCCCCTCCCAATGCCTGCACTGCTGTGCCATTTTTTTCCCTTGGAGTCTGCACTCCCCTGCTTGCCTGCTTCTCTTCAAACCTTATACTTCATCGAAGCAAATCTACTTCAAGGTCCTATTTCTGTTGACTGCCTGCATGAGTGCCTTACCCTCCCTGCACCACCCAATGCTCTTGCCTTGTCAATCTGCCTCTTCCTCATACTACTGTTCTTCAAGCTAAGCGGCTGCAGCGCTGTCTGTGCTACAGTCTGGAATCCATCCTATCAGCTCTTCCATAGACATTAATGTTAAACATGGGTGCCTTTTGTTAACTCAAAGGGGGAAGACTTTATTCAACCATCTGGAACTTGGCAGTGTGGGTGTGCTAGGGGGATGTGGCAATCCCTCTGGGGTTTGTCAAATTTGGATGGAAAATCATGAAGATACAGACCAGAGAGAGGGTTAGGGTCTTCCACTGAAGCCAGCAGGCAATAACAATGGCAAAGAAAAATGAAAATGAAACAACATAATGAAATAAATAATAAAATAGAACCATAAAAACTAGCTAATAATGAAACAGTCTCTTTTGAAACCAACTCCCATGCGTGAGTCTAATTTACAGTTATCAAGTGGAGGCACAGAGGCACTCCTGCAGAGCTAAAGATCAACTAAAATACATCAGAGAGACAGAGGGAGAGTGTCTGTACCCCAAGGTGCTTTAGTCAGCCCTCTCAGCAATGGCTGCTATGACACACGCCCCTTCTATACAGACAGTACTGTGAGGGTCTGTGTGTGGTGCCTGGTCAGAGCTGCTGCTGATTTCTTCTGACCAGTCCTCTAAACAAATCTATAATAGTCTCTTCGGGGTAATTGTTTTACTTCTTGGTCAGGGATGTTTATAAGGACCACTGCTAAGTGTATTTACAAAGGACTAGATAGGAACCACAGCTTGCTAACATTAAAACTGAACAAGCTTTGTTTACAAATAACATAACAGGGGGATAGAAGTTGTACAGAGGATAGTTTGTTTCCTTTCAGGCTTTAGCTCTTTCCCTTATGTTTACTTAGGCTGTCTGTTTATTACTTTCAGTTCAGTGCCTAGATGTTCCTTCAGTTCACAACACACACCTCAGATCTCACTCTCCAGTCACTTCTTTAGTGGTTAACTTTTGACTGGCCCTTGGAGTCTAACTGGTCCCCTAACCAGCCTTTCAGACTCCTTTCTTCAGACCCTCTAGCCTTTGCTCAACCACTTTATAAGTCCCTGTGGAGTAGTGTCTTTGGTGTCTGTGACCACTCAGGTCTTATACTTTTATTCACCTCAGTATATTAGAAGAATCAGTGCAGATCTCTCTCAAGCCCCAGTTCTTTACATAAACTGTTCACAGACTGTTCACAGGCTGTTTCCACAGAGCTACAGACTTCTTCAGTTCGCTGACAGATTCCTTGTCAGCTCTCTGTCTCACAATGAACTCCTTGCAGCTTCTCAACTGCCAAAACCAAACCAAACTCCTTGCAGCTTCTCAACTGCCAAACCATTTGG
Source organism: Gekko gecko (assembly GCA_029375565.1). Taxonomy (NCBI): domain Eukaryota; kingdom Metazoa; phylum Chordata; class Lepidosauria; order Squamata; family Gekkonidae; genus Gekko; species Gekko gecko. The sequence goes on from JAPDNY010000009.1 coordinate 45,123,181, forward strand.
ACTGTTAAATGCCAATCACTGAGGGTTCCAAGCTAAATGGCCCCCTCTTCACTTAGTCATGTGACTCAGCAGTGTTCTATGTTTACTTTCTGCTGGTCCCAGATCTTTAAGTCTGTCACAGCTGCCTCCTCTATTTGCTGTTTTCCAATATCTGCTTTGGAATTTGTCAGCACCTCTTCCATAACTGAGCCATATGTCTTCTTCATGCAGACCCACATACATGCACTTCCTTCTGCTGGGGGTGGGGATATTAGCCAGTTCTGAGGGCTGCTCGGTCCAAGCTATTATGAAACAATACCAAATATCAGTATGCCTTTTGTTAGGTTAGATAGACCAAGTCACAGCAAACCAGGTAGGACCCAACCTTTCACAAATTTCCAGCAGAGTCTCAAGCTTCTAAGAGTATGACTGTATATTTTCACTTAATTTTCTAAATCTGTTTTCATAGTATAACTTCCTACAGATTATAACTGAATTATAGCATTTTAACAGAAAATTTGATGGTGCAGTTGTACAATTGTTCTTCATTTAAAAAAAAAAAACCCAACAACCCTAAATTCCAAACTTGGCTTTAGGGATTATTGAAAACAGAAAATTAGTTAAAATGTATAATTAGGTAGAACATCTATAAATTGCATTTTTTCTGTATTTGCTTACAAATATGTTAGAGTTGATTTATTTTAAAAAGTTGGTTTATTAAAAATATAACATTCAAATTGCTTGAGAAGATTAATGCCTCAGTTTCAAGTGGCTTCCAGATTTCCAGGCAGCAGATTTTCTACTTGGTAGAAGGATGACATATAGTGACCAAAGGAAATAAGAACAATTCTTAGCTTTATGGGTTTTTTTTTCCTGAATATGCAAATAACATAACAATGTCTGAAAGTATAAGAAACAGCTTTTTAGTGGACTGCTCCCATTTGGGTAATATTAAACACCTATAGTCTCTGATTGAAGCATACAAGTAACTTCATACTTGTATAAATTGTGTGTTTCTCATGGAAAGACTCCCTGGAAAACAGACTCACACTGAATTACAAAATCCTTATCTAGTAATAGTAATCCAGCCTCGAGTACTGTTGCTACTTGTTACTGAGCAAGAAGGTTCAACATGAGCAGTATTCTATCGTTCAAATAGCAAATTGGATTATTTTCTTGCCATTCAGTCTGTAGCCTTACAAAAAGGAAAGAATGCTGTTGACTGCCTTTTGTTCCAATGTTGGTTTATGCTGTCATATTCACTGTTTTTTTGTTTTGTAGATATATTTACGGTTCTTGGACTATGAAATGCAGAATTCTAATGAATGCAAAAGGAATTTTGTGGCTGTCTATGATGGAAGTAGCTCAGTGGAGGATTTAAAAGCTAAGTTTTGCAGCACTGTTGCTAATGATGTGATGCTGCGCACAGGTCTTGGAGTAATCCGCATGTGGGCAGATGAAGGCAGTCGAAGCAGCCGATTCCAGATGCTCTTCACATCTTTCCAAGAACGTAAGACTCTATCAGGATGTCAAATGATTCAAGTCTCATAAAACATTAATGGTGTTTCCTTCATACAGAGTAAGCACTGATATATGAAATAACAAGTAAGGTTTTTGTTTTTGTTTTAATTCTGGCAGGGGATGAATCCAGACTCCCAGGAGCTCACCATATGGGGGCTTCCTCATAACAGCTTGGTCTCTCCACCCCAGTCCCAATTCACACACTTGATCATTAGTGTGCCAGGCCATTACAGGCAATGGGGGCTTCACAGAGCCCACTCTATGCCTTTTTCAGTAGACATCAATCCCCTTTGTCCTCAGGTGGTCTGGAGAGAAAGCCAGAAATGACCAATCTAGTTCTTCTGAACACCTGGAGGGATGGAGGAGGGGAGGAGTAGGAGGGGGGAGGGAAGAGCCATTTAATAAAGGCTTTAGAGGTTTCTCACTCTTTATCCAGTACCTTGAGGTGAAAATGGACAGGTTTGTGTGGTGAGCTGGTGTGACACACACTGGTATATGGATCTCATATTCAGTCTTTTTGGGTGATTGGCTGAGGTCTGCATCCCCCCCCCAGTAAATAAACCTTTATCTGGTTGCATTCCACCTCTGTTTTCCTCTTTGGTATTAACTGTGGAAGGGTTATAATAGGGTTTTGCCAAGGCAGGGAAAAGAATACCTCAAAAGCAGTATCACAATTCACATCCAAGGTGGCTAGCAGTAAGCTTGCAGATAAGCAAAATCATGTTGTTTGGGCCTCTATCACAGATGTACATTGTGTTGCAAGGGGAAATGTGATTTGGGCATATAGCCCTCAGCAGGGCCGGCCCCAGGTTTCTGGGCGCCCTAGGCAGGACAGCCTGGGGCACCCACCCCACCGGGGATGCCAACCTCCCGGTGGGGCCTGGAGATGGCCCAGCACCCGGGAGAGCCGAGGAAGGGGCGGGCATAGAAGCCCGCCCCTTCCCTCACAGCGGTAGCGGCACGGCTCTCCCGGGTGCCTCACAGCTGCAAGGCACCCGGGAGAGCCAGGGAAGGGGCAGGCTTAGAATGCCCACCCTTCCCTCCCAGGGGCAGCGGTGTGGCTCTCCCGGGTGCCTCGCAGCTGCGAGGCACCCAGGAGAGCCGGGGAAGGGGTGGGCTTAGAACACCCCCCCTTCCATCCCAGGGGTGGTGGGGCGGCTCTCCCGGGTGCTTCGCAGCTGTGAGGCACCCAGGAAAGCCAGGGCTGCTGGCGTTGGGCGGCCCAGGGGACTTTTCACAGGGGGGGCATTTTGGCGCCCCTGCAGGGCCGGTGCTCTAGGCAAGCGCCTAGCTTGCCTAGTGGGCGAGCCGGCCCTGACCCTCAGTTAAACTCGAAAATCAATACACACTACCATCACAAGGACTAGGGATAGACACATACTGGGAAAATGCAGTTTGTGATGGTTCATGGTTTGTGGCGGACACACAAACTGAACCATGAAACATTGCAAACTAAATGGCTTTATACAAACTGAACACGTTTGTGATTTTTGCGATATGGCAGAACAGCCCTCCAGCATGGTAGAGTCTCCAAACTCACTGGAGATCTCTAACTGCCTCTCCTCTACCTGTCCACCAAGTTCTGTGAGGATTGGATTTAGGGGTTACAGCCCCCCCAAAGTAGGAGCCCCCAGGAAAGTGTTTGGGGAAATGTCAGGCAGAGTTTTGGGAATGTATAGAATAAACCCTGTACAAGCTAGAGGCACAAAAATCACAGATGACCTCTCTGGATTGCTCCCCTACATTCCCTCTGAATTATGTGGAGATTGAACTTGGGAGGTCCAAGTTACAACCCCCCAGAGAAGGTGTCCTCCAGAAAGTGCTTTTTTGGGAAAATGACAGGCACAGGTTCAGGAGTGTGAAGAACAGACCCCTGGGTGAAAATTCAGGTTCTTTATCATTAGTGGAAGTGGAGCACATTGTGTGGATTAGAGATCATCTGTTGTGAGTTTTGGAAAAACAATGGAAAGTTGAACTCAAACAGGCTTCCCTGTATGGGTCAATGATGGTTGAGGTAGATGTTTGCCAAAGTGGATCTTGTTCCAGCAGTAGGCAGTTGTTGTGCTATGAGGTACATTTTGGTCCATAAGGTTTGTGGGAGGTTTTTTTTAAAATTGAGGTATGTGTTTGGTTCCTGTGAGGTGCCAACCCACCCCCACCTGGCAGAGGCAGCCATCCTCCCACCCATCCTCCCACATGCCACATACTGGATCACTCAGAGATGGGAGGGAAGGAGGGGGGAAACACAGGGGGGATTTGCCAGTTCCAGAGCAAGGTGGCCCAGCAGGGGGAATTTGAACTCAGGAAGGACAATTCATCCACCCTGGTGAGGTCCAGGTGAGAGCGGTGGGGGCTGAAGATGTCTCCCAGGTGGGAGAACACCCACTCATTCTTGATGCTGGTAGGAGGGCCTGAGAGGAGATTCATGGCTACATGAGAAGTCAGAGCAGATGATGGCCTTCCATGACCAGTACTCTAAGGGATCAGAACTGGTGGGCTCAGGGGACTCAGCAAGGTACTTCCTGACCATAAACTCAGCAGAATCCTCCACCATGAACTACTGGAAAGCTCGTTGAAAATTCTTGCCATTGACCTGCCATGAACTTCACTTCATGAACCTTGAACTGGCCAGAATTCATCACGAACTTTAATTTATGTGCCAGTTTGTGCCCATCCCTGTATATGAAGAAATTTAGCATTTCATCTTGTACTCAGAGCCAACAAATTATAAAATTGTTAGCATCTCTTAGACCTTGTGATGCACTGGTGGAGTTATCCATGTGAACATTGAGGCCAGAACCTAAAATTACCTAAGTACAACAATGATGACTACCGGTCATTAAAAAGAGCATTTATATAAAGGATAGTAGGTGCCAGAGTGAGGATAGAGGAGTTACATGCAGAAAATTTTGATAAAACAAATGAAAGTTTCAAAAAGGACGTTTCCCTATATTTACAAGTAAAATATAGGATTACATTGGCACAGTACTTTATATAAGGCATATATTAGCCACAGCCCAGCATATAATTAAATATGCTGAGCTCTGTTGGCTAGTGGCGGGAGACTTCATATAGATAACAAGAAAAATAGGATAACTTAAACTGAAATCATAGGGTTTGCTAGTTTAATTTATACAGAGACAGTAAAAAATAACCATAATTCTTAGGAGTGGAATAGCATAGGGAAAGACAATACAAACTGAAAGGGAACAATCATTTAGCAAAGATTATTAATGAACTGAAGACAGCTGTGAACAAAACATATGTTTAGCGTTTAGAGGAGGAGTCTTTAAAAAAAACAAGAAAAAGAAAACTTCCGTGTATCTCTATTACTGTCAAATCATCATTCCTGTTAAGTGACTTGAAACCATACATGTTAAACACAGCATCCTGACTCACAATTCACTAAAGCACAGACTAGGTGTTGTGAGTGAAGTTGGTAGGTGGGGTTATTAATTATAACTGAAGCTGCCAGTTAAGTGACAGGCTAGCAGGCTATCTACGTCTCAATAAATACATCAGCTTCTGACATATAAACTCCTCTGTATATGACAGACAACATAGCTGAAAATATGCTGTTTATAACAGTCTCTTACCTAAATTTGGGCTTGATTACAAAATATTGTGTTGCATCCTACTGATCATAAACTGTTATCTTCCAGTTCTTCTGTGATGTGGTTTAAGAGGTAATTTATATTTCTCTTGTAAATAAATCAAGCTGGTCTCAGAGATAATATTTCATATTAGTCCAATGCTATTACTTCTGATTTGTTCTGCGGTTGAAGCAGTCTTGAATATTCAGAGTCTGATTCATTTAAACTGAAGGCATCGTATTCTGTTACCTTAGAAACAACCATGCAGGCATTTGGGGATTCATGCTTTATCAAGAACTGAAGAGTAGGCATATGGTCACCAACTTGTGCTTGGGATGCAAGTCAGGACCTGTTTGCAGAGATATCAAATTGAAGCACAAGCATGGGAACCTTTTTTAAAATAAATAAATAAATAAATAAATAAATAAACTTTATCTATAGATGTCCTCCAAGCAGTTGCTTTTACAGTTGTATGCTGGTGAAACAGCTAAGGTCCAGTAACTACTTATAAGCATTTGTTGTTAGATGTTACATACTATCCTGATGGTTACTAAGTAGGCAGCGTAATGCGCTTTCTAGAGTGCATTACCTCTTCAGTAGAAGTTGACCAGTCAATTATTTTACTGCTTTGTAGCCTCTGTGCCTCATGCTGAGGCACAGGTGACCCTTTGAAGGGAAAAAGTTACAGGTAAGCAACCTATTTTTCAAAGCTATGTTGTTTACAGATAATTTTTTGTCTGCTAATTATGCATTCATTTTCCTTGGATTGCACTGCAAGTTGTATATGCATCTGTGCCATTTTCAGTCAGAAGGATTTAATCGCACCAGTAGATTTTGAGGAGGCTATATTGAGGAGGAGAGGAGACAGCACACTAAGTATTAATAAACAATAATTTATGAGTACAAATGAAGTGACTATCTGAAGTACCAACTGTGAGATGCAAAGCCTGAGATGTACAGAACTAACAGTACAATCCTACCTAGAGCTAAGCCTTTCTAAATCCATTGATTTGACTTCAAAAGGCTGCAACTCTGCTTAGGATTGCAATGTAAGTTTATGGTGATGGTGAGATCCACTACTCAGAGACTATGACACATTCTCTCTCCTTCAGTATGCATCCTTCAACAGGGCAAAGAGCAGGGGATATGTGTCAGCATTCTGGCGTGGGGAGGGAGAGAGAGAGCTTTTTAGCTCATTCAGAGCAAAATGTAAAATAAATTGAAAATTCAGCAGCAGAGACAGATGGCATTTCACTATGCTACAAATTGTCGTCATTAATCATTGCAGTTTAGAGCTTTTCTATTATCAGATATAGTTACATGCATACAGAGGTATGATATGCTAGAATACAGGCACAGGGAAACAAACATACTGGTACCACATCTACAGACATGAGCTTGAGATACTCTTTAGTATTTGGTGCAACATCAGTGTTCATATGGCCTGAGGAATTGCTTCCTGAATGTTCCCCTGGGAATTCACAAAAGGGTCATGAAACAATTGTGGGGCGGAACACCATCCAGTGAGTGACTGTTCAAAATGGTCTGCTAACCAAGTATAAAAGGCAGGGTCAGTTTAAGACCAACTGGCTCCCTAAGCCCAGCCCAATAATGGTGCCCCTCAGCCTTTCCAGTGCTTAACTGACTTAAAATTAAGACTCAATGAATGCTCACCATGCCAAATAAAATCTTTTTTAACAATGCAGTTTAATGTTGAACATGGCAGATAAGGACAATTACAAAAAAATCAACTAAAGTAAAGTGTGGCAGTGAAAGAGTTAAGGACATTATAGCTGGGGGGAACTCTGTGGTGCCCCCCCTTCCCTTGGTGCCCTAAGCACATGCTTATTTTGCTTAATGGTTAATCCAGGGCTGGTAAAAGGTAATAATTCACATGTCAGCCCACACTTTTTTGACCACATGGCCTCCACACTCTTTGTCTCTCAGCCTCTCTGGTGAGTGCCAAATGAAGCAAGAATTCTTCAGTTTCTAGTGGAGGAGCATATCCCTTTCTGGGGCTTTTGTACAAAACACAGGAGGCTCTCTAGGCCTCACTCACCTCTCACAAGCACAGAGCAATTCAGAAATATGAAGGGAACAAGGATAGAGGAATGCAGAATCCAAGCAATATGCTACATCTACACCAGAGGTATTTTGTCACCTTGATCCCAAACTGCATAATTTTTTGGAGCATCCACATGGTGTTGTTCTCTGTGATGTTGATGCTGTTCATTTCCCAGACTTTCCCTGCACTGTACGTTATTTCTCATATCTGGTTTGGTACCACATTTTTTGCCCCCAAAAGCGTGTTAGCAAGCCATCTGGACAGAAAAGTGTGCATTTTAGAAGTCCTGTCCACATCAGCACCATTTTCTTTGCCTCCCCCTCATTGCAACTATCCCCCACTTCTGCCACCAGAGGATTTTTTTTAAAAAAAGGAAGTGCTGTTGCACTATAGTGCAATAAGATTATTTATTGCCAAAGTTTGCTAGTTCCTTTGAATTCCAAGCTTTCATTTCCAGAACGGTATATCTAGCTCCTTTCATTGTGAGGATGTTATGGAAAGACAGTTGGGGAATTTCCCTTTACATTTCCATAGTACAAATAACTAGAGATATACTTTAAAAAGATGAGAACTGAAAACTGGGAATTCAGAAGACCTCATACATAATGGCAATAGATTCTTATAACGAATAATGTTATTGTGTGGTATCGCAGCTGTAATGTTATTGTGTGTTAACACAATGTTTCAAAAGTATCTGCTTGCATGTATAGATGTGTGAACATGTGAACTACTGTTTGCATTTGTAAGTAGTATTTGTATGGAGAAATGGCTGCTTTGCTATGTGTCTACAAGTGCATGTTGAAAAGACAAGTAGGTTAGTAGATGTCTCTGGCTGAAGGAGTTTTGGGTTGCCCCTGAGCCTCCACCTCATTCATTCCAGCTCTGACAAATATAATTAGCTCTATCAAACACAATGGCAGTTAAGAGCTCCTGCCAATATCACACATAAGCAGCAGCGGAGTGCTCATATATGATTGGCAATTTCCCCTCCATTTTATTTCCTGCATAATGTACAAAGTGCAAAGGGGGCGGGGGTGTACTTTTGTTGTGGACTTGTACACAGCATACTGAAGAAAGTTTCCAGTTTTACTGAATCAAGCTATGTGTCTGACATGAATTGCAACAGAACTTCACCTTCTTCTTCATCAGAAATTTTGAAGGTCTTGCTATCTGTCCCCAGTTCTCCAAATTCAGTGCCTCCATAACCCCAGAATAAAAATGTGTGACAACAGAAATGGGTTAATTTCGTTAGGGCCATACTTTATTAATTACAAGTCTGAAATGCAACATCTTAGATCACTAAAGTTTCCCATCAAACATGAGATCTCTCAGGAGAGCCCTTAGCTTCAAAGTTCTGCTCTCCTTATCTGGACAACTCCAACCCCACTCTTATCTGTACAGACCAGTGCTCTGATTACTCTTTGTGCTTTATCACTTGGACATAGGGTTGCCAACCTCCAGGTGGCACCTGGAGATCCCCCCAGTATTACAATTGATCTCCAAGATCAGTTCCCCTGGACAAAATGGCTGCTTTAGAGGGTAGAATCTATGGCATTATATCCTGCTGAGGTCCTCCTCCCAAAACCTTGCCCTCCCCAGGCTCTACCCCCAAGATTTCCAGGAATTTCCAATCCAGAGCTGGCAACAGTACCTGCACTCCCAAAAGACCTGCCAAGGAGGCCTTTTGCAACCCTAAACAGAGTCATACCCTTCTAAGCCCATTGACTTCAGTCACTACAGCTTTCAGACTCTAAACCTGGATCCAAATCTCCACACTCCAGTAATCACCAAGAGGCTGTATTATGTAAGCCTCTCTACCAACACACCAATTCCTTGGATACTTTCCAGCTGTCCCCACACCAACAGCTTTCACATTAACTTGCAGTTAGCAGGCATATGTGGCCCAGGTGATAGGATGATTGCTATTCAGTTCAACTGCCCCAAATGCTGCATTGTAGAATAAGGGGGGGCTCCCAAGCAACTGCAAAACTAGGCTGAGATCCCCCTTCCCCAAGATCCTTCTCGTCCCCCTTAGACAACCAGCTAATCCTCCACTACTGACACTGGGTGGAAGGGAGGGTTGATGCTGACAGTCACAGAGGTAGAGGTGAAGGTCTGTCTGGTTTATGTAGCCCATCCATTTTTTCTTTTCTGGTGGCTGGCCCAAAAGGACTCCTTGTGCTGTGCTTCATTCCTTCTAAAAGGTGGAGACAAACCTGCCCCCCACCAGCACTCAGCATATACAAAATCAATATTAGAAGCTAAAGACTAAGAAAAACACAAACAAAACTGATTTTAACAAATATGTTAAAAAACACACACACCTGCCCCTGACCCCGACCTGGATAGGCCAGGCAAGCCTGATCTTGTCAGATCTTGAAAGCTGAACTAACCTTGGCTAACCCTGGCAAGTGCTTGGAAGGGTGACCTCCAAGGAATACCAGGGCCAGGACACAGAGGCAAGTTATCAAACCACCTCTCTGAAATGTCCTAGCCCCACTAGGAGTTGTCAGAAGTCACCATAACTTCCAGGCGCACAAGCGTGCGTGCACACACACACACACATTAAAAAAAACCCTGCCCCTAAATTGTTCCCATAAATATTATACTCACCTTTCTGTGTTCTAACAGTGATCTCCAGCCTGATTAATGACAGAAGAACTATGCCTGCAGCTCCTCCAGAGAGCTTAGCTTCTGAGCAGAAACACCTACACTTTTAGCCTAAAAGAAATGTCTTAGATTCAAGGCATCAGGATCAGAGGAAATCCCTTTATTAGCACATCAGAACAGACACTCATTCTATCACCTTTGACAGCTGGTTCACAGTATTCATTCTCTTGATACCTATAATTCTAGCAGCGTTTGACCTTCTTGCCAGGCAGAGAATTGCCTTAAGCACATTGTTTATTGGGAAAAGTAATTTCTTCAGTTCACAGCTTCAGTCCAATAACTTCTGAAAAGTTTGTGGTCATCTTCTATTTAGGTCTCACTGGCTTGCTACTACTAAGAAAGTGTTCGCTCAAATTAAGGGATGATTTTCAATTTCTTATCCATGCTATTTCAACCCCACAGTCCCTGTTTTGATTATGTGTTTCCTTCCTGTTAATTTTTGCAGCATTTTAAATTTCCTTGCACTGAATTTGGACTGTAAAATGTACCCGTTTTTCACCTTCATGTGTCAATAAATTAGAAGTTGCCATGATATGAATATTGTGGATTGGATCCTATGACATCCTTCTACTGAGCTGGATCCTATCACTCTCTTCCACTGACTCTTCCTTCAACAAAGAAAGACTTCCTCCAATGGAGAATTACTTTTTTCTGATGGCAAAAGACTTCCTCTGACGAAGAAAAGTGTTTCTTTGTTGAACGAAGGCTGTGGTCACATGCACAGTTTGTGGCACTATCGTGGCATTACTCAAGTGGAATTAATGGGACAGGGACATCTGTCTCCCATGAAGCAGTCATCGGCAGCCTGTACTATTCCATAATGGAAGTGGAATAAACTGATGCCAGGGAAAGTCTGGTATTAATGGATTGTTCGCAGGTCCCTCTGAATTTTCTGATGTCTGAACTCTCCTGCAGTGAAAGGAACCCAGAAGGGACGTCTGAACCTGCCGATCCGTTTCTGCCACTGGGGTGCTTTTTTTCTATCTTTGCCTATATGCACAGATGCTCCCACCTGCATTTTTAAAAACAACAACCAGGCAGCACACTCCATGGCTGAGGCGCTGCAGTAATGTTGATGCTTGATCATGGGACAGCCACGTGGGTAACCTGCAGCAAGGTGTGCTGTCTGGATGATATGCCCCACAACACTTTAAACTGACACAATTAGAGGTGCCACCATACCGCGCCAAACCACCAGTGTGACTGCAGCCAAAATCTTTCTCTGTTGGAAAGAAAACTCACAGTAAGTAACTGTGGGAGTCATATGACATTATTTATTTATTCATTTATTTATATTCCATCTTTCTCTCAATTGGGAACCCAAAATGTTTACATGGTTTTCTTTTCATCCATTCTTGTGAGTTAGATTAGGCTAAGGGTATGTGGCTGGGCCAAGTTCACCCAGCAAGCTTCCATGGCATAGTGGTAAAACATGCCAACATTTCTCATTCTTGATGATAACAGATAGTCCTAAAGTCACTGGGATGATATTTGTTTTACCTAAGCATCTCAAACAGAATGGTCAAGAACCAAAGTCAGTGTGGTATAGTGGTTAAGAACAGGAGACTCTAATCTGGAGAAGCAGGTTTGATTCCCCACTCTTCCCTATGAAGCCCAGTAGGTGATCTTGGGCCATTCACAATTCTTTAAGAACTCTCTCAGTCCCACCTACCCCACAAGGTGCCTGTTGTGGGGAGAGGAAGGGAAAGGCAACTGTAAGCTGCTTTGAGACTCCTTCAGGTTGAGAAAAGCTGGGTATAAAAACCTGTTCTTCAGAGAGTATGTCAAAGCCTCTGGAGATGTTATTTGGAACTGGCACTAGATATGTAAGGGTGACACTTGTCTTTTCATTCTTTCCTTTGTAAAATCTCATGCAGAAGAAAATTTGTTGATGTCCCCTTTGCAGTTAAGAATATAAATACTATAATAAAGCTCCTACCAGTGAGTGGAAGAAAAGTAAAGTGGTTTCTAGTTTCAAATGATGGCAAAACATAGAGCAGTATGCAGGGCTCTTTTTGTAGCAGGAACTCCTTTGCATATTAGATGACACACCCCTAATGTAACCAATCCTCCAAGAGCTTACAGTAGGCCCTGTAAGAAGAGCTCTGTAAGCTCTTGGAGGATTGGCTACGTTAGTGCATTTCGCCTAATATGCAAAGGAGTTCCTGCTACAAAAAGAGCCCTGGTAGTATGCAAAGTAAGCAAGGCCTGATGGCATCATAGTGTTAGAAATCTGATCTGTCTCGCATTACTTCAAAGTTTGGGCTAGTGTTTTGAAATAATATAGCAATGCTCCCTCTAAGCTGTGGAGCAAAAATTCTTCTTTGTGAGCTGCTGGCATTACAGTTGTGAGCAAGCTATGTGGCTACTGCATAAATTAGTTTGCTCCGGAGCCATCCTTCCTGAGCTAAGACAAAAATGTGTGAGGTGGGGGCTAAAAAACTGTGAGCTAGCTCATGCTAATTCAGCTTAGAGGGAACACTGCTTGCATTCCTCATCCAAAGCATTTGTTTGCTAGAACAGCAGATCTGAAGACAGAGACGTATCATTTACCTTCATAATTGTTTTTTTTTAAATGTGAATTCACTGTGCAAATCATTTGTATGTTCATAAAAATGAAATTCTGAGAAAAGATCAAGTAGCCATGGTTTTTCTAATTTGGGGTGCATTCATGTATATGTGCAGCCCAGATCAAGACAACCCAGAAGAGAAGATATTGTCCACCTTCCACCTGTGCTCTTCATGTGAAAATTGACTGCTTCTGCTGTCTGCAAATGTGGCACATCTTGACAAGACCTGTCCCCAGGGCTTCTCAATTCTGGCCTCACCTCTTTGGGAAAAGCTTCTTGGGCAGATCTCTCAGATCATGACACTATAGGCTTCCAGACATGCCGTTAAAACAGTTGTTCCAGTGGGGATTTTTATGAGGTCAAATGCCTTGTTTTAATGTGCTGGCTATATTGTTTCATTTATACTGTCTAGACTGTGAAAAATGAGTTTAACATTTCTTTGACAATGTTTGCACATTGGCTGCAGTCACAAACACTAAATAATCCACTTTCAATCCACTTTCAGTGTACCTTCCAACTGAATTTTTACTGTGCGAAGTGGCAAAAATCCAGTTGGAAAGTGCATTGAAAATGGATTGAAAGTGGATTATGTAGTGTGTGTGACTGCAGCCACTGTTAGCTGACTTGGGCTTCTAGAACACACATGCACACACGGTGTGAATGCTTTAAAATAAATAAAACAAATAAACCACCAGGCCATGTAGCACTGGCAATTGCCTTGTTTGTGTTCATCTACTCTTTGAATAGGACTCCTCCTTATAGTGTGATCCTAGTTATCTGAACCAAAGAGGTACTCACATCTGGGAGACCCAAGTTCATATCCAGACTGCCATGAAGTTTGCTTAGCGACCTTGGACCAGTCATCATTATCAACCTAACCTACCTCACAAAGCAGTTGTGACAATAAAATGCAGAAGGGGACAATGATGTACACCACCTTGAACTCCTTGGAAGAAAGGGAAGATATCAAATGTCAAAGATAAGGTTAGGATAATGCTTTAGAAAACTGTGTAGAAAGCAAGCTCATGCTACTATATCCTTACTATATCTTTATGCAGTGGTGTAATATATGTGTCAGAAGCCCTAACTTAGTCAGCCAAACACCAGGTCTTGTTGTTCAAGCAAGAATAGTGTTTATTGTTAAGCTGCAATGGAAAGGTTACTGGAGCAGATACATTGTTCAGAATAACTTGGTTACACAAAGCAGGCAGTTATACAGGAAAGGGGGTGAATGGGGACCCCCCTCTCTACCAATCAGGGAATAACATGCGAATGGGAATCGAAAGTTACTACGCTAATGAAGTTCCCACCGCCCCCATTATTCTCAGCAAAGCTGCAGCTTTGAAAGCGATAGGAAAGCTCGCAGCCTGTCTCCTCCAAGGTCAGAATGTTAAGTCTACCCAAGATAGAGCCTGCCAGATTCACATTCCATTCTCACACACCAGGTGCATAAATCTACACCCCCACGATCCCAACCTCCCGCCCTCCACGCCGCCATGGCGCCCATAGCCATCCTCCCCTCCCCTCCATCCATCATGGCAGGACTACCTGACATGCAGCCCTCTCGAAAATAAATCTACCCCTTTGGCTTGTGGGGGTACAGTTTGTGAAAAGCCCGGATCATCCGGGGGCCAGAACATTTTCCGCCCGTACCCACTCCCTCTGTTCAGGCCCAAAATCAACCCATTCCACCAGATAAAACAAGCGATTGCGAGAGATCTTAGAGTCCAAGATTTGTGAAACTTCGTAGTGAGGTTCCCCCCCACCAACAGCGGAGGCGGGGCAGGTTGCTTCGGTCTCCATTTGTTCTCCTCGGGCGCCCAGCGTAGAAGCCTTACATGAAAGACAGGATGAACAGACTTTAGAGATTTAGGCAAGGCAAGTTCCACAGTCACATTGTTAATAACTCTCACAATCTCAAATGGTCCAACAAATTTCCAACCGAGCTTGCGACTTGGTTGAATGCCACGTAAATTCTGTGTGGACAAATAAGCAAACTCCCCACACTTAGGAACCCAGGATAGGTTGCGTTTCTTGTCCGCCTGGGTTTTATAGGCCTCTTTTGCATCCTCCAGAGTCTTGGCTAAAGACGACCATGCCGTCTGCAATTGTTTGCACCAGTCTCCAGCATCTCCCGCTGGGAGGTCGGGAGAACTCAAAAATGGCAAAGGCGGGGCGTCATATCCATGGACCGCCTTAAAAGGGGACATCCCCGTTGAAGAGTGCTGAGTGTTATTGTAACAGAACTCAGCCAAAGGCAAAAGAGAGTGGCAATTGTCCTGCTGAAAGTTTGTAAAACACCGTAAGTATTGTTCAAGGGTTTGGTTCACACGTTCAGTCTGCCCATCGGTTTCTGGGTGGTACGCACTGCTGACCCCCGCTCCACCCCAAGCAGTGACATTAATTCACTCCAGAAATGTGACACAAATTGAACCCCCTATCCGAGATTACTTTAGCAGGTAAAGTGTGGAGCCTCACAACGTGTTGCAAGAACGCTGAGGCTAATTTCTTGGCAGAGGGGACGGAGGCAAACGGAACGAAGTGGGCCTGCTTAGTAAACAGATCCACTATCACCCAGATGACAGTATTCCCCCCACTAGGGGGTAAGTCAGTAATAAAGTCCATAGAGATCACTTCCCATGGACGAGCCGGCGTGGGGAGGGGTTGTAGAGCTCCTGGGGGTTTACCGGGTCTGGGCTTACTCATCAAGCACGTTTGGCAAGCAGACGTGAATAACGAAATGTCCTTTCGTAGCCCAGGCCACCAAAATTGTCTCTGTAGGAGCTGGAGAGACTTCACAAACCCCGTGTGCCCAGCCAGTTTCGAGCTGTGTGCCCAGGCCATCACCTCCCCCGAAGGGAATTGAGAACAAACAGTTTCTGATTCTTCCTCCAGCAGCCATGCGCATCTTGAGAGACTCCTTCCTCCCCCTCACCTCCTCCCGATCAGCGTCAGACAGAGCTGTAGAGAATTTCGTCACCCAGTCATTGGTGGGAGGGGTTGGGGACAGAGGGGAACGTTTGGCTTGCTTCCGAGTGGTTACTGCCCCGCCCAATTGGGAAGGCATGAAAACCGAGTCACGAATCTCCTCCCTCTTACTGTCATGCTGTGGGAGGTGTGACAGTGCACCGGCAAGCGAGTTAGATGTCCCAGGGAAGTGGTGCAGTGTAAAATTGAACTTGGAGAAGAAATCAGCCCAACGCAGCTGTTTGGTGTTCAAGGAACGGGGGAGCGGAGAAGCTCGAGGTTTTTGTGATCAGTCCACACCTCGAAGGGAACCCGCGCCCCTCCAGCCAATGGCGCCAGGTTGCCAACGCTAAGCGGATCGATCCCGCTTCTTTTTCCCACACCGACCAATTCCTTTCAGTATCGTTAAATTTTCTAGAAACATATGCAAGGGGGTGCAATTTACCATCCTCCCCCTCTTGGAGGATCGCTCCTCCCATAGCAACGTCAGAAGCGTCTACTTGTACAATGAATTTCTTAAGTTCATTCGGATGGGCTAACACAGGCTCCAACGTAAAAAGGGCTTTCAATTGGTCAAATGCCCGTTGGCACTCCGGGGACCAATCTAGCTTGGCACCGGGTCGAGTGCAGTCAGGTGACTTCCCTTTCATTTTAAGCAGATCAGTTAAGGGGAGAGCCACTTGAGCAAAGTTCGAAAGGAATGATCTGTAAAAGTTCACGAATCCGAGGAACCCTTGGAGTTGCCTCCGGGTCTTGGGTGGCTCCCACCCTACCACATCTTTTATTTTGTCAGGGTCCATCTCAATCCCCTTTTGGGATATGCGGTAGCCTAAGAAAGGGATCTCCGATTTGTGAAATTCACATTTGGACAGCTTAGCAAAGAGTTTATGCTTGTGCAACGTTTGTAAAACTTCCCGCACCAGTTTCACGTGGGATTTCAGGTCAGGGGAATACAAAAGTATGTCATCAAGGTAAACAAGGACCCCTTTGAATAAATACTTGTGGAGCACCTCATTAATCAAATTCATGAAGACCCCGGCGCTCCCTGAAGCCCGAACGGCATGACTAAGTATTCAAATTGACCCAGGG
The DNA here is from genome assembly GCA_029375565.1 of Gekko gecko. Lineage (NCBI taxonomy): Eukaryota > Metazoa > Chordata > Lepidosauria > Squamata > Gekkonidae > Gekko > Gekko gecko. The sequence goes on from JAPDNY010000009.1 coordinate 45,139,635, forward strand.
GGGTATTGAACGCTGTTTTGAATTCATCCCCCTCCCTTATTCGGACCCTGAAGTAGGCATCTCTGAGGTCTAGCTTCGAGAAAATTTTCCCCCAGCCACCGCAGCTAACAAGTCTTTGATTAGGGGCATGGGGTAAGCGTTCATGTTGGATACTGCATTCAAGCCTTGATAGTCGGTGCACAACCGCAACCCCCCGTCCTTCTTTTTCCGGAAAAGAACGGGAGCTGCGAACGGGGATGATGCCGGTCGTATAAACCCCCTGCTCAGGTTCTTGTCAATAAATTTCCTCAGCTCCACCTTTTCCGAAGGGCTCATAGAATATAACTTCCCTTTAGGCAATTTCTAATTAGGCAAAATCTCAATTGCACAGTCCGAGTTTCTATGGGGGGCAGTTCATCGGCTTCCTCTTCCCCAAAGACGGAAGCTAAGTCGCGATACTCTGATGGAATCCTCTCTAGTTCTGCTTCTGCCACTCCCGCCGTCACTAGGGGCTCCCCCCCCATCGTGGCCCCCCACTCCGGTTTCCACAGGTGGGACTGGCATTTTTTGGAAATAAAATTCACTTTCCCCTCCCCCCATAAAACATGTGGGTCGTGATCGAAGAACCACGTGCTCCCGAGTACTAGGGGAAAGCGGGCAGACGGGGTAACTATCAAGGGTCTCTCCTCCCAGTGATGCCCAATCCCCACCCGCAAGGGTACAGTCTCGTATTTGCAAGGTTCTTTCATGGTGGAACCATCCATCTGTGTAAAAATCAGGGGGTCATTAAGTTTAACTACTTTTGCCCCCAGTCCTGTCACTAGTGTGGGGTTGATGAGATCTCTCCCACACCCAGAGTCAATGAGTGCTCGCACTCTCACGTGGGTCAATAGACCCGGGTCCACTAAAGTCACCGTGAGAAAGAAAAGAGAGGGGGGTCTGCTCACCGGGATTTGCGCCTGGGAGTCCGGGACCTGCTGTTCAGCGCTGTTTACAGCAGGTCCGTCTCGTTTCCCGGCGGCACGGTCTCGCCATCCGATGAATCCGATGCCTCGCTGAGCGGCTTGGCTTGCAAGGCTTTCGCCCCTCTTGGCTTCGCCACCGGTTTTGGTGTGGATGTTTCGAACTTTTTCTTGACTCCCTTGGGCACCCCAGGTGATGCAGGGGAGCCTGGGCAGCTCACTGCGAAGTGGCCCCCTTCTCCGCATTTAAGGCACAGACCTTGCTTCATCCGGAGTTCTCTCGTTCCATCCCTCGGTCTCGGGTTCGGTGTGGGAGTTTTCCCGCGCACGGCCGATGTAGGGCCCTACTGGCCCCGGTTAGTCATCGCTGCCGCATCATCCAGTTTGATGGTTTTCAAGCGGTTTTCCATAGTGATGGCTGCTTGTATCCAACCTGTCAATGTGTCCGGGTCTTGGGTCTTCGTGACCGACCGACGAATCTCCGCGTTGAGCCCCAACTTGTAGTACTCCGCGAGGGTCCCATCTTGCACCCCTCGGATTTTAGCCGCACACCTGCGAAACTCCGCTGTATAATCCCTTACTGATCTCGCGCCTTGCTTGATGGCCCGGATTGTTGCTTTGGCCGTCTTATTGGCGTTCACATCCTCGAATTGCTCTTTCATGGCCCACATGAAAGAGTCGATTTCTCTCAGCTCCCGCCCGTCAGCCTGGTGAAGCCCGACATACCAGTCCGCCGCCGCGCCTTTCAAATGGGATGCTATGACATCTACCATGCGGTCTTCGCGTTGAAATAGGTGGCCCCAGGTTTCGATAAATCTTTCGGCCCTCACGAGGAAGAAAGGGAACTTTTCTGGGTCTCCATCAAAGTCCGCATCAAGAAGTTCCGCAGGTTTCGGTGGCAAAAACCCCCATGGGCGAGGGGGTGGCTGCCCCGGCGGCGCCTGCGGTCCCGGCCCCGCGGGCTGAGCAGGGGGTAGAGCTGGTACGTTCGGCTGGTCTGGGCCTGGCGCCGGACGTTGGTCCTGGGGAGGTTGATCGGGTGGTTCCTCTCTTCGTTGCCGCTCTCGCTCTTCCCGGATGCCCTCCGCGATCATCTGGGGAATGCGGGCGAGGGATTCATCTAAGAAGCGCATCAGGCGGTCTTGGCTCGGCTCTCCACTCCACCTCCGTCTCACCACTACGCCTTCCAGGTCCTCGGAGTCTCGGCCGGTGTCTTCCATACCCTCGGCCATAACCAGTCTGCGGACCGATCTCTCGGTGTGGCTCACCCTCACCGATGCTCTTGGGGTTCCAAACCACGTCTCATGGGTTTCTGCCAGGGGCTTCACCCAGTCTCGCCTGTGTTTGACTCGGGTGGTCACCCCACCATAAGCCGCCCCATACGTATCCCCGTAGGGCCCTCCGAAGTCGTACTCCTGGCCCCGTGTCACCGGCACATAAGTGTCAGGGGTCTCCGTGGGTACGTTCTTGTCAAGAGGTTTTTTATCCTCCTTCTTTTCATCTTCGATCGGGAGAGTGTCTTCTTCACCGCCACTCATTTTGGAGCCACGGGTTTCCAACCAGTCCTGAAAATTGAGTGATTCTGAACAAACTGTCAGAAGCCCTAACTTAGTCAGCCAAACACCAGGTCTTGTTGTTCAAGCAAGAATAGTGTTTATTGTTAAGCTGCAATGGAAAGGTTACTGGAGCAGATACATTGTTCAGAATAACTTGGTTACACAAAGCAGGCAGTTATACAGGAAAGGGGGTGAATGGGGACCCCCCTCTCTACCAATCAGGGAATAACATGCGAATGGGAATCGAAAGTTACTACGCTAATGAAGTTCCCACCGCCCCCATTATTCTCAGCAAAGCTGCAGCTTTGAAAGCGATAGGAAAGCTCGCAGCCTGTCTCCTCCAAGGTCAGAATGTTAAGTCTACCCAAGATAGAGCCTGCCAGATTCACATTCCATTCTCACACACCAGGTGCATAAATCTACACCCCCACGATCCCAACCTCCCGCCCTCCACGCCGCCATGGCGCCCATAGCCATCCTCCCCTCCCCTCCATCCATCATGGCAGGACTACCTGACAATATGGTTACAAAATGCAAATCTTGAAAGGTCTAGGGCCAGGATAGAACTGAACACCCCCCAAAAAAAAAAACAACAACTACCAAGGGGACTTTTAAACAATCAGAAGAAGGAGGACGAGGAGAAGCAGGTGGAGATTGGATTTATACCCCACCCTTCACTCCAAGTCTCAGAGTGGCGTACAATATCCTTCCTTTCCTCTCCCCACAACAGACACCCTGTGAGGTAGGTGGGGCTGAGAGAGCTCTGAGGGAACATCTCTTGAGAGAACAGCTCTTGGAGAACTGTGACTGACCCAAGGTCAGCCAGCTGGCTGCATGTGGAGGAGTGGGAAATCAAACCCAGTTCTCCAGATTAGAGTCTGCCACTCTTAGCCACTACACCAAACTGGAGTATTTGCTTCTGAATATATTAGATGAATTGGTAGATCAATCTTACAAATATCATTTTTGTTTTGTTAGATTCATTGTATTTTTGCAAACAAATAGGAAGTTTGTATCCAAAATTATGATAAACAACGATTGTATTCCTGAGTTATAAGCTGTGTTGGCAAAACAGATTTATTTATTTTTTGTTATTTTATTATTGGGGTTGGGTTGAGCATAACAGTGGCTTTAGGAATGCGATGCCTTGGATCCTGATGATGATTTCTCCTAATGGAAAGGGAGGGCAATTTTCTTCAATTTGCTCCCTCACGCTGCAGATCTCTGATAAGGAACAGCATTCCATTTGTAGACATTCTCATCAGGATCAAGTCCATGTGACTGACTTAGATTAGGCTTTGATATACTGAAAACAGAAATACATGTTCCTTTTCAGTTCAAAAACGATAGCATTGCACTTTGTGAATTGTACAGGTTCTGGCATAGGTAGGAAACATGCTTTTATTAAGTTGGAATTTCACTGCATTAATTTGTGTCCTATAATATAACTCAGGTCTATGAAACGATTTCTACTGCACAGGGAACAAGATTAAAATTCAAAAGGACCTAGATAAATTAGAGCAATGGACTGAAAATGAAAAAAAAATATTCAAAGACGACAAGTATAAATGACTGCACACTAGGAATAAAATGCATAAATGTATAAGCCCCAGTACTTCTGAAACTCTGACTTAAATAAGAACTGTTCTACTCTACCTGGCACTGTTTAGGATGCTGTTCATATGCCCAGTTGTGGCCATCAAGTTGCAACAGCAAACTGGAAAGGATAACAGTACAATGGCTGAAATTGGTATGGGTAATGAACAAGGGAAGGATGAAAGCTCCAGATTTATTTGCTTTATAGAAAGGAAGTCTATGGTATGATGATGGGATAGCCAAGCCCTTTAAAAATAGGGTGCCCATCAGTATTCCGCTCTAAGCTGAGTTAGTGAGAGTTAGCTCATGGTTTTTAGCCTCCAGCACACACATTTTTGTCTTAGCTCACTCACAACTTTAATGCCAATAGCTCACAATGTAGAATTTTTGCTTACAAGACTCCACATTTTAGAGAGAGCATTAGTGCCCATGAAGAAGCTGTCATCATTGGATACCCCCTCATTCCAGATTTGCTCCTTGTTTTCTCTGTCCATCAAAATCTGCTCCCTATTCTCCATCTCCCTATTCCAAAATCTACAGTAAAGAAGCAACAGAAAGCACAGGATGATAGTTTTCTACAATGTGGTCACCAAAAACTGTTCTTCTCTTCTTCTGGTCTATTGTCGAATTGCTTAGTAAGACATTGAGCTGATATATAAATCAGGAGTCCCCAGACTTTTTGAGACTATGAGTACTTTGGAATTCTGACATAGCATGGTGGACACGGCCATAAAATAGCTGCCACAGGAGGTGAAGCCATTAACAAAATAGCTGCTACTGCAGCTTACCTTCAGTCACACCTTGAAGATCCTTTGGCAGCAGCTGCCACCATAGCAACATTAAAAAAAAATCTGCACAGCCAATTGAAATCTCCAATGGCCAGTCAGAAGCCTTGCTGGGCAAAATCTCCACCCAGCCCTCCCCACTCTCTGAAAACACTTGGTGAGCACAGGGAAAGGTGTTGGCAGGCACAATGGCATCCACAGGCACCATGTCGGGGAACCCTGATATAGATGTATCTCCTAGTGGGCTAGAGCCAAAGTAACATTATTGGCCCATTATGTTCTATTTGATATATAAAGAAAATGGAAATGTAACTTACAGTACCATGAAACTGCCTTATACTGAATCAGACCCTTGGTCCATCAAGGTCAGTATTGTCTGCTCAGACTGGCAGTGGCTCTCCAAGGTCTCAGCCAGAGGTCTTTCACATTATCTACTTCCAGATCTTTTAACTGAAGATACTGGGGATTGAACCTGTGACCTTCTGCATGCTGGGCAGATACTCTGTTGCTGAGCCACAACCCTTCCAAATACCAATTTTAGCATGCCTGTAATAATAATGACAATAATAATTAAAATAATCATTTAAAATTTGACATTATACATTATTTTGATATCTTTTGTAAGTGAAATTCATGGAAAATCCATAGAAACTCAGTGTTAATGAGAATAGTTTCATTTAAAGCCCTGCACTTCTGAATCTATAGCATAAAGCAACAGGATTCTAATGCTCATCATGCAGAAAATGCCCGGACAAAGACATTCTTCTATATTTTGTGTGCACATTCTAAATTGTAACACTGCCCACAAGGAAAACACTGCTGCTTTAACTTTCAGCATGATCAGATTAATTCCTACCCAAAGGGTTAAGTCACATTTCCCAGAACTTTTAGAGTTATCTCGCCACCTTGTGTCCAATGTTTGCAACAGAACATGAGGACATAAGAACTGTTTACTAGATCGAACTGTATGAGTTCATCAGATCTATGAATCTAATACAGTCCAGCAAGAAGGCCCTGGGAAGCTCATACCAGACAGTCACCCCCTATGGTTGGTATGAAGCATCTGCCAAAGAGAACAATGGTGCATCTGAACTCACGCTTTAGCTTTTCTCACAGTGATGCCTCTTAATTAAAACTCTATAATATTCTTTTGAATGGACATTATTAAAACCATGCAGTAAAATAGAAAAGTTGCTACACTAAAAATGTAGGAAATTACTTTCCTAATAATTCCTAGCATTCAGTCTGCCCTTTTCACCATTGCAGCACACTGAGTTATGTTTTAAGTAAAATTTCAAATGTGATCCAAAAATCTCTTTCCTAGCCCTTCACAAATCAGATTAACCCAAATAGCATATATGTGAATACTGAATAAAGTTTTTTAAAATATTTTTGGCTCTAATTTATGCTTAAGGTGATAGCTGTATGAACAGTGCTAGACAGATAGACAGACAGACAGACAGATAGATATGGGAATTTAAGAATTTCTGTCCTAGTGGATAAAGATTTTTTTTCCAATTGAGTCTCCAGCGTAGTCTTCATCCGATGAAAGATTCTTCCCCTAGCAGAAAGAACCACTCAATCGAATTTATTGGTTTTCTTTGTCTTGAATAAATTGGTGTTACATGCAAACTCGATTAAGCCATCTCATCATTCACCCTTTACTCCAAATAGGTTATGAATTTCAGCCTCAGTCCAACCGCTGACCATCTGGCCCTGCTGCCGGGGGCTGCCTTTGTCGCCTCTGAAGGAAGAAGTGCTGGACGTTGAATTGCAGCATCTGGGTTCTGGTAGGGGGTGGAGCCAGCCCTTCTACAACAGTTGGCTCTGCTCCTGCCCTTTTCAGTTTTTGTTTGGAGCTCAGCCAACGAACTTCTGTGCAAGCTTTGGCTGGTCATCTGTTTGGGGGCTAGGTAGGATTTTTTGACTCCTGCCTGATTGGCTATGTGGTGGGGGTGATTTTTCACCTACTTTGTACTGTTGTTCAGTGGATTGTGGAATTGGTGCGAGGTGTTGCTGCTTAATTAGGTTGATCACTTTAGGGTTGTCTGGATTGTGTTGGGTTATGGATATGTGGCTAGGGGAGCTTGGAGTCTGGCAGGATCAGCCCTTGAGTCATGCAACCCAGGGCGAGGAATGTCGACTGCTTTTTCGGACTGCCTGGTTTGATCCTCCACTTAAGTTGTGCAGTTTGATGGCTGGAGCTCCAGGGCATGGCCTACATGCTGTGCCAGCCTGTAGTGAGCCATATCAATTGGCTCAAGCTGGAGGCAGGGTGGCTCATCCATTATACATCAAGGGAGACGTCAGCAATTACTCCTGGTCTTGATCATGCCACAGGTTAGTTTCACCCTTGCTGTTTAATTTAGGTTAAAAGTTAAATAAAGTGGCCCATAGTTTATCCAATCTCCTTGTGTCTGACTCTTTATTCTGAAGGGGGGGGGTACATTTGAATTAATAATACAAATCCTCATGGAAATCTGCTGCACATTTTTGTCAACTGTGAACATTGTTCATCTTTTCTGCCTTTTGCATTCTGACCATAATTCAGTATAGTGTTATGTTTCTTAAATACGTTGATTCATTTATAGAAAATTTAAGTTTACGCATTCAGAAAGTTTGATATTAAAATTAGTTATGCTCGTGTTTTCAATTAAAAATGCTGAAAAGAAAGCTAATATAATTAAATGAATGGCAACAGAGAGTGATTAAAATGTGGAATCTGCTGTCAAGTGGGTGCAGTGATGGCCACAGGAGTAAACATCTTTAAAAGGGGATTAGATTCACGGAGGATATGTCTATCAATGGCTACTAGCCATGGTGACTGAAGGGAAGCCATGGTGACTAAACCTCTGAATCCCAGAGCCAGGAGGCAACAACAGGGAAAGGCCTCAGCCTCTAAGCCCTGTTCTTGACCCTCCAGGGGAACTGGTTGGCCACTGCGTTGAGACAGGATGCTGGACTAGATGGACCACTGGTCTGATCCAGCAAGTCTTGTAATATAACTTGATTAAATCAAAAAGTGTATTTTCATAATGGCAGGGTAATCTTAATTTAGAATCTGGGAATTTTTACTAGTTGAACAGCCTCCACAGGGTTATAAAATTCTCACTGAGGATTGTAGATTTGCCTGTAAAGACTGAAATGTAGTATATGGCCTCCAGGAACACTTCCATCACAGGGCTTTAGTAATATTAGTCCACTTGATTCCACCAATTTGTGAGCCTTAGGCAATTATTCCTTGCTTTCTCCTCAGGGAATGTGAAAATCTGTGTTAATGCACTATCAAAAGGGAAAACATTTATTGCAGCTATAGTTGCTTATAATTATTTTAAAGTACTATGTACCCTTCAACGTACCTGTGAATGGCTCTTTGTATCAATCTCATTGGTCTCAATTTTGATCTACAAGCAACAGATCCCACTGAAGTAGAGGGCCAAACAGGAATTGATTATAACATACATTTCAGAGAGTCATTTCCTCTTGGTGCAATGTTTTCTGCATGTAGCCTTACTCTTTGGAGACAATAAATAAGTAGTGAATATAGCAATCCCAAGCAGGTCTGTTCAGAATTCTATTGAGGCCAGTTCAGGGGGGCTTAGTCCTAGGAAAGTGTTTTTAGGATTGTGCTGAAAATCTATGACACTAAAGCCTAAAAGCAAGTTCATGTAAGGCTCTCATTGTGTAAATCTATGGTAGGGCATGAGATTTGAAGATCCGCCTGCATCCTACTGCCCTTTTCCCTGGAGGTAGTAAGAGTCCATGTTTGGTTTTTGATCAGAGGTTCAATCCCTTCTTCTGCAGCTTTTCTCCATTTTCTGCTTCTTTTTCAGGCATTCTTGCTATGTTGTATGTGGAAGGCTCAGGTATAGCTTCTGCCTTTGCTAGGTAAGAAAGTCTGCTTGATGGTACTCCTTTGTTTGAACTGGTTGCCCATCAGTTCTACAGCCTGAAGGGCATCACAGGTGTTGTCCATAGTGCTCAGATGCACTGTTTCTATTTGATGTGCTTCATTTTTCTCTGTAGCTGTAGAGTCACTGATATCTACTTTCTCTATGTTGCTTGATTTCTCCTTTTCATCAATGTAGACCACATTGCAGATTTTGACTGTTTCTCTTTCTGGGTTGAGCATTCTTTATTAGGATGGACATGAACCAACTCATGAACTAAAGTCTGTGACAAATTTTGACTGGTTTGTAGTTTGCAAAGTGAAGTTTGTGGCAGGTTAATTGGCATGAACTTTCCAAAAACTTTCAAGCAGTTTGTGGAGGTTCATGCTGGTTAATGAATTGATATATTTCCAGACAGACTGTCTCCACTCAAACAAAATGTTTACAAAACTTCAAAGCAACTGGGGGGTGGAATTCTTCAGCCTTGTCAGTTTCAAATTAGTCTTCTTAGTTTCAAGAGGTAGTTTCCCTTTGCCATTGCTTTTTTGTCTTGCCTTCCCATTTTCTTGCACAGAGCTTGCATCCTTGCTTGAATTTGTTGTGACTCTGTACACTGAACCAGCTGAGGTAGGCTTGGAAAAATGCCCCCCTTCGGTTTGTACTGCAGAAATTGTCTGGTTTGACATTAGTCTTCTTTTACTTGCATTGCTACAGTGGCACTGGGTTCTGCTGGGCATTAGTATATTGCTCTGGTTCTGCTGGACTTGCAACCCTCCCCCCTTGCTTGGAGTGTGATTCTCTGCTAGACATCTACAATGGCCCTGGATTATTCTGGGCACTCTTTGATTGCACAGGTACTGCTGGGCACTCTGTACAGTGCACTGGTTCATTGCTACAATGGCACTGGATTATTCTGGGCACTCTTTGATTGTACTGGTACTGCTGGGCTTGTTCCTATGGAAGAGATCCTCTAGTTTGATCTGAGACCTGCTGGGTATGCACTGCCACAGTTTCACTGGTTCTGCTGGGCTTGCCTGAGCTCCCCACAGCTGTGGGGCACCCAGGCAAGCCAAGGGAATGCAGTTTAAATTGTCTTCCCTTGGCAGGCCCAGGTGCCCTGTGGCTGTGGGGAGTCCAGGTAAGCCACCCCTTGAAGTGAAGGCAGTTTAAACTGCCTTCCCTTGGCTTGCCCGGGCGCCCCACAGCTGTGGGGAGCCCGGGCAAGCCCCCCTTGGAGGGGAGGCAGTTTAAACTGCCTTCTCTTGGCTTGCCTGGGTGCTCTGGCCAAAAGTGATTCAGCTGGCTGAATGACTCCCAAATCGGCTTGCATTGCTGAAAGTGGCATTCAGGGGTCATTCAGCAGGCCGAATGGAATCAGGCCAATTTTTTTTTTTTTTTTGCACATCCCTAGTAACAATTCACACACCTTTTTGAATGAGGTGGGTCTTCATTCTTTCTCTCCAAACTGGATAGTTGTGCTCCATAAATGTATATATCAAGTGACCATGCTGTGTACCACAGGAGGTTGCCATCTTTGTTCCTTTGTTCTTGCCTGCTCATGTCAAGAGTGTTTGGTGGTCCTTCTACCTTTGATCAAAGATGCACTTAATCTGGGCTGCCATAACCCCTGTTGACAGAGTAATTCACACAGCAATGGTGCACAACCTGATTGAAGAGTAGATAAAGGTTCATTTAGGCACTAACATGCTTGAAAGGGAAAAGGATGCACAGAGATAGGTTCCTAACTATATAGCTGAGAGGGAGAAAAGTAGGAGGAAATTTCCAAGTAGGAGGAAATTGCTATAGGAATAGCAAATTGGAGACAGACAAGGAATTACACTTAACAGAAGAGACAAAGTGCTGTCCTCATTATCCTATCTAATTGTCTTCTTGCTGCCCCCTTCAGGGTCTTCTCTTCTTCTTTGTACACCAGACATTGTCTTTTCCATCAGGTATATCATTCCACATCCCAATTCAGTACACAGATATAATTTAAGCCTTGAGAGTGTTTGGGCCTGATCTCACCACAATTCCCTCTAAGCTGTGCTAGGGTGTGCTGGCACACAACATTTCAGAGGCCAGCTCAGAGGATTTCTGCTCAGCTCATAACCAAGCTTCCATAAGAAAAAATGGAGGATGGGGGCATCTCTTTCTGGGGCCCATAGAATTGGACTCCCTGGTTCAATCATTTTGAAACTGGGGGGGGGTTGAGGAGAGGCACCAGCAGCTATGTGGCACATTTGGTGCCTCTACCTCAAAACACACGCACCCCAGAACCCTAGATATCCCCAGATCAATTCTCCATTATAGACAATGTGTCTATAGGTTATAATTGAGATGAGGGGGAACCCATAATTTTTTGCACACCCCTATTATGCTTTTCAGTATGATTTGTAAGCTGCCTTGAGTCACAGGGGGAAGTGGGATATAAATATCTTAATAAATAAGTAGTTTGGGCAGGTTGATAACAATAAAGCAACTTCCTGTTTGTTAGGTTAGGCAGCATTCTGAAAGTGATTGGTCCTCCTCTGTTATACTTTACCTGTAATGCTGGTTCTCATATTTCACTAAAAAAACCCTCAAAGTAGACTGCAAGGCCCCCGCCCCCCAAGTGCTGGTATGTTTGCTAAGGGTCAGTGCAGTGTGACGATCCAGGGACAAGTCTACTAATATAGTGGAATGGGGTGGGTAGATCTGTTCTCCAGAGGCCAGGTCTACTAATATATTGGAAAGGGGTGGATAGACCTGTTCTGTGGACTGGGATGGGTAGACCTGTTCTCCAGAGGCCAGGTCTACAAATATAGCGGAAAGGAGCAGGTGACTGTTCTCTGGAGGCCTGGTCTATTCCTGTTGAGAACAACATTTTGTGTAATGAAATTTGACTTGATTCTGTTTTCTCATGTAATGTTTAAATTATTTTTAAAATATAATATAGTTTTAATATATTTTAAAAGCGTTAATTCTGATTTTTACAAGGTTATGGAAATACTCTTCTAAAACATTATGCAATAGTCAAATGTAGACATGCTCACAACTTTAATGCTACTAGGTTTTTTTTTACTCATGTGGTAGAATTTCTGCTCACAGCACTGTGTAGAAGAAACATTGGATCTCACTCTCTCACTGCATTATAGGCTGTATTCAGTTGGATCTGTGTTTGGGCTAGCCCACAATGATATATTATTGCATGAATGTCTGCACTTCATATAACATGGTCCTAGAAAGAAGCGGTGGTGTAAATATTTTTGCGTTAATGTTTCTTGTATTAACTAAATTAAAGAAGTATGGGAACAAAGTTCTCCCTGATTATGGAAATACTAAGCACATGAGCAGGTTTAATGATGAAGGAGTAGAGCCAAGGTTTCTACTCTAGTCCTCTAGTCTGATCTAGAGTTCCACATGACAAAGCCTGGCCACGAAACATTGAATGGATTGTTCTTATTACTGCATCTCTGAGCTTTTGTGATTTAGTAGCTATATAATGACTCTGTTTTGTCTGAGCAGTTTATCCTTCTCTTAGGATTGGGTATAATACACACCCCTCCCCCTAAAAAAACTGCCAGAGACTAAAACTCTACATGAAAGGATTCCAAACTCTGTATCAAGAAAAGCTGAATTCTGCAACTTATATTAGTGGTGCACATTAAGCTAACTTGCATATATTTGCTTCTTTTGTGTTTCATTTCATGCTTATTCATGACACAGGGAGAAGCAAGAACTGCAGTATTCGTCATGGAGTTCAGCCCCAAATCCTTTTCAGTTCCTTTCTATTTTCTGAGATTTCACTAGTATTATGTAAATACTTTTAACCCTTTCCCCCTACAGTCTACATACATTAAAGAAATGAAAATTACAAAATTCAACTGACTTTGCATGACTGTGCATTGAATTATTATTATTACTATTACTATTACTATTATTATCTTCTATTGGTAAGGTAAAAATGTACTGCTTAATGTTGTTGATGAATCTTGTTGTTTGCTTTTTTTTTTAGCTCCCTGTGAAGCCAACACATTCTTTTGCCATAGTAATATGTGTATTAATAATACATTGGTCTGCAATGGACTCCAGAACTGTGTATATCCATGGGATGAAAACCACTGCAAAGGTAATGCATAGGGACACAGAACAGAGATTGCACATAATTGTTTTATGGACAAAGAAGCCTTGTTATCTTCAGTACCAAATAAGCACTAATTAGTTAGAACTGTAATGCATTTCCATTTTTAATATGTTCCTAACTGGTTGGAAATGTTTTCTTTACCTGTGATTTCCCATCACATTATGTGAATATTACAATGCACATCTCACTATGACCTCAAGGTTCAGAGCAAGTCACATTTTTTTTTCAAAAAACAATGTTAAATAAAAATCCAAATTCAATGTCAAAACTATCCCCTTTCTTGAAAAACCATTGGTTACCAAAGGCACAAAAGCATGATTATGATTATGCCATGTATTCCTATGCTTAGACTTTTATGGATGGAAGAACGAGGCCTTGGTAGCTGAGGATGGGTTCTGTCTACCTTTCATTGCCTTTAGAACATGTGGCATGGAGGATACCTTTCAAAGGAAATTCAGTCAAATTCAGAAACACAATGGGCCTCCAAAAGGGTTGCTGTCTTAATTTTATATATCTTGAGCTATTTAGAGTATCACAGTTTAAAAACTATAGCACTGAATAGAGTACTGGAAAGATTTTCAACTTGAATTGATAGAAGTGAGCTGTGTGGAAAGTTTGAGCCCTTTAGCATGTGATACAAACATGAAAACAGCATGTATCCTCTTTCGAAGCACACAGTTCTCTACCCTTCCAATCCCAGTGTTCCCTATTCCAATTTCTACTTCAGAGAAACACTTGCCAATTCATACATGTGAGCAGGTTGACTATCTGGCTTCATCTTTTGGCTGTGGCAGTGAGGATGTTTCCAGATCTTCATGAATCATCAGCTGGAAAACCGTGAAACTAATCTTCAACCACAGCAGCAATGGCTTGCAGCATTTTCAAATACCGTGATGATCATAAGGAAAGGAACCAGCCAGCAAGGCAATGGCTATATGTTTTAAATGAAAAACTGCATGTCTTTTTCAAGTTGTGTCTCTGAGAGATATCAAGATGAATTTAAAAAGATGAAACATATTCACAGTTTGCCATATCCTTATTCTAATAGCCAAAATGTGCGAATATCTATTCCCACCAACAGGGGGCTCACTGTCCCCCAACAGCTTTTCCTCCATAGTCAGTAGACTTCCTGGGTTTGTAGAAAAATCCAAAAAGTGAAGAAATCCCTTCAGGAATGGCTGAATTCCCCAAAAAGCCTTTTGAAATGGCCTCTGCAGGGACCTAACTCCAAGGCATCAACGGTGAGAGATTAGAACATTGGGGGGGGGGGGAGGCTTCTAACTGGCTCTGTCAGTAAAAGGGTGGGGGAAGGGCCCTTTCCAGGCCTCTTTCAGCCTTGGAGGGAGGGAGGAAGGGAGCCTTGGGGCCAGGCCTCACAAGAGTTGCCAGTGCCAGGCTGGGGGATTTCTAGAGATTTTGTGGTGGACTCTAAGGAGGGCTGGGTTTGGGAAGGGAGAGGCCTCAGCTGGGTATAATGCCACAGAGTCCACCCTCCAAAGCAGCCATTTTCTGCAGGGAGACAGACCTCTGCTGTCTAGAGTCCAGTTTTAATTCTGGGGGGTCTCCAGGGCCCATTTGGAGGTTGGCCACTCTAGGCCTGACAGTAGTCTAGGGTTGCCAGGTCCCCCCTGATTTGCATGACTCACCTAGCCTCAGCTGCTTGCTACCATTCATCAGCAGCCACCCTATGAAAGCCAGTGAGGTGCAGCAGTTAGAGCTTCAAAGTAGGGTCTGCAAGACCCAGGCTCAGATCCCCATCTTGTAGTGGAAGGTGACTGCGTGATTTTGGACCAGTCACATATTTCAGCCTAACCAACCTCACAGGGTTGTTGTGCAAATAAAAAGGAGGAGGGAATAATGAAAGCTGCTTTGGCCCTCACTGTGGAGAAAGACTGTAATTTTCCTAGGTAGAGGCTGGGGGGTGGAGATGGAAAACAGGAGACAGAGAGGCAGATAAAGGTAGGTTGGCTGTTGGTTGGGAAAGAAATAGGATTGCCAACTCCAGGTTGGGAAATCCCTGGACATTTGAAGGGTGAAGCCTGGAGAGGGTGGGATTTGAGGAGGGGAGGAACTTTGGACTGGTGTAATGCTATAGACTCCACCCTCCAGCCATTTCCTCCACGAGAACCACCATTGCTAGCCTCTGGGTGAGGACTGGAGATCACCCAGAATTACAACTGTTGTCCAGGAGACAGAAATCAGTTCCCCTGGATAAAATGGCTGTTTTGGAGGGTTGAGTCTATGGCATCATCCCCTGCTGAGGCTACTTGCCTCCCCAAGCCTCACTGTCCTAAGGCTCCACCCCCAAATCTCCAGGAATTTCCCAACCTGGAGCTGGCAGCCCTAAGGTGAATTGATCTCTGTAGCTGGGAGATCCATTGTGATTCCCAGAGTGCTGCCACTGCTGCTGTGGGGGGAGAGGAAGCAGGTGGGTGGCTGAGAGCACTGCCACCACTGCTACTGCTGCTCTGCGGAGTGGGGGAGGAAGCAGGCAGGAGGCTGGGAGAGTTATGGGGGCAGAAAGAAAGAATGATGGAGTGGGGGCAGAAAGAGAGAGAAAGAGTGATGAAGTGGGGAGGCAGAAAAACAAAGAGAAAGATGACAGATCAGAAAGAGAGAGGAAGTCACATGCATGGAGCAGAAATAGAGTAAGAAAAGGGGGCAGAGGGGAGAAATAGTGTGAGAGAGGTAGGGGGTGAGCAGAGGAAGCAAAGGTGTGACGAATGAGATAACCATCCCGCAAGTTTCTTGCGGGTCTCCACTTGTAATGTTCTATCAGTGAAGATCCTCGTCCTGATGAATGGCAAGGAAAGGAAATACTTCTTCACCCAAAGAGTGATTAACATATGGAATTCACTGCCACAGGAGGTCGTGGCAGCTGCAAGCATGGACAGTTTCAAGAGGAAATTAGATAAACATATGGAGCAGAAGTCCACCAGTGGCTATTAGCCACAGGGTATAGATGGGAACTCTCAGTCTGGGGCAGGTGATGCACTCTATTCTTGGTGCTGGAGGGGGCAGCAGTGGGAGGGCTTCTGGTGTCCTGGCCCCACTGATGGACCTCCTGATGGCACCTGGTATATTTTGGCCGCTGTGTGACAGAGTGTTGGACTGGATGGGCCATTGGCCTGATTCAACATTGGCTTCTCTTATGTTCTTATGTTCTTAAGCTTTACCAGCTAACTTCTTCTATAATTAGAAAACATAATATTAAGTATCCTCCCCACATTATTTCCTTTCCCCCTCCTCCTGGCAACCCCCATATCCTCTCTTCTTTCCCTGCTTCATTCTTTCCTTTTCAGCCATTCACCAACCTTTTATTTGCCTCCCATCCTCAGCTATATTTATTATTTATTTTCTTCTTTTAAGCCCCACCTTTCTTCACAGTGGAGGCCAAAACAGCTTACACCATTGTCCTTTTCTCCTTTTTAACCTCACAATAACCCTGTGAGGTAGGACAGGCTGAAAGTGACTGGCCCTACATCACCTAGACATCCATGGAAGTCTGGTGATTTGAACTTGGATCTCCCAGACTCTAGCATGAAGCTGTAACCACTATACCACACTAGCTTTCATATGGTGGCTGCTGTTGTACAGGTATAAGCAGCCAAGCCTAGGTGAGTCATGTAATTCAGGTAGTATCATGTCACTTAATGGCTGCTGCCAGGCCTGGCCCTGATTATCTTCTCTCAAAGGCCAAAACAGCTCTGGAAAAGGCCCTACTCCCTCCCCTACCTTTCACTGACAGAAACCAAGCCTAGAATGTTGTGGTTGCCTAGCAACAACTACTGAAGGCTTTCAACAGCCAATCCATATGCAAAAGAACCTCCTCATGAAATCTCCATTAGCATATCACAGCCAGGGAAACTCCTACAAGATAATGACTCAGCCCTACCCCACCTTCCTGAGTAGATATAAATTACCTGCCTACCATTTTTCTTCTCACATTGACACAGGGAGTACTCCATGCCAGTCACAGCTGCTGATAAAACATCAGGTACTACAATGCCAAGACCACAGCCATAATATCTCCAACTAATGATTTTTGATTGATTGACTGCAAGCTGTAGTTTCTAGGATTACATATACATGTGAGGTGTTCCAATTCTAAAGGATATAGGGTGGGACTCTGAATCAGACATAAGCTGATGTCACATACTGAAGTGTGGTTCTCCATGTCTTGTGTTCTCTGAATTTTTCTGAAGCAATTTACTGGGTGTGTTTTTTTTAAGGAGAGGAGGCTTGCTTTCCTTCAGCTAATTCTTCAGTGCTTTAAATGTTATTTGATTTGTGGCTTGTTTCTTTCAATTTCTTCTTTCCTCTGTCACTTCTGACTCTTTGGAACCCTGTTTTTTCCAACTACACCTTAATCTGATTTGCTTTATTGATTAGTCTTCTTTATGAAATGTTTAAATGTGTGGCTTGCTGTGATTGTGTGTTTTTTCAGTATGTTCTTGTCTTCTCCTTACACAAAACTCTTTTGCTTTTCAACTGTGTCCCCCACCCCACTGGTAGCTGTTGAAGTTCTTTGAGAATTATAATTAATTTAGGATTTATTTCAATTGTTATTCCTGCTAAAAGTTGAGTGTTTGCCTTCTGAAATTCACTCTGTATTTTATGAGTGTTCCAAGAATGTAACCAAAGTACAGCTCTTAAAATAAATTATAAAAAAATAAATAAATCCCACACTGTCCAGTAATAAAAATTGTGCACACTCCTCCTGCGGATGCTTACCTGGCCTGATGACTTGCCTTCCTTGTGCTACCAAATGTCCCAACCTTGTCAGTCTGCCTCCTCCTCCTCCTCAGGCTACTGTTCTTCAAACTCAATGGCTACAAAACTGTCTATGTTACTATCTGAAATATTTCCTGTCAGTTCTCCCAGAGGCTTTAATGTTAAACATGGGCACAATCAATTTCTTCAAAAAGGGGACAATTTTTTCTAGGAAATCCACAGTGCCATATTTCAGATAGATAGAAAAAATTGTCCCCTTTTTTGATTTCCTAGGGGAGTACTACAATACCTCTGAGTATTCTCCAATTTCTACCCAAAACAAAAAAACACATGAAGATACAGGCCTGTGGGGGTAGGGTCTTCCACTGAAACCAATGGGAAATAGCAAAATAGAATTATGAAAATGAAATAATAACAAAAGAAACAATACTGGTGCTTGTGGGGGCAACAGTGGGAGGGCTTCTAGTGTCCTGACCCCACTGCTGGACCTCCTGATGGCACCTGGTATTTATTATTAATAATTATTTTAAAAGTCTGATGTAAAAGTCCAGTGAATACCTATTTTTTAACATTAATCCAACTATATGTCTCCATGTCTCGAGTCACATTGGTTTGCCATTTATATTATTCACCTGATAATTAAAGTTAATTGATCACCTGGCTCTTCCATGTCTTGAGTTATCTTAGACAATGAGTGTAATGATGATTCATTTTCAAACATTACCCCCCAAAAATGCTAGGGGATCCAAAATCAATTTGTATCTTTTACCAAAACAAAAGCTTCTTTAAAACATCTTTTGTGTTCACAAAGAAAATCAGGATAGACCAAACCTTTAAATTAATAGTCCACCAAAGCATTAAAAGTCCATCCCAAAACTATGCAAACAGAAGGTTATGCAAAATTACCTCTCTAACCTTCTGCTTCCCACAGAAGCTCCTTGTATACCCTGAAAACCCTCTTTTGGTGGATCAGGGTCTCTAAAGTGCCACATAGCACAAGGGTTTGCAGTGAAGAAGGGAAATCAGGCAAATGTAGCAAGGTTGTAGGTTTCAAAGAGGCATCAAAGGGCCAAGTTAGACAAGATGGTGTCCTTGTGGCCACCATGAGGATGCCATCACCATCTTTAGGACAATTTTAAAATGCCATGAGGGTCTGATCCTGATCAGGCCTGCATTGTGACACTGTCCCCTCACCCACTTTATCAAATGCCAAAATACCTGCATCCCTCTGCAGCTAAGCACTTGAAAAGAGGGAGGGGGGAATCAAGAGTGCCACACTGTGGACCCAGTCAGTATTGAGTCCTGTGGAATTTTAAAATCATCTAAAAATGGTGATATCCTGCTGGCAGCCATGAGGACACCATCACATCTAGTTTGGCTGTCATTGTCAACTGAATGCCAAACTAGAGTAGTCTGATCCATCAGGGCTCTTCTTGCATTCTCATACTCTTATGTTAACCCAAAGGCAGCAAAAGACTATGCAGCCATCATGCTTTTTCTCCCTTCATCTTAGTATATTCCCAGTATTTTCTCCTCCCTGTGATAACCAACAGCTTTCCAGTTGTACTCCTTGGCTTGTTGGTGAAAAGGGTTGATGATCATTAGAATAGTGGGATAAAGGGCACCAATGCCACAATCTATTTCACTAACATTGTGTTACGGTGTATACTTGTGCACATTGCATAATAAGTGAACAGGAGTTTATATCTCTGACCTTTTCTAACATTGAGAGACTACTCTGACTATCAGTTTCAGGAAAGGATCAGTCACACATACTTTTTCCAGCAAGGATATTCACCTACAGATGGATAGCCAGCTTCTTCAGACTGGAAACACAGTCTTCAGTAGCCAAGCTGATTGTTGACTGGAGCCCTCCAAGCATAAAGTTGCTGACTCCCACTTCACATGGCCAGAGAGTATCCAGTCCTCTCCCTAGTCCAGAGAACCTCTGCCACAGTGCTAAATGAGAAGGTATTTCTGAAGCTTCAGTGAAGTCTTCCATTGAGAAGGAAGCCTGAAGATGCACTACTTTCCTGGTCAGTGCAGCTCAGAGACTTCCCTCCTCTTCCACTATCATAGTTATTGCCTCCTTCTCAGTGTTTCCAACAATGAGAGGACATACTGGAGGCCATGGCCACTGAAGCAGCTCTTCAGCCTCACAGACCTCCCAGTTTTCTGAGTGAAGTCTGATTTAAAATAAAACTTGGCAGTATCTGGGAGTCAGTTCAGCATATAGTGATAATCACATGGCCAGTGGAGCACAGCAATTGAAATTTATGCTACCCCAATGAACAGGCTGTGACAAGAAGATTATCCTTTGGGTCTAGGGCACCGATGCTCTAAAGATTTATGTTCATGAACCATGGAATACATCATATCAAAAATGTAAGTAATGGCTCACAGGGAAGGATTTTTTTCTTCTTCCTGGAAACCATATTTGTAATAATCCTTGCTTTTCCTCCTGAGTCAGCTAAATGTTAACTAAAGCCAGCAATTTCAAATAAATCATTAAGGCCTGGATTTGAAATGTTTCAAGGGTAAGGAGGTATTTCTGTTATCCACAACATGCAGTTATTTCAGATTGTCAGTCAATGTTTCAGGGGCTCAGAAGGAACTGCTGGGGGATGGGAACATGGCAAAGAACTGTATCTTCCACCGATAAGATGTTGGATCCACCCTTAGAGCCCAGGTTCTTGCTATAAAAAAATTCATGATGGCAATGTAGCTATGCTATCTCTGAGTGGTGTATCAGGACAGCCTTGGATTATTGTCATCCTAACTCTAGATAAAATCCCATGCTGGATCATGTGAAAACTGCAACTCTGATAGGGTAGGTATAAACCAGATTATGCTGCTAAATACATAATAATTCTTATAACATCTATAGCACTTTCAGAGAGCAAAGGGCTTCATTTAACATTATCTTGCTTGTAAGCCTTATGATACCCTTATAAGGTAGGTCAATATTATCTCCATGAGTGTAGCTGAAAGAATCTCGTAAAGAATGTTGCAAAATTTAAACCAGAAGCCTCCAGGGTAACACCTCATTTTTTTTCCTTACTACACTTCTTCAACTCCTTCAAATACAAGGTTGCAGATAGGGGTGGGCACAAACTGGGAAAATTGAGGTTCATTTCGGTTCACGGTTCATGGGGTCATCCCTAGTTGTAGATACTACCGTATGAACCAGACTATAGAGGAGTGTGTGAGCAGCAATTCCCATTTTGTAACTCCATGCAGGAGATTGATATTGAACCAGAATTATCTCTTTAGAATTACAGGCTAGAGAAATTATCATACTGTCATTATAACATTGTATTTCATATAGCATTTCTCACTCTTTTTCATGTACTTGATTAGACCAGTGGAACACTATCACAGTTACATGTTTTTCTAAAAGTTATTAATTTTATGCAATTTTTTTTGCCCATTCCGCAGAAAAGAGAAAAGCCAACCTCTTGGACCAGCTTACCAATACCAGTGGAACTGTAATTGGGGTCACTTCTTGTATCGTGGTCCTCCTTATTGTTATCTCTGTCATAGTCCAGATCAAACAACCTCGTAAAAAATTTGTCCAGCGGAAATCAGACTTTGATCAAACAGTATTTCAGGAGGTGTTTGAGCCTCCTCATTATGAGTTATGCACTCTGAGAGGGACAGGGGCAACAGCGGACCTTGCAGATGTTGCAGATGACTTTGAAAACTATCATAAACTGCGGAGATCATCTTCCAAATGCATTCATGACCACCACTGTGGATCACAGTTATCTAGCACTAAGGGCAGCCGTAGTAACCTCAGCACAAGAGATACGCCTATCTTGACAGACATTCAACCCCAGCCTGTAAAGCCCCTCATCCAGCCTATGAACAGGAGAAATATTCTTGTCATGAAACATAGCTACTCACAAGATGCTGCAGATGCGTGCGAAATAGATGAAATAGAAGAGGTACCAACCACGAGTCACAGGCTTTCCAGACATGATAAAGCTGTCCAGCGGTCAGTATCAATAGATTTTTGATGAAGACTATTGTGTGAGGACTTGGTTCCATCCCAAGTATTCCCTTGTGCTTTTTTCTTCCCTAATTGCTCTTTCCATTTAGCATTCAAGCAACTACATATATATACATATATATATTTTCTTCTTCTTAGGATCCATTCACACAGCTTATGATGAACTTACACATAGCAGTTACCATAACTGGGTTCCTGTGCAAAGGCATGGAAACATTTTTGTCCAGAATTCAAAGCTACATATTCTGGAAACCTCATTTATATTCCTGCATCATTAACAAGCAGGTCTCACCATAGTTTTCATGTGAATTCCTTCTCAGAACAGATGCAAGTAAGGTCAAAACAAGTTGTGTGAATGGACTTTTTAATCTCTCTCTTTCTACTTATTTTTTTTATTTTATTTTATTCTCTTTCTATTCCTGTCCCTTCCCTCTAATTCCCCATAAAAATCACTGTTATCTTTTTATTTTTTTTAAAAAACAATGTTTTAATCTCATCAAGATAGAAAAACACAAGAAAGGGCAATTACATCCAACCACACCAAAGACATTTTTGCTAAAAGTTAATGGCATTTTCTTTGAAATATCAAGATGCATGTGCTTTCAGTATAACAAAAAGTAACCCTGCATTTTGCCCTAACCCCAAGCCACAGACATTCTGTCTAGCATGGAGATGAGCTGTTCAAGGAGATAAAATCCTTCCCCTTCTTGTAGAACATGTTTTTCTATTTAGCAAATATTTTTCAAAATATTACAGTATCAGTTTTGTAGCTGACAATAGCATCACCACTTATCTTATTTATTGACCATTTAAGGCCTAAATTATTTTTAATAATTTACTTCAGATTGCTATTACTTTAGACCTGCTTATGAAAGGGGGGGAATTATAGTGGAAAACAACCTTTCTAATACAATGACCATCCAAAGTCTGGCGTGATTTCAATTTTAAAGAAAAACACAGGGATTCCCTTACTGTGTATTGCACCTTGAATGCTTGTAAGTAAGAATGATTAAACAGTTTCAAGTGAAAGCTGAAAGCAAAAAGAAAACCAAAACCCAATTATGTACAACTTATTTGGAAGCGGCCAGAACCTTTTTTAACTGGATCTGTGTTTCACATGCATGCATTCTTTCTCTACGTCTTTACTGTTCTGTTCATGTGCCCCATATGTTTCATTTTGTACATATAAGCTACAGGGTATCCCAGGCTCTCAAAGCACTCTGTGTACCTCAAGCCACTCACTTGAAATGGGATCTGTTGGTGAGACACTTCCAGGGCTGATCAGTTTAACAAGAACTTTACTGCTGTCCTCTTGCATGCCAGTTTTAAGTGATTTGGAACGAGTTGATCAAGTTCTTAAGTTATATTACAATTAAGAATGTGTATGCATATATTTCTTTCTTTTTCTATGCAAACATTATTATGTTGAATGAAATAGCCATAACATTCCAGGTTCTGCCTCATTGGGTCTCTAAGCAAACATGAATCAGAGTACAACACAACTAGGGTGTAAAAGACAAACAGAAGGTAAGTGAACAAATGTCTAGTTCCCAATTCACCATTGTGTGCATTCCATACATTTTTTTCTTTGAAACTGTCTAGCTGTCTGTCATTTGCTTTGTGTGTATCTGTGGTGTGTTTGTCTGTGTGTTTTGCATTATTGTGAAGCGAATGGTGCTAGGTAGCTGGCATCTTTGCATGCCAAGTAAGCGCTAAGGAAACAAAGAAATTCAGAATCTAGGCAGGGGCTGCAATAACACCAACAAACGCATAAAAAAATCACTATCCTCAGTTGCTCTATAACATCTTGCTAAAGATTATCGACATTTTAAGCTTGAGTTTCAAACAGATGCTTGGCATGACCCATTCACCTTTATTTATGGAAATGATGTATAAAGTGCTTTAGTAGATAATAACTTCCAGCCTGATCCATTGTGTGAGTACAGAGAAGCTCAGCCAACCAACCTGTCTCTTTTTCAACTCAGTCTTCCTTCAGACAGCCCCGGGGGGATGCAAAAAGGGTCATCATATTTTAGCTTGACTATGAATTTGTTGCATGGGAAATAACTTGTTCAGTGTTAACAATAAACTTTGAGACACTCACAGGCCAATGTAAACAGTCCAAGCCCAGCATTTTCTGCACTCTGCAGTATTTCCTGTCTGGCCGTGATGGATTTCCATGTGATGATGTTGCCCTGGGACTGCTACTATCCAATATTTCCCTCCTTGTATTAGAATAGGGCTAGGAGGGATGGCTCAGTCTATATCTGCTCAGTCTATATCTAACCAAGAGTTTCTGTCTGGAGTAACCACCTTTAGAGTAAATGCCAGGAGATAAATTTCTGTTCCCAGCTGGGGTCCACACATAACGCCTTCTCCCTGCTGTGTGAGCAGCACTGGTAACCAGGTCTTTCTCTGCTACCAAATGCTGTGGATCAGGCTGTTTGTTTTATGCCACCTAAATGCTTAGTCAAATAAAGATGTGAGAACATCTGTTCTTTTACTCTACTGTGATTTAGAATTGATGGTGTCAAGAGCAGGGTTGGCTAACTATTTAGACTGTAAGAATTTAGTCTCCTTGTTTTCATTTTGGTAGCTCTAATTACTGTTTTGTTCTGAGAGGTTTGAATGGCTATAATCATATTTTGCTCTAATGGCTCTGAATTCTGGTTCTGTGTTGGTAATTTTTTCAATACAAAAAAATATTTCTACTGGAATCCAAAGCTCCATATGAGTCCGATGCATGTATGAACCTTTGCTAAAACATCTGCTCTTTTAAGTGTTGGGCAAAGTTCCACATGTTCATTCCCGTTGAGCACGCTAAGCATATGGAAAGGAATAGAGAAACTCCATGCATGCATTAGGGCCTTACTTGAACAGTACAGGCCAAAGCAGAATCACATCTTTCTAAGTCCATTGAAGTCAATGGATTTATAAGGGTAAAATTCTGCTTAGAATTGTGCCATAAATTACTGGGTTGGTGTTTGTGTGTATTGTCAAAACTATGCCTATATTTCTAATAAAGTGTCTAGGAAAGAAATGCTTAAAACATGATTGCTCTTACCAAGTGAGGCAGTTGTATCAGTTTTTAAATTTTTTCTTTGTGGGGAGGCGGTTAATTCAGCTGGCTACTAATTTCAGAGAAGAACCATTTGTACAAACATTGGCTTGGATCCTAAGCCTTGCTTCCATTTCCTCTGCTTATCATTCATGGTGGAGAGGGTCCTTCTCTGCACAATGCTTGCTGCTGATGCAAAGTGCTTTTTGGCTCCTTGCAAAATACTTATCTAGCATAGATGGAAGCTCCTAGGATAGGAGGAACACATTCTGCATGGAAAATGACCAGCACCATGGGAAAAGGTACAGTGTGAGTAAAAGCAAGGCGTAGGTTCCAACCTACTGGCATGGTGAAACAAAATTCTTCAGCTTCAGGTAGTATTTTCAGCTTTCCTCTGGTTGGGAAGGAGTGGATTTGCAATGTGCACCACTTCTCACACGTAACAACTACAAATATTTCTCACTTAACACTATATTTCCAAATATGTTTCTTTTATATTTTGACTCAGTGGGACCTGAGAGTTCTTTAACTTGAAAGAGACTTTGATTGGAACCATGAAGAATAAAATGTGTTTAAGAATATTATAGGTTTATTTTGTCCATCATTTTCTCGCTGGAAGCTTCTGCAAAGTTCCGTTTCCATGTACTGAAGCTAGTTAGCTCCTATAGTCTGTTCAGACTATAGGTGTGATACTTGGTACTTCTATTTTAGACAGGAGGGCCTGGCGTAATCTGGTCCATCTGGTCCATGAACAACAACAACAACTTCTATTTTATCATTGGTGTTCTGTGGTTGCAACCAATGCTCCCTCTGAGCTGTGGAGTCTTATGAGCAAAAATCCCACTTTGTGAGCTACTGGCATTAAAGTTGTGAGCAAGTGATTTGACTACTGCATAAATTAGTTTGCTCTGGAGCCATCCTTCCGGAGCTAAGACAAAAATGTGTGATCTGGGGGCTAAAAAACTGTGAGCTAGCTCATGCTAAGTCAGCTTAGAAGGAACACTGGTTGCAACACTGCACTGGATCACTGGTCGTATTATACAAATAGAACTGTAAGAAGTGTTGCCACATCCTGTTTTGTTCTTCCTTTCCTGCCTTTGTCATGCAAGGTATAGCTGTTAGCTCCCCCAATGCCAATCCAATGCAGTATCCTTGATGTCCTTCTCTAACTATTTCTACCACTGAGGTCACTAATTACCCTAGTGCCAGCCTTTTTTTTTTTGCCTTACAAATGAGATGATGGGATCACTTGCACTGTAATCCTTGAACAATTAGATGCTCATGATTTCCACTGATCTAATTCCCCTCTTTATAACAGCCTGTCTCACATGGCCTTTGTTTATTAAGGACCCATGCTCCCCAGCACAGCATTTTGGGTGGTAAAAGGGGGACCTTACTTCCCCTTTTCACCAGAAGAACAGCTGATTGGATCCAACCTTATATACGTGCAGCAAGCCACAGACCTGCACACATCCCTCCCCACCACCATGCACAACCTTATATATCAATGACAGCACCGACATTAACATGAGCACAATCATATACAAATATGTCTTCCCACGTAGTCCATCCACTTTTTTTGCAGTAGGTAAATTGATTGGATGGTATGTAGACACATAGGCATTGTATCATACCAAACATTCCGTGCCTGGTATAAGGGAGAATCTGAGATATAATGCATGCATGCTAGCGCTATTGTAAACCAGCTTAAGTCCTGCGGATTCCTGTGGGACATACTTGTAGATACATTTGTTTGGGAGTACAGAATTTGAGGTTGAATTCAAGTTGGACATCATAATGTCCTTGTAATCTGTTTGTGTAGTATGTGCCATGCAAGAAGATTATTTACATTGAACTTGTTTTCATTATGTAGACTGCTTGAAAATAGTGCGCTCCTGGGTGATTTTGAATATTCTACCGTGAATTGTGAAAATGTCGGCCTTGGAACTGCAAGCTAAAGGTGTTCTGGACTCTGACCAGCTTTTCCAATTTCATGAAAAAAGGCATCAATCAGTAATGAGTAAAATCAGTGAATGGCAATAAGACTCTTACTACTATCACTGCTATCATTTATTATCATCAGTATTTTTTCTTTCTTTATATTTATTATTTGTCTTGTTTTGTTATGATGGAAAGATTACCCAGTTTCAGGAATCAAATTATTAAATCAGGTATTTAATCATTCATAATTTGGGTAGAAATTTTTGTTGGCTATAAATCAAATCGTAGAATGGAATCTGACACTCAGAAACAGGTCTGCATGTGTGTTGCTGAATGTTTGAGTTGGCAAAAAAAACCCCCGATGAGATACATTGTAAAAAGCATGCATTCATAACTACTGCTGTTCCTATCCATTTCTTTGTGTCATATGCTTGCTCACTGTAACTTTTTATATAAAGAAACATAAAACAATGTATAATAATTTCTTACATTGAGTTTTACAGTACTCTTATTTGACTACAGCAAATATCTTCGCCAAAGGATTCAAAATGGGGATTTATATTCTGGTTCTCGTCTAACAAAGCATGCATGGAACAGCTTTCCTTTAAAAGGTGAGATCCTACGGATCAGCTGTTCAGCATGGCAAGAGAAAGTACAGAGGGGGTGGGGCAATTCAGCCTTCTGCTCTCTCTCTCCCTCCCTCCCAGCAGCTGATTGGTGAGATACCTTTTTTTAAACAAAAAGACTGTATTCATGGAGCCCTGGCATTTGGATAGAGGTAGGAATCAAACACGATTTCCCCATCCAGTCAGCTTCCACGTGTGTATGGTTCCTTACTGAATCAGGGCAGCTGCATATAGAGCTGAACCAAAATGTGCTGAAAATTTCCAATTCAAACTTTGAATATAGATATATTTTTTTAAAAAAATCAAAACTTGAAATGAGAGTAGTTTAGCCTTATTGGCATCTGTTGATGGTGTTGGACCCCCCCTCCCAATTCACACAGGAAGCCTTATAAGCTATCAGCTGTCAGCTACTAAATAGAATTGTGTCTTGTCTAGGAAATGCTGTCCATTGTTAAATATCTTTAGTAGCAAACTGTTGAATATAGTTCAGTGCTAAACACCATCTGAAATATCAGATATTAAAACCAAATATCAGTGGATGTCATATGTCAACTATTCATAGAATATTCAGCAAATATGCAAATATTAGCATTTCAGAAGAGAATTTGGAGTAGAATCTTTGAGTGCAACTTTGCTTCAGCTCTAATGGAATTCTTATTCACTCCGAGTACATGCCTTAATCAACAAAGCAATTGAGTTAAATGGTGACTACCATATTGGCCTTAAATAACTGAAGACACATAAAAGAAGAATGATAACTCTTATTGGAACAGTAGAAGCATATGTATTTCACAGAAATCTTTGTCAGGAAAAAAATCTGCCTTATGAAGAGTTCTGTGAAACTCAAAAGCTTATATATTCCTGTACTTGGGAAATTACTTGGGAAAGTTTATCCAATAACAGATATCATTTCACTCACTTTGTGTCTCTTCATATAAATACTAAGGGGGAAATGGTTGGATACAAGGTCGTTCCATTTGCAACCTTAAGAAAATACATGCTTTTGCATCTGGTTCACTGTAGTGGACTGTTATAAATTGATCTAGAGTTATTTTTGTTTATTTAGGAAAACTGCTCCTTCTGATTATTTCCCTTTGGGAACATTTAAAGCCATAAAATTCACAGCTTGCACACTTTAATCTAAGTTCTTAAAGCCTATAAAACTACTTACATCCCTTAATGGTACTTAACCGGAAGATCCATTTCTTTCGCAGTTTATTTCAGAGGTTGCATGTGAAATGGGACCCTTATATTTACCTTCCCTAAGTTACATTTGTTTTGGGGACAGGATGGCTTTCAGTTTCTAAACCAGAGATCCCCAACAAGGTGCCTGTGGGTGCCATGATGCCTGCCAACACCTTATCTGGTGCCTGCAAGTGTTTTCAGATAAGGGGTAGGGCCAGGTGAGGATTTTGCCTAGCATGGCCTCCAGTTGGCCATTGGAGTTCTAATTGGCTGTTCAGATTAAAATAACACTGCTTTGGTAACAGCTGCCACCCTAGTGTTGATTTTATTCTCTCTCTCATTCCTCTTTTCCAGAGTACTTTTAAAATTACCCCTCGTCTCCCCTGTACTTGGAATTTCTCTCTGTGTGTGTTTCTCTGTCTCTCTCTCTGTGGCTACATCTCCTGTGACAGCCATTTTTGATTTTCTATACCTACTGCAGCAGACAGTTTGTAACTGGCTCCACATTCCACAGCAGCCATTTTGTGGCTGCACCCACCACCTTGTGTCAGAATTCCAAAGGTGCCCACAGGCTCAAAAAAAAAAAAAATGGGGACCCTTGTTCTTCTAAACCTTCACTTTGTTCAAACAGCACTTTTTCTTTTTCAACTTGCCTGCTAAAATATGAAAAAGTGCGATGAAGCATCAGTAGAACAACCACCTTTTTATTGGTCCTGCTCCTTTCCCTTTAGGAGCAGTCTGACACACAATAGATTAAACAATTTTTTTCCTGGCAGCAAGGAGATAAGTGATGGGAAAATATCTCTGTGATGGGCTGCTATTAAAAGTACAGCAAAAATACTCTAGTACTAAACATCATATTAGAAAGATTATGAGTTGTCCTCCTCCAGACATATGATGGGTTCTCTGGTGTAACTGGCTTTGTGTAACTGGCATTGTTCTAAGTTCTCCACAGTTAATGCAGTCTGGGAAATGCAGATATGAGAGGGCCTTCCATAATGCCCATGCTTATAGCCATCCTTCTGATTTAATTCCACTTTAGCTTTCACAAATAACATAACTGATGGAAGATACAGGATGTCCACTATATTCTTCACTGGTGCACAGGAATCATAATGTAGATGCTCATCTTTGAATTCATCAAGAAATTCTTGTATTTCTGGAAACAGAGGGGCCGTGTGTTCAGTCTAAGGTTTTGGCCTTTATACTTACCCTGTGCCTTTAAGAGCAGCTTGACATTAAGCAGGTAAAGCTTTTCCAATCAGTTATTTCCATTTCAGGAACAGCTTCACTGTAATAGCCATTTTAACCACGTCATGAGCATGGTGCGTGCCTTTTAATTTACCAGGCTAATATTGGGCCCTGTCTACAAAGCAGAGACACCAGGGAACTGGGCCTTCATAACAGCAAGCTGCCTTGTACTGTAATTTTGGACATTAAATCCCGCAACAGCCCTGAATGGCCTGATCTCATCAGCACTTGGAAGCTAAGCTGTGGTTTTTACTTGGATGAGAAAACATCAAGAAAATCTGTGGTTGCAATGCAGAGAAAGACAATAGCATACTATCTCTGCTGAGCAAACCCTATGATCCTGGGATTGCCAAGAGTTGGTTATGAGTTGATGGCACACAGTTGTTGTTGTTGTTGTTATTATTATTAAATCCCATTCTGCTGTGAAAAGTTGTACTTAATTGCTATATTTGTATACTGCCTTTCTTCCAAGGTACACAAGGCAAGTTACAATTTAAAATATTAATACAAAAATAAAATTTCAAAGAGAAAACATGAAAATATCAGAATTCTCCCCAGTCATTCATATTCTCTTTGGGAGCTGATGACATGAGCTCTCAGGCTCAGGTCTGTCCTTTTTGGCCTTCTCCTCAAAGCAGAGTGGTATAAGTAGATCCTGAGATGATGGGAGGGAGGCTATTTCAACTGTGCCTTTTCAGATGATTACCTCTTCAGGAGTTGGTGACATGAACATCCTGGCTTGCACCAGTCTGCTGTTGGGAAGAAGATGTAAGGCAGTCATTTCTCTACTTTTCCCTGCTCTCTCCCCCAAGTGAAATAGATCATCAACAAGAGATCAGAACTGCTGCAGGGATGGGCACTAACCAGCTCACAAACTAAAGTTGTTGATGAAATTTGGCTGGTTCATACTTTGTGAAGTCAAGTTCATGGGAGGTCAACCAGCATGACCTTTCCACAGACTTCCAAGTTGTTTGTGGAAGTCCGTGCTGATTCATGAGTGGATACATTTCCAGATAGACTGTCTGCTATCCATCAAAGCAGCAACTGGGAGGCATGTAGAGAAGCATCCAGGGTAGGTTCCCTGTGACTTTGATGTCTCTAGCTTGCATGGGATCTGTTCTATACACTCCTAAACCTCCTGAACCTGCACTTGTCAAAATAAGCACAGTGATCATTTTGACAGGCACAGGCTCAGGAGGTTCAGTAGTGTATAGAATGGATCCTGTGCAAGCTAGAGACACCAAATTCATAGGGGACCTCCCCTGGATGCACTTCTACATCTCCTGTGAGTTTGGTGTCTCTACCTTGCACAAGATCCATTCTATACACTCCTGATTCTCAATGGTCCTTCTAAGCTGTGGAGTCTTGTGAGCAAAAATTCTACTTTGTGAGCTACTGGCATTACAGTTGTAAGCAAGCGATTTGGCTAGTGCATAAGCCATCTTTCCTGAGCTATCTGGAGCCATCCTTCCTGAGCTATCTGGAGCCATCCTTCCTGAGCTAAGACAAAAATGTGTGAGCTGGAGACTAAAAAACTGTGACCTAGCTCACACTAACTCAGCTTAGAGGGAACACTCCTCCTGAACCTCCTGAACCTGCATTTGTCAAAATGACTACAGTGCAGGTTCAGGAGGTTCAGGAGTGTACAGAATGGATCCTGTGCAAGCCAGAGACACCAAACTCATAGGGGATCTCCCTGGATGCACTTCTACATCTTCTGTGAATTTGGTGTCTCTGCCTTGCACAAGATCCATTCTATACACTCCTGAACCTCCTGAACCTGTACCTGTCAAAATGACCACAGCAGTCATTTTGACAGGAGCAGCTTCAGGAGGTTCAGGAGTGTATAGAATGGATCCTGTGCAAGCTAGAGAGACACTGAACTTGTAGGGGATCTCCAGCTGACTCTCCTCTACCTACCTTCCAAGTTTGTTGAGGATGGATTTATGAGGTCTGAGTTACAGCCCCCTAAAGAAGGTGCCCCCCAGGTGGTCATTTCCCCAGAAAGCACTTTCCTGGGGGCACTTTCTTTGGGGGGCCCATAATTCAGACCCCATAAATCAAATCCTCACCAAAGTTGGAGGGCAGGTAGAGGAGAGTCAGCCGAAGATCCTTTGTGAGTTTGGTGAATCTAGCATGCCGGGAG
Source organism: Gekko gecko (assembly GCA_029375565.1). Taxonomy (NCBI): domain Eukaryota; kingdom Metazoa; phylum Chordata; class Lepidosauria; order Squamata; family Gekkonidae; genus Gekko; species Gekko gecko. Next base: position 45,171,479 of record JAPDNY010000009.1, read on the forward strand.
GCATTCTACTGCCTCACAAACCTCACTTACTGAACCAGTTCATGAGGTGACAGGGCATGCCATGAACTGAACTGCATTTTCCTGGTTTGTGCCAATCCTGGTTTGTGCCAGTCCTTTCTCTTGCCTTTGAAGCAATCTGACTTCTGTATTCAGAAAGTTCCATCTCCCACATACTGCCTCCAGCCTCCCCTTTCCCCATCAGGCCAAACTAGAAATTTTTGTACAAAATCTCACTTAAATAAATGGGAAATGTACAAGAACACTGTTATTTCTATCCCTTCTCTCTTTCCTGTCTGCTCTTTTCAATGCACAAATGCAGGGAGACAGTCAACAAAAACTGAAATAATGAGCTATGTGTGCACATTGTATTTGCTTTGATTGAAATATTCAGATGTTGCACATACAAAGATTTGAAATTGCTATTGCAAAAATCTATTGGAAATTACCATTACAGTTACACTTGAAGAAACATTTTAACTGGTAATGTGGTCTTCAAAGGATGAAAAGTAAGTCCTCACATAATGTAAGACATCAATATTGGGTTAGGCTCTATGAGTTTGCTCTGCTAATGGTGGGACTTTTTTCCAACATAAAAAGCATTGCTTTGGTGGAACACACCTCTTCAACTAATGCTAGGCTCCTTGCAAAGTGTCCAAAAGTAGGATCTTCCATTAGTGAAACATCAATAGGGTTTAACTCATTACATCAGCTTCATGATATGAGCACTGCACTCCTTTAATATTTTACATTTTCACTTGCCACTGTTACCAAGCTTTTTAATTTTATGACATTACATGAAATATTTCTGTAAGGCATAAAGAAACTTCTGTTTTATTTGGTGAGTCAAAACTATTTCTGTAAATGCAAACAAACACCTGAGCTCTTGAGAGAACAATGTTGGACAGGCCAGAGGCATTTGGGAAGCATTCTGGACTCCTGAAGAACAATTTAAAAGAAGAAGAAAAGCTGGATTATCCCATTTAACTAAAATCAGATGAGGTATTTCTGCCTTTCTCTACCTGGACTACAGGAAAAGGTGAGAATGCATCCTAATGATCATGAAGGAAAGATTGACAGGTCCTGAAGAAAATGATGAATGATGGTAAGTAGTTTCGTTCATGCTGATGCATATTTTATTCAACTTTTCTTAATTTTGTGTTCTCAAAGTGTTTTTATTAAAATTTAAACACACAACACTATTCATTTACCTGGGTACAACATTTTCAACTAAACCATTTTGGAGGTCCTACTCTTAAAGTATGAAGTATGCAAATACCAGTCATTTCACTTGGACAGAAGACAGCAAATTTCAATTTGTTTCTACCATGGGCCCAGATTGTTAAGCAATATCCTAGATCTAAAATAAGAACTTCACATCTCTGCCCACTGATTTCTCAAACTAGAATTTGGTCTATGCTATTAAATACCATTAAAATTCTTCAGGAGCAGAAGCTCCGTGAACAGATTTTGGGTTTTCTTTTATTTCTGTGAATAGCATCCATGAAGGGGGGAGGATGATTTGGATAGAAACCATGACACAAGAGCTGTTTTTTGCAATATTAAGACCATACAAACTATGGTTTGTACCATGAGGTAAAACATACAGAGTTGCTGTATTATCAGGGCATATCCACATGTTATGAAGTCTTTCTCCCACTTGTCCACCCTTGTCCTCAGGGCCGGCCCCAGGTGTTTTTGCACACTAGGCAAGGACACCTTCTGGTGCCCCCCCCGGCTCTCTTTCCTTGGCAAGGGCCAAGAAAGGGAAGGAGGTTTAAACCCCCTTCCCTTCCATCTGAGTGCCAGCTTGCCAGGTGCCCCACAACTGCGGGGTGTGCCAGCAAGCCAGGGAAGAGGCGGGGGGTTAAACCCCCATTTCTTCTGTCTGAGCACCGGCAAGCCAGGGAAGGGGCGGGATTTTTGGTAGGGCTTTTGGTGGGGGCGGGGGGCTTTTGGCACCCCTAAGGGCCAGTGCACTCTAGGCAAACGCCTAGTTCGCCTAGTGAGCGAGCTGGCCCTTCTTGTCCTGTCAGCCAGATTGTCTCTGGAAGTTCCATGCTCAGAAGCATGAGCAAGTTTGATTCAGAACTGCAGCAAGCAGCGAAAGAGGATTTAAGCTTCCTATGCTGTTTACCTCACAAACCTCCCTTATCAAACCAGTTCATGAGGCCTCAGGGGCCATTTTGTATACTGTGTACATTAATGGACTACACATAAAGTCTCCTAACACAGCAAATAGCAGCTCTTTTTCACGTTGGCAAAATGGTGCTTTAAACCCCTCTGCCTGCCAGCAATGGTCCCAATCTCAATTGGGCTTGTATGGAAACAAGGACATGTGGGATACAATAATTTCTTAATGTATGCATTGGCATTAATTGTGAATAGTAGTAGTATTACAAAACAGTGATTGGAAACAAGTTTAATCCTCATCTCTTGCACTGTAGTTCCAATCCTAAGGGAAACTCCCTGCAGCTATAGTTAAATATGCCCTAGGGGTTCATTTATGGAGCTCCTATTGTAATTTTTAGTTTGTCCCTAAGGTAAGTGCATAAAATGTAATAAGCATTAATGTTTTCTTTCATTGGCTGATGAGTGAAAAAAATGCTATGGTTTTTGATTTTGTGGTTATAAGATTCAAAGATTGTGGTTAATTTGAATGTTGCTTCTACTGATGTTATGGTCCACACAATTAACTGGCTCAAAGTGAAACCTAGTTTATAATGCCGAATTACTCTCAAGACAACTGAGAATTATTGATAGGTTCAACATGTAAAATAGTCTGTATTTTGAGTGCAGGTGCTGATTCAGCATATATGCATTCTGCAGCATCCATTCTTAGATTAGGCAGGTGGTGAGTAGCGGCTGATGGTATATGCTCAGAATTGTGGGAATCTTGATGGTGCATGCTCAGAAACCTTAGATGCCTCAAAGGCTTGCCAGGCAAAACAAAACCAGTCCAATCTGATGGAGAGCCTGCCCCCAATTTTGTTCAGTCCCCAAAAGGTGACCAGATTAATTTACATTATCAACAAGGAAGCTGGATGGGCTAACCTGCCTCAGAGAGTAAGTCAGAGTTTAAATAGCTCCAGCCACCCTCTTCCTAATTGGCTGTTCCACACAAAGCAAATCATGACTAACCCAAAGCCAATAGGACTCTCATACCTTATCTGAAAGTATGGCCACAACTTTCCCCCTCAGCACTGTGCCTTCTGGCAGGGCGGAGTGGGGGGTGGACTGGTTCTCCACAGCTTGCCTCATCAGGCCATGAGTCATAAAGTGGGGGTGGGGGAAGGCATCCAGGGGCTATATGGGAAAGCCCAAACTGGCTTTCTCTTTGTTTTCAACTTGCTGGTTTGCCCTCCCTCCCTCCCTCCCATTTGGCTTCTAAGATGTATAACTTGGTTTGTTCTACTCTGTTATTGTCACAGTTTAGTGGTTTGGGCATTGGGGGGGGTCCTTTGGGGGAGATCATGCCTGCCTCTCACATTTTGGGGGCTCTCATAAGGGGTCTTGGAGTGGAGGGTCACTCAGCTGCATGCCCAGGTGGGGGCTGTTGCCTGGCTTCTACCTCCAGGTGGCAGGGGAACCAAGTAGAGGCTGGCACCTACATGTGCTGGTATCCTGTCACTTCTTGGGTGATCCCCTAGCAGGCAGGCTGGGAGGAGGGTTCCATCAGGGGGCAGGTGGGTTGACCGATGCTTGGATCCACCCCTCTTTGCTGCACCATTGCTCCTTTTTGTTATAATCAATAAATAAGCTGTGACCATGTTTTCCCAAAATGGATTATCTGTGTGTTTAGTTCTTTCTGGCAGCTCCCCTCTATCTCTCCTTGAACCCAGCAATTGGGCCTGACACAAAGCATCAGCCCAACACTATAAGCTGGTAACTAATTGTATTAAAGTATGCTTCCAAAATTCTCCTTATCCAAATTTCTCTCTACATTTTGAAGTTCAGAACGACATGATCTTATTTCAAACACCAAACAATTTTATTTTTTATTATTTTCAAATTTCAAAAACAAAACATAAACCTGTCTCAGAGTTCAATTTCTTCAGTTAATTTACATCTTTCTCTCTTTGCTAACCATGCACATTTATAAAATCTCCCCCTATTGTATGTAATTGTATATTATCTGTATCAAGATGCTTTTGGTGAAGAATTTAGTCAATTGGTCCCATCATGGGTGTGCATAATAAAACACTAGCCCAAAAAAAGAAAATAGATGCAACCATATAAACAGTCAAATCAAGATTGCTTTTTGCAGAGTTTTGTCAACATGCAAGTATACATCTGCAATGCAGAGAATAAGACACAAATAGAAAAAAATTAATTGATGCAGTAAACGATATATGCTCTTATCTGTAAGTAAAATAGAATTGTCTGTTAAACAAAAATTTCTAGGACATAGAAGATGAGCTGTTTACTCAATTTTCAGTTCCTTTAGTTCATTGATGTGTCTTCCCATGTTAATGACATGCACATGCAAAACTGAAAAAAAAAATCTTTTCTGCAGTGTTTTATAGGGGTGTGCATTCAGTAAAGCTAAACCGAAAAAAACCTGACAAATTCCTTTTGGCTGTTTTGTTTGTTTTTTTTTTTTTTTTTGGCATTTGGCAAGCCAAATCAAAATCTCTGATCTGATTCAGCTGACGAATACAGAATGCAGAATAAAAGCCGAAACTATTCAGGTTTTATTTGGCATTGCCGAATACAGGCGGGGAATTATAACTTTAAAGGGCTGCACTTACCTTCTCTTTCCCACCATTTCTGTCTCTTTCCCACCCTTTGCTCTGCTTTCCAGAAGGGAGGGGGAAGAGGGACCTTGCATACAGCCAATCACTGCAATGCATTTGCAAATGACATTGCAGGTTGTGAGGCTGTTGTTGCTGCTGGCTTCAAACTTAAAGTCCAACTACTACCTTGCTTTCCAAGGGACAGGGGGGAGGAGCAATGGCCAATAGGATTACAGGTAAGGGTGGGCACACTGCTCTTTGGCCAATCACAGAAGTCTGAAATTCTTCTGTGTATTGTTGTTGTGATGATTCTGTGCTTAAATTGACATCAGTCCTCCTGTTAAACTGGCATTTGCCACAGTGGCCTTGGTTTCAGCTAGTAGGTTGGCACTGAGTTCTGTTGATAGGTAGGTTGGCACTGGGTTCTGCTTCTGGACACTAGCACTAGAATATTGCACTGCTTCTGCTGCTAGCCTTGCAAACATGCCCCCTATACATCAGAGATTCTCAGATTTGATCCTGTTGGGTTTTGACACTGCCAGAGTGGCACTGGTTCTGGTTGGCACATTGCACTGGTTCTGCTGCTGGCCTTGCAAACATGCTCCCTCACATCACACCTCACTTATTTTCTACTGCAAAGATTGTCTGGGAGAAACTGCGGGGCTGTTGCTTTATATGCCTGCCTTTGGAAACAATGGAGTCATCCTCTTTGGATATCCCTAGAATTGGACCCTAGGGTCCAACCTTTTCCAAACTTGGGGGTCCGTTTGGGGAGAGGCTTCAGCAGCTGCAGTACAAATTTGGTGCCTCTACCTCAACACCCCTCCCCCCAGCCCACTGAATATTCCTGAATTTTGCATTTACTACAATTGCCCCATAGGATATAATGGAGCCATATATATATATATATATATATATATATATATATATATATATATATATATGGTATTCCCGAATATTTCTGGATACCAATACATTACCAGTATTGGTATTTGGGTATGTTTGGAAATATTGAAAAAATTGGCTTTATTATACCCAAATCAGACAAATACCATTTTTTCCCCTGCACACCCCTAGTGTTTTACAGGCGTGCGTGCATGCTTCTGTACCTTAGTAAAAAGCACACACAAAAAAGGATCTTGATACAATTCAGAAATAAAGAATGGAACAATTAAGAATTTCCATTGCTTTGGTTCCACAGCACAAAGGGGGAAATTTTTTCTCCCAAAACTCGGGAAGAAATTCAGTGAAGGGGAATTTTGAAAATATCCTAATTATTATTGGCAATCCAAATTGCAACAATATAATCCCAGTTTCCTCTCTTCATTATCAAGTGAGAAAAATACCCAAGATAGCCAGATCTTGGTTCCAGAAGATACAGCACACTGTATTGGAAATTCTTCTGATATTTAGACATCAGATGGGAAGGACCCTGGCTGGCAAACTGGCTTCCAGGAAAATGAACAATAGGGTTTGTTGCAACATCCAGCAGTGAACAGAGTAATGAGAAGTGTAGCTGTTAGGCTTCCCTTATGTTCTGAAAACTAGATCTTCAATGGGATTGCCAGCTTTTTTCAAAGTGACTCCTGAGTGGCCAGACCTCAGTCCCTGATACAGAGATTGTGCTTCTAGGCAGGGGTGTAGGTATGAGGATGTTGGGCAACTCAAACCTTGACAAGGACCAGTTTGGTGTAGTGAGTAGGAGCACGGACTCTACTCTGGGAGAACACTCCTCCACATGCAGCTGCTGGTGTGACCTTGGGTCAGTTACAAGTTCTTTCAGAGCTGTTCTCTCATGAGGAGTTCTTGAAAGAGCTCTCTCAGCCCTACCTACCCCACAGGGTGTCTGTTGTGGGGAGGGGAAGGGAAAGGAGATTGTAAGTTGCTCTGAGACTCCTTATGGTAGTGAAGGACAGGGTATAAATCCAATCTCCTCCTCCTCCTTCAATGCTAGGGCAAATTTAGTCATAGCATATTGGACAAGTCTACATCAGTTGCTGCTAGCTGTGTTGTGTGGCTCTGCAGGCTATCAATCCAGCAGGAACCTTCTCAGTTAGTGAAGAGCCAATCTGCCCTCACTGGGAACCCTCCCAGTACATGAAAAGTATGCAGTTGCCCCTGATTGAGATAACATGTGTAAAAGCTGTACGTGAATTATTGTCAAGTGCCAGATAAAGGTGGGACTGTCAGGCAAAAACAAAACAGTTGTTCATGTAGGTCCTGTTTGCCGGACGATTTGCTGTTGTTGCAATGTGATTTGTTTGAACTATTTTTACAGACTCTGCAAATATGCTAACACTGAAGCATTTGGCTGAAAATTGCAGTTGGACACAATCTTTTTGCATACCATGTTAGTGATTCATGCTGTAAAATAATCTGATATACTAGAAAGAGTTGCATCCTGGAAGGCCAGATCTGTGATCCCAGCACTGCCACAAATACCCGGGTGCTTTTTGAATTTGCATTTTCCCCCAGCACAAAAAACTCATCCTTAGAATCCACCTATGTATCTATCCCAGGGCTTCTCTTAACCAGGATTCTATTTCCCATAGCAGTTGGAACAGAGGCTGCTTTGATCTCTTCCCAGGTATTTCATGCTATGTGTAATTAAGTGCATTCTCTGTGCCACAATAAGGGAACAAGACTTGAAAGGGTTCACCCATCCATTTGCTAAAGCAATCATCTCCATTTTATCCAGAGAGAAAATATATCCAGTTGCCATGATGTGCTGTTCAGAAAGCATCTGTTGTATAAACTCAAGATAAAAAGAAAAATCAGCATTAATTTTCCTTTGCTCTGAATTCCATTTTTATCTGAGTCTACAAATTATAGACAAGCTGACAAGGGCATTTCCAAAGACTCAGGACCCCTGTGTGTATAAGCAAATGTTTTGACTTTTTTTAAAAAAAATGATGCCACATGTAAAATAGTGTTTGTTTGCCCTCTATTTTAATGCAGGTCTAGAAGCTCTAGACTGCACAACGGTTTTACCAACTTTATTTGAGTACTGCAAACTGCTCCAAGAAGAGAGGGAAAATCTGCAGAAGAAGAAAGGAAGGAAATTCTATTCATCAGACAACTGGACAAGTCAGCAGTAGGTGGACCAATGGTGGGCCAAAGGTCACTGGGAGCATGTCTCTGAGGTCATACATTGCCTCTAAGCTCCTCCACCAGTCTTCCAGTACAGATAGAAGGATTAGAAGCAGTAACTCTCTACCCATATGAGTGCTGAGCTCACTTTTCCTGAACCACATCACATCTACTTTTCTGAGCTTATTTCCTTAGAGGCACTCAAGCACTGTACTTCCACACAGGTTTCTGTCCATTTCCCATTGAACCCAACAACCAAACTTTCTGTTTCTTGTTCATGAAGACAAACTCTCCCACAAAGAATGAATCACTCAAGAACAGAGCAGAGCAATTGTATGTGTTAGTCTCTCACTTTGTCCAAGATTCTCAAAGAGAAGATACACACAGGAGATTGTGTCCTATATCAACCAATCCCTGGTAGCAGCAGGACCTAATGCATTAGCACCTTCCTCAGTAGGTCCCTCCTTCTGGAACTCAATACTAAGGCTTGATGGACCTAGTAAAGGGAAAGGCAACTTACAAATTGAAAGCAATTTTTTTTAACGTAAGGGCTGTTGCTGCTGCTGGCTCAGTACCCAGAGATAGGGCTTTCCTAGGAACATAGGGCAAGATAAACTATAATCTAGCCCTGCAGGTGTTTCCAACTACCACTTCCTGTACTGGCCCCTTCCTCTAGGTTCAGAAATAAGGGCACTTTGGTGGTGTGGGAGTTGGCTGACATGAAGGTAAAAGTGGGTGTCAAAGAGTTTGCAAAAAAAAAAAACACCTTTTACAGTTTCACAGATTCCTCATACAAGTTTACAGCCATTGCTTCTTCTGTTGCTTTGTAGGGTTACCAACTTCAGTGTAGGGCCTATGCAGTTCTTCTGGAACTACAGCTGGTCTCCAGATGACATAAATCAGTTTCTATGGAGGAAATGGCAGTCTTGGAGGGCCAATTCTTTGGCACCATGAGGAAAAGGTGTGGTCAGCCTTTATTAAGATGAGATCAATCGGCTGTACCATTTCTCCCTTGTGTGGGGGGAAATTGTGAGGATTTCACCCCCTCCTCCAACCGAGACCCTTTAATTAATGAGGTCCCCATCTTATTTTGGACTTAGTTGTTTTAATAGGTGCCCCCTTTTACAGACTAAGTGCTAAGGGGACCTGAAAACTGGGGAGTCTCATAAAGGGACCTGGGTTCTGCTATGACATTGAAAATTCCCAGGGATAGGAGGGAAAGACTGTGCTGGTATCACAAACTGTTTAAGTGCTATCTCCCCCAGCTCAAAGTTCTCAGTACCAATAAGACTTCACATCATTATCAATAACAATAACAAAACACTGGAATATCCTGGCATACCCCAGAGGTGTCTGCTAATCCAAGGAAGTTTGCTCAATCAAGAAGGAAACTCAGATCATTAATTTACACACCATCCTGTTTCAGGAGCTATCTTGACTCACCCAAACTTTGGTGTCCTTGCAGATCTGGTTCCCTCCAACCTAATTAAAGTATGTTGCCCCACCCAGGATCTTTGTGCCTAGGCAGATTTGGCTCCCAAAAGCTTAATCAAGGTATTTTCCCCATTGTTTTACAGCCAAACTTTGACAGCAGTTATCTTCAGACTGCCCAGTCAAATTCAAGCTTCATATCTTGGAGCAATCGTGTTCCTGAGAAAGTGGGTTCCCATATCCAGCTATGGGACTCTCTCCCATAAAAAGGTCACCCCAAGTCAGTGAAAAGTGTGCCAGGTTCACTACTATTTGAATTCCCCTGAAACTAGATTGCAGGGTCCTCTCCAGACTTCAAGGCCAGGATTTCAGGTTGTATGCCCTTCCCTAAAATTCCCTAATTTTCTCCCTTTTCCTTTTTTATCAAGTGCACCCTCCTGCTGGTGTGTGTGCATGTACGTGTGGTGATTACTTAGAGAATTAGTTCTCAGGTGCTTTACATTTTTACTTATTATATTTTATTTTGTATACAATAAAGCTATTTGTTTGCATTTAAAATCATTCTCACTCTCTTTCTTCATAAATTTATTGTGGGGTACCCCTACCAAGATCCATCCCAGTATGCATAGACCAAGGTCCTACGTTATTCCTTTCTGGAACCCTTTTAAAGCTAATTCCCACCCTTCTTGGTCCAGCTTGGGTAACACTACATCCCGACTTGCCCTCCTGAGGCAGCACCCTTAAAGCTCCAAGAATTTCCCAAGCTGAAACTGGCAAACCTATTGCTTTGGCACTATGTTATTTATTTCAAATGGTTTTATTTTAAATGGATTCTTCATGGTGTGATCCCAGCCAATAAAGGATTACATACTGAACAAGATGATATCACAATGTTACATACCTGCATCCAAAAAAATGAGGAATGAGAATCTTCTGCTGCTCAAGTTTTGTTAATCAATGAGCTTCTAAGGGAATAAAAGGAAAAGAAAGGAAACTGAATGTGGTTGAAGGAGTATCAGGCTTGTTGTTCTGCCAAAGAAGATGCTTCCCTCCTCACACCAAGCTGTGACCATTACAGGAAAGGGACATGTATTTTTGACACATGCCTTCCATTTGGACTCAGAACTAGCTGACATTAGAAGCAGCTTGTCAATAGTGCTGAATGGAATCTGGAGCTTTTTAGGAACTAACTTTGCCCCCAAAGCAACTCAAATCCTTCCTTCCTCTCTTTGAATTATTTCTTCTTTTATTACAATAGCTACCATATGCACCATAGAAACTCCTCTTTTGTCTGCACCTAGTTCCCTAAATCTCTGTCCTGTCAGTACTTTTCAGGACTGATTTTTCCTTTTTTTACACAAGTTAGCTCATTCTCCAATGACTTGAGTCTACTGCAAACTCATAAACCAGCTTCCTTGAAATGTGCCTCTACTTTCCTGTGCCTGAGGTTCTAATTCATCCAGTAACACTTTCATTACTTCACAATTATATAATTCTAAGTATATAATGCATAATGATTACATTTTTCTTCCTGCATCCTTGTACAATTGCCCTGTATTCACACACCACATACCCATTCAATGAACAAGTGTTTCAGTACACCTCCCATTAATTAATAAATTAGTACTGACATGAACTAGAGGGGCTAAATTGCATGAAGATTTTTGTTGCCTCAGAAATTGTTCTATGCTTTCTGTGCCTTTCTTTTTTAAAAATGAAGAGTATTCAAAAATCATGAATATGTTCATGCAAAATTTATGGAGTCTTAAAAAACTAAAATGCAGAGCTTATTCACATCAGCACAAAGTGATGATGATTAAGAGTAGACTGACAGTACATCCTTCAAGATTTCTCCAAATGGCCCTCTGTCACTCCAAAGGATATGAAATCTCTAATCAGTAAACTGCAAAATGGAAAAGCCCCAGGCTTGAGTGGCCTTCCCCCCAAATTACTTAAGAAATATCTAGGACATTTAACCTCTCCCTTAGCTACCCTCTTTACTGTCATTTACAAAACTAGAAGGATACCCAAATCCTGGACTAAGGCCATATTGGTCCTGATTTTTTAAAAAGGTGACCCCCCCCCAAATCCTGGGAATTATTGCCCAATAAGCCTTCTCTAAACTGTTGGCAAATGCTATGTGAACAACCTGCTGGATAAAATATCCTCTTGGCTTTGTAATCAAAAAGTTTTGGGCTCTGAGCAAATTGGTAACCAGCCATAGGCCAATGGAGGGTAACAACTGGATGTCCCTCCCAATGCAAGAGGCCCCACCCACACAGCCTGCTGCCAGGTTGATTCACAGGCTTGCCTGCTCATCCCATCCATTGTCCTGTGGCTGCAAAGGTGACCCCAGGTAAGTCTGGGGCTATACCTTTTTTTGAAAGTTGGCAGAAAAATGGAGATTATAACTGATAATGAGTGAATTGTTGAGAAAATCATGGGAAACCTTAATGCTCTCAAGCATGCATTATTTTACTTAATAGCTGTTTTTAATCCTATTACTAAGCTGTCAATAACTTATACTGAATCTTACTTCAAAGTGCGAGTAGTGCTGTAGCAAGATCTAGTGAATTTCACATAATACCATATTAATATATCTAATTCTCAGCAAGCCAAATCCATGGATACTTTAATTTAGAGAACGGGGACCATGAATAGACAAGATAGATCTTTATATAAGCCTGAGAAAAGCCCCAGGTTTGAAATATACAAAACAAAACAAAGCAAAACAAACAAAAACACTGTGGAAAGAAAAACTTTCAAATTAATAGGAATATGGCCTGTACCTTTAAGAAACAGTGGTTGTTGCTAGGCAACCACAACAGTATTGCTAGGCTTCCAGCACTGGTTTCTGTGAGTAATTCAACATACCAGAGCACATAGAAATTCATAAGAGAACCCCCAGCTGAAGATGAGTGGCAAATAAAAGCTGAGGATATGGGGTTTGCCAGGAAGAGACTGTAGTCACACACACTAAATAATCAACTTTCAAACAACTTTCCAACTGGATTTTGACAGTTCACACAGTAAAATCCAGTTGGAAAGTGCACTGAAAGTGGATTATTCAGTGTGTGTTACCACAGCCACAGAAGGAAGGAAGTACAGGGGACAGTTGGATGCCACCCAAATCCTTGCAGGTTCCCCACTGTATAATTTGGCCTAGCCCAGTGGCTGACATTGGGCAACTTAGCCATGGTTTCCCCAGGTTCTAGCTACTAGGGGGAAGAAAGGAGGGAAATCTGAAGAAGTGGGACAGATGAAGGTAGGTTATCTAGGGGCTGGAAAGGAGGCTGAGGAAGGGGAGAGGCTACGGGGGAATAGAAATAGTGGAGAAGGGAAAAGGAGATGATCCCCACAACTCCTTACAAGTCCCACAGTTACTTTTATGAAAAAGCACGAAGCCAGGAACATCCAGGAACAATTTGTGGAGGAAGGAAGGCTATAAATGGAATCATCCATACAAGTGAAGATGGGGGGGCAGATAAATCTGAAGGGTAGTAGGTGAGAGGGAAGGAAAGAAGTAAGTATGGAAAGGTGAGGATGTGGGGGTTGCCAGGAGGAGGGAAAGAGCCAATAGTGTGTGGGGGTATACAAGAGAATGTGAGGTGCCCCACAAGTCCTTGCAAGTTCCCCAGCATTCATGCAACTGCACCTAGCAACATGCAACTTGATCCAGCCCAGTAGCTGACAGGCTGCAACTTGGTAGAGGCTGCCAGTGGAGAGAAGGAGGGAAAGCTGGAGATGGGGGAAGAGAGACAGGTAGGTTGGCTGGTGGGCAGAAAGGAAGAAAGGATGCAGGAAAAAAGGGAAAAGATATTGGGAGCTACAGGGAAGCAAAAGAGGAAATAATGGGGGAGAGGAAAATCAGGTGCCCCCAAAGATTCTTGTGAGCCCCACAGTGTCAAATATATACAACAAGGGAGCCAAGCCCGTTGTGTTGGAAGACAACGGGCCCTAGAAAGGTCGGGAGGGTGAGAGGATGGATGGGTAGAAGGGAGGGAGGGAGGGAGGGAGGGAAGGAAGGAAGGAAGGAAGGAAGGAAGGAAGGAAGGAAGGAAGGAAGGAAGGAAGGAAGGAAGGAAGGAAGGAGAGAGAGAGAGAGAGAGAGAGAGAGAGAGAGAAAGAAAGAAAGAAAGGAAGGAAGGAAGGAAGAGAAGAGAGAGAGAGAGAGAGAGAGAGAGAGAGAGAGAGAGAGAGAGAGAGAGAGAGAGAGAGAGAGAGAGAGAGAGAGAAAGAAAGAAAGAAAGAAAGAAAGAAAGAAAGAAAGAAAGAAAGAAAGAAAGAAAGAAAGAAAGAAAGAAAGAAAGAAAGAAAGAGAAAGGGGGGAGAGAGAAAGGAAGGAAGGTAGGTAGGTAGAGGGGGGAGAGTGAAAGAAAGAAACGGGGAGAGTGTGAGAGAGAGGAAGAATGGAAGGTAGGAAGGAAGGTAGAGGGGGAGAGTGAGAGAATGAAAGATTGGGGAGAGAGGCAGAAAGAGAGAGAGAGAGAGAGAGAAAGACTGGGGGGGAGGAGCGGAGGAAATGGGGCTGCAGCAGCCAGGTCCGCAGCAGTGCCGGCCTTTACCTGCCCCCCCTTGGGATTGCCTCTTAAGGGGGGTGACAAAAGGGGGCCCGCAGTGGCCGGCTCAGCGCCATCACCGGCTTCACTTTTCCCCCCCGTGGTTGCCTCTGAAGGGGGGGAATGGTGAGAATGGGGCCGTGGCGGCCAGCTCAGTGCCACCGCTGGCCTTCACCTTCCCCCCCAATTGCCTGTGAAGGCCGGGGAGTGGCGAGAACAGGACCGTAGTGGGCGGCTGAGCGGCAGCGGCGGCCTTCACCTCTCCCCTCTCCACGATTACCTCTGAACGGGGGGGAATGGAAAAGATGGTCCCGCGGCGGGTGGCTCAGCGCCACACCAGCCTTCCCCCCCATCTGCAATTGCCTCTGAAGGGCGGGGGGAGTGGTGTAAATGGAGCCTGTGGCGGCCAGCTCAGCGCCGCCGCTGGCCTTCCCCAGCCTCCCGCAATTGTCTGTGAAGGGCGTGGGGGGGAGAGTGGCAAAAACTGGCCACGGTGGCTGGCTCTGTGCTGCCAGCTGCCTTCATCTTCCCCCCCAATGCCTCTGAATGGTGGGTGGGAGGGAGCGGTTTAAACGGCCCACCACAGCCAGCTCAGCGCCGCCGCCGGCCTTTACATCCCACCTCCAAATTTTTGCATGGTGGTATGGGCTGGACTCGGTCTTCTGCTGGTTTTTAGTCAGACATTGAGTAGCACCGTGGGCCGCCAAACACTGTTGGTGTGCATAGAACGTGCCAGAACCAACATTCAATTATATATAAGGATAGGATTCTCAATGTGGCCCCTTATGTGAATACATAAATCCATGGATTTTGACCATATAGAGAGAAATTTCTACAAATTTTGGGGGAAACTCAGGTTTTCAGAAAACTCTGAATAGTGGAGAGATGTTTAAATACCCCCCAAACAAAGTTCTGGACACCTCCATCAGCCTGGTCGCATCCATCCCCCTCATGGTGGAAGCAGTTGATGGAGATCCACAGGGCAGGTAGGTGGAAGAGGAGTAGGAAACGGAGCCCCCACCATTGTATGAGCCATGGAAGTGGTGAGGATTTGGGTGGGAGGAGAGTGGGAGCTGCTGCCGCCCCTGCCACCATCATGTGAGCCACAGAGGAGGAGCAATACAGGCACCTCATTAGGGAAAGAGTAGGAGACACTAGGAAAAGAGTAGGAGATTCTACTATGGCTCCCTGCTGCTGCCATGCTGTAGATGCACTGGCAAGTTCAATGGGTGGGGAAAGAGCAGGAGCCAGCGAGTAGGAAGTCTGGTGACTCCAATGGGAGGATGGGATTCCCCCATGTCTTATCATCTCCACTTGTCAATGTATCTAATTCTCAATGTGACCAAATATCCAGAGATTGGGACCCTGAACAAACAAGACAGATCTTTCTACAAGCGTGAGAAAAAAGATTTTTGCAGAAAAATCTGAAAGCTTAAAAAAAGGGATTAACCCTGACCCCAAAAGAATAGAAACAGTACCTGTAGCTTTAAGAATTCCCTCTGTGTCTGTTGCTAGTAAAGTACTACAATATTCCCAGTTGAAACCCTGGTTTCTGTCAGTAAAAGGCAGTAGGAGGGAGCAGGGTCCTTTCCAGGCCTGTTTTGGCCTTTGAGGGAGGACTCATTGGGGCCAGGAAAGAGAGAAGAAGAATGGAAGTGTGAGAGTATGGAGGCCGACAGGAGGAGGGAAAGACAAAATAGTGTGGGGAAGGGGATAAAGGGGGAAATGAGGTGTCCCTGCAAGTGCTTAGGAGAAAAGGAAGTGGGGGGAAATGAGGATATGGCAGTTACCAAGAGGAGGGAAAGAGGAAATAATGTGGGGGTGTGAAATAATGTGCCCTACAGAAGTCTGTGAGGGTTCCCCATCATGAAACTGGGCCTGGCTCATTGGCTAGCACTGCAATTTTCCCCAGGGAGTAGCTGCCAGAGATAGGGAAGGAGGGAATACTAAAGATGGGGGTGGGATAAAGGTAAGTTGGCTGGTGAGTGTCAAGGAGAGAAGGGCGTAGGAAAAGAGAAACTTTTAGGGAAGAGAAAGAGGAAACAGCAGGGGAGAGGGAGATGAGATTCTCTTGGCAAGTCCTTGTGGGTTCCTCACTTGTTACTTTTCTAATACATTGTTAAGTGGTTGTATTAACAGATAATATGTACCTTTTTTGCCTTTGGATACCTTGGAACTGCCATGCTCTTTCTTGCCTGAAACCAGATGATTTCTAATTAGCAAGGGAATATTGCAAGACCATTTTTCAATTGTGACAAATACCATCATTCTCATTTCCATTTAAATGGTTCTTATGTGCAGCCTAACACAATTAAAGAGAAGTTCTTTGATTTCATATTGCATAGCAAAAAGAAAGCTGGCTGCCATCAGAACTCAAACAAAGAGCTATCCTGATTACCTCGTCTGTGGGTGCTATTGTTAGCAATGTTGCTTTTCTGTTGATCCTACAACATGAAATTCAAAGTAAGAGAACTGATAACTATGTCTCCTACTGTTTAACATGAGCTATTGTGTCTATACCTGCTATTGTTTGAAAATTCCAGAGAGGTCCATTAACTTTGAAAATCCACCTACGTTGTCTCATAACTACATCAGGATCAGCACCTTTTCGCCTGCAACCAATCAGCCTGGCTCCCTTTCTTCATTCTATCCTGGGAGAGACCCAAATTGACTGGCTATGAGTGAGAAGCGAGAGTCTGAGGAATAATTCCCAATCAAGAAGGAGAGAAAAAGACTCTGAGCTGAGAGGAGGTATAGATGGAAGCAATTGGCTTTCAAATCTCTCTTGAGCTCAGATTCGATGTGAGATTCATGGAGGTTAATCTCGGAAATGGTCTGAAGCACTTTTGGGGGGTTTCTGTGGGTGACAGAGAGAAGCAGGTGGTCTCAAGATGGAAGGCGAGAGAAATGCCAACAAAAATGATGACAATGAAGTCTTGCTGTTGTTTTGCCTACTTGGAAACCAGTGAAGTTGTTTAAACCTCTTGTAGGAGCTGTTATTGACCCACCCAAAAGCTGGTGATAGACTTGAGTAACTCTCATGGAGAGAATGCCATGGGACACAGGAGCTGTGGTAAGGAGCATGCATTGGAAAAAGTACCATTCTTCCTGCCTCTTCTGCCAATGATAGGTTGGTTTAACTCAGTTACCCTCCTCACTGCAGTCCTCTTCATGCCCCAAGGACAAGGCTTTTCCTTGTCTGCTTTTCAAAGGTCAAAGGGGGTTGATGGGAAAGAGGCAAGGTGTGAAAAATCTGTTTCAGCAACTGCTTTCCACTTCCATGGATCCAACCCATTAAGATCTTTCAGTTTATATTGAACCAATTCCCCTCACAAACCAGGAGCAAAATAGGACAGAAAAAATAGTTTGGGAAAAGGGCCCTGCCCCCTGGGCCCCCAGTCCCAAACCCTGACCCCCAAAGGAGAAACAGAGGGAGAAAAAGCCTGCCCTGTGCCACATATATTACCGTGTGGGCCTTGGTGGCACCATGAACTTTCTTCTTCACCCAACATGGGCATGGTGGAGCTGTACCCATAGGCATAAACTATGGAGGGAGCTCCAGGGCTGCCTCCCCAAATTTTTTCCAGGGAGGACTGAGCCTCCCCCAGGGCAACCAGTGCCAGGCAATACTGAGTTTAAAACTTTCCTGTGTGGATTTTTTCCTCCGGGCTAGAAAGCTTGCTCTGTGCTGCTTCCTCCTTCCTGCTTCTGGCATCACAGCTTCTGTTCCCCAGTCTCTCCTATTTCCTGCTTGGGAGAGGAAAGAAAGAAAGCCTTCCTCTGATTGTCTGAGGGCTCCTCCCCCTGCTCCTCTGGAGAGAGAGAGAGAGAGAGAGAGAGAGAGAGAGAGAGAGATGGAGTCCGTTAGCTCTTTTAAGAAGACCAGCAATGTTTTCTTCCAGGTGTAAGCTTCTGTTTGCCTGCAGACTTCTTGGGGGAGGGGAAGCTAAAGAGAGCATGCCAGAGGGGGGGGCATGAGAGTCAGTCCTAGCAATGTTTTCTTCCAGCTGTAAGTTTTTCTTTGCCTGTAGACTTCTTGGGGGGGGGGGTTAAAGAGAGCATGCCAGAGAGAGAGAGATGGATTCTCTTTTTCATTTCTAACAGATGGGGAGGGGGAGAAACCTAACAGTACAGCTTGCATTCCTTATTAGTGAAAGGGAGCAAGAATCCAGCAACACCTTAAAGACTAATGAAGTTTCTGTCAGGGTAGGAGCTTTCATGAGTCATTGCTCACTTCTTCAGATACAGCTAGAATGGGAGTCCATATGTCCTTATATCTTGGAGAGTGAAGTGATTTCAGATGCCAAATGACAATAACGGGCATTGTTAATGAGAAAAACAACCTAGGTCTCAGTTCAGCCCAGGGATTTGCATTGTCTTGAGCTTAATTATCAGTTGCAATTCATCAGTCTCTCTTTCTAATCTCCCTTTGAAAATTCCTTTGTAAGATAACTGCTACTCTTAAGTCAGCAATGTTCCCCCACTGGTTTTTGAATGTTGTGGTTTGTAATAACAGTAGAAACAGTAGTAGAAAAAGTAAGAGTCCAGTAGCACCTTTAAAGACTAACAAAATTGTGGTATGGTATGTGCTTTTATGAGTCATTGCTCACTTCTTCAGACTTCTTTCCATTTATTCTTTGCATCCTCCTGGACTGAATCCTCTTGTATCAAAGTGAGACCTAGATTTCCTGTCTCATTACCAGTGCTGATATCTCTACTCCTACTACCCCTCTGCATATCACACCCAATCCGATAAAGCTGACTATTGCCATTCAGCATCTGAAGCCATCTTTATAAAGTTTATATGTCTGGTATCTTGTGTTACATTTTATGACACACATGGTCTGGCCCTTTATGTCAGATCTAGCTCGCATAACAAATGAGTTTTACACCTCTCTGCTAGAGAATCTTTAGGAAGACAGATTTCTGGAGACAGGAAAAGCTGAGTGGGGGAAAAGGTCTGATGATGTTCCTTGCAACAGGAAGAGAAGATCTCTTGCAGCTGGATCCATCAGGTTTTTGGTTATATCTTTGCACACTCAAGGTTAATAACTAAAGTTTTTGATATCCAAAGCCTATCAATCCTTGAATATGTTTGGTGTCTGTTGGAAAAGAAAGTATAGTCCTTAACCCTGGTTGTAGTAACAGTCAGACTGCAAAGACTCTGTTGGGCCCAACATATTTGCTGAGCTCCAATTTACATTTTGGGGGAAAGTATGTCTCAGCGGACAGCAGAAGACAGAAGGGCCTGGTGTTTTTTTTTGAAACAAAATTTTTATTGGGATATATTCAACATTTCCAATCACGTTACCAATACAGTTTCCAAAAAGTAAGATCCCAATCCCCCACCCCCCTAATAGGCTTCCAACACTGCTAATAACAAACAGAAAAAATTATAAGGCAATCAAGTTTAGACTTAAATACCTCGACAAACCAGGTAACACATTTAAATTATATATAACCTCTACAATTTCAGCATATTATGTATAACAGTACATACAGTTCAAAATTCATTTCACTTCTCATTCAATATCCGTACGTATCCAAATTATATATTCTCCCCTTCATTCTATATTCAGTTTCTAGATACAATTTCAATCCTTCCCAGTCTTTTAAGTACTGTTCTGCAATTTGTCCATTTAATTTCTTTGTCATTTTGTCCATTTCTGCTAAAAATAACAATTTTCTCAACCAGTCATGTATATCTGGTACCTTCTCCATTTTCCAATGCTGAGCAAAGGCCATTCTCGCCGACGTAATCATGTACCATAACAGTGTCCTTCTCTCTTGTGGAATTTTTTCCATTGTCAAACCGAGGAGAAAAAGTTCAGGCTTTCTCTCAATTGGGGTTTTCAATATTTTCTGCATCACACAATGTATATTAGACCAGTATGCTTTCGCTTTATCACATGACCACCACATATGGTAAAAAGAACCCTCTACTTTTTTACATTTCCAACATTTATTACTCAAGTTCTTATCCATGCTAATATTAGCAATCTTTTTTGGTGTCATATACCATCTATACATCATCTTATAGCAATTTTCTTTTACGTTAATACAAGTGGACATTTTAAAAGATCTTTTCCACAAAAATTCCCATGATTCCATAGAAATTTCTTTGTTCATATTTATGGCCCACTTTATCATTTGTTCTTTAACGGTTTCATCCAAAGTATATACAGTCAACAAAGTTTTATACATTTTTGATATCATTTTCCGTTCTTTTTTCAACCATATATTCTCAAAATCATCATTCATAGCCCTAAAACCAAACTCTTTACAATCTTTTTTATAAATGTCCCTTATTTGACAATATTGTAGCCAACCATACTCAAATTCTAATTCATTATTTGGTTTTAAAACATATTTTTTCCCTTCTCTTTGCAACAATTCCTGATACTTCAACCAATCATTGCCTCTATATTCTGAAAACAAATGTATAACTGCAGCTGGAACAATCCACAGAGGCCTTTCATCCGATATTGTATCCTTATACCTGGTCCATGCATCAAACAATGTCCTCCTTACATAATGATGCTTAAACATAGAGTCAGCTTTGTTTTTCCCATACCAAAGATAGGCATGCCAGCCAAATCTGCAATCGTGCCCCTCAAGAGCTAAAAGTTTTCTATTTTCCAAATTTACCCATTCAGATAACCAAGACATACATACTGCTTCATGATACAAACGCAAATTCGGGACTTGGAAGCCACCTCTGTCCTTAGTATCATACATTATCTTCATTTTTATTCTTGGCTTCTTCCCTGCCCAGATAAACTTAAAGATTTCTCTTTGCCATTTTACCAACACTTTTCCATCTTTCACAATTGGTATTGTCTGAAACAAAAACATTAACCTGGGCAGTACATTCATTTTAATAACGGCAATTTTTCCAAGAAGAGATAACCTTAGTTTTTCCCATTTTTCTAAATCACTCTTTATCGAACCCCACAATTTTTCATAATTATTCTTGAACAAATCTATATTTTTCATTGTAATTTCAACTCCCAGATACTTAACCCTTTTAACCACTTCACATTCTGTCACATTTTGTAACATTTGTTGCTTTGTACCAATCATATTTTTACACAGTATCTTAGATTTATTTTTGTTGACATAAAACCCTGCAAGATCACCAAACTCTCTTACTTTTTCAAATACCTTAGGCATATTATTAACAGGATCTTCAACAATAAACATAATATCATCCGCAAATGCTCTTAATTTAAATGAAAAACCTCCAATATTCAACCCTTTTATATTAACATCATCTCT
Organism: Gekko gecko; assembly: GCA_029375565.1. Classification (NCBI taxonomy): domain Eukaryota; kingdom Metazoa; phylum Chordata; class Lepidosauria; order Squamata; family Gekkonidae; genus Gekko; species Gekko gecko. The sequence continues at coordinate 45,192,570 of JAPDNY010000009.1, forward strand.
GACCGCTTGTAGCAAAATCTCCAAAATCCAGATAAATAACAATGGTGACAGGGGACAACCTTGTCTAGTACCTTTTCTTACCCGGAACATATCTGTTGATTCTGCATTAACAATCACCGAAGCTTTTTGTTCTTTATATATCGATTGGATCATTCTTGTAAATTCTACGCCCATCATAGATTTCTCAAGCACTTTAAACATAAATTCCCAATTTAAATTATCAAAGGCCTTCTCTGCGTCCAAAAATAAAAAAGCGACTTCTTTTTCAGGATGTTTGTCATAATACTCAATTGCGTCCAATACAACCCTCATATTGTCTTTAATTTGTCTATTTGGTAAAAAACCAGCTTGATCTTCCACAATAGTATCTTTCAAAAACTTTTTAAGGCGCTCTGCCAATATTTTTGCAAATATTTTATAATCGTTGTTCAATAATGAAATGGGCCGATAGTTTTTAACATTTGTTAAATCTTGCATTTCTTTAGGAATTAAGGTGATTGCAGCTTCATTCCAGGAGTCAGGGATCTTTCCTGTCTTTCTAATTTCATTTAAAAGAATCTCCAGCACCGGAACCAAATCTTCATGAAATTTTTTATAAAATTTAGCTGAAAAGCCATCCGGGCCTGGGACTTTGGAGATTTTTGCCTCGGCTATTGCTTTACTAATTTCGTCCTTAGTTATTGCAGCATTTAGGAGTGTTTTCATTTCTGGATTTGGTTGTATCAAATTAACTTTGGATAGGTAATCCAACATTTTTTGAGGATCTGCTTGTTTCGATTGAAAGAGAGTCGCATAGTATTTGAAAAATTCCCTTTTAATTCCTCCTGGGTCCAAAATCTCTTTATTTCCATCTTTCAAACAAGTGATTGTTTTATTCTCTCTTCTTTTCTTTAATTGCCATGCTAAATATTTGCCAGGTTTATTTGCACCTTCAAAGGATTTCTGTTGCAATTTTTTCAAGTTCCAAAATACTTCTTTGTTCAACCTTGCCGCATATTGCTCCCTTAGGATCCTCAATTCTCTCAAAATCTTCTTTTTACCAGGCCTTTTCTTAAGTTCTGTTTCTTTTTTCCGAATATTTTCCATAATTTCTTTGTCTATTTTCATTTGTTGTTTCCTTTCATTATTATTAATTGCAATCAGATGTCCTCTCATCACAGCCTTGTAGGCTTCCCATACCGTTTGCGTCTGTACACTTTTATTTAAGTTCAGTTGAAAGTATGTTTGGGTTTCTGTCCTTATTTTATCCACAATATTTTGCTTGTCCAGCAAATCTTCGTTGAGTCGCCATCGAAATTTTTTTCTCTTAACATACGTTGACCATTTTATCGGACTGTGGTCAGAAAGAGTCCTAGGTAGTATCTCAATTTTGCGTGTTTGCAAGATTAGGTTCTCTGTCATCCACATCATATCTATCCTGGAAAAAGACTCGTGTCTTGATGAATAAAAAGAGTAGTCACTGTCTCTGGGATGTTTAGTTCTCCAAACGTCTGCCAAATGTTCATGTTTAATCAATTGGAAAAAGACTTTAGGAAGTTTGCCCATGGCCTCAATTCCTTTTTTTGATTTTCTATCAACAACATTGTCAACAGTACCATTAAAATCGCCCATTAAAATCATTTGCTCATAGGTCAACTGTCGTAGTTGTTCCCACAAATTCTGAAAAAAGTTTTCTTTTGCCCCATTGGGAGCATAGAGATTAACAATTAATGTCTTTTTATTCTGCAGCACAACTTCTACCGCCAAAAATTTCCCTTCATTGTCTTTGAAAATTTCTTTTGGTTCCAACTCTTTTTTAATATATGTAACTACTCCTTTTTTCTTTTGAGAGGAGAGTGAATAAAATTCCTCTCCTAATCTTTTTTGAATCAAAAATTTGGCATCTGATTTTTTAATATGTGTTTCTTGCAAGCAAACAATATCGCATTTCTGTTTTTCCAACCAGAGTCTGACATTTTTCCTTTTTTGGGGTGAGTTCAGTCCATTAACATTCCATGAAATTATTTGACTCTCCATGTTGATTCTGTAATTATTTATCAGAGTCTATAAAATTATCATTGATGAATCTGGTCATTTGGTCAACTGACTTGATGGTGACTCTCTTCTGTTTGAACGAAAAACTGACACCTTTAGGAATTTCCCATCTATATCTTATGCCCTCTGATTTCAGCTTGTCAATCAGGTCTTTAAAAAGTCGTCTGTCCTGAAGCATCGCTCTGGGTAGTTCCTTTAGGACCATGATTTTCTTGTTGCCAATTGTGAAGTCGTCCTGAAATTGTTGCTTAAACAAATCCTCCTTCAACTTCTTAGATATAAACTGGACAATTACATCTCTAGGTAATTTTTTCCTTTGCGCAATCGCAGAATTGACTCTGTATACCACATCAATCTGTGCCGCCACTCTCTCCTCTTCCATTTTCAAAAAATCTGCAACAGCATCTACCATGACTGAATGGATGTCCTCATTCTTATCTTCAGGGATCCCCCTGAATCTCATATGATTAATCATTGCATTGTATTGGACCATCACATTCACTTTATCTGTTTCTAAAGTGACCTCAGCTATATTGGATGCTACTCCCTTCACCCTTACATCCATCTCATCTGCTCTTTTGGTCAGCGTCTGTATCTCTTTTGTAATTCCAGACATTTCTTTTTTCAGCTCTGTTACCTCTGATATAACGGTCTTTTCAAGCTTCAGAATCGCGTCCATCACTCGTTTTTCCATAGCTTCCATCATGCCCTGTAGCTTTTTTTCCTCTTTTCCAGCCATTTTTGGGGAGGACCAGGTATTTGCCCTCTGTCGTTGCCGCAGGTCGTAAGCCGTTGTTCACAATCTTCCCTCCAACACACTCTAAATCAAAGTCCTTCTTGTGCCCACCTAAATCGCACTGGTTTCACTTTTTTATATTAAGTCTTTCGTTTAAAATCAAAGAAAATTTTTCTGACCTTCCCAAAATGGCGGGCGCAATTTCTCTATGGTAAATGGTTCTTCCGGGTACTCACTTCCTGTCCGGCAATCTTAATGGTCCCCCTTGTTCCTGATTTCTTCCCTTCTTCCGGCCTCCTTGGTCTTCTCTAGGATGATTACTTGTCTGTTCTGAAGTCACTTCCTGTTTTGCCGATTTCTGCTGCAGCAGCTCCAGTACTTTTCCACTGCAATTCTCGCGGAGTTACTGTTAGTTTCTATTTTAAAGTCAATAATTTAACCGCAGGAATGATCAACAATTCGGCTTTTTGGCCTTTTTTAGCTGTTTAACTGCACTTTTTCCGCTCCAATGTTAGTACAACAGATAGTGCACGATCATGCGCTTCATCGGATGTTGTTTATTTTCGGCCGAAACGCGTCTCCGGTGAGCAATTTTAAAAAGTTACCTTCAAAGTCAGTGTCTTGTTATAGCAGTGTTTCCTTGATATCAGTTTCTGTAGAATGTCTTGGAGGTCTGGGTCATGCGTTCTTATGTTGAGAATCCAACTCGGTGGGGTCTTGTAGAGATTTTCCGAAGTGCCTTCTCTGGGGGAGGGGATCAAGGCTGGTCGCGGCGCTCTTTAAAGCCCCGCTATCAGCCGATCTCAACTCCTCTCTCGGGCCAGGCTCTCTGCCAGTCACCCCCTGCCTGGGGGGATCTGCGGTGGGCTATTGAAAGCCCACCCTGTCGTCAAGACCCTCCGTTTGCTCTGGGAGCTCTACGAGCAAGCCAGAGCACGTCAGGACGCCATGAATCCCAGAACGGAAGCCCAGAAGGGCCTGGTGTAATCTGGTCCATGGGGTTGCAAAGAGTCAGACTCGACTGTGCAACTGAACAACAACAACAACATGTCTCTATTTTATTTTACTTGGGTCTATATTTCCTTGATTGAGAACAGTTTATTTTTTTCCATGGTAGTTTTTTTTTTTGGGGGGGGGGGCACTGCTTCAACCACTCCTAAGCTCTTCTTTCAATTTCAATTTCATTTTTAAATGGTAAGCCCATCTGCATGAACAAGATTTGTTGGGGGGGATGCAAATCATAGGTCTTTTAAAATTTCCATTTGATCTGTGTGCAGCCCAGGGAGAACACTGGCAAGAAATGTGCATTCTGTACATGTTCATGCTCTTCATTTTTCTGTTACTTAAAATGTTGTGGTACAGTTTCAAAGGGACAACTAACTGGGATGTATAAAAGGAATGACAGGATTGCCCATTGGAAACAATGGGAGAGGCTTGAAGGCCCACTGGAGATAATGGGTGCCAGGAATGCCTATTGACTTGCATGGGCTCCACTGAAATATATTGCAGCACAAAAAAAGTTGCAAAGAAAATGTGGAATGGTTTTTCCATTAAGGTCTTTGGGCCCAGACAGGCTACTCTGGAACTGGAATGACAGCCCCCAGAGTGGAAAGACAGTCCCTAGGAATAGAACCTATGCTCTGGGACTAGATCGATTGCCCCCAGAGTGGAATTACGATCCCTAGGAAGAAAATCTTGCTCTGGTACTAGAATGACAGTCTCCAGAGTGGAATGATGATCCCTAGCAATTGAATCTGTGCTCTGGGACTGGAATGACAGGTCATAGAGTAGAATGACAGGACATCCCCTAGGAATAGGCTCAGTGCTCTGGGTCTTGTACTCACTTGTAGGATATGTAGGATTGCTGCTACTCCGAACGCTGTACATTGCTCAGAAATTGAGTGCACAGCAACTGTTTGGTATTCTGGCTTAGAGACTTCAGCCATGCATTTACCAAACGAAGGCATCTATGATGCCATAATTTAATAAATTTCAGTACAAAGTCACCCTTATGAATAAGGCAGAAATAAGACTCCTGTAAATGAATGTCCAGGAAAACTTTTCAAATGTTCCCCTACAGGCTTTTCTGTGTTGCCCTCCTTACTTTCAAATTTGTGACTGTTTGTCCTATACACATTGTATGTATATTTGCAGATCTTAAAGGAAGTATTCTAAAAGTGCTGAGATACCACATTAATCACTTGCCAACTCCCACCTTTCCCTGGGTTTAGCCCAGCCCAGGGGCATGTCTAGGGAGCTTCCCAAGGGTTCCCAGGCCCCCCTAAATTTCTGGGGAGCCCCTTCCTAAATCCCACATAGCTCTGCCTCCAGAGATAGTGACAATGGTCTGTGATGTCACTGGCTCCTCCCTATGATGTATTGGACCTTGGTTCTTTTAAGGACCTAGCATAGCAATGCCTCTGACTCAGCCCTAGTATCCCCTCCCGGGAAATTGGAAAGTCTACGCCCTTGGTTGTACCCCTTCTTCCCTGTCCAGCCTGGAGAGTCACCAGTCCAACATTGCCAAAGACTACCCCTCACATGGACCAGGGTGGCCCCAGTGGGGTGGAGGGCTTAGACTACTGGGTTGAGAGGACTTTTCCCAGTGGCCTTAATGACCCACCTTCCCTTTCTACTTGTATCATTTCCTCATATCAAGGCAAATTAGTCCTTCCATTTACTGTAAGAGGTATTGGTGTTGCTGGAGTGGCTGGTGGTGTTGTCAACAGGCATAGGCTTGCTTGTCTCTTTCTAGCGTTACTTGGTTTGGGCTGCGATCACACACACTAAATAATGCACTTTCAATGCACTTTCCAACTGGATTTTACTGTGTGAACTGGCAAAATCCAGTGGGAAAGTGCACTGAAAGTGGATTGAAAGTGTATTATCTAGTGTGTGTGTGATTGCAGCCCTGAACCCTACTAATCGTGATGTAGAACATGTCAACAGGTGAGTTTGCACTTGTTGACAGTGATGGTTTGCAAGGAACTGTGACAATTAATTTCTTATGCACTCTAAAGCACCTTTTTAAAAATAAATTTGTCAGGGATGCATGGGACTGGTCACAAAATTTGCTAACAAATGAAAATTTTTAAAGCTAGGAAACCTGAAATCTGATCAAGAAAATTTGGCATAAATGGGGTGGGTTCTTTTGTATAATAACACATGTGCTTCGTCAGAGAAATGCAAAGGATTTGTTTCAGAGATCTACAGTGAGCACACAAGAGTGTCCTTATTATGAACACTTTCTCCACTAAATCAATTTGCATGCATCAGTTCTCTTTGCTGCCCTTCTCACAGTTCTGTAGGAACTCTATATATGGTTTAAAGCACTCATAGAAATCTATATTGGGGCACCTGTATCTAAAAACTAGACTCAGTATTCTCCTTCTGTACTCCTGTCAATAAGTCGAGACATCTGAAGCATCCAATTAATACAGGATTAATGTCATAAGACATAGCATGCAAGGAGCACTAAATAGAATGAATGGACTCTGATGTCAACTGAATGCCTGCTTTATCCTGACAGATCTCTTATTTAAATGTCAGTGCTATCAATTACGGTTGTAATCTGTATTCTCTATTACTACCACTATTCCTAGCACATATCTCTCTCCACCCCGCCCCGCCCCTCTGGGGGGAGATTTTACTATGTCTCTACAGGATAAAATTATTACTTTTATCATTCACTGGGCACAACATTCAGTAGATTTGAACTGGCATGCATAAGATGTGGGCAGCAGGTTCTCATGTGAGTGTGCTAAGAATGTAGAATGTGTACCATGTCACAAGGGCTGGAGCATATCTGTTACTACATTGCACACTCCGTGCCTGTGATTTGCCAAACTGACTTGCACAGCTTGTAAAATTAATAATGCTCACAGCCAAAAGTTATTTTTAATTTAAAAAATTGGCTCCAAACTGGTGGTGGGTGGGTGGCAGACCACAGGAATTATGAAGGCTCTTTATGTGTTCCAAGCACAACACTGATCATGCTTGCTGATGTTGTGAGCAATTTTTCTTCCTTTTACTTTACCTTCAAGAAGAATTGCTTCCTGCCCTCACACTAATGGGGCTTCTGACAAGTTCACATAGCCAAGTCACGTTGGCTACATAGTGCCATCACAAACATGTATCAGAGGGAGGGAAGCAATGCTTTCTGTTATGGAAGAGGAAGGCCAGTACATATTAAGGATGAACAATGACATGCTTTCTTTTGTTTCTATCTGTTGTTCTTGCTACCATTTCATTTCTCCCTTCTTTTTTTGTTACCAGTGTTTCTGATTCATTTATTTCTTTTATGACATTTCCTGCTGTTTTTCTGTTTTTTTTAAATTATACACTATTAACACAATTTTAAAACCATTTATACCTTTATATATCACACACCATGCATTATGTATCTCTTTATTTACACATTTTTGCCCTTTCTGTTCTCATCCTGGCTATTTGAAAGACAAGCCTTTATTGGCATATATATCTACATACAATAAAAGGTCGACCAAATTACAATTTAAGAAATACAAAATCCATGTGAAGTAAAATTAGAATTACAGCTGAAAACAAAGTAAAAACATCACAAAACCTAATACATAGTATTACTTATCTGACATGTAATCATAGCACTGAGAATAAACTTTGCTACTATTCCAGTTATTTCTGTATCATCAGAGGTCTCTAAAAGTTGAGCTAGTATGGGATATAAAAGATCCCGATGGGGCACCGAATAGAGAGGACACTGGAGGAGAACATGGGGTACAGTTTCAGCACAGCCCTTCATATAAGGACAGCACCTGCTAGGATAGGGGGTCCCTTGGAATCTGCCAGTTAAGAGAGCTAAGGGAAGAATATTAAATCTGGCCAAGGAGATGGCTCTGCACAGATTTGAAGCTATTGAGTGATAGAGGTATACAGCTGGAAGGTTTGCATTTGGCACAATCCCTAGATTTAAGGGAGAACAGGTTCTGTTAGCCAGGCTATAGAGAGTTTGCAACTCTAAGCCCAATAAACTAGATTTTATTTTTTAAAAAGCCTCAGACTCAGATAGCAAAAATAAAGATTTTAAGGATAGATTTTGGCTTCGATGTAAGATAGCTAACTAGAATTAACAGATTCAGAAAGTTGTTGGTACATATAACTAAGGGGATTGGAATTGAAGTGAATTCATAACCAAAATTTAATGGTTTGGATCCATGCCTTAATAGCCAGCTGATTGTGACCACACTCCAAACATAAAGTGGCATGTGGAACACACATAGGCACCCTCATGATCTTTCACAAAAAGGTAGAATGGACACATTCCACTGAAATGTCAATTGCGTCAATCTAGAGAGGTACCTCATACAATAACTGAGCTTCTATTGTAGCATTAAAGACTTTAAATGCAGCTGGCACATACTGGTTTTCTCAATCAGAGAAATAAAAGCGAGAAATTGCTGCATTACTAACTTTAGCAGCATTAATAGCCATTCTGTGATGGTAAGTCCAAGTGGCTTTAGACTGGAAATATACATCCAAATATTTGAAATGCTTAACCTGTTCAAGTTTATTACCACTTATATGATTTTTGAGAATAGGGGAAGACCAGTACCTTTGATTTTTCATAATTCAACTCCAATCTGTTAGTCACACAATATTTATGGCAACGGTTTAATATATGGTTTAATCCAACAAGGGAAGTAGGCAAAATAACCATGCCGTACATGTATAATAACAAGGGAATAAGAGCAGAACCAAATCTAGGGCTGTGACCATCAACTAATGACAAAAAAGGGGCAGATCATTTTAAAAAAGGTCAAACAAGTGGGGGGGCTAGAATGCACCCCTGCTTAACCCCTTTCCTAATAGGGATCTTAGGGGAGAGTTTCCCAGATGAGACACATCTGACCTGACAGGATGTAAAAGTGTAAAGTCTTTTAATAAGAAATAATAACCTCTTATCTAGAGACAATCCCTCAAGCTTTACCCAGGGAAGTTCCCTTGAAATCGAATCAAAAGCCCCCTTTAAGGTCCAAAAAAGCAATATACAATTAAGACCTTTTCCTTCTCATGTACTTATTGATCAAATGAGTGAGGATCAAACAGTGATCCAGAGCTGACTTCCCCTGGCAGAACCCACCTGTCCTGGTCCTCAAATGTTATTAGTTAACATCCGGGGGCTGAGCTTAATTTGCAAAAAATTAGCATAAAGTTTCCCAGTAACAGATAAAAGACTGATTGGTTTAAAATTAGAGGGATTAAGATGACAACCTTTTTTGTAAATGGGAACAATTATTGTGTCAGTCCAAGCTACTGGCATCTGGCCAGTCTTATTCACCAGGGCTATCGAGGCAGCTAACAAATTAAAAACATACATAATAAAACAGGTCTTCAAAGTCAAACAAAAACACATCATTCAAATGAAAGCTAAAATACAAAAACATAAAGGCAATTAAAAAATAGGGTATGAAAGGAGGGATCACTAAGGAAACAGCAACTGAAGCAAAAGTGGAAACACTGGTAGACGATCACAACAGAAGGTGTCAGAGGGGTCTCCCTAGGGAAAGAGTTCCAGTGTGTTGATGCTGCTACTTGAGAAGGCCTTTGCTTGACTTGCCACCCACAATACAGGAGCACCTGAACCAGGGCCTCTGAAGATGACCACAGTGTTTGGATAAGTTTATAAGGTAGTGGGCAGTCCTTCAAGTATACTGGTCCCAAGTTACATGGGGCTTTAAAAGTATTAACACAAAACAAGCATCAATTTCAGTAGTAACATTTCTATCAGATTTCAGCAGTAAGGTAGGGGCAAAAGATGGACACAGTTTATTCCAAGCAGAAAGAATTCTTGGCAGAAACTGATGATTTTGATTTTTAAACAGTATGTCCACAAAATTCAGTAACATCCATACAATAAAATCCTAAGAACACTTCCCTAAGAGTAAGCCTCATGGAACAGATTTCAACAGGGTTATGAGCTGACCTACTGGGGATGACACTGCTAGTTGATGCTGCCAGTGTTTGCAATCAGCCTTTTCCAGGGGTCTTTTGGGGGGGAGCGCACTGGAGCCCAGCTCTGGGAGCTCAGGAGTCAAGCCCCACCCCCAGCCGGTGTCCCGGAGAGTCTTTCAGGCAGCCGAATGTCAATTTCAGCTCCATTATATCTTATGGGCCATTGAAGTCAATGGTGAAAACATAGGGTATATTCTGGGGGCTGGAGGGAGGGGGTTTGAGGGAGAGGCTCCAAAATCACAGGATAGCTTATGGATCCTCTCCCCAAGATACCCACCAAGTTTCAAGAACATTGGATCAGGGGGTCCAATTCTATGCCCCCTAAACAGGTTGCCCCTATTCCCTCCATTGTTCTCTATGGTGGGAAAAAAATAACTTTTTTCAGGGAGAATGACAGAAAAGTCAAGATGGTACATTGTTTTTTCCCATCATAGAGAACAATGGAGGGAATGGGGGCAACCTGTTTTGGGGTCCATAGAATTGGACCCCCTGATCCAATGTTCTTGAAACTTGGTGGGTATCTTGGGAAAAGGCTCCAACAGCTATCCTGTGAGTTTGGAGCCTCTCCCTCAAACCCCCTCCCCTCCAGCCCCCAGAATATACCCTATGTTTTTACCATTGACTTCAATGGCCCATAGGATATAATGGGGCTGAATCGCCGCCAAATTTCTTTCATTCCCTCCTTTCCTTCTCTCTTTTTCCTCTTTCCCTCCTTCTTCTTTTCTCTCTTTCTTTCTTTCCCACCTTCTTCTCTTCTCTTTTTCCTCCTTTCCCTGTTTCCCTCCTTCTTCCCTCTCTTTCTTTCCCTCCCTTTCCTTCTCTTTCTTTCCTTCTTTCTTTCTTTCTTTCTTTCATTCTTTCCTTCTCTCTACTCTCTCTCTTTCCTTCCCTCTTTCCTCCTTCTGTGGCCCAACTCTCATGAGAAAGAGTTTAAACTTTAAACCCCTTCTCTCTTAGCTCCCCCACCCAGGCCAGCTGGGGAAGGGAAGGGGAGGCTTTTGAAGATGCCCCCCCTTTTGCTTCCCCTTCTTACATCACTTCCGGTGATGTCAGGGGGTGTGGCATATGCTAATAGCTTAATAGCTAATTAGCATACCATATGCTAATGAGCTCCTGCAGCTGTTCTTCTACGAAAAGACCCCTGGCCTTTTCCCTCTTCTCAGTCAAGGACCAGCAATTCCAAGCTTGTGTTCCTTGGCCAAGCAGCAGTCGCCAATTGCATAAGTTTAAGTACACAGGGCTCCTGTTCCCTATAATGGTCTGGTATGGATCCCAAGAGAGCACTAATACATGTGTATTGCAGGGCATGGAGGGTCAGGATTCTGTTGCCAGAGGCACTTGGGTAGCCCCAAAACAGGGGTGCCCTACTTTCTAACCTGAAGTCCAAAAAAGCCAGGCACTCTCAGCTTGACCACAGAGTTGGGCTGCAAGTGGTCTGCAAAAAGATTTCATATTCAGGTTTCATAAGGTGACCTCAGAGCAAGCCTCCGGTCTTCCCCCTCCACCCAGCAGAGATTATGTTTATGGAATGAGTTCCAGAGGTAAGTCTTTAGAAGCCACCTGGCACTCTACAGCACCTCACCCAGCCTTTTGTGTCCTAAGTGTAAATTCTTTGTCTTTCTTGCCTCTGTCCCTCAAGATACCAGGATAATCCAATCAATCATTCAAATGTTTAGCAATCCTTCCTGAGCTAATCAGGGACGGCTCCCATCTTTTGTCCACCCCAGGCCAGGACCATTAGTGAGTCAGATAATCCATTTAACTAGCTACCCAACACCTGGCTTCTATTGTTAAATCCAGACCCTGCCTCTCTGGAAGTTCATTGGTCATACCTAAGGTCTGCCCCTACTGGCAAAACACACCCCTGGGACCCATCATTGGTCCAGGTAATCTATTGTTCTCACCTGAGACCAGCCCCCAGGGCCACCCATTGGCCTGCATTCTTTGCCAGTGCCTATATCCCAGCACACAGATGACCTTAGACTGTGTTTTCTGCCATGATCCAAAATGGCAGGCCACCCCTGAACTCTCTGAGTTTAGGCCAGAATCCATGGACCTCTGCACATCTGAACAGGTTGTATCACCCCTCTATAACCCATCAATCACCTCTGCTTCCTTAGTGCTATATTGTGTGAATATTGTGTGTATGTTTGAGAATATTTAGTAAAGAAATCATTATTTTAGCCACCCAATTTCTGTGTCTGTTCCTGGGTGCTTGGGAATTCTAACTCTGGTATACAAAGGTCAGATCCTATAGATAAGCCAATTGCATATTAATAATTATAATTCCCCATCTTTATTAAATAATAGAGCAATTTGGCTAACAATTCTGTTATTCTCTGAGGAAATCCCTTCATTGCATTCATGATGGTCTGAATTGAATCCACAGTGCTATATTTAGTATTAAAAAATCCCTCTCTAGAGTTCTCCACACATAATAGTGCATGAAGGTTTTTCCTGCTGCTAGATCATTGCTTCTCTCACAGTGCTGATGAGTGAGCTGATGGGACAGCAGGCAGTGGGACCCAGACCCCCTCCCCACCACCCCAAAATTCCTAGGGCTGACAATTCCAATTATCAGTGCATTTATGGTTTAGTTTAGGAGGAGGAGGCAGATTTTATCACCCATTTTCTAATTTCTGTCTGTATATGGAAATCTGATCTTGCTCATGGGTTGCTTTTGCTGGATCAGACATTGGCTGAGTTCAGACTGGCAATCTGAAGCGGGAGCAAGTTGTGGCAAAAAAGCTTTCGGGTTTTCCCAGTCACACTGCGCCGACTGATGTGGGAGCATACTGGGAGGAGGCACTAGGGAGTGTTCAGACTGCTAGCCCGGAGGTGCGGCTGTAAATGGCTTTTTCCTGGTAATATGGCTATGTTCGCATGTGCGCATATGCGCATAAGTGCATCAAGTCGATTTGGGAAGGATCCCGTTGTGCCAGCACTGCATTGGGTGGTAGAGCGGAGCACAGCCAATCATATCACTGCTGCCCCTCTAGGGCAATCAAGTGCACCTTATGTGCGGAAACACCCGGAGGACATTATTACCGCAGGTTGTTCCCGGCTTTTTGAGTTAGCGTTCACACTTCCCGGAAGCGGAATGAAGCAGGATAAATGCGCTCTCTGGGATGTGGGAGCGATGCAGTACATGATGGGTTGACTACGGGTGGGGAATGCCAGACAGATGTGCCTGTGTGAATGCCCCCTTTAATCCGGTTGTGAAACATTGCTGGAATGTGCCTATCTTGGGGCAAACTGCCAGTCTGAACTCAGCCATTCTGTCACTCAGCTTTGATTAATTAGTTCCAAATCCTTTCATGTGCTCCTACTATCACTAATATAGTGACTTCAACTCCACACAGGACAAATTTCTCATATATGGGAGACAGATATAGTGTTAAATGTCCTTCAGCACTATTTGCTGAAAAATCAATATCACTAAAACATGATAAATGTACATCTCTTCCTGTGAGCCATCTCACAGACTTAAAGCAGTCTGAAATGTTTCTATTGAAATATCATGGGAAGTTTCATTCTTAGAATTTGTGTTACCCCTGAAATTTATTATTGAATGTAGAGTTTGTTAATCTTTAAAGTTCCAGAATAATTTTCAAATCCTGCTTGATTTCTGCTTGAGACAGAACATTTTGGTAATAGATTTTGGTGACAGACAAAATGTACCATCTTGACTTTTCTGTCATTCTCTCTGAATAACTTCATAGAATCATAGAAAGTTAGAGTTGGAAGGGACCTTACTGGTCATCTAGTCCAACCACCTGCACTTTGCAGGAGCATAGCCAAAAGATAGCCCTATAGCATACCTGAAAGATGGTTGTCCAGCCTCCGCTTGAAAACGTCCAGTGAAGGAGCATTCACCACCTCCCGAGGCCGTCTGTTCCACTGCTCAACCACTATTACAGTTAGGAAGTTTCTCCTAATATTTAGCCAGTAACGACTCCCTTGTAATTTCCACCCTTTAGATCTAGTCTTGCAATCTGAAGCAAGAGAGAATAGATCTGCTCCATCTTCTACATTATAGCCCTTCAAATATTTGAAGACTGCAATCATGTCCCCTCTAACCCTTCTCTTTCCCAGGCTAAACATACCCAACTCTTTCAGCCTTTTCTCGTAAGACTTGGATTCCATCCCTCTCACCATTCTGCTTGCCCTCCTCTGGACACGCTCAAGCTTGTCAATATCCTTCCTAAAATGTGGTGCCCAAAACTGGAGACAGTACTCCAGGTGGGGCCTGACCATCGCAGAATAGAGTAGGACTACTACCTCCAGTGATCTGGACACAATGCTTCTGTTAATGCAGCCTAAGATTGCATTAGCTTTCTTTGCAGTCACATCGCACTGCTGGCTCATGTTTAGCTTGTGATCAACCAGAACACCTAGATCCCTTTCACATGTGATACTGTCAAGCCAAGTTCCCCCCATTCTATATCTGTGCCTTTGATTTTTTGTGCCCAGGTGTAGGACTTCGCACTTATCTCTATTGAAATTCATTTTATTGCATTAATCAAATCTAGGTGTAAGCAGAGCAGGCACTGCAGTGGTCAGATCTTTTTGCCCAGTAACCTAATTAAAGCTGGTAAAGTGCACTCCTGGTCACAGCTGCCACCTGCTTATCCAGCAGTAGGCCATGGTCCAAGAGCATCCTCAGAGTATGGACCTATTCATTCAAGGGGAGTGCAATCCCATGCAGAATGGGTGACACCTTAAAGCCCTGGTCAAACCTTGCATCCACCAGTAATACTTTGTCTTGATGGGATTAAGAGGAGGAGGAGGAGATTGGATTTATACCCACCCTTCACCTCCCCATAACAGACACCCTGTGAGGTAGGTTGGGCTGAGAGAGCTCTTTTTCAAGAACAGCTGTGCCAGAACTATGGCTTGGCCAAGGTCATCCAGCAGGTGCAAGTGGAGGAGTGGGAAATCAAACCAGGTTCTCCCAGGTTAGAGTCTGCACAATTTAACTGAACTTTTCAAACTGGATCTCAAGTGAGAACTCCTCAGCTGTTGAGGGACTGTAGCTGTTAAAACGTATGTCACTTGCTGGCATCTGAAAGGGTATATCTGAGAGCTGGCTGAGTGCTTGGTTGCCAACTGAAGAGCTCCAGAGTAAAGAATAACATTATGAGATGGTATGAAAAGTGTGTCATAACATTAATAGAACATTATTGATTAGAATATACCATCTTGGTAATGTATTAAGTTGAAATTGTTTTTTGCTGTTCTGCCTGTTGATACTAAATAAGGAAGAATTCCTACAAATAGGGATCAAGTGGCAAACTTATATGTCTGTCAGGTAAGCAATGCAGAAGAAGACTGAAAGTTACTTCAATAATACTAATTGTACATATTCAGGGAGTACTTTGATTAGGAAATAAAGGAAATTCAAACTCTTAATTTAGATCCTGTTTCTTCTGCAATTTCTGCAGTAAGAGAACCATGTTACAACAATATCAATTTGACCCATTTTCGCATCAAAAGGATTATCATTAAATACTGGCCACTACTTGGAGATATTGAAGGTTGTCAACTTTCACCCAGGATAGGCTATAGGAAGACTAAATCTCTTAAAGATATTACAGTTAGATCAGATATAAGGGAGGACATTCAGATTAGGACACAGTCCAAAGGACATATACAATGTTTAAAATGTAAAACCTATAAGACAATGTGGGAAAATGATAATTTCACTTTAAACGGCATAACTGTGTATAGCAATGCAAGTTCTACCTGCGAAAGTGCCTTTGTTGTGTATTGTATTCAGTGTGATTGTCCAAAATTATATATTGGAAGTATCACCAGACCTTTGAAATTAAGAATTATGGAACATATCACAAGAAATAAATGACAAACAAGAGAAGCCCCACTTACAGAGCATTTTGTCTCTAAAAACCACAAGGAAGATCAATTTAGATGTGGTGTGCTCTTTGTTGCAGACTCAAAACATCCATTGGCTATGAAAGAATTACTCCGCCAGGAACACAGGTGGATTTTTAAATTAAATACTTTGATCCATAATGGTTTGAACACTGAATTTAACTTAAGTTGTTTCTTATAAAGTTCAGTAAGTTACTTGCAAGTATGTTGTTCTAGGTCAGTTTCCCCTCCTTTAGTTTACCCACCAATTTCAGTAAAAACTTATTTTTAGAAATGCAAAAATGCAAAATAGGATATTGTGTACTGATGTAAGTAGTTTCAGAATTTTGTTACTCCACATTGTCACTACATACTTAATGATGAATCTTGAATACTAACCGCCATTACTGTAGAGGCCTGATCGGCAGAAAGAAAACAGTGGGGCAAATGGATATAGAAAACTGGTTTAAGGAGATTTGTTAAGTTTTCAGTTCAGTAAGTATGTATGTTTTGGCAACTGGAGATATAGTAAATATGTCGTAAATAGTGGTTATGACATAGAAACATACTTTCAGTTTCACAGCCAAAGAGTACCAGCTATCTGATGAAGCAGAAAGCGAACGTGGCATTGAAGCCAGCCGTGTATAGCTGCTACTCCTGCAGACATGGAATCTTTGTTCTCCTGAAGCTTTTCATATAAAGGACTGGTGGACTTTATTCAGAATATTTCCTTTGTATCAAGTACGTTTTTGATCCTAACTCTTTAAGAATATATAAAGGTGTTTGTTGAATTGGATAAGAATTTGAACTGCCAGAGTTGATTCGTACAATATAATTTTTCTGCCTGTATTCATAATTTATTCACAGAGTGTTTTTACATTGATACAAATTAAAATTATGGGCTGATCCAGATCTAAAAACTGGGAAGAATTTTTTTTTTAATAGAAAGCTTATATAGATAGGGGGATTTTTACTTTTAACCAATATACCATGATAACAAGGGGTTTTTTTGTGTGTGTCATTTTCTCAACTCTGACCTAGATATGACTTATCACCCTCTGTTGAATGAGAATATTTACAACTATAACATCTATTGGTATCCAAATATAGCCCTCCAGCACTGTTTCAGAGTCTCAGGAACTGAATGAAATAAGGAGTTAGATTGCCAGAGCGATGAGATACAGATTTATTTTGCCAAAGCAGTGAGATATAGCCCTAAATTTTATATCTGTTGTTTCTATGGATCTCAAGCCTGATTTATTCAGCAAAAAAATTATGCTTAAGGTTTTAGTAAAGGGCTAACTGTCTAATTGCTGGCATTGTAATTTACAGATTGCATCTCTTAAACATATGCTTTGGGTGAGTCCAGTTATTCAGTCTTTTGGGGATGAAGTAATTATTCATATCAAATTTGTATCAAAATATTCATTGGCCTTTGAGAATGTTTATGTACTTTTAGACTATTTGCCTGTCTCCTGGAGTCTAAGTGATGGCCAACAAAAATGGACCCTACATACATTACATACATCTGAGAGATAAATGCCCACCTCTCATAATCCAATGGATTGAGGACCTTACAACATTAGCAACATTCGAAGTATGCTATATTGACAACCATTGCATATGCATTTCTTTTATATTTGGAAACCTTTTATAGATGCTTATGTGTAGACTTGCCACCATTGTTGTTATATATATATGGGGGGGAGGGAAATAGAGAGACCAGAGAGAAGAGAGTCCATTAAAGGGCCACTGGAAGAAAGGAGAAGTTATTCCTTGATTTGAGATCATTTTAAAATGGGAAGGTCTGGAATAAAAAGGACGTGTTAATTTTTTTTCATTTGCTCAGTTAGTATACAGAGCAATTACTTGCACAGAATTTTTTCTGAACAGGATTTTTTCAAGGGATAAATAAAAGCTATTTTAAAATTCAGTATGTGTGGGCTAGTGATTTGTTCGCACCCAGTAATTGCCTTATTTCACCCATGCTAATAAGGGAAGGAAAGGAATCCTCTATGGAATTTTTTTTTCCAAGACAGGCTTGACTTGGCAAGTATTTGCCCTGTCGTCAGAGTAAATAAAAACAGAAAACAAAGCAATCTTGGAGTTTTACAGTGCAATCCTTTGTAGTAACTCTGTTTAGGATTGCACTGTTGTAGGCATCAAACAGATAGTTCAGTTACTATATGGATTAAACTTGCTGTACTTGTGTCAGCAAAAACAGGGAGTTGGGTGGGGAAAAATAATTTAATGGGATAGGGAAAGAACTGAAAGAAGAAAAGTCTCCTCGCTGAGATCTTATAATTTGACACCTTAGTTGATCTGGCCTCCCCTTACCTTAACTAGATGTCAACTGATCTAGACTATCCTTAACTAGAATTGCGCTTCCTGTACCTTCTTGAGGGTAGATTATTGCACTTTTCACATGTACACCTAACAGCATGGGAGCTACTTAAACAAGGCACATCTATATCACAAGAGGTACATGGGAGCCTGGGGTTTTCCCCAGGGAATCAGCACTCTTCCAGTCACCTGTTCCTTGGAAAGGCCAGTGTAAATTGCATTATTCACAAGTGGGCCCTGGAAACTCGGGATCACATCACACTGAAGCAGTTCCCACGCTTCTGGGCAGGCATGTGAAGGGTCTCTACTGAGGGTTCTAAGAACATCCGGACTGCAGTATTTTGCAAGTTCATCTGAGAATAAGCTGCACTGAATAAAGCTGGGATCATCTCTGGGAAACATGTGTTGGATTGCATGGCTGGTCACTTTTCTCATTATGGCTCAAGAAAAAAAAGAGAAGTTGAATATGCATCTACTGAATTCGGTTAAACTCATATAGATTTGACAGTATCTTTGTACCAATATATGTCTGCTAATTTACAAGTTGTGATGCTATTAAACCTTACTGATTTAGTACTATTCCATTTAGTTGTATAGGAATATCGAACAATATCTCCAAACCATAACAGTGATTAAGATTTAAAGGGACAGTGCAAAAGTTTTCTTGACTGAAGGCCATTCTAGGTATTACATTGGTCTTGAAAGAAATTGCCTTTATATGGTGCAAATAATGGTGAATAATTCTATGTGTCATAATACTGCTAACCAAGGAATGTGGTTAGTAGTATTTGTTTTGGATAGGCTTGTACATCCTGTTTTGGATAGGCTTGCACATCCCCTGAAAAATTAGACACACATCTTGGGACTGCAGATGGGCATTCAGGTTTCATTTGTGGCATGTAGTGCCTTCAAATGTTTGTTGCCAGCTATGTTACTTTTTGGAAACCTGAGTTCTGCCCACAGTTATCCATGATCTGATGACAACTGTACTTTGTTAGTATAATATTCCCCAAAGGGGCTGCCTTCAAAGACATTTTGGAGACTTCAATTAGTTCAGAATACAACATCAAAGTTGCTGAATGCTACATCCACATCAAAGCATCTTACCTCATCTGAAAAATGTGCACTGTCGGCCTATTTGTTTCCCAGCACAATTTAAAATGCCAATGCTTATTTTAAAATTCAAAATAGTCTGGCACCCAGGGATCTTCAGTGCCACCTTATCTCATACGAACTTGCTCATATACTAAGATCTGTATCAGAGGTCCTACTGTACACCATTTACTATGGTGAGGTGGGTGGCCATAAGGGACATAGCCACCATTGTTGTGATATTTCTTCAGAAAACTTCCTTCACATGGCTATCCACATGGTATCTTCCTTATTTAGACATCTGATAAAAATGTTTCTATTCTCCTATTTAGTATTACTCCCCCTTTAACTTTGCTTAATTGCTTTTTCTTGTTATAATATTATCTCTAACTTTTGGGTTTTTTTTTTATTTGCTGCTATACTGAATTGTTTATTTTTAAATTTTCTCTGTATGTTATTTTATTGTTTGAATTTTATTATTACTAGTTGTTTTATTGTTATGATTTTTTATTGAAAATTCTCTTATACTGACTAGAGACTTGCAGGGAGGGAAATCCCACCCTCCATACTGCTGTCTCTTAACAGCTTTTTTTCCCCCTCTAGTCTCTCCAAGTTTTCATTCCCTACAGCCTCCTCACCACTTTCTCTTCTGCTTCCTCCCAAGCAATCAAGCAGGAGCTGCCTAGGGCTAGGCCATACTGCCTCAGTTTCTATACAGTTCCATGCTATTAACTTATCTTGTTTATGAGAGTTCAGCTGGTATTCATTTGGGGGAAATTTTACTCACTTCGTCATTAAAACCTTTTCTTTCTGGAAACATGGAGAGTCTCACAAGTCTGTAGGAAAATATTCCATATCTATACACGGACTCACTTTTTTGTTTCTTTTGTTTTTTTTATACACATTTCTGGCCATATTCAGAATCAGATTGTGAAACAAAAGTGTTCATAAAAGGTTAATTTAGGTAACAACTTGTTAGCCTCTTCCCAGGTGCAACTGTCTCATTCTGTGGATGGCTTGTTTTGTTAATTTCAAGACCAGGCAGAGGCCCCAATTTACTTTACCAAAGAACTGCCACTGATTGTAAAGCCTCACACCTGGTAGTTAGAGGGAGAAGAGTATATCTGGGTGCTCCAGTTGTAGGAAGATTGCTTGAGCTAATGGCTGGTCAGTGTGTGCAGAGACTCCCATGCAATGCTACCCTGTTGGCTTTGGTTCATGACTGTGCCTCCTGACAACTGGACTCAGGTAATTCAAGTTAGTTTTATTGTTTTCCTCTGTACTCCTTGAAGTGATTTGCTGTTTGATTTTTGTATTAAACTCTTTTAATTCCTTTGGCTAGGAATAAAATCTTTGGTTTTAAGCCCATAATTGTCAGTCTGTATTTATTTATTGTTTCAATTTATACCCCACCATCCCCGTGAACAGGCTCAGGGCAGCTGTGCACAAAACTCTGTTTACTCATGAGGGTGCCTTCACTATCTTGACACAGATATAGGATAAATGTTTTTCTTGTATAGCCAGGCTGAAAATCTCCATATCTGAAATAATCATTATTTATGTTTATCAGTAAGCTTCCTGCTAGGGTGTTGTGAAGGACAGTACTTTAAAATCTCAGAAGTGCTGTTCAAATATGCAAGGGACTATGAAAGGTTAATGCCTCATTGAGCCAGAGAGCCTTGAGTGACAGGCTGTTCAAAAGAATTTGAGTTAAGCAGAGAGAGACTTCAGAACTGAATGCTGAGGAGAATTCAGTCTGAGTCTAGCCCAAACTGAGAAGAGTTGGGTGCTGATGGGGTTTGTGTTTAGCCCTGACTGAGAGCAGTTTAACATGGATGGCGAACTGGAAAGGTTGGTGGGAGGAGAGAGTAGGTGAAAACTCACATTCGGGCTAGAAGAAGGGATAGATCTTCTAATGAGAGAAGAAATTCCTTACCCAATTAAAAAAGGGAGATAGTTCAAAGAGTGGAGTGATTCTGGGTCTAGTTTGTTTAGAGGCTGCCTTCTGAAACTGAAGAGTCAGTAAAACTCAAAAAAGTGTACTGGTGTGTTTAGAGAAGGAATTTGGGTACTTGATAGTGTATCCCTGCCTTTGGGAAACCAAAAGAGTCAGTTAATACTCAAGAAAGTATAGCGGAGTGCAGGGCTATTTTTGGGCAGAAATGCACAGAAACAGAGTTCTGGCTGGCTCCCAAGTTGGCCACACCCAGCAGGAACTCATTAGCATAACAGGCCACACCCAACAGCAGAAACTCATTAGGACTGGCTACAATAGGAGTGTGTGGCCTAACATGCAAAGGAATTCCTGCTACAAAAAAAGCCCTGGGTTTTGACAACAAACAAGGTAAACAGAATAAGAAGCAAAAGGTGGGTGTGGTTGGATGACCACACTTCTGGTAACATGGGGGTGTGGCATAATATGCTAATGAGTTTCTGCTATTGGGTGTGGCCTATTATGCTAATGAGTTCCTGCTGGGCCTTTTCTACAAAAAGAGCCCTGGTGGAGTGTTTAGAAACACTGAAACAAAAGCCTCTCATCTTAAAGGTTCTAAGACTGTGTGAAAAGCTTAAGAAACAGTGGCTTGAAACACATAGTCTGTGCCTATATTGATTTACCTCAGACATTTTACCTCTGATTTCATCTGACCTTTTCCCTTTTATGTTGAATAAAATAATTTGTTATTTTTGAATGTTAAAAAGCCTCTTGTGTGTCATTTCAGTAGCTTAAGTTAAAAGGATTATCTTGCCCCTTCCCTCAGGTTCCTGGGCTGAGCCCATGGCAAAATACCATACTGTGACTGGGCGGGACAGCCAAAGATCTTCAGAGAAGAAGAAACTACATAAAAAGGGCTGCTCAGTCAGAAAGGGAAAGAAAAGTGGAGGGGAAATTCTGCCTGTGAGGGAGGAAAGTGGGCAAAGTCATCATAGTTCTTTTTGGAGATTTCCAGAAAGAAATGCTTTATCTCTCATAGGCTGAAAATTTCATCCCTTGAATGTAATGCAGATACTTGTAGCATAGAACTGTAACCTTTCATTTTCTATTATGCCCATTGAGATGCCCAGGCACAAACGAACAAGCCCAATGCTCATATATTTTTACCCTTAGAAGTAGGCAAAAGAAGTACACTGCATTCTACTAGGGATGGGCATGAACCAGGAAAAAGTAGTTTGGTCCATGGTTCATGGTGCACCCACAGACCATCACGGACAAAAGCCCATTTATACAAACAGAACCAGTTCAGTACATTCATGATGCAGTAGAATGCCCCTCTGGTGTGCTTGAGACACCAAATCTCATAGTGAATCTCTGCCCTCTGAATTTGGTGAGAATTGGATTTATGGGGTCCAAGTCACATCCCACCAAAGAAAGTTGAAAGTTGAGTCCACCACTGCACCCTAAGCCCAAACCGCAGCAACAGAGAGCAGATCAAGCAAACAGAAAGCAAAGTAATGGGTCAGCCCTGCTAGCTCTGTGCTTCTCTTTTGCTTCACCAGCTAACAAAGGGGGGGAGATGAACTCGGTATATAGCCTTCTGAACCCATAGACCAGACTGGAACTTTTATTGGCAGCCAGCAGTACCTGCTAAGCTTTAGAAGGATCCTGTTAGTGTTTCCACTGCCACTGTTGCCTTGGGTTTTTTAAACAGTCTAATTGATCCGTGCCAGTCTGTCTCTGTTCATGAACTGCCACGGACCAAGCTAAAAATTTATGAAAATTCATGGCAGCAGAGCATCCACAGACATCACTTCACAGACTACAGCCTGGCCACAAATTTTGGTTTGTGCCCTTGCCTGCATACTACCACTACTGAAGCAAAATGGTTATTGCTAAAAATCCCCTGAGAGCCATGTCAAGAGGACAATAAGATGTATAAAACGATAAACATGAAATCAACTGCGGGGAAACTGACTGCATTAGCAAAATGAACATTTTATGCAATCCATGTGTTTGAAATAAAACCCCAGTCATGAACGGTGAGCCCTCCATGCATTTTTCCTTGCCTCACTTTGCAACTTTGTTACTAACAAGGCTGATTATTTATTCCTGTTCTCTGCCGGCTAGCCAATTCTCTGGTAGCAATCATGAATGAATTGGAGGAAGGATTTTAAAGGGGCAGGAACCACAGGAAACATCAGTAGTGTTGTGATGCTCAGTTGTAATTGCATTTTGCTTTTTAAAACTTTATTACTGTTAAGAGAAAGATAATAGCCCTATGTACTGGTTAATTTGACAAATTGTTAACAGGTGGTATTTGTCAAGGATGAAGCCTTTGTGTGTTAGTTGGAAAATGTCATGTTTATTAAATTGCTAGCTCATTAGTGGGGATATAGTGGATAAAATTGGTAGGTAGAAGGATTTTTAAAAAATTTCTCCATCTCTCAAGGATGGAGGACTCACCTGCAGCTGAACTAGACTACCAGGAGGAGAAACTGATGTGCTGCTGGCGAGACTGAAAGTTTTATTTCCCTCCTGCCTTACTAGAGACTCTGTCGTGTATCTTCAAAGCTGATCCCCTGGAAATCTTGTTGGCCTTTAAGGTGCTACTGGACTCAAACCTCGCTCTTCTACTGTAGACCAACATGGCTACCCACCTGATACAAATCAGAATAAAATACATCTGTCAATAAATGCTGTTGATGAAGGAAGAGTCACATAAACATAAAACAGCCATTTTTGAATGGACAGGAAAAGCCAACAATTTACTGCACTACGTTTTCCAATCTGACTTAAAGCAAAATATCACACAGAAAGGACAGCCTATCTGACCAATGAGAGTTTGCTATATAATCAGCAGCACCTTTTGTAGGTACACAACTATTTTTGACATTCCCAGATTCTACCAGTTACTCCACAAAGAAAACTACCTCTAGGTTGATTTATACTGGTAGACTTCTCCTAGAATAATTTTGCCTGGAGATTACTGATTGCTTTCTACCTATTCATATCTCTTCCAGACAATGTCACTTTCTCCTTTCCTTTAATTAGAAAAAGACTGGAATTCTTCATGCACAACATATTGTTAGTGTGCAATTTGGATGAAATTCATGCACTGGCACATTCATTTATTCAAGCCTTGATTGTTTCTGAGTTTATTCAGAATGCGTAAGTGTGCTTAAATAGAAATAAACACATTGTTCTGTTAAATTAAACTAGAGAAGGTTCTTAGAATTATAGGCTCTGATGCTGTTACCTTGTCGTGGCTTTCCTCTTTCCTTCAGCAATTGAAGAGATACGAAGGAGGCACACATGGTGCTGTCCTCTTCACTGCAATGATTCAGAGACATGTCATTGCAAAAACTCTGTGTACACACCAGAGCTCTGGTTCAGGGCAATACACCTCAGAGATCTTTGACAGGTAATCTGCACTAACTGCTACCCTCCTGCTTATATTTCTATTTTTTTTAGATATTTATACCCTACTTTTTCTCCCCAATGGGAACTCAGTGCAGCCTATATCATTCTCTCTTCCTCCATTTTATCCTCCCAACAGCAATCCTATGAGACAGGATAGAATGAGAGAGATTGACCAGCACAGGGTGAAAGAGGGCAGAGCACTTAGTGGATGAGGGTTTCAGACCTGTTTCCCAGATCCTAGTCTGGCAGTCTGGCTACTCCACCACATTGGCTTTCCAGTACCAGTACCTGTATCAATCTGCCTTACACTGAGTCAGACCCTTGGTATACAATGGTCATTACTGTCTACTCCATAGACACCAGCTCTCTAGAGCCTCAGACAGAGGTCTTTCGTATCACCTACTATCTGGTCCTGGGGCCTTCTGCAGGCTTCCTCCACCATATTTGAATCCACCTATCCGAGGATCAGTGTTCCCTCTAAGCTGAGTTAGTGTGAGCTAGCTCACAGGTTTTTAGCCTCCAGCTCACACATTTCTGTCTTGGCTCAGGAAGGATGGCTCCAGAGCAAACTAATTTATGCAGTAGCCAAATCGTTGGCTCACAACTTTAATGCCAGTAGCTCACAAAGTAGAATTTTTGCTCACAAGACTCCACAGCTTAGAGGGAACATTGCCGAGGATCATGTCATATTCAACTTTAATGATATTAGACTTTGATCCCCACCCTGAGCCTGCTATATGGGGAGGGCAGGATGTGAGTCGAATAAAATAAAAATAAATAAACTGCTTTGGGGACCAAAATTTCCCTGAAAAGCAGAATAACAATGTAATAAACAATTATGCTAGTCCAACCTAATACCAGTTTTGTTGTATTATCAGATCTGCGCACTGAACCAACATTTTGCTAGAACACATTTTATTAACATGTTGTGGCCTTATCTTCCCAGAACAGATGGTGAGTAAAAGATACATATTGTACTGATTGGGCTCATTTATGTTTTAATGCATGTTTATGTCTGTGAACAAGCATTTTATAACATCCCTCTTCTTTTTTACACCAACAGCCTTAATTAAAGTTCACACAGCTCCTTTGTTATTAAAAGGAACAGATGGCATCTTCAGCTGTTTTTTTTTCCTTGAGCCTGAGGCGAACAGCAGTCCGTACTCAAGGGCAACTCTGCTGCAAAAGGTGATGCTTTAAAATGGCTTCATTCTTCTAGATCAATTCTCCTTCGATGACTTCCATTTCAGAGCAAGCCTTTGAGCAAATTAAAGAATGAACGAGGGAAGCAGGAATCAGGTGGTGAAATTCATGCCAGCGGCCTGTGGTCCCTCCTGGACACCTGCTGCTGCCTGGCTGCTCACTTCTCACACTGCAGTTCAATAACTTCTCTGTGTCTTCTCCAGCTCCCCACTCTGCCCATTGCCACTAAAGTGACAGAAGCAATTGGCTGCCAGGGCCATCTCTGGTGTAAGAGGTGGCCCTGGCAGCCGATTGCTTCTGCCACTTTAGTGGCACTGGGCAGAGTGAGACATGATGATTAGGGGATGGGAGCATGCATGCAAGGAGTTTGGGCCTGGTGGAGTGGAGCCCATTTGATTGGCTTACAGATACATTTTATATCCACATTGTTTAATCAGTTTGACTAGCCAGATTTAGGTAATAGGTGATTATCCATGGCATAAGGCCTATTGAAAATTCAACTCACTATGCATTTGTCAAGACTCCACAAGGACATACAGTTCAAACAGAAGAAAACATATTATCCTGTGTCCCCACTTCCCTGGTTGGTGAGATTCTCTAGGTAGCCTTTATGTCCATTTTTTTTTTGTGTGTGTGGGGAGCAGTGAATACCAGGGGTTTAAGCTATACCTTTCTAACAGTTCACTTACAAATGCACAGATAGAACAAGCATTATGAGATACAGAAGCAACCACCCTGAGCCACAGTTCCCCAGCTACAATGACCCAATATGCAGTGTCCAGATCCGTTTCCTCTGTAAATTACTGTACTTGAGGTGCATATAACTTCCTGTAACATCTTGGTGAGAAGGAACCAAGCCCTTTAGACACAAAAACTATGACCACACAACAACATACTCTCTATGACTTTTTTTTGCTAGCTGTATCACTCACCCAACAGGTTTACCAAGTAGTTGCATTACACCAACATAAGTTTGTTTGTTTGTTGGCCTTCAAGTCACAGCTGACTTATGGTGACCCATAGGGTTTTCCAGTTAAGAGACATTCAGAGGTAGTTTGCCATTGCTTACCTCTGTGTAGATATGGGCAAACTCAACAACTGCCTGTACGAGTGCCTTCTCTATTGTGGTCCCCACCTTGTGGAATGGCCTGCCTGAGGAGGTCAGGATGTCCCACTCTCCTGGCTTTCTACAGTCTATGCAAAACTGAATTATTCAAGAGGGCTCTTCTACACAGGCAATAGGGGAGCACTATACAAAAGGCTTCACAAAGTTACTTGTATAAATTATTGGTGACTGTGGTCTGTACTACTGTCTATAGTTTGCTGTGGGTTTCATCCTATTGTATAATTTTGTATCATTTAATGTGTCATGCTAACATGCCTTGCTTATGTAGAACCAACCAGAAGTTTTTAGACTTCTGGTTGGTTCTACAACTGAAATTCTATTTCATTGTTTACTGAATGTCCCATCTTGTTGATTGTATTGGCTCAGCCTGTGTAATCTGCCTTGAGTCCAGGTGAGAAAAGAGGACTACAAATAATTGCTGCTTAGCATTTTTTACTCTTTTAGAAGACAGAGAAAAATAAAGTTGGAATATATATATATTAAAAAAATAGAGGGCTCTGCTATGGTATGAACAAGTTGTGGTGTGCAAAATTGTTACAAAAAATGATCCATGCAAAAATGATCCCTGGAGATTATTAGTTTTGCCTGGTTGCCCAATGCACCATATTATTAGTGGGCTTCTGAATACAAGCTGCCAAATATAGGAGGGCTTCTGGTGTCCTGGCCCTACTGGTGGACCTCCTGATGGCACCTGGTATTTTTGGCCACTGTGTGACAGAGTGTCGGACTGGATGGACCATTGACCTGATCCAACATTGGCTTCTCTTATGTTCTTATGACAGCCATAGGTTGTCATGTAGTTCATATTTTAAAACTACCACTGAGACTGAGCTTTGAGAGCTGAAACCCAAAGAAAGATTAAACTTGTGTTTGGGTCCCTTTCTTCACCAGTTATTATACGTTCCCTCCAGCCAGTTTGTCAGTGTGTTCCAAGATTCTCTTTAAACAAAAGCTCTATCTAAAACTGTGAGTGTTCATTCACCAGATCTATGGCGAGTAATAAGAAAACAAAAGGCAGAAGAAAATAGCTCCAAGCTAGAATAATTTAGGAGGGGGGGGGGAGGTATTCTTCTTTCAAAAGTATAACAGAGACATCTAATGGCAAAGAGAGGAATATGTTATTGGAATTCAATGGAAAGCCAAGACAAAATCTTCCTGGAAGAAAATGTGATTCTGACTGCAATACCAAAGACACTTTTTGTGGAAGTAAGCCCCCCAATGAATAACATGGAATTTAGTTCTGAGTAGAACTGCTTAGGACTGCTCCCACACATTTGAACTGGGGCTGTACTGAATCTCTCCTTTTGTTCCATGTTGTCTTTGGACTTGACTTTCTGTGGGAACTCGTTCATTGGCTGAGGAAATTTTCTGCTCAATCTACTCTTCTTATCAGAAATGAGCTATATATGTGGGATGCCCTTATTGCATTCATTTGCCTAGTATAAAGTCTCTTAAGACTTTGGTGCCAGATCAAGACACAATTGTTAACCTAGCATTCTGTTGGTTTTCTGTTGTGCATTTTCACTTTTCTGCTGAGTTTTAATACATACTTTTATCATTGTTTTGCTGCACGAGCCATTAGTTCTAAAGATTTTTTTCCTAAGTTATTTTTGGACATGATGCTAATTCTGCTTTTCTGTTGGTCTTCTTAAAACAGTTTCAAAATTTTAGCCGGTCTTATATTTTGTTAGGATTCTGTGCCTGTTTTAAAAGGATTTATTTTTTGTGGTGCATTTATATGCTGTGCTGTGAACTGCACTGAGAGCCAACTTTGGGACAGAGTTGCAGGACATAAAGAATTAAAAGACATAGACACACTGGACTGAAACCTGTGTCTCCCTCATTCCTTCAACATCTTGAGATGGCATTGTGCAGCCATCAGGTTTAGCTGGGCTTTAAAACAAATTAGCAGAAGGAAATCTCTAAAATGCATAGTATGCATGTACAATTGCATAACACCAGAATTTTTAAAATTAAAGAATAGTCAGAGATCGCAAACTGTTGGAAGATATTGTGTATGATCTTCAGCCAGTATGAAGGATTTTAGTTTGTATAAATGTGGCAGGGGGGTACCTTTCCACAGGAAGAGTGAAACAGCAATGTCTGCATTCCGCTGGCCATGCCTAGGCTTTAAATCACCTGTGGAGGGGGGACAAATGTTCAGCCCAGGTCTTACTTAACTGGCTTAGATGATCCCACTTTCCTTCCCTCTGTCCTGTATCTATTTTATTTCACATTCTTGTAAAGTGTTTATTCTCTCTCTTTTTTCTTTTCTTTTTTGTTACTAACTTTTGGTTTTCAGCATGGAAGTGCACGCAGGGATGGTGAAGTCTCTTTTCTTTGAGTATCCTAGGAGTGAGTTCTGAAACATTAAGATTACTTTAGCAAGTTAGATGCCATGTATGGTTGAACTGATTATTTACTATCTAGACTGTTGCTATTCATTAGGCCTATTCATTAGTCTTTTTGCTCTCTCCTTGCTCCCATATTTCATTCTGACATCCCCCTACCCCAGGTCTGATCCTCATACTTAGTTTTTGCTCTGAAAACAAAAACAAAAAAAGACTTCCTTTTTTAACTGATGGTTTTTATCATACACATTTTATCCCACAGGTTGTGACACTCTCGTACATGAGAATTCAGTGTTCCCTCTAAACTGAGTTTGTGCGAGCTAGCTCACAGTTTTTTAGCCTCCAGCTGATACATTTTTATCTTAGCTCAGGAAGGGTGGCTCCAGAGCAAACTAATTTATGCAGTAGCCAAATCACTCACAACTTTAATGCCAGGAGTTCACAAAGTAGAATTTTGCTCACAAGACTCCACAGCTTAGAAGGAGCATTGCACACAGGGGCGGATTAAGTCTCACTGGTGCCCTAAGCACTGACCAATCTTGGTGCCCCCCTCCTTTCCACACTCGGCGAGTTGTACTTTTTTCATCGTTGTCAATTACAGCAGTGTTTTGCTAGTCACTGAATCCCTCATTTCTAGCAAAATGTGACCCTTGGGCACAAATAGTTTACAAACAAAACAGTAAGCTGATACTTTTGAAGGAGAGTACAACAGCCATTCTCTTTTGTAGTGTTCACCATTGGCTTTTATTCCAAAAAAATATCTTCTGTGAACAGTATCTCTTTGAATTCCTACTGATGAAATTGCAACATGATTTGTCAAATGGCCCATTGTGGTGCTGGCATTCACTAGGTCCACAAGCAACCCAATAAGTTACATCATCACCATAAAATTCATCCCACAACCCTGGGTCCTTAGCTTTGTTCATTTCATCCTTGGTCAGTTCTCTAAACTCCTTGGACAGTTCAAAAGCATTTACACATCTTGTTGTGGAAGTCGATCCAGGTTGTGACACTTCATCATGTGCAATGTCATCATGAAAATCTGGCCTACGAGAGGAAAGGGGGAGGAGGAACTCCCATCCCCCTTGCCTTTGCATAATCGGCTAGCAAAAGCATCAGATACAAAACCTTTTAAAGAACTATAAGGGGGGAAGAAAAAGGACATAAATAATTTTATCTGATCATTCTACTAATCATATTGGAATTGCAAATTAGCCAAATCGCTGGCTTTTATCAACAAGAAGAAAAAATACAGGCATTTCAAAAAGAACTTCCTTATATGGTAATAGACTTCCTGTAACGTCAGTCCTGCTTCTGATGTTTTCTGGGCTCAGAAGACATTGGTTAAAAGCAAACCTGGCCCTTCACTGAAAGACTCTCGGTTGTTATTATGTCCGTTATAACAACTTATCTAGCAATGCAGTTTAACTGCTAGATTGTGGATGGACTGATCTGCATATACTCTCTTTGGTACTGGGGTTGCAGAAATGGTTTTTAAAATGGATTTCCAAATGGGAAGTTAATCAAAACCACCAAACACAGATGATACTGCAGGCGCTGAGCTGGCTCAACTTCCATGGGATGCTCTGGAACATATGATACAGGACTCGATTATGCTAGCAATCAAAGAAACATGTGCTGAACTATCTGACATATGCTCAACTGCTCTACTGAAATCTACAAGCAACTCAGAGAAACTGCAGAAGCAATCTTTGAGAGACAGTGATCAAACTGCAAAGAGGACCTCTTTGCTTGGAAGATACCCTACAAGAAGAAAAACACACCAAAAAAGCAAACTACACCTCGTAGGGAGTTCATGGAACTATGTTTTACAGAATCCTAGAAACAGGTGTATTCAGGAGCAACTACACTCTTTATGCAAGAGACAACTCAGAAAGAGAAGAAGACTAAAAATATCCAATCAAGCTTTATTTTAAGCTACTTATTACAACCCTTAAAACAAATGTATGCAGTCCATAATGGTAAAAGGCACAGAGACAAGATCCTTCTGAAGAGAAGATACCAGACAAAGAAAAAAGATGTTAAGCTTTTTTTTAAATAAAATTATAATTGGGGAAATACATCCTCACTCCATATAAGAAAGCCTTAGGGAGTTTTTAACCAAGTGAAACTAAACAGATGGCTTGTTTTGATAAGACATCAACTGAGAGAGGTGAAAATGTAATGAAAAGATGTTAAACTTTATATCTAAAAATACTATTAAGAAATGTACCCTCTTTGCATATAAGAATGCCCTAGGGAGTTTTTATTAAAGTGTAGCCAAATAGAATGGATTGTTTTGATGAGAAATCAACTGAGACAAGTGAAAATGTAAAGATTTTTAGTAAAATAGCAAATAAGATAGACTTGTAGGTGAATTATAAAGAAGGAGCATTTACTTGTATGTGTTTTAAATAAGGTAATAATTCAGAAGAAAAAATGTTATATTTGTTTTATAGGGAAACTTGAACTTGTAAGAGAAAACAGGAGGGGAATGACCTTATTAAAGATAAGAATAGATTATGATAATTTGAAATTTTACATTAAGAGCCTTTGAATATATATTACTAAAATATATTATCATTAGAATGTTTAGGGAACTTTAAATGAAGCCATTTATGTATTCTTGATATTTGTAGTGGTAATTATTATTAGGTTTGATAACTTTTTCTGTGGTAAGACAAGTAGGAGAGACCTAATTGGAATGTACCATAAGATATTACTCTCATTTTATTTGTATTTCTGGAAAACTAATAAAAACCTATTGTAAAAAAAGAAAGAAAATCTGGCCTTGCACCAACACTGCCTGTTTTTGATGAAGGAGATAGACTTGATTCACTTCCTTTCTCTGAAGACTGACACTGGTTTTGATCTGGATCATTTTTCTCTGCAGTTTGTATGAAGAAACCTGTCAGCTTTCCTGTCTTGGCTACAACAGACAGATTCTTTTGCTCATTCTCTTTTGCACGTTTTCTCTTTTGCGCACCACTCAACTGAACATGCTTCATTTTTGACGTTTACATGGGGCTGAAATTAAAAAGAGGCAGAGAGGGTCATTGAAATGACTGTCATGACAACTGAATTTAGCACCATCATTTTACTTTTAAACACATGCATTTTGCTTTTAAACATAGCCTATGACCCTGCACCTCACCAACAAAAAATAGAAGATAACCCTAGGGTGCACCATGATCAATCTGCAGTAGTTTTATCATTTTTTTTTTACAAATCTTCATTTGTTTCTTTTTTTTCTTTTCACCCTTTCCCCAACTTTATGGTGCCCCCTTTGACCCTGGTGCCCTAAGCACGTGCTTAGTCTGCTTAATGGTTAATCTGCCACTGATTGCACAAGATAGCTATTTTTCTCTCCATTTATGCCCTCTCTTTAATAAATAATAGTTGCATGCCATCAAGTCACCAAGTCACAATCAACTCATGGACTATGGGCTAACAAGGCAAGAGACAAGCAGAGGTGTTTTGCCATTGCCTTCCTCTGCATAGCAACCCTACCCTTCCTTGGTGGTCCCCCATCCATGTACTAATTGAGGCTGACACAGTTTAGCTTCCAATCTCTGATGACATCAGGTACTTAGGACTATTCAGGCCATTGTCTTCCCTTTAGCATAATCTAAACCCGTGCTAAAACCCCTTTTTGTCTTTTGTATCCCCTTCCCAGTGGTACCATTCCCTTTGGTTGCTGAAGAGTTTCCTGTGACTGTGACACAATAGACAGCAGCATTAGTCTCTTGGGTTATCTTTTCTCCAGTAAAACACCAAATGTTTGATCAACTTATCCACACTAAAAGTAGCTGCTGGTGTTTCTGACTTTTGTGCCTGTGGAAGCTGCAGGCACACACACACCTGTTCCCTTTCCCCGATTCATCATTTAAGGAAGGGAGGGACCTCCGTAGGATATAGTGTCATACAGTCCACCTTCCAAAGCAGCTATTTTCTCAAGGAGAAGTGGAATGATCCGTAAAGAAAAAATGGTTCCTTGCTCTGTTCTGTAAAGAAAAATCTTTGGTTCAGGCTAGCAGAGAGGCCTGCAAGAATTTCCCAGAGATGGTTAGAGACAGCTCAGAAGTAGATAACACAGTGACCTTCCCAGTTAAATTGTTTTCAGCTGCAGTACCAACTGCCCTTGGTGCTTCCAATTAGCACATTCCAAGCAATTGAAGTTATGGACACCTGTGTGAGGGCAGGGATGGACCTAGCTGCAGTATGGTTTCATTTCTCTTCCTCTCTCTCTTGTCCATCCTTGGATGTCATGTGCCTAGCAACCAAGACAGTTACATCACCTCTTGGGTATCTTATTGGTCCAAAGGCCTAGGATCAATCAGAGACCTTTTTCCTATAAATCTAGTTAGTCTTCACAGTATGGCATGGAGATTTGTGACTGCTTGACACGGCATTGTGTCATTGGTTCAACAGCTCCCAGAATGGCATCCCACTTGATTCTTGCCTGGACTGGTTAAGTTGTGAACATCTTGTCTTGCTGGAACTGACTCCCTCTGCTGAACCTAGAATGGTAACTGGAACCTTGTTTCTATATGTTTAGCTATGCTGGAAAAGCTTAGGTTTGTTTGTTTTATTTCCTTTACTGTCTAGTCTTGTTTTAAATATTTTTGCACCTTAAATAAATAATTATGTTTTTACTCTGTCATGGTTTTTGCCTTCAATAACCTCAGAGCCTTAATCCAGAGCCTTGGCTCTTGACCGCCTACCACCTAACTGCTTTTCTTGGAAACTCAGACTGCAGTTCTACTCTGTAGAGCTGACTTTTCTTGTTAAGTTCCCTGAGAAGCCAGGAGGCTTGGTGTTTCTCTCCTGGGCTGTTGGGATAGATTGAAAGACCTGGTGGCAACCTGCCAAGACTAGGGTGAGTTTTAGACTCTCTCTGATACTTTGTAATTCTGTTTTGGGATGCACTCTCCTTGTACCAAAGGTCCTTACCCGGGGCTGGGACTGGGACTTTTGATATGAACATTTTAAATAAATAAACAAGCAATCTATGTAGTCAGGAGATCAACTGTAATTCCAGGAGATCGCCAGCCTCCACCTGGAGGCTGGCAACCCTAGTCCCACATGATAACTTGGTTCCCTGCTTTCAAACAATAACTGCAGAGTGCCTTGTGTGTGTGTTTGTGTGTGTGTCCCTTTAAGTTATCCCAATAGTGTGGCTCTTTTTGGTACAAGGGAATTGAAGAGATCTTCAAGTGTCATTTCCAAATGTCTTTACCTATTATTTATGGCAATGAAACAATGGTAAATAGGGTTTATGAATTGTCCTGCACTCTCAGTCAGGCCCAGTTGGGTTTCCTCTGAAGTAGGGCCCCCAGGCCTGGGATGGAAGGATTGGGATGTAGGCTGGAGTTTGGAGCTGGAAGCTTGAGCAGTGACTTGGAACTAGGGTATTGTTGCCTTGCAAGCTTTTTATAAAGTATGGACTTGTGATATAACTCTATATCTGGACTGTACAAAGAGTGTGCCAGGGAAAATGGACTGATTGGTGCCCATGAGACAGAGCCACACAAAGAACACATGCCCAGCTGAGGGAAGCCTTGGACTGAAACAGCATGTTAAAACCAGATGTGGACCGATGGAAGACCCAATGCTATTTATCCCTGCCTCCCTAAAGATGACTGCAAACCAAGGTAGATGGCACGCCAGCCTCCCTGAGAATTGCAGACACTTGGAACCAGTAGCCAGAGTAATAGAGAAGCCATGCTTTGCAAAGACAACGTAAACTTTCCTGTTAAAACACCATGACAAGCCTTGTCTCCATCATGCAGGCACCCCCACACACCCTATACTGCTCATAGTTAGCTCCAAGTTGTGACAGGATTAGCTCACTCACCCACCCTGCACCCGTCAAGACAATGCTGCTGCCGAGCATTGTATCGTTAACACTGATGGCTGGCCAAGCAATGGGAATGACTCTATTCTTCCCCCTTTGTCTCAAACCCCGCTCTCTGAAAGGTGTCACTCTAGAGAAACATTATGTCAATTGTCCAACCATTAAACCCCTTCTCCTGGTCATCACATGACCATCCACAACCAGGTTTTTTTAGCAACTTCCTGGGGACATGAGGGGAAGTGGCTGGTAGGAAGCCCACCCCCAAGTTCAAATATAGTATAAAAAAGCAGGACCATGTGCTCTCTCTGCCTCTATATCTGACCCTGCCCTATCTGTTTGACTCTGGAGTAGCTGCCCAAGAGTCTTTCCATGTATTTTGGTCCAAAATATGATCCCTGTTCCTCATAGTCTCCCCATTTTTCCTGTGGATCACTTCCATCACTTCAAGACAGGCAAGTATCACACAATCAACGTTTTTTACCTGCTAATGCGAAGCTGTCCCTTTCTAATTTTAGAGAATAAGTCTATGTGTGCTTGTGTTTTATTGTAAGTTTGAAATATTCCTCAGTAAAGAACCCACTCCCCTAAAGAATTGGTTTCTGCGTTTACTCTTGGTTTTACTGGAAAGGTGCAACTTCTGCATACATAAGCTTGTGTCCCCTTAGTTGCCAATTGCTCTTAAATATCACAGTTCCCCATAGTTATCAATACATTAAGCAGTTTGGCTAACAGTATGGAGCTGGACTCTGGAACACAGGGCTTGAGCCTGCTGAACCAGTTGATCCAGAAAGGTGCATCTCTCAGGCCTCAGCCTAAATAAGTTGAGAGATGATTGGCCCCAGCAATACTGCAGATTAGTACTTGAGCTCCTGAGGCTGTAATGTACTCTAGCCAGGATCCCACAAGAAACCACCACCATCAATGCTCTGTTCTATTTCCACAGTTTGATGGCATGCCGGCAGGCTGGCATTTTGCCACCTCTGTGTCATCTCAGCCTGGGCCTTCTGCCACCACCATTCCTGGAAAATATGAGAGGATGGGGGGGGGGCTTTGAGTCCAGGTTTGAATCCTGTCTGGTAGAAATTTGGCAGCTATCTCCAGGGCTGATGGCAGGTTTTCCCTTGCAAACTGTGGCAAGGTGACCTCTGGCTCTGATGATACATTGTCAGTGGGCACCTCTGCAATGCTGGGCCCATGGAAGAAGCCAAATATCCCCAAGGATCATGGACAGGTTATTTAAATGATATAATTGTTGAGCATGGACTAGCATACAATTCACTCCCTCTTTTGGTCTGCACTGTCTAATGACATAAAGTGCACATGCTGCCTTTTTTGAGCCAGGAATTTGCCATGCCAAGAATGTCATGGTGGCAGAGGCCACAAATGAAAATTATTTTAAAATATCAATAAATTAATTCTTTAAAAGCCAGATGTATGTGGGAGGAATGACATGCCCTTCTGCTTTCAGCGCCAGATCTCCTGAACTAGTGATGTTGATCATTTTATTATTAGCTTGCAATTCTGTCTGTGAAAGAGAGGGATGGATGAACATGCCCTCTTTCTTTTTGCCTCTCCAGTATTGGTGTTTTTAATAAAGTAAAGCAAAGGCCAGAAATGGGTTGAGAAGGCTTTTCTGCTATCCTTTGGCTATGGCCCTGCTTCAGATATGTATAAATGGAGGAATTTTGAATGATGGGTGTTTTTGTGAAGAAGAGTTTTCAATAAGACATGGGTGTGCATGTTCTGCATCAGTTTATGGCCACATTTAATATGGCAAGCCAAGAAAAGAGAAAGACATGAAATATTCTTTACAAGTTATCTTCCACCAGAGGGCAGCAACTCCTTTCTGAAAGAGAATCTGTAAAAATTGTTTTAGTTACACATGGCCTGGTTTGGCAAATGCATGGACATTTTCTAGAGGTTACACTAGGGCATTATGTAAATCAAATGTTTACGTACTGAATCTTCTGGTAAGCACATGTCTATGTCTTTTCTTCAAAGAAGAAATGTGCAGCGGTGCTTGTCAATAATGGAGCTGAGCGTTCTGAAGCCAGGATTCTAAGTGGAATTCTTAGCAAATCAAAGTAAAGCTGTTTCTGGAGGGTACCTTTTTAGACTGCAGATAAGGGATCACAAGATTGTATGTTCCTCTATTCAGAAAAATTGAATCCCTGCATACAGAAAGCTGGATCTCAGTGAAAAGGAGAATGTAACTATTCACATTTTTATAAACAATTCCCAATCCACTAGTTAATGCTGATGGGCTCCATCATGTTGTCAAGTATGATGTCTTGGTCTGTGTGTTGTAGTAGGGTCTAGAAGACCCTGGCTCAAATCTCTGCTCAACCATGATTCTTGCTAAGTGACCTGGAGTAACTCTTCTTTAACCTAATACACTTCACAGGGTTGCTGTAAGGATAACACGAAAAGAAAGGAGAATTCTGTATGTTGAGCTGAGCTCCTTAGAGGAGGTGTGGTCTGAAATATGATTGGCTGAGGTATACTAATAAGATCTATTTTTTCTCATTTCATTTGTAGGATTTCTACTACACCAGCTAGATGGAAAGAAAGAAAACTCGGAGCTGTGTTTAGCCAGCATAGAGGGAAAGAAAGAAAAATCGGAGCTCTGTTTAGCCTTAGGTCAATGTCTGTTTTACAGGTGAATTTCATCTGGGAACCGATACTTTTAAAAGGTTGCAACCGTTGAAGAGGTAGATGTAATTACATTGTAGTAAAGAGACAAAACATATCATGGTGCTTTACCTTAAAGGGCTGCTTTGCTCTTCCATTTCTTTGCAGAACACTCACATAAGCCAACACTATTTTATGTTGCCCGATCCATGAGAACCAAATATCATGGTATGTCTGTGCTGCAGACCCATTTGTTTTTATGCAACGAGGGTCTTTGTCTATGTGCATTCTATCATTTGATTTCTATAGCCACAATGGAGTTCAGTCCTGTTGTGACAAGGTGGCACACAGGGATGATGCCCTTTTAGAAATATGCCATGCCCCCATCTTTGAACTTCTACCTTTCATTAAAAAAAATAGGCTCTTCAGCACTGTCATTTTTGTCACTCATTTGTCCCTGTTGCTTCAGGATCCCCCCCCCAAAGTGTTTTGCTGTCTCTAGTAGTCCCAGAGGGAGCAAAACACATGTGGGAAAGGGGGGGGACACCCAAAGCAATAGGGACAAATGAGTGACAAAAAAATGACAATGTGGAAGAGTCAAATATGTAACTTTTATGGAGATAAATGAGAAACTGTGTGAACACATTTTTGCCTTCATTCCTCCCAAAAGGATGGATGCTGGAACCTTCAAGATGGCTTTAGCATACCTTCCCTAAATCAGTTATCCCCTTTTGGAAGTCCAGCTAGTTCATTCCCATTGGTTAATAACCTTCTACCTTTGCCCCTTGACTTCCTGCCTGCCTGCTTCCTCACTGTAGGATCAGCAGTGATAAGCAAGAGCGGTGTGCAGAAATGAGAGCTGCATCTCTTTCACCAGGGAATTTTCCTGAGGTAGAAAAGGGACAGGACAAGCAAACTGAGTGTCCATTCTCAGTCAGTCCACTACCTGTTTTTAATCATCAGTTGGAAACTATCAAGTTGCAACTTTTCTTTTTGCATGAATATGTGCCTCAGAGCATGCTTACAGTGTCTTATCCTTACCAAACATTATGCTTTCTCAAGGCTCTGTTGTCACGGTCCTTGAAACCTGGGTTTCAGCTAGGTTCCAATCCCAGAATTTCTCACAACAGAGAAGGAAATATTTGACTCCAGAGGTCCAAATGGAAGGCACAGAACATTTAGGTCCTCTCAAGGCTCACAACTATTTATTGTGGAGGGGCGGGGGAAGAAGCAATTAGAGAAAATCTACTAAATCAGGGCCCAGGATAATCCCTGATCTGAATTCCAAGGTATGCAGAAAGACTGAGAAAATACAGTATAGTATTCTTTTTTCTCATGAGGCTGAAAGAGTAAGCAAACATGTCAGTGTCCCTAATCTGAGGGGATGTATTTCTCAGTTGGAGTGCTTTGCAGAAAGATAGAACTGTGGAATCTCTTGGTAATTAACCCCCCCTCTCCAATTGTCACAACTCTGAATCCCATCCTCAATCTTTTCCTCTGCAAGTTTTCTTAAGAGAAGAATACGCAAGTTAAACTAACCAATGGCTGACAGTATAATTATGTCACTTTTCCATGGACAGCTCATGGTATGGCATATTACAGATCAATTTGTTTCACAAACTTCAAAACCATGACTTTATATACACTAACAGCAATCGTAAACAGAGTTACACTCTTCTAAGTACACTGAAATCAATGAGCTTAGAAGGGCATGACTCTGTTTAGGATATCACTGCCAGGACTTTATGTTTGTACTATTGGTGACTTCATTGTACTACACTCCTACAAGAATGGTGATTTTAAAAATCCACTAGCAAACATAAGATACAGTTTGCAAAGAAAGCACACAACATATGGACATATGTAAGTGCCAACAATTCACAGTGGACTTCTGGCAACCCCAGTGAGGAGCTTTCAAGGTAAGCAAGACGCAGAGGTGGTTTGCCATTGCCCTCCTCCACAAAGTAGCATGTAGCAGACTACTGATTAAATAGAATATATCTGTATGATATTATTTGGTAAGCACCAAACTGATATTTAGTTCTTCTACCCACTTTCTCTCCCCACAATGGAAACCCTGAGTTCTTCCTACACGTTCCATTTGTGAAAGAACAGAGAGTCATGCATATGCACTCCTACATCGTTATAATTCTTTCAGCTATTTAGAGGCTATTCAGTTACCTACCAAGTCAATGGACGAAACATTATTACTGCCACTAATGAGGTTGTGGTTTTGTTTGCAAAGTGCAAATATTGTTTAGTCAGAGAAACATTAGACAAATGTAGCTTCTCTACTGTGAATGGAATGTCAGCCAGAAGTTCCCCTGGAACACAGGGCCTGGATGAGCACTTGGGCACTTGGCTCCTACGGTCGAAATCAATGTACATTAATGCATAAAAGAAACCATCCTAGGTCTGTCTCTGAATAACTTAGGATGGCAACTAAGCCCTATGGCAGTGCAGTGGTCTCCACCCTATGAAATGGCCTGCCAAAGCAGGTCAGAAAGGCACACACACTTCAGGCTTTCTGCAAACTATATAAAACAGAACTGTTCAGGAAAGCATTTTATAAAGGAATGGGATTGCATTACAGAATCATTACTGAATTATTCAGGAAGATGTTACAATCGGGACAGTGGGCTATATTATCAGTATGTATTATCTATTATGATGTGTTTCTGTCTTGCTCCCATGACATTAAGAACATACAAAGAGCCTTGCTGGATTATTAGACCAATGGTCCACTTAGTCCAGCATCCTGTCTCACTCAGTGGCCAACCAGTTCCTCTGGACAGCCCACAACAGTATAAAGTCTGAGGCCTTCCCCTGACATTGCCTCCAGGCTCTGGGATTCAGAGGTTTAGTGTCTCTGAATGTGGAGGTCCCCCCAGTCACCATGGCTAGTAGCTATTGATAGACTTATCCTCCATGAATCCATCTAATCCCCTTTAAAGCTGTTTATTCCTGTGGCCATCATTACATCCTCTGGCAGTGAACTGCACATTTTAATCACTCTCTGAGTAAAGAAGTATTTTCCTTTGTCCATCTGAACCTACTGTACCCACTTAGTCATCTCTTTTCTAAACTGAAAAGTCCCAGACTCAGCCTTTCCTTCTATGGAAGATGCTCCACCCCCCTAATCATCTTGGTTGCCCTCCTCTGTACTTTTCCCAGCTCTGCAATGTCCTTTTGGAGATACGGTGACCAGAAATGTACACAGTATTTCAAATAAGGCCGCACCATAGATCTTTACAGGGGCATTATGATATCGGCCATTTTATTCTCAATCCCTTTCCTAATAATCCCTAACGTAGAGTTTGCCTTTTTCACCACTGCAGCACACTGGGTTGACACTTTCATTGAGCTACCCACAATGACCCCAAGATCTTTTTCCCTCTCAGTATCAGCAAGTTCAGACCCCATTTGCCAATATTCGAAGTTGGGATTTTTTTTGTCCCAATGTGCATCACCTGACACTTACCAACATTGAACTTCATTTGCCACATTGTTGCCTACTCACCCAATTTGTGAACATCCTCTTGGAGGTCTTCACAGTCAACCTTGGGTTTCATCATCCTGAACAATTGTGTGTCATGTGCAAACTTGGCCACTACACTACTCACCTCCAGCTTCAGATCACTGATGAATAAATTAAATAGGACTAGTCTCAATACCAATCCTTGTGGGACGCCACTGCTTACTCTCTCCACTGTGAGAACTGTCCATTGATTCCTACTTTTTGCTTCCTGTCATTTAACCACTTTTTAATCCATAATAGAACCCATCCTCTTATCCCATGACTGCTAAGTTTACTGAGGAATCTTTGGTGAGGTACCTTGTCAAAAGCCTTTTGAAAGTCCAAGTATATAATGTTGATCGGGTAACTGTTGTGAACATGCTCAAAGAACTCAGGAGGTGGTGGCAGCTGCAAGCATAGACAGTTTTAAGAGGGAATTAGATAAATATATGGAGCAGAGGTCCATCAGTGGCTATTAGCCACAAGGTATAGATAGGAACTCTCAGTCTGGGGCAGGTGATGCACTCTATTCTTGGTGCTGGAGGGGGCAGCAGTGGGAGGGCTTCTAGTGTCCTGGCCCCACTGCTGGACCTCCTGATGGCACCTGGTATTTTTGGCCACTGTGTGACAGAGTGTTGGACTAGATGGGCCATTGGCCTGATTCAACATTGGCTTCTCTTATGTTCTTAGTCCAAAAGGTTGGTGAGGCAAGACTTCCCTTTGCAGAAGCCAGGCCGATTTCCCCTCAGCAGGCGTTGTCCTCTATGTGCCTAACAATTCTGTCTTTGATTACAGTTTCTACTGATTTGCCTGATACAGATGTTACACTGACTGGCCTGTAATTTCTTGGGTCCCTCTGGATCCCTTTTTAGACACTGGTGTAACATTTGCCATTCCTCAGTCTTTCGGTACAGTGGCTGAATTTAGTGATAGGTTACATGTATAGGTTAGTAGATC
The DNA here is from genome assembly GCA_029375565.1 of Gekko gecko. Taxonomy (NCBI): domain Eukaryota; kingdom Metazoa; phylum Chordata; class Lepidosauria; order Squamata; family Gekkonidae; genus Gekko; species Gekko gecko. The sequence goes on from JAPDNY010000009.1 coordinate 45,234,634, forward strand.
AACAATCTCACATCTGAGTTTATTAAGAACTCTCAGGTGTATGCCATCAGGACCTGGATACTTATCAGTTTTTAATTTCTCCAATAGGCTAGAGCTTCTCTTCCTGAAAATAGAGACTGTGGCATGGGTGTATGCCTCACACTTTCCACAGTGAACATAGAAGTAAAAAAGTCATTGAGCTTCTCTGCCATCTCCCCATCTTCCTATAGCAATCCCTTTATTCCATTGTCACCCAAACGCCTCACTGCATCTCTGGCAGGTTTCCTGTTCTGGATATATTTAAAGAAATGTGTATTGTTTGTCTTGATGCTTTCTGCAATCTGCTCCTCAACATTTCTTTTTGCATGCCTAATTATTGGCTTACATTTCTTTTGCCAGAGCTTGTGGTCCCTCCTGTTCAATTAATTGGGGCAGACCTTTCACTTTTTAAAATCAACCTCTTTTCTTTTTATAGCTTCCTTGAGTTGCACTATTAACCACACAGGCCTTCTTTTAGACTTGGCAGCACCTTTCCTAACCTATGGAATGCATTGTACTGTGGTTTTAAATAGCTTCCAAGCATCCTCTAGGGATTTGACTATTTTGTGTTTCCTCTTCAACTTCCTTTTTACTATTTCCTTCATTTTTGTAAAGTTCCCTCTTTTGAAATCAAATGTTACATTTTTGGACTTTAGGGGTAACTTTCCATTGACCTGAATGCTGAACTTAAAAACATTGTGGTCACTGTTCCCAGCTAGTACAACAACCTGTGCATCTATCACCAGGTCTTGAGACCCACTCAGTACCAAGTCCAAGTTCACTACTGCTCTGATTGGATCTGTGACCAACTGTTCCAGTGCATGGTCATTTATGATATCTAGGAATCTCATTTCTACTCAATCACGTTTACCCAGTCAATGTAAAGGTAGTTGAAGTCTCCCAGCATAACAATGTTATCTGCTTTAGTCACCTCCCTTATTTCCTTCTGCATCTCAAGATCAGTCTCAAGGGTTTGATCAGGTGGGCGATAGTACACCCCCACTTTTAGGAAACCTTTAGGGCCCAGTATTTCCACCCATATCACTACTGTTGGGGAATTAATTCCCCTGATGTTTTCTAATGTTTTTGATTCTATGCCCTCTTTGATGTAAAATGTCACATCCCCCAACCCTTCCCTCCCTGTCCTGCCTTTAACACTGATACCTAGGAATTGCTGTATCCTTTAGATTTCTCCCATTCTACCATGTTTCTGAGATACTTACTATATCTAAATTGTCATTGAACCCCAAGAACTCCAGCTCCCCCATCATGGCTCAGAGACTTCTAGCACTGGCATAGTGTTCCCTCTAAGCTGGCACACACATTTTTGTCTTAGCTCAGGAAGGATAGCTCCAGAGCAAACTAAGTTATGCCATAGCCAAATTGCTCGCTCCCAACTTTAATGTCAGTAGCTCACAAAGTAGAATTTTTGCTCACAAGACTCCACAGCTTAGAGGGAGCATTGTCAACTATAATGTATTTCCTTCTCCAGTAACCTTCACGTCCTTAGTTGTCAAACATGGCCCTCAGTGACCATCCTAACCTCACTCCCAAGGTCTGTTATGCTCCTATCAATATTAGACTGAGTGTTTATACAATCATCCCTTTGGACTGACTTGTCCTGAACCAGAGGTTCCTCAGCTCCCATTAGCTTTTTCCATGGGATTAGTTTAAAAGCTACTTTGCCACCTTTTTGATATTAATTGCCAGCAGCCTGGTTCCCTTTGGGCTCCAAGTATACAGGTTTGGCTTTTCTACAGGTTTGGCTTGTCCCAGAAAGTTCCCTGGTGCCCAACAAATCTAAACCCTTTATCCTGGCACCATGTTGTCATCCACACATTGAGACTTCTGATCTGGACCTGTCTAGCTGGCCCTGCATGTGGAGCTGGCAGCACTTCTGAGAATGCTACCTTTGAGTTCCTGGCAAGTAACTTTCTGCCTAGTAATCTAAATTTTATCACCAGAACCACAATGCCATTGGTGCTAGCATGCACCACAACTGCTGACTCCTTCTCAGCACTATCTAACAACCTATCTAGACAGTGTGTGATGTCCACAAACTTTGCATCAGGCTGGCAAGTCATCATGCAGTCAAAATGGCCCCCACTCTCTGTATTCCTAATGATTGAATCACCCACTACCAAAAACCCACCTCCCCAGCCCACCAGGTGTATCCTTGGTACAAGTGGATATCAGTCAATTCCATAAGGAAAGGTTCCCTTTGAAGGGATCACATCCATCCTCCTCAGACTGATGCCCTTCAGCCTTGAGACTCTCCCTCTCCACAACAGCAGAAGAGCTCTCAGCACATGAGTGGGACTGTTCTGGTAGGTCCCTGTGGGTCTCTTCCCCAAACTTCTTTCTCTGCCTCAGCTTCATCAGGTCGGCAACTCTAGCTTCAGGGAAACAAATCTTCTCCCTGAGAGCCATGAGCTCCATGCAGTGAGCACACACCTATAATTTCCACCCAGTGGGTTGGTAATTGTAGATGTTGCACTCTCTGCAAGCCACTGGATAGCCTCCAATCCTCTACTGGCTTTCTACCTTCATAACTGGTTAGTGGTTTAAATGTATCCAGAGTGATGCCCAGGCCTGATCCCCAGGCCAAGAGCCCTTTGACCCTTGCTCTTTGGCTCATGCCTCTGCCTAGGAGGAGTCTTACAGTTCAGAGGCCCACAGCTCCTGCCTCCAAGCAGCGATGACAGAGGGTAAAACAACAACAACAAAATACTCCAGCAGTCAGGGGTCATTTGGGGCTGGAGCGTGCCAGAGCACTGCTCCAGCAGTCCAGGCACTGGCACAAATGGTGGTGGTGGCAAGCCCCGCCCCCAGCTCCCCACACCAAAGTGCTGCAGCCTGGAGGAGGCCTGAAGAGACCTGTTGCTGGCCTTCTGAGGCCCATGCTGGAGTGCTGCGGCCTGGGGAAGGCCTGAGGAGGCCCATTGCTGGCCTGCTGGGGCTCGCGCTGGAGCGCTGCGGCCCAAAGGAGGCCTGAGAAGGCCTGTCGCTGGCCTTCCGGGGCCCATGCTGGAGTGCTGCGGCCCAGAGGAGGCCTAAAGAGGCCTGTCGCTGGCCTTCCAGGGCCCGTACTGGAGCACTGTGGTCCGGGCGAGGCCTAAGGAGGCCCGTCGTCAGCTTTTGAAGATGCCTTCCCTTCCTTTTGCTTCCCCTTCTCACATCACTTCTAGTGATGTCAGGGGGCATGTCATATGCTAATAAGCTATTATGCTAATAGCCTAGTAGCTCATTAGCATATCTTATGCTAATGAGCTCCTGTAGCTCTTTTTCTACAAAATGACCCCTGCCAGCAGTTTTTTTTTTAAGGGAAGGCAGGTGGAAAAAACAGAAAACATCATTTATGTATCTGATAAAATAACTATATGATGTCTGAAACATGTGACAGGGATGCTCCCTGTGGCTCTTAAGGGAGACAGCCTAAGTGATCTACTCAGAAGTAAGTCCCATTTTATTCAGTGGGGCTTATTCCCAACAAACTGTTAGGTGTGCACTCTTAAGCTGCACAACAAAATTATGGCAGTAGAGCTATTACCAGATTTCATGACATTTCTGGTTCAATTTAAACCATGTTAATGAACTTCAACAGAAATATTTCTGTTAAAATTTACATTTTTTTAAACGTCAGTTGCATAGGCATGGTGTAATACTGGAATAAAAACTGTGTGTAATGTAGAACTGGCATTTAAAAATAATTTAAGGGACAAGCAAAAATGGGAAAATTGCCCTCCCCCCAAATCCACAATAACAATTAAGCAGGATGAAAATGGAATTCTGGACCATATACAGGACTGAAGCAAACCAACAAAACCCACATGTTTTCACACCCCTTTTTAGTAGCTTCTGTGCAAAGCAGTTGCAGCTCACTGAGGAAACTGCAGGATAGTAGTGGCCATTCTACTGGGAAAGCCTCAGCAGAAAATTACAGAAACAGGTAGCTGCAAAGCACACTGGGATATTTTGAGAGCTATAAAGTGAAAACAGATCACAATTCATGACAGAAGAACAGGAGGACACAGATTTAAAATGGTGCTATCATGGGGTGTGAAAACATAAGCTAACAGTATCTCCTGGCTAGCAAGCAAGCGTCAACACTTCAGGCTTACAATTTGAACAGGGTGGAGGAGTAGTGCTGAAATGTTCCCAACTGGAACTGGGGCACATTTTGAATGCTGAAAGCATTTTCTCCTTCACCTTTTGTGATTCAAAGAGGCAATAACAGGTGGGGAAAGGAGAGTGGATGAGGAGACCAACGGAGGAAAGGGAAGGAGCCACCGTAGTTGCATCCTGCCTAGGTATGGCAGTGGAACTCGGAAAGGAGGTGTGCACCGCTGTTTAGGGCCCTCCTCTCACTTCAGATCCTGGAGTGCCTAGTGTCCAGCTCCTTTAAAGGCTCTCAGAGGGTGATATTTAGAGGCAATATCATCATCACTTGGCTAGAGGTCAAAACTCTTAAAGTTTTTAAGGCTCTTCCTGCTGTCTCAGAGCTCTGGCTCTAAGCCAAGATCCAACAAACCTCACAGGATGAGGAATTTGGCATCATACCCTTCTACTAAAAATGAAATATATGGCTATAACCCCTGACTGCACACATTTTACCTGCTTCATGTACTGATGCTTCTATACGCTTTATGGATGGTGTCTACTTCTCATATTCACAGTTGGTATTTCTGCCCCCTAGGATTTCTATGGATCAGGATGTTAGGGGTTAGATGTGCACATGGATCATAGATATTTTTACCTGTAACTTCAGGAAGATGTACTTTCAAATATCTTGTCATTTTAGGACCAAGCAGCTTTTTAAGCCTTCCCCAGAACATTTTCTCTCTTCTTTGCCATTTGTTTCATTATAACTAAGTTCCTTCTGATTTGACCAAGCAGAGGAAAGAAATGCATTAAAAGTAATTGGCCATATAAGAGGAAATATTAACTCCTGAACCACTTTCAGATTTTGTGAGTGTCCATTAGTGAGGAAATGTAGGAGTTGGTGGTTCTCAAGAGGCTTTTGTCATCACTGTGTGCAGCATTTGTATTTCAGAAAGATTAATCATTTTACTTGCATCATCTTAAATGTTTTGGGTTTTTTAAAAATATGTTGAACTTGCATGATTTGAGGGAGTCTTCATAGAAACTGACTTATCTGATTGAAGTAATAATTCCATCTTGCTGGAGCTGGTCATATGAATTGTAAAACTTCCAGGCAGATTGAGGGAAATACTGCTGGTACAACCACAGTTTTTTGGGGGGTTGATGTGTGTTCTGTCACGCTGGGGGGTAGGGAGCTGTCAGAGGACTTCTGCTGACTAAAGACTGTAAATCATGAAGGAAACTTTTTCTCCCACCTTAAAAAATATAATTGGTATTGATTTCAAATGTATAACAAATATGATAACCAACAGATAAAAAACAATGTTCACTGAATCAGATTTTTTTCAAACTTTCCCCCCTGTTGTTATAACCAAAGGAATCATTCCTGTGAGGATGCCGCAGAAACCATGATGGTGGTGGTGGTGATGATGATGATGCATTGTTATGGTCAGATATTTAACTGGTGGGTGGTGTTCTGCAATTTGAGATCTAGTCAGGTTCTTAGGAATCACAGTGATATCTTCACAGGATTCTTGCTGTCCCAAGCAACACTGTCTTCTGGAGTTGAGCTGGTGTTATTTGCTCAATACCCAGAATATCTAGGTGTTTCTTTAGACTTTGAGGGAATGTTCCAAGAGCTCCAGTGACAACTGGCGTGATGGTAACCTTCTTCTCCCAGAGGTACTCTAACTCTATTTGTAGGTCTTGGTATTTCACGACCTTTTCATGTTCTTTCCTATTCTGCTGTCTCCTGGGATTACAGTGTCAATAATCCAAGCCCTATTTCTCATTTTTTTCCTACAATTATGATATCAGGGGTGTTATGCTCCAGGTGTTTATCTATTTGAAGTCCCAAAAAAATCTTTGTTTCATCATTCTCCATGAGGTGGTGGTGGTATTATTATTATTATTAGTAGTAGTAGTAGTAGTAGTAGTAGTAGTATTTTATTTGTTTCATCATTCTCTGAGATCTTGTCTGGTTTGTGCTTCCATGAGTTTCTGGCTGATGGTAACCCATGCTTCTTGCAAAGATTCCAGTGCAACATAGCTGCACATATGTTGTGACATTCTTTACAGTTAGTTTGAGCAATTTTACTGCAGGCTTTGAAGTGGGGGGAAGCAAACCCAGCTGGTGAAATGACTGCCAGTCATTTAAACCTACCAGCAGGGCGGGTCCATCCATTAGCTGTTAGGTTTAAATGGCTTCGAGCCATTAAACCCATCAGTTTTACTCCCCCTGCTTCAAAGTGCGGGAGAGCAAAATGGACAGGTTAAATGGTTGCCAGCCATTTAACCCTTCCTGGGTGATCTCCACTTTTTCCCTGCCATGGCTGGTTCAGGACGTTTTTGTCTTGGTTCAGTTCAGGGTTCAGTTCAAGGGATGCCCCAAACCCTGAACTGAACTGGGATTTTTAGGTTTATGACTGTCCCTACTTTCAGGTACTTTCACTATCAACTTTGTTCTCTATGTCTTTCAGATATTGCCTGTGAAAGTGCTTTTCCTTCCCGTTGTCAAAGTGAGTTCTTTTTGTAATCTTTGATTTCTGTAATGTGAAATAAGTGGACCTTGTACACTTCAACTAGAAGCTTCTCTGCTTTTCTTGGTGTAGTCATTCAGTGCTTGTCTTTCTTCTTCAACTCCGCGTTTAATTGTCAGGACACCAGTTCCACCTATTTTTTTTTTTTGTAAGTAAAGACAATCAACATCATTTCCAGGGTGTAATGAGGGATGTGTCATCATTATCTTGCAAGTTTTGTGATCTGTTGCTTCATCCCACAAGACAGGATACAAATAGAAGTAATAAATAAATAAATAAATAAATAAATTTCTGTTTGTTTCCAATCGATAATGGCAGCTGTGTATCTTAGAACTGGGACTTCCCATGTGTTAATTGCCTGTACCAAGTTGCTTCCATTTACTTTTGTTCACAATATCTTTTTGGCTCTTTGGCAGGGGTCTTTTCGTAGAAAAGCAGCTGCAGGAGCTCATTAGCATATGGTATGCTAATGAGCTATTAGGCTATTAGCATATGCCATGCCCCCTGACATCACCAGAAGTACTGTCAGAAGGGGAAGCAAAAGGGGGGGAGGCATCTTCAAAAGCCTCCCCTTCTCTTCCCCAGCTGGCCTGGGTGGGGGAGCTAAGAGAGAAGGGGTTTAAAGTTTAAACTCCTTCTCACTAGAGTTGGGCCACAGAAGGAGGAAAGAGGGAAGGCAAGAGAGAGAGTAGAGAGAAGGAAAGAAAGAAGGAAAGAGGGAAAGAAAGAGAAGGAAAGGGAGGGAAAGAAAGAGAGGGAAGAAGGAGGGAAACAGGGAAAGGAGGAAAAAGAGAAGAGAAGAAGGTGGGAAAGAAAGAAAGAAAGAAAGAAAGAAAGAAAGAAAGAAAGAAAGAAAGAAAGAAAGAAAGAAAGAAAGAAAGAAAGAAAGAAAGAAAGAAAGAAAGAAAGAGAGAGAGAGAAAGAGAGAAGGAATGAGGGAAGGAATGAGGAATGAAAGAAATTTGGCGGCAATTCGGCCCGATTATATCCTATGGGCCATTGAAGTCAATGGTGAAAACATAGGGTATATTCTGGGGCTGGAGGGGAGGAGGTTTGAGAGAGAGGCTCCAAACTCACAGGGTAGCTGATGGAACCTCTCCCCAAGATATCCACCAAGTTTCGAGAACATTGGACCAGGGGGTCAAATTCTATGGGCCCCCAAACAGGTTGCCCCTATTCCCTAACAAAGTTACTTTTTTCCCACCATAGAGAACAATGGAGGGAATAGGGGCAACCTGTTTGGGGGCCCATAGAATTGGACCCCCTGATCTAATGTTCTCGAAACTTGGTGGGTATCTTGGGGAGAGGCTCCATCAGCTACCCTGTGAGTTTGGAGCCTCTCCTCAAACCCTCCACTCCAGCCCCCAGAATATACCCTATGCTTTCACCATTGACTTCAATGGCCCATAGGATATAATGGAGCTGAAATTGACATTCGGCTGCCTGAAAGACTCCCGGGACGCCGGTTGGGGGCGGGGCTTGGCTCCTGAGCTCCCGGAGCTGTGCTCCGGTGCGCTCCCCCCAAAAAGACCCCTGCTCTTTGGTAATATTCCTTGGTTGTATTTTTCTTTACAAAGGTGTGTTTGATGTCAGCTTCCAAAATTCCAAGATATCTGTAGTTTTCTTCAAAGCTCAATATTTTGATGTTGTTTTTTGGCATCCTGATTTCTTCATGTTCAACTATCTTTCCTCTATTCAATGCTAATGCTGCATACTAGTCAAGGCCAAAGTCTTGCTATATTTTGCCAAACATCTAAACTGTATTTAGTAAAGAATCAATCTCTGCTGATGACTTTCCATATATTTTTAAGTCATCCATATACAAGAAGTGTGAAATCTTTGGGTCTGTCTTTGAAAGCTGGTATCCTAGGTCTGTACCATTGAGAATCATGATGAGTAGTATTAGGACAATGACAAAGGGCAACAGTGATAATGAGTCTCCTTGGAAAATCCCTCATTTGATATTAACTGTTCCAATTTCTTCTCCATTCACTATCAACCAGGTTTTTCATTTACTCATGGTAATTTTGATAAACATTATTACAGTTTTGCTGATGCCTACCATTTCTCATTTTTTCAGGAACTCTGTATGAGGGAATGAATCAAATGTCTTCTTCTAATCAATCAAAGCAACATTTAGGTTGATGATGATGTAGTATGGATGGGGATATATAATTATTTTTTAATTCAGATTATTCATATACTTATATTTTTTCTGATTTTATGGAGATTTTATTAGAATTTAATAAAAGCCTATTAAGTGGTAGGTTCTCTCTTTTGTAGGTTAGAGTATCTTTTTAGCTGATGCTAGCAGATAAGAACAACATTATTTTGCTGGTACAGCAGAAGATAGTTTTTTTTTAATAGAGGTATTTGCTTGAAGTATAAAGTTCATGGTTTTAGTTGTTTGGGTAAAACTCTGCAGTGTCTGGGTCAAAAAGGGCTTTAGTTTCATATCAGAAAAAAACACTTTTTTGTTTGGTTATGAAGAATTCTTGAGGTATTATTATTAAGGTGAGGTTAAATAAGCATTTATGATATCATGTAGGCACACCTTTTTCTGTATTTGACCAATGAGTGAATTATACTCAGATGATGCTCTGTGATTTTGTGACCAATTATGAATCCTGAATGTTATCTTCTTAGCTATGTCACTCTGGGTATAAAATTTCATGTACTTCCTTATTATGCTCAGAAAGCAGTCAATTTTTGATGGGCTAGTTTGGCCTAACTGTTTTCAGGTGTTTTAATTGCAATTAAAATCAATGAACATTCCTCCTCATTTTGACTTATCTTTTTGGCTGGAAATTTATTTGTACAACAAGGATGATGATTAATTTCATGTTTGTGTAAATACCCAAAGAAGCATCTTGGGACAACATTATTATATCTATATTTTGTTATAACCTGATATCTGCATGATTTGTTCTTTGCTATTGGGAAAGGCAAGCAATTGTCCTGATACTAAAAGCAACGCATACAGTGTAGGTCATTCAAATGGACCACCCTGATTATTTTACATACTTAAAAAGTTTATCCTGCCTTTCTCTCAAAAGGGATTCACAACTGCATGTGATCTGTGCTTGAAAAACTGATCACCTGGCTATGACCCTGTGGAATATGTACCTTCATCACTGATATGAAAAGTTCTGTCCGCCTTTGCAAACTGCCACATATTAATTACATAAAATATTTAAGTATTGCATTGTCCTTTGCTGCATGTATGAACTGAAGTAGTCTCTTCCAACAAGAGCAGGACACTAAATGAAACAGAATAAATGAAATGGTCTATCGAAATGCAGAGGCACTCACCATTTGAATTTTTTTCCTATGTTGTGTATTTTGAAAATAGGAAAATCTCGAGGGGACATCTCATTGCTCCCCTGCTGCTATTTCCTCTTTTCTATTCCTGAAAGCACCCTCTCATCTTTTCCTGACTCCTCTCCTTCCCAACCACCAGCCAACCTATCTTTATCTGCTCTCCTGTCTTCAGCTTTCCTTCCTTCCATCCCTCTGGCAGTTGCTATCAGGGAAAACTATGATCCAGTTGCGTGTTTCTCATGATATCCGTGAGGATAAGCTGGTTAAGTGTGGATGGTGCAACTGTTGGATGGATTCATGGTTAGTTGAAAAATCATACCCAATGAGTGCTCGTAAATGGCTCTGCATCTACATGGAGGGAAGTCTCAAGTGGAGTGCCACAGGGCTCGGTCCTAGGCCTGGTGTTGTTCAATGTTTTTATAAATGATCTGAAAGAAGACATAGAGGGGATGCTTATCAAATTTGCAGATGACACAAAGCTGGGTGGGATTGCTAATTCTGAAGAAGACAGAGTCAGGATTCAAAATGATCTAGATAGGCTGGAACAGTGGGCTGAGACAAATAAAATGAATTTCAGTAGAGATAAGTGCAAAGTCCTACACTTGGGCACAAAAAATCAAAGACACAGATATAGAATGGAAGGGACTTGACTTGACAGCAGCCCATGTTGTTGCCAGAGGCACTGCCTTTTACTCTTGGGTAGCTCCAAAACAGGGGTGCCCTACTTTCTAAGCTGAACCAAAGTCCCCAAAAGCCAGGCACTCTCAGCTTGAACCACAGAGTCAGGCTGCAAGTGGTCTGCAAAAAGGGATTTCATATTCAGGTTTCATAAGGTGACCTCAGAGCAAGCCTCCAGTCTTCCCCCTCTACCCAGCAGAGATTATGCTTATGGAATGACAATGAGTTCCAGAGGTAAAGTCTTTAGAAGCCACCTGGCATGCTCCAGTACCTCACTCAGCCCTTTTGTGTCCTATGTGTAAATTCTTTGTCTTTCCTGCCTCTGTCCCTCAAGATACCAGGATAAACCAATCAATCATTCAAATGTTTAGCAATCCTTCCTGATGCTAATCAGGGATGTCTCCCACCTTTTGTCTACCCTGGCCAGGACCATTAGTAAGTCAGATAATCCATTTAACTAGCTACCCAACACCTGACTTCTATTGTTAAATCCAGACCCTGTCTCTCTGGAAGTTCATTGGTCATACCTAAGGTCTGCCCCTTCTGGCATCACACACCCCTGGGACTCATCATTGGTTCAGGTAATCTATTGTTCTCACCTGAGACCAGCCCTCAGGGCTGCCCATTGGTCTGCATTCTTTGCCAATGCCTATATCCCAGCACACACATGGCCTTAGACTGTGTGTTTTCTGCCATGATCCAAAATGGCAGGCTACCCCTGAATTCTCTGAGTTTAGGCCAGAATCCATGGACCTCTGCACATCTGGACAGGTTGTATCATCCCTCTATAACCCATCAATCACCTCTGCTTCCTTAGTGCTATATTGTGTGAATATTGTTTGTATGCTTGAGAATATTTAGTAAAGAAATCATTATTTTAGCCACCCAGTTTCTATTCCTGGGTTCTTGGGAATTCTAACTCTGGTATACACAGGTCAGATCCTATAGATAAGCCAATTGCATATTAATAATTATAATTCCCCATCTTTATTAAATAATAGAGCAATTTGGCTAACAATCTGAAAGGGATCTAGGTGTTCTGGTTGATTACAAGCTCAACATGCGCCTGCAGTGCGATGTGACTACGAAGAAAGCTAATGCAATCTTAGGATGCATTAACAGAAACATTGTGTCCAGATCATGGGAGGTAGTAGTTCCGCTCTATTCTGCTATGGTCAGGCCTCACTTGGAGTACTGTGTCCAGTTTTGAGCACCACACTTTAGGAAGGATGTTGACAAGCTCAAGCATGTCCAGAAGAGGGCAACCAGGATGGTGAGAGGGTTGGAATCCAAGTCTTATGAGGAAAGGCTGAAAGAGTTGGTTATGTTTAGCCTGGGAATGAGAAGGCTTACGGGGGTCATGAGTGCAGTCTTCAAGTATCTGAAGGGCTGTCATGTAGAAGATGGAGCAGATCTATTCTCTCTTGCTCCAGATTGCAAGATTAGATCTAATGGGTGGAAATTACAAGGGAGTTGTTATCAGCTAAATATCAGGAGAAACTTCCTAACTGTAAAAGTGGTTGAGCAGTGGAACAGACTGCCTCAGGAGGTGGTGGATGCTCCTTCGCTGGACGTTTTCAAGCGGAGACTGGACGACCAGCTTTTGGGTATGTTGTAGGTATGTGGGTATGTAGGGCTACATTTCAGCTATGCTGCTGCAGAGTGCATGGGGTTGGACTAGATGACCTTCAAGGTACCTTCCAAATCTAACATTCTATGATTCTATGATTCTATGGTGCTAGCCATGTTAGGCCCAACTGTACTATAGGGAATTTGCAAGGACTTTGGGGGCATCTCACTATCTCCTATATCCCTTTCCCTGCCCCATTTCCCTGCTGGCAGCCCCCTCATCCTCATCCTTTCCTGCTTCTTCTCTCCTTCCCACCCAATCACTACTACCCCAACCATGATCTCCCCCCCCCCAGCATGTTCAGCTATATTTATTATTTACTTAAAGTATAACTCAGTATTTCCCACAATTGGGACCCAGAACAACTTACAACACTCTCAACTTCTCCAGTTTATCCTCACAGCAACCCTGTGAGGTATGTTAGGCTGACAGTGTGTGACTGGCAAAGTCACCTAGTGAGATTCAATAGCAGAATAGGGATTTGAACCTGGATCTTCCTAATCCAAAACTCTAAACACAACATTACACTGGCTTTTGTGGGGTGCCTGCTGTTGAACAGTAGCAAGTAACCAGGCCTGGCTGAGTCATGCAAGTTGTACAGTAGCAAATTGCCCTGTAATTTCTGCCTGGAATGGCCTTGGTGAATCTTCCCTCAAAGGCCAAAACAGGCCTGGAAAGGGCCCTGACCCATCCACCTGCCTTATACTGGGGCTTTTTTCAGATTTTTAGAAAGATGTGTCTTTATTTATTTGATTTATACCCCACCCTCCCTGCCGAAGCAGGCTTAGGGCAGCTTACATTAAAAAAAAAACAAAAAAACAGAGCAATAGAAATATGAATATAAAACCCATCATAAAGTGCTGGTAGGCAAATTGTATAACAGTATAATAGTGGTGAGGCATTAATATCAGTCAATTACAATAGGGAATGCAGTCAGCATTTGGTGTTAGGACTGACATCTCAATCCGGTTCATGTCAGCATCAGCGTTCAAAAGCAATGGCAGTATCCTTGTAGCTTTCCAAGATCACTACCTACCAGTTAGCACCTAAAACTCAAACTGTGTCCTCTGCCTTCCAAAATTCAAATTTTACAAAAAGTTTTCTTGAATACTTTATGACAGGATATGAGTCTTTATGATTTTGGATATCTTCCACCCCAGCTTTTTAGACAAACAGAAACATCACTGAAAAGTAGGAAAGAGCACTGAAAGAGAGAGCTATTTCTTTTTCTTAGTGTGACAAATGAGTATGGGTCATAATAGTAGGTTCCACATGGTTTGTAATTTTAATGTGACTTCCTTCCAACTGAGAAAGGTCATAATATGTCAACTTCTGTACAGATACTTCTGTACAGCGCTCTCAGACAGAGATATATAAGTAATTATGAAGATTTCCGATTACATCAGACCATTGAACCTTGTAGTGTAACTGCCCAAAGTCTCATTATTTCCTTACCAAGTATTAAAAACATTTCCTTCTACAATCAAAATGATTGCCTCTTAAGCAGACACCTATAAAGGAAACTGCAGCTCACATAAAATCTTGATGGCTTATAAAATTCTGGTTTGTAATAAAGTCAAATAATATACAAGAAGATATAAACATTTACTTTTTAAAAAAACTTTACTTAAGGTAGTTATTTCTGAATGGTGTGAGTCATGATCAATGATCTTGATTATGTGGAAACATATTCTGTTCAGATTCTCAGATCCCAAGATATTGTGGCAGAAAGTGTATTTTAGTACTGACTGAATCTTAAATTGTTCACATTTTAGAGTGGTATGGAACATTGATTCATTGCTTTTGCTCGTAGTCACCATAGTCTACAGTACATGATAGGATTATGTCTGTGTCCATTACCTGACAAACTAACCTGATCCTGAGATCTCCCCCTCTAAATTTCTTTAATAATATGGTCCCCAAACCAGCTGCTGTGCTCCGAGAATAGTGCAGAAGCTGTAGGGATTAAATGCACAGACACCTGTAGGAACAAGAAAGAAACAACAGTAACAAGATCTACCCTGCTGTCATTAGATCTCATAAAAGGAACTCTGGCTAGACATTTCCAGACACACATAGGTATGATTCCCAACCTCCAGGTGGCTTCTGGATGTCTCCCACTATTACAATTGATCTCCAGATGGCCAAAATGGCTGCTTTGGTGGGTGAATTCTATAGGATTAGACCCTGCTGAGGTCCCTCCCATCCCCAAACCCCACCCTCCCAAGGCTCCACCCCCAAAATCTCCAGGTATTTCCCAACCCAGAGTTGGCAACCCTACATATACTACTAGATTTCCTATAGTCAAGGCTAAGCTAGGATGCTAAACTAGCAAGAATTCATAGAAGGAAGTTTCTTAAGCACTATGTATAATACCAGTGGAAAGCAAGGGATATAAGCAAGATATCCTTGCTGACTCTCTCTTGCAAATGTCCCAACAGCAATTTTAATGCCTTCCCTCCCAATATAAATTTAAAATAATCCAAGCTAGAGGAAAGACTGTTAGGGACAAGCATTTGCAAGGAAGAACCAGTAGGGATGGAAAGAAGCACACCTCCACTTCCTTAGCCAATGATTAAGGCTGCAATCCTAACACCACTTTCCTGGGAGTAAGCTCCACTGAATAAAATGGGACTTACTTCCAAGCAGACCTGCTTAGGATCATTCCCAAAACCTGTATTCTCATTATCTCAGTTTTCATGGGATTAGCAATTGACCAAAGTAGCATCTAGTCCACTCTCCTACAAAATTGTCATGTGTCATCCTGCACACTTTTCTCTATGCACTTTATATCTGTTGATAACAGAATGGAAACACACAATTCTAGTGGAATTTTTGATCCTTTACACCTGGATTGCCATACCTTTCTTGTCTATACATACATAAAAACATATAAAATAGTATTCTTTGAGTTGGATCCAACCAGTTTTTCCACTGATGGGAAAAGAATGGGATCCTGTTTGACCAACATGGGATTTGTTTGGCCATGGGATCTGCATGCACAGAACCCATGTGGGAAGAGAGTAGAGTAAGAAGGAGAATTACCTGAGACTGAGTAAAAAATATGGGAGGATCCAACTCCTTTATTTTTCTTTTTGTGCTAATCATGAATTAAGTTACTCAGGACAGACATTTATCCGAAGCCCATAAAGGCACTATGCTTTTCAAACTGGTTCAGTAGGTAAGCAGCCCCAAGCAACACATTTATGCAGTATTAAGACCCAGAATAGCTTTCGAGCTATTAATTTCCACCTCCAAGCAGATGTGATATTTCTGATGAACCAAGGAAGACTGGACATTTCGGCATCTCCAGTGGCTGATGCATATGCAGAAGCAGTTTCTTTAATGATGGAGCAGCATCTATTCTAACAGCAGAAATAAAAATTCCAGTCTTGGATTTCCCTAAGGCCATCCCTGGTGAAGTGTGGCATTGCAATAAAATATGCAAATAATTGCCAGAGAGGCAGATAGCTCTCCCTCTCTATACTAAATTAATTATGAAGGGAAAGAAGAACCTGAGCAATATATTTCATTAGCCTCCTGGCTGTATGTATTTGGTTCCTTAATAATGCCCTTGGTTTTTCTACCTGATAACTCCAAAAGCCTTTCAGCCATTTCCTAAAACATTCTATGCTCCAGGAGACAGTGGAGGATTTTATTGCTCCTGGGGATTGTTTTTGAGAGAGAGAAAAGCCGTGGTGATTGGTGAGAAAGCAACTACGTCCTTCTCAATTTGCCCACTCCCAGACTTAGCATTTCTCCCAACTCCAGTCATGACTGGGGTATAAACACTTATGTATGCCTTTAAGACATTTGTCTGTGCATTCTGCTGTAAATCTCACTCCATCCCAAATGTCACACTTTTATCACAGCTTGTCAGAGGCAAATTTTAAAAATGGTCTCAGACCAGGTGGAGCACTTCTTGTGGGATACAAGCAAAGGCTTAGAGAAGGCAACATGCAAGTCTACATCTACCAGCACTGTTGTTGGCCAGGCCCAAGCCAAGTGGCTCCTGCAGCCTCTCAGGGTACCAACCTGCCAAAAACTTTCCCAGAAATTAATGGGCCAATTCAGAACAAAATCATGAACAATTGGCCTAGTGTGTCATTTTTCTGTACAAAAAGTTCAAGAGTTAATCTTCCCTGGAGAGAAGAACGTATGTGATTGGCTGCTCTACTCACTCTCTGATTGGCCAGCATCAACTTAGGCTTAGTTCAGACTGGCAGTTTGCCCCGAGATAGGCAGGTTCCAGCAATGTTTCACAACCGGATTAAAGGGGGCGTTCACACAGGCATATCTGTCTGGCGTTCCCCACCTGTAGTCAACCTGCCGTGTACCACTTCACTCCCACATTTAAAAGATACCTGGTGAAAGTGGTAGCAAATCCCAGAGAATGCATTTATCCCGCTTCATTCCACTTCTGGGAAGTGTGGACGCTAACCCGAAAAGCCAGGAACAACCCACGGTAATAATGTCCACTGAGTGTTTCTGTGCAAGGTGCACTTGATTGCCCTGGAGAGGCAGCAGTGATATGATTGGATGTGCTCCACTCTACCACCCAATGCAGTGCCGGTGCAATGGGATCCTCCCCAAATGGCCCTGATGCACTTGTGCATGAGGGCATATGTGCACATGCGCACATAGCCAAATTACCAGAAAAAAAGCTGTTTACAGCTGCACCTCTGGGCCAGCAATCTGAACGCTCCCTCGCACCTCCTCCTGGTATGCTCCCGCATCAGTCAGCTCAGTGTGACTGGGAAAACCTGGAACAGTTTGTTCCAGGGCTTTTTTGCTTCTGCTTCAAACTGCCAGTCTGAACTCAGCCTTAGAGAGGAAATAAAACAACTGATCTGGAGAGAAAAGATTCATTAGCCTTTTGAGTTCCTTTTGGTCTTTGCCTGAAATCTAACATCTGGATCAGTAGCCAAAGGGTTTGGCTTCTGAGGGAAGAGACTTTGGGAGTCAGTGATTTCTGTCAGGGAGTTGTCAGAAAAGTACTTCTAAAAGGAGAAGAAGAGGGACCCCATTGTCTTAAATATATTAGACCTTCTTTGAGGGAGAATTTAGATTCTCAGTTAAGAAAGCTACAGAACAGTTTTATACAGGCAACAGATACTGGAGAAGGATTTGACAGAAAGTCTGGTTAGATAGAACCTCCATACAAGCCAAATAGTAAAAGGAGTTATTGCCACTTAGGGACAAGGAGAATAACTTCCTGTCAGTGAAAGGGTTTGGAAGAGAATCTTGATCTGTGATAAAGGATAGAAGTTTAGACACCTCAGGTGTTAGTGAAAAATTGTAATAGCTAAAGTGAAAACCTAGAACTTAGAAGGGAGAAATCTAGAATTTATAATCAAATGTTATTCTCCAGAAAACAGTATGAATAAGTTATGTTAGTGCTGAAATATACTAAGCAAAGCACCTCTCATTGAAAAGATCTTGAAAATCTGAAAATAAACCACAACACTATCTTGTGTGATCTAAGCATTCAGATTTGTATATAGTATGAAGTTTTACCTCAGCCTTTCTAAACTCCCCCTTGACTAATAGCTGCTAGGTCTAACAGCTGATCAAAGGAGACTAAATCTGACAAAAAGTGGCAGGGCAGCTTTCCTTTCCATTCCCATCCCCCTACAGCAGCTGGGAGGCTGGGGAAGGAAAGCTGCCCTGCCACTTCTGGTCAGTTTCACTTCCCTCCAATCAGCTGTTAAACCTAACAGCTGATTGGTGGGAGTGAAACTGACCAGTAGGTCCAGGGCAGCTTCCTTTCTTCCCCCAGCCTAGCTGCTCCTGTTGGGCTAGGCACATTGGGGGTGGGGGTGTCTGGGGGCATCTGGCATCCTCAGGTGGTGGGGCAGGGCTTGTGGGTGGGGGTCTCTGCCCCCAAATGCCCCACCGTGGCTAGGGGGCAGATTAAGTCTCCGAGTAATGCTACTGTATCCATTGATGAATTCTTTTTTAATTTTTTTTTATTGTTTTCACTAAACCCTACCAGATACAAACTACAAACTAAACCCTAAAAAAACCAGAGTAGGCAAGGATCTTAAAAGGTCTACATTCGAATTTAGGAATTCCCTATAGATATGATTACCAAGTAGTTATATTAAAATACAATTTAAGGTAACATAATAGTGCATTATCCCAAGTAAAAAAACAAAGTAGATTCTCAGATCTTCACTTTGACTTTTTTTTCTGATTACGGTTCTTCTTCTTCTCAAAGGGGATTTTGACTTTAAATGGTCTAGGAGCTGCCACCGCTAGTTCAGATTCAGATTCAGAGTCTATAAAGTCACCTAAAGACACTGATGTAGATGAGGAACTGCCACTGCTTGTTCACTTGTATCCATAGCATTTTTGTCCTTTACTTCTCTTTTTGGTTTCGCTGGGGTTTGTTGCTGTTCCAGAAGTTTTAGCTTTAGCTAAAGAATCAATCTTTTCTTTTTTTCCTTTATAATTGAAAATCAGTCCTTCTGGCATAAGCCATCAATATGGAGTCAAATTTTCTTGCAGTAGTGTTGTAACGTTTTTATATTGTTTTCTCTTTTTCCGTATTTCAAATGGAACATCTTTCAAAGTCTTTATTTATTCTTCTTGGATTTTTAAGGTTGTCCTGTTAGTTGCTTTCAAAATAGTCTCTTGTTGATCTTCTTAAAAATTTCACAAAAATTTCCCCTGGAAGATTATTTTTCTTAATAAACTTTGGATAGATCCGATAGATCATGTCAAAATTCGATTGCAATGTTTCTGATTCACAATTTATCGGAGGAGCCAATGCTTCACTTAAGATCTGTCTGAGATTTTCATCTTTTTATTTCTGGGACCCCTTGAAATCTAAGGACCAATGAGGATCTTTCCACTTGAAGTTGTAGTAGTTGTTGTTTTGCTGAGGTTCTTTCCTTTTCTGCTGATTCTACTTTTTGATTCAAAGTTTTTGTATTGTGTTCAACTTTTTGAAGTTTTTTAGTTGTCTTCTCTGATGTGGACTTGACTTCCTTGATCTCTTTTTGGAGTGTTTCAAAGTTTTTGTTGAGGTTCGTCATCTGATCCAGCAGAGGGTGTAATGCTTCGGAAATCATGCTTACAGTGTCTATGGTCATTTCTGGTCTGTGACTCGGTGATGATGAACTGGTAGTTCCTATAGTAAGTTTTGTTTTGGTCGCCATTTCCCCCCGCACTGAGACATTGTTTACGTTAAAGATAAAAGTTCATTGAAGTTCTGAAATCTTTCTCTGGTGCTAAAAATGGTTCTTGGCACTAGTGGGTTCAGATGGATGTATATGCTTAAAGTCAGTTTCTGCCTTCATCTTTTATTCAGTTGTTTAGGCTCGGCAAGGGCTATTCCTCCCCCTCCAGAAGGGTTCCCCCCCTTCTTCTTCAGATGTAAGAATTACGTTTAAATCCACTCCCACAGCGCTTCTTTTAGGTATTTCAGCACTCACGTTTAATATCAATTAACCACTGCATGATAGGGTAGATTCTTCTTCTGCTTCATTTAGATCCTTTGCTCACTCTGGACTTAGTGTGTGCCTCTGAGTGCTGTTGCTGGCCCTGGTGTGGTAGAACCTTTGGGGACAAAAGGGAGCCTCAATCTCTCAGCTGCAGCTTCGGGAGTGGCTCTCTTCACGTCCCAGGCTAGAATCTCCCAACAAGGGCTCTAAGGGAGGCTGAAATCTCTGGTCTCCCTTCTTGCAGCTTGGGTATGGAATGCATCATCAGAGCTCGATGAGATGCGACCATCTAGCAAGTTGCCGAAACTGAAACTTCCCACCAATTAATTTTTATCCTGCAGTTTCCTCTTGGAGTTTTCTTTGAAGTTCCTTTGTTGAAGATTGGTGACTTTCAGATCAGCAACAAGTAATCCTGGAAAACAGACATGTTCTCCAAAAGTTTTTTGAATGCTGCCACATTATGTCAAATTTGTGTACATTTATTCCTTTGCATACTGATTGACCTGTTTGACCTATTTAAATCACAGAAAGAGCATTTCTAACTAGGGATGCACACAAATCAGTTTGATCCATGGGTTGTGGTCGACCACACATGGAACTATGGACCCATATAAACCAGGAGGTTGGTTCATGAACTGAACCAGTTTGTATGGGTTTCTGAGCCATTTAAAGTTTAAAACCCTACTTTCTGCTCCCCAAGAAAAGTCACGGGGTGAAGAAAGCAGGGATTTAAATGGCTCCAAGCCATTTAAACCCCTGCTTTCTGCTCCCCACAACTTTTGGCAGGGAGCAAAAAGCAGGGGGTAAAATGGCTGGGAGGCATTTCACACACTGCTTTCTGCTGGCTGGGAGAAGACACAGAAGAAATTTGGGGGTAGAATGTATGGGAGGCATTTCACTGTCTACTTTCTGCTGGTTGCAACTTTTTTCAGGGAGTAGAAAACAGTGGTTTAAATTGCTCTGAGGGAAATATACAAAAGAGATCTCACAGCAAATTACAAAACCAATATCCAGAACCTTTGTTGGATTATCATTGCAGAATCTATACAAACTACCTCTGGAACAATTCAGTGTTGATATACTTGATTGAAGGACTTTTATAATTTGATTGTACATATAGGATGTTTGTACCTTTTTGACTTTCTTTATTAGTAATACACTAGCAATTTGCAATTTCAGCATCTTCTTTGTGCACAACCTTTCTCTTGTGTTTTTTCCATTGTTCTGAACCAGTTCTGAGCTGAGCTGTTTCATGTGAAGCCGTTTAAACCTTGTTTTCTGCTCTTCATGAACTGCCACAAACAGCATCAGAATTTGTGGAAGTTCATGGCAGCTCTTCAGTTCATGAACATGGCTTCACAAACCACAAACCAGCCAAAATTCATGACAAAGTTCAGTTTGTGAGCCAGTTTGTGTTAATCCCTATTGCTAACAGATAGTTGCATCTATCACATCAGATGATAAGCAATGAATGAGCCCCTGATCGTATGACAGACATTATTTGGACTGGTAATACCATTGCCTGTGGATACATTGACAGAAGTAGCATCTGGGCTTGTCGCAGTGTCTGGTCTCTGTGCTTACATTTCTGTTGGTTGGTGCTTCATTGCTGGTATGTAACTGTAAGATCAGAGGGTGATACCATCCAAGACCTGTGTGAAAAGTACCAATGTCAATAATAAGCTGTAGATTATTGATTGTACTGACAGTTTCATTGAAAGCTGTAGGTGATCCGTTTAGTTTGGGGGAGTACTCCTCTAGAAGTTAGTGCCTGGCTACCAGTGTGGATTCTTTTCTTCTTCTTCTTTCTTTTTGCTTCATTTGATGGAAATTGAAGCTTTGAGAAAGAATGCCTGTTATAAGTTAAATAATTAGAACTGATCATTAAATTCATTTATTGTGATGAAAAGGGTAGGTTCTGCCTCTCTCTAAGAGTAACCAATGAGAGCTGACAGAATGGGGGGGGGAGAGAATTGGAAACAACTGTTAAGAGGGCAGTTGGGAGCTGGCAGCCAAGGAGCTGAGGGGTAAAGGCTACATCTGACTGAATTAAACTGAGGCAAAGAGCAGCTTAAAGTTAAATGGAAAGAAAAGTCAAATTTGTAAAACAAAAACAAAAAAAACCCGCCCCAAATGCTGGAATGGGGAAACAGTTCCAGAGTTCAAGATTAAAGAAATATTGTATCCTGTACTTTACCTTCTTCCATAAATAAAAGTTAACTCCTTGTGTGTTCTTTTAACCCTGTGGGCTGTGTGTCTCAGGGAAAGAAACACACACATAACAGTGAAGACGATTCCCATGCATCTCTCTCTCTCTCTCTCTCTCTCTCTCTCTCTCTCTCTCTCTCTCTCTCTCTCTCTCTCTCTCTCTCTCTCTCTCACACACACACACACACACACACACACACACACACACACACACACACTTTTGCTGGCTGAGGAAAGCTGGGGGTGAAATGGCTCAGATCTTGGTCTATATGTATGAATAAATGGTGGCAGCATGTGAATGGAACATTGTTTGAGCCCCCAACCCCAATAACTCTGTGAAATGTTTGAGTGAGGGCCTGTAATTAAAGGGGGCTGTGTTACACTGTCTGCTGATGTCTCTGTGAGTGAGAGAGAGGACCTGAGAGGTGAAATGGTTGTGGCTCTCTAGATATTTTAAAAGAGACAAGAAGGGTAGCAACGTGTGACCTACTTGGAACCCTGAATCTGAGAGAGAGGTGTAGAGGGTGGTATGAGGGTGGATGAGGGGTGTCTTTCTCTGATGATGTTAGTTTATTTCTGTATATATCTGTCTACTTTGGGGGTTAGCATAGGAATGTAACCAAACAGGTCTTCTACTGATCTCCCCCCCCATCTAAAAATCTTGTTGCTGATAAAAAAAAAAATCACTTAATTTGTCTGACAAAAGTGGGTTTAAACCCACAATATCTTATGCTACAATCCACACATTAGTCTTTAAGATGCCACAAGATTCTTCTTTTGCTTATCTGGTTAAAGATAATCCAGAATTAAGAGCTGACGGGAAGCACTATGGGAGACCCACAACCAGAAGAACATAATCATGATATTTAACACTGATGCAGTAATCTCTATTTTCCTCCCTTTCTGCGTTATACGTATAAACAATGGGTTGTGGCAGAGATTTAAAGTATGTTGATGTGGGCAGTGGGTACCTGAGAGGAAAGCCCTTTATTACACCCCTTGTCACCACAGTGTGTTGATGGAAAATTTCTCTCCTATCTCTTTCATGTCCTGTGGTTTAGTATCACCCTGAAACCAATAAAAGTGATTCAAATTTCCCCCAGATGTACACTTCGTAAGTAAAGATTGCTTGAACAGCAAACTGAAAGCTGGAAGGACATTAACTGAGAACAAAGCTCAAAACTGTAAAGATGATTTAATAAAATATGTCCTTAAGCTTATTTGAAAACTGGTGCAAAAGGCAATTGCAGGCACTGTGCACATTAGGAAATTTTGTTTGGCCCCAGGGAACCTATGCTTTGAAAATAATATGAAGGCTGTGTGTGTGTATATATAAAATGTGGATGTGATGACAAACTTCCTCGACCTGTTCAACTTGCAGTGGCTGTGTTTGTTTGTTTGTTTTTTCAAGTCAGTCCAGCTAGTCACAGCAACTTGTGTCAAGATGGTCATATAATTGCACTTTCCTAAGTCCAATTGGGCCAATAGTCCTCTGCTGCCATCTCTTACCTGACAATTGAGCCTTACAAACACATCTGTGATCAATACCCTAAAAAGAAGAGTTGTTTTTATACCCTGCTTTTCTCTACCCTAAGGAGTCTCAAAGCAGCTTGTACTGACCTGACCTTCCTCTCCTCACAACAGGCACCTTATGAGGTAGGCGGGACTGAGAGAGTTCTGAGAGAACTGTGACTGGCCCAAGGTCACCCAGTGGGCTTCATGTGAAGGAATGTGGAATCAAACTTGGTTCTCCAGATTAGAGTCCACCCCTCTTAACCACTACACCACGCTGATGCTGGATAGAACTTTGTTTGAAAACTTGGAAGTTGATGGAAAGAAATCACTTGTAGTTTGCATCTGGTTTGCATCCATCTGAATAAATTGATTTGTACATCAAATTAAGAAAACTTCAGAGTTTCCTGAATGTCACAATGAAAAGGGGAAGAGAAAAAACAGGCATCATTTTACCATACCCCCATATACAAATTAATTTTCCATCTTCTATTACATTAGCACTTTGGTATTTCTCCTGAATATTAACCTATACCTGAAGATGTACTTAATGTGTGAGTGAGCTCTGATGTAGTGGGTCTCACGGTTTACCCTTTTGCATGACATTTAATTGGTCTAATTTGCTTCCCCACCTTTTCATGATCCAGTAGATTAGTGCAGCTTCAAAACAGCATTCAGCTTGCTCAGAGAATGCCAAGTAATTCACATATTGGCACATACAACATACACCGGTGAGAATGAATGAATGAGTGGTGAAAACATTGGGGTGTGTGTGTGTGCACACAGGTAGCAATGTGATCCCTGTCAATATTAGTCTGCTTCTTAATGTATAACATTAAGCATTTTAGGCTTCACTTTGAGTTGTCACTGATGAATAACAGTTTCTGAGCTCTCTACTCAGATGATTATGATAATGTTTTTAATGTGGTTAGTCTCAGTGCTTAATGGGTGTCCACTGCTCTGTAATGAGCGGCCATGGTTGCAGAGCTATATAACTCTATAAGTGCTTGTAGGCTCTTGATAATGGACTGGGTCTCCCGGTTAATGCACATCCCATGGAACAAATGCTCCTTGAAGGTTATGAACTGATACTTCCTTTTACACTATTTTTCCTAGAAACCTGAAGCATCTGTCTTAAAGCTTATTTCCGATTCACTTGAAAGTGTAAGCAGACCACTTACAGCAGTCATTCATATTATGAATACATAATGGTACCTATTATCATAAACAGTAATGGCTATTGCCACCTATTTATTTCTTATACTGCACAAAATGAATGTATGCTAAAGCAATCCAGATGCACAATGCACGACAACAATATTGTATTAACCAGGTATGTTTGCAAGAAAAAGGGGATATGGAGGCGACTGAAGTTCTTGAACACAGGTGGCTTTGCTCTCTGAGTTATAATCTATTCATCCATGAATGCTAGAGCTGAAGGTGATGTGGATCCTGTGGTTTTCCAGCAGAACTTATGCTCCAGAATTAAAGACTGTGCTGTGCCACCTATTACCCCAAGCAGCAGAAAGCACTGAGAGGTAGCACTACCTGGACTGATTTCCTCTAAATGAGAGAGCGCTGATGGCATTTACCAAATGGAGCCAAACAGTACTCCTACAGGGCTGCAAATGCATCAGACTGGGGAGAAAAATATTGAACCCAGAAGTGCTTCATATTCAGCCAGCTCACCAGCCATCTTTCTGCATGTCTCTGTCTCTTCCAAACAAAGCTTGCTGTTTCTTCACACACACATACACACACACACACCCCTCCACAGCTGGGAGGGGATGTTATCTCCAGGCTCTCATGTGCATTTTAATGCACAGGGGACCAACTCCTAATCATTAAAGCTAATTGAGAAACATGAACCTTTCCCCTAGGCCCATCAAGTATGTGCCTTGAGGCCAAGCACATGGTGATAGACCCAACCAAAGTTGTTGAAAAAGCAGATCGAATGGCTGCTTGGTCTAAAAAAATCCAGAAGCAGAATCCATGTAATACATTGTAATACCAACTGAAACAAAACACAACCATAGGCAAGCATCCAAATTCCCCAGGATTGTTCATCACTGTCTTCCCACAAGGGCAGGAGTGTCTGATTTTGACTCCCTGTGCAGTTCTACTTCCTTAGTCTGTATGTAACAGAACTCCAGAACATGGCCCAAAATATTTAATTCTCTCAACAACCGTTTTTTTAAAAAATATACCTAGCCGGATGAAGAGTTCTGGAAAAACTGAAGGCTCACACACTTTCCAGTGACATCAGTAGTATGTAGTTCTGACTAATACGCTTAGGAGATTGAAATCAACCCAGATGTCCATGTAGACTCAGTTGTAAATACAACTGACATTCACAGATAAGTCGCTTAAACTGTATATTAAAACTGCATTGTCACTGTGCCTATGTCATGGAGTTTTCATGGCTAGATTAAACAACACATTGATAGACCTGGCATCCTGCATGGTCTTTTGATTTGTACTGTTTGAAGAACTGGGTTCTCTGTCCAAGCAGCATGGAGAAGCCTAGATACTTTTGCTCTAATCTAATGATTTATTAGACTTAATGGAAATATGAGGCATACACAGAACTAATGGCTTTTATTTACTTCAACAGAACTGACAGCTTTAAATGAAGTTTTGTTTTGCTCCTGGATCTATCCATCATTTCAAAGAAATGGGGGCATTGCTTGAGCTGAAGTTCAGTGGGCCCATTAGAGCAGATACAACTAAAAAATTATTGGGGTAAACTATTTGGGGACCCACAAGAAAACATATGTGTTAGGCAAATAACTGGGAATTCCTCCTAAATTAAATCTTCCCTTTCAAAATAAGATCTCTGTCTGGGGCCTAAACAGGTCACTTTCCCCATTTTCTTCATTTTAACCCTTTCCTTTAAGTGGTTTTCAATCTCTCTGTAGCCCTAGGGCAATGAGCATGTGCAGTTCTCATTAGGCTCCTACAGGGCAGAGAGCAGGAGAGTTTCTTTAATTTGCAAACTATTTTTTATACCTATGGAATCCCTTGAATATGGAGAAACCAGTCCTTGACCTTGTTTTCCATTTTCCTAATGGATTACTCCATTTCTCTTTGTGACAGGCACACATCAATCAGGGTGCCATTAGGAAACTGGGGGACTATGATGGCACACAAGATGGAGAAACGAATCCCCCCAGCCATGAAGATCTCACCCTTCTAGGATTCATTCTACAAATTGTCAGGGGCTACAGCAAATTAATGTCTCTCTTTCCTCACTTTAACTGACTCTTACTTTAACTGACTCCTAGAGCACATGCAGTCCTCACCAGACTTTATTATTGTTATTTTTGCTTTTCTCTTCTAAACCTTACAAAAAGTCATCCTTTTCTGCATACCTGGAGATATATTGATAATGTCCAATTGATTAATCAGAGTCAATTGAAGTCTTCTCACTTGCATAGGTACTGTTAGAACAACAATGTTTAGGATGCAGGTAGGAACGACAAGTCCAAAGAGTCCTGTGGGCTAATGGTTCTCTAGTTAGTAGCTACCATATCCAACTTTGAATTGTGGACATTGGTCGATATATTGTTCAAGTCATGCAAGAGCAGGAATGAAGTCAGTCTCCTTATTTGCTATCTACTCCACCCTCTTTAATGTAATAACATTCAACATTGATCAGCCTAAAGCTTCTCATCTCTAATGGCTTACATTCTACATTGCTCTTAGGCTTTACAATACAATAATCTAGGAGTAAGGACTTGCCACCATCCCATTATCTAAAGGAGTGTATGTTACAAAACATATTTCCAAAGCTAGGGGAGCCATTTAGTAACATTCAGAGAGAACAGAACATCATTGACAGCTGTTGGACTGTTATTTGACAATCCAAGACAAAGCAGCACATGTGGTTTCCCCTGTTTTACAAGAGGGAGACAGAACAGATAGCCAGTTCAGAGAACACTAGCTGGAGCATAACATGGTAGCACAATACTTGTACTAGGGAAGAGAGGATGTACTTTACTGAACAGGCTCTGCAAGAATTTTAAAATAAATAGTCTCATTTAGCAAACTTTTCCTTTGTAACAGATTACTGATAGACAGGAAGAGGTGACATTGTTTCATTTGTGTTATTCCTAAAATACTGTGGCATCATAAAGAAAAACTATTTTGAAACCCAAGCCTCTTGAGATTACAGGAGGAATAACAAAGTGAACAGGAGAGGAGCTGCAGGAGAGCACCACGGATCTATGGACCTGGGCTAAAAGGCAGTCATTTGTGCACTCCATTAGGTCACAATGATTAATTTTTCATGTATGCATTAGATCAGGATCTCTCCCTCCCTCCAGATAATACATAGCAGCAGGGTACCATTTTGTAACCCTTTTGATGGTGTGAATTATGCCTTGGCAACTAGACTTGTGGAAGAAGATAGAGGACAACCTTTATTTTGGCTGGGCATGCAATTTGAGGACTGTCTAGACTTAAGCTATTTACAGATGTATGTATGGGTCATGGAGTGGGTAAGGTGTTTCTAAGTAAAGAGGTGGGCCAATAACAGCCAAATTTCCTTATTTTTCCAGTGCAGCCTTGATCCAAGTAGGGAGGAATCATTATGTGCATGGCATTTATCTATTTTTGTTATATATTAAGAACATTTATAGCTCATCTTTCTGTCCCAATAGAGTTTCCGTGGCAGTTTACATCAAACATTAAAAACAAAATCTACTAAATCTGTGATCACCATGCCAATTTAAACCCAGCACATTAAAGCTAGATGCACACAGCACTGGCTATTGCATTGTCATCCTAAACCACCTCCAGGGTGTCCCTGGATGGACAAGGAAATCCAGGGCATGAATGATCCTATGACATGTGGGCTCAGTCTAAAACATGAATCAACATTAAAGATAACAATTCCACAATTCAGCAGCAAGTCCAGCCTTGGAGAGATACAGATTAAAAGGCATCTGGAAAAAAAAAAAGAAAGATTGTCTTCAACTACCAGCAAAGAAACAAGATATTCAAGATAGTAATGCTTCAGGGGCAACATGGGATGACTGTTCTTCACATCCTATGCCCATGATGGGTAATCTGACTAATATTACACTGCATCAGCTTCGGTAGAACAATGTGTTGTTCATAACTTCTGAATTTCTGCTGTAGTCATGAACAAAGTTTGAGTCCAGTGGCACCTTTAAGACGAGGACTTATTCTGAGTATAAGCTTTGCACACTTCTTCAGATGCCATAGTCATGGTTAGAGTGTCATACTAGGATCTGAAAGACCCAAGTTTGAATCCCTGCTTTGCCATGGAAGCTTACTGGGTGTCCTTGGGCCAGTCACACACTCCCAATCCCACCGACCTCATAGGGTGGCTGTGAGGATAAAATGGAGGAGCAGAGAACAATGTAAGCTGCTTTGTCCCCCTTTGTGGAGAAAGACAACGTATAAATAATGTGGGGGGAAATTGGTATAGATAAACAGGAAATATCAGTTGGAGAGTTGGAAGTATATGGAAAATGTCTGGGAAGATTGTATTTAGTTAGGCATATGAGCCGTGGCTTTGATCAGGATCCAAGAATGGGGAAAAACTGGACTACTTTGCTAGGTCCCAGTTGTTTGGGGAGGGCAGCAGGCCAGACTGCAAGCCAGTGACTATGGTTTGGCTCTTTAAAAAACAGAGAGAATTTTGTTTTCCTTTGGTAACTCATGAGAGTATAAAGTATGGCTGAGTTCAGACTGTGGCAGTATGAAGCGTGAGGGAGTCGTGGCAAAAAGACCAGGAACAACGTGTTTCAGGTATTCCTGGTCACACTGCACTGACTGATGCGGGAGCATACTGGGGAGGAGGTGCAAGGGAGCGTTCACACTGTTGGCCCGCCCCTGGCAGAGTGCAGCTGTAAGCAGCTTTTTCTCACTCTGGCGACATGTGCCTATGTGCATAGGCGCAGCAGCAATTATCAATGTGGCTTGTTTGTATGGCTTTTAGCATGCACATGTCTGGGAAGTGGGGTGAATGTGCTCTCCAGGGTTTGCTACCACTTTCACCTGGTACTTTTTAAACTTAGAAGGGAAGCATTACAAGATGGGTTAAGTATGGTTGGGGAACATCTGACAGCTGTGCCTGTGTGAACCTGCCCATTTAATCCATTTGTGAAACGTGCCTATATCGGGCCAAACTGTCAGTCTGAACTCGGCCTATGTATGTGACAGAATTAGGCAGACTAGGTCTCCCACTTCAGTGGGAAACCTCATGCCTGCTCTGTCTGCCACCACGTGGCAAGGAGATGGGGGGAAATGGCGTGGAAAATCAGCACTGAAGCAATGGCACAACAACAATGCCAGCTAAGATCTGGGAGTGATATCACCACCTCACAGGTGCAATGCTCTACGATTCAGCCCAAATTCTATAGTTTCTCCACCACCTTCATTCCTACCCGTCCCTTTTCCCACTCATTGCCAGCCAGCTGGCAACCCTAGATAAAATTGGAGTGTGGTGGTGGTGGGGGTCTGATGTATATAACAGACCCAGAGAAAAGAGGACTGGGCCTGTGTGAGAGACTTGAGCTGTGTAATTCAAGCCAAATGGCTTTCTTTATAACTAAGGGGATGCATCTTTTAAAGCTATTGACTGATCGGAGTGTGAAGATTATTTTATCAATATCATTTTGGACTGCTTATTTTACTTTGTTTTTATGTCATGCCTTTATTAACCTGTTTCTATTGGCTTGACTTATTTTTATTTACTCCTTGGTATTTTTAATTGTTTTAGCTGTAAGCTGCCTTGAACGGGTCCTGGAACGGTTGCGTACAGATTTTCTAAACAAACATGCACGCAATCAAATAAATGGAAAAAAAAATATCTAGCCTTCTCCGTCCAAGGGTCATGCATTGTTCTTTCTTCCATTCTGTGTTTATTAATGCTTTTCCAGAGGCAGTACAAAGAAACCTGATGCAGGTTGCTTCCCCCTTTTCTTTTTCATGTAATAGTTACATGATGGTATAGCACAAAGTATCTCTACTATTCTATATTATCTTCATTTTCTCCATTTTTTCTACTAAGAGCAAACTATTGATTGACTTAGAGTATATGAAAAAAATCATTCTGTAATTGGCAAACATCAGAGAGGAGCTGAGAATTAACATAACCACATTGCTCTGCACAGTACCTTCTCTGGAATGTGTTGCAGATCAGAATATTTTAACAGGTACTGAAAGAGTTTGACACTCAGAAGGGATTCTCAATTGTCTGGCTTATTTTGCAACTTTTCTGTCTAAGAATACATTTGTCCTGGATGCTGAAGATTTAAAAATAACTGCGAAGTCAAGAAGAGGGGGGTTTTATACCCACGCCTCTATCTGAAGGAGTCTCAGAGTGGCTTACAATCACCTCCCCTTCCTCTCCACACAACAGGCACCTTGCGAGGTAAGTGGGACTGAGAGAGTTCTGAGAGAACTGTGACTGGCCCAAGGTCACCCAGTAGGTTTCATGTGGAGGAGTGTGGAATCAAACCCATTTCTCCAAATTAGAGTCTGCCACTGTTAACCACTATACCACACTGGCTCTCCAAAGCTATGATGGATACCAGCCAGTTCTTTACTACCTTTACACTGCCTTTCTTTTGGAATATCCAAATAGATTTGGATTGGTGCGAGCTTATATTGTAAACTGCTCTGTCCAGCTGGTTGTCCATGCCCAAGTGTGGAAAACTCTGTCTCCTTTCATGAAAAACCTTTGTAGCAAAAGCTTTCATGAAGAACCTTTGTAGCAAAAACATTCCGCATTCTTCCCTTTGGAAATTGCTACTTGCTGAACCCATTGGAAGCTGAGTTACGTTTTTGGGAATGAACACGGAAATCTTAAATTGAAACAATCTTCTAAGCTCCTTGTCTGCAATGGACTCGATAGTGGAAAGTGTGGTCAAATTGCAGCCAACTTATGGTGACCCTGTAGGAGTTTCTAGGCAGCAGATGTTCAGAGGTGGATTGCCATTACCTGCCTCTGCATTGTGACCCTGGACTTCTTTGATGGTCTCCCATCCAAATACTAACTAGCACTGACCCTGTTTATCTTCTGAGATGTGGTAAGATGGGGTTATCCAGGTAAGGGCATTGAATCTACTGAACTGATGAGATTGGGCCAACCCATCAAGACACAATGGACTTAGAAAGGTGGACTAATTTTGCATAGAAATTAATTGTAAATCAAGGGTGCTTCATCAGTTGCAAGGGTGTAGCTCAATCCCATTTTCCTGCTGCTGAAACTTAAAGAACAAATTGATATTTCATGGAATAAACAGAAGCACAGCTTGAACAGTCTTCATGAACTTCATTTTCTTTCCTTTAATCTGATTAAAGCTCCTTGACTAAAAGTCTTGAGCAGTCAAAAACCTTTCTTTTAAGTAGCATCATCTGGACTCAACACTAAACCAATGGAAAAATCTTGCAACAGCAACAGTAAAGTTAGGGAATCTGTCAGATAAAAGGAGTAAAAGTATCTTGTGGTGAGACAAAGATGAAAAATTATCTAGGTACTGTGCTAATAACCTGTTTCTAAGGCTAATATTAATGAAATTAAAAGACGCCTGCTCCTTGGGAGGAAAGCGATGGCAAACCTAAACAGCATGATAAAAAGCAGAGACATCACCTTGCCAACAAAAGTCCGCATGGTCAAAGCAATGGTATTCCCCGTAGTAATGTATGGCTGCGAGAGTTGGACTATAAGGAAGGCTGAGCGCCGAAGAATAGATTCTTTTGAACTGTGGTGCTGGAGAAGACTCTTGAGAGTCCCTTGGACTGCAAGGAGATCAAATCAGTCAATCCTAAAAGAAATCAACCCTGACTGTTCCCTTGAAGGCCAGATCCTGAAGCTGAAGCTCAAATACTTTGGCCACCAAATGAGAAGAGAGCATTCACTGGAGAAGACCCTGATGCTGGGAAAGATTGAAGGTCAAAGAAGAAGGGGACGGCAAAGGATGAGATGGTTAGACAGTGTCATCGATGCAACGAACATGAAATTGAGCAGACTTCAGCGGACAGCGGAAGACAGGAGGGCCTGGCGTAATCTGGTCCATGGGGTCACGAAGAGTCGGACTCGACTGTGCGACTGAACAACAACAACAAGGCTAATATAAAGAGGACACACCAATAAGATACGTATTAAAGTACCAGTTTTCCCCTGAGAACAAGCAAACTGGAGGTCTGAGTAAGGAACCTTTCTTACTCTTCCCTTCATAACCAGAATGAGATGTACATTCAATTAAGATAAGAAGAAAGCTCTAAAATAGTTTGGGATAGTGTCATGACCCCAGGGAGTTGCACCTTCTGCCATCACCACTCTGGACTGGGTCGCTTGGGAAACGTGGCTGAAATGTGGCTATAAGCAGGGCAAATGGCCAGTCTGAATTTAGCCAAAGTATGTAACACAGACTCTCTGCACACTGATTGGCTACAACCATTGCTAAGCATTGTGGGGGTTGTAGGCTGGCTGCTCTGCACTCCCACACAGGCTCTAGGCCTTTCTCCCAGGCCTACACAGATCATGACAGATAGTTAGGTAAAAAATGTAGGAAGGCAGTGATTTAGGTGGAGGAATACAAAAAAATAAAGAAGACCAAAGCCTGCAGGCATAAGACCGCATGCTCAAGAAATCCCTTTTTGGATATTCTTCTTGATACAGGACTTAACAATTGCAGGTTCCAAGCTCTGAATAATGTCAGGGTTTAGTCCAATAAGAGAGAGTTTTGAGTCAAGAACCTTGGACCAAGAGGATTGATGAGAATCTGCTTTTAATAAACATTAGTATCCAAAGTTACTATAAAGTACTTTAAGGTACAAGTTGCCAAGCTTTGGCCACCAAGGATGGATGACCCAGTTCTTCTTGAAGGGACACCCCAGCTATGCATTTTGGTGTGTCGATCAACTTATGAAAGAAGCAAAGCAGAAGGAGGTCTGAGGATACTTTGACTGACTGGATCCAAATGGCTACCCCAAAAAGCAAGATAGGGACAATTTTCATGTTGAAAACTTGAATCACCTCTGGTATTCCACCATACCAAAAAAAAAAAAAAAATAGAATGCCTTTAATGTAATGTCCTGCTTTTTTCAGCATGGCTTTTTGATGAGTATCAACACAAATTAAATGTGAAAACTATTCCCAGATACATAAATTCCTTCATATACAATCTAACATTATCAGTAGACCATCAGTATAAGTGAAGGTTCCTTTTCTTTTGAAAGAGAAGTACTTTGCATTTACTACAATTAATTTTAGATCTTCAGAGTGACAGCAAATGGCAAATTTGTTCAATAGTCTCTGAATTCCAATGTGAGAGTGGGACAGCAGAACAGCATCGTCAGCAGATCTTTAGGCTGGCTAAACAAAGAAATCTTTCTTGACCCTTTCGGGATTGGTCCTTTCGATTAACCAAGATCTCAGATTTTTACTATTGGGGAGAAATTCAATTAGACATTTATCATTGCCTTCTTGGACAATTCCCATAGGTTTTTGGGGGTAAGACATGTTTTTTGCCCAATTTCTAGAGGAGTATCTAGTTGAGAAAAATGGTATAAGAGATTTATATCTAAAACAATGTTTTGGGAAAATCTCATAAGAGATGATGCATCTCTGATGTGTTAAAATCACTGAGGGAACTCATGATGAATAAAAGGCTAGAAGAATATGGTTCTCTCTAAAACCTGGGAGTCTTTCAAATAACTTTAAATCAATATCTCTGGGAAGGCATTATAAAAAAAACCCTGGCTAAGTATTCCTTAATATGCCACTTACCGGCCCAGTTTATAATCCATCCATGGAAGGGAGAAACGGATTTTTTTTAAAAAAAAACCTTATAACAGTCTAACAATAGTAAAAATGATAGCTAGAGCCTGAGACATTTACAATAACTTTTGCTCAGTTTTGCTCAGACTGCCGCACCGGAGGCATGCTATATTCGCTGTTTCTCCATTAATTCGGCTGTGGGTGTATGTGCACATGAGCGCTCATGCGCATAAGCGCATTTTGCCGATTTTTTGGGGGGGCCTGCAACGCCGGCACCGCATTGGGCAGTGGAGCGGAGCACAGCCAATCACACCACTGCTGCCTCCTGCCCAACGCGGGTTGCTCCCAGCTTTTCGGCTGCGCGTTCAGACTCCCCGGAAGCGGAAAAACTCACGACACATGCAGGCTTTCAGATCTGCTACAGCTTTTATCAGGTATTTTTTTAAATCTGGCAGTGAAGCGCAACAGCACGGGTTGGCTACAGGTGGGGGACGCCAGGCAGATGTGCCTGTGTGAACGTCCCATTTACTCCGGGATTGAATCGTCATTGGCCTGGGGTCCCTACCGGGGCAAATTGCCAGTCTGAACTCAGCCCAAGGTTAACACAGTCATTTAAAGAAAAAAAAATGATAATGAATTAATTTTATCCAAAACCTTTTGGAGAGTCTTTGCTATCAGAAATTATTGTGAGACCATCAAGTTACCTATATCAGTGTCAGTTTCACTGTTGAGCAAAGGAATATGATCCTTTAAGGAAATAGAAGTAATCTCTGAAGCATCATTCATATTTCTTCACTTTCTAGGGATGGATGTATTTTGCTCTTGTAGAGCCTCCTTATAACCAAACTCCTTAGAAGATCTGAGTTTTTCAGTTACCTTGATCTCCTCAGATAAGGGTGAGAATCTATTCTGAAGTTTGATGGCAGGATTTAAAAAAGAGTCAAGTTTAAAAAGATATTATAGCATTGGAAAAAGTGTAGAAAAATGCAACTAGAAAGATAAAAGGGTTGGAGTACTTTCTCTGTGAGGAAAGGCTGAGATGCTTGGGGCTCTTTAGCTTGGAGAAATGATGGCTGAGGGGTGACATGATCGAGGTTTATAAGATTATGCATGGGATAGAGCAGGTAGAGAAAGAGGTACTTTTCTCCCTTTCTCATAATACAAGAACTCGTGGGCACTCAATGAAATTGCTGAGTGGTTGGGTTTGAACGGATAAAAGGAAGTACTACTTCACCCAAAGAGTGATTAACACTTGGAATTCACTGCCACAGGAGGTGGTGGCGGCTACAAGCATGGACGGCTTCAAGAGGGAATCAGATAAACATAAGGAGCAGAGGTCCATTTGTGGCTATTAGCCACAAGGTATAGATAGAGACTCTGGGGCAAGGGATGCTCTGTATTCTTGGTTCTTGGGTGGGTCAACAGTGGGAGGGCTTCTAGTGTCCTGGCCCCACTGGTGGACCTCCTGATGGGACCTGGTATTTTTGGCCATTGTGTGATAGAGTGTTGGACTGAATGGGCCATTGGCCTGATCCAACAAGGCTTCTCTTATGTTCTTAAGTTTACTTTGCTTAGGAGCACATGTCTTAATTGGCTCAAAAAGGCACTCTCTCTTTAATTTCATGATAATGTGAGAGAAATGCATAGACTGTAATTTTGTAGGGAAAACCTTTCCTTTTTTATCCCTCTCTTTTTCTATTCTCTTTCTCTTCCCCCCTCCCTGAGATAAAATAAACTCGAAGAGGTCAGGGTGACTCAAATGGCTCAGAAGTGCTGAGTGTTTTACCAGCAGAAAATTCAAGGATGTTAATTAAAGGGAAAAGGGCTCTTTCTTCAGCTAGATTGAAAACAAAATAAAAGCAATATAGAAATGTAAACATGAAACATAAAACTTATATAAAACTTATATATATAGGAGGGTGGGCTATAAATTGAAATAATAAAATAAATAAATGAAGATAGAACTTAAAACTTAAGACTTACAAATAAAGAGGGAAGGGAAAATTAAGGGGAAGAAATCAGGGAAAGAAAAAATGAGGAAGGAGACTTTTAGCCAAAATCTCAACTAATCTTTTTAACTCAAAGACTCTCCTTATTGCCATCTCTTCACACATGCTTGCTCAGTCATTGTTCGCTCCCTTTTTAACAAGTCAAGCGATTTTCTTTTGGCCTGCGGACTGCCAGCTCTTCATTCCACCTGCAGAGCTGCAACTCTGCCCCCTGAACAGAGATGTTATAAAAACGTGCTGCCTAGGACTGGGGAAGGGAGAGGCTGCTTATTACTTCAACCTGCAGATTGTCACATTTTCTGTGTTTTATTTCCCTGTTCTTTTGTGTTTCATAGCTGATTGTTTTCTGTCTGTTTAGAAAGTTTCTTGCTACTATAATATTTCTCTCCCCTTTTGGATTTTATAATAATAGAAGTGTGAGCAATATATTTTTTGATATCTTAGAATTTCTATGCCTTCAACATTTGTAAGCCATTTTGAGTTCTGTGTTCCAGAAGAAAAGCATCATATAAATATGCTAAATATTTTTTTTTTTAAAAAAAAACATATTTTCCAGTCATCAAGCCTGGTTCCCTCATTATGGCCTGAGTTTCATTCCTTCAGGCTGAAGACAAGAAAACAGCTCCCAGCAGAGTTGTCTTCATAATATTAGGTGTACAGTTTTGGTCCTGGGTCTCTTAGCAGTACAGTTTGGGAATCTTCCAGTTTGGGAATATGCAACTGCACTTAAATGCAACATGTAGGGATTCAGGAAGCAAATATATATTGTAAAAATAAAATATCTGCAAGATCATGCTCTAACTTGTTACAGTGAGCCTAAGCTGGTACATTGTGCTCAGTGTAAAGCATTACTGGTACATGAATAAATTACCATTTCAGGGAATTCTCTGTTCAAAGAAGATTCCAGCACTTCCTATTGCTCTTCTTCTTTTTTTTTTACTATTGAATGTTAGGAGCCTATAATATACTGCTACTTGCTGGCCAATATACTGAAAAACCAATAACAATAAAACATAAAATAGTTTGGTGCAATGAAGTTATTCATCCAAAGGATCTACTGGTAAAGGACCATTTTCTTTTATTTCGGGCTCTGACTCACTTTTACTGCAGAACTTTGCCACTTAGAGAAACGCACCTAAGTAGTAAATGCTTTGTAATGGTTCCCCGCTGTAGATCCCTCATCATTTTTTTCGTCAAGAATAAGCAGAGTTTTATAAGTCATTGGAGTTACATTTTATGAACACAGCATGTGCAGAGCATATGGTGAAGTACATTTGAAGAAATGGACTCTGGGACAGATTTTAATGTCTCCTGTGCTCAACCTTCTTTCATGTAGCAGTGTGGTTTTTTCACCAGTTCCCAGATCAGCGACTTACAACAACTATCTTAGGGCTGCAGAGGAGTTTTTTTATCAGTTTACTTTGTTGTGTGAAACTTTCTTGATGCTAAAAGCCCTATTGTCCTGCCACTGCCATTCTCCTGTAGTCTGGAATATAATCCAGAATATTTGTCAAGGTTGTATCATTCCAGCACATCTTCTGTGGGTCCATATTGTAAGTGAAGAAAGAACAGGCACTTCAAAAATAGAATGAGAACAAAACAGACACAGACAGAAGTTGTTTGACTTCAAGTATGTCTGTTTCCATTGTGGAAAAATTACAGCTTGTTATAGGAAAAGCTGATGGTCACAAGTTTTACGGATGAGAAAAATGCCATAATTTCATAGTCCTTTGGACAAAGAGAGGTGTCAGAGTACAGAAAACTGGGGGCTAAAAGTCCCAGGTCTCACACAGTTCGTGGACCATAGTTCCCTCCATTGACCAGGCATGGACATCTTCTGCAAGTATTCATACTTCTGGGAGTGGCAATAGCACCAGTTGTATGAAGACATCCAGAACATATCTTTATCTACCAGTGCATTTTGCTTCCAGTCATTAGTATTGTATTGATTCTTTAATAAGGCAGGCTATTCATTGCAAAACAAATATATGAAGTGAACAATGCTGAAGGGTGGCAAAAAAGTCAAGGTTTCCTGCGTTCCTCCTTTTTGAAGAAGGATTGCCAAGTGAAACCATCTCAATAGCTGGTGTCTGTATGAACTGGAATCCATGGAGTATGGTTATTTCCACAAGGGTTATCTGCCTTGGGTCCACTGCTGCTGGGAAGTAGACCCCCCCCCCACTTTCTCACAGCATCACAGTCTTTTGCACACTTCCTGGGGCTTCCCCAGCTTTTCTTTGATCTTTCTCAAACCCTCTTTTGTTCTAAAGTTTTGAGGGAAATAGCAGTAACACCTAGAAGGCTGCTGTGTGGGTAGGAAAAAAAAAATAGTTTTCCCAACCACAATGCAGCCAGTGTCCCTGACCCTGTTTCCCATGGCATCCAATGCCTCCTTTCCTGGGGGCTTTTTATTTTATTTTATTTTTAAATACCAGCACTAGAATATTGTTATATCAATATATTGTTGTAACAATATGTGTTCTGTGAATTCTCAGCTTTCATTTTAAAAAGTTAGAGATTTGCTTTAAAAAAGTTAAAACTGGGATTTTACAGAAGCAGTCACATCTATTGTTATAATAGTATATCAATATAATAGTATTTTGGCCCAAAGGAGGGGAGCAGCCACTGTCGGAGGACTGCAGGGAAACCTGCCATATGGAAGTCCTGTTGCCATTGTACTTCATCAGCACCTGTACCAGCAACAAGGGAAACCACACAAGCCGATCACTGCATGGAAACTATTTCTGTCTTCAAATGCACAGCATCCAGTAAACTTTCACATTATACTAAAAGCAAATTTGTGTTTCTCTAGGTGCATATGTAAAGGTTGGGTTAATATGCATGATAAAACTGAAGAGAGCTCTTTATGAAAATATGTCCAAGGTAAGCTTTCCCATCTGCATTATGCTGCATATATGTGAAATGCCAAGGGCACTCTTGGAACAGTGTGTGAAAACAATCCCTTGGGAATGTAGCTTATCTGGAAATAAAATGGTTGGTTTAAGAGGGAAGTAAAGAGCTCCTTTATTAACAGTTATGATGTTGATGGCTGTGATCTCGCTCAAGCGATAACCAAGCTTCAAAAGAGTGTTTTGGGTTTCTCATGTGAAACTTCTTTGAAATGATAATTCTTCTGCAAGACTTCATAAAAAGACTGAAACACAAGGATATTTGCATCACTCCTATACTAAAAAGGGGAAATACTGCTCTAAAAGCGAAGTACTGTAAACAGAGCTTTTTAAAAGACATTAAAATATAGTTAAACCTTACACAATAAGGCAATATGCTATGTAACCACCATCAGTGGTACCTGAAGACATCTGCTTGCATGCAAAAGCTTATAGCTTGAATAAAATTTTGTTGGCCTTAAAAGTGCCACTGGAGTCAGACTTTGTTCTTCCATCAATGGAGTTTGTGTTCCATAATGGCACAGTGGTTGACATACTGGACTAGGATCTGAGAAGACCAAGTTCAAATCCTCACTCTACCGTGGAAGAAAGTGCCCCAATGAACCTTGGCCCACTCACACTAACCTACCTAACAGGATTATTGTGAGGATAAAACAGAGGAGGGGAGAGAATCATGTGTACTACTCTGAGCTTCTTGGAGAAGGGCATAGTAAAAATATACTAGTTTATTTTATTTTACCATCTGCATTTCTCATTGGGACTTGGGGAGGATTACAAAATTATGAAATAATGCAATAAAGACTAGAATAATACATACAATAAACGGTAATAAAACTGGATCACACACTTAGAGAATAACAGAATAGAGTACATCCAATGAACAATGCAGTATGGGAGAGCAGTATAAAAAAATTGATCTGAGTGTGCTTAATTATGATTTCTAATAAATACCATACCTCAAAGGCCATATCTTACCGTCATATTTTCTGCAGCATGGAAAATTGCAGCTTTATCTGCATGTGAGAAAGATGGGACATGACATGAATAGGGAAGGGAATAAATTCCAGCATATAGAGTGTTCCCAATCCCCACTGCATGCACAGACATTCAAAGAGGTTGGACACCTGATCATGAAGCTGCCAATCAGTCCTTCGAGGTCAGTGTTGCCTACTCAGACAGACAGCAACTCTTCAGTATTTTAGATAGGTCTTTCACATCACTTATTGCCTGATGCCAGGGATTGAACATAGGACCTATTACATGTGAATAAGATGCTCTATCAGCAAGCCAAAGCCAACATCTTTGCCTAGTTTGGCAAAGATGAATGCATAGTTCATGCATCATTATAACAATCAAAACCAGGCTTTTAAAAAGGGGGGGATCAGAAGGGCTCATTGAAATGTAAAGCAGATTGGAGGCATACTGTGAATAAGATGCATAGGGATACTGGCCTGCTTTTGTCCTCATTTATTCAAGAAGCTTAGCAGCTTCAGCTGTGGGGAAATAACTCAAATCTGTAATTGCCATTCACGTAAGTGTCTGTGATCCACAGTTCAGTGAAGCTGGAGTATTTCTATTTATGCTGATTTAGTATTATGACAAGGGTGCAGCCTCGTTAGGGAGTGCAGTGGATGCCGGCTGACTTCATTGTCTTAAATCCAAGAAGTGTGCACTTCCTTGACTTTGTGCAGCAGCCACTGGAAGCTTTCAGAGGGAAGATGGGTCAGAGAACATGAAACTCTTTGTCTAGTCTAGTGACCAGTAACTTAGTAATATAACCAGTCTTTTACCCTCCCATGCATGATGCACTATGAAGAAAAAAACAACAACTGCTACTATCTCACCGTTGTGACTCAAAAGTTTCCTTATTAATATATGAGCAAGTGTAGACAGGATAATGTACAAAAATATATGATCACTGGCCAATTTTTTTTAAAAAAATGTATTCATATGTTCACAGGTAGGGCAAAGAAAATATTTTTTCAAGCATTCTTAATCTTAGCCAAATTTAGTTTCTCTCTAGAACATGGAAGTACTCTGAAATTTGTTTAAGAAAAGATTTCTTAAAGTTTTTGTTTCTTGACAAAGATCCAAGGGGGCTATTTGATTAACTCTGAATGGGGTGTGAATCAGTGGATGTAGCTTTCTTATATGGGTGTTTTGAGGCCAGGACACTAGAAACTCTCCCACTGTTGCACCCCCCCCCCAAAGTTGAGAAAATGTGGAGCAAATGCTAGATGCAGAATCACCCACTGATACCTTCTGGCCACCCAGAACATGTGTCTATCTGATTGCTGATAACTCAGATGATAGATGGTAGGGGGCAGCTAACAAGATGGGGGCATATTCTACTGTAACCTCTACTGTAGCATGAACCTTTCTCCTGGCTGCAGCTATTATCTTGAAGTCCTTCTTTCTCTTTATGTTTCAGTATCATATTCATTATGGCAGACCTATGCAAAACTGTGCACTGACATTGAGGTGCATGAAGGTGTTGCATACAGAATAAATATACCTGTGATATCACCATACCCCTGTGTGGAAGTTAATGATGAATCAATGGCATACATGTTCAACTTGTCCTTAGAACAGAATTTGCAGAGGGAGTCAGCAATCCAGGCAACTCACTAGAGCTGTGCTAAAGCTGGTCAAATCATAAGGTGCACTGTTTTAGGCCAGTCATACAGATATGCTTCAAGAATGTGATGTAATTATCATTATAACTGATGGCCTTCTAAC
Source organism: Gekko gecko (assembly GCA_029375565.1). Classification (NCBI taxonomy): domain Eukaryota; kingdom Metazoa; phylum Chordata; class Lepidosauria; order Squamata; family Gekkonidae; genus Gekko; species Gekko gecko. Next base: position 45,276,506 of record JAPDNY010000009.1, read on the forward strand.
AAATCTGTGCCCCATAAATTCCTCTGTGAAAGGCATTCCTTTTTAAATGACAGTCAGACCCATAGCCAGAATTTTTTTTTTTTTTTGTTAGGGGGCAATGTTTTGATAAGAGGGCAGTTTAGCATGGTGGAGAGCAGCCGATTATGTGTCTGTACAGAACTACCACGCTTATATTTCTAAGTAATTAAATCAAGTGGTATATCACACAAAAATGTTTCGGGTTTGTTACAAAGATATTTACATGTAGAACACGTTGAACACCCTTTAACAAGTAATAGACAACACACAATTTCAAACTGTTCAACTCTGAAGTTTAACAAGACGTGGTATCAGAGGTACTATGCAGACTGAATTGGATTAGATCATATAAAAGAGCTTTCATACTGCACCAAGAGATATTGGGACAGAAAACCTGGTAATGGCTATTCTAGTCATCAAGTGTGTGACTGTAGTGCTGGACCTAAGCGGCTTAGGTTCAAGTCCCTATTGGCATTCTTCACCTCACCAACTTCACAGGATGGTTGTTGTAAACTAGTAGCCCTTGGTGCAACTCGAAATCTGCTTGGCATCATACACTTGAATCAAGTCTGCATCATCACACCTTCTCCATTCCACCTGTTTGATTTTATAAATCTCAGTGAATCAGGCAGAATGTAAATAAAGATATACTTCCTATACACACAGCTCAGTGAGACAAACTGACCATAAACGAACCAGGACGTCTACATAGTTCAGTGAGACAAATGGACCATAAATGCCAAATAATATTTAAAACCAACCATAGGTTCTCTAAACTTTGAATGTGGTAAAGCGCGCTAACTGTTAGAGAACTGGGTTACCATTCCACCCTTTTCAGCCTATTGAACTATTAAAGTAGAAGTTGATGCAACTGAGCACAAAATTTGTCTATGAATGCATCCATATTGATGTTATTTGTGAGTGATTTCTCATAACCTAACAACACTAGACTGATTTTTCTGAAGATGGGACATTGACAACCTCTGTGGTTGTAAAATGCTAGTAAGGCAAGAGAATGCTGACTCATATGTAGCAGTGGAGGCACCAAAAGTTACAGCAGCTGCAAGGTCTCTGTACATTTGGGAATGCACTTTTATAGGAGAATAGCAGAGCGAGAGCATTATAGATACTATTCTCTTCTTTCAAGTGTGGGTTTGTTGGTAATGTTCCTTTTTATGAGATCTGCTTCTAGTACAAAGTTATCCTCATCACCATCTCTTAATTCTAGGAAAGGCTTTACTGCTTTTACATCTAAAAAGGAGTGTGAACTGGGAATCAATGAGTCTAAAGCAGATAAGTATTCACCATTGTGATTAGCAAACTGAGTTTCAGCCTCTGAAATGGAATAATCATGGACTTCAACGAATACCTGTTTTAAGTGATATGAGAAGACATGTTTCTGCACAACCTTCGGCAATGAAATCCTTAAAATGTTTCTCCTTCCTTTTTCTTTTACCTTCCCTTTCAGCCATATCAACAACTATGTTGTTCTGTTCACATGTTTCAGATATTTTCCCCAAAAGCTCCTCAAAGAGACTGTCTGCTTTCCTTATCCTCTCTCTAAGGACAGAAATGCAAGCATTCACAACTTCAGCAGCTTTCCCTAAATGCATGTCTTTGTGTTGCAGCACTGCATTACCTGGCTCAAATATAGACAACACATCTTTCATTAGGATTGCTAGAAATGCAAACCTCACCTTAGCACATGTGCCATGTAGACCTTTTGCCTCCACTCACAATTCTGTGGAAGCTGCAGCTTCTCCTTCAGGATCTGCAAAGTCACTGAGCGCTATCAGCATGTCTCTAAATTTATCACTTATGGCTCTTGCAGTGGCCAAATGTTCAGTCCACCTCTCATCTAGGAGTCTCTTGAGCTGAGAACCTGAATACAATTGGTTCACCCAATGCTTTCTGGTAAAGTTGTATAAACTATTACACGTGTCAAAAAACCATGGGTACTATTTTTGAGCAGGCATTAACAATCACAAGACGAACTTTGTGATTGTAGCTGTGTATTTATGGCATAGTTTTATCCAGTTTCTCTTGAAGTTTTTTTGAACTCCACCTAACCTGCCAGACACAACATTAGTCCCATCACAGCACTGTACTATGAGCTGCTCGGGATTAAACCCACAGTGTGTCAGAACTTGAAGCAGAAGATCAGATATATAGTCTGCTCTTAAATGCAAAAGTACATCCAAACTCAAAAGAAGTTCAGCTAATCTGCCATCTTTTACAAATCTGTCTACAACAGATAGATTTTCAACACCACTTGCATCATGAGTCTCATTAGCTTTTACACAGAAGAAATCCCCTTCACTGGCTTTGTAAAGGGAAGTAATTTCTTCTATAACCATAGATTATGCTCCCTCTAAGCTGTGGAGTTTTGTGAGCAAAAATTATATTTTGTGAGCTACTGGAATTAAAGTTGTGAACGAGCAATTTGGCTACTGCATAAATTAGTTTGCTTTGGAGCTATCCTTCCTGAGCTAAGACAAAAATCTGTGAGCCAGAGGCTAAAAAACTGTGAGCTAGCTCACACTAACTCAGCTTAGAGGGAACACTGATCCCAAGATAGAGATTACTTCATTTTGAATGTCTGGGGATGTATAAGAAGCATTGGCAGGTATACTCTGAACAATTGCATGGAGTTTTGCATCTTTATTTAAGAAAGAGGACCATGAACAGTCCATCAGGGCTTGCTTTCTCCTTTTCTGCATTCTTACTTATGGACTCATGCCCCTAACTACTATGAAAAAAGACAGCTCACTAACAGCAAGGGACAAATTTTGTTTTAGGGTAACTTGAAAAGTGAGGCTGTGAAGGATTTTCCGCTCCTAGATACCTGGAAGACAGATTGGCTGTCTTCTCTGCAAACTCTTAGTCTCTACTGCTGTTCTACGCTTGAAATCTAGTGACTCTTGGTGTCCTAGTTATGAACCTGTCCATTTTCTGAGAAGAAATCATAGTTGTTGAACTGTTGCCAAATGAGAACCCAGTATGCAAGCCAGAGTTCTACAGATTTTTTAAAAAATATATATTTCACAGATTGAATACAAAAGGAAGGGAGAATCAGTGGAAATTACATACATACACGCAACACACACCCCAATTCTTATGAAAACAGAAGTGTCTCCCCTTTGATGCTGTGGTCCCCAACTTCTTAAAAGCCTCTTTAGCATTCTGATTTTTAACAGACTGCTCCAATGTGAGGTTCCCAAATGATCAGGAAAAACAAAGTGCAGTCTTCTCTTCTGCCTTTCACCGCAGCTTGATCTGAAGAAATCAACAAGTGATGCTTCAGGTGGCATGGGAATAAGCTTAAAGCCCATTAACGCCTAAACATCAAGTTGCTGTTACACAGAAGCTGGATAAAGCTCTATGCACCTCAGGAAAAACCCTGAAGATGAAATGCAATCTCTGCATGAATGCTCATGAAGCTGCTCAGTGGTACACCAAGTGTATTTGACACCCAGAGAGGATAATTTTTAATACCCCCTCCTCTATACAACAAATTTTACTTGGGGATCCCCACTGTGGACAGGGCGTCTAAAGCTATCCCCACTCCCAGGGTGTTTCTGGAAAAAGTTCAAGAAAGTTCTGCAAAGCTTGTCCTCTTTCCAATAGGGAAGGAAACTGGGCTGAGTATCACCATAAGAAGCACCCCCCACCCTTTCTGGACTGGTGTCAGTCCAGGAGGAATGAGTAATGCCATTTCCCCCTTCCTCCATCTCAGCAGCATACTGCCTCACAGCATGGCAATATCTAATATGCTAAGTTTATTCCTATTAGGAGTTTGTCCTCTTACAGCTGAATTTTATACCAACAGCAAACTCCTTACTAAAGGGTAAGACTTTGATTGGAATTAAAATACACAGACCTATAGGACAACTGGAAAGCAAGATCTGCTATGGGAGGGACAACTCCTCAGCCTGATGAAATCCTTCTTTTTTTACTAGAAAGCCTTACATGAGAAGCAAAATAGTGGCACTTACAGGTCAAGTTTTCAGAACTGCAGTTTCTTTTCTATATGATCCCAGTATGAATTGCAATCCCAGTATGAACTGCATATATGTGTAGGAATCTACACAAGAGGAGGAGGAGGAGGAGGAGGAGGAGATTGGATTTATATCCTGCCCATCACTCAGCGTCTCAGAGAGGTTTACAGTCCCCTTCCTCTCCCCATAACAGACACAAAGAGAGAGCTCTACAAGAACTGCTCTTGAGAGGATAGCTCCGGGAGAACTGTGACTGACCCAAAATCACCCAGCTGACTGCATGTGAAAGAGGGAGGAATCAAACCCAGTTCTCCAGATTAGAGTCTGCCACTCTTAACCATTACACCAGGGGTGGCCAAACTATGGCTCGGGAGCCATATGTGGCTCTTTTACGTATTTTGTGTGGCACCCAGCAGGGCATGCCTCCCCAATCGGTCTTCCCTTCCCCAGCCAGTGTTCCCCTCCCTGGGTAGGCTTGAGGTGTGTGTGGGGGAAGCAGAGAAAGAAAGCAGCTTTAACTTTAAATGTGTTTTTAAAGCCCCCCTCCCCCCCACCAGCTGGCTTGGAGAAGGCATTTGTCTCTTTAAATCCCTTCTCCAAGCCATGTCAGCCACCCTGGGAGCGTGGGGAGCTTGGAGGACATTTAAAGTTAAAGTTGTTTTCTTTCCACCTCTCCCTCTCTCCTCCAACTATTTGCTTTCTTTCCTCTCTCCCTCCCCCCCCCCATCTAAGCTTAAATGTGTTCTCCAAGCCCTGCCACACTGGTAGACTGGCTTGGCTCAGAGAAGGCATCTGTCTCTTTTAATTTAATATATAAAAATTGCATATTTTCCAATTAAAATGTGTGTGCCCATGTCTTCCGGCTCACAAACATCTGATGTTTATTCTATGTGGCTCTTAGGTGAAGTAAGTCTGGCCACCCCTGCACTACCCCAAACTGGCTTACACCAATCAAGGAAAACCAAAGGCACTCTAAAATCCCTATTGACTACAGTGAAGAAGTCACTTGCCCATTAAAATCAATAGAAAGGTGATGTGCATAACTCTGGGACTTACTTCCAAGTAGACCTCCGGCTACGCATATTTAGCACTCTCCATTTCCCTGCACTGTAGTACAGCTGCACAGAACCCTTTATCTTTATGTCTCATAAGAAGAGCGACTCATATTTTTAAAAAGTTACAAGTGAGGACATAAAGGGAGAGAACCCAAGCTGGGACCACCCACTGGCACCGACAGTCCGGAGGCATCCCACGACCCGGCTAGCCTGCCCGCAGAGCTCCTCCCCCGAGGACAGGAAGGCAGGTCTCCCCGCGCTCGCCGGGACGGCCCCTTTGAGCTCCAGCCTGGCAGAGCGCCGCCCCCAAGGTGAGCGAAGGAAACGGCAGGGGTTGCCAGACTGTAGGGCTGGTGGGGAAGCAAAATAAAATAAAATAACAAGAAGGAATAATAAAAAATGGCCCCCCTCTCCATCGCGCCCTCCAGGAGGGCAGGCAGAGGACCAGAGTCCCCGCTCTCCTCATCGCCTGCTCCTTTGCAAAGCCGTCCATCGCTTCTGCTCCTTTAGGGTTCTTTCCACTCAGTGGCGGGGGGACACCTTCACTTGAGAAGCGAACCCCTCGGCGCTCCTCCCACGGAGCCCCCCACCCTGACTAGCTCCCCCCCCCCAAAAAAATCCCTTTTTATGCTGTCTCCTCGGTTTGCACCTTCCCTCTTTCTCCCCCTTTCCGCCTGGCGCTGTCCTTTTCTTTGTAATCCATCCCGAGCCTTTGGGAAAGCTGCTGGAAGGGGGGAGGGCTGCGTTCTTTCCAGGGGGTCGGCGCCCCCCCCCAGCTCCTTCCCCTCTCTCTGGGGCTCGCTTGCCGAGGAGGACAGGAGCTCCTCCCTGAAAAGCAACGACGGCCCCTGTGGAGCCAGGAGGGAGGCGAGTGCCCGGCTGGGCTGACCGCCGCCGTCTCCTCAGGAGCTGTTTTCAGCACCAACAACTCAGCTCAGCAGCAGCTGCCCAAGCTGAGCGGTGAGAATGGTTTCGCGGCCCTTCATAACGGGTCACCACTTTGACTGCAACATGAACGTATGTTCAGGGCAGCGTTTGGCTTTGGACAGCAATAAGCGCTGCCAAGGCAGGATTCCCTCCATTCTACCAGGAGGAGAGGAGGAAGAGCGACAGGGACAAAGGAACTTAACGGAAAGTTCATCCTCCTCCTCCCCGGGAATCCCGCGGCCGCTGCTCTTTCCCTAACCCAAACAAATTCACCCGCGACTGCGGGGTCCCTCCGTCGTCTTCGTTCCGGTTGCCCATAGGAGAGCAAGGTTCCGTCTGCCGCTAGGTGGCGCTCTCCCACCACTTTTAGTATTGGGCGGTTTCAGGTCGTTTCCGCGGCATCTCCCGTCCCACCCCCGATTCCCCCTTATTCCCCAAGTAACTTAATTGCTCATCCCAAGGGGGGGGGCGCAAAAGCCACAGTAAAGGAGGTCAGTGGTTTCCACGAACCCGGTGCCCCCAGGTTTGAAAGAAAGAATCGCCGTCTCTCTCTCCCCCTCCCCGGAGCCTGCACTGTGCCGAGACCCTGTTTCTCGAACTTCTGTAACAACAGTCGTCCGGGATTGCCCGTTGCCAACCCTAATGCCGGTCCTGGTGGCTCTTATTGCTCTTCCCAATGGGCCGCCGGGCATCCTGCCGTCGTTCATCTTGATACCTCACGGGAGGGGCAGGGCGCTCAGCAGAGGTCAGTTTTCTGGAGCCGGGTGTGTTTGAGGCAAGAGCCAAATCGCTCTTTGGGAGCTTGCAAGGTTGTTCCGGGGCAAGTTTCCACCGGCGCCTGGGTTTGAAGTCGTCCTTGCGGCAGAGCAGCAAAAGCGGCTGGGCGGGAGACTGACCAGAGGGAAATTGACCAGAGGAAGGGACGCGCCTGTGTCGGGAAAGGGGCTGGTGTGTGTGTGTGTGTGTGTGTGTGGCGTGCGTGTGTGTCGGCGTGGTGGGGGGTGTCCAGAGCAGAACTGGAGGTGTGTGTGCGTGCGCGCGCGCTCCTTCGGCGGCGGCGGCGGGGGGGGGGAATCTTGCTAGAGTTTATCTGGTGTGAGAAGCGGTGACGGGTGTGAATGTGTGTCTGAGCGAGGGAGAGGGTGGGAAGAAGGGAGGAGGGGGGAATTATTGGCAATGGGCGGGAGAGAATGAGGCGAATCCTGTTTCTTCTCCTTTCCGCCAGTCCAATCTCGGCTCATTTTCTCGAAGCGATACAACTCCGCGGACAGCAGCCTTAGCGAGCCTGACTCTCTCCGCTACCATGGACCTGCCAGGTAACCGACGCGTCCCCCCACCCCACCCGTTCCGCTTTGATGCATCTTAAAAGCTGGCTGCAGAACCCCCTGGAAGGGACGGGGCAGGCGCGGGTCTTAAGACTTTGGAGGGAGGAAAACTCGGGGGTGCCTCGCCGAGGTTTAAGTTCCTGAGCCGGGGGGGGGGGGGGGACGGGACTCGTGAACTTTGCGGGGCGAGCGCGAGTGGGATTTTTCATAATTCTTTCCCGGCGTGTATTGACCGGATTCGTTTCCACTGGGCGGGGATGCGGCCGGTGGAGACTTCAGTGGCCTGTGGAGGGGGGGGGGGCGGCGGCGGCGGGGAAATGTTCGGAGAAACGCACAGCAGAGTTAGTCAGGCGGGAGTTCCGTGGTGACGGGCGGGATGCGCGGAGAAAGCCCTTCAGCGGGGAACTCCACTTTGCACCGGAGTCCGGGGCGTTTTCGTGACAAGGAGGCGACCGAACTCGAAGAGAGGGGTCTTTGAAAGGCATTTTTTTTTTTGGGGGGCGTCCGTGGACGGAGCGAGATCTTGAGCGTCCATCTCTCCCATTAAAGCATCAGATAAAATGTAGGTCGAGGATGAGCAAAAAGAAAACGCGTAAAATACGAACGAGAGCTCGGGGAAACAAGTGTGCTGGGGTCTAAAACGGGGTGCGGAGAGAGGTGTTGAGGTTTGACCCGCACTGCCCCCCCCCCATCTCTGTGAGAGTGTGTGTGTGTGTGGGGGAGATTAACAGTTCCACCCAGTGGCTGTTTATTCAGAAAAGTCCTCTTGTACTTGGGAGGGCTGACCCCCCCCCCCCGAGAAATGCACAGGGGAATTTCAGCCTAACTGTTCGGCACGCTGTACAAATGTACGGGGTCACGTTGTGAGCTTGTGCCTATCGGATTCTACACTGGCACATGATGATACTTTGATATGATCCCTAGACAGAGCGCTTTATCTGAATGGTATGTGAAGGCCGGCTGCCGCACGTTAACTCCGCGATAGGGGGTCGACGGACCATTTGTTTCTCTCCCCGCAATGTCCAGTCGAAGAGCCCTCTGGCGGGGAGGCCGGTGTTGTTGGGGTGGGGTGGCGGGGTAATAAGGCTTCATAAGGAAGCCGGCGACTCGTTTCAGCGCCCCAGAGCAAGCCGCGGGACACGCGGTCGAGGTCTTTGTCCGTCTCGGCTGGAAAGAGACGGAGAAGTGCGCCTCCCTCCCGCCCCCCCGCCCCCGGGATATCCCCCGAGGTGGCCCTCGGCGGCTCTGTGCTCGTCTCCTTTCTGACGCTGCCTCCTTTCTCCCCGCAGGCTGCAGCGCGCCCCCCACCCGCCTGTGAGGCCGCCCTTTCGCCGCCCCCATCTCGGAGAAGCGCCAGGAGCGACGCCCGCCTCCCGCCCGCGGGCAGCTGCAGCCGAGTGGCCGTCGGAGTGCCCGCCCGAGAGCCGAGGCAGCCGCCGGGACCCTCGCCCTCCAGCCGGCCCGTCTGGACTCCACGGCTGGTGGCGGGCGCTGCGGCGAGATGCCCGGGGGGCGGCGGCGGAGGCAGCTGGGAGGGCGCTGGGGGCGCTGGCGGGCGGCTCCTCCTGCCTGGCGGGGGCGCTGGCCCTGCTGCTCCTGCTGCTGCCGGCCGCCTGCCCGGTGGTGGGCGCGCAGAACGACACGGAGCCCATCGTGCTGGAGGGCAAGTGCCTGGTGGTGTGCGACTCCAGCCCGTCCGCCGACGGCGCCATCACCTCCTCGCTCGGCATCTCCGTCCGCTCCGGCAGCGCCAAGGTGGCCTTCTCGGCCACGCGCAGCACCAACCACGAGCCCTCCGAGATGAGCAACCGCACCATGACCATCTACTTCGACCAGGTCAGGCGACGTCAGCCCCGCCCTCTCCTCACTGAGCCCCGCCCAGCCCTCGCACCAACCCATCGCCTCCCCTTCCACAGCTAAGCCTTTCATAGGCTCTTGACAACAGCCCAGCCGTCCCAGCCCCAGCTGCTCCTTTCTTCCTCCCTCTAGTGGTGGCAAACGCCTCTCCTCCTTTTCCATTGCTCTTTCCACCCATAACCAGCAATCCGTGCCTGGCTTAGCCACAACTCTTTGCCTGCTCCCCCCATTCTCATCACCCTTCCTTTTTCTTTCAGCGGCATCTCCTTGACCATTCCTGGCTTAGCCTCCCTACCACCAGCCTCCCTACCACCAGCATCAGTGACTGGTATCCTATTGACCCTTCTTTCCATTCTCTACTTGTGTGGCTAATCCCCAACCACCATTCTGCCTCACTCCCCCCCAACCCCCACAGACACTTTCCTCTGGTCTTTCAGATTACAACCCTGTTCCCCAGTGACCCCTCTTAGATGTAGACCCTCTCCACCTTTCCAAGACCATGCCTTGGCCTTTCTCCCAGCAACATGCTCTTGGCGCCCCAACTCCATCTCTATTCTTTATAGTCCCTGCCCCAACTAGACATCCCTCAGCCTCATTCTTATAGCTCCACCCCCCACTTCAGTCCTTCCTGCCTGGTCCATGTTTGCTGACTCCTCATTTTAATAATTTACAGCCAGCATCCTGGCAGCACCCTTTTGATTTGGCCATGGCCTACAGAACGTTCTATGCTTGCGTAGCCTTAGGGTTCAAGCATTGTTTTTCACCCATCTCATTCCCCACACTATAAGTTACCAGGGAAAACATTTCTATAGACCATGATGATGGGCTTGTAGTTTGGGCCAGGCCCAGCCTGGAGTCTAAGAGCCCAGTAAAATGTTCCCAAATTCTCTCCTCTCCAATTTTGAGTCCTCTGCATAGGATCTTGTAGCTACCAACAAGTATCTTCAGGAGAAAAGACGACTCCCCAGTCACAGTGTCAGTGTGTGTAGCCTTCTCTGCCATGGATATTGCAGCATCTGATTTCTCCAGTGTTGAGATTCTGGGATTCTTTCCTTAAAAGTCAGGCAAAGGCAGAAAGGTTGGTGGAGGGGAAGCCAACAAGGGAATCCACAAAATTTGGGTATAGTGCAGCATGAGGACAGTCAAAGGCATGGTCTGATTAAGCTTTTCCTCTTTACTCATTGGAGGAAATCTACATGCACATATGATGCCTAACCTTATTGCTGAAATTCAGGAAGAAAGGAGAAAGAGTACTGATTATTTTTAAAAAAGATCCTTAAAATATAGTATACATACTAAATATACTTGGTGGCAACAAGATCTTAGGCTAAATGTTTATTTACATGTACACAAAATGAATGGAAATCCATCCAGAATTATTCAACATGGATTATCTCCTATCTGCCCTTTTGACATCACTAACCTATAGGTTCTCTGCTCCTACCTTTTGTATCTGTTTGCCTTTCCAGTTATTACAAATTACCAGAATGCCTATTTTGATATTTGCAGGTAGACACTTCCTATTGTTTGTATAGAATTTTCCCACTGCTTCCTCCCTGTTAAAACAGAAATACAATAGTAGACCTATAGCACTGCATACATATATCACAATTTTGTTCATAATATGTATGCAACTTTGTCATCTTTTATAGTGAATAGACTTTTTAAACTTAGAATAGTTTTAGTCTTCATTCTTTTTTTTGCATGTGTATGTAAGTTTCAGTTTTCAGCTAAATGAGAGGTAGTGACAGGCATGTGCCTTGGTTACTTAATTAAAAAAAATATTGTAGGGAACTAGAATCTGGTCAATCAGATCTTCATTTTTACCCTTAAAAGATATCCATCTGGACTATGTAAAGGACAGTGAACATTTTTCAGCAACTTCTGACTGTTTCAGTTCATTTCTGTGTGCATGCAAATAAACACCTTTTTGCGGTTTATTGAAGTTCCGTATGTAAAAGTTCTGAATCTGGAGCTACCTAGCAGGCCAAAAAAAAAAAAAAGTCAAGAATTGCAAGAGACCTTTGGGTATTTGAAGTCTGTTGTACTGCGCCAGTGAGTTTTGGGTCCGATCTTGACAATCCTTTGTTTCAGATGGAGCCAGCAGGAGGCTACATTAGCTTTACTGAGCTTTCAAATCCCAAGCAAGTCTCTGTAACCAGTTATCTGAGATTAGCCACAAGATTTTCAATCAGATTCGAAAAGGCAGAGGAAGAATCCCGAACACCTAATGTGGGATGGTTTCTAGGCTCTGACTCACATTTCTTGAGTGCTTTCTGCCGGGAGGGGCAAGCCCATCCCTTGTGGATCCATCCCTCTTTCTGTTCCTCTGCAAGATGCTTTTGAAACATTCATAACTTGGCTTGAGCAATTGCTTCCCATTATTCTAATTGGCAGATTGCGCTTTTTTTTTTTTTAACCACTCTACATCTACGTATGACTGGTGCTGTCTCTGTGGGTTCAAATGCATCCATCCCACTTATTGGTTTGAGCCTAATCGAATTTGTCCCTATGCGGGGGGAGGGGGGGTGATGGCAAAGAAAACAAAAATACCCAAAGACGTAACTTGCTTAAAAATTTTAACATCTCCCTTTCCTGTTACTCCATCACATGAGGCATGACAGAGTCTTATTTTGTTGCTCATTAAAGTGTGGGCCCCAAGGGACACAATTAGTGTCACAGGAGAATGTAAAAAAATAATAATAATAATCCTTAGCTGACTTGGGTTATTTCTCCCTTCTTTTGTGCGTACCCTGTGTCATGTCTCGGGGAGGCTATAGTATGGTTTCTCCTGCCCTGTGAAGACACAGGCTTGCTTTCATGCTTTCCAAGAGGTTTGGGTGCACCACTGCGTAAATCAATCAGCTGTCTGAAGTGATCGCTTTTAAAGCACCTTGGAAACGGACTCCTTCCCCCTCCAGTCCATTTTAATTGTGCAGCAAATGCCATTGGTGTTGCCTGGCTTTGAGGGTTGCTGTCGAATTCTCTTGCCCCCGCTGCTCTCCCACTAGCTTGGAACTAAGGTGTGACATGCTTCCTCCTTTTCTTTCCCCCTTTTCCCCTTCAGGTATTAGTTAATATTGGCAACCATTTTGACCTGGCTTCCAGTATATTTGTAGCACCAAGGAAAGGGATTTATAGTTTCAGCTTCCACGTTGTGAAAGTATATAACAGACAAACTATCCAGGTACGTACTGATGTCGGAGACTCTTCTTTTACTTCATTTGTTTCTTTGCAGAATCATTCGCAGGAAGGCTAATAAAGCAGAGTATGCAGAGACACATAATAAAGGCAGAACTCGTACACTGAATCTTTTATTAATATGCCCTTCCTCAGCTCTGAGAAATCACAGGATGCGGTCATCGTTTTCCACTGCCACTATTAACTACCCATCCCTGCTCATGGCTAGCACCAGTCGCCTGCTCTCTGCTGCTAGAGCTGTTTCCTGCTGGCAGAGAAGTGCTCATGAGCTGGGTTAGAAGGCACATTTTGACCACCCCAAATATTCCCGTATGGAATATCTTTCCCTCTCCTGCTCTGCCTCCTGCTTGAAATCTAATCCTATTTGCATGTGAAGGAGACCCAGTTTTTTTTTTTAAAGTATTTTATATGTTTCTTTGAAATAGGATACAGATTTTTAAATGAATAAATTTTAGATTGCAGCTTAGCTTGAGAAGCTGTATACTCTAAAGTCGTAATGTTTTGTGATTGGTGAAAAGACTTCTCATATTGTGTTTTCTTTTGCATTTTTTAGGTAAGTTTAATGCAAAATGGCTATCCAGTGATTTCAGCGTTTGCTGGGGATCAAGACGTCACCAGAGAGGCAGCCAGCAATGGGGTCTTACTTCTTATGGAAAGGGAAGACAAAGTGCATCTCAAACTGGAGCGGGGAAACCTTATGGGAGGGTGGAAATATTCAACCTTTTCTGGCTTCTTAGTCTTTCCACTATAAAAGGAGGTCATGGAGAAGCCTGATCTGCAAGCTGGAACAAGGATCCAACCATTTAAAAAAAAAACATGCCCCCTCTCCCCGAACTTGGCCAGACCTGCCAATAATTCCAGCCACTCAGTCAGACTGCCATAATCGAAGAACGAGAACCCTTCTCAGGGCCACTCTTTGCTTTGACTCTTGACAGATCCTTGGCAAACCGGCGGCTCTAATTAGTTTTAGATGACAGTGATCTTTAAGAGAAATGAAATTATCAACCTGAGCAATTTGTACCTGTGATTGTAAAGTCAACTTTGGATTTTATTGTTGGGATCATTGACTTTCCTCCCTCATTCTCTTTTCGTTGTCCTAAAGGGGCAAATGAACTGGGACCACATGACTGCTTCTCCAGGGCTTAACCTCCAAAGCCAAGAAGAATCTGACGTCTGACAAAGTGTTCTTGCAATGCTTTTTTTCTTTTTGTGTTTGTATAGCCTTAAAAAAAAGACAAAAATAAGAATGGCTTCAACTTCAATCCTGTATCTTCTGGGGGAGGGGAATTTTTTTTGGGACATTAACTGTGTGAAGAAGTGCTTTATCCAGTGAAGCAAATTTTGCACGATTGGAAACTATTTTGTTTTGTGTTACTTGTGTTTTTTCATCGTCCTTTCTTTTCCCCCTTTTTCCTGACTCTCTTTGTGTTAAAGAAGCAAGCTAGAGCGATCGATAAACCAAGCACATATGTACCACGTAGCTCGCAGTGAAACTAACCAATAAAACAGTCCTGCTTGCACTATCTAGCTGATCTAATGGAAGAATTTGTCATGATTTGAGGAAGAGAGCATACAACCTGATCCTCAAGTCACAATTTGGAACCTTCAAAGGGACTGACATTTCTGAATTGGCCTGACATTTCCAGAAGCTCTTCCAGAAGACTGTGAATCTCTTATTTGAACATACCTTACAACAACAGCATTTCTTTGCATTTTGGGGAGTCCTTTGGAGCTTTATTTGATGGATTTTATTACTAATGCCTTGAATATGCAGTCTCTTTGTGTGCTTGGATGAGTTGTCTCCTCTCTGGTTTAGGTTAAAACAACAACAGATTGCCATCATAACTGCCAAGATCAGACATGTATCAGCTGCTGCTGTTAGTATGTGTACCAGAACTAGGGACATTGAAAACCCAAGGTTGCAAAAGCTTAGTCAGGTTTATGTGGTAGCTATGAGTACATCAGAAATTGTATTTAATTTTTTTTAAAAAAATATTTTTCTGTTGATTCTTTCCCTGTTAGCATCCAAAGACTTTCAAGTACAGTCTTAATCCAAAACTGTATACCAGAAAGGTCACTGATTCCAAATGATAAAAGAAGAAACCTCAGGTTGAATTCAAATTCACCTTCTATGTGTCAATGTAACCAAAACGCTAATGGACTTTAGATTCAGAATAAATGGGTTTCATGTCCAACTTGCCTTCTTTTGACTTTTATATAAGTGTCAACAATATTTGACTGTGCACCATGGGGAAATGACTGTTTGAGCTTAAAGAAGCCGTGAGTGGCACTTTATTTTATTTTATTTTAAGCTGTCAACTTGATTTTTTTTTTAAATTCTACTTCAGTTGTTGAGTAGATTGGAGTTTTGTTTCATTTCTTTTGTTGTGTTAGTTATCTGCCCTTCACAAATAATGCAAATAATGTTTGCAGAATACAACTAGTAGACATGTTGCATGTTGGAATTATGGTGATCATATTTTCATTGTAAATCTGTCATTAAAACATCACTGTCAGTTAAAAAATATATTCTTAAAAACAGTTTATTTACCTGTATTACTGATAGTGCTTCAAGCTGTTTTAAAAGACAATAATTCTGAAAACTGGCTCTGTTTCCCCCCTTTTGATTTCTTTTTCCATTTATCTTGGAGGATACTGCAGTGCTTATCAATACTGGTTTTGTATTTACCTCTTCCTGTATCAAGCCTTACGCAGACGTTTCTCCATCACCCACAGGGGTTTGATCAGGATTATATTGTACAGTGTGTCTTATCCATACTAAGATTTTGTGCATTGATTTTCACATTTATGTAAGGCTCTGCATGCCTGCTGTCTAATGCACATAGGAAACAATCCTAAGCAGGTCTACACAAAAGTCCCAGTTTATTCAGTGCCACTTACAGTGTTGTTAGGATTGCAGTTTGACAGTGCAATTATAAGAGCAGTTATGCCTTTCTAAACCCACTGTTTTCAAAGAAGGGTGTGACTTTGCTGAAGATTGTACTGTCTGGCTTTATCCATGTAATCTTTACACCTTGGCTGTGTGATGTGCTTAGTGGCCAGATCGGTCCTAAACACATTGGGCTTGATGTCTGTAGATTTCTATGCAAATGTGAAGTGCAGTTGTGGATGACATATGATCCTGAACAAAGGAAAAGATTGTCTGCATAGGACTTTATTTATTTAATTTATATCCCACCCAATGAACAATTTGGGTTTTTAAATTTCTTTTTTTATATATATACTTCATAGATTTTCAACACACTGCTTACTAAATGACGGTTAACTGTTGTTGTTTTGTGGATTTCGGTGACTAAGAGATGCAGATTTGACAGTTTTCTGAATTTATTGCAGTATAGTGCCTTGTGCTAGCGCTTTATACCCGCCAGTGAGAAAGGAGTGCATGAGCTTAGCAGCTGGTCGTACTAAGCAGGGAAAGGCCCTCCGAAAGCACTGAACCTTGTGGCTTTTCTCTGCCCCTGTTACTTTCCCTCTTTGCCCTTCCTAGCTTTGCCTCCAGCAGCCCTGTTCTAGCATTAAAATATTATTATCCACATCAGAATGGGGGCAGTCAAGAGATTTTAGATATGACTCTATCAGCTTTTAAAACGAAAGGAAGTGGGAATAGGGGAGGTTTCTTCTACAAGATTCTGGCTTCTGAGCAAAATGACTTAAACTCCCTCACTTTATTAACTGTAAGTGCAGATTCTATAAGAAGCCTTGTATTCAAATTGTTAGAAACTGGAGGTGCCGGGTTGTACCCCTAGATCTGTGTGATCTCTGATGTCCTTTGTAGGATGTCTCTGTGGCCTTAGTGTTGGGAGAGGAGGGATTAAACTCACTCATATGTCCTTTCTCTCCCATGCGGGGCCTCTCCACAGTTTAGTAAAGAGACCCTGGGCCCATCCTCATTGGCCTTATGCTGACTCCCTTTTTAAAGGAGTCACTGGAGCCACACCCATTCAGGAAGTCGCAGGGAAATCCTACCAAAGTGAGTATTCCTGTAATACTTCAGATGGGGGTATGGGTTTATCCCACACTGGGGAATTCCCATAGCCATATCCTGGGCCTGCTGGCCATCTGGCAACAGGTCCAGTTACTAGGTGGCAACTCCATAAAAGAGCCATGTGGCTTTACTGGCACTGTTGCCTTTTTGAGCCCTCTTGCCATTCCAGGGCCATCTTCTCAGTGGAACACTGCTGGGGTGGGAGCATGTTGCTAGACCCACTGGGTGGCAAGTAGCTGTCTCCCCATTCACTAATCTCAGTAAGTGTAGGGGTAGTCTCTCCAAATCCGGATATAGGTGTACCAGGAATGTGGCATTCAGTTACAGGATGGGACCTACTTTTTCTTTAAGCACTAGAATTACAATAGGGAGATGACGGAGGGAATCAAATACAGCAAATCAGATAACGTAGAAAAATGAAAAGGGTGTTTCTGTAATTTATTTTATCCTCACAATAGCTCTATTAGGTTAGGTAGCCTGAGGGAGAGCTCGCGATGTAAAGCCACACAGTAAACACCAACTCAGAGGATAGATTTGAACACAAGTCTGCCTTTTTCATAATCTCATTCTCTAAACACTATAGTGTTTTCATGAGGATGCCATTATAGCAGCAATATTGAAAGGCAGAATTATTTTGTGTTGTTATTTTTAGGGATAGCATAAAGTTCCATAAAAGTGCCAGCAAATTATGATATATCTGTAACACACACACACACACAAAGTGTAACCCCTCACAACGGGATCCTAAGCATCTTTCTTCAAAAGCAAGTCCAACTGAGCTCAGTGGACATGCAGTGCCATCCTCCAAAGAGCCACACCCTTTTAAAACCATTAGTCAATAGATTTTGGTCAAATCTACATTTGCATTTTTAAATCAGTTGCGTGCTGCTGTGACACTGTCTTTATGCTTGTTTGAATGCTGTTTGGAGAAGATTCTTTTAAAGCAGTGCGAAGGTGCAATGACAGTGGAGCCGATAAACATATGTGGACGTGTGAAGGTATGCTAGCACTGCTGAGGTGTGAAAATGACACCAAATGTGGACAGCTTTTTTGAAGATGGAGTCAAAAGGCGGGGACACTGGTGGGAAAGACAAATGCAGATTCAGCCTTAGAAGGCTTAGCTCTGTTTAGGATTGAATTGTTAATTGCTAACAACTGACCTAGAGTTTCAGGCTAGGTCTGGAACTGCATGTTATGGCTCATGTGTACAAAAGCAGCCTGTTTTTCCCTCCCTTGTAAACTGATGAGGCAAAATAATAATAATAGTAATAATAATTACATTGCTGTTTCCCCCACCTCAGCGCTACTTCACTGGCTGCCGCTTTCAAGGACAACGGAATTCTCAATGTGATAAGAGTAGGTCAGGTAGTTTGCCTTCTGAAACGTTAAAGAGAAGAGAAGCAGTGCTGCTGAAATTAATAGTACTTAAGTGCTTGATTAAATGTAATTAATTTCAGCCGAATGTAGTGAGACTAACCTTTTGGACTGCATCCAAGGGATGAGGACTGGGTGCTTTTTCTTTTTTTCTACAGGATTAGTAACGTGTACAATGAAATAGACTGTTCAAGTACAAAGGTTAGGCTGTTGTCTTTTGAGTGTTTGCTTGAGAGCAAGTTCCATAACACCCTTCTGTCTTCGCATGCTGCAAGTGTGTCCTTTTAAGCACAATAAACCAGAGACAGCACTGGGGGGGGGGGGGTTGCATTGTGCATGGTGACTTTCTCCTAGCACTGACAATATTACACAGAGGTTCTTTTTGAGCTCAATAACCAAGTTGCTGCATTATCTCAGTACTGAGTAAGGCTAGTGTGCATGGAATCTTTCTGGAGCTGACCTGTTTATGAAAGGAAAGGTTACTCTGAATTAGGTCCAAATGTCCCGTCCCCCCTTCTGTTAGGAAGCAAAAATATCGGAATAAATAATAGGCTTATATGGCAATGCCAGTGTTTGATCTCTTGGTAAAGCCAGTGAAACTGACATTTGTGCTCAAGAGAGTGTGTTTAAGGGTAGATTTTTAATTTTCAGAGACAATCTACATTCATAAATAAGTAACACTGTCAAATCTCCTTTTGTTTGTGTTGTAAATTAATGAATCAGTGCCATTTTAAAATAAATTGATGCTAAGACTTATCTTCCAAACGACCTGGAGCTCTGGTATTTAAGACTGCTATAGAAGGAAGGAGCCAGGCCATGTTGGCTTTCCCTGTTTCACTGATGGTGATGCCGCTATGGCTGAACTCCAGCCCATATCCAGAAGATCCAGGTCATTCAGCCAAAGAACTGCATGCTGCAGCAGAGAAAACTGACATTTCCCAGGCTTTATCTGCTAAGGAGCATTTTAAGGGCACCTGAGATGGTTTAGGAGTCACAGTCATAATTCGCACAAATCTAATGCTACCTTAAGGTGATGTGAAGGCTTGCTCTGCAGCAAAGATGGAAGCTTTACCATGAGGTGAGTCCATCAGATCAAACTGTATTATGTTATATCAGATCTCTTATAATTTAATTGAGTATCTATAATTTTTGGAATGGTTAGGATTAATTCATCTTTGATTTTTTGAACAACTGTGCTAAAATCCTGGTTCCCTATTTGGCAGTAACTACTGTGGGTTGGATCCAACCATCTTTTTCCTGCCTGATCCTCCTCCACATAGCAACCCCCTCCCAACATTGTTTTCATACATGTAAGTCCTGTGATCCCTGGCATAACCCTGTCAGGTGTCAAAAGTACCCCCTTCTCTTTCTTCTGCCTTTGGCATAGCTGGTACAATCCCACACAGTATCATCTATGGGGATAAGAGTTAGTATTTTACTTTTAGTTCAGTTTTATAGTGTTATGTAGCTCAGAGTATATACAAATTTCTTCCAGTATCACAGTTTGTGAAACTCTGTTTAGATATCAACACCCCACCTCACTTAAGTTTATTACAATTTGGTTGCATTGTAAATAATCAAATGTTGGCCTTCCATATTAAAAATAAAATGAATGAGGTATTTAAGGTAAAATGGCTTTTTTTTTTAGAATTGGACTTTATTTGAGAGAGTGGAATTTATGGCTTTGATACAGTAGCCATCTGTACACAGACAAAAGAGAAAGTGAATGTATGTAACTGTGCTGACTCTTGTGGCAACTATAGCTATATAAGTGACAATAGTTGCTTAAGAACATATCAGTCAATCAATTACATACTTTTAGTTGATCATCTGCCTTGTAATTGTTTAAACTTAAATACAGACCAAAGCAGTAAATTCAATGCTGAGTTATTGAAGGAAATACAAGATAGTTTACCAGATTTTTAAAAATCACTTATTGTGAGAGGGAAATATTTTCCATTTCCTATTATGGTAATGTATTGAAACAAAATGTGCTAAATTAAAACAAAAGTTACTTTAATTTGTAACCCGCCAATGAAATTTGATCCCTAACAATTAAGTTTGAGTTGATCAATCTTCCAGTCTACCCATGAAAGCATGTGGCATGGTTCTGTAGCATTAACATATTTACAGTGCAGTCCTAAGCAGACCTTGTAGTGACAGTGAAGTCAAATTGTTTAGAAGCATGTACCTCTGTTTATGACTGCACTTGCAATATATTAATATGAATGCAAATTTAGTCATAATCCTATTTTTTTAAAAAAAGACTTCATCTACACATGAAAATTAGATCATCAGGAAACTCTAGTTATAGCACAATCCTATGTCCGATTGAGTAGAGTTCATATGGAAATATGAATATTACTTTTCACCCTGACTCAAAATTTGATACTGAAATTTGAAGAAGACACACATACTGATGTCTCTGCTGAAAATCAGAATTCTTCCTTAGAATTCAGAACTTGAGCTTTATATTTTTTGCAGTCAAATTCAAAATCAGCATACAACCTTTTTTGTTGCCTCAAGCCAAGACTTGTGTAATCCAAGTAATCTGAATATCATCTTCTGCAAAATGTGTTATATATCTACTATAGGAGGGAGCCCCCAACTTTTTTGAGCCTGTGTACTCTTTTGGAATTCTGACCCAGAGTGTGGGGCATATCTACAGAATGGCTGCCACAGAAGGTACAGCCAATTGCTGTATGACTGCCACAAGAGGCAGAGCCGACCACAACATTTCAGAGACTCAAGTTATGCATAAATCTAATGATAGCTTTTCAACATATCAGGCAGAATGTCTGTTTAACAGGATGCCTTTTAAAATGAACATATTGTTTAAAATATTTTTGTGGATATACATAGCTTACCTTTCAGTCATGCAGTGAAGATACTTGTGCTGGAGTGGCAGCTACTGGCAACACATTTTTTTTTAAATCTGCACAGCCAATCAGATTTATCATGGCCAATCAGAAGCCAAGCTGGGCAAAAGCCCTCACCTGACCTCATCCATTTTCTTCAAATAGATGGTGCATGCCAGAAAACGTATCAGCAGTTGTCATGGTACCCACAATTGCCAAATTGGGGACCCCTGTGTTATTAATCTATAAAGATGTTTCTTTTTTAAAAAACAAACAAAACAAAACTGTATTTTTCCTCATTACAAATGTTGAATTAAGACTTGCAGAATATTTTGTAAAAGACTAGAAAGCAATAGAGATAATTTATGGATATTTAAACATGGGGATCCCCCACAAACTTGATAAATCAAAAAGAGGGTGCTACTGAACTGTCACTGAAGCAAGTTTACTGAACAAAGTGCTGTGAGATTTAGTTAATCTGCGAATAGCAAACCATAGCGACATGGCAGCATTTCATCAAAATTATAATGGTGACAGTTTCATAAGTTAAAGCAGCAAATGATTTTTATTTTAATTTTTGTTATCATACTGCCTTTAATGGTGATGCTACTAGTTCTGGAACTACACATGCTTGGCAGTGCCTCTTCCAACTTCAAATCCCAATGATACATAATTAGCACCACATATTTAACATCCTGTACAAGGTGCTTCTGTCTTTAACTTAAGATCCCGATTGTCTTTAGTTATGATCCCTTAATCTCCCTCATGGATCACTGCCTTGTCGTGGCGAGGGGCTTGCGTGGTTCAATGAGGCTGTGGGCTATGCCGTGGAGGGCCACCCAGGACGGACAGGCCACAGCAGAGAACTCAGACCAAGCGTGATCCCCTGGAGAAGGAAATGGCAACCCACTCCAGTATCTTTGCCAAGAAAACCCCATGGACAGTAACAAAAGGCTAAAAGATATGACGCCGGAAGATGAGCCCCTCAGGTCGGAAGGTGTCCAATATGCTACTGAGGAAGAGCAGAGGGCAAGTACGAGTAACCCCAGAAAGAGTGAAGCGGCTGGGCCAAAGCCGAAAGGACGCTCAGTTGTGGATGTGTCTGACGGTGAAAGGAAAGTTCGATGCTGCAAAGAACAATACTGCATAGGAACCTGGAATGTAAGATCTATGAATCAAGGTAAGCTTGACGTGGTCAAAAATGAGATGGCAAGAATGAACATCGACATCTTGGGAATCAGTGAACTAAAGTGGACAGGAATGGGCGAATTTAACTCAGAAGACCATAATATCTACTACTGTGGCCAGGAATCCCATAGAAAAAATGGTGTGGCCTTTATAGTCAACAAGAGAGTGAGAAAGGCAGTATTGGGATACAATCTCAAAAATGACAGAATTATCTCGGTCCGAATCCAAGGCAAACCATTCAATATCACAGTAATCCAAGTCTATGCCCCAACCACTGCTGCAGAAGAGGCTGAAGTGGACCAGTTCTACGAAGACCTACAACAGCTCGTAGAACTAACACCAAAAAATGATGTCCTCATCATCATAGGGGACTGGAATGCTAAAGTAGGAAATCAAAAGGTAACCGGAATAACAGACAAGTTTGGCCTTGGAGAACAAAATGAAGCAGGGCAAAGGCTAACAGAGTTTTGTCAAGAGAACACGCTGGTCATAGCGAACACCCTTTTCCAACAACCTAAGAGGCGTCTCTACACATGGACATCACCAGATGGGCAACACCGAAATCAGATTGACTATATAATTTGCAGTCAAAGATGGAGAAGCTCTATCCAGTCAGTAAAAACAAGACCTGGAGCTGACTGTGGCACAGATCATGAGCTACTCATTGCAAAATTCAGACTTAAATTGAAGAAAGTTGGGAAAACCACAAGGCCATTCAGATTTGACCTAGATTGCATCCCCGATGAATATACAGTAGAGGTGAAGAATAGGTTTAAGGGACTAGATTTGATAGACAGAGTGCCTGAAGAACTATGGACAGAGGTCCGTGACATTGTAAAGGAGGCAGCACTCACCGCCATCCCAAAGAAAAAGAAATGCAAAAAAGCAAAGTGGCTGTCTGATGAGGCTTTACACATAGCAGAGGAAAGAAGGAAAGCTAAAGGCAATGGGGAAAAGGAAAGATTTGCCCAACTGAACGCAGATTTCCAGAGAACAGCAAGGAGAGATAAGGAGGCTTTCCTGAATGAACAATGCAAAGTAATAGAGGAAAACAATAGATTGGGAAGGACTAGAGATCTCTTCAAGAAAATTGGAGAAATCAAGGGAACGTTCCATGCAAAGCTGGCCATGATAAAGGACAAAACCGGTAGGGACCTAACAGAAGCAGAAGAGATTAGGAAAAGATGGCAAGAATACACAGAAGAACTATACAAGAAGGACCTCGATGTCCTTGACAACCACGATGGTATAATCACTGACCTCGAGCCAGACATCCTGGAAAGCGAAGTTAAATGGGCCTTAGAAAGCATTACTAACAACAAAGCTAGTGGAGGTGATGGTATCCCAGCTGAGTTATTCAAAGTCTTAAAAGAAGATGCTGTTAAAGTGCTGCACTCAATTTGCCAACAAATTTGGAAAACACAACAGTGGCCACAGGATTGGAAAAGGTCAGTTTACATTCCAATCCCAAAGAAGGGCAACGTCAAGGAATGTTCAAACTATCGCACAATTGCACTCATTTCACACGCTAGCAAGGTCATGCTCAAAATCCTACAAGCTAGGCTCCAACAGTACGTGGATAGAGAACTGCCAGAAGTACAAGCTGGGTTTCGAAGAGGTAGAGGAACTAGAGATCAAATTGCCAACATTCGCTGGATTATGGAGAAAGCAAGAGAGTACCAGAAAAACATCTATTTCTGCTTCATTGACTATGCTAAAGCCTTTGATTGTGTGGATCACAATAAATTATGGCAGGTTCTTAAAGAGATGGGAGTACCAGACCACCTCATATGTCTCCTGAGAAACCTGTATAAGGGTCAAGAAGCAACAGTTAGAACCGGATATGGAACAACTGATTGGTTTAGCATAGGAAAAGGAGTTCGACAAGGATGTATATTGTCACCTTGCTTATTTAATTTATATGCAGAGTACATCATGCGAAATGCTGGCCTGGATGAATCACAAGCTGGAGTTAAGATTGCTGGGGAAAAGATCAATAACCTCAGATATGCAGACGATACCACTCTGATGGCAGAAAGTGAAGAGGACCTAAAGAGCCTCTTGCTCAGGGTGAAAGAGGAGAGCGCAAAAGTGGGCTTGAAGCTCAACATCAAAAAAACTAAGATCATGGCATCTGGCCCCATCACTCCTTGGCAAATAGAAGGGGAAGTCGTAGAAGTAGTGACAGACTTCACGTTCCTAGGATCCCAGATCACCGCAGATGGTGACTGCAGCCATGAAATTAAAAGACGCCTGCTCCTTGGGAGGAAAGCGATGGCAAACCTAAACAGCATGATAAAAAGCAGAGACATCACCTTGCCAACAAAAGTCCGCATGGTCAAAGCAATGGTATTCCCCGTAGTAATGTATGGCTGTGAGAGTTGGACTATAAGGAAGGCCGAGCGCCGAAAAATAGATTCTTTTGAACTATGGTGCTGGAGAAGACTCTTGAGAGTCCCTTGGACTGCAAGGAGATCAAATCAGTCAATCCTAAAAGAAATCAACCCTGACTGTTCCCTGGAAGGCCAGATCCTGAAGCTGAAGCTCAAATACTTTGGCCACCAAATGAGAAGGGAGCATTCACTGGAGAAGACCCTGATGCTGGGAAAGATTGAAGGTCAAAGAAGAAGGGGACGGCAGAGGATGAGATGGTTAGACAGTGTCATCGATGCAACGAACATGAAATTGAGCAAACTTCAGCGGACAGCGGAAGACAGGAGGGCCTGGCGTAATCTGGTCCATGGGGTCGCGAAGAGTCGGACTCGACTGTGCGACTGAACAACAACAACAACAATGATCCCATGCATTTAAATAGTTTTAATTTTTATAGCTCACAGAAAACAATGCTGTACAAATAAACTATATTGTGTACATCTCAAGTGTGCAGAATATGTAAATGTCAAGATCGCAGGCAAGCATAATGCTTTCCCACAATAAATTGTGCTGATTTACAGGAAGAAAATGAGGTCTCTGCTGACCTCGGTTGACCTGAGCTGTGTTTACTGTTCTGGGTCTGATAGAAATAGTCCAGCCTGGCTATGGATTACTTGGTTCTGGATGGAGACTGGATCAATCTGATTTGCCAGTAGTTGCTTGTGCTTTATGTCAGCACTGGAATCTTCTGGGGAAAAGACGGAGTTGCAGCTATGATTGAGCTGCATTCTGAAGTTAGCAAGCAATGGTATTTGCAGTTATATTGATGCTAATACAAGGGAGTTTTTTCTGTTAGGTTTTTTTTTAATAACTGCAGATATCCCAATATGTATGGGCTGGATGGTGCTTTTCAATTATGTTGATATTTGTTTTGTTTGAGTGTGAAGTAGTGAGCTCCAAATTTCCCATTTTGACTGTCATGTAGAAGAGGAGATAGGTCTAAGATGGAGCACCATTAAAATGGTTTAGGTCCTTTATAACAGGTTAGACTCAAAGGGTGGTGGTGAAAGATGCAGAATCAGATCCATGGGATTTGCAGTGGGGGAGGTCCTATGGGGTTCAATTCTCTCCCTCATATTCATCTGTGAAACCATCAAGAGAGTCTTCAACTGGGGTGTCATCAATATGCCAATGATATTCAGGTGCATATCACCTTGAGAAAATTGCCAAGAGGGGCCATCTCTGTGCTAAAACAGTGCCCGAATGTCATGATCAGGCGGCTGAGAATAAACTTAAATTGAATTCAGAGAAGACCGAGATGATACTGATTAGTAAGCTGTTCATACTAAATAAGGTAACTCTCCCCACTAGGGTGCAGCATTCATTGAAGGACTCGGTTAAAAGCTGGAGAGTTTTAGATCCAGTCCTTCTGTTAGAAAAAGACTGGTTAACATGGTATCAATCAATGCTTCTTCCAGCTGCAATTAGAAAGCTGTTCCCTAGTTCTGCAAGCATCTGATATGTCCATGTTGATCCATGCAATTGTAGCCTTGAGGCTAGATTACTGTAATATGCTCTGTTTCGGTATGTCCTTGAAGATGACTAGAAATTTCAGCTGGTACAAAATATAGTGGCCCATTAGCAGGGTTGCCAGCTCCAGGTTGGGAAATTCCTGGAGCTTTGGAGGTAGAACCTGGGCAGGGAGGGATTTGGTGCAGGGAGAAACCTCAGTGGCATATAACACCATATTGTCCACCCTCCAAATGAGCCATTTTCTCCAGAGGAACTGGTCTCTATGGCATGGAGATCAATTGTAATTCCTGGAGATCTCTAGGCCCCACCTGGAGGCTGGCCACCCTGCCTATTTACTATTAGACCCTGCCCACAGGGACTACATTACAAGAGTCCTGAGATCCTTTTTTTTGTAGACTATTCTTTTCCAGGTCCAATTTAAGGTACTTGTGCTTACCTTTAAAGCCTTTGATGACCTGTGCCCACAAGTGAAAGACCCATCACTTTCAACATGAACCTTATGCAGCAATTATACTTTTCACAATATGTGTCACTGTGTGTAAAGCACCATAAGTTACAGCCAACTTATGGTGATCCCAGCAAGGGGCTTTCATGGCAAATGAGAAGCAGAGGTGGTTTGCCATTGCTTCCCTTTGCAGAGTCGTTCTTGGAGGTCTCCCATCCAAGTACTGACCCTGCTTAGCTTCCAAGATTGGACTATACCATACCACCTTCTGCCCTGCTTTTCACAGTAAGGTCTCCTAAAAGTCTAGTCACTTTTAAGGACATGGTCTGTGATGGTCCAGGCCCAGGCCTATTCAGTTGCTGTTGCGGAACATCTT
This sequence comes from Gekko gecko, assembly GCA_029375565.1. NCBI lineage: Eukaryota > Metazoa > Chordata > Lepidosauria > Squamata > Gekkonidae > Gekko > Gekko gecko. Next base: position 45,303,040 of record JAPDNY010000009.1, read on the forward strand.
TCCAGGAGAGGTATACCAGCCACATATCATTGGGCCTTCTGCAGAGGCTGGAAGACAGAATTATTTATAGGCGCTTATGGGGCAGGTTGAATGGACTCTGGGGGAACCCTATTAGCTGTATACTGTTAAATTGTTTGTTAGTGTTTTTTCTATTGCTGTCACCTGCTTTGGGTCTTGAACCCGATTGTATTGAGAGAAAGGTCCTAAATACACAAATGTCTCAAATAAATAAATAAAACTTTGACAGGCACCTGGGCTGCTGAAACAGGCTTCTGCTCCTCCCGCTAGAAATTATCAGGTATCCTCTTTTCCATTCCTTCATTGTTTGAGAATTTGCTCGACACTATATTTCATTCTTCTTGGCTTTAGAAACCAGAATTTCTAAAATGAATGCCTGTTTTGGAGGGTGTGCAGTTTGTCACTCAATTTGTTTAGTTAATTTTCATCTCCTTCCCACACCCCAAATTACCAATGTCCATGTTGGCATTGATATTCAGTAGTATAAAAACAATTTGGCTGCACATCTTTGGACTAGGCAGAAGGTTAATTAGCTCTGTCCTATGAGTGTTTAGTCAGAAGCAAGTCCCATGACATTCAGAACAGCCATAAGTTAGGGCAGTGTTTCCCAGCCTGTGGGTCAGGACCCCAAAGTGGGTCATGAAATCTTTGAAAGTGGGTTTCAGACAGTGTTCCCTCTAAGCTGAGTTAGTGTGAGCTAGCTCACAGCTTTTTATTCTCCAGCTCACACATTTTTGTCTTAGCTCAGGAAGGATGGCTCCAGAGCAAATTAATTTATTCAGTAGCCAAATTACTTGCTCACAACTTTAATATCAGTAGTTCACAAAACAGAATTTTTGCTCACAAGACATCCACACAGCTTAGAGGGAGCATTGGTTGCTGGGCATCTCTTCCTAATAGGGTTGCCAGCTCTGGGTTGGGAAATAACTGGAGATTTTGGGGGTGAAGCTTGGAGATGGAGCGGTTTGGTGAGGGGAGGAACCTCAGCATGGTAGAATACCACAGAGGTTAGCCTCCAAAGCAGCCATTTTCCCCAGGGGAACTGATCTCCATAGTCTGGAGATCAGGTATAAAAGCAGGGGATCTCCAGGCCCCACCTGGAGCCTGGCAACCCTACTTCCTAATGGGTACTCCTCCATTTTGAATTGCTCTTTCTCTTCCTCCCTGCCAACTTCTCACATTCTCTTCTAACCCTTCCTTTGCAACAATAGTGAGGGAGCCATCTGCCCAGCAACTTATGACTTTATGGCAGTAACTGGAAGAAGGGGGAAAGGCTGGAGAGTGGACCAGAGCTGTTCAACACACCAGGAAAAACAGAGGAAGAGAGAAAGAGGCATGTACATCCATGGGCTGTCTTGGTGCTGTTCCATCAGCAGCTCAGCATCTTGGTCAAAGGCTGGGATGTAAACTGCGTATGCAAAGGCTGTGTACTTTAGAATGCCACTTATTTGGGGGTAGCTACAAAGATGTTCAAAAACACCTGGTTGACCACTCTAGAAAATGGAAACTTGACCAAATGGGCACCAAGGTCAGAGTTTGCTTGTACAGCCCCCCAAATTGGGCCAGCCCTGGATGGTCACTGTACCAAACGAATTTGGACTTGTGGGTTGCCATATGAAAAAGGTTGGGAACCATCAGTTTAGGGCATTTTGCTTATTACAGCTTGGGGGTAAAAAGGGGATTCTTCCCCTCTTTGTAGGATTCCCAGTGCAATAGAGATGATATTGTTTTTGTCACATTTTTTTGGTCACATTTACTTTTGTTCTCTGCATTTTCCATTGAGCAAGGTGGCCAGGAGCCAATGTGAAACTACTGAAAATAACACTACAATTATCTCATTTCCATGGAGAACTTACATTCCAAACCTGTTTGCCTAATCAAGTTGTGACTATTCTGCATTGAAAGCAACTGAGAAGAATGAGGAGCACCTTCTGCAAAGACCCCTTTGTCCAATCTCCTTGAACTTGAAGAGAGGGAGGACTAGGGTTGGTAAAAGTTTGGTGCCAATTGGCGTGTGTGTGTATGGGGGGGGGAGAAACACAAAAAACCTGCTGCTCTAGAAAGCTTGCCATTTCCCCCCACAGAAAAGGATGGGCAGACATCAGATCCAGTATTAATGAAAACTGAAATGTTCCCTAACACAACTTTATGGTACAATAAAAATACTCACAAAATTTAATCTTAACAATAATAATACCTCTTTCTGAAATTGTGATATGGAATTAAAATAGAATTTTTTCAAATGCACATCCCTAGCAGCATCCCCACTATATACCGAATCATGGGATTTCATAACATTCCATGGACTGAATGTTTGGCTGACTATGAGATGTTTGCTCATGCATGTGGCCAAATGTATGTTCCATTCTGAAGTCAATAATTATGGATAACGAGCATCTCATTTATATGTTTTTGGACAACAGACAAACAGAAAGACTCAACCTAGCAAGCAAACTGGCTCATATAATGAATATTTCAGTCAGCTGTCATTTGCCTTTCTAGACCCTTTTCTACAGATACCCTTAAACCATATTCCTTCTATCAAACTGCAAGCAGATTTTCTTTTTTTAAAAAAATCTTGCAACAAAGAAACCTCAAGCTTGTCTCCCCGAGAAGGCGAATGTGTGAGAGAAATGCTAAGAATAATTAGGCCATCTGGCACTGTGAATCCAACGGAAAGATCTGATCAATGGATTGCCTTTTCCATCCACAGCATCTCATTTACAATAGCACCAAATACATGACAAAGGACTGAGAGATGAAATCATAACATATCATATCATCAGCAAGCATAAGGCACACACCAAATTGGCACTTCTCCCAAGGGAAATCTTCCATGCTCATTATGTTCCCGCCCTTGCCTCTTCATTATTTAGAAGCTTGTCTAGGGATTGTCTAGCTAGTAAGATAATATATCTCCCACCAAGTCCATATGGATTTACTTAAAGTCTGAAATATTGGTTCAGGTTTGGGAATTTGCTTAAGCAAATTCACTTAAATTTCTGACAGACATTAAGGCAGCTTCACTGTCAGTCACTTGTCATGGGAAAGTGACAATTTATTTTACACATCCCAGTCATTCAACTTTTTGTGTGACACATGCCGGTAAGTTAGTGACTATTTTGTATTTTATTGCAATGCTGCCTGAAGGTCTTTATTTTTTTTATAATCAAGCAAAATTCAGCAACTAACTGCAATCATTTTATTTCTTTCAGTAGAGACACCGTTTTGGGAGAACAGGGCAGTCCCCACAGCCTATCTGCCATGTTTCAGACCCCATATTTCACATGAACACCTCTATTTCTGAACATCTCACTGGTTGTATACATTATGATTATTATGAAAAAAAACCCTAGGCCTATGCACTAATTATGAATGTCAAAACTACAAATTCCCCTGCTTATAAATCCAAGCTGATAGTATTGCTATAGTACAATAAAGTATAAAAACTAAGCATAACAAATACTCCTTTGGAAAAAAATAATACTTTTTATGCAACTGAATCTTAAATATTTCTAAGCCTTTAAACAGGTTGCTGAGGATCATTCTCCTCGTGTACAATCTGCAATGATATCCCTCTGCATCTCTAGATGGTGCTTTAGTTTAATTGATGCTGTATAACCTGTTGTGGCTTGCAGGTTCTAAAGAGATGCTTCAATTTTTGCAAGGAACATGTTAAGAATCAAATTTTCCCTGCATGTAAAGTACTTTCTCTTGATTTGTACTCTCTGTACAGTTGATGATTTGTTCACAGTTGACCATTTGTTCTCCACTGGGCAGAATTTCAAGTGGTTTCACACCTTGTAGTTGAGAGCATTTGATATAACATTGGCTAGGCAGCTACTGTTGCTCAGAGTTTACAAGATTACAGGGCTGTGTGTTATATAAGTCATATACATGTTGAGTGCATGTACTGTTTTTGCACTTGTATAGACCAATGGCATTCATCAGAGATAGGGAGGGGAGGCAGAGGAGAAGAAGCCATGCAACCCCACACATCCTGATACAGCCCACCTTTGTTTGTCCTCTGGAAACCAGTGGACCTGGAGGATGAGCAAGAGCCATCTCCACCACCATCAACAAGATGGCAGCACTGGGTGTGAGAGATACTACAGGGGCTGTGGCTGCCCCACCACTACCAAGTGGCAGGTAGAAGGACAGATGGATAGGTGGGCAGGTGCTGCCCCTACCCTTATCAACTGCCCTCATGGAAGCAGGTAGGCAGGTGAGAGGAGCAGGAACTAGCACTCCCCCCTTGTACTGAGGTGGCAAAGCATCAGTTGGCTGAGCGTCAGGAGCTGCCACCAGCTGCCACCATTGGTGGGGGAGAAGAATGGACAGAAGGGTGGGTGAGGAGTAAGAGCCACCACTGCTGCCCCCCATTGCTGTACAAGGAGAGAAAGGTCAGCAATATGGGTGGGGTAGAAGGAGCTGCTGCCTCCCCCCACCACTGGGAGCTGGTGGGTTGGTAAGCTAGGTGGTCTGGCAGCTAAGGGATGGAAGAAGGGAGCAGCAGTGGCAGAGCTGTCAATGGATGAACTGCCTGGCTAGTAGCTTTCCCCATGGTCAAGCAGGAGGAAGGATGGGTCCACTGTGAGAGTCTCACTGATCCCTACTTTTCAATATATCTAACTAGGGAGCAAAGCCCATTGTGGAGGAAGACAATGGGACCTAGAAAGGAAGGGAGGGAGGGAGGAAGGAAGAGGGGTGGAACGGGCTTCTCTGGGCCTATTGGGCCCATAGAAGGCCCAGAGGATGGTGTGGGGGGCGGGCGGAAGGGGCTTCTCTGGCCTACTGGGCCCATAGAAGGACCAGAGGATGGTGTGGGGGGATGAAAGGGGCTTCTCTGGCCTACTGGGCCCATAGAAGACCCAGAGAATGGGGTGTGCGGGGGTGGAAGGGGTTTCTCTGGCCTATTGGGCCCATAGAAGGCCCAGAGGATGGTGCGGGGGGGCCAAAAGGGGCTTCTCTGGCCTACTGGGCCCATAGAAGGCCTAGAGGATGGTGTGGGGGGGCGGAAGGGGCTTCTCTGGCCTACTGGGACCATAGAAGGCCCAGAGGATGGTGTGGGGGGACGGAAAGGGGCTTCCCTGGCCTACTGGGCCCATAGAAGACCCAGAGAATGGGGTGTGCGGGGGCGGAAGGGGCTTCTCTGGCCTACTGGGCCAATAGAAGGCCCAGAGGATGGTGCGGGGGGGGCAAAAGGGGCTTCTCTGGCCTACTGGACACATAGAAGGCCCAGAGGATGGTGTGGGGGGCGGAAAGGGCTTCTCTGGCCTACTGGGCCCATAGAAGGCCTAGAGGATGGTGTGGGGGGCGGAAGGGGCTTCTCTGGCCTACTGGGACCATAGAAGGCCCAGAGGATGGTGTGGGGGGACGGAAAGGGGCTTCCCTGGCCTACTGGGCCCATAGAAGACCCAGAGAATGGGGTGTGCGGGGGCGGAAGGGGCTTCTCTGGCCTACTGGGCCAATAGAAGGCCCAGAGGATGGTGCGGGGGGGCAAAAGGGGCTTCTCTGGCCTACTGGACACATAGAAGGCCCAGAGGATGGTGTGGGGGGGCGGAAAGGGCTTCTCTGGCCTACTGGGCCCATAGAAGGCCCAGAGGATGGTGGGGGGGCAGAAGGGGCTTCTCTGGCCTACTGGGCCCATAGAAGGCCTAGAGGATGGTGTGTGGGGGGCGGAAAGGGCTTCTCTGGCCTAGTGGGCCCATAGAAGGCCCAGAGGATGGGAGTGCAGAAGGGGCTTCTCTGGCCTACTGGGCCCATAGAAGGCCCGGAGGATGGTGGGGGGGGCGGAAGGGGCTTCTCTGGCCTACTGGGCACATAGAAGGCCCAGAGGATGGGGGGGGCGGAAGGGGCTACTCTGGCCTACTGGGCCCATCGAAGGCCCAGAGGGTGGTGTAGGGGGGCGGAAGGGGCTTCTCTGGCCTACTGGGCCCATAGAAGGCTCAGAGGATGGTGTGTGTGGGGGGAAGGGGCTTCTCTGGCCTATTGGGCCCATAGAAGGCCCAGAGGATGATGTGGGGGGGCAGAAGTGGCTTTTCTGGCCTACTGGGCTCATAGAAGGCCCAGAGGATTGTGGTGTGGGGGGCAGAAGGGGCTTCTCTGGCCTACTGGGCCCATAGAAGGCCCAGAGGATAGTGTGGAGGCGGGCGGAAGGGGCTTCTCTGGCCTACTGGGCCCATAGAAGACCCAGAGAATGGGGTGTGCGGGGGTGGAAGGGGCTTCTCTGGCCTATTGGGCCCATAGAAGGCCCAGAGGATGGTGCGGGGGGGCAAAAGGGGCTTCTCTGGCCTACTGGGCCCCTAGAAGGCCTAAAGGATGGTGTGGGGGGCGGAAAGGGCTTCTCTGGCCTACTGGGCCCATAGAAGGCCCAGAGGATGGTGTGGGGGGGCAGAAGGGGCTTCTCTGGCCTACTGGGCCCATAGAAGGCCCAAAGGATTTTGGGGGTGCGGAAGGGGCTTCTCTGGCCTACTGGGCCCATAGAAGACCCAGAGGATGGGGGGGGCGGAAGGGGCTTCTCTGGCCTACTTGGACCATAGAAGGCCCAGAGGATGGTGTGGGGGTGGAAGGGGCTTCTCTGGCCTACTGGGCCCATAGAAGGCCTAGAGGATGGTGTGTGGGGGGCGGAAAGGGCATCTCTGGCCTAGTGGGCCCATAGAAGGCCCAGAGGATGGGAGTGCAGAAGGGGCTTCTCTGGCCTACTGGGCCCATAGAAGGCCCAGAGGGTGGTGTAGGGGGCAGAAGGGGCTTCTCTGGCCTACTGGGCCCATAGAAGGCCCAGAGGATGGTGTGTGTGTGGGGGGAAGGGGCTTCTCTGGCCTATTGGGCCCATAGAAGGCCCAGAGGATGATGTGGGGGGGCAGAAGGGGCTTTTCTGGCCTACTGGGCTCATAGAAGGCCCAGAGGATTGTGGTGTGGGGGGCAGAAGGGGCTTCTCTGGCCTACTGGGCCCATAGAAGGCCCAGAGGATAGTGTGGAGGCGGGCGGAAGGGGCTTCTTTGGCCTACTGGGCCCATAGAAGGCCCAGAGGATGGTGTGGGGGGGCAAAAGGGGCTTCTCTGGCCTACTGGGCCCATAGAAGGCCCAGAGGATGGTGTGGGGGGCAGAAGGGGCTTTCTGGCCTACTGGGCCCATAGAAGGCCCAGAGGATGGTGTGTGTGTGGGGGGAAGGGGCTTTTCTGGCCTATTGGGCCCATAGAAGGCCCAGAGGATGGTGTGGGGGGCAGAAGGGGCTTCTCTGGCCTACTGGGCCCATAGAAGGCCCAGAGGATGGTGTGGGGGGCAGAAGTGGCTCTCTGGCCTACTGAGCCCATAGAAGGCCCAGAGGATGGTGTGTGTGTGGGGGGAAGGGGCTTCTCTGGCCTATTGGGCCCATAGAAGGCCCAGAGGATGATGTGGGGGGGCAGAAGGGGCTTTTCTGGCCTACTGGGCTCATAGAAGGCCCAGAGGATTGTGGTGTGGGGGGGCAGAAGGGGCTTCTCTGGCCTACTGGGCCCATAGAAGGCCCAGAGGATACTGTGGAGGCGGGCGGAAGGGGCTTCTTTGGCCTACTGGGCCCATAGAAGGCCCAGAGGATGGTGTGGGGGGCAGAAGGGGCTTCTCTGGACTACTGGGCCCATAGAAGGCCCAGAGGATGGTGTGGGGGGCAGAAGGGGCTCTCTGGCCTACTGGGCCCATAGAAGGCCCAGAGGATGGTGTGTGGGGGGTGGAAGGGGCTTCTGTGGCCTACTGGGCCCATAGAAGGCCCAGAGGATGGTGTGTGTGGGGAGGAAGGGGCTTCTCTCACCTGCCTCGGCCTTGAAGGCCTATCCCTGTGCTCTCTCTGCAGATGGTCCTCTCCTGTCAGAGGAGCAGAGCAGACTGAGCCAAAGATACTGGCCGGGGCTGACGTGGGCGGGACTCCGCCAAGCAGCCAGTCAACCCCAGCCAGCGTCTTCTGACTGCCAGTTCTTGTGCCGAATCAATTATGGCGACCATAGAATGTTGTGGAACCAAAATTCAAATATATATAAGGACAGATTCTCAATGTGGCTGTTAGCCGAACTGCTTATCTACGCAGTGGGCGGACTAACTTATTTGAGGTCTAGCCAATGTACACAGAGAAATCGAGCCTCGCGCCAGGAACCCTTTTCCCCAAAGAGGACACTTGACAAGGTTTCTTAAGCTGAATCAAGATTCTCTTTACTGAATATTCTTTTAATGTACAGGCATACAAAAACAGATTCACACACACATACACTCAAGTTCCTTTAGTTACAGTAGGAATGGAAATGCAATATTTGGGGTTTTAAACTAGAAGTGTTTAGGAGGGGAAAAGCATATACTTATCTGATCCAGTAGTCTCGATCTTCCAGTGAAGATAAGGATTGTTTCTAACTAAGGATATTCTTACTTTTACTGCACACAGTTAGAACCAGCTAACACATGTGAGGGCTACTTGGTCGCGACTCCAAGTAAGCACAATAAGTTACCTTAAGTTACTTAGCTAGCTGGAGAAGACAGGAGGCGAAGGGGCATGGCAGAGGATGAGGATGCTCTGAACAAAGGTTACACCTTGTTTTATCAGCTAGCATGGGGGCTGGCTTGGGGTGTCTCTGTGGTCCATCCCATCCCTGTACCTATTGGCTAAAGGATGTGGGGGTTCCTTCCTACTAAGGTGGGGCAATACTGAAAGTCTACACCTTTCTACAAGGGAGGCTTGGTCAAGGTGCAAAGATAGGTTGGCATGGAAACCTTTAAGTATGCAGATGACTCTGACTAGGTCCAGGTGACAATCTTCACACATGTAAATGTCAAGTATCCTGTGGGTTACATGCGAGGTAGAGATTCCTCAATGGTGGAAAGGCTGTTGTTTCTACATTCTGCTGGAGAACCATAATGGAGATGCTAATGGAGATGCTCCTTGTTCCCAAGGCCTCATGGGTAGGTATATTGAAGGCATGTCTGTGACTTCATTTGCATGAAAGTACAGCTGTGTGGTACCTTCCTTACACAGAGAGTCACATTAACTCAGGCATACAATTCTCCCAAAGCAAAGACACTTGCTGGCACCATACATGGTGTGCATGCAGGTCAGAAAATAACAAATAAAAGCATTTTCAAAGTTCATCTCCTAACATGGCATCACCTGTGGATACTTAAATCTGGAGATTAGATCATGAGCAGATAAGGCACATCTTTTTGCAAACCTGAGAAAAGCCCTAGGTTTGCAGAAAAATCGAAAATTCCCTCTACAAAATGATGGGAAGGGTTTCCACTAAAAACTATGTATACAGCCTCTGGGGTCCAATGACATGAATGCCATTCCAGTGGCCACTGTGGGTTGCTATGAAACCACAGACATTAAAGAAGGAAAAGATGGCAAGAATACACAGAAGAACTATACAAGAAGGACCTCAATGTCCCTGACAACCACGACGGTATAATCACTGACCTCGAGCCAGACATCCTGGAATGCGAAGTTAAATGGGCCTTAGAAAGCATCACTAACAACAAAGCTAGTGGAGGTAATGGTATCCCAGCTGAGCTATTCAAAGTCTTAAAAGAAGATGCTGTTAAAGTGCTGCACTCAATTTGCCAACAAATTTGGAAAACACAACAGTGGCCACAGGATTGGAAAAGATCAGTATACATTCCAATCCCAAAGAAGGGCAATACCAAGGAATGTTCAAACTATCGCACAATTGCACTCATTTCACATGCTAGCAAGGTCATGCTAAAGACCCTACAAGCTAGGCTCCAACAGTACGTGGATAGAGAACTGCCAGAATACAAGCTGGGTTTCGAAGAGGTAGAGGAACTAGAGATCAAATTGCCAACATTCGCTGGATTATGGAGAAAGCAAGAGAGTACCAGAAAAACATCTACTTCTGCTTCATTGACTATGCTAAAGCCTTTGATTGTGTGGATCACAATAAACTATGGCAGGTTCTTAAAGAGATGGGAGTACCAGACCACCTCACATGTCTCCTGAGAAACTTGTATAAGGATCAAGAAGCTACAGTTAGAACCGGATATGGAACAACTGATTGGTTTAGCATAGAAAAAGAGTACAACAAGGATGTATATTGTCACCGTGCTTATTTAATTTATATGCAGAGTACATCAGGTGAAATGCTGGCCTGGATGAATCACAAGCTGGAATTAAGATTGCTGGGGAAAAGATCAATAACCTCAGATATGCAGACGATACCACTCTGATGGCAGAAAGTGAAGAGGACCTAAAGAGCCTCTTGCTCAAAATGAAAGAGGAGAGCGCAAAAGTGGGCTTGAAGCTCAACATCAAAAAAACTAAGATCATGGCATCCGGCCCCATCACTCCTTGGCAAATAGAAGGGGAAGTCGTAGAAGTAGTGACAGACTTCCCGTTCCTAGGATCCTAGATCACTGCAGATGGTGACTGCAGCCATGGAATTAAAAGACACCTGCTCCTTGGGAGGAAAGCAATGGCAAACCTAAACAGCATGATAAAAAGCAGAGACATCACCCTGCCAACAAAAGTCCGCATGGTCAAAGCAATGGTATTCCCAGTAGTAATGTATGGTTGCGAGAGTTGGACTATAAGGAAGGCCGAGCGCCGAAGAATAGATTCTTTTGAACTATGGTGCTGGAGAATATTCTTGAGAGTCCCTTGGACTGCAAGGAGATCAAATCATTAAATCCTAAAAGAAATCAACCCTGACTGTTCCCTGGAAGGCCAGATCCTGAAGTTGAAGCTCAAATACTTTGGCCACCAAATGAGAAGGGAGCACTCACTGGAGAAGACCCTGATGCTGGGAAAGATTGAAGGTCAAAGAAGAAGGGGACGGCAAAGGATGAGATGGTTAGACAATGTCATCGATGCAACAAACATGAAATTGAGCAAAATTCAGAGGACAGCGGAAGACAGGAGGGCCTGTGGTGATCTGGTCCATGGGGTCGTGAAAAGTCGGACTCGACTGTGCGACTGAACAACAATGAAACCACAACAGTACTGCCAACCTTTAGTCCTTGGTTTCTGTCAATCAAAGGTTGAGGGGAGGAGCAGGGCCCTTTTCAGGGCTATTTTAGTCTTTGAGGGAGAACTTATCAAGGCCAGGCCCAATAGCAACCACTGCACAACTTACTAGCTCATGACCTGCATGACTTACCCGGGCTCAGTGGCTTATTACTGTTCAACAGTAGCCACCCCATGAAAACCAGGTAGGTATAGTAGTTAGAGTTTCTGATTAGGAACTAGGAGACACAGGTTCAAATCTCCCGGTTCTGCAGGATTTTTGTGAGGATGAAATGGAGGAAGGAAGAATGATGTAAGCTGCATTGGGATAAGAATGATGTAAACTCCTCACTGTGGAGAAAGGTGGGGTATTAATAAACACAGCTGAAGATGAGGTACAGATAAAAGGTGGGGTGGTTGGCAGGTTGGAAGAAGAGATGGATATAGGGAAATAGTATATAATATATTGGTTGCCAGAAGGAGGTAACTAGGAAATAGTGAAATAGCAAGAAATAGGAAATCGTTTGGGTTTTGCACGACAGATCCTGGCGCAGCCCAGCCTAGCTCATCCAGCTCCATGCAACATGATCTGGTCCAGCTCAACAACTGGCACTATGCAACTGGGCCCAGCCTGGTGTCCAGCACTGCACAACTTGGTCACAGTTTTCCTGATGAGAGACTACCAGGGTGCCAAGAAGGCAAAGCTGAAGACAGGGGTCAAATAAAGGTAGGTTGACTGGTGGTTGGTAAGCAAAAAAGGAAGCAGGGAAGGCTATGGGATTTTTCAGAGAAGGGCAAGAGAGAATAGTGGGGTAGGGGAAATAAGATGTCACCCTCAAAATGTCACCCTCAAGAAATAAGATGTCACCCTCAAGTCTTTGAGGGTCCTCTTCTTGTTACGTTCTAAGGAGCGGTGGAATATTTTTTTAAAAAAAACTTTTTACAAATAAGGCCATTTCATAATTATATTTCATGCATATGCTTACAATGTTTCAAATGTATGCCTAAAATGCAGTGTAAATGAAATAGACATCTACAATAGATACATTTGTCAGCAATCCAGGCTTTATTGGAGCACAGTTATGTGTAGTGCTCAAGGTCAAACCATATGCCATATTAAAAATCTGTGATTAGGATCTTTTGTGTATAGTGTTGTGAAATGCCTAGAGGGGGGGGGAATCTATCCCTTTAACAGAGTCATTTGCCAGGTGATATTATATACCTCCGTGCCATGAAAAATTTCAGCTGCACATTTTGACACATGGTACCTCTATTAAAAGGACAGAAGTTTTTTCTCCAGGCCTGTTGGCAACCCTATTTGTGGAAATTTTTAAACAATGCTTAGCAGTGCCAGGTCACTGCTTTGAAAATTGGGGAAGAGTTGCTGGACACAAGGGTGCTTAACCCCCCCCATTCCTCTTCTATAACTTAGTCTGCCCCTCCAAAGCTGCAATTAACTCTGTGTGGTGAAGCAGGGCACGGATAAGCATCTGTCCTCTTTCGCACACAAATCAACTTCTGAAAAACTGCCAAAGATCCTAATTACAGATCTTTTGCATCATGTCTGTTTGGGATATCAGTGGTTAACGTGACTTTTCTACTGTTTAATGTGTCAAACAGCCTTTAGGCACATCTTTGAAGTCTAACTAGATTGCTGGAGGCTTTAGACACCCCATAACAGCTGGAATTACTACTTTTTATGCTGTTAGCCATGTGTTGGCAGAAGAGGTAGAAGGAAACTGCCTAAATGTTTCTACTTAAAATGGTGAATGTAGATTCATAAGAAATAAGATGACAGCTAGACAGGCCTGGAATGGGATGTGGACATGCCTCTGCCCTGTAAAATCACAGGTACATATTCATAACAATGTCCTTATCACTGACACTGTGAAAATTAAATCAATTTCTTGTTACATTGAGTAACACTCCAGCTCCAATCCTAAAGCTGCAAATTAGACCTTGGAGAGAACTTGCTATTATGATGTGATTATGATGTGATTTTATTTATGTGTTGAGTATCGTGTATTTTACAATACCTTGCAACATCACCAATCAGCATCTTTATAAAACTGCTACCAATAATTTGCACAGATAATTCAACTATCAACCAGGGAAAAGTGTTTAATTATTTAAGCATGTGTATGCTTTCCTTCTGCCAGATTGGTTGCCATGAGTTGGAAACAACTTGATAGCACTTAATGTACACATACAGTGTCCTCAAGGCAGATGGACAATTTTAAAAGATTGCAAACCAACTTTTAAAATAGGTAGATAGACAGACAGATGATAGATAGATAGATAGATAGATAGATAGATAGATAGATAGATAGATAGATAGATAGATAGATAGATAGATAGATGTGTATGTGTATACACACACACATACCAACAATTAAAAACAAGCATGGAGAAGAGTCCATACATGTATGCCATCTGAAACAGAAAAACCATCACCCTAGGAAGGGAATTCCAAAATTTTAGTGCCATGGCCAAGAAGGCCCTTTCTTGGTTTGCCACCTATCTAGCCTCCAATGGTCGGAGCACCTGAAGCAGGATCTTTCAAGATAATCATAACAATTGGCTAGGTTCACATGGAAATAGGCAGTCCTTAAGATATAAAAATACCAGGCCACACAGGGCTTTAAAGGTAAATACCAGAACCTTGTATTAGGGCCAGAAACAGATTTGGGACATTCTTCAAGGGTAGTAGCTTGCAGACTACATTGCAGTAATCTAATCAAGATGTTACTGAGGCATGTGCCACAGTGGCAAGAATTTTTCCTACTCAGGAAAAGCTGCAGCTTGCTCATGAGTCAAAACTGGTGAAAGGCATCCTTGATCACTGCTGCCATCTATTAATCCAACAGGAAATCCAGGTCCAGCAGCATCCATAGCCTGTGAACCTGGTCTTTCAGGAATGTGACGCCATCCAGAACAGGAGATACTTCTAACCCCTAGTCAGTCCTTCCAGCCTACTGGCCCCAATCCATGCCCAAACTGCCTCCCTGAATCTGTTTGTTTCCACCATTTCCCTGTGATCCACTGGAAATGTGGGATAGAGCTGAGTGTCTTATGCATACTGCTGACATCAATGCTCCCTCTAGGCTGTGAAGTCAAAAATTCTACTTTGTGAGCTACTGGGATTAAAGTTGTGAGTGAGTGATTTGGCTACTGCATAAATTAGTTTGCTCTGGAGCCATCCTTCCTGAGCTAAGGCAAAAACGTGTGAGCCAGAGGCTACAAAACTGTGAGCTAGCTCACTCTGACTCAGCTTAGAGGGAACACTGGCTAACACCTCAATCCAAGTCTCCAGATGATTTTACCAACTCATTTCATGTAGACATTGAAAAGCATGGAGGACAAGATGGAACCTTATGGGACCCCACAGACCAGCGGCCGGGTCTGAGGAAAAGAAGAAGAGGAAGAAGAAGAAGAAGAGATTGGATTTACACCCCACACTTCACTAGTTGAAGGATTCTCAGAGTGGTTTACAATCTCCTTTCCCTTCCCCTCCCCACAACAGACACCCTATGAGGTAGGTGGGACTGAGAGAGATCTCTTGAGAACTGCTCAACTCTGAAAGAACTTGCAACTGACCCAAGGTCACACCAGAAGCTGCGTCCAGAGGTATGGGGAATCAAACCTGGTTTTCCTAGATTAGAGTCTGCGCTCCTAACCACTACACCAAACTGGCTCTCCAGAAGCCCCATGTCATCCTCTTCTGAAACTTACCTTCCAGTTAGGACTGAAACTACCCCAGAAAGGTATCTCCCAGTCTCAAACATGAGATGGACACACACAATTTTGCCTTGAACAATTTAGAAAGCAGGCAATGATCTTTTCCAACTATGCTACATATGACGGGGGGGGGGGAATCAGTAAATTCCATGTAAAATGCAAACATGGGCATAAAATAGCAATTCCATGGGAACAGTCATGCACAAAAAAGTGAGTTTATTTGAAACTCTTGAAATAAGTGTGTATGTATATTTTTTAGCATTGGCCATTATGCTTGCAGTCACAAGTGGTGACTCAGTTGAAGGAGGTATGATCATAATTAGAATAGACACGAGGAGCCAAGCCTTCTGCCTTTGCCTAGAGAAATCCTTGCTGCTGGCTCCATCCCCAACCTCCAGCTCAAGCTACAGCTCTCTGGGAACTAAGCCCAAGAACATAGCCTCAAGGTTTACATTTGGCTACCCGCAGTACCAGTCTGGCCCTGAAATACAGTAGACAATAACTGTGGAAGTTCAAACCAGTGCTGAATGCTAAAGATCCCTTGGTAGTCGTGGGTAAGTCACCATCTTTCCTCCTAGCCCCTCTCAAAGGCTTGTTGTGAAGATAATGAGCTGCTTAGCAATTTGGACATGGAGAAGTGCTATAGTAATTGTTCAAAACAATATATGCTCTGAGGCGATGGAATACTGGACCCTACAATTCCTTCTTTTTCATAAACATATTTGGCTAAACTGTTTTTTTAATATACGTAAAGAACTGCAAAGTTTTCTGTTTGAAGTTGGAAACTGTCACTTCAATAAAGAAGTCTCTTTGAAATTGAACCGTTAGGGTCCTAAATCTGGTTTGCAAAATGAAAAAAAAAATGTAGCTCAAATGCTTTCCTTCAGCTATAATATGATTCCTGTTGTCCTAACTACTTATGGTGATTTCAGAGCAGCAGTGCAGGAACCAGCTGTCCGCTAGTGAAGAGAAACCTGCAGCTCTATTAAGTTCTGGACACATTTTACAGACCCATCAGAGGGGGGGAAACTGGTGGTATTTTTATGTTGCATAATATGAAGGCTTCCCTACTGCCCCATTAACCCACAGATGCTCTGAGATCAGCAGCTCAATCCTTTGAGATAAAAGGGATCTGAAAGCATTTGCTCTCCACGGCTATTCAGCTTTCCTTAGAAGCCATCCTGCCCTGAACCTCTGGCCCAAAGCCTTTCTCAAGGAATAAAACTGGAATTAACTAGTGCTTACAGTGCCAGCCTTAATTTGTTTGCAAGGCCCCTGATGATTTCTTTGAACAGCCACACTACTTTGCTGTGACAAGATACTACTACATTTCATCTAAAGTAACTCTTCATTTGTGTGCATCTTCACGCTTTAAGGCAGCTTTTGTTGTCTTCAACCTCTCTTGGCCTTGGACCTTGCTCAGGGATACAGAACAGCAGCCAAAGTCCACAGAGCTAATTTAGGCAAGCTTCAGCCCTTGCCCTTGGCCCCCTTCAAGTAACAGCCCCATGCCATACCACACACTTTCTTTGAGAGCATCCTCTGTTTCAGAAGCTCTTTGCCATGCAATATAAGGGCCTGATATTCAAGAAATCACAAGCCAAGTCTCTCATGGGAACCCGGAAGAATGGACTCATCTCTGGATCCCAGCATGTGAGTGGATGGCTATTCTGAGCAAACAGTGAAGGGTATTAAATTGGCCATTTCGGTGATGTAACCAAAACAGAGCTTTGGGGATGTCCAGAATATTTAACGGCAAACAATTCATAGTACTCATCTTTTTTTGCTCAAAAACTTATACTCTAAAAAACTTGTTCATCTCCAGAGTGCTAAGGGACTCGATTGTAACTGCATCTGAAGAAAAAATCATGTTGGTCTGAAGCAGCAGACCCAAGTTTGGGTCCAGTGGCACATTTAAGACCTACAAAGTTTTATTCATGGTATAAACTTTCGTGTGCAAGCACTGTACCTGATGTATCCACTGTATCTGATGAAGTGTGCTTGCACACAAAAGCTTACACTGTGAATAAAACTTTGTTGGTCTTAAAGGTGCCACTGGACTCAAACTTGGTTCTGCTGCATCTGAAGATGTGAGCTTTGACTCCAAAAGTTCATACCTGCCAAATCTTATTGGTCTCTAAGGACTGATCTTTTTGATATTGTTTTACCCTCTGCTGTGACTTCAGTGCTAGTTTTTGGTTGGCTTCAAAAAACAGAATGAATCCTGGCATATCTGCTTCCCCCCATTCAGTTGGTTATGAATGCACTCCTATTTTGTTTTTGGACATTCATCTGAAGTTTAAGTAAATGCATTGTGATTTCATATGTGAAATGTTTCTTACTTAAACTGTTCTCCCTCTTGTCCCTCTCTATAGCATAGCAAATAATATGAGGGTGGATTTGCATTCAGAAGGTGGGCAGGTGGGTTAGATAGGAATGGGCACAAACCAAACCACAAAGCAAAATTTGTCATGATTTTTCCCCTGTTCATGGTTCACGAACTTCCACAAACTTTTAGAGTGGTTTGTTTGGTTAGTGTCATATATGGATGGAGCAGAAAGTGGGGGTTTAAAGGGACTCAGAGTCCCTTTAAACCCCTGCTTTCTGTTCCCTGCAAAAGCTGCAAAAGAGCTGAGCCAGTGAGGAGGTGCTCCCCTTTAAAGTTTAAAGTGACTGCAGAAGACAGTGTGAAAAACAGATGTGTGGCAGGGAGATGCTCCCCACCACTCAGCTGTGCAATGGGGAGGTATTCCTGCTCTGCAGTTGTTTTGGGATGTCTTCTTCAGTCCCTTTAAACTTTAAAGGGACTGCACAAGACAGCCCAAAACAGTGAGCAGTGAGGAGCAGCTCAGATGTTTTTGGGGCTTTCTTCAAACCCTGTTTAAAGGGACTGTATTCCCTTTCAAGGGAGTTTGCAGGGCCACGAACCATACAAACTGGTTTGGTTCATGAATGAGCCTCCTGGTTTGGTTTGTGGTTCAGCCACAAACCAAACCAAACCACATTTTCCTGGTTCATGCCCATTCCTAGGGTTAGACATAGTGGCAACACCAGAAAAAAAATTTGGGGAGGCAAACTATATTTCTAGGTGGGTAAACTTAACAGAATATAAAGAGATTTCAGAAAGAAAAATAAAGTACATTTCATGGCAAAACTGCCATCCTAATTATGTTTTCTCTGAAATAAATCACATTGTTAGGCAATATTCATTTTTATATAGCATGTATTAATCAAATTCAAATTACAGCAAGGAAAAGGGCTTTCAAATATGTTTTAAGTTGCTACATGAACATTTCTGTGGTATACATATTAAACAGAACATTCTCTGGTTATTTTTTGAAGCAATGCAGGCAGAACTCTCTAAATGTAACAAAAGTGTGAGCAAACTAAGACACCTGATCCCTGTGCACAAAAGAAACCCAATGTATGTTGTTTTTTTTATCTTGTGTATCCAAACAGGTTTCTCTGGCTATTTGGATTGTCATGTGCTGAGAGAAAGGATGGCACGCAGATCTAAAGGAGCCGAATGCATCAATTTTTATGCAGATCAACAATGATCAACAACAGTTTCAAAGTCAAACTTTTTTTGCCCTTTTTTCCAGTTGCCAGTATGGCAATGCCATTTAGCTATTTGTGACCTATACGGTTCTTTAATTTGCTGCTGTCATAAGTTGTTGCAGACATGAAAATGTCCTTTCACATCCAGCACTTGATGGAGGTATTGTGAGGGCTATGGCACGTGGTCTGTGGAGTTATTTTTATTTATTTGCCAGATTTATACCCCGCACTCCCAATCGAAGCCAACTTACATAGAAGAATAAAAACACACAATTAAGCAACTTAATAAACCCATATAAAACACTCCAACATTAAAAGGTGCTAGACATTAATTAACACTAATAAATTAATATTATTAGATTATTAGATGGTGGCAGCCAACCTTCAGTAATCTAACCTAGTGGTCAGCCCATAGATCTAACCTTTGTGAAGTTGGCCTGATGCAGATGGCCTGATGAGTCCAGGAGACAGGGTTCTCTGAAAGAGAGTTCACTGAAAGAGAGTTTTAGTTCTTCAAGAAGACTAAGCATTTGTTTACTTGCCTTTTTTGTTCATACCTCCCTAGAAGTTTTGGGAAGAGTCTTGAGTTCAGCTTCAAAACCATATATGTCACTACTATAATGTTCTGCAAATGGTCTGAGTTTTTCTGGGTCAAGAAAGTAACAGCACTTGGGATTGAAAGCACTAACCCTTTTAAAACATTGCAATTGTCTGTAGATCTTTTCTTAAATTCACTTAGAGGCTGAGTTCAGACTGGCAGTTTGCTCCGGTAGCCAGTCGTAGCAAAAAAGCCCCAGAATAAACTGTTCCGGTCAGTAGAGCGGAGCACAGCCAATCATACCGCTGCTGCCTTCTGCCCAACGTGGGTTGCTCCTGGCTTTTCGGCTGCACATTCAGACTTCCCAGAAGCGGAGAAACGCGCAACACATATTTGCTACCAGTTTTATGAGGCATCTTTTTAATCTGGCGGTGAAGCGCAACAGCACGGGTTGGCTATGGGTGGGGGACGCCAGGCAGATGTGCCTGTGTGAACGCCTAATTTACTCTGGGATTGAATCGTCACTGGCCCGGGTCCTTAATGGGGCAAATTGCCAGTCTGAACTCAGCCAGAGTGTGATCAATAACAGAGAGGAACACCTTAATTTTAAATTCATGGTCATTTCGGGGATAGATACTTTCTGCTGTGTTTAATACAGTAACATAGTTTTGGAATTTTTATGGGGGGGGGAATATTCAGCATAGTCTCTTTTCTTTAGTGTGCATGTTGAATGGATTTTCTTCTGCAAATATCTCCATTCCTGCTATAATTTTGCTAAAATTTTCATCCTGATCCCTGAGATCTTGCAGTTTATCAGTTAAGTAATTAACTAGAACACATGCTTGAGCCTTGTCACAATCTGTTTTTTGCAAATAGTCTGATACCACTTAAGTTCAAGAAGCACTAAAAAGAGTCAAGCGTAACAGAAAGCTGAATTTGATTTGATTTAGAATTCTATAAGCTTCTACACTTCTTTGAGAATTTGATTCATTACTGATTACATTCAGAAGCAGTAAAATTACAGGAAGCATAGATTTAACAGCTAAACTTGGTGCAATCTGTCACACCCAAGGAGTATCTGACAATCTTTTTAATTCCACAGTTTTGTTCCCTGTTTGTCTTTGCAATTCAATGAAACTTGGATGCACATAAGAACAAGATACAAATACATACATTTGCTGAAGAAGACTAAAGAAGTTTTCAACATCAATATTCTTACGCACATCAACAATAAATAAGTGCAGCTTGTGGTTAAAGCAGTGGACGTAGATGGCCTGTGGCACCTCTTTCAGGAGCAATGCTTGCATCCCATTTAGTTTTCCACTCATTACACTGGCTCCATCATAGGTTTGTGCTATGCAGTGCTTGATATCTATACCACAACATGCTAAGGTATTCTTTATGTAACTCACTAGTGTAGGAACATCCAGTGAATGACATGGCTGGAAACCAACAAACCATTCATATATATTGCCACTTTAGCAATAACAGGGAACTACTGACATTTGTTCCTGTTTATGTATGCCCTTTGTTTTGTCTGCAATTGATGCAAAGAAGCCAGCTTCTCCTTCACTTCATCAGATATTGACTCCAGAACAATCTGCTTACAGTGCTTAAGAATTCATCTTGCTTGAATCTGACATTACATGGAACAATATCTATTTTAGGCTGGATTCTGAGATTGTGCTTTGCAATTACATGCAAGAGTTTGAGAACATTTCCCCTGTTATCTCTTGCCTCATTTCCCCAGTGTCCACTCTGAGCAATACTTTGTGTAGCAGTGAACAAAAGAATTTCTGCAAGGATGGTGTTATGTACTAAGATGGCTGCGACTGCGTGCGCCTGGCCATGCAATCAAACGGACCTACAGACCTTCGGTCCTAGAACAATGGACATTGCAGATCCTAGGTGCGGACCAATAGGAGCGCCAGGGTTCTGCAGGGAACCTATAGTTACCAGGGCCATGTAAATAGAAACTTTCATGGGAGTTGGGAGTGTGTTGGGTGTGTGTGCTGACTAGAATATAAGCTGGCTGGGGACCAGTTATTTTTTGTCTTTATCCTTATGTAACTCAATAAACTTGAGCTGATTTCACTATGCTGAGTCTCCGATCTCAGTACTTTTCAGGTGGCTACATAGTGCCTATTTTCTTTTATAAGTTGTTTATAAGCATCACTTAATTGTGCTAAAACAGAACCTCCTTTGAATTTCTTTTTGTTTGTAACTCTCCCATGCTACCATGCAGTCTTTGTGGACTGCACTTCTATTATGAAGCTTCAGTCCTGAATAATTATCAATAGACTTTCCTCAGTTTTTGTATCCACTATGAGTAAATGCATTTTTACCAGTACAAGCGTTGTTGTCAGTAAAATGGTGACAAGCAAAGCAAAATGCAGCATTTTCTATTACACTATATTTCAACCAGGAGTAGAGTTTGTACCACGCTGGACTGAAATGTCTCCATGATTGGCCATGTTTTATTTCTGCGAAACTTTTTACCACTGGCTGAATTGGACTTCCTTCTTTAGATTGTGCAATGTCTTTAGGACCAGATAGTTTAGGAAGGCGCTAAATCAACCACTGAACCAACATCAGGAAGCTCTGAAACACTTTCTTCTTCTGAAATATCTAATTCAAAAAATTCAGATGCACTACAGCTGGATCATTTTTTCCTCCCAGTCGATCTCAGATTCATTTACTCTTTGTGTTTACATGACATCAGCCCTTTCCTTACTTTTGCTGTTTTTGTGAAATAGTACTCCACAAGATGAAGGTCCAGAAGATGAATCTGGACACTTTTTATTGAAATCCATTGCCTTTGAAATATAAAATAAAATGAATAAGAGGTGTGATTGCATCCATAAACTTTCTCTGTGTATATTTACCCTTTTTGTGCCCTAATGCTCTGAGCAGATATCCTTGATATGTTTTTTTTTAAAGGATCAAGAAAATCAGGGAAGTCATTATAAATTATGCTGAAAGGCAGGTACATCCGCTTATCAATGAGTCAGCCAAGTAAATTAAAAAAAAGTGCTATAAGATAGATCTCCTCACAACCATCTGTTGCCTGCTCATTGTATTCTAATACAATGTCAAAATGTTGGGACAGCATATACAACAGGTGGGATATTAAATAGCTAATATCATTATTGATAAAGCAACTCTTGCAGGAACTGGCTTCCAACACTCCAATCAATCTTCAGATTTCCCTAGATCATCCACACCTAGTTTCAGCATACTCTATATTTTTCATTACTTTTACATTTATTTGGGGGAGGGGGCACACCAAGAAGTAAGTAACAGCTGACACAGGAATGTGGACCAAAAAGAAAAGACCAGTCTTATGTATAATCCTATGAGGTTTAGAGATTCAGACCTGATGCAGGTCAGTTCGGAAAGAATAAAGAACATTTCTGTGAATATCCAAAAGAATTTTCAAAACAGAACTTCCTAACTAAACCACAGGAAAAAAATGTATAGGGGAAGGCATTAGTTCTAAGGAATGCTTAAGCAAAGACAAAATTCCATAGCATATTCCTAAGGAAATCCAAACAATCACATATCAAAGTAGCAGTCTAGCAGAAGTTAACAGAAGCTATCCAATTGGGAACAGAAATTATATTTAGATACAAATATGAGAAACATGGAGAAGAGGACAGTCTCTTGAAGCAGAGATGAATGGTCTGTCCCAGCTAGCAGAAAGAAACAAAAAGCCAGCTCTCTGTGAAATCTAAAGCTGACTCTAAAACCGGGCAAGTTACCCTGCTCTTGTCCCACTTTGGATAATGTGGGATCCTTTGAACATCAAAAGACTGGTACTTGACAGAAAAGTGGAGAAGCGGTGAACCTGAAAGTTTATTGCTTGAGAAGGAACCTTGAGGGCCGATTTACATCAGAGATCAAGAGACACAGTTTGCATGGCAACTTGAAAGTCAAATGTTCAGTGATTACAGCATATCTTGTCATCAACACACTGCAGGAGGGCTAAGCTTTGCCTTCTCTAGGAATGGGCATGAATCAGCTGGTAAACTAAAGTTCATCATGAATTTTGGCCAGTTTGTGGTTCCTGAGCTGAAATTCGTGAATTGAAGAACAGTGATGAACTTCCACTTGACACAACTCATTGTGGCTCATGGTGGACCATGAAAAGCAGAAAATGGGATTACATCTGAGGAGAAACAGCTGGGAACCATTTAAACCCTGCTTGCAGGGTTTTCACAGGGAGCAGAAAGCAGGGCTTAAATAGCTGGGAGCCATTTAAATCTTCCTTATAGCTCCCAGCATCTTTTTACAGGGAGCAGAATGCAGGGTTTAAATGGCTAGGAGGCATTTAAACTCTGTTTGTAGCTCCCCACAGCTTTTCACGGGGAGCAGAAAGTGGAGTTTAAATGGCTCTGAGCAATTCAAACCTACAGCTGAGAGGCAGGGAGAAGCCTCCCTACTGGGCCAGCTTTGCATTCTCTTGTGCAGAGCTGTAGCCCAGAGGTGCTACCTAGGGTAGCTCCAACAGCAGGGGCACCCCAGTTTCTAACTTGAGCTAGAGACCCACAAACTCAGGTTGAGGAAGAGACTCTTGGCTTTGGAAAAAGGCTCTCCATTTTCAGGTGGAACAAGGCAGCCCTCAGAGCAAACCTCCAGCCTCCCCCGCCCCCGAAAGGTATGCATATGAAACAATGGGTTCCATCAAGTAAAGTATCTGCATTTCCATTAAGCTATTCAGTAGCCACCTGGCGAACAGCCCTTCTGTCTCCAGAACTTCACCCAGCTCTTTTGTGTGCACCTATGTCTGTGTAAAAACCCTTTGTCTTCACAACTGTCTTACCTGCTCCTTCCCTCAGGATACTGAGATAAACCAATCATACATTCAAATGTTTAGCAATCCTTCCTGACACTAATCAGGGATCCATCTCCCACCTTTTGTATAAACTTGGGAACCTATTCAATCTACCTTGGCAGAACCATTAGTGATCATCAAATCCATTCAACCAGCTCCTGTACAGTCATCCTGCACCTGGCTAATCACATCATAGCTATTGTGAATCCAGACTCCTCCCGATTGTGAACTCATTGGTCACACAAGTCTTGCCCCTCATGATACCACACCCCCTGGGACTCATCATTGGTCCAGGTAATCTTTGGTCTTCACCTGGGATAAGTCCCTAAAGGCCTCCCATTGGCCTGCATTCTTTTCCAGTGTCTATATCTGTCCAGGCACATGACCTCAGCATATGCCTCTGCCCTGCTGCAAACTGGCAGTCCACCACCTAACTTTTGTTTGGGCCATAATCCCTTCTTCATGGACCCCTGCACATCTGGGTTGTATCACCCCATAACTGACCCCTCTATTCACTATCAATCACCTCTGCTTTCTTAGTTCTGTATTGCTTCCTGTTTTTGAATGCTTAGCATGCTTATAATTAGGAAAATTCTTTAATAAAAACTATTTAATTTACTCTTCAAATCTAGAGTCTTCCTATTATAGTGGACCTTGATATACAATTGGTGAGCGGTCCCTGTACCCCTCTGGTATCCCCTCCCGCATAGCTAATTTCTCACAACAACAAGGCAGGCCATTGGCAGTAACACTATTTCTATCAGACTCAGAACAGTAAACACAGCTCAGGTCAACCAAGGTCAGTAGAAATTCATTCTGGGAAAGCATCATGTTTGTCCACACCTCTCTAGGAACAGAAACTCTATGGTAAAGTTTTCAATGATTCCTAGAAAAGAATGATGTCATGTGGAGTTTTCCCCAGATGTGACATCACACTGTCACTCACTGCAATTTTTAAAAAAGCTTTTCTTTCTTCTGCCAGCCTCAGGAGTACTGGCAAGCAAGGCCCACTGGAGCTGGGAGATCCCCTGCCCACAGGAGGCACATGAGAAGCCTAATGGGAGCCAATTCATGGGAGCCAGAAGTCAGGCTTGGAAACAGGATGGATTTACCTAAGTATGGGATAGAAGATAGAAGAAGGTGCCTGTTTTCCTTTCATCATAAATTAGTTAAGCCATATATATACATACAGCAGAATGAGATGGCACAGTGGTAGAATGTACTAAAGTATTTCAGACAAGCAAATACATTTTTCCAAATCTATCTGCCTTAATAATATTTCCTAACTGGAAAGCTTGCACAGTATGCAAAGGGTGAGGCTACAGTTTTAGTCTCTGAAGTGCTAAATTTTTAATTGCAGACAGTTTTTACATGGTGGAGCATTTCAAAATGTAGTTCTAACCACATGCAGTCTCAAGGGTTCATTCTACCACCAAGAACTCTACCATGTCATTCTGTTGCATATTGAGATTAGGCCCTAGTTACTTTTACAAGAAAGAACACCTGAGAGGTTAACATTTCCTTCCTAAACAGAATTTAAAGTTGCCGGCCAAGTGCTGGCAACCAGCAGGAGGCTTGGCAGAGCAGGTTGTGTAACTCCATGGTTTTATCATATCCGTTTAGTGGAATCCTAGAGTGTTGTCCAGAGATGGTGATACAAGAATGGCAGCAATTTTCCCAGCAGCCCCCCCATACCCTACCAAGTGGCAGGGGGAGGCTGAGGGCTGCCTGGCAGGAGACCTCCCACTATAGCAGGAGACATGGCAGCCCTAACAGAGTTGCACTCTTCTAAGCACGTTAACTAAATCTCCTTAGGACTGTGGTATAAGCAGTTCAAAAGTTGCAGATCTCTTAATTAGTTAATGGAATTAAGTCATATGTGGTCTCTTCATTTCATGTCTATGCACAACAAAAGCATAAACATTTTTTGCAAGTTTCACAGTCCATCCTCCTCCTCCTCCTCCTCCTTCATCACTATCACCATCACCACCACCACCACCATCACCACCATCATCATCATCTCAATGTATACCCTGCCGTATCCCACAAGCTTAGAGTATGCAGTCCATAAAACAATAAAATAGTAAAACCAATAAAACAATTGATGGCATGATAGACAATATCCTCAAACCTCATGCTTCATATCATGTAAATATAGCTACTCCAGTGCCCAATAATATTATCGGACAGGAGACACTGGGAAAGGGGCCATAAACATGTAGCCCATGGTTGCATCCAACCTCATGTATACCAGTAGCCCACTGTTTGTGTCTACTATAGGCACATGTGGAAAAGTAGGATACCATTTTATCATGCTGCCAGGGCCTGTTCACTTCAGTAAAAGAAACATTTCATTAGGCCCCAAACTCATTTCATAAATTGCTCAAATACAGCCCAAACCAGTGCAACCCGCCCCCCCAATACCTCGAGTCAAATAGGTATGGTATTACCACCATTTAAAAAGAAAGCTATAAAATATTCTCATTATGAGTCTTCAAGTGCCACACATACCTTAATATACCCCTGAAAAAAAATATGTGAGTGCATTTGTGCTTTAATGGAACACCCAGAGCATCTGAGTTGTTTATGATAAAATATTCCACATTGCTGCTTCAAGGCATCTGAAGTACTGAGATCTGCCCATCCTTTTAATTCTGTTGTTCTTCAGTCAGCTTTTTTGAGTGCTGCAAATGTAATAAAATGTCTTGGGAGACAGCAATTGTAATATTTTTAATATCTTCCTCTATTGCTACTGCATCAAGCAGTGGGTCATTATCGGGCCGAACGGAAGGTGAAGCTAAGTATTCTGGAAGTGTTGGATTAAACATGTTATTTTGTATTAGACAGAGAACTGAGGGTGCATTTGATTGACACTTCCAATCTTTTCCTATTGGAATATCATTATCACATATTTTGGAGAGGTGCTTATGTATGTGTATACACATCTGTATAATACCTGGCTGCAGAATATGTTTTGGTTATAAATCCCTTTCTTGATTTCTTATGAAGCCTCATGAATCAAAATGTCTGCAATTGCAGCCACCACTTTTCTCCATATTTGATTACTTGGAACTGTAATTTACAGCACACAAAAGCGCAAAACCCAGCAGCAGTATCTGAATTAGAATTTAGCAGGTTTATAGCTTTGTTTGGCCCTAGGCATGAGTAATAAAATCCTGGTTTTTAAGTACCACTGGGGGTTTATGGAATGAAGACATCTGCATTATTATATCAAAATGGTCCTTGGTGTAATAAATATAGCTGACAGTACTGCATGACTTTCCTTTATGAAAAATGTGTTGATAGTGGTGCTTTAAATGTTGAAGAAACTGATGATTAAATTTTTATGTTTCTAGTTACCAGCTAAATGTTCAGCAGATGTCCATATCACCAGTTTAACTGCTGGGTACATCTAATAAAATATCTAGTTAAAACAACATTTAAAACTGATGAAAAGGCTGAATTAACCATTCCACTAATTTTAATATTGTTGCTGAAAGCTTAATATTATAATTCAGTAATAACACATTTATTGTCTTTTAGGGTAACATCCAGAATCGTAAAGAGTTTTTAATTCCTCCACTCTTTACATGAATGTTTGGGGACAAACGATGACCACAATCTAGAAACACTCAAGCACCAAATGTACTTTAAGCTAGTAACGCCATGTGTGGAAACTGCTATGGGCAGCCATACAAATCAGCCTCTTGCTTCAGACCGTACTCACAACCCATGGCCCGGAATCTGGTGCACAATAAAATCAGGAGCTTCAGGCACATACATTTCCTCCCAATCCCATTCTATCACCACACACAGAAATTTGCTTTCATCAGGCACGGGGCATTCTTTCTCATCTCTCTATAGGAACAGAGGATAATGCTCCAGCTATGTGGAGGCATGAGTAGAGGACAGGGTTTTTGTGCACTGATGCCGGTTGGAAGAGGTAAGTGGAGGAGTATTTGAGCTCCCTCTACCTCTTTGCAGTAGGCATGTTCTCCTGTGTTACCCACCCATCCTATCTCTTAATGTGTCAATGGGGAGCTAGCAGATCACTGATGGACTGAGCAGGAGTTTGGGGGGCCACCATATCAGATTGGTAATGGGTGCTGGTACCCCTTTTTTTTCACCAGCTTCAGGTTACTAGAATGGGAATGGAATAGTTTAAATAGGCCTGGTCAAATGCCTGCTTAGACTGTAACTAGTGTAAGCAGGTCCACTGTGCATTTAAATTAGAAGCATAAGAAAACTGGCAAATATCCTGCGGCAGTCAAGTGTGAAGGAAATTGCTCTAGTCTGTTTTTCACAGCTGACCACTAAAGGGACTTTGTCAATGTACTCCTTTGGGGCTTGGCAGCAGCATATTTAAATTCTAATGTCAATGGGCAAAATTCAGCTCTACTTCAGCTTATATTTGGTGGGCCAGCAATGAGCAACAAAAGACAGAAATATGGTTGAGGTAGAGTTTGAGCCACTATGGCATCTCCTCTTTGATGGCCTGTTAGAATAGACCACATTGAACTGGCAACGAATTCAATAAATGACCAAATTGTGTTGCAGATCAGCTTTTAATAAGTCTGAATTTAAACCACTGATTAAGTACTATGACTTTGTTTTGGGGTGTGGGGCAATGGAACATCTGAAATGGCAGATATTGGCTGTGATCTAAAGTTTTCATCATGCCAACAGAATTTTTAACTACCTTTTAAACAGTAGACTGCCTGCCAAATTTCATTTCTTGAAAAATCCTCTTCCATATGCCATTTGTCCCTGAGAAAAGGAACACCCAGGAACCTCTGGGCCTATGAAACAAGTAGCACATTTCAGCCATTCGTATTTGACTAGGAAAACTGCTTGTGATCCAAATCTTTCTTAGTATTTGCAAGATATTGTCAAAGCATCCTTCCTTTGTTTGGTATGAGCTTATGGGTTCTTAATGAGTTCTTAGAATTTGTCAAAGAGCTAAACCTATTGCAATACATGGTGAATTATTCATTAGGGATGGGCACGGACCAAGAAAATGTGGTTTGGCCCATGGTGTACCTGGTTCATGAACCATGAACACTAACAACTTTTAAGGGGCCAAATGAACTGGTTCATTTCTTGAGGTTCATGGTTTGTGCAATGGCCCCCAGCATGCTAAAGACACCAAACTCACAGGGGATCTCTGCCTGATTCTCCTCTACCTGCCATCCATGTTTGGTGATGATTGGATTTAAGGGATCTGAGTTATGACCCCTCAAAGAGGGTGTCCCCAGAAAAGTGCTTTCTGGGGAAATGGCCTGTCATTTCCCTAGAAAGCACTTTCCTGAGCACACCTTATTTGGGGGACCATAACTCAGACCCTGTAAATCCAATCCTCACCAAACTTGGATAGCAGGTAGAAGACAGTCAGACAAAAATCTCCTATGAGATTGGTGCCTCTATCTTGCACAGGATCCATTCTATACACTCTTGAACCTGAACCTGTCAAAATGACCACCTGTCATTGACAAGCTAGAGAAATCTAAGTCACAGGGGACTTCCCTCACATGCACCTCTACATGCCTTCCAAGTTCCACCACCTCTTGCTTTGAAGACTAGTAAACATTTAGAATGAGCGGAGACTGTCTGGAAATGTATCCATTTACAAACCAGCATGAAATGCTTGAAAGTTCAAGGAAAGTTGGTGCTGGCTGACCTGCCATGAATTTCACTTTGCAAACCACGAACCAGCCAAAATTCATCAAGAAATTTAGTTCATGAACAGGTTCGTGCTTATCCCTATCCAGGATGAAGCAGACTCATACCAATATAAAGAAATAATTTATCCAGACAGGCTAGCTGAACATAGGGTCTCCTGAGCTTGAGGCTTCAGCTGTTGATGAAGATTAAAGGAGGAAGAACCTGGGACCTTTTCCATGCAGTCTTGTCCCCTGAAGCCCAGCAGCAGTTTGTGTCATGGGTGGCTGAGAAGATTCCAGTTACCACTATTGAGCAGTGCTGAATTGCAGAGGGGATGCAGTATCTTCACCTGTGTGGTTCAGGCAGAAAATGGAGATGTCAAAACAACTGATTCATTACTGTGCAAGCACATAACTATTGAAAGGATAATAGTACCTGGCGTGGGTGATCTGCTGCGGTTCTCTCTCATGCAAAGATGGTTTAATCCCTTAGAGTCATAGAATATTCTCTCAAATCTGAATTGTGTGTTTGCTCTTTTCTACCAGGGAAAGTCTTAATTGTTTGCATCTATCCTTCCTCTGACTGTTGTGATAGGACAACATTTGAGCCTCTACCCCTAATCCACCCAGTCTCAATAACTTTGTCTGTCTATGAGCATGTGCAAGTAATGCCTTTGCAGTCTACCTATCATGGTGAGGACAAGCCATAGTGTCTATATTGTCCCACTCTCAGCTTCAGCCTTCCTCACCAGTGTGCAAAGCAAATGATCTGTATATGCATAGAATTAAGGGATAAATTTTAGCTTTGGCTTCTGTCTCCCTATCTGCCCCGCCTGCTTCCCAGCCTGTCCCCTTATAGTTCCAAAGAATGCAGTAACTCATGCAATTACGGGACTTGTATTTCTATAAAATGAGAAAGCCTCTCTCCCCAAAAATATTGAACTGGTGAAGTGATTGAAAGGAAGTGGAAATACTGTGCACATAAATGCCAACTGGCATTACCATGCTTGGCTAAGTATTCTGAATGGGCAACAATATCCTTGTCAAGCAAACACCTACTGAGTCACTGTACCCTCATTGCCACTTCTACCTCCCAGACAAACAACGCTAGCAAGACACCAGAATAACAGTCAAATCAGATGTTTTCCAACTACTTTTTTTTTTTTTTTTGAAATAACTCTCCTAAAAAGGAGAGAATTTTATTTTTTTTATAAGAAAGGGGTAAGGTAGACAGATGGGAAAAGAAAAAAGAGCGGAGTGAGTTTTTTTCTGTTAGTAAAGGTTAGTTTTATTTCTTCCAGTTGTCGGCATCCATCACAGTTGAAAGATCTTCTTTTCAGCTTTACAAAGTCCAAATCAATTCTATTAGTAAAGTTAGTAAAGTCCACTGGGGTTAAATCAAATCTTTTCAGATGTTACACGAACAAATTCTTTTTTAAGTCTCTCCAATTATCATTAAGTCCTTTGAACTTTAATGCCTCCCGTTCTGTCACTTCCTTCCCCCGGGCCGCCGTCTTCTTCAAAAATCCAAATTTTGAGTACTGCTTCCTCCTCTGTGCTGGCATGTCTCTTCAGAAATTTTTTAATCCATCTTCTTTCGCTTCTTTTTTCTTGTTGTTTCTGGCAGTCATTTCTCGATGGCTCCATTAACACTCGGGTTGAAATTAGATCTCCATTACTTGCTAAGCTCAACACCCCTTTCTACTGGCAGAGTATATCCTTTTTTTTTGAAGGCGGAGTAGGCTTTGAGAGCCTTGTCCGCCTCTTCTTCTTTTTATTTATTCGCTCCACTGCCAGATAGAGGTGTCAAGACTTTCGTCAAAATAAATCTGAGATCTTCTTTCCCTTCTTCATCCATAGCTTGGAACTTTAACATCGATACATTTTCTGCCATCAACCTTGTTAATTCCAAATATTTGTTTTTATAGTCTGATGAGAACAATTTCCATTTTAAAAGCGTTTCATTGATATTTTAGATTAACTCCAGCAGGTGGCGCAGTATCTCAGTCTCTTGTTGATTGACAGCTAGTTCTGGGGGGGGTTGACTGGAGCGGAAGTCCCTCCTCTCTTCTCTTCCGTTCTAAGCAGGATTTTCCCCAGCATCGACATTTTGTTTTTTATTTACTTTTTCAAAGTTCGTGCCACATCCCCCAGAAAGCAACTAAAGCCGCAATCTTCTGTAAAACCCCAACGGTACTTTCACCAACATTTTTTCTTGTTACCCCCCTTCGCGTTTCCTTTAAAAATTCGCTTCTTTGATGAGGGTGGAAGCTCCTCCCTCCTCCCATACGCTTATCCGCTTGCGAGGGGTTTTAATTTTCGCTTCAAAATAGATCTTCAACTCACGATTAGATGCCATATCTTCTTTTCATGGTAATTCATCCGCTTTTCCTCACTCCTGGAAGTCGGCAGGGCTGCTAAGCCGTCCCATTCGGGATGCACTACACGGCGGGGCCGATTGGGGCGGGGAGAAAGCCTCAATTTCCCGGCAGTTTGCCGGCAAAGAGGCTACTCCCCTATGCGCCCCCGGTTCGGAGCCTTTGACTAAGGCTCACTAGGGTCTTTCGCAAACGCGAAGACCCCCCATTCCGTGTGTGGGCTGACCGCCTCCAGGAGCGTCCCGAGAAGCGGCCGCCATTCGCAGCACCGAAACCGAAACCAGATGTTTTCCAACTACTTATGAATGCTGAGAATGATTCGGTTTATGTTACAAATATTTACAAATCAGCATGGTTCTGGTGGGCCTTGATCTATAAAGTTCTGACTGGTGATAACTTTTTAAATCTTCATGACCTGGAATACATATACCTCACAGAGTTCCTCTCCTTGCCCAGCTGTGATTGGCAAGTGTTTTAAAGATTTGATCTACATTTCTTCATTACAGAAGTTCCATCTTGTTAAGCTAACCCCAAGGCTTTTACAGCAATGGCCCCAAAGCTATATCTGCTGCTTGAAGTGAGGAGTTCCATATCCTTGACTATTTTTTTATTTTTTAGGAAGGACAATGCAACATGTTAAAAAGATGTCAGCAGGTTTATCATTCTGATACATGTTTGCCATAAGCTGGTGATGAGTTGTGTTTAAATGCATCTTTTTGGGTTTGAATTGTTTAAATATTTGCTTTATAAACTACTAGGTCAAGCAGTCTGCAGGCACTGTAAATATATAAAGAGGTAGACACCCTTTACAATGCCATCCTAAGCAATCACACCCTTTTAAATCCACAGAAGTCAAGGTTATAACTCTCTTTGGGATGGCATTGTTAATGTAACAAGTCTCCAAACATGTGGTTATAATTTCAATGAAAACTACAATCCAAATCTTCTTGATGCAGGCTAATTATGGAACAGTCTTGATTTTAAAAAAAACACAACAAAAACACCTGATTGTGAGTGCTAAGAGGACATTACAAGGTACTCCAGAGAGTTTGCAGCCTAACCCTAAATTAGAATTGTGATACCAGAAGATAGGCGTCATCAGATCTGACGAACAAAAGCACGAGGTACTGTTCTCTTCAGTGACATTAATGTGTCAGGACATATACTGCTAGAACCATACCTCAGGAGGTGATAAAAAAGACACAATGGAAGCTGAGGAGGAAAATTACCTTTGTGTGTGTATGTGTGATGTGGCTTTCCCCTCCTGAAATATTGTATCCAAAAATCTGCCATCATAATTTTTAATATATATTTAAACAATGGGGGAAGGGATTAGAAAATAAATTCCAGGTTTGCATTTAGTAACATTAAAAAAAATCTTTTTCCTAATCAGCTATGCGGGAAAATGTCATGAGACTCTAGCTGATGGAGTTGTCTTCATGTACATTTTGGTTTTTCACATTCCTGTGTAGCTTCTAGCAGCTTTCCATTCACATTAAATTTGCTACAGGTCTCCCTTATAGTTCTTGCCTTTTTGAGCAAGACTGTGCTCTGAAGCTGCAGGCCTAAATAGTAACTCAAACTTTACTGACCTTTCCCGTCAGCTACTCAAGCACTAATGGCATGAAGCCTGCTCCGAGCTCTAACAAGTTGAAAAGTAGCAGCAACTACAGGCTCTGATGTAGTGCTTTGCCTCGATAAAACTGTATCTGTCCCCCACCCCCACCCAAGAAGGCTGAACATACCATCCAACCATGCTGACTTTTCTTGTGGATAACTGACATGACATTGTACTGGCAGCATGGCACTATACTTTTGGCATAGGTACAGGATGAACCTTTCTGCGCAGTACATATAGAAGGGGAAGAGTTATTGGGGTGGCCATGAGGGGCATGAAGAATTAGTTGCAACAGTCCTAGCATGGGATAGGAGTCCCCCTCTCATGTTAGATGTGTGGAGTGCATTGTCCTTTCATTCCCAAGTAGATGTCTCAGGCTACATGAGGGGACTCAAACCCACTCCTTCAGGGTTCCCTGCATACATACTGATCATGCCAGCTACCCTCCACACTGCTGGCGGGTGCTGAGTTCCCTCCCTTGGTGTATTTTTCATGTGGACAGAGGCAGGTGGACATCAGGGGATATGGCCATATCTGCATGTGCTATATGCCTGCTGCCCTATCTGCCTGTCATGGAGGCATCATCCACATGTCATGCTGTGACTGATAGTATGTTGGTGGAGTTGCTGGGGACTCTGGTGCAAAAGCTATGCTCTCTGGACCTAGGTGAGACATCTTCTTTCCTACATTTCCCCTCTGATAAATAAGCACAGGTCATCAACTGGCAATGCTGGTACTGTACTGGAATCAACCATGTGCTGGTGCTGGAATCTTAAAACGGGACTGTTAGTAACAACAGCAATAAAATCTAGTAGCACTGCTGTCTATATGGCATAAATCCCCCCCCTTCTTTTTAAAAAAGTCAGTGTGGTGTAGTGGTTAAGAGTGGCAAATTCTAATCTGGAGAAACAGGGTTGATTCTCCACTCCTCCACATTATGCCTACTGGGTGACCTTGGGCAAGTCATAGTTCTTTCAGAACTCTCTTAGCCACACCTACCCCACAAGGTGACTGTGATGGGGAGAGAGAGAGAAGGTGATTGCAAGCCACTTTTAGACTCCTTAAGGTAGAGAAAAACAGGGTATAAAAACCAACTCCTCCTCCTTCTTCCATACTGGATCTCCTGAATCTACAATGAACACGCATGCCCTTTTCCTCCCTTCTGTAACTTCACATTTTTCTTCAAAAAACAACTTACTCAGAAAAATAAAGCCTGCATAAGTGGAGCATAGCTTTTATTTTTTACAAATTGGATGCTGTATGACCGATATGTCAAAGTGCACTAGTTATTGTATGCAATAACAAAGAAATTCCATACTCAATAGCTCCCTGCTGTAACATTAAAAAGGTATGAGTCCATAACAAACTTCTGATAAAACTGTTTATCGTATCAAGCTTTGTGTATAACAGTGAAAAATAAACCTCTAATATTCCCCATCCATGCCCATTTTAGTACAGATCATAAACTCTCAGATTCAATAAGGTGAGGCTAGTACAATGCAACTCCACCTCCAGAAATGCAAGTGAACTGAAATTATTTTCTATATGCTCAATAGTTTATCATTGACATATATATTCTTCATTTATCATCTAACTTTGGATTTGCTGCATCAGAAAATATGAATAATGGGGATGGGCATGAACTGGCTCATGAACTAAATTTCATGACAAATTTTGGCTGCTTCATGGTTCATGGAGTGAAATTCATGGCAGGTCAACCGGCATGAACTTTCCACAAACTTTCAAGCTGTTCATGGAGGTTTGTGAATGGATACACTTTCAGACAGTCTCAACTCAATCTAAATGTTTACAGAACTTCAAAGCAACAAGAGGGGCAGAACTTGGAGACCATGTAGAGGAACATCATCCAGGGGAGGTCCCTGCAACTTTTATGTCTCTAGCTTGCACAGAATCTGTTCTATATACTCCTGAGCCTCCTGAACCTGTGCCTGTCAAAATATCACCTGTCATTTCCCCAGAAAGCACTTTCCTGGGGGCATCTTCTTTGAGGGGCTGTAATTCAGGCCCTGTAAATCCAAACCTTGCCAAACTTGGAGGGCAGGTAAAGGAGAGTCAGCCAGAGATCCCTGGCAAGTTTGGTGTCTCTAGCATGCCATATTATTAATACCTTATGAAGTCCTTAAATGCACTTTCTGTATACGATTGTACACAAGCAGTTTTTAACATATTGTAGATATCTAACAATGACTAATCAGAAAATATCACCCATGGGAAAATATCAAAGTTTAGATTTCTTGCTAGGATAAAGTCCACTTGGAGATAAATGTCACATTCCCAAATTAAAGGGGGAGAAAACATTTTCAACTTTTCTAGAAATCAAGGTGGATGTCATGCTTCTGTGTAGTGTAGGAATGCTCCAATTCTGGATGAAAACACCTTAATTAATTCAGTTGCACTTTTAAAAGGAGTAATCTCCAAATACTCACTTTTCATATGTGACCCCAGTTTCTCCCACTAGCCCCAGCTGAGGGAAGAAACTATAGTTCCCTATAGGAAAAGGAAAGCGGTAGGGGCTCCAGCCCACAGGCCTCCCCTTCCTAACAGGAGGGATGGCCAGTAGGCAAAGACATAAATAAATGAACACAATTCCCATCCCATTTTATCACCTATAACCACACACAAGTAGAACTTAATATACAAGTAAGGTTTAATTCAACAAAGAGGGATGGGGAATCAAAGCAGAACACATGTATACAAAACTCAAGCGTAGAAAATGCAACTTAAAATAGGAACTAAAGAGGTGATTAGAGTCTTTTACTGTCTCTATGAGGCCTTCTGAAAGTCTCTCACACTCTAGGCTTTCCCCTGCATGTTATTTTCTTATGTGTGTGCCCGTTGTGTCAGGGAGCTTTGGCGTTTCATCACTGTATCTCCGGCTTATTTGCAAGCACTTAAAAATAAGCCAGAGACACAGTGAAGAAATATCAAAGTGACCACTAGAGGGAGCAAAACATGGAAGCGTTGAAAATAAGACTTTCCCCGAAAGCGCTCTGTCTGCTGCAGCTTGGTTGGCTCTCTGTTGAGCTGCTGCTGCTTTTGGGGCTCTTGGGGCTGCTGCAGTTTTCCTGGGGCTGCTGCAGATCTACCGAGGCTGCAGCTCTGTCAAGGCTCCTTCTCCAGTTACTCTATTTTCTGCACTGGGACCCTGATGGCTTCTCTGTGTGTGTGCGTGTGTGTGTGTGTGTGTGTCTCACTCTCTTTCTCTCTCTCTCTCTCTTCCCTCCTCATAACTCCCTCTTTTCCCTCAGGATTCTCAGGAACAAAATACCTTTCCTTAACAAACACTAATAGATGGCCAAGCCCACAGGGTTACACATACTTGTCTAGTAATCAAAGAACCTTGTTTGATAATTTTGCTGGTGACAGACTCTGTAAAGTAAATTCTGTAGCATACAACTACAGTGTTATAAGAATCATGAGTGAGATGGAGTTTTGGCAAAAGGAAACATTGCTCTTTATTTTATAGCCAGTGAAGTTATTAAATGTTTTGACCCAGATCACACAAGATGTATGTTGGCAAAAAAAGGAACTGAACTCTAATGTCCTAAATCCAATTTTTATTGTCTTTATTTCCTCCTCTCTTCAAGTTGGAAACTCTCTCTAGGACTTAACAACGTCTTTAGGACTTGTTGATCAGCCAATGTCTAAAATATCAATATATCTAATAATCTACATGGATACTTAAATCCAAGGATTGGGGCCACACGTATTTTTCTTCAAATTGGGAGCCCCCCAGTTGCGGGGGGAAATTGAAAACTGGGGGGAAAGGAGAGGGGGTTAATTCCCCATAAACAGAGGAGTGGTCTGCACATGTGCAGATGATACATCTCTGCTGCAGCAGCTGCCTGATGGCAAAGGAAGGGGCATAAAAGATGGGTAAGGAAAGGGGCAGGCAGTCAGAGCAGCAGGAGCATCGAAGGGCAGAGCAATGGGAAGATGGTCTGGGGGCAGAGCAAGAGGAGGAGGTCTGCTGCTGCCCCACTGCATGAGCTGGGTGGATGGTAGTAGAAACCATCAGCACTCCCCAGCATGTTAGCTGGTTGGGCAGGAGATGAGCCACTGTTACCATCCTCCTGCTTGAGACAGTTAGCGGAGAGGGATCCACTGTAACAGGCAGGCCTCTGGTGGCCCTTTGGGTGGATTGGCTGGCAAGTGTTGAGGTGGCCGGGAGGCTAGACTGAGAACAGAAGGGGTAGCGGGAAGGCAAGAGGAGTTGGGATCTAGTGTTGGGGACGGGGGGAGAAGTAGGAGTAAGAGGTCACAGTGGGAGGAAAGAGAAGAGAAAGGCAGCTGCAGGCAGGTGTCGGAAGCCAGAGGACAAAGGCCAGAGAGGGAATTCCCCTGTGAGTTTCTCACTGATAACCACTAGTCTGCCTCTTTTGTGAGCTCAGGGTTTTTTTTTTAATTTCTCCTTTTGCTTGGCGTTATTTGCAGTGCAAACAGAACTAACACAAATATCAGCTGACTGGACCTTGGAAACTGGAACGGAACATGAAATCCCTTCTACAGATTTTGAACATCACTTTGAACTCTTTCATCATCTCCAAACCACAGCTGAAAAGAAACACAAGACGGATGTCTCCAGCTCAGAAAGAGAGATGAATGCTACTTATGAACTTGATCAGAGAAGGGATCAGTTGTCAGGAAGCCTTTCTCTGGACTCCTCTGTGTTTGCAGCTTTGTGCCATCATGATGAAAAGTTAAGAGGTTCTACACAGAAATGCTACAGGGAGGCAAAAAAATATGACTTTGCAGCTTAACCAAAAGGAGAATGAAACACACTCCCAAATCAGCCTGATAAGGACTGAGTATGTTCTAGGAGCCATGGGATGTTAAGAGCTGCTGAGGGCCAGTTAAAAAAAAAAAACAGGGGAAGGGAAATCCATCTGCTCATATCGCTGAGAGCTTGGAGAATCAGGGACAAGGAGAATTTGGAGCAACCCCGTAGCGAGAGATTGGGTGCGTTCAGACGCGCCGTTTGAGCAGTTTTCGGCACGGCTCAGAAACGGCTTTTACCTGCGCGTTCACACGCCCAACATCTGCCCACCGTCCCCAGCCGTCGCTTTCTGGAGCAAACCCCCTTTGAAACGGAGTATTTTGACACCACTTACCCAAGTGGTGTTTTCCATGATTCTCCGTTTCAAGCCGCACTTTTCCCTGTCTGATCGCTCCATCCAGCCACTTCCGGGTGCTTCAACCCCCCCTCCCCTCAGGGAAGCTGCCTCCGGCTTCCGGCTTCAGTCCGCCATTTGTTTTTTTCCTTAGCAGTGTGCGCTTGAGCGGAGCTCCGCACTTAAGTTAAAAAAAGAAAAGCTTCACTGGTGCCTAGTTTAGGCATTTAGAGGAGTCCGGGATCTCGAGGAGGCCATTTTAAAAAGGAGTCTTCATTTAAACTTTAAAGGGACCTGTTGAGATCGCTCTTCTGCGCACCCGCCAAACTTCCTGTTCAGGAGAGGGCTGCCTGTGCGCATGCTCAAAGGAGAGGGGAAACCCCCCCCCACCTGCAGGAGGACGGCGGGGAGCTCGGAAGGAGGAGGTGAGTCTGATCGCGATTCTCCAGTTTAAAAAAAAAAACCGCATCGTGCCGGAGCAGTTTAAACCGCTCCAGCACGCTGTCTAAACGCACCCAATGTTTGAGGAGGGGGCCTTGGGGAGGCCCACCAGTTAATTAAATCAAAGTCTCCAGGGCAAGGGGGGGTCTGCTTGGTGTGCACCCAGCCAGCCTTGACTAGAGCTTTCCTCCAAGGCAACCCAGAATCTTAATGTTAATAGACTGTTATCAGTGCCGCACACTAAGGCTCCTCAGAGGTCTAGGAACGCTGCCACATTAAAAAAAGAGAGAGAGAGAGCAGGGATCAAGCTTCCTCCCTCACTTCTTCCCTGAGCTGGCGATCTCTTCTGAAGCCTGGCACAGAAAATCCAACAGGAGGAGTGAACTGCTGGTTGTTGCTGGGTCCTAAAGAGACTCGGCTCTTTTGAGCTCAGAAAGGGAGATGCCAGCTGCGGTTCCCAAAGCTGCACTGGAAACATTTATGCCAATACTCCGATTCTGACCACAACCCAGTGCTTTAGCACAGTCATTTCTGCCAAGTGTGCACAGTCATATTTGTGAGCGCAATGCTGTAACTGTAACTGTGCGACAGGCAATCAGGGAGTGGGTGAGCCCAGGGGGGAGGGAAAACCAAGGGTCAGGGAGCGGTGCCCATAGAAACCACTAGGGGGCTGGGCCCTGTGGGCCCCATGGTAGTTATGGGCCTGATTTGGAGGTGGGTGTGTGGGTGGTTTGGATCCAGCCAACTTTTTAATACAACCTTTCCCATTTCCCCTTCTTATTGTGGTTCCTGTACCACATGGCTTTTGTCCCTGCATGTCCTGTAATCCCCAGCATAGCATGTTTTGCTAGTGCTTTTTTTTTTTCAACTGAAAAGATGGGGGTTACATTGGCTACTTTTCAATCTTCTGGAATGAAGTTGTTCCCTCTCCTACAGTTATTTGCGGGCCATATGTTATGGGATATCATAGTACGGTAGATGCATACATATGAAATGAAAAGTAAGTGAATGGTTTCTAACTGAATAACAAATTAGATCATAGTCATACAAGATTTAAAAACTAAGGCTGTGTAATGTTTTGGTTTTTCTTTTTTTCCTTTTTTAAAATTACTTGCTTTCATTTATTCATTACATTTATTTGTTTCATTTATTTATTTTAGTTTCCTTTGGTGATGACTTCTTTATTTCCTTTTTGGGTGATAGATTGTACTCCTCACCCAAGGGATCATGTCTGCTGAATTTTGGGCAGCTAGGAAAAAAGTCCCAGATCAAAGTAGTAAAGACATTTATGTTTCCTTTAAACCTGTTATAGGCAACTAAAAGAAAACATATATCTGGTTCTAACAACTTTGTTTTCCAATTCTGAATGACATTCTCAGATACTGAACTACTTGTTCAAGAAATTATATCTGCCAAATATCAGAGACTGGGAGGAAAGGCCTCAGTTTTATGGACAATTGAAGGCAAGAACGTGCCAAAAATAAAATATCTCTTTTGATGATTGATTGAAAACATTGCTTCATGTCAGTTTCATATTATCTATTGATCTTTTTCTACATCTCTCTCTCTCTTTTCTTTTCCTTTGATGACAAGTACCAGAAATAAAATGCATGACTTAAATGATTGGAAAGCTTCCTTACCAGTTTAATCTCCAAGAATTCTGTCTCCCTCCCTTCTTTCCATTTTTTTTCCTGAAGTCATTGAGCAACATTGTTTCCCATACTCTAGGAAATGAAGGAAATAAATTAAATTTAATGAGATGTGTTCAATCATTTTTAAGCAATTGGAAATAAATTTTGGTTTTTAATTCATTTAAAATAAAAATTCATTCATATTTAAATTATTTTTTTATATGCAAGACTATGGTTGTGATCACACAGGCAATTCGGTCTGGCATAGCCACCCCCCCCCCAGATCAAAGTGGCATGATCAGACACACACATCTGGCACTCGGCAGCCATCCGTCCCTACCTCATTGCAAAATGACTCCTATATGCATTAAATAGCCACCAGGAGAATTCAGTGGTTTCCCCTGTGAGGTGCTTCCATATAGGATCTTTCAGCATCTGAACGTGCAGGCATGCCACAGAAGTGCAGGAGCCATGTGATCACCCCTCCCATTTCCGGTGCAGCAGTATGCCATTTTCAGCAACTTAACCAATCAGAGCGGAGCATCAGCCATGGCTCCATGCTGATGGCAGGGTAGCCATGTGAATTGGCCCTCACGGGCCAGCTACCCAATGCAGCCGGCATTGCAGGACCAGTGTGAATGCTGTGAAGTGCACCTAACTCCAATGGCTTTTTTCTCCATGGGATACTGCCGCGGCAACCTGCCTGTCTGGACACAACCAATGTCCTCATTAAATAATAGTAAAAGCAGTGTTTTGAAAGTACAGACGAGCTTCTGTTCTAATTCTATGCAATCATGTTCACATGCCAGTCCACCATATAACAATCTACACAATCAAGACTGTGGTGCAGCACCAGTGGGAATAAGGGAAATTGCACATAGGTGGTTGGAAAGACTAAGTGGCTACTGTGCAGGTACAAAGCAGCTTGGCAGAGTGCTATCCTCAAGACAAATTTTGCCAAGGAATATTGAGGCAATAAGATCATGACCATGCCTTGCATGTAATCAAGAGCTCTCAAACAAGGTATTATGTTTGTGTTAAAGTTCACACCATGCCTACTTCTGTTAAACTTTTAATGTGCTCATTCTATCAGTTTTTTTAGGGGTATTGTCATGTGTGGATGCAATGTAAATAATATATATGCTTGCCATATATGACTACCTCAATTTGCATTTCATGCCAATTCCTACTTTAGAGCTGGCTGTGAAGGAACATGGTAGCAGGAACTTGGAGACCTTGTTCAACAAAAAGTGCAACTACTTGCTACGTTCTACAGAGAAACTAAATAGATGTAAGTGATGTGCTGTGTCCGTAATCACACCCTGAAAAAGACAGCTTTTGGAGGACTTGTCTGGAATGTAAAGCTGACTTTTTACACATTTGCAAGCCTCCGTATTGTACATTGTACATGTTCAAAGTGACATTTTTAGAGTCAAGGGAATAAAACTTTCTCCTCATCCAAAATAAAATATTTAAATGTTTGAATAATTTCAAAAAGAAATTAATATTTTATTACCATTAACATAGATTGGGTTCTTCTGGCCTTTGTAACAGCAAAGTACATTAAAAATATGACATCCATAGCATCATAATGCATTTAGTTACTAAAGAACAGGTTAGGTGGCCAAAGAGTCTATGCCATACCCAATAGTTCAGTTTGATCTCAAATCTGAGTCACAGAGCAGTATTTTCCTAACAATTTATTTACATAGCACTTGGTTAGATCTTAAAATATTTTAAATAATTATTATTCTAGCACTTCAGCTGCATGAGGTGAGGGAAGGGAAGTGCGAGAGACAGCAAAGGGAAAGGGCGACTCAGCAGAAAATTTATATAACAGGGCATTTTCCAAGAAGAAGAAGATCATTTCCATAGGCATTGCTGTACACAACCTTTCTTCTTTTGGCCAGTAATTTCACTGTACCAAGGCAATTATTACATGAGGAAAAGGGTACTGTTGGCTGCCATTTCATTGACTTGTTTTGGGCCTGTTTTGGCATATTGATGCAGCAAACTGGAAGGGAATAGCAACAGAGGCTACATCCTCTGGCTCCTGGCATTGATAGAACATCACAGGGGATGGGGCAAAATTTTACTTATACTCCCAGGAAGACAGGCAACTGCAGATTGAATAGAGGCAGAAAGTGCTTCCCTTCACATCATAGGCAGCATGCATGTAGGGGAGAGGGGCAATTGCTTGCATAATCTGGATGGCAGGTAGCCAGGCAAACTGCTGCAGAACAGGCTCAGCAGGATATAGGTAAATGCTTGACTTCCTCAACCAAATGAAGACCCAAAGCCTTATGAGATGTGAGAGGAAAGTAAAAATCAAGCATCTTAGATATTGTCTTGTTCCCTTCATGTAAAGAGAAAGTCACAGTTTCCCAGGTATAAGTCACTTCCTCCCCACCGCAGGTAGTAGCTGTGGTGGAGGGCGGGGAGCCAGGCAACCTTTCATTCATGTGCATAGCAAGTGGGAGTGCCTATTTTTAAACACAACCAGAGTATAAAGCAAGAAGTGATAAGTTAAATCATGCCTTCTCCCATGCCTTATTTTGATGCTTGAGCCATTTTCTTCCAACTAAGCTTCACCAGCCCAGGTCACCGCCACTACCAAGTCTATCTTCTTTCATCTGAGGCAGACCTGGCAGTTAGCCCCATTCCTCACCCCCTGCAATCTGGTTGCGGTGATCCATGCAATGGTCACTTCCAGATTAAACTATTGTAACTCTCTCTATGTGGGGCTTCCCTCAACTCTACGCCAGACGTTGCAGCTAGTGCAGAACACAGTGGTGTGGGTGTTGATGTCATTGCCATACACATCCGCCCAGTGCTGCATGACCTGCACTGGCTGCCTATAGAAAAATGGATCCATTTCAAGGTGTTGGTGCTTGCCTTTTAAGCCCTATACAGCCTATGC
Organism: Gekko gecko; assembly: GCA_029375565.1. Lineage (NCBI taxonomy): Eukaryota > Metazoa > Chordata > Lepidosauria > Squamata > Gekkonidae > Gekko > Gekko gecko. The sequence goes on from JAPDNY010000009.1 coordinate 45,346,484, forward strand.
ATATCTTCAAGACCATCTCTCCCCATATGAGCCCTGTAGAACATTGCATTCTATGAACCAACATCTCTTAACTGTCCCTGGCCCTAGGGATGTCCAACTTGGAATGAGCTACGTTATGAGATCAGGGCCCTGCAGGACCTGTTACAGTTCCACAGGGTCTGCAAGATGGAACTCTTCCACTGGGCCTTTAGTTGAGGTAGCGGGCATCCCCTCCACTGACCACAGAACCTTGAAGATGGATTGGGATCACAATGTTTTTCTGTTGAGGCATTGTTGTTTTAGTATGTGACGCTTTTGTTAATTTTACAGATTTTAAATGTAAATCTGGAAAAATTGCAGATGTATATGTTGGAACCTGTCCTAAGTCAACAATGTGGGGAGGACAGAATATAAGCCTAAATAAATAAATAAATAAATATTGGGAGTCAGCTGGGTTGGAAGAAAAATACTGAAATCAATCAAACAATGTGGGGTAAGGAAGGCAGCTGCAAAGTGTGGCAGTGATGGCTAGTGAAAGTTTCATCATGCGTCACTCATGGTAATTTCTGAAGATCTCCAAATATTAAGAATATTGTTATTTTTACAATACTTACAATAACTACATTAGAGAATGGTACATATTCAATCCAGATTTTGATGCATAAATTTCCAAATGCACAGATCTGAGAACCTGTTGGACCAGTTTGGTGAGATACGAATAAACCAAAATTAAAATAAAACCTACATATTTCTAGCACATTCTGGGCTTTACATATCCCTTTTTTTAGTGACTATTTCTAGCCACAACAAAATGGAAAGTTCCCCAGGAAATAATAATGTTCCCCAGTACGTTCTCACTATCTACTAATTGGTTATAAAATAAACATGAATAAGCTGGGTTAGCATACATTATTAATAATTAACTGAATCTACTATATGTAGCATCAAAATAATCAAAACATGAAACTCAACATACTTTCAAAACCTGAAATTACAGTGCCCATTCTGAACTTGATTGCATGGATTTTGGACCAAAAAGAAGCCTTTTGTCTCACTTTGCATAAGAGAAAATATATACCAGCTGGGCTGATTTGAGGTACCCCTTGTTACACAAATGTTGGTCAGGCATCTCAGATCATTGCTATATACTGGACAAGAATCACATCTATCTTCTCTGCTCACATTGAATGAATTGTAATTATCCCTTTTCATGCTATGTTGAGGGTTCTAATGCTAATTTATATCTGTTAAGATGAGCGTGATATTTAGATCTATATCTATATTTATCTTTTGCTGTACTTTGTTGATTGCACTCCATTCTATTGTCAGTTTGTAATATTGTTATATTGTTCAATAAAATTAAAAAAAGAAATAAGAAAAAGAAAATATATGCCAACAATGCACTGTACTGTACTGTACTAAACTGTACCATACCATACCATACCGTACCATGCCATACCCATACCATACCATACCATGTTGGTATAGCAACTCACTAATCCTGAACAGATTTACCCAATATAAATCTATTTGAGTCAATTGACTTAAAATTGTATAACTCTGGTTGGGATAGCACAGTTAATATATGCATGTGAATTCTGGAGAATAAACTAATTTCAGACATTTTATTTAAAACTTCCATGTTGAAATGGTAAATCCCTGGCTTGGTTCTGAATTTTTATTTTACAGTGATCTAATGAATGTTTACTTAGAAGTAAGCCTCATTAAGATCAGTAGAATTTGTTCTCTGGCAAGGACTTCTGGAATGTAACTACCACTCCAATTGTTGTTTGAATATGAGCGTAAAGACAAATTGCTTGATTAGAGATACATGATATACATCTGAGAAACATTCTTGTGGTAACCTATGAGAAAAAGGATGATAGCTGTAGGCAATGTTTTTGACTCAGCTATGCTCTTTGTGCAGTGGTTTTACATAATGGCTCTCCACTGGCCTTACCACTGCTTTTCATGCAGTGAAGGTGAAATTGATTTTTTACCAGGGTCACGGATTACTATGGCAATTACTATTACTTCCATAATGCAGTGCAAAATTTTAAAAAGTACACTGTTTATAATCACTGACTGATTAAAAAAAAGTTTGTGTTTTAGTTATAGCGTTGGCTGCTGAGTGGTGAACAGTAATGACAGGTCTGTAGGGAAAGAAGGAAGCAAGGATTCCCATCAGGTTTTATGAAAATAAATGTGAAATACTGCTTGGAAACACACACAAACACACACATCCTGATGAATGAACAGACTCAAGCTACTTTTGAACTGCTGAACTGCTCAGCAAAAAACCAGCTCCCTGATCATGACAAGTAATGGTGGTCCAACTGGCCTGTGGTCAGGCATCCATAATTACAACACACGGGTCCTCACTTTATGACTCATACTGAAAACAGGCCATTGCATATTGCACTTGTCTACGCAATGCCATGGCTATGACAACAAATGAAATAAGATGAAACAAATGAAATAAGATGATACTGAACTGGCAGTTTGTGATCCTCATACAAAGGAAGGGAAATATAAACCATGCACTCTCAAGTGTAGAGTGATTGATTAGACTCAGAAAAAGAGTTTCACACCCTGCAGGCAGTCTGAATGGACATTTGCAGGAGACTCAAAACTGACTTCGTAGCAATTAACTAACAGTATGGAGGCTGAATGTGAATTTCTCATCCCTGCAGTTTTAACCCCCAAATCTCTATTTCAGTTTTGTGTCCTCGTTGTATGAATTGAACTTGTGATTCTATGTTTCCTTGCACTGTATTGCTCGTCAATGAAGACACAAGGCAACAGTTTAAGCGTAACTTGTTTAACTATTTAAACTGATCCACACCATAATTAAATATACTAAGATATTTAAATGGGTGAGCTGTACTAGGCAGTCTTCCCATGGCTGTGTTTCTTGGCAGATTCTTGATCTGACTCCAAACACAGCCAGCATCTTCTGCCAATTTTGTTTATCATTGCCTATGCACAATGTACTGAGAGGAGCCCAGCCACTACCAAGTTTGGAAAAATGTTGCTTAGCACCAAGGAGTGCTCCTTCCCAGCCACTTCCCACTACGCAACAAGTGATGCATTGTTCCAGACATGCCCTTCACCATTTCAGATTTCTCAGGGTACTTGCTGATCACCCCTACCTATCCTGATCAGCCCACCCAGTGTCTGCCACACAAGGAGGTTAGCCAAGCTTAATACCCTTTGCCCCACCTGCTGACTATAACATCTTGCAGGCCCTGATGAAGATCAACAAAATAGGCATTGCATCCATTGGGAAAGAAATGTTCACTGCCATCCCTATAAAGGTGTGGCATATATGAATCTGATGGAATTGTGTGCTATACAAACCCCGCCTCCATCCAAAACTGCTGTGAGAACTGCCCTATTTACCTTAGCCCTGGTGAGGTAGCAGGCCCTGCTCCAGTGATGAAGAGTCCCAGCTCCAGGGACAAAGTGTCTGGAAGAAGGGAATAAACAGGCGAGTTTAGCCAATGTGTGAGCTCAAAACCAGGGTGAGGAAACCAGGGCACTAGTCTCTCCACTTCCCTAAAGGGGTAAATACACTCTCCACAAACGAATCTACATAAATAGGAAATGTATTTAAAAAGAGGATTAAAAAAATATGAAGGAACAATGCCAGCAGGGGGTTGGGGGCTATCCAGTGTATTGCCCTGAGTGAATCTTGTATGACAATCTGCCAGCTGGACAGAAGTCATGGGTGCGTACTCAATGCAAAGAGCTCCTGCTTCGCAGGGAATGGGTTCACACCCTTGATGCCAAGGTGGCTGACCTGGAGAAGCAGAGGCAGTCAGTTAGACACATGGATAAGACTCTCGGGGAATTGTTAGATGTGTCCCATCTAAGAACGGCAGCCCCACCACTGTCAGGGAGTGTTGAAGAAAGGGGGAATGTTCCCTCAAAAGGGATATTTTGTGTCATGTTGATGAAATCTTAAATAAAAACATGCATTCACACCTCACTATGTATTGTGATCCAGCTGTCCTGTAGAAATCCTTTGTAACTGGCTTTCGTGTGCAGACTAGGCAATCCATTTGAAAAACAGTTGCTGTAGTGGGGATGCAGCCCATGTTTAGCTGAAAGAAAGCACATTTCTCTAGTACCTGGTAATAAGTTTGAGTGGATCATCTTGTGAACAGCTAATGCTTTGGAGTAATTAATAGAGTCTCTTAGTTGCAGCGCTTTTAAAACATATGTAATGTTAACAAATAGCATACCATTGTTCCTGGTTTGAGGAACCTATTTGTATAAAGTAAAATTTGAGTTGGATGGGTTTGTCTATGAGATTGTTTCTTCCAAAGCACAACTAGTTAAAATGGAAGAATACTCATAATCAGAGAAGCTGTGGATCTGGGATACCATCCTGGAGGAGTGACATTATATGTAGGGGGTTAATAATTGCCCTGCAAGATTCTCCCTGGTACAGTTGTCCCCTAAATGTTTTTATTTTTTCATGAAGAAACTGGAATTCCCACTAACTCTCCCCCAGATACTATTAGTTTTTTATATATATATATCAACCAGTCATGAAACATCTGCAGTCTCCTCTAGTTTGATCCTTAGATCGTGGCCTCAGTTTCAAAATATAGGCATTCAGCTTTTTCATTATCCAAATTTATTTGCAGTATAGAGTTAATTAATTGATATGAATCCTGCAAGGATTATATTCATACTTGATATGTGTATCATTTCAGACTCTACCATCTAAGTCTGCCTCACTGGATAAGGTCATTTTTCCTCTGCTTTGGCTTCTTTTCAGACTCTAACCAGGATCAGAAAGAAGCAAAAAAAAAACAACCACCCAAACCCCACACTTTTTTTAAATGAAAGGAAAAAGAAAAATGTGGAAGGAAAAAGAAAAATATATGATAAGACCACAAATAGATTTAACATTTTGATGTGAAGAAATTAACCTGGCCATTGCAAAAGGGATTTTACTATATTTTGTTAATTAATCTCTTCTAAATAATGTTTATAAGTGTTAATAGGTTAACCAGCAGTAAAAAGTATAACTAGACCTACTGTGTGTGGGGGGATAATCAACATTTCGTCTTTCCAGGGAAATCCAAAATGTTTGAATAGCATACAAGGTGAGTTCAGAGCTTCTGAGAGAACTGGTGTTTTCTGAAGTCTTTTGAAAATTATTTTGAGACCTGTTTCTTATGAATCTGGGCAGAAGAAAGTGGGTGACCATTTGGCCCCTCCCCCCCCTTCACAGCTTCTTTCTTTGTTCATAGTTGATATTATAGTTTTCTTATATTTCTGTGCTTCAAAATTATTCTACTGGAGGGGGCAAAGAATGAAGTCATGTGCATTTTTGGCTAAGAATTGGTACACATGTTATTGCTGCCACAGCTTAACTGAGTGTCTGGGGGTGGACGTGGACACCCCAGAGTCCACAGTACCCCCAACATATGTCACCACATTGCAACTCACCTCAGGTGTGGGGGGGTCTGGCTTCTAGCTGATGCTGGCAGAATCCTTGTGAGTAGAGGAGGACAGGGATGGGGGGGAGGAAAGCTGGCCCCAGGTGGGGGGACAAGCTAGAAGAAAAGCAGAGCCACAAATGCCCCCAGAAGGAAGGTGGAGGCCCAGGATGCAGAGCTGTTGCAATGGAGTCCCAGGGATTTAGAAGAGGGGGAACCAGAGGGAGAGCAGGCCGAGGTGAAGTCCCTGTGCCTCAACATGGCTCAGCTGAAAGTCTCAGCTAGCTTGCTAAAAGAGGAACACAGGCTAGGAAGGGAGGGAAAACGAGCCAATCTGTTCACCACACCCCACGCCAAGGGCATAGGGGAGGGGTGGGGCCCACAGGACTGCCCCTCATGGGGCAAGGGAGCCCTCACTCTCTCTCCCTGCCTTAAGGGAAACCAGGGATTGGTGGATTCTGGGAGAAGGCAGGACCTAGAGGCTGTTTTAAAGCCACGGGCTCAGATGGGCCAGGGATAAAGAGCAAGAGACTTTCACAGGGGCATGTGGAAAGTCAGAGAGATCTTGGCAGAAAGCTCATGGACAGAAGAAGGCGCTGTTTAACCTCCCTTCTACTGCCACATCTGAGGCCTGTCTACCCAGCTTGAACAGGCTAGACATTAAGCCCTGAAGGAGCCTGACCTCCAGAAGACAGACCCGGGGCACCAGGGCCTAACACAGATGTACATTCTTCTACATGGCATTTGTCATTACCTAAGGAACCATTAATGCACAGTGTGTCCCTATGCAGATCACATAATCTTATTCTCCATGCCACTGTAGTGATATGGGCCACCTGATCTGCGCTGTGACTTGCTGTACATGAATTATTCATCATATGCTGACTGCTGCCATGTAGACCAATGTACAAATGACCTCCGTAGGGTGGTTGTAACATGTGCAACAGTTCCTCAAAAAACAGACTGAAACACATCTACACACAAACACAAATACTTGGTGTGCTGAAATCAAGGGATTTTTTTTTACTGCAGTAGAAAAAGCATACTGTCTCTGAATGTGCTTCATGTTGTGTTCTGCAAATGTGCTTTATGTTGTGTTCTGCAAATGTGTTTTGATCAGAATACACTGCTTGAGATATGGCTTTTTAAAAATCTTGTAACACAGCATAACCAAATGGCTATGTACCTTCACAACCTTGATGTTTCTTCACACCGTAGAGCATTTATTCTAGCTCTATTAAACACCCTTCCCTCAGATATGCTACTGGGGAGATTCAAAAAAATCCTCTTTCATGAAAGGTTGTGTAACTGTTCCTTAAAATCTCTTGACTCAATTCAACATATCATTCTAGATTGCCAATTTCATACAGCCATTCTTAAGGAACTTTTACCACTATCATTGATCTTTAATTCTTATGTTAATAAAGATAGAATTATCCAATATCTCTTAAACAACACCAAACATGAAGTTACAGCTTTGGTTGCTAAGTTTCTAGATAAAGTGATTAAAATCAGATACAGGCTTTTAAACTGAATTGTATGTATTTTAATTGTTCATTGTTATATTTCAAGTTTGTTGGAATTGTCATGCCATTAAAAGGGGCTGGACTGGACTGCTTGAGATATTTCTCAAAAAACTGTGCTATTGGGCGAGCTGGGGAAGGCCCCACGAAGCGGGTGTCGAGGAAGGCCTGGAGAGAGCCCCCCTGCCTTCCCTGGCCCTCCCATCTTCCCTGGCCCACCCTGGCCCGCTTCTGTCAGGCAGAAGCACCTGAGATCCTTCCCCCCTCCTTTTCCTTTGCCCCGCTTGGAGGCAAAGGGAAGGGAGATGTCAGGGTGTGTGGCATATGCAAATAAGTTATGCTAATGAGTTATGCTAGTGAGCTCCTGAACCTCTTTTTCTATGAAATGACTTCTGAGTAGAATCCCATGCACTGTTGGAGCATTCTAGGAAAAGGAAGAGAAGAAAGAAGGATGTTACTACAAAAAGGCATCCAACAAGACCTCTGTTCTCCTTCCCTGACCTGGACAGCCCAGACAAGCCTGATATTGTCAGATCTTGGAAAGTAAGCAGGGCTGACCCTGGCAAGTACTTGGAAGGGCAACCTCCAGGGAATACCTGGGCTGGGACACAGAGGCAAGTAATATCAAGCCACCTCTCTGTGGTATGAAATTGTTTATGGACATCAATATATAATTATAGTCTCACCACGGAGACAAGGAACTGCAAAAGTCTTATCACACTGTTTCTTTAAGTATCTGCACAGCTGTGAACAATCATGGAAACCGGGGAAGGATTTAATGTGAAGATTTCAGTTAGTAATCAGAGCCCAGCAAAGAAACCAAATTGAAGTACATTAGACTGTCAAGAATAAACTTCTAGAACTTTTGGGGGTAAAATTATCTGGTATCCATGATTGTTTTTTGAATAAGTGTCTATGAGCTATTTTATATAGTATGGAATTTGTATATTAGCATCAATATGTATTCACAGCTCTACCTTTGAGACAGCAGCCTGAAGAAGTCAGAGGAAATGGACAGCAAGCTAGGTGATCCGTAGCTGCTTCTTTTGTGACTATGCTTAGAGACAACGAGGAAGTGGTTGATAAGTTCTGTGTAAAAGGATTGTAATAGAAAATAATAAGTCATTTTAAGGACATTACTTGTTGTCTAATACTTTTGTACAGGTTTTTTTTGTGTGTGTGTGGTTTGCATACTTGCATACGCTGTACAACCATTAGTGGTTAATTTTTACCTCTCTGAAATGTCTTAGCCCCACTAGGGGTTGCCAGAAGTCATCATGACTTCCAGGCTAACAAGCACAGACATTATAGTCAACAAAAAAGACCTCTCTTCTGCCATCACCACCACCACTCTTAGCTGAGACTCCAAGTGAAGGACAGAGTATAAATCCAATCATCTCCTCCTCCTCCTCTTCTTCTTCTTCTTCAATTTTAGTTGACTTTTATGCTTGTGTTATACCTGTCACCTTTATTATTTAGCACTTTCCCAGATGATTGTAATGCTTCCTATGTAAATCATTTTAGTATTTGTGCTGTTAATGAGGTGACTGAAGGTGGTTCCCATTTCCTTATTTGTGAATCCAACCCAAAACATTAAGGATAGTTTAAAAAAGCTGAATGCAAAATAAAGTTTGGACCAAAACACATCATACACCCACAAATTTAGGGGACTCTGTGCTTGAAGAGATTGTATATTATATATACTACCCTCAATTTTTTTGGTTGGATTCATGAATAAGTCACAAATAGGGAACAAATAAGGACCTGGGACCCAACTTCAGCCTCATCCATTAATGATTAAATCTTTTGAGGGGAAAATGCATGAGAAAACATCAAGCTGATAGCAAACCCAGCATCAAAAGTGTGAAAAGAATCCCCTCCCACCCCATAGCCTGCAGCTGTTATTCTGAGTAAAAGGTCATTGGAAGAAGAAGGAGGAGGAAGAGATTGGATTTATACCCCGCCCTTCACTCGAGTCTCAGAGCAGCTTACAAACTCCACATCAATCAACCCACTTTTTCACTTATCATAGTGGTGGGAAGTGCCATCAAGTCACAGCAGACTCATGGTAACCCTGCAGGGTTTCCAAAGCAAGAGATGAACAGAAGTGGCTTACCTTTGCCTCTTCTGCATAGCAGCCCTGGACTTCCTTGGTGGTCTCACATCCAAGAACTAAGCAGGACTGATTGTGCATAGCCCCCAAGACCTGATGAGAAAGGGCTAGCCCAGGCCATCCAGGCCAGAGTTCTCACTCATCACAGCCTATGCAAAACAGGATGCAATGTGTCTCTCTGGTCGTGTCGATTGACAGTGAGGACTGAGGATCTGGGAGAAACAATTATGAGGCAATTCTTCTTCATTCTGTATTTGCTTTCCCAAGGTTCTGCTTCCTGAAATTTTGAAGCATAACGTAGGCCCAGATGATTTCCCTCCCTACCTCGTTTAGATCTACTTTTCTTTATGACAAAGACATACATCTCAAGGGCTTGAACAGTTGTCTCCACTTACAGCAGCTTGCTGTGGCCAAGTTTGAGAACTCCCTGGTGCAGATGATTAACATAATCTTTCTAAATGCTGACAAATCTGTCACACTGTTTGCTTTAGTTGCTGAATTCTAATTGTGACATGTGAACAGCTTGACAAACAGACCCATGAATATTCAGCTGCGATTTTTTGTTATCACATAATATTTTATTGCCACAGCACATCATGTAGCTTAGCCCCCCAATTTTTTACATCCCATTGTTGGTCAGCTGGCATAGGGAAGTTAATGGGGGGAAATGGCATTCTATTAGACCTTAATTAACTTTCAGCTCTAGAGGATCAATAAAGCTTTGTTCCTGTGTGGTGATCATGGCATGAATAAAGTGAGAATGAAAATATACCTCTTTTCTGTATTATTCAGATCCTTTTATATTGATGAATCTGCAAGAAAGACAGTTTGTTCTTCCCTGCTTCAAATTCCTTGCACTGCCTCACCTGTGATGTAATATGCCACAAACAGTGCCATCCTAAGCAAGGTTAACCCTTCCAAGCCTATTAACGTCTCTGAACTCAGGTGTAATTCTGTTTAGGATGCTGCTTCAATTTTAAGATGAAGCATGAGACAAGGGATGGATAGAGGCTTGAAAATACCTAATCAAGGCAACCTCCAAAATTGGGAATACATTTCCTAACTGGTATGTTTCTTAGAGAAAATTAAAACATACAGCAGCTTGAGTCATTGGCAGGACAGCAATGAGATATTTATTATTGTGAATGACACAGGCTATAATTCCAGTTCTGTCATTATGTTCTTCTTCATACCGATGAGAATGTTACAGTGTATGGACATAATGCTGCATCATTAATGAGGGAAACAGTGACAATCTAGGTCCACTGTCAACATTGCCTTTTACCTCTGCTCTTGACTGCTGCTCTGCTTTGTTATTACTGCAATTATCTCTCTCTACCCCAGCAATCCTTTTTTTTAAAAAAAAGCATTTACAAATCACATTTCTCCTTCTTGCACATTGTGGGTATGCTTACTTGTGCCCAACAGTGAAAACACAATAAAAGGGGAATGCACACACGTTTGTGTGTAAATGTATATACATGTATGTGTGTAATGCTTAACATTTCTAAAAAACGCTCTCAGCCAGATATATTATTTGTTTTGTATATTTTTACTTTTCCTCTCTGTATAGGCCTTCAGACATACCTTTGATACAAAGAATGGGATCACTACACAGTGGAGCTTCAGTTAAATTCTTAACATCCTGTCTTGATTGATTAAAAAACACTCCAGAGGCTAGAAAATGGATGTAGCAGAGTACAAAAATGTGAGAACAGAACTGAGAACTTTATCCACAGCTCAGATAAGAAAACAAATATATCTGCTTAAGCCAAGTTAGGCCTCCTGGGTGGTACATCAGGATAACTGATTAAAGCACCCGCTAATAGCAAGAGGGAACTTGCAAGAGCTTGTGGGGTGAATTTCCCTCTACCCTACAATTTCCTCTTTCTCTTATTTGAAAGCTCCCCTAGCTTCTCCCCCTTTCCTACCTCCTCTCTTTCCCATCCATCAGCCAGACTACCTTTATCTTCTCTCCATCTTCAGTTTTCCACCCTGCCTTACCCCTAGCACTCTCTGCCCAGGAAAACTATGGCCCAGTTGTGTGGTGCCGGTTGCCAGGCAGGCACAGTTGCACAGTGGCGAACCTGCAAGGACTTGCAAAGGGTACTCATTTCCCTTTGCTTCAGCTTCCCTACACCATTTCCTCTTTCCATCCATTTGTCAGTCTGCACATCCTCAAACTTCTCTGCTACATTCTCTCCTTCCAACTCACCCACTTTTTATCTGCCCCTCCATTTTCAGCTATTATCTATATCTCTAATAGCCAACTATACCCTGATCTGTGGATACCTAAATCTGTGGATCTGGACCATTTATGCAGAAATAAGATTTTCCAGAAAACTTGAGGGACACCCCAGGTTTGCAGAAAAATCTTAAAACAAGAAAAATGGAGGCAGGGTTTAAAAAGAAACCAAGCAAAATGCAGGAACTGTTGTCTGCACAGCTGCATAAGCAGGGAAATAGGTCTCAGGAAGCTGTGGTGGGTGATGGTAATGGCAGCTGGGAAAGTCAAAGGGAATGACAAAATGGCAAAGGGAAGACAAACAAGCAAGCAGAGTTGGATGTCAGGAAAAGAGGGGCTGGATTAATGGTGCTGCTGCCCTGCACAAATGAAGCTGGATGGCCAAAAAGGCAGTGGTAGTGTTTGGAACAGGAAGAGGCAGGGCAGCTTTCTCCTCCCTTCAACAGTGAGAGAAGGCAGATGTGGGGGCAGCTGGGAGAAGAGAAGGAGGATGTGGTGTTGCTGGTTTTGCAAGTGCCTCAGCGGAAGAGAAAGGTAGCTGGGAGGAGAAGAGGAGTAGTACTCACCTCTACCAATGGAGAGAGAAGGGAGGAACTGGAGTTGTGGCTTGCCTCCCTGAGGAGGATGGTGGTAAGGCAGCAGTAAAAGCTCATGCACACTCCAAATTTCTGGCCACAGCAGTGATCCCACCCTGACTGTACCCAAAGGAAATGAGCAACCCAGTTTGGTGTAGCGGTTAAGTGCGCAGACTCTAATCTGGGAGAATCAGGTTTGATTCCGCACTCCTCCACTTCCAGCTGCTGGATGACCTTGGGCAAGCCATAGTTCTGACATATGTGTTCTTGAAAAAGAGCAGTTTCTGTCAGAGCTCTCTCAGCCCCACCTACCTCACTGGGTGTCTGTTGTGGGGAGGGGAAAGGAAAGGAATTTGTAAGAAACTCTGAGACACTGAGTGAAGGGTGGGGTACAAATCCAATCTCTTCTTCTTCTTCTTTTTCATGGTAAAATGTAGAGATAGGATCCAAGTTTTACTGCCTTCCCTTGACCTCCACTCATGAAGCTCTCACGGGGCTGCTCTCCTTCCTCTAGCCACAGCAATTGGAAGTAGTTTAAGGAAAATTTTTTGTCTCCCATACTCATCTCCCACCCAACTGGATTAGCATTAACAATAAAAAACTAAAACCAGGAATAACCCTTTATAAAATCTGTATACGGTCCTGTCAAAAATTAAGCAGGACTTTAAAACACAGCAAAGCCAAAAGTAGCACGGAAAAGACCTTGCCGTCACAAACTACACTACTAATGAAAAATAACCACAACAGATTTTGCAACATTTTGTTGCAGTTCTCCACTTGTTTATTATTTAATTACTTCATCTTTCTCCACAATAGGCTTGCCAGACCACTGGTCTGAGCAGAAGTTTTCCTGATATTCAGGGCTTCAACCAGTGGGGGGCCAGCTGGTCAGTGGAAGAAGCTCTGCCCCCAAGCCTCACCCCCAAGCCTGACCACCCACAGCCACCCCTCTCCCTTCACTCCTGAGAGATTTAAAGGGTCTTCCAGCTGATCTGTGGCCTGCCAATCAGGAGGAGGGCCCTTTAAATCTCGCAGAGGGGAGAGAGGGGTGGCTGTGAACCCTGAACTGTGCACACCTGAACTCCAAATGGCTGTTTGCTGCTTGAAATTCAGATGTGGGGCCCCCTCTGGCCAGAAGCATTTAAAGGGTCCTTTAAATGCTTCTTCCCAGAGTGACCGGACCCACTCATAAGAACATAAGAACATAAGAGAAGCCAATGTTGAATCAGGCCAATGGCCCATCTAGTCCAACACTCTGTCACACAGCGGCCAAAATATACCACGTGCCATCAGGAGGTCCAGCAGTGAGGCTCGCCTGATCTGCAAGTGCAAATGCCACTTGGAGATCAGGCACCTGGGGCCTTGCTGGGCAGAGGACTTAAAGGGTCCCTTTAAGTGCTTCTGCCCGGCAGGGACTGGCCCCACTTGCCTGATCTGTCTCACCAGGCAGAAGGACTTAAAGGGTCCCTTTTACTAATGCACAAGAGGCATATGTAGCAACCAAATAGAACCTTCATGTGTTAGTAGCCAGACTCTTCCTGCAGAAGGGCAGTCTTATTCTAGGTACCCCTTGTAAGTTATCACCACCAAAATCATATGTACTGGGCAGCTTGGCCTGGAAATGGAACCAAGATGGAGTTGGAGACAAACAAAATGAATGCTAATCACAGACCAGCCTGGGAAAACTATTTTGGGAAGGTGACTCAGGGTACTGACTTGCTAATAGATCTTCCCCCAGCCTAAAAAGAGATACTTAATCTCATCAATGGGCTTCTCAGAAAACAATATCCTTCCCTGGTGTGACCTCATCACACCTGATCACACTTCCCCTGCCTACTTACACTAATTAATAGGCCTCTCCCATCCTGTATCCAAAGGATTATCAGGAAAACACTAACACCTTTAGTTTACGTTCAGGAGAACATTAACACTTCTGGTTTACACTGGACACACTCATCAAACATGCAAACTGTCATGAGTTTCCCTCAGTCTTTGTCCATCCACAGGAAAGCCATCAAGTCTGCCCCAACAAATTGTTTTATCCCCGACAAGCCAATTGGGGTATTGTTTTAGGGGGCAAACATTTCAGCCTTGCCTTGGGCTACAATTTTACTATAAAAATGGTGCACTCTGCCCAGTGCAGTGTAGATGTTCTCAGCACTAAACACCTCACCCAGACACTTGTGTGTGGACTGCCTTCTTCTCTCTAGAGAAATGCTGGTCATTCTCTCTTGCTTCTTTCTGCCGACTTCACTTCTTCAGGACTTGGTAAATATCGCCCTTCCTGACTCACGTTCCCTGCTACTTCCTTTTAAAATTTCCCCTTTTATTTATTTCCCCTCTTAGATAGTTTGTGTATTTCCCCTGTGTGCTTTGTATGTATACTTGCTCTTTAATCTTCTTGTAATAAAAACACAGTTTTTTATAAGTTGGTCTGGTTTCTTTGAGAGTTCTCAGGGAAATATCCTCGTAAATATTGTTGGAGATCTCCTAGTTGCCCCCTCTCACTCTTTCTCCATTATGCGCATTTCCCCAATTAATACTGGAGACAGCCCTTTGGGTAACGTGTGTAATCATATGAATGATCACATCAAACTTGCTGTTTTGTTTCACTCAGCACACATGTTTTTTTCAACACACTCATGTAGTGACAACGTAGAAGTAGGAAAATGGAAATAAGGCAGTATGCAGCAAATGGCTAATGCTTACTTTCTGAAATTAATTTTAGAAATTGTTCTAAAGTAGAATTAAGAAGGGGTAAAATATATTGGTGAATGAAATCATTTAAAGATATACAGCACTCCAGACAGTGTCTTCTGATATTATAGAGCTCATGATGGGGCAGTGAGATAGGGAATCTCGATATCATGTAAGCTCATTACAACTAGTTTTAGTTGTATTTATTTATTTATTTATTTATACCCCACCCTCCCCGCCGAAGCAGGCTCAGGGTGGCTTACATAAAAATTATTAAGCAGATAAAAACAAACAAGTCAAAATATAAATATCAAACACATCATAAAATGCTAGTGTATGGTGGTGGCGAGACATTGGTAGCATCGACATAATAAGAGTACAGTCAGCGATTGGTTTTAGGATTGACGTCTCAGTCTGGATCATATCAGCGAGGCTCAGGTTGTCGATGATGGTTTTGGGGACAGGGTCTTAGTTTGTAAAGTGCAGCTCCTTAGTCAAAGGCCTGATGGAAGAGCTCTATCTTACAGGCCCTGAAGAACTTTAAAAGGTCCCACAGGGTCTTAATATCTTCTGGGAACTGGAGTAGCAGCTGTAAATGTTTTGCCAAAGTTTTCAAGGATTCAAACTATATGTCTCATCTAAGTATTTGGATTGTACAGATGAGAAAATGGCTAGGAAACTGCATATCAATTTTAGGACATAAAATATTTTACATCACTATTCATTTTGCCACTTTAATAATCAGTGTACTTCTAATACTGAAATTTAGCAATTAGGATTTGGCAAACTCAACTAAAATTAGACTGTTGGAACCTCACACATTTGTTGTTGAGCTTTGTTTAGCATTAATGCAGATGCAGTGTTTCTCATCAGGGTGACTCTTGCTCTACTGATCTCATCTCATGCTTGTCTGCATATTGCATACACAACACCCCACACAAATGTGAGAGATAGCTACTGATGTGACAGCTCAATATAAAATCTCCACCTTTAGGTAATGCAACCCAATGGAACTGACTCCATCTGTGGTTTGCAAGTCAGTCTCCATTTTATGCTCATGCTTCCATGTGACCAGAAGCCTGCTGGCCAGGGGCAATCAATGTGAGAAACTCAGCCACATACCCTACCTCATTCTGTACTATTTCTCTCTCTCTCTTTCTCTCTTTGGTATTTTCGCATTCTCTCTGTGTGTGTGCCTGTGCCTGGAAGTTATGGTGGCCTCTGGCAACTCCTACTGGGGTTTGGGGGAATTCAGAGAGGTGGCTTGATAGCCTGTCTATGCCTCCCTGCCTTTGTATTTCTTGGAGGTCTCCCATCCAAATACTTGCCAAGGTTGGCCCTGCTTAACTTCCAAGATCTGATGAGATTGGACTTCCTTGGGCTATCCAGGTCAGGGCTCATTCTCTACTGTTTCTTGTCCATTGTGGAAGGTCAGTAGTTCAGCAGTTCGAGACCCAAGAGTGCCACATGACGGAGTGAGCTCCCATCTCTAATTCCAGCTCCTGCCAACGTGGCAGTTCAAAAGCAAGAAATTGCAAGTAGATAAACAGGTACCACTTCAGTGGGAAGGTAACAGCATTCCATGTGCCTTGGTGGTTAGTCATGCTGGCCACGTGACCATGGAAATGTCTTCGGACAGTGCTGGCTCTTCGGCTTTGAAATGGAGATGAGCACTGCAACTCTAGAGTCAGATTCGACTGGCTTTCGAGCAAGGGAACCTTTACCTTTACTACCAGGTCACATTGCTGGCGCAAAATCAGAACATTCCGCTGGCATAGTTCCCCTCCTGTTCTTGAAGATGCTTTATCCTGCAGCACTACAGTACTTGACCCACAGCCTTAAGCCCTGAAACCTCTTTTGTCTCTTCACTTGTGTCCTTGATTATTAGCTCCTACTTTTTGTCTCCTCAGGCTCCCCTGCCTTGTTCCACTATCACTGTTGCCTTTTATTCAGTCTTCTTTCAGTGTTCTCTTTCTCAGCAGTTTCTTACTCTAGAAAATTCCTTGACCAAACTGACAACTTTCCCTTCCCTCCCAGCAGCTGTAAGCAAGTAAAAGTTACGTAATAATAGCTTTGTCCCCAAATATTACATTCTCACTATTCAGTGTCAGAGGCTTCACCACAATGAAATGTAAAGGAGATGTTTTGTTTCACCTGTGATTTGTTTTGTTAGGCCCAACAAATGTAGATATCCTAATGCTTCTGTAATTGCAACTTCCAAATATTTTGTTCCGTGAACTGGTATATAACATATCTGTGTTGTGAAGAACAAAGTGAACCTCTAAATACTGAATACATATGCATTTACTCAAAAGCAAGAATAACTTTCTTTAATGGGATTTACTGCACCCATTGCAGATTGCAGATTATTTGTTGCTTACATTGTGATCTCAAACAGAGTCTCCTCAGTTACAAAAGATCAATTAGAGGGTTTTTTTTTTAATATCTGAGACTGATTTCCAAAAGTAGTGTAGTTTAGCTATTTGTGGCATAGCTTTTTATCATTTCCAGGAATGCCTGAACACATGCCAGTTCAGCTCACATCTAGTTCATCTATTGTGACTAGGCAGCCAATTTACTAATGGGTTGTTTGGCTGTTTGTAACCCATTCATTCCTGTTTGGCACAACTAAGCTGGGCTAGGAATAGTTTTTGTCCTGTTTCCCTGATCAAAGTTGACAGGATACTAGACCAACCAATGAAATGTTACCTGGATCCCTGTCCTACCTGGTCAATAAATCTTATGAGGATAAGATGAGGAGTACTTTGGCTAATATGACCAACTCTTCATTTTGATAGGAGAGCCCAATCCCACACCTGTGAAGATGCTATTATTTATCCTCTTTCTTGATTGATGTTTTTTTTAAAAAAATATGTCTCTTGAATGAAAAACTAAGGCCAATTAAAGGCCTATGATAAGCTTGCCCCTTTAAAGCAAAATAATTGAAAAAAAATGGTTTCCTGAATGACACGTGCCCAGTATTAATTTAAGATGTTTTCCACTCAGGGAAAGGTATGTGTCATTTCCCCATTGCTGCTGTAGCTGCAGTACAGCACAGAGGCACTGGGGCTTCCACATGTCAGGGTTTCCCCATAGTTTCCTTGCCCTGGTTCCCCAATGTTTCTCTCCCTATACCACCAGAGTTTTTCCAGTATTTTTTAAAATGGTAACTCAATATTGTTCTACTAATATAATGCAATAACAGTATGTATAACAGGTTCTCTGAATCACCAGCTTTCATTTGTCCTTAAAAAGAAAGTATCTGGACTTTTTAATTGCTGAGAGGTTCTGGAGACTTACTTTTTAAACCAATGAAAGCTGGATATTTAGACACCCTGTTAGACATATTGTTATTACATTATATGAATATAACAATATTCAGTTGCCAGTTTTAAAACAGGCTACCCAGTGTCAGCGGTAGTGGGAAAGACCACTGTGGGAAAAATGGCTGACATCTGGGTGGGATCAGGAAAATCCAGACTTTTCCACCCACATGACAAATCTTTACAGCAAAGTAGGTTTGGGAAAGATCAGGGAAGAACTGTGGAAACCCCCGGGGTGGGGAGGTTGCACAAATGCCGTGGGGAAGCAGGAAAAATCGCACATGAGACCAAGCAGCCCATGGGCAAAGCACGGTCCATATAAAACTGACCCTCAAAGGAAAACCCCAGCAACTCAAAGTCACTGGGGTGAACTGGAAGAAGCCAAAATGCCAACTTAATGTAGCATTTGGCCATCTCATCCCCAACCCTGCAGCGGTGAACCAGCTGAACAGCCTGATCAATGGAGGTGTACCTTATAGAGCATAAGGAGTCCAGAATGGCATTGTTAACAGATGCCCCACATGGATAAGACAAATGGTGTATCAAACGATATTTGCCATGGGCCTTTTTAGAGACAATGCCCAACGAGGAAACCCACAGGTTCACCACTGGTGGGGATGGAAAGAGACCTAACACCCTACCCCCTGCCCTATCTTTTTCGATGTTGTGCTGAACTATGTGCTCCATACACTTGATGGAGGCCAAGTTGGATGCCATAAAAGTAGTCCTAAGGCCCTGGCAGGGAATATGAAACCAAACTTAAATCCATTTAACAAATATAAACAATCCTCTCGCTTTGGGTATCTGTGCAACCATTCCTCAAGCGCTCTCGGTTTTATGGGACTGGGCCCCTTTTCCAGCAGGATGCCCTGAACTGCCTGGTTCAGGTCATTTATGATATGCCAAGAAAGGGTGTGGTCCACTGCACAGGGGGCACTTGTGCCGGAACTGGCAGGCCTTCTGGCTACAGACCCCTTGCGACCCAAACTCCCAACAGAGCTGGTGGGGTTGAACCACCTGCCGCACAACATTGCGGGGGTTGGAAGATGCTGACTGGCACTGCACAAGGTGTCTGCTGTGTGTCTGGTCACCAGCATTTGGGCAGGCTGGGGACATAAATTGTAACCAAAGGTGAGGATGCACTTGGTCCCATCACATGCAGGGGTTCATGGCTGCCTGCATATGAAATTTTTCATCATACTGCAGCCGTCAGTCCAGTAAAGCCTGTATAACCTTTATACACAATATCAAAGTACTGAAATAAAGACGCAGCCCGCCATGGCTATGCCTTCGAAAGGACACCCGCGGAGACCAAGAATCCAGCCACGCAATTGGCCCAGGTCTGATCCACTCTCATCTTCCTGAGCTTTTCTTTGTCCTTATCATCTAGGTTATCCTTATCCTTCTTTTCCAACACCCGGAAAAGGAGGAAAAAGAAGTCCACATATTCACCCCTGCAAATCTTCTCCCTGGTGGCTCGTAACAAATGATTGCCTAAGGGCAATGCCACATCTCCCAAAGGGAGCTCAGAAGCAGGTGTGGTAGCATAAGTTGCAGTCCAGGAGGAACGATAACCCCACCACTGACCAGGACCAGCAGACAGCTGGCCATACCATGCTCACTGGGATCCCTGCATTGGAGGCTGAGTGGGGGCAAACCCCAGAGCTGCCCCATTCCTGGAGTGTAAAGGGCATTAGCCATACCTGAACCTGGGGTGGCGGGAGGCCCACAAGGCCCCCATGGCCAAGAAGTCCCATGGAGGACCGGCGGCCAACTTACCCAATGCATTTTTCACTGGAGCTGTGGGTAGACTTGGTGCAGCTGCTCCCTGGGAAGGCCTGGCTCCTGAAGGGCCAGCATCTGAGTCACCATGGCAATCCGCACCTCCAGTGTTGCTCCCAGCACCTGTCGAAATTCTACCCTCAACCAAAGACAGACGGGTTAAAACTTTTGCCTGGAACCACTTATTAAATGATGAGTGGATTCCTTTCTGCCCGGCCTGCCCTTGGGCTGTGGGAGGATGGAGAGTAGTTAGCCCTGAGACCTGTTCAACAGCTATCAGGTGGTCAAGGATAGCCTGTTGTACCTCATCCCCTCCCTCATCCTCTGAGGAAGAGAGGGCAGGGGCAAGCCTCTTCAGCGGAGCCATAGGGGCTGGTTGTTTCCCTTTAGCTTGCCCCATGCCTTCCTTAGGTGCCATACTGAAGAAGATGGCTGCCAAATTACAAAATGGCCACCAAGAAACCACAAAATGGCCTCCAAGGACCTACAAGATGGCCGCCAAGTGCCCACAAGATGGCTGCCACTTGCAAATCAGCTACTGAAGGCTCTGAAATGGGTGTACCACCCAATTACATGGCACCACAAGGCACTCAAACACATTTTGCTGTTTCTTCTGTCTGCCCAAGGCTTCCTTGGTAGCCTCCCAGCCAAGTACCAGTTAAGGCCGACCCCACTTAGCTTCCCAAATCTGATGGGAATGGGCCAGCCTGAACAAGTCCAGAAGAGCCACCCCAAAAGAAATCACCTGGAAAACTGGCTGAAAGCCAACTCCCCAGGCTAAGCCCCAGGAGTACCCCCAAGCAAAGCAAAAAGGTAAAAAAAAGAAAGAAAAAAAGAAAGGATGGGCTAGCTAATATAAGGGGAGTGTGGGGGAGAAACTGCTAAGGTACCAGGTGTGCCCAGAGATACATGCAAAATCCTTCTATATCTAAGATCTGGCTTTAATCTAGTTCTCACCTTCTCCCGATCGACAGTGATAGTGTAATTACCAGTACTTTTGTTGGATGATAAGTGTTCAAAAATGTTAGAGTAGTTTTTTACTGCTAAGAAATTGGCTTCTGATACAACTTGATCCTTATCCCTCATTGTTGCTTGTTTAATGCTTTAGATGTTCATTGTTGTAAATGATTATTATTTAAAAGGAATAAAATAAATTAAAAAAGGTGTGCCAGGCAGACCCCAGGCCTCCCACGACTCCCTGCTGACCTCTAGGAGCCCCCAGGCCCTGCCCACCAAGAAGGTCCACGCCGGGGTTGGCCTCACCAAACCAGGCCCCCGGCAGCAGCCACAAGCCACTCACACAACCCAGGGCCTACTGCAGCAGCAGCTGCCCCTGTAGGGACCCCGCCAGCCAGGCAACTGCTCTTATGGCAAACAGGCCCCTTGCAGAGCTTGCCACTTCTCCCGCCACCCCACTGCAAAGCTACCACCATGCCCACAACATCACCGCCGGGTGGGCCGCACCACCGCCGATCACTCCACTGCTGCCACATACTCTGCCGCTGCCAATCGCTCCGCCGCCGATTGCTCTGGCTCCCACATCATGCAGTTGGGCCAACCAATGCTGCCCTCCCGCTGCTTGTCGAACCCACCACCATGCCACTAGACCTCACTCTGCCTCCCAATGCTCCTAGGCCTCTGAAGCACTAGGAGCTCACAGGAGCTCCTACCAGGCCGAGCACAAGGCAAGAATGAGGGTGGGAAGCACGGCCCAGCTTATAAAGCCTCTGGCCCCTTTTCCCCGAACGCGGCTTTGCCGCATCATGCCTGCCTCCCTTCCTCACTGGGAGGCAAAGGTGGCCCCTAGGCCACACAATTGTGAGGGCCAGCAGCCAGGGAACCGGGTTTTACGTGTTTGTTTGGTGTGGTTCACACCTTGTATTTCCTTTTATAGGAGAAAAGATATTGTAATAAATAAATAACACAAACATAAAGTTTGGCAGAAAGTACCCTATATTGTACCTGAATGCTTGAATGTTTCTTCCAAGCCTGTTCTTGTATCTTAAGCTATTGTTAGACTTGCAAATTGAACATGAGGGAACTCAGTGGCTTTTACAAACTCTGGGTGTTTTCAAAGGAACTCATTTCCCCCTTGACTACAGACTCAGAGCAGAGTTCATTCAACAATGAAGACTTTTCAAAAATCCACCCAGAAGGCCTGAGTAATTCAAAGTCAGCCAAACACGTTTGTCCCCATTCTTTTTTTTCTTTTTCTTTTTTAAAAAGGACTTCTTGTTATGTCAGTTACTAGAACCTTTCTAGAGAAATGATGGTGGGGCTATGCAAGCTACCGAACTGAGGTTCTATTAGTAGCATGCATGGCAAACATTAACTGAGAAAATACCAGCATGCAGTGTCCTCAGAATCAATGTCTGTACAATCCTAAACAGAGCTATACTGTCCACTGAGGTAAATGAGCGTAGAAGAAAGTACCTTTTCTTAGGGTTGCATTGTGTGTTATATTTTCCTCTGTTAAAAAAAATATAGCAATTCTTGAGCAATTCAGGTTATGCATTTGTGAAACAGACAAGAGAGATGTGCATTTGATTATGAAATAAATAATGACCAGGGAAAATCCATTTCCTTTAATATTGCAATCCACATTCAAAAATCAACAATATTAATTCATTTGTCTGTCTGTATTGTTCTGGGATCTTGTTGTTCAATGCAGAGTGAAAGAAGGATGGGACGAACAAGCAATAATAAATATTTGGGAACCAACTGCTGAGGGATGTGTTTCAGGGTCAAACTGAGTGACCCACTCCATGACTGGATCGTCTGAGAATTTTACAAAGCAATAACAACAATGCAGGAACAAACTATGCCACTGATGAAATCTAAATGAGTGCCATGTGAAGCTGCAATTACCATTTCAAGATTGCTAGGAAGATCTAACTACGGTTCTCCAAGCTTTTTGTTAGGTATGATCTTCAGTTAATGTGCATATATGTGTGTGTGTGGAGTAGACACATTTTTGTATCAAATTAAAAACATAGACATATCTATATATTTCTCAAGTGTGGCCCCCATCTGCAGATATCTAAATCCACAGATCAGGGCCACACTTACCTGAAACAGATGTTTCTGCACACTGGGAGGCTTGCCTAGATTTGCAGAAAAATCTGACATCTTTTAAAAATACATTAGGTGTTACAATTCTGCCCTGAAATAAAAGAGCTTTCTCTGTGCAAACACAGAAGCCCAGTGCAGAGAATGCATCTACCTCTGGCAGCTGTTTGTGGCATTACAGGAGCACAGGAGCCATGGTGGGCCTGGTGGCAGCACAACCTGGGAGCCACAGGGGGCCTGGTGTTGCAGCCCAGGAGCTGTAGCAGGCCTTATGAAAAAGGGGAGGAGATGGGATCCCCTCATCCTTTGAGTCTTGTCCCCCCACACTGATCAGGGAAGGAAGGAATTAATCATTTTGGGAGGCACAAGAGTCCTCATAGCCCTCCAGCCACCAAGTCTACCTACCTGCTGGAAGGAAATTGGAGGGTTGCACAAGTCCTTGCTGTCCGCCAGAGATCTCACCCAGGGAGTTGGGTGGGGAGGCACAGCAGCCCTTGCCACCCCCACACCCATCAAGCCAGCAAGCCTGCCTGTCTGCTGGAAGGGAACTGAAGGGTTATGTCAATCCTTACTGCCCCCCAATGAGGTCTTGCCCAGGGAGTTGGGTAAGGAAGTACAGCAGTCCTTGTCAACCCCCCCCTCCAGTGAACTGGCGATCAGAGAGCCGGGTGGTAGCAGCAGCAATGATGGGATTGTGGTGCCTAGGAGCCATGCCAGTCCAGCAGCAGTGATGGTGGGGTGAGGGATTTCCTCTCATGATTATCACAGGCCAGTAAAAGATGGAAGTGGGAAGAAAGAGAGATGGGGGAATATTGACAAGGGAGGTGGGAGAAATGGGGAGTAGGTTGACATATAAGAGGAAGGGTAGATTGGTGGAGAAGGGGTGGGGGAAAGGGAGGGGGTAGGTTGTCAGAGAAGGGGAGATAAGGGGGGAAAACAGGGTGTAGGGGAGATTGTCAGAGTAGGGGAGGGAGGAGAAAGAAAGGTGGGGAAGATTGACAGAAAGGGAGGGGATGAAAAAGAGGGGGAAGATTGTTACAGAAGGGGAAAGAGGGAATCGGGGGGGAGGGATGCACCCTCTCTGTAAGTTTCTTGCAGGTCCCCATTTTTAAATATTTTATTTACATAAATAAGAATACTGAAATCTAATTCCCCACTTGTTCTCCAAAGCTCTGAAGAATTTCAGATCTGTATTTTTAAAACAGATTTGTTCTTCAATCATCTTTAGAAGGGTGTAACTCTGCTTAGGAGGCCACCATGAAGCTTAAATGCTTGGAGTCCTTATTTGTTATTATTATTTATTAACATTTGCCAATCACTAGTCATTCATAACTTACGGGACATCATATACCACAAATATGTTTTCACAGGGATCCAGTATAAACCTAAGGCTTAAAACAGACTCATTCCAGACTGTAATCGAGGGGAGTAATGTTATTATGCAGGAATTGCTTTGCTCGAAAAAAAACAACAACTTTAGAGCTTCTGTCTCTTTATTGATTTATAAAATTTGTATCCCACTTTTCTATGAAAACATTACCCAAGACAAAGTACATGTCTTCCAAAAACAGAACATCAGTTCCATTAGCATCAACACCTTCAGATGTCTTGCTGCACAGTCTGGAATTGCATCCATCCAAGATAAGCAATCCTGGATGAGAAAAGACATTATTTCAGCCTGTCTGCCTGCCTTTCTGCTATGCGGACAAGATGTTGTTTTAGTCTCCTCTATCATGTATTTATGTTACTATATACTATCTGCTATTAACAGTGCTGTAGTGAGGTGTTACTAATGACTGCTATGCTATTCCAGTAATCTTCCAGCCTCTCATTCAGTTGTTCTGAGTCTGGTTTAAATTATCTGAAAGATGTGTGACTATTCTGCTATGCTGAATTAAGAACCAAAAGGTTGAGGAAATCAGAATATCAGGGGCCGATAGTTCTGTGTACAAACTTAAAGCATGAATATTACCAAATATACAAATAATATACATATATTTATTGCAAATTCAAAAAACAAAAACAAAGGCTGAGTTCAGACTGGCAGTTTGAAGCGGGAGCCAGTCGTGGCAAAAAAAGCCCCAGAACAAAGTGTTCCAGATTTTCCCGGTCACACTGCGCCAACTGATGCAGGAGCATACCGGGAGGAGGTGCACGGGAGCATTCAGACTGCTGGCCTGGAGGCACAGCTGTAAACAGCTTTTTCCTGGTAAATCAGCTGGATGCCTATGGGTGTATGAGCACACGAGTGCATGAGCGCATATGTACTCATACACACATAGGCATCCAGCCAATTTGGGGAGGATCCCATTGTGACGGTGCCACATTGGGTGGTAGAATGGAGCACAGCTGATCATATCACTGCTGCCTTATGTGCAACGTGGGTTGCTCCCGGCTTTTTGGCTGAGTGTTCACACTTCCAGGAAGCGGAATGCAGCAGGCTAAAGGCACTCTCTGGGATTTGCTACCATTTTCAACAGATATCTTTTAATCCCAGGAGCTAAGCGGAACAGCACGGGTTGTCTACGGGTGGGGAATGCCAGGCAGATGTGCCTGTGTGAATGCCCCCTTTAATCCACTTGGGAAATGTGGCTAAAACGTGGCTATAGTGAGACAAATTACCAGTCTGAACTCAGCCAAATATAGGCCCAAGTAATAGCATTAATTCAGAATAAAATTACATATTAATCATGAAGATAGACCAATATTGTTACAGAGTGGCTCCAGACATTACAACAATACAGTCATTTCTTAAACATAAACCAAGGTGAGATTGTTCTGGAGAAGAAAGGGCAAAACGACCATTATTGATTATTAAAAATAGTATGTTATTATTAATACTATGTCAAAAGATATTTTCAAAAGATATATTATGAGTTATTATAATTACTATCTGTGATCTAAGGCAGAGATAAATCAGAGGCCTCATTCTAGATAACTTGCTGCCATCAGGTACACTTCGCTTGAAAAATCTGTGTTCATCAGAATATCCCTGAATACTTTTTTAGGTACACAATTGAACTATTGGGCCCTTGTATTCTTATTTCCTTAACCATTGGTTCTTAATCCAATTATTTTTGGGTTATGTTCTCCCCCTTTGTTTTCTGTTGCATTCTGTTATGTTGTTACAATTAAAAATTATATGGATTAGGATCTCCACTCAGATCCTGTTTCCTGAAGGGGAAAAAAAATCCTTATTTCTTGTTTTATAACCACCTTGATTCTATAGGTGTTGAAGGAATATTCTAAGGAGTATTAAAGTTTTATTGTTAGTAATGATAAGACCATCATTTGATATTGATCGCCATTTACTCTTGACATGTTTCTAAATACAATGTTGTCTAGGTCTTTCTGCACCCATTTATAGTTGTATTGTAAAGAAAATATACACTATACATGATCAAATTCAAGTGAATGTGCATGGTCTGGCCAAATGTAAGCACTTGATTAAAGTACCATTGATTTCAAAGAGGAAGTTCAGGGCTGATATTTCAGATTTCCATGTTGGGAATAGTTTTAACATAGGCTAGGTCAACTAAATATCATGTTTTTATACTGCCGTGCTTCCAAGGAGCTCAGGACAGCATTAATCATCTATTTGATCTTCACAACAATGCTGTGCGGTCAGGTTGAAAGACTATGACAGGTGTAAGGTCATCTAGTGAGTATTCTGTGGGGATTTGAAATTGGGCTGCTAGTGCTAAGCTGGTACACTACCCATTATATTCTACTGGAGCAAGATTCTCCAAGAGATTTAATTTAGCCATGAGGCTTTGATTTATTCAAGTTTAGCTAAGTGACAATGACAAGGAGTATAGCCTTGTCCAGTAAGCCCACATCCATTGTTGTAAAACAGCTTGAGGGCTGTTTTAACATCCCAGTCCACTCCTGCAACAAGTATTTCTGCATGTGTCCTAGTTCCAGGCCATTTATGGTTACAAAAGCAATCAGCATAACTTTGAACTGGCTCTGTATTCAAAAAGACACTCAATGCAATTCTTTTAATACAGAAGAAATCTGATTCCAGAAGTTAGCATTCATCTGCAATTTTGCTTCAGTATTTTTATATTAATTGAAGTTTCCAACACTACATTGCAATTCACTCAGGGTGTGATCAGTACAGAGATGACTGGCCAAGTCATACCTAGGCAGGAAAGGCTGCAGGTGGCATAGCTAAGGCACAGTACCAATCACATTTGTTGAAGTTACACTTTATAACTCATATTAAGTTGAGTAACATTAACAATCCAAGTCACCTTTCTTTTGAAACAATGGGATTTTCTTTTTCATAGGCTGTCCATTTTAACTCTCTGTATAAGAAGAATCAATATGTAGAACCAGTGAGTTAAACAGCACTTAACAATCATATGTGATATAGAATTTGTACTCCTCTTACATTCATGCCCCCACTATCCTTCCTAAATGATACCCAAAAGCATTTGCTAATGGGAAATGTGGTTGACCTTCTAAATGACTATTTAGCAGTAAGTCCACTGAATATAATGGATCAATGAAAGTGCTTAGTATTCCAGACCCAGAAATGCTTACTTTTGAGACTTAAAATTCAAAATATTTAGACATCTTCCTCCCAAAGCAGGTAACAAAAATAAAACCATTCAGAAACAAGACTCTATTAAAATAAGCAGTTTAAGAATATTGTGCAACTAAGTGACCCCAAAGGCCTTCCTAAAAAGTTCTGGCTCACATTCCTTACAAAACTGTAACAAACATTAAACCTGTCTTAACATATCATGGAGGTTGGTACACACACACACATTCTACAAAGCAATTTGCACACAGGTTCATACTAGGAGAGGTAGCATGTGTATCCCAGGTTGGGAAGAAGTATAAAGGCTTGCACCAGCACCTCGAACTGGATCTGGAAACATGTAGGCAATAAGTGCGATGATTGTAAAATGGGAGTAACGTTCCCACAGCTGGCCTCTGATGATAAATAGGCATCCGCATTCTGTACTAGCTGCAATTTCCAAATTATCTTCAAGGACAACACCACATAAAGTGTGTTACAATAAACAAGCCTCAGGGTTACTGTGGATCAGTAGGGCCAGGTCAATAATCTCCAGAGAGAGGGAAAGCTTGTGAGCCAAAGGCAGTTGGAAGAATGCCACTATAGAAACAAGTACTCTCCAGCAGTAGAGTGGAACTCCCAGGCTCTTCACATATTGTCTGTTAAAGAAAGGTGAACCCCAGCAAACCTGGGGAACACACAACTCTCCACCCTGAAGCAAGTATCATCTTCTTGCAAGATTCACTTTCATTTTATTCTCCCTTAGCCATTTGAGCACAGTAGACAAGCACCCGCCCAGTGCAGGAATAGCAGGCATATTCAATGAGAAACTGATTGATGTGATGAGTAGAGGTGGCATGAGCCTAATATATGTTTTGGTGCATTGCCTTTGGAACAGTAATGTGTATTGTTATGGGGATTAAGTGTGGATACTGTTAAGTAGGCAACTCAACAAGAAGCAGTGATTTTCAGCAAAAGTGATTCAGCTTTATTTGTAAGAGCAAACTCAACGATCAGACAACACAACAAGTGGAGCACAGCTCCCTTTTTAAATGATCTGGGCTGTCAAAGCCATGCCCACAGATAAGTTAAGAACCAATAAAATAACAGAGATCAAGACCAATGAGGTCTGTTCCCTCTACAAACATATATACATTTTTGATTGGTCTATTTACAGAGTTTCATTGAAACCACCAGTAGGAATGTATCAGCTTACGATTCTAGTCTAGAATCAAGCTTAACATAGAAAAGCATAGGCATGGTTTGCAGTAAGACATAACAGATACCACCCGCAAAACACTTCCCTGTTGCACCACCAAACACAATTGAGTAAGAGACCAAAGAAATATTTATTTACTGGGCCACCAGTGCTAGTTACTTTAGCCATCCTTGAGGTAAATTGTGGGTCCGGTTACAGTGCCGTTTTGATCGGGATTCGCTGCTGTTTACTTGCGCATGTCAGTTTCACGTTCACACGTGCCAATCCGCCTCCCGCCGCGAAGCAGGCTTACTCGCGCAATGCTTCCGGGTTTTCCTGACCCCTGGAAAAACTAGTGTTTTCCTGGCACTTCCGCTTTGATTGCGCGATTTTGCCTATGTGGACAGCCCCTCTCTTGCAAGGATTGTGATTAGGGCCGTCTGAACGTTCTTGGGGTTGTTTTTTAATTTTTTAAAAAAACTTCCGGTTTGAGCGCTTGAGCAAACATGCGCTTAATAAATCCATTTAAAGTTTATTAAGTGCATGTTTAGTCAAGCGCTCAAACCAGAAGCTTTAAAAAAAAACCGCACAACGATGGCCCTGGAGGCGGGAACGAGAGGTGGGGGCTACGGCAGCCTGGATGGGGCTGGCAAGGAGGATGGCGGAGATGGTGGAGCCTATTTTCATGGGTCAATGGCGGCAGTGGCGGCGGCAGCACCCCCTCCCCAAAGTGTCGGCAGGAGGAGCAGCCGCCCAAGCCTCCCCGTGGCCGGCAGTATTGCCTGGAAGGATGGCGCAGCAGCAGGCAAGCGGGTGCTGGGAAAGAGGGGCTGGCTGCATGTAGACAGCCCAATGCGAATAAAAATGTTCCCGATTTAAATAAACCGGGAACAAAGCGCATGTCAGTTGCAGTGTGACCAGAGCCTGTGATGGAGCTTCTGAGGCAAACACTCTCTGCCCTTCCTCTGGAAAACCCCTGGTTAACCTCGGCTACCCTAGATTCACTAGGAAGGAAATCAAAGATTTTAAAATAACAATAAACAGGTTCATTTTAGAGTGAAGGGAAAGTAAATTATGGATGTTTAAGGTCAGCTTTATACAAATGTAACTTTATAAGCAAGTGAGAGCTGAAGTTACACTTTCTTTACCAATTATATATATCGTTTCAGAATGGAGAGAACACAAGTAACTGCCAGACTACTTTTGCCTTCAAAAGCTGTTAAGTTTTTCCACATAACTTTTTATACCTTTGAGCACAGACCTCATTCTACACCAGTGTGGACCACTCCAGGCTACTGCACTAAAGAGTCATCTCCCCCTGAAGTGACAGCCAAATTCCTAACCAACCTAAATGTTTTCAAGACCCCCACCCCACACACATACCTTTTTGTTGTCAAGTCACCCTTAGGGCTTTCAAGGCAAGAGACTTCAGAGTTGGTTTGCCATTGGCTGCCTCTGTGTCACAACCCTGGAATTCCTTGGTCATCTCCCTTCCAAATGCTGACCAGGGCAAACCATGCTTAGCTTCCATGATCGGGCTAGCTTAGGCTATCCAGGTCAGGGCTTTCTAGATCCTATCTGATGCCCCCTACCAAAATTAAACCATTCTTTTACTCTCTGTACACCCCTTCCCAAGTTTCCTGCTGGCTTTCTCTACCACACCACTAGAGGACTGGCAGATAGGAAAAGGGGGACACACTTAGCTCTGTTCATCATACATGCCTACATATTTTGGGTGATGTAACAGGAAATATTTTTCATCCTTGCTAATGTGGAACAAGATGTAGTATTTATGTAACCATGATTGCATGACAAAAAAGGGTATTGAAAGAGTATTAAATGATAACACATCTGTGTTGTGGATGCCTCCACAGAGAGGATGCACAAACTGTTCTCAGCCCCAATAGCATTTCCTCTTGTGTAATGTGAAGCAAAAGGTACTACAAATACTAAACCTTAATGCTGTTTGGAAATATTGTTCCACAGCTTTTGGCAGTTTACCTAATATGCATGGCAAGAGACTCACCACAGCCATTGTTTGTGGTCCAGGAGGCAGGAGAGGCTGCATGGCCCCTCCTCAGGCTATACAAAAGGGCTGAGCTGGCTCTCCCCTCAGCATGCCACATCATACAGCTCATCAGAGGGCAGGCACAGGCAGCAAGAGCACACGGGCTACTTAAGCAAGCTCGCACGTGCTTCTCAGTCTCTTTTTCCTGGCTTGCTGTTGTTGTCTGCATCACGCAGTGATTCCAGTGGGTGAGCCCTGGCACTGCGGGATATTACAATTAATGGGTCAGAACTGCATATTCGGCTGCGTAAGTCCAAAATGGACCAGCATGCCCATGGAACCCGCATCATTCTTCATTCTGCACCCAGAGGTCACCTCTGCCCTGTGTGCTACATATCTGGCTACCTTTCTGTTTGGCCAAAAGTTTCTGGGGCTCCTCTGGTGCATGCAGAAGGCTCTTGCTTGTTGCGATTCCAGTTTGTTAGTGTTTTGCATGCATGCATCATAAAACAAAGCCTCCCCTCTGGTGCTTTCAGTGCACACTCATTTTGGATTGGGGTGGCTACACTCGCATCCGAAGAGGGTTTCACTTCAGATCAAAACATGGCCATAGGTCACTGGCATTCTGCAGCATATAAGTTGCATTTATGCCCTGGTTTGTTATATTAACCATCTTGTTTTTCTAGTCCTCGTAGGTACAAGACGGGCAGTTCTGATAGTGGGACATAGTATCATGTTCTGGGCAAGCACCTATGCAGATTCATCTGGATGGGATTCCAACTTGGGGCTCAGTGAACAACTCCAAATCAACTGGTTAGGACACAGAGGAATGAGGTGGTCGTCTCTCCTCTCCACTGTATCAGCTGAAGTTTTTTCGTCAGGGCCCTCCTCAGGCCATCATCATACAGCTGGGTGAGAATGATCTCCCAGCTCAAAAAGGTGTCCTTTTATACCCATTTCATCATTGCTGACCTCCAGACCCTGCATCAGAGACTCCCTGGAACAATGCTGCTTTGGTCCTATTTTCTGGAATGCAGTGAATGGAAGAGGGCACTGGCACCGGCACCAGAAAAGGTGGACTTGGCCAGACGGAAGGTTTGCAAGGCCATATCTCAATTTGCTAAAACTCTTGGCGGGAGCACTATTGTGCATCCTGCTATTTCATTCATTCAGACAGCTCTATTTTGGGTGGATGGTGTGCACCTCTCAGAGTGGGGGATGGATGTCTGGTTGCAAGGGATCCAGCAGGCCTTGTTGGGTTGGCTACAGGCTTAGGAGCTTTGGTGGGAGCAGGGCACAGTAGATCCCCTGCTCTTTGGCAGTTTAGGCATGGGGACAGATCTGTTTGGGGAGGAGGCTGTGCCTGTGTGCCTGCCTCCTCCATTTTGGGGGCTCCCATAAGGGGCCTTGGGGTGTGGAGGCTGGGGCTTCTGGCTGGCTTACCCCACCAGGTGGCAAGGGGACCAGCTAAAAGCCTGTGCCCACATGTGTCCTGTTATCTTGCTACTTCGCAGTTTTACCCCAGCAGGTGGGGTGGGGAAGTAGTTCATAGGGTTGGCAGGTGGGTCACCCAATGCTTGGATCCATCACCATGCTACACCATTTGTCCTTGTCTGTAGTTAAAATAAATAAGCTGTGGCCATGTTTTACCAAAAGATGCTGTGTGTGTGTTATCCCTCCCAATGACTCACCCTGTACCCCTCCTTGAACCCACAACCAGTGTTCCTTCAGGTTGTTCCATTCTGTTCTCAGCTTCAGCTATTAAAGAATGCAGCTAAGTGGAAATGCTCCAGTAGTTTCTACCAGAATTTTCTACCACAAGATCTTTCTTTCTATGAGGTAAATCACAATTCTACATTGAAGTAAAGTTGACAACTAGACAAGAGAAAACATTCAATAGAGTTTTAATTAGTAGCAATTAGAAGTTAAAGCTTTAGTGATATGTGGGTGATACTCTGCCAATTGCGTCTTCTCTCTAGAAGATCTTATGTAATTGTTAAAGGTTCCACTACCCCCAGATGTGACTTTTGGGAGGCTACAGCTGGGGGAGATGTGCCATCCAAGGGGGGCTTAACCAGGGCACAGCCTAACACAGACTTGCAAACTCAGGCTGAAGAACTGGAAAAATGAAGGAAACCCATGAGGCATTTATGGCTAGGGACTAATGCCATTGACAGGGGCTGACCAGTCATGGTGGCTGCTGTTGGCAGAAATGGCATTCCCCTTGGTGTTGTGGCTCATCCAGGATCTGTGGATCTGGGGCATACTGAGGCCTCATTTTATGAGGAGGAGGTAGATGAGATTGGCATAAGATTATAATCTAGAATGGGTGACCCATCAGAGAAGGTGGCTCCTTTGGTATCAGATCTCCAGACCAAGGGCAGCATACCATTGTTGCAGTCCCTGATTTTTTAGGACCTGCAGTGGAGTGCCTGCAGCAGTCAGTGTCATCACTGTCATCACCTGAGCCCTTGGAATGTCAGAGAAGCCAGGCTAGGAGTAATGTGCAGGCCAGGTGCTGTAGTGCCTGCCTGGCAGCTCAGCAACGCTCAGCTCTAGTTAGTGAGAATGAGTGCTCACAGGTTAGGACTAGGGTCATGTATTCTGTCTTTCTTTAATTGTCTGCACCTGTTGGAGAATGACCCAGGCCAGGAGCTACAGTGGGGCATCTCAGAGTCTGCCCCCCAACTTATTTAAAGGCCCCCCAAATTTAAAAACCCTGGATACAAGCCTGGAATGACTCAGAGTGGGCTGAGGATCAGTGGTCGGATGTAAGCAATAGATGAGAGGCAGACTGGTGTGGAAGCAATGTGTCTATTACCTGCTAATTATGCTATTACCACTATTCATCGTGTTTGCTACTTGCTGACTGAGCTGCCATCATGATTCACTATGTCTGCCTTTTTCTCATGAACCTTGGACCGTGCCTTGACTCTGGAACCCATCCTCACCCCCTTAGACTTGTAGCCTTGGTATATTGAGTATCTGTGTTTTGGACATTCTTATGTACGCAGACCACCACTAGGTGACAGCGACCTTTACCAGAGCTTGGAGCTCAAGAGACAATAGGGACTAGGATCCTGAAATCTCAAGCGGTCACCAATAGGAACCTTGGTGGGAAGTTTAAACCCACCAATGGGACCTGGGGGTGGTCCATGGGGACTGTATATTGTTGGCATCTGGCCAGTAGTTGTTGTTCTGTTGTGTACTAGTAAACCATGTGCTGATTATCACGCTGTTTCCTGAGTCCTTAATGTGTCGAACCCACTACATAACAGACCTGAAGCTTTTTTCTGTCTTTGATCTGATGAGCCTTTTCGCTTAGATATGCGGATTTCCAGTGTTGTGCCCATCTGCACTACTGTTTATAACCTGCTTATTTAGTGTTCCAAAAGCAGCAGGACACTCGAGCTCTAGATGGCCTGGGAGTGCTGGGAGGGGGCAGGTCTCACCTGAGGGAGTGGGTCCAGATGTGGGGGAGGGCCCTAAAGAAAGCGCCCCAGAGGAGCCTGGGGTGAAACAAGTAAGGAAACACCTTGGCAGGCCAGGCATAGGGATCTGAGTGAAGGAACTCCCCAGGAAGTACACCTAGCTGATGCTGTAACCAAACCTGTGGGAAGTGGGTGGGGGAAACAGTTAACTGACAACTTGGTATATGAGGAATTTGTAGGAGCCATCATGGACCACCAGTAACCTACTCAGTCCCCAAAGCAACAAGCATGCCACAGTTTGTGAAGGGGGGGCACATTGGATCAAGGAATGAAGAGGCAGAGGGGGCAGCTCAACTGAGCTTTCACAGTTCTTTAGAATCCAATCTACTTGCCTGACCAAGATCCAATGAGCATATTTCTGTGGATAGATAAAACTAAAGGGACTTTATGTGCTTCAGTTTGGATGGATCATGCCTGTGTTTATCTATTGATATCAGAGATTTGATCAAAAGTACTTTAATCCTTTAAGGAAAGGATATCACAGGTTCCATTTTAGTTTCTTTATTTAAATGCACTTTTTAAAAGGAAGGCCAAAGCATACTAAACAGGGGTGTGCATTCAGATCTACCCAAGCTGAAAATATACCCAAATACCTTATTGGTATTTTGCCATCCACTTTTAAGACCAACAAAGGTTTATTCAAGGTATGAGGTTTTGTGGGCACACACACTTTATCAAATACATTAGAATGGCAGACAGGGTTAGCCAGAGAACAGCAAATTAACATGTAACAATGATGTTAAAGATATGCAATGTGACAATAAATAACATATTAAGGTTATAAGGTTGACAGTTGTAAAGCAATAAATATGTCAAACTAGCAGATAAATGTCTAAAGGTGTCTTTTCTAACTGTGGGAAGTGACTGGGAATCTTCATTCTCTCCTCTCAGGCTTGGAGAACACTTAATACTACGTCCTCCTAAAAAAAAAAATCCCAAATATATTCAGGAATTCCTGGTAGATCCTAAAACAGCTGTTTGCCGGGCTTCTGCAGTCCCTTTAAACTTTAAAGAGGCTGCAGAAAACAGCCCCCACCGGCTTGTCCTGGGACTGGCTGGCTTCTCCTGCAGAGAACAAGTATAAAGAAAACAGTCGTGCGAGTCTGACCCACAAATCAAGCAGTCAACAAGACTTGCAAAGAAACTGCTTTCTATGTATTACAGTCTGAAGCACTACAATGCAATAAATAAATTCCTACAAATCATAAGAAAATCCTAGTACAAAGGTACATCATCAACGTCGTCTCTGGGTTATATAACAACGTTTCAAAATTTATTCTTCCTCAGGAAATATTAGAGTAGTACAAAAGTTCTCTTGTTCATAAAGTGCTTTACAACAAGTCATGAAAGATAATACATTCAGATAGGACACTGATCTCAATAAATGTTCAGGCTCAAGTATGCTGCTAAGCTTCTAATGGATCCCAGGCATTTAAACTGGGCTGCTAGAGAAGGTAGCCCAGGATCGGCTGTGCCCACAGGGAACAGACTGCTCCTCATGGGTGCAGCTTCTGGTGTGCAATATTCCCCCCCCGGCCTTCTCAGGTCTATTGGACCTGAAAAGATTCGGGATTTTTTTTAAAAAAATCTTAGGTCTGAATACTACACCACTATTGGGATTTGGGATTTTCTGGGAAACCCATTTTTTTTTCCAGTTCAATATGCCTGAACCAAAACAAACTGAGGCAGGAAATTGCATACCCTTAATTCTAAAATAGGAGGATAGTTCTCATTTATCAAAAGAATATTTAAACGATGGATTGGTATGCTGGCAGTGATGTTTTTCCTATGTTATTTTGTGAACTCTCATGTTTTTGAGCTGTTGAATATTTATCCCCTTGAATTGTTTTCCCTTCCATTCTTTACATACTTGGATCATTTTGGCAAGCCAAATCCATCATTTCTGTTCCAGAAAGGTAATATATCTCACAGCCAGCTTTATAAAAAATGCCATTGTTGTTGTTGAATTGTGAATCGCTATGATGCAGAAACTGGGAAAAGCATAAAGGATACAATTGCACAAACTTTATGCATGATAAACTTTACAGTCATCTTTAGTACACAGCAGTCAAGGTCGGCAAATATTTTAGGATCTATGGATCCATCCCCAATAGCAGTGATGCTTTCATTCAACACAAAGAGCCTTTCCCTAACACAAAAGGCTCTTTCACCAGAAGATGAGCATCTGGCATCAAGAGAAAGCTGTGTGGTGACTGCAGCTGACCTATGGGACATCCAGCAATGACAGTTTCAGGTGTGTAGTAACTGTGAAAGCTTTGATTCTTGAAAGCTTATACCCTGGGAAACTTGTTTGTCTTTAAGGTGTTACTGGGCTCCAGTGGTGATG
This sequence comes from Gekko gecko, assembly GCA_029375565.1. Taxonomy (NCBI): domain Eukaryota; kingdom Metazoa; phylum Chordata; class Lepidosauria; order Squamata; family Gekkonidae; genus Gekko; species Gekko gecko. The sequence goes on from JAPDNY010000009.1 coordinate 45,382,818, forward strand.
GAAAGCTTCCCATTCCTGCCTCCTGACATCAGTGCCAATCCCTGATCCCAGGGTGTGTATGGAAATCCCTAGCAACTCTAGCCAGTGAGAGGCCATGGATCCTCTGTGAAGGGAAAAGAGTTTGAGAAGGAGAAAGGCTGTCAGCTCTTCAGATAAGGCTGAGCTGGGGACAGAAGTGAGGACAGGAATAAATATCCTGTGCTAGACAGGTTAGTCTGCTGCAGAGAGATAGTAGGTTGAAAATTGAGAAAGGATCAACACAGAACCCAGAGATCAGTGAAACTTATCTCCTGAGTTTGAATCTAAGGATGACTGGACTGGGGAAGTGAATAGATGAAGCCCACACTCCAAACATTTCTGTCACTGTGGTAAAGGTAGTGGTGAAGGGACCAGATGCCTCAGGGTCTAGCAAACCTTTCCCAGATAGAATTAACACCCCTCTCTTGCCATGAGAAACAGCCTGCCAGTTCTGTAACCCTGTGGGTGGGTGTAATACTGTAACAATTCTTAAGGGAACTACAACCTACTCCTCTGTGAAAAGAGATACCCTTTTATACCATCTTACTTTCCAACCAAAATAAGCATGTTGAACCTTCTACGGAAGAGGGAGTAAACATATTGTTTCATTACAAGAAGGTGTCCATGTGAGTCCAAAGAGTCCATGTGAGTACAAATCACCTCAGAAACTGGTGCTGTCCTTCCCAAATCCACTAGGTGTCTTCAGTGAGTTATCCAACCATCTCAATAACTACATTTAGCATTACTGAAATGCTACCCTTTGTTAGTCAGTCAGTGGGGACTTCAAACGACATCATGTGCCAGTGTCACATTCTGGCACCCCCCACTTCCCTCCCACCAGCCTTTGAAGTGTCAGTGGGAAAGAGGGGGAATTGCTGGAAATGCTGGAAGAGGGGGAATTGTTATAGCTATATATAGCTATAGCAGGAGACCTGGCCTCCCTAAGACAATCCTCCCCTTGCGCCAAATGTGAAGGAGCCTTAATCCATCCTTAGTTTATTCTATCCTACATGCAATGGAAGGGAAGAAGAAGTCTAATTCCACCATCCTCTTCCTATGCTAATACTAGGGCTCAAACTGGTAACGCCTGAGCCCTGAAGGGGCTGAGCCATGGCATACCAGTTTGGGTGGCCTCCCTCCATCATGAAGGAGCTACTTGAAAGCTGCTTAAAAACATGCCTAATTTAAGCAAAAAGGAACTAGCTAATTTTTCCAAATAATAGGGATGGGAAGGTAGGCAGGTCCAAACAGCAAGGTCTGTTGTAAGGGAGGAGCAAGCCTATAAACCTCACTCCCCCCCCACCAGCTCTGGTTGAGTGAGGAGCTGAGTTGCCCAACATGCCAACCAAAACTCTCAGAGACTACCTCCTTGGGAAGAGGAAGACAGGTAAAGGCAGATTGTGAACCATAAGGAGTGGGAGCTGGTGTTATCAATCAGTTGTATGTGTGATAATGCCCTTGGACTGAATTAAATAATACCCATTATATATATTAGCCATTTGACCACCAGAAAATATATCTAAAACTCCACACTGAACTAAAGCTCATTATTTTTAAACTACCAAGATGAGGGCATGAGAGTGGGGCCATCTATGGAGTCTGCTACCTGAAGTGGTTGCTTCATGGTGTCTCAGGACCTGTTCTGCAACTATGTGCATTCCTTTTATTCTTCATTCAGTAATTTTTATCCTATCCTTCCTCTAAATAGTTCCAGGTGGCATATGTTACTCTCTCCTCCACCATTTTATCCTCACAACAAATCCTGCAAGTCAGTCAACACAGTATCACCCAGGGCACTATCATGACAGACAGCAATCTGAACCTGAGTTCTTCAGAAATAATCCCACACTCTAACCATAATGCTACACTGACTCCAATGTACATCAAACTGTATTCATTCATACTCTTTAGCTGGTGTTGTACTATGTCATTTTACTGTAGACATTGAAATCTATAGGCCTTGGCAATTTTAATCTGTAAAATCTCATCTTCTTGTCTTTTTCATACCAATCATTATCTATTAATTCAGGCATCACATTTTAAGACAATTTCTAGGCCTTTGCTGGAATCACCTTTGCAGTGTGGAGCTCATGCTTTATAGATATTGATTGTTCTTCATCTTTTTTCTATGTCAGAACTTTGTTTTCATTTCTACAGGTGCTCTGCGAATATCCACAATTGATTCCCTGAGACCCTCAACTCCTGGAGGGCCCATTGTTGCCATGGTTTGTTCCCCTTTTATTTTTTTATTTATTTATTCAGTTTATAGACTGTCCTCCCCTATGCATGGGTCTCAGGACAGTGAACAGCATTCCAACAATACATTTCAATAAATATTATACATTCAATAAAACAGTTAAAACAGTTAAACAGTGTATACATATGTACACCTCAGTGTGGGTTTAGGATTGCTAGAAAGAGCTTGAATTAAACTGATATCAAAGGCAGTGAGACATGCCAAAGGAGGAAAGGAATGAAGGACAGCTCTTCCATCAATCACATGAAAACCCACCCTAAGAGGGATTCAATTGAGGGTCATTTCCTCCAAAGACCCTGGAGCCTCCTCCCAGATAATCTGCTCTTAACTAATCACCCAGAGCTCCAAAACAATAAGCAACAGGATGATTCCAGCAATTTACTCAGTATCTAAACAAACTGACAGGAAGGTTCCAGCCCTTCTTCAATCATGACAGGTATCTGGCCATAGATCTAACTTCCCGATCTCTCCAAGGGAACATTTTTGATACTTCTGAAGCACAAAAGGAAAAGTTCCCTCTACCACAGAGGGGGGAAAATAAACCATTTTTTTCAGGCTGGTTAATCCTTGAAAAGATTACATTTTTATTATTCCCACATTCCAATGCAAACATCCCTTTCCTTTTCATCCCAGACATTCCCCCTTCGCCCCTAATTTTTACAGTTTGTTGTGGACTTATCCTGTTACTCCAGCCTTATGGTTGGCCCCTCAGCTCTCCAATCACAACTCTTCACTCCATGGAAATGCTTCCCTCCCACACCTTCTGTTTACGAATCTTTTCCTCTCATTTTTCCAGGTGAGTATCTGAATCTGGACCATGGTGTACACAGGATTAAGATCCCAAGTATTGAAATACCCAGAATACACATGTTTATTCCATGCTACCAAGGGGACACCTTTGCACATTATGTCCCTGGCATGTGTAGACCCTTTTTGTAGCCCAGAGTTTCTGCTTTACTCATGGATAACCCTAAATAGTGGGGCACCCCACTTCTAACCTACACCAGAGACCTACAAAGACAGGCCAAGGAAGGCAGTAGTCACAGCTCTGCAAAAGGGTCTCCATTCTCAGGTAGCACAAGGCAGCTCTCAAAGCAATCTCCAGCCTTCCCCCTCCACCCAGCAAGGTAAACAATACTAAGTTCCACCAGGTAAAGTATCTGCAGTTCTAAAGGCTATTCAGAGGTCACCTGGCAAATAGCCCTTCTGTCTCCAGAACTTCACCTAGCCATTTTTGTGTGATACCTATGTCTATGTGAAAATCCTTTGTCTCCACAACTATCCTTCCTGCTCCATCCCCAGAATACCAAGATAAATGTTTAATGTTCCTTCCTGACTCTAGTTAGGGATCCATCTCCCACCTTTTGTCTACACCTGGAAACCTATTCAACCTACCTTGGCAGAACCATCAATGGTCATCAAACCCATTCAGCCAGCTCCAGCAAAGCCAATCCAACACCTGGCTAATCTCATCAATGCTATTGTGAATCCAGACTCTGCCCCTCTAGGACCTCATTGGTCACACCTAGGTTTTGTTCCTCTTGGTGTTACATCCCCTGTGACCCCTTATTGGTCCAGGTAATCTTTTGTCTTCAGCTGAGACAAGCCCCTCAAGGCCTCCCATTGATCCACATTGTGTTCCAATGTCTATATCCATCCAAGCACATGGCCATCAAGGTGTGCACTCTGACAGTGCCTATTCTTTGAGTACACCTCCAAAGTCTCTCCCTTGGGCCCTCTCCTCAGCACATAATGCTAGCTATTGGCACTATTCTCTTTCAAGGACCTCTGTACAGCTGGAAAGGTAGTATCACACCATAACTGACCCTTCTGTTTGCTATCACCTCTATTTTCTTAGTTCTGAATTGCTTGCTCCTGCTTGAATGTTTAGTGTGCTTGTAATTAGGGCAATTATTTAATAAAAAATATTTAATTTACTCTTCAGATCTGGAGTCTTCCTACTGTACTGGACCTTGGTCTAAACTGGTGTGCGATCCCTGATAGCCCTCTGACCTCTCCTGCTAATTTCCCCAACATTGAGGCATGCCATTGGCAGTAACAATTTGGATAACACTGTTGATTCCTTTTATTATATCTTTTATTCTCTTTCTTTCTTCTCCCAGTTTCCTAGTTTTAAACTTTTTAAAATGTTTTTAATGTGATTGTAATGCATTGTTTAGATACAAAGCACCTATACTTGGCATTATGAGTGTTTATAATGAATTATTTAGATATAATAAGGCATTTGGTTTTAGTATTAGGTCCTTAGTTTTAGTGTTAGTATTAAGTCCAATTCAAGCAATAAGCCATAATTATTTCTTCAAATTTGCATGCTTATTTCATTTGCTGCTTGAAGACAGATGTGCATCTGATGAAATTAAATCTGGTAAATCTTAGTTTAAAGCTCAGGGAGTTACCTATTAAACAAGACATCAGTTTTTATCTTCTACTGGTTGTGAAAATTATACTTCTGCAATAAAGATGTGTGCTGAAAAACACATGGAATTTTGGATCTGGGATTGAGGAAATCTACCATGGTTCTTGATTTTCAGGTAGGACTTTATCAATCCAGGATTCAAATCCATGGGGTTTTTTTTGGGGGGGGAGGGGGTTCTTAAATTTTGGGAGCATTGTTTCAGTGGGGATCCACTTTGAGGGATAAGGGCAGATGTGTTTACAGACAATGAAACCAAATTTGCATAGAACATAATCTTCCCTTTAATCTAAAGACACCTAGAATAGACAAAGAGATGTGATTCCTAGGAGAATGGACAAAGGGACTGGATTTTACTGAGCCGCAAAGTAGGCATCACTTTGTGCAGGTTCATTTGTTTCCACAGATTCGGAGGGGAGGGAGACTGGTGGCCTGGCATTTAATTTTTTTTTTAAAATTAAATTTTCTTTAAAACCTTTCTGCTGCAACCTCTGCATTTTTCATCCTTTCTGTTCTGTCATCTCATTTTATAAAGAAAAGTAGGCTTCCACTGCAGAAAACCAACGACCACCTCATCACTGAAATCTTTTGGTACACTCACTACCACCACCTGACCTTTGAAGAAATTACCCACTGAGAGGGCCAGGGTTCCTAGCTTTCCTTCACTGAATTTCCATTCTAAGCATTTTTTGTCTCATGCCTGCATCTCCCATTGCCCAATCTCTGGTTACCACAGGGACAGCCACTTGCCAGTTGACTCCCTCCCCCCTCCTGCTGCACATTTAAATAGTGTATTAGAACCTTGGAGGTCTAACTGATACAGAGAATAGCTACCAGCATTAAAAGTTATAATAAATTTATTAAACAGAAAATGTTCACATGCATACTCTCAGTACAGCAACATGTTGAACAATGGCCAGGAGACTATTAGCACTTCTAAAGCCCAGCTGGTTGAGGCTTAACTCCTCCCCTTTAAAACTCAAGGTGAAAGTTTTGTGTATTCCATACCTCCAAAGTAAAATGCATTTGTCCACAGACTCAGATTACTTCTCCCTGGAGCTGTTTCACCCTGGTCAGGAGCAAATGTTTTGAACTGTAGGGACTTCTTTGAATTAAATACCTTCTCTGGGGCTTGCGTTCAGTGGTGATTTACTTGTAGCACTCTCCTCAAGGATCTGATTGGAAGGGAGAAAGGCCATTGCAAGTGAAATCAGGAGAATCAAAGAAAAACAAGATGTCTGCAGCTGCTTACAATGGTAAGCACCCAAACACCCAAAAACACACATAATTTTTTGGGGAGGGGGGAGTTTCATAATGCCTAAGAATCCTGGATTTTTGTTTTATCATTTGGAAAATTATGGTAATGACCTGACACAATGATTTTTGGGTATAATTTCAGCTGAACATTTTTGGGATGCACACTTCTATTCTGCATGTGTGTCAGTGTGAAGTCAATCTACTTCTCCCCCTACTTTACAGTTCATTGCTGTTTCCTTTGTCTCCAAAACTCTGACTTAACCAACTGATTGCAGTTATTACCTCTTATATGAAGGATCTATGTTGAAAGCCAGTTATGAGTTTCTGTCCCAGCGGATCAGATGATGAAGTTGAAGCAGGCTGTCATCCAAAGCTGTATAATAGCCTCAGCTGGGAAATATAAAAGTGCCATGGATTATTGATAGAGTCATATCTGCAGTTCTGCTGACAAACGTGATGCCTCTTGATGCCTCAAAATGTTAAGGAAAAAATATTTTAAAAACACATCTATTCGTATTTCCCTCTTCTGCTTCTATTTGAAAATTGAAGGATGCTTTGGACCCTCCTTTAATTTTAACCAGACAGTGCAAGGTGCTCTTGTTAGTGCACCTACTTCATCTGCAGGGTCTGATGACTTTAGCAAAGCATTAATAACTTATCTTTAGAACAAAAAATACTCCCAGTGTTAACAGGTAAGTGACCAGTTTGATTTGATTATCTCTTCATAGCTCCAATTTTATTTCTAAAAAGCCAGTATGCCTCTTTTCAGTAGCTTCAGATTGTAGAAGAAAGACCAAACAGTTCTAAAATTAATTTTAGTGACAAGCTGTCAAAATAAATCTCACAGCCACATATTAGGTTGAACTTATATTTAAATATCATGTTTATATCAACTGCTGTGTGTGGAGGGGGGATTCCACTTACTGTTCAGGCTATCAAATTGTTATGCCATAGTTTAATTGATTTATTAGACAATGTGCATTCAAAACCCGAATATGGACTTGTATTTACTATTTAATGTGTTAATGACCTTTTTGTACAAAGTTGGTGAGGGCAGTTTTCTTATCCCTGTTATCAAGACATGATACCAATCTGTGTTAACAATAAGAGTACCAAATTGTGTGATGTGGCTGAGATTAAAGAAGACAGCTTGATGTGCTAGAGACTTAGCTCTGTAAAGCATTAAAACTTTCTACTACTTCATGGACGAACATGGTAAATTTGATAATAGCATAAAAGGTTTTTTTTTGTGTGTTTTTTTAGTGGCAAGAGGGGCATGTCCTACATTTGTAGATTAACACTTTTTGAGCCAGATACTACTATTACTTTGGCAGGGAAAATAGTGTTATAAAGTTGTTAGTGTCAGAGTATAACCAGGGATAACCCAGTTCAGATCTGCCAAGAAGCCCACCGCATAACCTTAGGCCAGTTACTTTTTCTCTGTCTAACTTCCTCCACAGAGTTGTTATGAAGACAGAATGGAGGAGGTGACCATGTGTGTTCCTTGAAGACAGTGTGGAATAATAACACATTTTTTTAAAAAAATGTGGGAAGACTGACTGCAAGGATGGTATGATATACATACAATTTTTTAAATCGTATTTTAACTGGAGAAGCTAATGATTCTGCAGAAATATTTCTGTACTGAATGATGCACAGTTGCTATTTCAGTCCTACGAAGATGCGCAAATCTTTCGCAGATTGCATGTAATGAATTAAAACTAACTGAAATCTATCGGCTGCATCTATCTTAAGTTCCAGATAAGGAAAATATTGTATTTTAGTGAATGTACTGGAGGTGATGGCTGATGGTGTGCTGTATTGAATTGAAATTGAATGTCTTCTGTCCAACTGAATTTCCTAAAGAGCAGTGACTACTGGAGGACTGACACATGCCCCTCAAATGATTGGTGTTTGCAACAGACATCTGGCATTTGAAATGAAGTCTGAAGGTGAGAAATTATGACAAGTACAAGAAACAGCAGATGTCCACAGGGACTTTAGGCCTTCTCTACCATTTGTTTTCCATTTTCCTGGGCAAATGATTGAATCTCTATGCACTGAGAAAAGAAGCATGGAATATAGGCAGATGGCAAATTAGCCATGCCAGTGTTGGTGTCAGAATGGAGATCTTGCATACCAGCTGGGAAAATGAGGAAGTATGTATAGGAAAGAAATGGATGATGATAACAGTTGATCAGAGGACTGTGCACATGTGTGAAAAATATGGGTATTATGTGCTTAATAATTGCTCTAATTCTTCACCATCATTTTAAAAATGTAATATGGGAGTCTCTGTTAATCCCACAGTATAGCTCACATTACTATACTGGAATGAAAGAGAAAGGACTCTTAAACTCAGTTATAAAGCTACATGGATCAAAGATGCTCTCTCCCCCGTAGTCATTGAGTAGCACATGATGTTGTAACTTCCTGTGGATGTTCATGTAGTCAAGAACATCATCAGGGGGAAAATTCAATAATGAATCCCCTGTGGAATCTCTGAACCACATATTACACTAGAAGTACAATGGAGTACACATGCCTACTTTGCCATCCTAGGAACAAATCTTCAGCCTGGACAAAAATCTGCTCTTGCTCATTTTTCTTGAGAATGATTTGGATGTTTAATACCACGAGAGTTACAAATATATATATATATTAGAATATACTTGTATATGTTACATATTGAGTGCTTTATACTGAACTTACATTTTATAAAAAACATTAATAAATAAATTTAAAATAAACACATAATGCATACATTGCAAAATAGATTTGTTGTAATCTCATTGGTAATCAACAGGATTTACATGCATTCTTGACTTCTTAGATTCCTCTAAATTTGATAAGACCCAATTTGACTCCCAGTTTGTTCGGATTATGTCTGTATCAATACAGGAAAAGGAAAATTCTTTTCTACAATGCATCTTCCATTGGAGGTTACTGGAAGCCATTAAAATAGGAGTGTGTTTCTTCATTTTCTTCAACAGTGTTCTATAGATTCTGTCAAAAACACATCATAAACATTATAAGAACCAGATCTGACAGACTTCACCACTATATAATGGTAAAGTGATGGTTTCATGCCAGCCATAAAAACAACAATCTGATCTAAAAAATGAGGTAGCAGCCTTTGGGGGTCTCTTATATAGGAAAAAATGTGACTTTATAAATTAATCAGAAGAAAAGAGGGAGAAAGGAATCTTGAAAATAGCCTGATGAAGATTAAACATGCCCAGGACATTGAAAGTAGTCAAGAGTCAGCCAAAGGAGGAACGTAGGAGGGGAAACTGGCCTGTTTGAGCAGCTAAGCACTTATACAATCACTGAGGTGAAATTTGGGAGACTGGGGGAATTTCCAAATTGTTCTCCCAGGCTGGGATTCTTCATGAATCCCAAACTTCTAATATACATACATGCAAATGGAGATTGCTTTTCTGGAGTATCACTGCAGCAGTTTCCAAGTTTCTTTATCATTTCTCATTAAACCTTGATATAGTTTCCACACCCCTTCCTCTCTCTCTCTCTCTCTCTCTCTCTCTCTCTCTCTCTCTCTCTCTCTGTGTGTGGTGTCTGTCTGTCCCCCCCCCATAATATAGTGGAGCATTAAAAAAGCAGGATAAGTACTTTACAGCCTTCTTACTGCTGCCCACAGGGTGCTATAAATGCACAAACTGGATATAATTGAAGCACATATTAACTTACCTTCTGTTGTACAGGAAGAACATAAGCAGGCTGTTAATGTGCACTGTGTTGAAACTCTTAACTTGGGGGTTGAGAATTAGCTTGCAGGAGTAATTTGGTAAGCACCTGGGAAATTGCAAGCTTCATTTCCTGCAACGTGGAATATGATTAAAACCAGAATATATTATTATCATGGGCACCATTAAAAAATGTGTAGACAGCATTCCATGATGTTAAAATGGAAATTGGAAGTTGTATTCAAATGTGGAAGATACTGCATGTTAATTATGGTCTACCACAGTGCATTGAAAGTGCAATTCAATTATTTGCTTTGTCAAGCAATATTTTGATTAACTTGAACTTTAATTTTGTACATCTGGTGTTTTTCACAGTGGGATAAAAACAGGGTTGAGGTATACTGCTTACTAACAGCATTCAGAAACAACAGAAATAACATATGCAGAGTCACAATGGAAAGCCGTATTAAAACCTAGGAAGGCAATCTTTTAGAAATAAAATAGAAAGCCCTCTTCAAGGTTGTGCAATCAAATAAATGAATCAAGCAGGGTATTCATAGATATGAAGCCTGAAGTTATATTTATCCCTTAGACTTTCACAAGCATGGGCTATCATTATACAATTATGTTATTCTAATTGCTGCAGTTAAGTTATGATACACCCATAGGTCTAAATTCACAAAACAAGATACATTTCAGGATCTGTGCCAGCAGAGGGAAACACCAAATGCTATTTTAAATTATAAGCATTTTGAAGGTGAGATTCCCCTCTTTATTCTGCATTCAGAATATTCTGTACTACCAATGACAACAGAAAATTTGAACAAAGTTACCTATTTATCTCTATTTGTGCCTTTTTAAATTCTGGATAAAGTAGAACTTTTTACAGATAAAATGCAACAATAGAGATCTGATCTAAAGAGCCCCCATATTGAATTCTGTTCCTATCTTAATTAATCAGTTCATGTTTTGTTGTTAATATCGATACTCAATGTCTTCTGTTCAGTGATAAATATATAATGGTTGTAGTTTATATAAAATTGTACGTCAGTGAATGGCCAGTTAGCAAGGAAAATGTTGGGAGGATTTAAAACAGCAGATTAAGGAAATAATCTCTTGGGTTATTTTCAGGTCCTGAAGAACTGTGAGGTTACCAAAATCTTTTTGCACCTGGATGGTCTGTAGAATCAGAATATATGCAGTTTGTCCATTGAGACCAGGCAGGAAGAACAGCTGGACTGCAAGATGCACCATCTGAGATAGTTTGGCTGATGGGGGTGCCCATGTCCAAATCTAGACTCGGAGGCTGTATTTACTAGTGCAGAGTCCCTGAAATCAGGAGGAGGAGGAAGAGGAGGAGGAGGAGGAGATTGGATTTTTACCTCACCCTTCACTACTTGAAGGTGTCTCAGAGAGGCTTACAATATTTTTCCCCTCCCCCTCCGCAGGCTCCATAATTATTTGAGCTAAAGATGCTCAGTCCAGAAGTGCAATAATCAGAAGACAAGACACAGAAAAAAAGTCAGGCTTCCATGCTTGGTAGGTTTGAAAGTGGGTTGGCAACATGTGAGGTGGGCTGCAACTGGTGATGAGCCATCATCAATAGAGCATTACATTAGTTAGGAAAATTCTGGAGGAATGTTGGACTCAGTTCATAATGCCCTCAAGGATTTCCAGACCAGAAGAGTTTCTACCGTGATTGCATATTCACTCCACTTTTCCTCCAACAAGCTCAGAGTGACATGCATGGTTCTGTCCTCCCTTCATTTTACCCATAGAACAACCATGTGAGGCCAAGGTTTCTAGTGAACTCATGGCTGGGTAGGAATTTGAAACACTCGAATCATTATACCGTACCAATAGTGACTTTTATTTGTTTCTGATTCCCCATCTTCAAACTTCTCTGTCTTTACTACATACAGAATCGTTTCATAATATCGTTTTTCTAAAATCAGTAGTAGGAAAAGAATTTTACTGGGTACACTGAACTCTCGCTGACTCATAGTCTTAGATTTGCACAAGGGATTTGTTGGGAGTTTAAATCACTCACCCCAGGTGTTTTGGTTTGTTTGTTTTGGTGCTTTCTCTGGTTTCTTATTATGATTGGTGAAAGAATTCTGCTCCCATTGCCTGCAAAATGGAAACAGCTCTCTTGGTCTTGGGGCCATCTCCCCACCCTTTAAAATCTGCAATAGTGATATATTTTGGAGAAAAAGAACAAACTGCATGAACTACTTGAATAAAAGTGAATATTCCTGTTCTGAATAAAAGGTACCCTCCCTACCAGCTTCGGTCAGGAGCCTGTAGTCATGCTTCATAAAGGTTAGTTCCTTGTGATTTGCGTATTGACTTTCTTCAGCATTTTGAGCCCAATAATGTGACTGATAACCTGCCTTTTGGAATAAAGCATAGCCTTGGGTGAAAACTGTCGAGTCCCTTTTTTTCAGTTTGCTTTGTGACCTTTTCCTGCAATCCAGCATGTGATCTAACATCTGACAAACCTTTAATTTTGGCAGGTCATCTGACATGTGAGCTCTGAAGGAAAACTGTAGGTTAAGATAAGTCCCTCAAACTTTTATTGCCGCCATCTTTTACAGTTCATGTAAACTTCTGCTTCACACTTCTTTTGTTTCCTTTCTTTTATAAAAGTTACATTTTTTCCCTTTGTATCACAATTATTTTCTTTGCAATTTCCTGCAAACTAGAAAATAAATACTCTTTATTCTGAACAGAGACAGCCAAGAGGCAAAATGTTGCTGATTCCTTCTGATATTAGTCTTTGGAGTAGCTTGACCTATTTTCTGAAGCTTTTATTGCACTTCTGCCTATTGGATTTTATAGCAGCCTCCAAATGTTATACAAGCTTATCTGGTTGTATTCAGCTTCCTTTCTTTTCTCCCCCTGAGCCTGAGAGCTAGGGAATACCTGGTGATGGATGCCTGGATTTTTTTTCTCTTTTACAAGTGACAACTATATTGTATTTGCTGATTTTCTCCAAATGTACATTTAATGGGAGAAGTGAGATTCACAGGAAATTATGCTGTGGGTTGATTTGCCCTGTCTCTCAACTTCTTCTAAATGAAGCATAAGGCTCCATTGGCTGCAAAGAAAACTGAGCAGCCAATGAGATGAGGGCAGCTAACCTACATTACATCTTGTCTGGTTAATGGTTAGAGTGATTAATCAGAGTCTGAATTTGATATCTCATCTAGTAGTTAGAGTGTCTTTTGATCTTTGATCTGATGGTTAGAGTGTCTGGCATTATCTGATTGGGATAAATGGCCTACTGCTTGGATTGTCTCATCATGATCTGTGTTCCTGGGGAGATACTACCTGGACCTTGCTTTTGTGATTTACCTATTTTTTTCCTTATCTTGTTTTGGAGGATGGGTCCAAAGAAAGCTCCACAGAAAAGGTGAGGTTTGATGAGAAGGCAGCCGGTGATGAGAGTGCCTGTGTGTTTGTCCTCTGATAAGGAAGACAAAAGGAAATGCAAAGCTATAGATTGAAAACTGTTAAGTCAATGAGAGATTTCAGACACTGTGGGACTTACTCTGGCTAAGTGCCACGATGTGGCAACACACACACACGACACCTCCACAGGAGAGGGTGAGGAAGAAGTTCAATGGGTTGGCAGTCCATGGGGGGAGGGAAGGACCCCTCCCCACTCCAATCATATCCCCCTCAAACTTAAATGGCAAAACAGGGAGGCATTAATGCAGAGCTGGTGAATACCATTGTATCAGCTCTTGTGCCTAGTGCTTCACAGTTGTGCCTCGTCTCTTAACAGGTCTGCTTTCCAAGTTAGGTCAACAACAGGTACCATCCAAACATCCATGTCAAATGGTTGTTGCCACTCGGAGATCACTTCTTTCCAACCACTAAGCTAGAGGTATGGCAAGATGAACATGTAGATGCATTCTCATTGCTTTTCCAGGATCCCAAGGTGACAGAGGAGAGTAAGGATGGGGTTAAAGAGAGAAAGCATGGTGCAAACCTATGGGAAGGCAGCATGGATGGGGAAGCTCAATATGAAGTCTGCATTTCAGCTTCTCACTGTGCATCCCAATGACTTTGATCTATTAGGTGGAAGGGCAACTTTATTTTGATAGGGCATTGCCCATACAATGGTCCATTTCATGCTCAGCTTTTGAACACTTTAGCACCATGTTAGAATGGGCAATTAAGGAAAAAGTGGGTTTGGAGCAAATGTTTGAATTGTTTTCACTGGCCCAAGTGACTTGGGAGAATGTGCTTGGCTCATGGTGAACTTTGCTGCCTTGGCACAGGAACTGGGAGGTCCTTTGGCAGCTGAAAAGACTGAGAGCCCATCTAGATCTTTGCCATTTTTAGGAATAGAAATTGATACGGTAGCTGAGTCTTGCAGTCTCCCTTTGAACAAGCTACAAAAGCGGCTTGTCATGTGAGTAAGAAGCTAACCCTATGGGAGATGCAGTCTTTCATAGGACATCTTAATTTTGCACATTGGGTGGTACCCCAAGGCAGGACTTTTCTTAGGTGCATGTTAGATACCACAAAAGGAGTCAGGGAAACCCTGCAAAAGATCATGGTTGTCTCCCACATGGAGGCAGATGCTGGTCAGGATTTTCAGGTCCAGTCGGACACTGCTGGGATCAGGCGCAAGTTTGGTGTATATTTTGTGGGCAATTGGTGTGTGCAGACACTGAAGTCATATCTAGTGGCACTGGCATTTGAGGCAAAGGCTGCAGGCTTTGCAGGTGCAACTGGCAATTTCAGGGTGTGTAGAATGCTGGAAGGTTGATCTTGCGAGGCCCCTGCAGAGGGAGATTCCAGGCGCCCTTTCACCCAGGGCTGATGAGGTTGCTGGGGCACACTGTGTACACATTATGAGTAACTTTTTTCCCCCCAAGCAGCTTCCTTGGTAGCATTTTATCCTGCTTTGAGGGTCAGAGAACTCTTGGTTCTATCTCATTACGATGCATCAAAAAACAGTGTTGAAGGTGGCTAAACTGAAGCTGTTGTCCAATGAGGCAAAGCTAATGGTCTGAAGGTCTAAGGTGGATCAGAAGGGACACCACGTAGTTCTGAAGACTGCAGGAGATCCCCAGCTGTGGCCTGTTAAGGCTTTGGGCCTGTATTTGGTGCCATGGGGCAATGGCCGTAGGTCCTTATTTCAGCATGGCAATGGAAGGCCCAAACTGTAGTTTCAGTTTTGGACAGTTACCCATGGGATACTAGTGGAGGCTGGACTGGTAGCACAAGAGTTTGGGATATATGCATTCCAGATTGAGGGCTTGTTGACAGCAGCCAGATTGGGCCTGTTGGGCACTACATACAGTGGATAGGCTCCTTGGCCATCTTTGGATTCAGTACTTGACAACTTCAGCTGACTCTCTCAGACTGATGTTGATAGAATTTTGGTTGCTGTTAAGCCAAACACTTGCCTCCTAGACATGTTTTCCATCATGGCTGGTTAAAGCCTGTGGTGAGGGAATATGGGGCCCTCTGGTGGACATTATCAATCTGTCTAGGGGTATAATCAGGGGGATTAAAGGAGGCTATGGTAACAACACTCTTAAAGAAACCATCTCTGGACCAGTGTTCCCTCTAAGATGAGTTAGTGTGAGCTAGCTCACCATTTGTTTTAGCCTCCAGCTCACAGATTTTTGTCTTAGCTCAGGAAGGATGGCTCCAGAGCAAAATAATTTATACAGTAGCCAAATTGCTTGCTGACAACTTTAGCGTCAATAGCTCACAAAGTGGAATTTTTGTTCAAAAGACCACATAGCTTAGATGGAGCATTGCTCTATGGACCCTATGGGCCTGCCAGTTACTGCCCAGTCTTGAATCTTTCATTTCTGATCAAAGTAATTGAGAGAGTGGTGGTGGAGCAGCTCCAGAGTTTCCTAATGGACATGTCAGCCCTCGATCCATTCCAGTCCAGCTTCTGCCCTGGCCATAGGATGGAGATGGCACTGGTTGCCCCCACAGACAATCTTTGCAGGCAGCTGGATTGAGGCAGGTTACTCTTAGACCTGACAGTAGCGTTATACACTGAACTGTTGACCCACTGCCAATACTGGAACCCCATTGACAGCACATACTCAACCAGTCCCTTGCCAGCTGGACTGGCTCTGGGTTGAATACTGAATCAGGTTCAAGGTATTAGCTTTTAAGATCTTAAATGGTCTGGGACCGATGTATCTATGGGGATGCCTCTCCTGGTATACCCTCAGAAGAGCACTGTGTTCTGGAGAGAATAATCTTCTGGTGATCCCTGGTCCAAAGGATATCCAGTTATCCTGATCCAGAACCAGGGCCTTTCCAGCCCTGGTGGAACCCTCTGCCAAATGATATCCATGCCTTGCAAGATCTAGTACTGTTCCTCAGGAGATGTAAGACAGAGATGTTCTGCTAGGCCTATGGTTGTGGACAGCAATGGTTTCAATTGAGCCTGGCTTCCTCCTCTCTCCTCTTCCCCCACAAGGTAAGGACAAAATTGTCCCTTTACGAGCCATCTATATTAGTCACAGAATTGTTTATTGTCTTTTATTCTGATCTGTAAATGCTTCTATAATAATGTTGCTCACTGCCCTGAACTCTATATGGGGGAAGGTAGTCTATAAATCAAATAAATATTGGTGGCCAGTGCCTTTAGGGGCTACATTAGATAACCTAGTGTTCTTTGCTTTTTACAGGTGGAGACATACCATGGAGTCTGGTGTGAGTTCTTATCCTGAGCCACTCCTTTTTTTTCTGGACAAAAAATATAGCAGAAGTCAGTGCTGGAGAGATTCAAATGGGCCTTTGCCCTCTGGTGAACATTCAGTGGTGTGGAAAGATGGGGGTATAGCTTCTGTCCACAAGCTATTGAGAGAGCACTATGAGACATCTGCATGATGGTGGGTATATCCAGTTCAGGAACTGGATATATTTTCAGGAACTGGGAAGACAGTTGGGGAAAACAGCTGAGAAGCAGGGTGTGCAGAAAAAAAATAGTAAAACAGCTGAGAGTCTGGAAGACTTCTCAATTCTCAGCTGTTTTCTCCCACTTCTTGTGCAGGCTGGTTTAGAGGGACTGCAGGAAAAATGGGGGAAACAGATGAGTGGTGGGGAGCTGAGAGGCAGGAGCAATGTGCTCCCACTGCTTAGCTGTGTTTTGCTTTGCTGCATGCTCTGCCCCCCCCCCACTTTGCTTGTTGGTTCTATTGGCCCAGGTCTGAATACTTTGCCAGTGTTGGGAACTGAGAGTTTTCAAAAATCCTGAAACATTTCAGGTCCAATATACCCAAACAACAACAACAAAAAAAAATGGGGGGGTTGCACACACCCCTCTCCCCTCTACTGACAGCAAGCTTTTTTTTTTTTTTTTGTACAGGCATGGGCAATTTTTCTTTATGAACACATGCAAGTTGGTATATCAATATGAGGGGTGTCTCTGTGCCTCTTCATAAGAGTTTCCTCCCTCAAAATGTCATTCTTATTGGGATTTTCTATTGCTTTAGATTTTGGAGGGGTTAAATGGCAATTCTCATGCTTTTTTTTTTTTTTTTTTGAATAACACAACCAGTCAGAGAATTGCCATCATGTCTATTCTTCAGCCAATCATTGGTGAGTAGGTACTTTCACAGCCAAACAAATTTCTTCACATTGTGGATGATAATTTTGAATATACAAGAATAATTTTTAACATGGTGCTGAGAATTGCCATTATTTTGCTTCTGTGCCTGTCTCACAAATGGCTACCCAATAAATTCTGCAATGCAAAGAATCAGCCTGCAGTTTAAAAGTTTTTGTTTTAAATCCTAACTGTTGTCCTGGCCACTAAATTCAAAACTGACACAGTGGGAAGACAGCTGTCCAGTCAGCAAACTACAAGAGACAGGGCATAAGACAGTCATCTTCTAGAAGTCTATCTGTATAGATATATTAATACCTAGTACATGAGCAAAAAAAAAAAAGAAAGAAAAAGAAAGAAAGGGAAGTGGTCATGCTGTGACACTGCTGATAATGACAGCACCTTCCCTCAGATAACCCAATTTTTATGGCATATCTTCAAGAAAATAAACCGATATAGCAACTGCAAAAATGCAGAGGGAGAGAAAACATGCAGAATTTCCATGCTCAAAATGATTCTGATGCCAGCAGATCAATTGTAAAAAAACAAAGCAAAACAACAACAACAACAACTCTGGAACAGACCCAATGATGAAATGAATGTTTTAAATATGAGAGAGTCCTCCATTTAATAAATCATCGTTACAATATTGTTAGAAGAAAGGGACATTGTTAGAAGGCACTCTTTTTGAAATCTGGAACACATCCTGTCCTATTATCCTGTCCTATTACATAAATGTGTAGTGGTCTTGCAAGGTTCTATGCTTGGCAAAATCTGTTGGCTGCCTGACCTGACCATCAGAAGGTGTGTCTGGGTCCCACCCACTCAGCAAGCTCCCGCCAAAGCTCCCCTCACAAAATAGCTTCACCTGAGGAGAGACGACGCCATTTGTCTGTGGAGGAGAGACAATGCCATTTGCCTCAAGAGAGTCATTTGGAACCTTTTTACAGTGGAGGATCCTGCTGCCGCAGAGCCTTACAGCAGCGGAGACCCTGCTCCACCAGCCATGGCCATTTCTGGCCATGAGAGGAGGACAATGAGGGCTGTGTGAGATGCCACTTGCTGAGCCATTCGCTGAGGTGAGCGATCCCCCCTCCCTACCACCTGGCCATGCAGGCCCTGGCCCAAGTGCTCTTGCTGGGCTGGAGGAGCTTTCCAGAGGGGGCACTCCAAGCCTCACTGGATCACTGGGGCCTTGCCTGGCCATACCACAGTGCCTCACTGGCCTGGCAGGCCCTTCCTAGAATGGGTGGGAAGGCCATCCTAGGCCTCGTGGGGGAGGGGGGAGAGGGGAAGGCCATACTGGGCCTCCTGGGGCTGGCAGAGCCTGGCCCTGGGGGCCCACAGGAAGTGTTCTGGAGGGTGGGAGGGCCATCCTAGGCCTCACAAGGCCTGCAGGCAGCTGGGCCTGACTTGGGAGGGCGCCGGACATGGTCCGGAGGTGGGGGGAACACCCTAGGCCTTGCGTATCTTCACATCCCCTGCCCCCATAGCTAGCAATCCAAAACAGTCCAGTGGCACCTTTAAGACCAAGTTTTATTCAGGCCATAGCACACAATAACTTTAGACAAAAAAACACAAAAAACTAATGCCTCATGGCTGTGACTTCCATCCTTGCTGGCTGACATCACTTGCTGCTTTTCTTTCTACAGACAACACTTCAGATTCTGAGAACTTCAACAGTTACAGGAGACTCAGAATGTCTGTCAGAAGACACGCTGTACACATCAGAGGACCAAGTAAGTGCACAAGACATGTGGACACTCTTCCTATATAAGAATGCCCTCCTGCACACTACAACTATGCCAAAACCCAGCCTTTTTCCCTGAAACCATCCAGCCCTAAACTATCTTGATGTAAAACACTCCTCAGCCACACTTCTCTACCATAAAAGACAACTTTCACTTGAACCCTGACATAGGGCCACTGCAACATGATGGAAACATCAGCCACATCATTGCTGTACACTGCCCTTCTTATGCTAACAGACCACCACATCAATGCCTCCCCACCAAAAGAGCCTATCACGCAAAAGAGAAAGCTCACTCCTGAAGAACATTCTGAGAAAAAAGCTACTATAGCAACATACGACCATGGCAGCTGTGCAAACTGCAAGATCCCTGCAAGCCTTACAAGCCACACATAGTGCCCAAGGCAACCTGTTCAGGATCGATCTTTTAATGGTCTGACACTAGTCCTCTCCTGTGCCTCATTCCACCCATGCTCGCACCCAGTGTTAATCTATCATTCAGCTCCTTGAGAAGCAAAAAGACACACAACCTCAGAATGACAATGGAAGACATCTATGTGCTGTGAAATGTATGCCTCTCTGCACTGATGAGTATAAACCCCACCATTCCATTCTGCGGTACGTTACCTTACCAATGAGCATGCACTCCCAGCACACACCCACTAACCACTACATTAACGGTGAACTCTGTGCACTCATTGTCCATAAGATACCCTGTGACAGACAGTTCTCCAGCTGTTCTAAAAGTGCTATACCTATACAAGATATTCACATGCTGTCCTCATAATGCTTTTTTGGTGACTTCTCAAACAGTCCTACTACATCTGGATCACCCAGGCACTCATGTTCAGTTTAAAGACTGCTTTGTTAGTTCCATGTGCAATACCTCTTTTATATAATACAGCTTTGGTCAAAGCAGCAAGTATCCTTTTCCTCATTTTTCAAAAGCAGCAAACTATTCAAACCTAATGTGTCTAGCCATGCATTTAGACCCTAAACTTCAATGTACAACTCTGCTTACAAAGCACCAAAAAAACATGCCTTTTCACAATGAAAACTATAGACATTTCACAACACTCATTTCCAAGACTCCTCCTTCTCATTCCTATGTGACCTACTCAGACTTTCATCATGACCACTCACTTTCAAACCTACTTTTCTTGAGGCCTCTGCTCTAACAGGGTGGACAGTGCAACCACAACCACATTGAGTGACATGGACATCCAACATCAAATGACTTTGCAGACTACTCAGTTGTTGATGCTACTCTATGGACCCCTCTCATTAACATTTTGTAGCCCACCTTCTGTGACCTTGGACACTGGCTATTGTATGCCATAAAGTATGTTAGACTTTACTTCCACATCTGTATCCTTCAATTACCGACTGCTATTATTTACTTTACCTCCTTCCAGCCTATGCATTCGTTACACGTCACGTCTTTCTAGCACCTATTATATTGCTTTCACAATGGGCTTTACTGCTAGTATATTTTATATTACAGTAACATATTAGGTATGTGTTTTAATTGTTTTGAAATGAAGACACCCAAGATCAATATTGTGGAAAACTCAGGATTAAAGGGTGTGTAGCTATTCATTTACACTGCTGGCTTCAGCTGACTGTGATTTTTTATTTCAATAACAAAAGCCATCAAATATTTACTATGAGATGCAAAATTCATTCATTCGTATTGTGAAGAAATACCTTTTTTCTTTGAAGGTTTGAACTGAACAGAACTTTCATTTTGTGTTTTAAAAAGTTTTTCTCTCTGGGCAAAGAACAGGAAGGAGAGCGAGAAGACAGTTTAATTGCTTTCCCAGCCACCTTTTTAGAAATGCTAATGCTAGCAAGAGACAGTGTGATGGTCAAGCTCTCCCTCCCTCCTCCAAGCAGGGATCCAAGACTTGGAGGTATTAAGTACTAGTAGGACTTAAGGAAGAAACTGCTAGAGACTTCAGGAAAATCATCCTTGACCCAGCCTGACCTGGTCAGTGGGTGGAGAAAGAGATATGATAAATCTCAATAGTAAGCTCAATAGTAATGGGATAAAAGGACAAGTCTTGTGGATCAAAAACTGGCTAATTAATAGGAAACAGAGAGTGACTATAAATGGGAAATTTTCTCAGTGGTGGGTGGTAAGCAGTGGGGTATCACAGGGATCAGTACTCGGTCTGATGCTTTTTAACTTGTCTATTAATGATTTGGAGTTGGGATTAAGCAGTGAAGTGGATAAATTTGCAGATGACATGAAGTTGTTCAGGGTGGTGAGAACCAGGGAAGATTGTGAGGCACTCCAAAGGGATCTGTTGAGGATGGGCGAGTGTGCGTCAATGTAGCAAATGGGGTTCAATGTGAACAAGTGCAAAGTGATGCACATTGGAGCCAACAATCCTAAATATAAATACACATCAATGGGGTCCAAACTGGCAGAGACTGAGTCGTAGTAGATAACTCAATGAAAATGTTGAGACAGTTTCCAAGTGCAATAAGAAAGGCCAACACTATGCTGGGGGTTATTAGGAAGGGAATTGAAAACAAATCAGCCAGTATCATAATGCCCCTGTATAAATCAAAGGTGCAACCTCATTTGGAGTACTGCATATAGTTCTGTTCACTACACCTCAAAAAGGATATTATAGCATTGGAAAAAGTGCAGAAAAGGGCAACTAGAATGATAAAAGGATTGGAACACTTTCCTTATGAAGAAAGGTTAAAGTGATTGGGCCTCTTTAGATTGGAGAAACGACAGCTGAGGGGTGACATGATTGAGGTTTATAAGATTATGCATGGGATAAAGCAGGTAGAGAAAGAAGTACTTTTCTTCCTTTCTCACAATACAAGAACTCGTGGGCACTCAATGAAATTCCTGAGCAGTCAGGTTAGAATGGATAAAAGGAAGTAATTCTTCACCCAAAGAGTGATTAACACATGGAATTCACTGCCACAGGAGGTGGTGGTGGCTACAAGCATGGACAGATTCAAGAGGGAATTAGATAAGTTTATGGAGCAGAATTCCATCTGTGGCTATTAGCCAAAAGGTATAGATAGGAACTCTCAGGCTGGGGCAAGTGATGCACTGTATTTTTGGTGCTTGGATGTCAGGTAAACCTGCCATTGCTGCGGAGGGGGGGATGAGAGAGGAAACATCTTTCACTGCTCTGGAATGCGGGAGTAACACCGAGTCGCCAGGGCCTCTAATTTACTGTGTTTACACTGTATCTTATCTAAGCGGCTGGCCTTGGGTCCCAGGCATCTTTGGCCTTTGTGGAAATATCTGGTGGCTGTTAATTTTCTGCTTTACTGTGTGCAGGAGATGTAACCATTGGCTTGTAGTGGGGGGGGCATTTCAAGGGGGCTATAATGCTGTTTTGTATCAATCAGTATCACTGACAATGAAGGTGTTCATGGTGCTCTAAGCTTAGTCTTAATAAATGCTATCTTCTTATGAAGTCTGGTGTTTGACTGACTGTCTGGAGATCTTGACAGATTGTCAGTGATCCTCAATTTCGGGCTTCCACAACCCCACATCTCTTTCAACCAAGATGAGTGGAGATGAAGACCCACTGGTGGTACCCATTTTTGGGGACACGGTACCCACCTCAACGGCACTTACCACCTCGGCGTCCACCACAACCGCGGGGGCTCTGGTCATGACCGCCCCGCTTCCGTGGGATCCGGAGGGAGACCTCTTCGGAGATTGGTTTGGGGGGGCCTTGGCTAGCGTGACTACAAGGCCCCACAGACAATGAGAATGGGGGAAAACCCTTGTGGAGACTTATGAGACTTGGTCCCTGACCCCTCAGAGAGCGGACAGGGAAAATTGCTATGAACAGTCCCTCTATTGCCTGAGCATGGCAACCACCAGGCACCCACATTCAAGATGGAAAGGGCAATGGAGCCATGATGGGGTCGGGACCACAGCCAAGAGCAGCTGCTCCCCCATGGTGGAGGAGTCCCTCCAAAGGATCCCGGAGATGATTGCCGAGGGCATCCAGTGAGAGTTGGACCACCAGCAGCCGCAACAGCCTGATGGAGTCCTGGCAGCGCCACCCAGGGGAGTTCCTGACCAGCCAGCCCCAGCAGCACCACCTGGGGGAGATCCTGACCAGCCAGCCCCAGTGGAGCCAAGAGTGCCAGCAGGACCTGGGCCGCGGGGGCCCCTGCGGGGTTGGGGCTGTGTGTTCCTGAACCCGGCCGAGTTGCTGGATGCAACTTTCGATGGGACACCAGAGAAGCTGTCTTTCTTCCTGGTGTGAGCCAAGAAATTCGTAGACAACTGGGGTCACCTTTTCCTGAATGAAGAGCGCATCGTAGATGCGATCGCTTCGAAACTACGGGACACCGCAGCAGACTGGTATGTCACCTTACACCATGCTGATGGTCGAGAGCTGCGCAAGGTGGATGCCTTCATGTGGGCCTTGCGTGACCACTATGAGGACGCTAATGCTAGTGAGAAGTATGGGATTAGCTAGTGACTTTGGGGCCAGGTAAGAATTGGATTTCCCCAGATTGGCAAATCAATTTTGGGGCCAGGTAGGAATTGGCTTTCCACAAATTGACAGGGAGCAGGCTAACCAACTAGGGGTCTCTGATACAGATGAGTCCCAGCCAGGCAGTCCTTTAATGTAAGCCTGTGTTACAGGAGTGTGTACCTGTGCTACAGGGCAGGTTGTCTGCTCCTGTTGCTTTATTATTTCTGCCAAGCCTTTAATCAGTTCATTGGTGGGTTTCCTATTCCATTTTTATTTTGGTTCTGTCTCCATCAACATTTCCCACATTCATTGCCTAATTCCCTCATTGCAGTCCCTTCTGCCTGGCATATTTGGAGGATCCTGGCTTGTTGCTCCAGGAGGATCTTGGACTCTCCTGTTTTGCCTATTTTCTCCCCCTCTTCAGATCTGGAATTATTCCAAAATATGTTAAGTTTGGAATTATTCCAAGGTGAGTTTGGTCTGGAGTTGTTCCGGGATGGGTTGGGTCTAGAATTGTGTGGCCTTATGTCTGGTGGACCATTAGTCCTATTCCAGGGTTCACTATTGGAGAAAGTCACATTATGTGTGACTCCTTCCTTTCCCATTCCTTTTTTGCTTAGGCATAGTTTCTACCTTCTCTAAATTAATGACCTGCCTGATGAATTCTGTCTTGGAGCTGTGGATATGTCACTGGTCCCATGGTTATTGAACCTAAAATTATTTTTGCCTGTACATTCAGACCATCTATTAGTTTCTGTTTGAACTGGACTGTGTCAAAATCTGGCACCCCCTGGGGCCATTTTACTATATCAGCTGTAATGCCCAGCAGTTCCTTGCTTCTCATGTATATTTCTGGTTTCTGCTCCTCATCATAAAAAGCTTTGGAGATAGAGTGGAAGAGTAGGAGTAACCTCATACATGATTCCCAGAATCCCCCTATGCCAACTCTATCTGCCAATTGTAGGGAAATTATGGCCCATATTTCTGAATCTGTGCACTGTTACACAAGAAGTCTGAGGTCATCTCAATGTCATTGTGTGTGTCTGGATGCATCAAACATCCACAATAAGGCTGTATCACTGTTTAATGGTCCCAGCTTCTTTGCTGCTGCTTGAAGTTCATGGGACTTTATTGGAGCTATTTCTTCTATTGTGTCCACTGTATGTTGCCCTCTATCCCCTCTGTCAGTAACGACAGCATTGGGAAAAGTGCAGAGAAGGGCAACTAGAATGATAAAAGGGTTGGAACACTTTCCCTATGAAGAAAGGTTAAAACAAGTGTAGACAGTTTCAAGAGGGAATTAGATAAACATATGGAGCAGAAGTCCATCAGTGGCTATTAGCCACAAGGTATAGATAGGAACTCTCAGTCTGGGGCAGGTGATGCACTCTATTCCTGGTGCTGGAGGGGGTAGCAGTGGGAGGGCTTCTAGTGTCCTGGCCCCACTGCTGGACCTCCTGAAGGCACCTGGTATTTTTGGCCACTGTGTGACAGAGTATTGGACTAGATGGGCCATTGGCCTGATTCAACATTGGCTTCTCTTATGTTCTTATGTTCTCTTAGTTGTATAGCATTAATCTGCATGGCACAGCATAGCTTTATGATTCATGGTTACATATAAGTAGCATTCAAAATATATCATCAAATAATCTCAAACAGAAAGAGGCCTGTGTGTTGTTCTGCTTCGGTCAGTGTTCAGATCTGTCCCAAAACCTTCTCCCACTTTACAGTTCAAATGCCATCATCAGCTGTCTGGTCATGAAGTCTTTAATGGGAACTAAATTCCTTTCTTGTGGAAAAGAAACTTTATTTTATTTCCCCATTTTGTGGGGAACCAGGAGTTTTCCCTTAGAACTCTTTTAAAAGTTTGAACTCTTTCTCAGCTTGTTCTAGCCTGGTTCCTGATGCTTAGGTAAATTGGATTGTGAATCCTGCTAATTATTAACCTGTTCTTGCTTCCCAAAGAGCCTGTCTGATTTCTGTTAGGAAAATTAAGCTATAATCAGGGCAGGTTCATAGGAGATTGGTATGTCCTAGTTGGCAGGATTAGTATGTATTTGCTGGTTCAAGTTATTAGATTAATTAGCAACCTGAGGAAGGGGTGATCAAACCAGACACTGTGGCCTGAGGAGGTCTACAGCTGGGTTTCCATTCCCATGGTGTTCCTGTTCTTGTTGCAGTGGCAAAAATTATTTTAAAAACACTCCATATGGTGTCACATCACTTCTTGTACCAGAAGTGGCATAGGTAGCTCCAGGAATCACCAGAAACTTTATGGCTTTACCATTAAAAAAAAAAAAAACAGAAGTGATGTGATACTGCAGTCAGCATTGTAGCCTGCCCCCCATATCCCTGTCCACAACTTCTAATGGTTGCCCAGAGGGGGAACTCTCTCTGTGTTGGACATCAATGCCTGAACAGTCATGCTAACTTAGTGATGGTTGGCATCTTTCAGCTTGTTTTCGTGTGCAGCAGACTATGATAATTGGGGAGCAACTAACTTACCACTCTGAGCCTGGACCTACGGTGAGGCTGTGCACATGCTGGTGAACCCTTTGGCTAGCCTCTTAAGAAACCTGCACTACAGGCAGAAGACTGCATTAATGTGTTGAGTTCAGGTGTTTAGAGAGAAAAAAATGTTTAATAAACCCTTACTGAACTCATACTTGGTGACTGGTGTCTTTCTTTGGGGGTACCAGGTCAGAAATGGCAATTTGTTGTGACATCCAAATCAAATGAAATAACAAACCATTATTTGTTCTTTTGCCTGCAAAATAGGATTCTAAACTTTTTTTTTTTGCTTGTTTTAGATGTTGTAACAAACTGCAGTTTGTTTTACCAAATTGAATTATATTTCATCTCTGCACCACAATTTTTTAAGGGGGGGGGTTGAGCACAAGGACTTCCTATTTTGTTCTTGTCATGAACTGAAGTTTGTTTGTGATGCCCAAGTTTTCTCCAGAAAGTTGTAAGCTAAACCTGAGTGGCTCAATTATTTGACTCAATTACCATGGTAAATATGTACTATATGAAGGAGTATCTGCTTCTCTCCCCCCCCCATATTAAACTGCTAAGAAATACACCAGGCTTTGTGACACACATAGTACTTTGTGTTGTGCTCCTGATGGAGTTAATATTTCCTCTGAGATTTCACTTGGAAGTTAGCTTTGGCTAACTTTGTTCTGTATGAGCTTCATGTTTGTGTATTCTTTTCAGACAAGCATTACCTCATCTGCAAATAGTTTTCAGTGGCTTATGAAATTAACCTTTTTGATAACACTTGGAGGCATATCATGTAAATACAGAATATTTGCAAAAATATGGAACTGTCAGAGTAGTTTGAGGTAGCATAAATGTGTTCTGTAGTAATTTGGGTGTTTAGGAAGAGTTTCATGGTAAATTCTTCCAGGTACTATTTATCACAGCAGATTATTTATTCTTCTAGAAACATCAGAGGTTTTCTAGTTGATCATTGGAATTTCTGTCTTTTTACATCCTTCATATTTTACAGACCCATGAATACTGCATCTGAAAAAAATAAAAATTCTGATGCTGAAACTTATGAATAGAAATATTTGGAATATGTGCTGCTTATAAAATAGTCCAGGTACAACTTGAAAATACACTTTAGTGTCTAGGTATTTAGCAGAATTTTTAAATGAAGAAATTGTACCAACATATGATTCCTTTTCAGTATTTAAAAAAATTCATTTATTAATACTGTCATTTATGAAATGTTGTAGCCACACTGGGGAAGTATAGCTGAAAAACTGAATATAATTGCTCAGATATGTAGTCCTCCCTGCTTCTTACATGCTCAAGTTTTCCTCATGGATGGTGATATGAACAACATTTGATAAACTGAAAAAGAGTACTATCTAATACTTTTCAAAGGGATCCTCTTATCCCATGACTGTTAAGTTTTCTCAGGAACCTTTGATGAGAGACTTTGTCTAAAAGTTCTGGGATTTTGAAAAAATTCTAGGCTAACTCGTCAGTAATTTCCCAGTTTCTCACTGTATCCCTTCCTTTTAAAAAAAAAACATTCATTATATTTGCTACTTGCTCATCACCCAGTAGAAAGGCAAACTTCAGTGACAAGTTGCCTGTTATTGTAAGCAGATGAACAATTTTGCATTTACATTTCTTAAGAACCTTCAGGTGTTTGCCATTTGGATCTAGTGACTTGTAGTTGTCAAATAGCCCCTAAGGTTTTATCATTCACCACCTCTGTTTCGCTCATCTCTTTTGACAAGCTCTCTAAAATAACCCAACAATTCTAGGTGAATAGACACTCCACATCCTCTACAGGGGAGGGGAAAAAACCAAAAACCACCAGATACAAATACTTCATTCAGTTCACCTGAAGTCTGTCTCCTTTGGTAATCTTTTCATTCCATTATTGTTCAGTGCCACTACCTAGCCATCTCCCTGACTGATTTCCTGCTTCTAGTATATTTGTCTTGCTATTTTAACAATATGTTCACAAATTCTCCTTTGTTTCACCAACCTTTCCTTTCCATCCAATAAAAGCTCTATGATACATTGATCTTGAGCAGTGGATAGTTGTTGTTAATCACTTATCCCCCAATAGACAAAAGGAGTAAAAAAAAATTGCAACTGCTAGAGCTCTTTTTGGATCCCTGTCAGAAAGTAAAAAGGTAACTAAGTCATAGGAATATATGTCAGAATGAGCTTGCAAACACAGAAAAATATAAAACGCCTCCTGTGATTAGCATACAAAGGACACTCCAGAAGTCTATATGATATTGTGTCTATTTTACCTAAGGGAGAGGGGCATATTCATTCTGAATAAGGTAACCACACAAACCTACCCCTCATAACTGCTAAGCAGTGAGCATTTAGATAGGCCAGAATGAACACCCTTGACAGGTTTTGGGAAGACAACAGATATGTGTAGGAGGGAAGAGATTTTGGAGGTGGGATACCAAAAAATGGGGATGACCATGTGCATCATGCTCTAAAGTCAGTGCTTTGGTGATTGATTTTACATGATTTCTCACCAAAGAAAACACTACATGAAAGCCCAGGAACTGAAGAGTGTCCAGGTTAACATCAAGAGCCAACAATTTCTCAAAGACAGCCTTAAACCACAGCACCTGGAATATAGTTCCTATCTCCCTTTCAGAAAGCTGTCAGCACACATTTTTGCTTTTCTCCTTATCATTGACTGATGAAGCTTCCATTTTAGGTTAGATGTGAAAAGGATAACCACATATGAAAACTCCTTCACTTGCTGAATTTCTTCCCCATTCAGAGTCCATGTAAACACTGAAGGATTCATTATTATTTATTTATTTTTTTGAGAAAACAACTAGTTTAGTTTTCTGGTAGTTTATTTTCAGGCCTTCCTTTATACAACATTCCAAGAAAATTTGTAATGATCTCTGCAAAGCAGCTCTTGTCTGAGAGAGCAGAGCAGTGTCATCAGTGTAAAGTAGAACTAGAGTACTGCAGCTGGACAAATGGGGTGGATGACAAAGCTCACTAAAGAAAGTTGAAAGATCATAATGGATTGAACAAAAATGGTCCAGAAGGCAGCTGTGCCTAACCCCTTTATCAAGGTTCAATGGCTCAGTCAGCTCACTGCCACAGCCATAGCAGACCTAGCTGTAAGGCCCACATGATGTTGTTTCATGAGCCGTAGCAACCTTTTATCAATTGAGGTGTGTTGTAGCTTTTCTCAGAGTCTTGTTCTAGGGATGATATCAAAAGCCCCTTTCAGATCAATAAATCCAGGATTGAAACCCCCCCTCCGACATTGGTATTGTGCGATGCCAGGTCCATTAACAACAAAACCACAATCCTATGGGATTTTGTGACTGAACATCAGGCGGACCTGGTGTGCATGACCAAGACCTGGGTGAGGGAGGGGGAGACAGTGGCCCTCACCCAGCTTGCTCCACTGGGCTACTCGGTTCTTCACCAATCACGGACTAGGGGGCGGGAGAGGAGGGGTGGCTAGTTTCATTTGGGAGGTTTACTCCTTCAAGGCACTCTCAGCCATGGAGATCTCAGACCTAGAATGTGTTGATGTGATGCTGGAGGCTGAGGAGAGTGTGGCAATTTGGCTGGTGTACTGACCACTTAATGCACTGGCCAATAGTCTGCCATCTCTGCTAGAGGCCATATCAGGCTGGTCATTGGATCACCCTCAACTGATTGTCTTGGGTGATTTCAATGTCCATGCCAAAGACACAGCCTCCAGCCAGGCTATGGACCTGGTGTCCTCCATGGCGGTGCTGGGACTCTCACAATTTGTATCAGCCCCCACGCATCGGGCTGGTTACATGCTCAATCTGATCTTTGTGGCAGGGGTAATGGTGGACTGGATCACTGCTGAGGCAGTGCCATGGTTGGACCACCTGTCCTTGAAGGCACATCTGAACATTCCACCCCGACCCTATGTAGGCGGTGAGCAGATTTTTGCTCACCCGTGGAGCCAAATGGACCCATTATGGTTCCAGATGGCTTTGCAGGATCTGCCCCCCCCTGGAGGCTCATTGGATGAGCTGGTGGAGAACTGGCATGTCCGGCTCTCCACAGTCATCAACAAGATCACTCCCAGGCATCCTCTCCACACTAGTGTTAGGCGCGCACCCTGGTACACCCATGAGTTGCGGCAGCTGAAACGAGAACTGAGATGGCTAGAGAGATGGTGGCGCCATGCTCATGACAAGGCATCAAGAGCATCTTATAGTATGTTTATGAGATCCTATGAGATGGCAGTCAAGACTGCTAAGAAAGACTACTATGCGGCCATGATTGCATCTGTGAGCTCACGCCCGGCCCAATTATTTAATACAATTCGAACTTTGACAGACCTGCCACAGGGCAGGCAAAACAATAGACACTGGCTGCTGATAGCGTACCAGATTCACTTCAAAGTGCTGGTTCTTACCTATAAAGCCCTATATGGCCAGAGTCCAGCTTACCTAGGGGACCACCTTTCCCCATATGTTCCCCTAAGAGCACTACGGTCAGGGGCACAACATCTCCTGGTTGTCCCAGGCTCTAAGGACATCAAATTGGCTGTGACCAGGGCCAGGGCCTTTTCTGCGGCAGCTCCGACCTGGTGGAATGAGCTCCAGGGGGAGATTGGGGCCCTGCGGGACCTTATGCAGTTCCGCAGGGCCTGTAAGATGGAGCTCTTCTGCCAGGCTTTCGAGTAGGAGCCACCGCTCCCTTCTGCACCACCACTGTGACCTTAACTCAGGTGGTGCAGTGAGATGGCCCTGGCAAGAAGAAGACCAGAAGAGCCGGCAATATGAAGGGAACATCCCTGGAACAACATCTGGAACTGTGCTGGTGGTGGAGACCAGAAGATCTTTGGACCCCATCTGGGTATTAATAACAACTTAATTCGAGCACCGATATTTCAATGTGGATGGAATATTTTATCTTGGTTTTAATTGTTTGTATGGTGTACGCCTCTTGTTAGCTGCCCTGAGCCTAAGGGGAGGGCAGGATATAAATGTGAAAAATAAATAAATAAATTCTATGTAAACTGGTGTATTTTTCTGTCAGATTATATAGAACTAGAAGATGATCCAAGATTGAACCGTATCTGGTCCTGGCCTAGAATATCATCCTGTTCAAGCCAATCAGTTAAGGCATTTAGCAAATACAAGCAGTATAGTTTGCCCAAGCAAGATAACCAACTGATTGGATGACAGCAGCTTGGGTCTGAGCATTGACGCCTCTTGAAGATTGGAACTATTGTTGTGTGCCTCCAGAATGCTGGAATGACCTCAGACATGTTTACTTGTAAAAACAGCAGAGTTAGGATCTTTGCTCACCAAGATGGATTTAATTTGAATAATTCATTTGGGATAAGGTCTGGTTCAGGAGCCTTCCCTGAGTGAAGATGGTAGATCAAGCCTTCAACTTGAGAAGGGGTCATCTCAGGCCAGTCAGCAAGAGGGCCATCAGGTTCAAGTATCCTAGAAGTAAGAAGTTCACTCAGAGTAGCAAACAGGTTTTAAAACATGACTCCCAGACCTCTGGATGAATACAGAGGGGAATGTTGCCATTTGTTCTAGCACTTATATTAATAATTGCCCACCAAGTTGTCATTAGTTTCTACAGCCAAAATCAAATGTCCCCAGTTCCTACATAAGTTCTCCTTTTTCTTATTCTTTATTAGATCTCTATAGTATCTCTTAAGAGACAAGAATTCCCTCAGAACAAGTATGGTATTATTTCTCTTTAGCTCTCTATGTTCATCTGTAGATAGCTTATGATAAGCCTGCACTCTTTATCCAACTACGTACCAGAAATCTTGGGGGCCAGTGGCCTCCTAAAAGGAGTACTATCAGGCATAATTTTAGAGTACAAGGGCTTGAAGAGGGACAATAGCCTATACAAGATAGTGAGAGAGCTCCTAGCTACATTGGAGCCAAGTAATGATCTCCTTAAAGATAACACTTCTGGGGAGGCCATTATACCTTGAGCTAGATGAGCAGCGTTGTCATTCCAGCAGATGCAACACAGTGAGTTTTGATTTGGGGATGTACAGTCTTGCTTGATTACAGAAAGTTTGGCATAAGGCACATTCATGTGCAAAACAATAGGGAAATGATCACTGCCCCCAAAGGAAGCTGGCCAATGAGCTGAGATCAGAAGAAACAATGACCATGGAGGTTCCTTCCAACTCTATGATTCTGTGGTTCTAAAATGAAATAACCTGTAACACTAACTCTCTTGAAGCCCAACAAGGTACAATCCCTACTTAGATTGATTCTCTGGTGACCATTCAAAATTACTAAATTCCTTTGAATAGCAAAAGTGGCCAACCTCAAGCCACTGGCATTTATTATGACATCTTTCAATGACTGACAAAACCACCAGGGGCTGAGGAAGTTTTCATTATTAGGACCACACAGTTTCTGGATTAAATGATCATCATCAGCCCCTATTTTTGCATTAAAATCACCCACTAGAAGGAAGGAACTGTTTGGGAAGTCACTTTTAGTTTTATTGAATATTTCACCCAACAAGGCCCAGTTATCATTCAATCCATGCGAAGTTGCAGGTGGCATATATACTATGAATAAAGTTATAGAATGTTAACTTAGCTACTATAACAAAATGCTGCACCATAATCATCTCAGAATCATGGATGGGCAATGCCATAGAAATTGGGCCTCAAGGATGGCCCAAAGGGACTTTTGATGCACTCTGAAAGAAAGCTAAATAGCCAGGATAATATCTTTCCTCCACCATCCAGGTTTCCTGGAAAAATATAATATAAAAAGTGGATAAGAATTTCCTAGTGTCCTCACAGGAAACCTTGGATGAGCAGCCTGCTACATTCCAGCTTAATGTTCTTGTGGAAGGAGGTAGTCAAGCCAAGGGCTGGGTAATTCAGTCAACACTGGGATTAACAGAATGAATTATGATGGTGGATTCCAAGGGAACAGGATGAGTTCCCAGTTCCCACTGTATTTCCAGAGAAGGAACATGTGGATAACTCTTTATGTGGGAGTATTTCACAAGAGGAATTTTTGGCTGGGCAGGAATTAGTCTCATAAGGTTAGATTGGAGGTGGGTTTCCAAGTTGAACAAATTGTTTTTAGTGTTTTTCTCTACAGGAATGAAGTGAACTGAATTACACATACCATCACTCACCTGGTTCTTAGTAATCAGAAGAAAGGTTAAAAGAATACAAATCTGAGGGCCAATTCCTAAAAAAAAAAAAAAAAAATGTCAAACATGAACATATAAATAGTATGAGGACTTCCGGTTATGGTGTAGCATTTGGCGATCGCTTCTCCTGAACTCTCTGGGGAGGCGGATTGTGCACTGGTGGTCAGGAGGGGTGCCGTAGATCAGCACCTCCATGGAGCCTTAGGGAAGGCTCCAAGCCATAGGGCTTTTGAGGGTTAGCCTCTTTGCCAGCCTGATGCCATGGAATAGAGGCTTCCCTCTGCCCTGACGGTCCTGCCACTAAGTGTCCTTCAGGAATGAGCCATACCACCGGGACAAGTGCAGGAGATTGAGTGGAGCAGTGGAGCAGAGCGTGGTCAGAAACGACCAACAATGAACGTGAGTTCTGCATAAGTGAATCTATGAACTTTTTAAAGAATCTTATACCCCCCTCTGTAAAAAATGGGACATCAGAAGAAGTGCACGGCGAGAGGGACATCTCTCATGCGCTTGAACAAAGAAGCGTAAATGGAGGTTGGGGCAAGAATACAAGTGAACAATCTGTTTTGAGAGACTTACCCAAGCTTAAAATTAGCTTTTGGCTACTTCGACAGTCTGTGAAGAAGCTGTTTTAAAGTGTAAACAAATTCCTGAAAATGGTGGACACATTAAAAAAGACAGCGAAAGTGAAACCACCAGGGAGTCAGAGCTCGAGACCAGAAGAGGGGGCTGACGTCACCAGGCTTTTAGCAGAAATATGTGGCCAGTGATGGAGAAGCGAGCGAGTATTAACCAGCAGCTGGCCACTCTGAATCATAATTTTACAGCTCAGCAGCTCCAATTGGCAGAAACATCTAAAAAAACAGAGCAGATGGCTGAGAAAGTTAAAGAGATGGACACCACAAACCAGAAAATGAAGAAAAAGATGGGGAAAATTGTGGAAAAGCAAAGTATACAAGAGAAACAGTTGTTGCATCTACAAATGAAAAAAGCAAACATGATTCTCAGGTTCCAGGGAGTTCCAGAATAAAGCAATGAGAATCTGAAGAAAATATTGTGAAATAATAGCCCCAGTGGCAGACTTAAAAGCAGAGGACATTGTAAGTGAAATGGAGGTAG
This sequence comes from Gekko gecko, assembly GCA_029375565.1. Classification (NCBI taxonomy): domain Eukaryota; kingdom Metazoa; phylum Chordata; class Lepidosauria; order Squamata; family Gekkonidae; genus Gekko; species Gekko gecko. The sequence continues at coordinate 45,417,101 of JAPDNY010000009.1, forward strand.
CTTACAGAGCTTACTCCAATTACATCAAGAAAAACAGTCTACTGGGTGAAATTGTGGTCAGATTCTTGAGAAGACAGACCAAAGATGCAATATTGAAAGCAACTTCAGCAACTCCACTGAAATTGGAAAATACAATCATCAAAACTTTAAACGATATTCCATTTGAAATCAGACAGAAAAGGAAGAAATATAAAGACTTAATTCTCTTTTTCCAAACAAATAGTATCGGTTACAGATGGATCATGCCTGAAGGTGTCATCTTTAAATTAAATGACAAAAGGGAAAAGATTGACTCCATTCTTAAAGCAAGAGAATTCCTGAAATGCCACCTGGGAGCTGAGGAAGAATCGAAAGATGAAGAAACCAAGTCGAGTGGTTAAGGTGACTTGGTTCCCTCAGAGGAGGATGAAGACTCTGACTCAGAATTAGGAGTGGTGGCTCTGAAAATAAAATATAAACTGAGAGACAGAAAGCCTAGATAGGGTAAAGGCTGAAGGACTCTGAAAGTTGCCTTTATGAAGCGAGCACAGAGGAGATGCTCTGGAGGTCTTCTCATAACAATTAACTTGATAGGATAAAAGCTAAGTTAGATAGCAACTCAACAAGTATATTGTTTACTAACAATTTTATACTAACAGGGTTATTTAGACAATGGAATTAAGATCTCCTACTCTTGAGGTTTTAGTTAGTGTGGGTTCCTTTACTTTATCCCTTAGATATAGTTCCCCTCTGGCTTCCGGTCTGGGATTCATGGCGTCCTAACGTGTTCTGGCTTGCTCTTAGAGCTCCCAGAGCATACGGAGGGTCTTGACGACAGGGTGGGCTTCACATAGCCCACCGCAGATCCCCCAGCGAGCCTGGCCCGAGAGAGGAGTTGAGATCGGCTGATAGCGGGGCTTTAAAGACCGTCGCGACCAGCCTTGATCCCCTCCCCCAGAGAAGGCACTTCGGAAAATCTCTACAAGACCCCACCGAGTTGGATTCTCAACATAAGAACGCATGACCCAGACCTCCAAGACATTCTACGGAAACTGATATCAAGGAAACACTGCTATAACAAGACACGGACTTTGAAGGTAACTTTTTAAAATTGCTCACCGGAGACGCGTTTCGGCCGAAAATAAACAACATCCGATGAAGCGCATGATCGTGCTGTATCTGTCGTACTAACATTGGAGCGGAAAAAGTGCAGTTAAACAGCTTAAAAAGGCCAAAAAGCCGGATTGTTGATCATTCCTGCGGTTAGATTATTGACTTTAAAATAGAAACTAACAGTAACTCCGCGAGAACTACAGTGGAAAAGTACTGTAGCTGCTGCAGCAGAAATCGGCAAAACAGGAAGTGACTTCAGAACAGACAAGTAATCATCCTAGAGAAGACCAAGGAGGCCGGAAGAAGGGAAGAAATCAGGAACAAGGGGGACCATCAAGACTGCCGGACAGGAAGTGAGTACCTGGAAGAACCATTTACCATAGAGAAATTGCGCCCGCCATTTTGGGAAGGTCAGAAAAATTTTCTTTGATTTTAAACGAAAGACTCAATAGAAAAAAGTGGAACTAGTGTGTTTTAGGTGGGCACAAGAAGGACTTTGATTTAGAGTGGGTTGGAGGGAAAACTTTGAACAACGGCTTACGACCTGCGGCAACGACAGAGGGCAAATACCTGGTCCTCCCCGAAAATGGCTGGGAAAGAGGAAAAAAAGCTACAGGGCATGATGGAAGCTATGGAGAAACGAGTGATGGATGCGATTCTGAAGTTGGAAAAGACTGTAATAACAGAAGTAACAGAGTTGAAAAAAGAAATGTCTGGAATTACAAAAGAGATACAGACGCTGACCAAAAGAGCAGATGAGATGGATGTAAGGGTGAAGGGAGTAGCATCTAATATAGCTGAGGTCACTATAGAAACAGATAAAGTGAATGTGATGGTCCAATATAATGCAATGATTAACCACATGAGATTCAGGGGGATCCCTGAAGACAAGAATGAGGACATCCATTCAGTTATGGTAGATGCTGTTGCAGACTTTTTGAAGATGGAAGAGGAGAGAGTGGCGGCACAGATTGATGTGGTATACAGAGTCAATTCTGCGATTGCGCAAAGGAAAAAATTTCCTAGAGATGTAATTGTCCAGTTTATATCTAAGAAGCTGAAGGAGGATTTGTTTAAGCAACAATTTCAGGATGACTTCACAATTGACAACAAGAAAATTATGGTCCTAAAGGAACTACCCAGAGCGATGCTTCAGGACAGACGACTTTTTAAAGACCTGATTGACAAGCTGAAAACAGAGGGCATAAGATATAGATGGGAAATTCCTAAAGGCGTCAGTTTTTCGTTCAAGCAGAAGAGAGTCACCATCAAGTCAGTTGACCAAATGACCAGATTCATCAATGATAATTTTAAAGACTCTGATAAATAATTATAGAACCAACATGGAGAGTCAAATAATTTCATGGAATGTTAATGGACTGAATTCACCCCAAAAAAGGAAAAATGTCAGACTCTGGTTGGAAAAACAGAAATGTGATATTGTTTGCTTGCAAGAAACACATATTAAAAAATCAGATGCCAAATTTTTGATTAAAAAAAGATTAGGAGAGGAATTTTATTCACTCTCCTCCCAAAAGAAAAAAGGAGTTGTTACATATATTAAAAAGGAGTTAGAACCAAAAGAAATTTTTAAAGACAATGAAGGGAAATTTTTGGCGGTAGAAGTTGTGTTGCAGAATAAAAAGACATTAATTGTTAATCTCTATGCTCCCAATGGGGCAAAGGAAAACTTTTTTCAGGATTTGTGGGAACAACTACGACAGTTGACCTATGAGCAAATGATTTTAATGGGCGATTTTAATGGTACTGTTGACAATGTTGTTGATAGAAAATCAAAAAAAGGAATTGAGGCCATGGGCAAACTTCCTAAAGTCTTTTTTCAATTGACTAAACATGAACACTTGGCAGATGTTTGGAGAGTTAAAAATCCCAGAGATAGAGAGTACTCTTTTTATTCATCAAGACACGAATCTTTTTCAAGGATAGATATGATGTGGATGACAGAGAATTTAATCTTGCAAACACGCAAAATTGAGATATTGCCTAGGACTCTTTCTGACCACAGTCCGATAAAATGGTCAACGTATGTTAAGAGAAAAAAATTTCGATGGCGACTTAATGAAGATTTGCTGGACAAGCAAAATATTGTGGATAAAATAAGGACAGAAACCCAAACATACTTTCAATTGAACTTAAATAAAAGTGTACAGACGCAAACGGTATGGGAAGCCTACAAGGCTGTGATGAGAGGACATCTGATTGCAATCAATAATAATGAAAGGAAACAACAAATGAAGATAGACAAAGAAATTATGGAAAATATTCGGAAAAAAGAAACAGAACTCAAGAAAAGGCCTGGCAAAAAGAAGATTTTGAGAGAATTGAGGATTTTAAGGGAGCAATATGAGGCAAGGTTGAACAAAGAAGTATTTTGGAACTTGAAAAAATTGCAACAGAAATCCTTTGAAGGTGCAAACAAACCTGGCAAATATTTAGCATGGCAATTGAAGAAAAGAAGAGAGAATAAAACAATCACTTGTTTGAAAGATGGAAATAAAGAGATTTTAGACCCAGGAGGAATCGAGAGGGAATTTTTTAAATACTACGCAACTCTCTTTCAAGCGAGGCAAGCGGATCCTCAAAAAATGTTGGATTACTTATCCAAAGCTAACTTGATACAACCAAACCCTGAAATGAAAACATTTTTAAATGCTGCAATAACTAAAGATGAAATTAATAAAGCAATAGCTGAGGCAAAAATCTCTAAAGTTCCAGGCCCGGATGGCTTTTCAGCTAAATTTTATAAAAAATTTCATGAAGATTTGGTCCCGGTGTTGGAGATTCTTTTAAACGAAATTAGAAAGACAGGAAAGATTCCAGACTCCTGGAATGAAGCTGCAATCACCTTAATTCCTAAAGAAATGCAAGATTTAACAAATGTTAAAAACTACCGGCCCATTTCATTATTGAACAACGATTATAAAATATTTGCAAAAATATTGGCAGAGTGCCTTAAAAAGTTTTTGAAAGACACTATTGTTGAGGATCAAGCTGGTTTTTTACCAAATAGACAAATTAAAGACAATATGAGGGTTGTTTTGGACGCAATTGAGTATTATGATAAACACCCTGAAAAAGAAGTTGCTTTTTTATTTTTGGATGCAGAGAAGGCTTTTGATAACTTGAATTGGAAATTTATGTTTAAAGTGCTTGAGAAATCTTTGATGGGCGTAGAATTTATAAGAATGATTCAATCGATATATAAAGAACAAAAAGCTTCGGTGATTGTCAATGCAGAACCAACAGATATGTTCCGGGTAAGAAAAGGTACTAGACAAGGTTGTCCCCTGTCACCATTGTTATTTATCTGGATTTTGGAGATTTTGCTACAAGCGGTTAGAGATGATGATAACATAAAAGGTTTGAATATTGGAGGTTTTTCATTTAAATTAAGAGCATTTGCGGATGACATCATGTTTATTGTTGAAGATCCTGTTAATAATATGCCTAAGGTATTTGAAAAAGTAAGAGAGTTTGGTGATCTTGCAGGGTTTTATGTCAACAAAAATAAATCTAAGATATTGTGTAAAAATATGACTGGTACAAAGCAACAAACGTTACAAAATGTGACAGAATGTGAAGTGGTTAAAAGGGTTAAGTATTTGGGAGTTGAAATTACAATGAAAAACATAGATTTGTTTAAGAATAATTATGAAAAACTGTGGGGTTCGATAAAGAGTGATTTAGAAAAATGGGAAAAACTAAGATTATCTCTTCTTGGAAAAATTGCCGTTATTAAAATGAATGTACTGCCCAGGTTAATGTTTTTGTTTCAGACAATACCAATTGTGAAAGATGGGAAAGTGTTGGTAAAATGGCAAAGAGAAATCTTTAAGTTTATCTGGGCAGGAAAGAAGCCAAGAATTAAAATGAAGATAATGTATGATATTAAAGACAGAGGTGGCTTCCAAGTCCCGAATTTGCGTTTGTATCATGAAGCAGTATGTATGTCTTGGTTATCTGAATGGGTAAATTTGGAAAATAGAAAACTTTTAGCTCTTGAGGGGCACGATTGCAGATTTGGCTGGCATGCCTATCTTTGGTATGGGAAAAACAAAGTCGATTCTATGTTTAAGCATCATTATGTAAGGAGGACATTGTTTGATGCATGGACCAGGTATAAGGATACAATTTCGGATGAGAGGCCTCTGTGGATTGTTCCAGCTGCAGTTATACATCTGTTTTCAGAGCATAAAGGTAATGACTGGTTGAAATATCAGGAATTGTTGCAAAAAGAAGGGGAAAAATATGTTTTAAAACCAAATAATGAATTAGAATTTGAGTATGGTTGGCTACAATATTGTCAAATAAGGGACATCTATAAAAAAGATTGTAAAGAGTTTGGTTTTAGAGCTATGAATGATGATTTTGAGAATATATGGTTGAAAAAAGAGCGGAAAATGATATCAAAGATGTATAAAACTTTGTTGACTGTGTATACTTTGGATGAAACTGTTAAAGAACAAATGATAAAGTGGGCCATAAATATGAACAAAGAAATTTCTATGGAATCATGGGAATTTTTGTGGAAAAGATCTTTTAAAATGTCTACCTGTATCAATGTAAAAGAAAACTGTTATAAGATGATGTATAGATGGTACATGACACCAAAAAAGATTGCCAATATTAGTATGGATAAGAACTTGAGTAATAAATGTTGGAAATGTAAAAAAGTAGAGGGTTCTTTTTACCATATGTGGTGGTCATGTGATAAAGTGAAAGCATACTGGTCTAATATACATTGTGTGATGCAGAAAATATTGAAAATCCCAATTGAGAGAAAGCCAGAACTTCTTCTCCTCGGTTTGACAATGGAAAAAATTCCACAAGAAAAAAGGACACTGTTATGGTACATGATTACGTCGGTGAGAATGGCCTTTGCTCAGCATTGGAAAATGGAGAAGGTGCCAGATATACATGACTGGTTGAGAAAATTGTTATTTTTAGCGGAAATGGACAAAATGACAAAGAAATTAAATGGACAAATGGCAGAACAGTACTTAAAAGACTGGGAAGGATTGAAATTGTATCTAGAAACTGAATATAGAATGAAGGGGAAAATATATAACTTGGATACATATGGATATTGAACGAGAAGTGAAATGAATTTTGAACTGTATGTACTGTTATATATAATATGCTGAAATTGTAGAGGTTATATATAATTGAAATGTGTTACCTGGTTTGTCGATGTATTTAAGTCTAAGCTTGATTACCTTATAATTTTTCTGTTTGTTATTAGCAGTGTTGGAAGCCTATTAGGGGGGGGATTGGGACGGGGATCTTCTTTTTGAAATTGTATTGGTAACATGATTGGAAATGTTGAATGTATCCCAATAAAATTTTGTTTCAAAAAAAAAAAAAGATATAGTTCCCCTCTCCCATTTAAAAAGAGGTATGGGCCCCTCCTGCTGGTTCTTAATTCAATTTTTTGGGTTAATTTTTTGTCCCCCTCCTTTTCTTTTTCTTTCTTAGTAATCAGCTTCAAATTTTCTTTAAGATTCTCTAGCCTGTCAATGATGTTAATCTGTTCCACTTTGGGCAAGACACAAAAAGACTGCATTAGGTTAAAGTTTGCCATATCCAGGGGTTCATCCTTTAAAAAGTTTGAAAATATGGAAAAGTGGTTTTTTTTTAGGATCACAAGAAGTTTCTTATTATTCATGCCTGAATTCCTAGTTGTTGGGATCAAGCTAGGACATGAATCATTTTTTTACTGGTGAAAGATCAATTAAAGTTGCCTGGGAGTGATTTTATTCCCCTTTGTTGGTTGTAGGAGATTTGCCTCAGGTTTCTTAAAGTAGAGCTTCATGGGGAAAAGTGGTATTGGTGCAGAAGAATGGAAACATCTTTTAGGGATACTTTAATGTGAAGCAAACCACCACTGTTTGTTTATAATCAAAGCAGGAATTTGGGGGGGAGGGAGATAGAACAAGTGTAAGCCAGTTTTCTCTAACAAGGCCAGGAAGGACCTTAAAAATTTTCAGATCAACATCCCTTGGACAGCAATCAAAGAAATAAGCCAAATGCTCCTTAATGTGCCATTTCCCTCTCCAATCAATAATTCTCCCTTGAAAGGGGCATATGGACAGTGATATTTTACAAGGTTCTAGTGTCAGAGAGGTTCCTGTAGGCTTCCTAGGTGGTATTTCATAGCCTTTTTGTAAACTGTTTTGGGTACAAGAATGGTTCCAGATAGAACCTGAAATAAAATATGACCCCGCCACACACACAGAGAGACTTGATAGAAAGGGCTTGGAACAAGGCACTGATTTTATCATAAATCTTTCCTAGAGTCTCAGCAACTGGAAAAGTCTGAAAGGCTAGAATCTGAAGGGTATCCTTCTCAGGGCATAAACTCTTTTCCTCAGTGAGTAGGTCAGGAGAGGGCAGCATGAAATTATGTTTAGGTGGTGTAGAATTGTGAGTAAGCACTGGAACTGAAGAATTAAACTTGTAATTCATTTGCTTCTGAGAAAAAAGAGTTATTTTGTAAAGGTGAAAAATGATTACTAGTTTTAATATTATAGTCAAAGAAGGTATCCAGCTTAGTTTGTTGGCTGGAAGCCTACAAAAGTCAGAGGGATTATTTCTTTTCCTAGACATAATAAAACAAAGAGAGATCCAGCAGCTGGTTAAAATAAAACTAGTTAATTATAAGTTTTAAAAACTCTAGCAGGTATTTAAAAGTTTGCCCAACCATCAATTAGCATTCATTTGGCTACAGTCTGTGCTCTTTTTTGTTTTCCTTGTCGGTGCAAGATTTCCATTTTTTAAAGGAAGCATTCTTGTCTTTTACAGTTTCCTTGACTTTTCTAATTAAGCAAAAAAACTGTACTCTAGTTTTGACAGCACCTTATCTAATCTGTGGTTTACATTCTGTATTTCAAATAAATTACTTCTGGAAGAAATTCAGGTAGGCTTGTGCATGGGTGTTTCTTTTGTGTTTGTTATTACTGCCAAATGGACTGTTTCATTATTGGGTTGAGTCAAGTGGCACCTTTAAGACTAACAAGATTTTATTCTGGATATTGTTGCTCTTAAGAAGAAGAAGAAGAAGAAGAAGAAGAAGAAGAAGAAGAAGAAGAAGAAGAAGAAGAAGAAGAAGAAGAAGAAGAAGAAGAAGAAGAAGAAGAAGAAGAAGAAGGAGGAGGAGGAGGAGGAGGAGGAGGAGGAGGAGGAGAGATTGGATATATACCCCACCCTTCACTTGGAGTCTCAGAGCAGCTTACAAACTCCTTTCCCTTCCCCTCCCCACAACAGACACCCTGTGAGGTAGGTGGGGCTGAGAGAACTTCTGACAGAAACTGTTCTTTTTCAAGGACAGCTGTGCCAGAGCTTGTGACTGACCCAAGTTCACATCAGCAGGTGCAAGTGGAGGAGTGGGGAATCAAACCTGGTTCTCCCAGATTAGAGTCCGTGCACTTAACCACTACATTAAACTGTGCCACTGGACTCAAACCTTCTTCTGCTGCTTCAGACCAACATGGCTATCCACTTGAATCATTATTGGGTTGCTGCATATTGATGTGTGTCATGATTTCATTACTGATGTTTCTCGTTATTTTTTTTTTTCCATTTGAGGGGTACCCCCCCTTCTGTGCCTTCATGGTGTTAAAAAAGTGTTAAAACTGAAAGTATATATTGTTTACTCATATCTTTTTCTTGATTCCAATTATTTAATGTTAAGTGCCATCCTGATCAGTTATACCCTTCTAAGATTTAAGTTGAATTAAAAGGGTATAACTCTACTTGTGATGGTGCTTTAGGTGAAGCAAATGCAAAGACAGTTGCCATGAAACTTTTGAGTGTTCTAAAATTATCTCATTTCCATAAAGCCCACTATGTTGTAGTGTTTTTGCTCTAATGAATAATGCATTGCATTATTATCAGACCACTTATTCTTTTGGCTTTGTTCCACTGGATTTCAAGAGGTCTGAAGACTGCAATCGTGGATTGTCTGATTGGTCAGGTTGTGCCAGATGTATGCTTGACATTTTAGAGGAATACAGAGGTCAAGGTTCCTGCCCCAGAGAAATAACAATAAAAATAGACAGATGATAGAAGCTATGCAACAAAATCATCAATGTGATTGAGTTAACACATAGCTTGTTAGCATCACCTTATAGGTTGCAGAAAAAAAGCTCTGAACAATTTTTAGTTATAGAATACACCAAGTGCTCTTAATTCAAATATGGAATATTCATTTATTTATAAATTATATAGTCAGCTTTCACAAATACTGTTGATGCAGATTGCTGTAAGCTATTTTAAAATGAATAGATTTAAATTACCCTCAAAGCCAGCAGCAAATAAAATATCACTAGATAAAAACAACAGAGGTTCAGTTCAGCCATCACATAGATTAAATGAACTATGGTTAGTTTGTGAAGCAGGATCCAGCTCACAATCACTAGATCTTGAGTTTCTGATAAGTTTTCAAATGTAGCCCCATATAAAATTATCATAAGAGCCCAGTGAGGAAATATTCAGAATAAGTTTAATTGTGATTGTCAGATTTCTCTAGAAAAGGGTATAATTATTATAATTTTAGTAGGGTAAGACATGTTGGATTGCAGTAGAATGAGATCTGAGTCCAGGGCACCTTATAGACCAAATAGATTTGGGGGCTATAAGCTGTTGAGAGTAAAAACTCCCTTCCTCAGATACAAAGGGAGCTTTGACTCTGAAAAGCTGGTATCCTGAACCTCTTGGTCTCTATGGCACTACTGGATTTGAACCTCACCCTACACTTGGTATAATAGCTGAAGATACTTCTAGTTACTGCCACCATCTAAACATCCAGAAGCAGCATCAGGTCAGAAATCTTACCCAAACATTGGACTGAGTTTTTCATGTGGAATACAACTCCACCCAGCAGAGTTCACATCCAGTGTCCCAAATAGGGCTAAGAAATCTCAATGTGGGGCCTGGAATTATCTCAGAATCTCCATATTACAGAGATCAGCTCCCTTGAAAGAAACGGCTGCTCTGTTATATCATAAAGTCTAGGAGAAATAAAAGTTCTAGAGTGATATCTCATATCTGCTAAGCTCCTTCCTCCTGCAAATTCAGTCCAGTAGCATGGGAGATAAACATTCTTAAAGTTACCTCTAGTCTTTTGTTTAGGGGGTGTGCAAGGTGAGTTTGCCTCATAAATTCATAGTTTTGTCCCAGTGAAGAATGCATAGTAGCCTCACACAGTGATTCTGTTTCACACATCCATATAGCTAGATCCCATTCTAGATTCTGCAATCCTCAGCAGAATCTAGGTAGAATGGAGCTCCATTTGGTTCTCTGTCAAAACCATGTAAAGTGGAACCCCACTGATTCACTTACCCGGACCTCAAACTTTCAATATGTGGGCTATGAAAGCTTCCTTTCCCCACGGAAAACAGCATGATTATTCAGACTGGGTACTACAGTACTTCACTGCAGACCATGATTATCTTTTATCTCATTAAAAAGCTGTTGAAAAATAATTTATGATTTGGTTGTGAACTGATGATGAAAAATTCATTTGAGCTAATGGCACAATCAGATTATATTTTATTGCTTGATTTTTATTGGTCCTGATAAAGGGGCAGTAGATTAATTATATCTTCATTTCACCACCTCAGTAACATGAGAAAGTATTACTACTGGGAAGGAAATTACTTCATTCAGAAAGAGATTCTGCTTTATATTAATTACATAATTTCATTGGGTGACAAAAGAGACTGAACATTGACTTTTCTGCAAAAATACAGGAAGCTATATTCATTGTAGCATTAGAAAGGAGGAACAGGAGAGGAACTGTTGAGATGTTAACCTCCTCGTTGCATTAAATGAGATGTGACCTACTGGCTGTAATATGAAATCAATTGCAACACACCAGGGCAGAATTGTTCCCTATTGTGAAGGAATGGACTCACAAGTCTTATTCTTTTGGGTCCTGGAAGGTCAGAAAAGCACTGTGTGCTGTCCTCCTGGTGACACCTTCCCTTTTCCCTACTCCTAGGGGATGTCAAAATCAAATTGGGTAGTAACCACTGCCACCAGTACATCTGAGAGTTTCTCCTAGGGATGGGCATGAACCAGAAAAATGTTGTTTGTGTTGGTTCATGGTTCATGGCTGAACTATGAACCAAACTGAAAGGTTCATTTGCAAAACAAACCAGTTCCTGATCTGTGGCCCCACAAGCCATGTTGAAAGGGACCACAGTCCCTTTAAACAGGATTCACAGAAAGCCTGAAAAACAGCAAAGTGACAGGGAGCAGCCTGCTTCCCACTGCTCAGCTGTTTGGGGTTTTCTTGTGCAGTCCCTTTAACAAAGAAACCCTGAGCTGCACAAGAAACCCTGAAAAACTGCTGAGCGGCAGAGAGGAGCTCCCCACCACTCAGCTGTTTCCTTTTCTTGTTAGGGAAAAAAAAACCAACAGTGGTTTAAATATACTCTGAGTCCCTTTAATTTTCTTCTTTCTGCTCTGTACTCAAACTGCCATGAACTGCTTTAAATGTTCATGGAAATTTTTGCCATTTGTGTGGTCCCACAAAAACTCCACACAATTTGATGATCTGAGGAACATTCATATATGTAATGGATATCCTCCACCATACAGATAGAGGGCTGTGTAATGACAGAAATAATAAATAATAGTTTTCATTGATGGCCAATGTATACTCTATCCTTAAAAAGCAGATGAAGGAGAAAGGTGCTTGAACTGGAGCCACAACATTAAAACAGGGAGACTTTATCCAATAAGGTCACTCTAAAATGTACTGATGGTCTTAAGTAAACACCAAATAACTTTGTTCAGAACAAGTAGTATGAAACAAAGAAGAGGTCCACTACAGTCCATCATAAAGCTTGCTTAGGTCCAGCCTCTACAAACCCATAAGTAAAACCTGACTTGAAACTGCTCCATATTCTGGTATTCCAGAACTATAATTAAAAATGGAGTAAACATCTGAATATTACACATACAGTTTCTCTAAGCTTCTGAAAGCCTGGGGGGGGGGATAGGTACCTGTGTCACCAAATAGAACTGTGAGCTGTGATATAATAAATCAGCTTGGGAGGTGGACTCTGGAAGGGATAATAAGGGTTTTTCCCCTTTTAGTTCGTCAGTCCCAGCCCTACTGCATTTTGTTGTTTTACTGGGAATCTTTGCTGCTAGGTTGAAATATTATTACCATTCTCATACATACATACAAACAAACAATAATAGCAGCTTGAAAGGGAATCATCCTCCCTCCTGCACCTTATTTTAAAGATTCCCAGGATGTAAGTATAGTTGGGCTGCCAGATGGAGGTTCATAACACTAAATGCTTTCTATGTCAACAATTCTCATCATATAGAAATGTCAGGTCTGTGACAAAGATTCTAACCTACCCTTTCTCCTAATATCTTGTTTTCCACTTATATAGTTTATGTTGATCTATTGGACCATTCATTTATTTCAGCCCCCAGCCCCAACTCACATGGAGCAGACCAGATTTTGGTCAATCACTTCATAATAATTAGCATACATAAACTCTTAGTTTTGCCTGAGCTGAAGATCTGGAGTGATCTAAATTGTCTCATAGAAATGAATTCTCATAGCTACTCCAAGGTGATTTATTTTCAATCCTTTTCACTGTTTGCTATGTTGAATGAGAACAATGAGCCATCTAGTCACTCTCCTGTTTCCTGTACTGGCCCTTTAGAAGCCAGAGGGTAGCCCACAAATAGGACCTACAGACAATAGCCCTTACATGATGATTTCTTCCCAGCACTTGACATTCAGAGGAATTCTGCCTCTGAACCCATTAACTCCCATTAGGCTCTCAGAGCTAATAGTCAACAATAGACCTATCTTCCATAAATCTGGCCAACTCTTTTTAAAAATTTGCTTAAACCAGTGGTCATTAATACATGAGGATGCAGTGAGTTCTCTGTCAACTACCCATTGCATGAAGTAGTACTACTTTTGTCTGTCTTGAACCTATTCCAAGGAGATCCATTTAAAAACTCTGACTTCTAGTGTTTTGGAAGAGGGAGAAGTTTCTCTTTCCCTCCTTTAGACATCATGATTCATTTTATAGACCTCTGTCACCACTCCTAATCCACTTCTTCAAATGAAAAAAAAAAACATTCATAGAACAGGTGCTCTAATACTGTGATGATTTTGTTTGCACTTTTCGAAGCTCTTCAATATCCTTTTTGGGATGCAGTACCCAGAACTGTACACAATATTCCAAATGAGGCCACAGCTGAGGCTTGTTTAAGGACAAACATATATTCACAGTTTTCTTCTCAGTTCTGTTCCTGATGATCCCTGATGTTCAGTCCCTGGCATTGCTGAGTAAAGGATATAATAAGGAAATGGCAGCAGTAGTGACCTGTGTTGTACCATGAAATAATGTTGGACTTTCCACATGGCCAGTCCATTGCACATGGACCTCATTGCAAGAAGACTAGGGGGAAATGACTCCTGTGTGGGACTAAAATGAATCTCACCCCTCCATCACAATAATAGTTTCTGATGATTTCTTCATATCTTGTACAATCCTAATATAAATTATTTTTAACCAGATAGGAAAAGACAACAAGATGCCAAAAAAATTAAATTAGATAAGCATATGGAGCAGAGATCCATCAGTGGCTATTAGCCACAAAGTATAGATAGGGACTCTGGGGCAAGTGATGCTCCGTATTCTTGGAGCTTGGGAGGGTCAACAGTGGGAGGGCTTCTAGTGTCCTGGCTCCACTGGTGGACCTCCTGATGGCACCTGGTATTTTTGGCTACTGTGTGACAGAGTGTTGGACTGGATGAGCCATTGGCCTGATCCAACATTGGCTTCTCTTATATTCTTATGACCACCCCCCCGGAGAAGGAAAGCTTTAATTATATGGAGAAGAACAACAATACAATCAAGTTATCCTCTCTCCTGAGTAATCAATTCAACCCCTGATATGTACAGAGACCCCTAGAGATTTAAGGGTACTTGATTCTCAGAAGCCAGTCAGAGATATGCTTAGGGATGGACATGAACCAGCTCACTAAGTAAAGTTCATCACGAATTTGGGCAGGTAGTGGTTCACAAAGCAACGTTCATGGAATGGCACCTGGCAAGAATATTTCAAGAACTTTGGTGCTGATTGTGGCAGTTTTTGAATTATTACATTTTCCATAGACTGTCTCTGCTCAAATAAACTATTTACAAAACTCCAAGGCAACAGGGGGCAGAATTCTCCATCCTTGGAGGTACCAATAAGAGCCCTCCAAAGCTTAACAGGCACTGCTTGTTGCCAATAACAGAAGACAACAAGGAGGAGGAGATTGGATTTATACTGCACCTCTCACTACCTGAAGAAGTCTTAGAGTGGCTTACAAACCCTTTCCTTTCCTCTTCCCACAACAGACACCCTGTGAGGTAGGTGGGGCTGAGAGAGCTCTCTGAGAACTGCCCTTGAGAGAACAGATCTGAAAGAACCATGGTCACACCAGCAGCTGCATGTGGAGGAGTGGGGAATCAAACATAGTTCTCCCAGATTAGAGTCCACACTCTTAACCACTTGGATTGATGAGAGTCAGCTCATAGTTATTAGCAGATTAAGAGAAATGGGGGAAACCTCTCTCTCTCAAAAAAAAGAAGTCTACAATATCATGAGTTAAAACAGTATTAGGCAATCCAGTGGAACAAGAGAATAATGAATGAGAAATTAACTTAGAACAAAGTTTTAATATTTCAATATTTAATAATATTTTTTAAAAAAAAATATGAAAAAGAGCTGGGTTTTGTTATCAACTTTTAGTTATTGAAGTTGGACTTTTTTTCTTAAAAATCCATTTGATCTGAATAACTAAAAAGCAAATTCTTATCTTAAGCTGAAATTAATTCAGGAAAATTGTTTTCAAGAAAATTGTCCAAATTAGAATTTATGGGGGGGGGGGCCATATAGTATCCTACAGAGGTACTGAGAAAGATTTTTTTTAAAAAAAAAAAGATAATATTTTATTATTGAACATTGGCTATATTTAGAATAGGATGGCTTTACCTGCACATCGGGGAATGTGTGTTTTAAATTTCACTTTTATATTAAATTGCCTAATGGTATTTTATAACGTGATGAGTCATTAGCTAACTTGACATACTGTAATATAACAGCACATTATAAACAAAGTAATGGAACCTAATAAATCATTAATTCATGATGCCAGTTAGAGGATTCAGTAATAAACAAACTCATACCTTTCCTGAATATATAATCTCTTGGAAATGATTATTGCAAATTACCCACAAATAATGTACCTCCTGGATATCTCCAGTTGAATAAAACAACAATAACAATCATTATTTTGGACCATCTGTTTTGCAGATGCTCTACATAAATATGTAGTACCTGATAGCCCAAAAGTTGTGGGGAAATTGTGCATTTCAAACCAAAACAATTCTTTCTATTTTTGAGCAATGTTTGATGTGTATGAGTGAAATGGTTCTCCTGAACTGTACTTCAAGTCAAGCTCTCCCTTGCCTGATCACCATGAAGTCATTGTTTGAAGTTTAACCTTAATGTCATGTCAAAAACTTTGTGCTCACTCAGGACTCAGTTGTAAAAAAAACCCAAAAAAACATTTATAATTTATATGTTGGAGCCAATCAGAACAGCTCTTCATCACAGTACTTGAGATTTCCTAGGGAATAACAGATCTTCTCCACATTTCACAGATTTCAGATTCCATAGATCTTTCCCAGATTCTTCCCAGAATAATAACCACAACTTCAATGAGAATTGTGAGTATGCTCATATGGGATATATCCCTGATCAGAACAGTATAATTCCCTGTTCAGTTTTCAGTATGTTCTAGCCTGGAACACAGTATAGTGAAAATCTCTGGGATAATCTCTGAGATAATCTATTTTAGTAGTTTATATATATATATATATATATATATATATATATATATATATCACAGATACCAAGGTGCAGAGAAACTACATTTTCCATGAGGCCATGTGAGAACATGAATGTACTAACTGATACAGACACAGACAGCTCAGCCGCCATGAATGGAAACTGAATGATGCTGTCACAAGGCTCAAAGAGACACATAAGTAGTAAGGCCCCACACAAACTGCCAAATGTCTTTCTTCTTTTACCAATGTTTCCTTTAATAGCTAACAGCAGCAATTTGCAGATGCAATAGTGTAGGTAAGGTAGATACATACAGCAAAGCAATAAATAATCACACATTTGCAGTCAACTTTTCCCTACAACTAAATCATTTGAACCAAACTGGTGGATGGTTGAACATTCCAGGCAGCTGATGATTTTATTGATAAAATTATTTTTGCTTAGGAATATCTAGAGCACAGAATGTACTTCACCAATACCTGGTTCCTTGTTAACAAGAACATATCCTCTTAGAATATCTTAAAAGCTTGTAGTCCAAGCAGTTCTTTCTTGGACATCTATTCTTGATTGGACCATATAATGCCTACAATACTTCTTGAGAGCTGGCATGCCATAGTGATGAGAATGCCATTCTACAAGCTGGGACAATCAAGTTTGACTCTGCCATGGAAACTTACTGAGTGACCTTGGGCCCATCACAGTCTCTCAGCCTAACCTACTTCACAGGTTGTTGTTATGGGAATAAGGTGAAACAGTGAAAAACCATATAATAAACCTCTCTGGATCCTAACTAGGGAGAAAAGAGGGATATAAATAAAAATAAATAAGTTACCATGTCACCAAGTCCAACCATAGTAGTATTCCTTTTGAATTTCTTCTCATCATTTCCCTGACATGAAGACATCTATCAAGCTTTCATTTGTCTTTTCCAGAGGTCACTGTGTTTATTCACTTTAACTAGCATCTCCAGTTTATACTTTTCCTAGTCCTATCTGGTGATTGATGACAATCTTCTCTATTTCCTCCATTGACAGAAAATTACATTATTTCAAGTCCTATTCCTGATACATTGTGGAATGAACAGGCAAGAAAGGTTGTTGGAAAGAAAGTAATAAACATGACAAATGTGTGTCCAAAAGGAGCATATTGGTAGCACTCATTCCACTAAATGATAACTTATTGCTGACACCCACATTTTCTTACTCATATTGGTCATGTTTTAATCTTATCTGATCTTGTCTTCTTCTGTAGCTGTCACAACTCAAGCTAGCCTTCATGCCATAAAAACTAAGGGGGCTTTCATGCAAGGCAAGTGATGCACACAATCCATTAAGCAACAGTAATGTACCTCTGCTGCAACCCCCTGTTAACTTTACTTTGTCTCCACAATCGGAATGAAGAGACAGGCACCAATATGGATTTAACAAGGGCCACTTTATTAATTATTTATAATCAAACAACTGGCAAGGGGCTGCTAAAATATACTGAGGAATATGACAGGTGTCAAACTCCTGACCACCTTCATCTCCTTCTGGGTGATACACCTTCCCTGATCTCAAGCCACCCAATGTGGCTCTCGACCAGTGGCTTGGCATGTTTAGGAGAACCCCCTGGCCCCCCAACCCAGAAGCCACAAAGGCCTGCTAAGATGGGCCGGGCCAGATTGTTCTAAGGAAGATCACCCCTTCCCGGCCTTTAGCCACAAAGGCCCAAAAGCCATTCATAGAGGACCCTTTCATTCCTTTATAACAATGCCCAGGTGCTCACCGATTTCACCTTCATGATCACGCTACCCCACCTGACCACAAAGTGACCATCCTATTTAGCAAAAGCCGCCCCCTCCAAGCCAATTTCCAAACACCACCATCTTCAGTGCAAGGCAGGCAGAAACACCCCTACTTCTGAAGCCAAATTGAAAAAGGGGTGAAAAATTTCTACCTGGCCCCATTAAAAAGGCAACCGGTTGAAACCTGCACTAAAACAGGGTGGGAGAGTGGGCCGAGCACACTGAAGAACTGCATGGGATAGAGGGCAGGAGCCGAGCCTAAATAGGTTGGCTCTGCCCCCTGCCTGGTGTCCTCATCTTCCTGCCTCAATAGGAGGCAAATCAGACCCCTCCCGCCAGTGCAGGCTCAGCAGTAGTTGGGGCTTGCAGTGACTACATTTCATTCAATATAATGGGACTTTGGAGTAAGCATTAAATTGTGAGTTTTTTCCCCCCATCCCCATGAACATTTGCACTAGTATTGGTTGCTGAAGGCTACTTCCACTGGTCTTAGGATTCATTTGAGGCAGTACTTGTGGTATATTTATTGTATGCATTAAAATGGGATAGCCTCTTCCCTGTCTGGAGTAGATTCCCTGTTCTTTTGTTAGTTAGAATTGTAGACTGCATGAGCTCCTATCTCCTGAGACCAGTTGCTCCCATCCTTGTGTCTTTCTGCTAATATATGGATGTTGTTTCGAATACTCCCATCTCTTTGAACCTAAGTGCAGGAGCCTGCATGAGTAGCCTAGCCCTGAATTTAAAGCAGAAGCAGTCCTCATCCTCATCCAAGTACAGCGACTTTTGAGGGAGAGGAACATGGCGTTCAGGTCCGGAGATACAAACCGTTATAGCTCTGCTAGAGCCAATCTGAAAAGAGGTATTTGACGGGCCAAGATGGACTATAGGCAGAAGATTGAGGATAATGTCAACACAAATGATATGAAGCAGGTGTGGCAAGGGATCCAGAATATAACCAATTATAAACCAACTTTTGCTGCTGTGGATGGAGACCCTTCATTGGCGGAGGAGCTTAACCTCTTCTTTGCCCGTTTTGATGTGGAGTCACTGGGGACAGCCACACTACAGTCATCAGCCCACAGTGGCTCCTACCTTAGGGTGGAAGAGCATGAGGTGAGGCGTACGCTGAGGTCTGTGAATCCGAGGAAGGCAGCTGGACCTGATGGCATCACTGGATGGGTGTTGAAGGAATGTGCAGACCATTGGCAGGGGTCCTTACTAAGATCTTCAACTGGTCCTTACACCAGTCTATTGTTCCGTCTTGCCTAAAGTCCTCAATTATTGTTCCCCTGCCCAAAAAGTCTACAATTAACAGCCTAAAGGACTATAGACCAGTTGCACTCACTCCGGTTGTGATGAAGTGTTTTGAGAAATTGGTACGTAGTCACATCATTTCATGCCTTCCATCCACACTGGACAGTCACCAGTTTGCATATAAGGCAAACAGATCCACGGAGGACGCCATCACTACCACTCTCCATACTGCTCTGTCACATCTGGAGCAGCTGGGGAGTTATGTGAGGCTGTTGTTTGTGGACTTCAGTTCTGCCTTTAACACCATCCTCCCACATAGATTAGTGCACAAATTGGAGGGCCTTGAACTCTCCAGTTCCATATGTTCCTGGATCTTGGATTTTTTGACAGCCCGCCCACAGAGGGTTAGAGTAGGGTCTCATATGTCCACAGTCCTTACCCTTAATACCGGCTCTCCACAAGGCTGTGTGTTGAGCCCCCTGCTCTATACCCTCTACACACAGGACTGTACCCCCACTCACCCCAGCAACACTATCATCAAGTTTGCTGATGACACCACTGTGGTGGGGCTCGTCTCTGGGAACGACGAGTCTGCTTATCGGGATGAGGTGGAACGGCTTTGTGTTTGGTGTGGGGAAAATAATTTGATTCTCAATATCACCAAGGCCAAGGAATTGGTGGTGGACTACAGGAAGAACAAAACGGAAATTAAGCCACTGTTTATAGGCGGAGAATGTGTGGAGAGGGTGGCTACTTTCAAGTTTTTGGGAGTGACCATTAAGCAAGATTTGACTTAGAGCGTTAATACCACTGCTCTGGTGAAGAAGGCCCAGCAGAGGCTTTATTTTCTCAGACTCTTAAAGAAAAACAACTTGAGTGAGAAAACACTGACGTCTTTCTATCGTTGCTCAATAGAAAGCATTTTATCATACTGTGTCTGTGCCTGGTTTGCCAGTTGTACGGCTGCGGATAGGAAGGCACTCCAGAGAGTTACCATCACAGCTCAGAAGATCATTGGCTGCCCTCTCCCATCCCTGGAACAACTGTACAGTTCTCGATGCTTGAAAAAGGCAAAGAACATTTTGCAGGACTCATCACACCCTGGACACTCCTTGTTTGAATTGCTGCCTTCGGGCAGAAGATACAGGACAATTAAAACAAGGACAAATAGATTAAAAAACAGTTTTTATCCAAGAGCCATTATTGCCCTAAATGCTGCATGAGATTGGAACTGGGGACATCAGTGGTCTAGTTGCTATGTGAACTTTAGGGGAGCTATGAAGCAGTTGTGAATGGCTGTGTGAGCGCGCATGATTGTTGTTGTAGATCACTGAAATGATTGCACTTTTAATTTCGTTGTACTATGTACAATGACAATAAAGTATATTATTATTATTATTATTATTATTATTTCCCTAGGTTCAAAGCCCTCTGTATAAACATTCCTATGTGCCCAGGATCATACCTCCCACCCCCACATTTACCTCCAAGGAGACCAGAGCCTCCAGAATGCACCAAGGAAACTGTCCAAAGCGGGCTGCAGAAGCCCAATGTGATGCTGCAGGAACCCAGAATTGCCAGGGGCTGGCCAGCAGCTGAGGCATAAGTCAACAAGGGTGGCAGAAGATTAGCAGAACCCACCACAAACAATGGCCCTTTCCTCACGTGTTGTGCAAGCCAAGAACACTTCTTTGAAATGACCAGGCAAGAGGCAGGCTGCAGCAGGGGCCAGAGGAGAAGCCTTATAAGGCTTTTCCCAGGGGAGTGGCAGGGGAAATGGGATTCCAGGCAGGCAGCTGTGCATTGGGCCAAGGAACCACCATTCCCATAGGCCTATCCTCCAGGATAGAGGGATTGGGTGAGACCAGAGTTGCCCCACCCCCAGGCAGTCCTTTAAACGTGTGTCTTGGGCAAACCAGGGAGGAAGGGACAGGTCTCACCTAAGGCAACTAGGGAGGGGTTACTAGCAGAGGCAGGAGAGGGTGCTGTAACCTGCCTCTGGCTCTTTTCTCATGTTCTTCCCCCAGGGCAAGCCCTACTAAAGGAATCCTGGAGAAGGAGACAGCCTTGGATTCCAGCCTGGTGCCAGAGTCTGACATTATGATATATATCAGTCTTTTCCCTGTGTTAGTTTACCAATGCAAATTACTGCTGTACCTTAGTGCAGGAGACCCCACCCCTTATATCAGCACTGGAATTCTAGTACCTGATGCACTACTCTGCTGCCATTGTACAAGAGACTTTTTCATGCTCAAGAGGTTACAGTTTAATGTGTATACACAACTCAAAGGTAATAGAAGCCGGTTTAGAGCAGACTTATTAACAGTGTAGCAGCTTTGATTCTGATCTCACTCTCTTCATTGCTATCACCACCATTTTTCAGTTACAATAACTGATTCTAAACTTTGCCACCTCCTATGGTGTCAAATTCTGATTTTTACTCACTTTGCACTAATGATGGTTTCCCCCCACCTACCCCTATTATATGTCTTCCACCACAATGCATAGTTTAATTGCCATTACTAAGTTGTGCAGATTCAAGCTCCTGCCCACCTGGCAATGCCACTGGTGGGCAGGGGTTGCTTTGCTGCCCAGCGGAATCTAGGAAGCAACAGCATCAGGACGGGATTCGTCCTGACGTGGATGGGGGCAGAGATAGCCATTCTAAATGGCGGTGCTCCACTCCTGTTCTTGTCAGTTGTTCCATGTGTTCTGAGTAGCTCAGAGCACGCAGAGGAGAGGGCTGTGGAGCTGGCTTGTTTTTTGCCACATTTTCGCACTTGAGCACGGTGGCGGCCTGGAGAAGCAGCAGTGGTCAGTTCGCGGTAGCGAGGGCCAGTACACAGAGGTGGAGGCAGCATGAGGCAGTCGACGGCAGCAATCTGTTTGGGGTGGCTGCGGTTCATAGGTGGCAGCGGTGTGTTGACGGTGATGTGAGGGCCGAAGCTGGTGGCAGCAGGAGACTTGCAGTGGTGGGCTGCTGACTGCATCCCCTTGTCATTTTTTTTAAAAAACCCACACATGAGCATAGTAGGCTGAGGGGTAGGAACCTGTAGAGGGCCCAAGTGTGAGGGTGGCTGCAGTTGGTGAGGCTGCTTACTGCCACCTCCCCCCTTCCCATCCCTTAACTTGCCTCCCTTTTCTAACTGCTATCTGGCCAAGGGACATAGGTGTTTAGCAGGCCAGTTGGTGGGTTATTTAGCAGCCACACACTCCTGCCTTTGGCCTGTGGGGTAGCCATAGAGGAAAGGGGTAGGGTTTTTTGGTCTGGAAGGTGGGCCAGCAGTGGGCCAGCAGTGGTATTGCACATCATTGTAGTGTGGCTTGGGAGAGGCAGCCATCTTGTGTAGGGCATTCCCAAGTCAGCCATTTTGAGGAGGTCGACCCAGGTGGCCATTTTGAGGAGATTTCTCTGGTGACCATTTTAAGTGGTCCCATTTTAGTTCATTTTAAAATCAATAGTGTGGCTTCCAGGAAGGGCCAAGGCCAGGGGGGAGCAGCCAGGTCCTAAGAGGCCCCTTGTGCAACCAGTGCTGGTTATCCCTTCTGATGAGGAGTAGGATGACCCAGTGAATGCTGCCATTTTGCAGTGGCTGGAAGCTTTGGAGCAGCAGAGGGATGTGCCCAGGGGGCTGTGGGCAAGGGGAGGAGCGATTCTAATACTGCTTTTCAAGCACAAGTGCTAGCATGCTTGGCCTTTTTGGAAGATAAGCAGAGAGCCGCGGTGGCAGGGGATGACGGTGCATCATCATCTGACCAGCAGGGACATGGCAATGATGAGCTCCAGGTAGAGGTGTATAAAGGTGCCCCAAGGAAGGATGGTAAGGAGGAGACTGCGGGGACAGGTGCAGCATACTGACCTTGGGGCCCCTGTCCTCAGGATGCCTCTGGGTCCTCCACACACGCACCACCTGTTAGTTGGCCACACTATGCAGGATGGGGAGGTGGAGTTCCACTGCCCCCTCCTGGGATGTGGCCTGGGTGGGTTTACCCACATCTGGGTATGGGAATTCCAAACTCTGGGGTTATTTCACATGACATGGTGTCCACTGGGGCCATACCATCTGGCAATTCAGCACTTCCCCTGGGGGATCATCTGTCTACAGCCACTAAGGAGAAGATCCTTAAGGGTGAATATGTAGATGTATTTACTTTGTTATATAGAGAATTAAAAGAAAAAGAAAAAGAGGACCTTGATGAGCATGAGAAGGAATGCTTAAAGAGGCAAGTGGTGGATAGGACTTGGGCAAACTGGTACCTGGAATTTTTAATATATGGCACAGTGGTCGTCAGACATCACCCGAGAGCAGTGTCCATACTCCAATACATGGACCTCATTTATAAGGCCTTCACTGATTTCCTGGGCCTGGCATGGTTGCAGTATGACAAGGAGTTTCATATGTGGGCAGCCATGAACCCGGCTATGAGATGGGATTGGATCCACCCGGATTTGTGGCTGCAGATTATGTCCACGTCTAAGCCATCAGGGGTAGAGAGGTCGCATAGTGGCCATTCAATTTGGAGGCCACAATTCGGAGGGTTAGTTGGCTACCCATGCCCAGGTGGGGCAGGCAGTTCAGCGATGCCCGCTTTGTTGGGAGTTCACCTCCCAGGGGATTTGTGGTTGCAAGGCCTGTTCTCTCCGGCATGAGTGTCCATTATGTGTGGGGCCCCATGCATTCTCTAACTGCCCCAAACCAAAAGGGGGAAGTAAAGGTGGTAAGCACCCCGGGGGAGGTGGGGGCTACAACCCCGCTCCTGATAAAGGGACCTAGCCCAATTAAGATACAAATTTTGGAGCATTGGTTGTGGGTTTACCCAAACCAGCGGGATCGTGCTTACCTCCTGGAAGGCTTTATGTTGGGGTTTAAAATACTTTACCAGGGAAGTAGGACTCCATACATGGATCCTACCTGAAATCAGTTCAGGGAATGGAGCACATAGTTAGGGAAAAAATCACCAAGGAATGTAGGGAGGGTAGAGTCCTTGGTCCTTTTTCTCCCCCCCCCCAGTTGGCAATTTGAGGGTTTCCCTGTTGGGAGTTATGCCAAAGAAGGCACTTGGAGAATATCACCTCATTCGCCACTTGTCTTACCCATGTGAGGAGTCGGTGAATGACGCGATACCAAAGGAGTTATGTTCTGTTAGGTACACGTCCTTCAATCAAGCCATGCGGGTGGTGCACAGCTGTGGACGGGGTGCAGAACTGGCAAAATGTGACATTGTCATCCTTCTGCCTCCTCCCTGTACACCCAGCTGACTTTGAGCTCCTGGGATTTGCTTTTGAGGGCAAATTCTACATGGATAGGGCCCTTCCGATGGGATGTTTGGTGTCCTGTGCTGCTTTTGAGAAGTTAGATCCTTTTTGGAATGGGCCTTGCGGTTCAGGATGGGTCTCAGCACTACAGCCCATTATCTTGATGATTTCCTGCTTGCAGAAAGGAGTACGGGGCAATGTGAGTTTTTACTGTCTAGCTTCATCAACCTGGCATTGGAACTGGGAGTCCCTCTGACCCAGGAAAAAAACAAAGACCCTACCGCCACTTCGATTTTCCTGGGGATAGAAATTGACACAGTAGGCAGTTCTGTAGATTGCCGGTGGATAAATTAACTGCACTGGAGGCATTGATAGACATAGCTAGAGTTAGGAATAAGATAACCTTGTTGGAGTTGCAGCAGTTGGTCGGTCACCTCAGTTTTGCATGCAAAGTTGTGGCACCTGGCAGGGTGTTTGTTAGGAGACTCTGTGAATCCATGAAAGGACTCTGTCTTCCACACCATAGGACCAGGACCACTAAGGCGATTTGGGATGACCTCCTTGTATGGAAGCAATTTTTGGATTCATACAACAGCGTGTCCTTTTGGCGGGAGGACCTCCTACTTGAAGCGAAACTGCAGGTTGCATCTGATGCTGCAGGTTCCTCTGACTTTGGAGTATATTTCCAGGGGCATTGGTGTGCTGAGGACTGGCTAGAGAAATGGTTCCAGGCTGGATGGGTCAAAGACCTCACCTTTCTGGAATTTTTTCCTATTGTCACACAGCACTGTGGAGTGGTCGGAGGAATTTGTTAATCACACTGTCCAATTCTGGTACAACAACATGTCTACAGTACATGTAATTAACTCCTTGACATCTAAGTCCCCCAGGGTCATGGCTCTGGTCAGAGCTTTCACCCTGCAATGTTTGTATAACAATATTATGTTCAAGTCTAGGCATGTGGTTGTTGACGCTCTCTCATAAACAGGTGGAGAGATTCCATCAGCTGGCTCCAGATGCTGACCAGTTCCCAGTGCAGATGCCGGTTGAGGTGTGGCAGATTGGCAGGCTGAGGCCGATAGGGCAATGAACTTGGCTCTTGCCCCTTCCACATGCAGAGCTTATATGAGGGTGGGTAAGCAATTCCTGTCCTTCAGGGAAAGGGCAGGCCTGTGGCAAGTTTGGCCCATACCTGTCCCCCATCTAATGCAATTCTGTGTGCAGCTGAGATGCAAGGGCCTGTTGGCACGTTCCATTTGGGGCAAGCTATCTTTGTTGGCCTATGCCAGCAAGGTGTCTGGGTATTTGGACAATATGGGTGACTTCCCTATTCAGAAGATGCTTGAGGGTTGGTCCAGGGAAAGTGGTACAGTAGCTGACACCACAGAACCTTTGACCCCAGCAATATTGAGTGGGCTCAAGACCCAGTGGCACACGTTGTGAGCTGATGACTATGAAACCACATTATTTCACTGGTCGCCTTTTTGGGGGCACTTTGGATCAGTGAGTTAGTGGCTGGCTCATGGCAGGATGTTTCAGGCCTGGCACTGGAACACAGGGACATTTCCATTTCAGATTTGAAAGTTGAAATTTGGCTGTGGCGGTCAAAGACCGATCAGAGTGGCAAGGGGAAGGTTATCGAGCTGGGACATTGTGTGGAGGTCCAGTTATGCCCAGTGGTGGCTCTCAGCCATTATTTGGCATTGAGAGGAGAAGGTAGGGGATACCTATTTCAACATAAGTATGGTTCTCCCCTAAGTTTCAGTTTTGGAGCATGACACAGAAGGCACTGGCCTGATTGAGATTGGGTGGGGTCTGCTTTGGAACCCACTCTTTCTGGATCGGGGCCAATTTGACGGCTGCTGCCATGGGTTATACATGTAGTGAGATTCAGCAGCTAGGTCATTGGAAATCTCACTGCTACAAGGGATATGTCCAAAATTGCATGGTTTAATATCACATAGGGTTACATTTGATTTATTAATGGTATTCTTCTTACAGATGCTGCAGGCCATGGGGTGAGATGAAGGGTCACCATCTGCAGCCACAGCATGGTTTTCTGAGTGACTCATCAGGCCAGGAGGACATCCAGTGGTTCTCAGCTTGGCCTTACTGAATGGACGACTGTAGAATGGTTAGGAAGGAGGGGCATGCAATGGCCTGTGCTCCTTCTCCTGCTATTTGATGAGAGGAGGGGGCCTCCTCCTCACATCTTAGTAATACACTTGGGGGATAATGACCTTGGTCTGATGAAGGGCAAGGCCCTTGTGTTGCAAGCTGAGGCTGACCTTGTGAGGATAAGAGCAAGGTGGCCCAGCATGCTGATAGTATGGTCAGCCATACTGCCCCGCCAAGTGTGGTGGAATTTGGGGGACCCCAGGTGTATAGGACTGATGGGGTGCATTTGTCTGATAAGGGCAACGGGATATTTTTACAGGACCTGCAGCAGGGGATTAGGTTGGCATTAGGCTGCTGAATGGGGAGCAAAGGCCAAAGCAGAGGCTTGGCCTTGGCTGTGGCAGGTTTTGTGCAAGCAAGAAAACGGAACTGGTGAGCACCTCACGGCATATCCCATTAGGGACAGGGGGTCATCAGGAACTGCCTTCAGATTTAAAGGTCCGGGGTGGGAATGATGATCACCTCTGGGAACCTTTTAGGGCAGGCTCCTCCCTGCAAGTTGGAAGGTTTCAGGGGTAGGCACTCCTAGAAGGCAGCCAGTATGCTGAGCTGCTGGTCCTGAGCCAGACAGTTGGCTCTGGACCAGAGCTAGGTGACCCGCCCTTCAAGGGCAAGGGGGTTGGCCAGGGAAGTGATACCTTCCTTGTCTGTTCCATGCTTGCTTAGTTGTCCATTGCTGCAATGTTCTGTTAAATAGTTAATAAAGTGGCCCTTGTTTACTTCCACACTGTTGTCTGTCTCATTATTCCGACTGGGGGGGGGGATTACAATGCCAGTTTTATTTATTCATATCTCCTTGGAATGCTTATGCATTATTCTTCTATCTGGCTTTAACAGTTCCGTGTTGTAGGAATATAATTAGCCTATTGTATCACATTAGGTTTTAGGAAGTCTTTTCTTCTCACTTCATGGGAAGGTGAAGCTATATTGAGGGGAAACTTGTTGTTACAGACAGCATTCTTCACGGACCGTTTCCAGCACTTGCTCACTTTGTTTTCTTGATCATTTTTATGGAGACATAGCTGTGATGGTTCCACCTCTTTCTAACAGTGACTTATAGGACCTGATGGAATGTTGGTGAATGGATAACAGTTAAATAGTGGTTAGTTCAGTTACAGAACTGGCTGAGTGAAAGAATAGTACCCTTGAGCCAGTGGACAGCAGAACAGCAGCGTGTTACTGAGTGGGAGAATGCCCCCTTGTAATAAAGAATCCAAAATGCCTGAATAGGGCTATGGTTCAAAATAGAGCTGTGGTTTAATAACAGAGCTATGGTTCAAAAGTTCACATATGAACAAGTTTTGTAACTGTCTACGCAATTCAGTCCAATGTTATGTTTAAGCCGTAAATAAAACTTCATTTCTTGTTAGTGTAATCCTGTGGGCTGGATGTGTATGGTCTCAGGAGAAAAAAAATGTGCGCACACACACAAACTAAGATTTCTCTAGATGACAGACAAACAGACAGATGAATAAATGGTGGCAGAGAAGATGTCTGTGAAAGACAGATGGAAGACCTTACACGTGAAAGGGTCAGGGCAATGTATATATTTTAAAAAGAGGCAAGACAGGTGGAAAACCTGACCTATCTGAGTGACAGAGGTTGTTAAGGGTCTCACAAAGGGGTCACAGTGGCTACGAAATAGTTTTAATAAATACAATCAGTTAGATTCAAGTAATCCCCTTTGACCAACAAAAATGACTATGATGGAGGTCATGAGATCTGAATATACAAAAAGTCATGTGGGATGTCAGCAGTGTTCTCTCTAAGCTGAGTTAATGTGAGCTAGCTCACAGTTTTTTAGCCTCTGGCACAGACATTTTTGTCTTAGCTCAGGAAGGATGGCTCCAGAGCAAACTCATTTATTCAGTAGCCAAATCACTTGCTCACAACTTTAATGCTAGTAGCTCACAAAGTAGAATTTTTGCTCACAAAACTCCATAGCTTAGAGGGAGCATTCGATGATAGCTGTAGTAAGGAGGAGAATTGAGCAGTGGAAAAAGTGAGTTGATCCAACACAGTGATTTATATAGAGTTGTTATTCTCTTGGCTTATTTTTGTCTCATCATTTGAATTAGCACTAACCCAAGAGGATGAAAACTTGAGCTTAGTCCAGAAACATTCAAAAGGGCATACACAATAACTAGTTCCATGCATGATACTTCTGTGTTTTATACACAATGCATTTGGGGCCAAGTTCTCATTGAGTTAGGAAACCTATGTCTGGACTTCAGACCACTTCAGAATGCAAAGGGGCTTATTATTGAATGTTCCTCTATACAACAACAAATAATTGAATGTTCCTCCATATGACAACAAGAATATTTGCACACAGGAAACTGGTGAGAGCTACAGAACTTGGTATCCATACTTATGGAAAAACTGCTTTGCACATGCAATTTGTCAATGTATTGTCTAACTATGGACTCTAAGCAATATCCCACAAAGGGTCCTGCTGCATTAATATTCAAACAAAGAAATAAACATACATTCCAAAAAATAGAGCTATGCTCATTGGTATTTATTACTGAGAAGATTCTTAGTACAAATCGATGTAATTTGTTTGAATCTTCCATCAAACACTTGTATCAAAGCGACAATAAAGACTGCTTCCAATGTTAAGTGCTCCCCACTTAGTTCCTTATTTGGATCTGATCCTTATTTGGAAAGATTTCCAGGACTGTAGGCCTTGCTCCTCTTCACCTTTTGCTAATCCCATGGCATACTTGTCACCTTACACTCTCCCTTTCTGCAAACCAGGAAAGAAACAAATGCTTTGTCTCTAAATCCAGCCCTGTAACTGGGACCTGACTCTTTCGCAGAATCTAAGCTCCAGTGGGCTTTTGCTGGTTTCTCTTCTGTGACCATGCATAGAGGGAACAAGCCTCATTCTAGGGTTGCCAATCTCCAGGTGGGGCCTGAAGATCCCCCAGAATTGTAACTGATCTCCAAATGACAGAGATCAGTTCCCCTGGATAAAACTGCTGCTTTGGAGGGTAAACTGTATGACATTGTACTCTGCTGATGTCCTTCCCCTCCCCTCCCCAAATCCCACCCTCCCCAGACTCTACCCCTAAATCTCCAGGAATTTCCCAACTTGGAGCTGGCTACCCTGCTGGGTAGGTTCAGGCAGGCACCTTGGGTAAGAGGCAATAAGAATGGTTCAAACACAATTCTGAGTCAAAGCACAGATATCCAAATACAGGGGTCTTTTCGTAGAAAAACAGTTGCAGGAGCTCATTAGCATATGATATGCTAATGAGCTATTAAGCTATTAGCATATGCCATGCCCCCGGAAGTGATGTAAGAAGGGGAAGCAAAAGGGGGAGGCATCTTCAAAAGCCTCCCCTTCCCTTCCCCAGCTGGTCTGGGTGGGGGAGCTAAGAGAGAAGGGGTTTGAAGTTTAAACTCCTTCTCATGAGAGTTGGGCCACAGACCAAGGAAAGAGGGAAGGAAAGAGAGAGAGTAGAGAGAAGGAAAGAAGGAAGGAAAGAGGGAAAGAAAGAGAAGGAAAGGGAGGGAAAGAAAGAGAGGGAAGAAGGAGGGAAACAGGGAAAGGAGGAAAAAGAGAAGAGAAGAAGGTGGGAAAGAAAGAAAGAGAGAAGAGAAGAAGGAGGGAAAGAGGAAAAAGAGAGAAGGAAAGGAGGGAATGAAAGAAATTCTGGGGCATCTGCCCCATTATATCTTATGGGCCATTGAAGTCAATGGTGAAAACATAGGGTATATTCTGGGGCTGGAGGGCAGGGAGTTTGAGGGAGAGGCTCCAAACTCACAGGGTATCTGATGGAGCCTCTCCCCAAGATACCCACCAAGTTTCAAGAACATTGGACCAGGGGTCCAATTCTATGGGCTCCAAACAGGTTGCCCCTATTCCCTCCATTGTTCTCTATGGTGGGAAAAATATAACTTTTTTTCCCACCATAGAGAACAATGGAGGGAATGGGGCAACCTGTTTGGGGCCCATAGAATTGGACCCCTGGTCCAATGTTCTTGAAACTTGGTGGGTATCTTGGGGAGAGGCTCCATCAGCTACCCTGTGAGTTTGGAGTCTCTCCCTCAAACCCACTCCTCCAGCCCCCAGAATATACCCTATGTTTTCACCATTGACTTCAATGGCCCATAGGATATAATGGAGCTGAAATTGACATTCGGCTGCCTGAAAGACTCCGCGGGATGCCCGCTGGGGGCGGGGTTTGGCTCCTGAGCTCTGGGAGCTGCGCTCCGGTGCGCTCCCCCCGAAAAGACCCCTGTCCAAATATCCAAGCATTGAACCAGAAGGGCAAATCTAAAAAGCACAATCCCAGTCACAGTTCAGAAGGGATGTGGACAATCTGCTTCAATGGTGGCTCAGGAGTCAATCAAGGCCAGGTGCAACTCATCAACCTGCTGAGTCATCCAGGGATAGGTGCAAGTCATCAACAGCTGAACAGTTTACAGCGCTGTCAGCCCTGACCCTGCAGTGACTCCAATTCATAGGAAAAGGTTGACTGGTGCTGGGCTACCAACTGTGCACTATGGTGCTGCTTGTGTGCCCACCTCCAGGTCTGCCTTCTTTGGCATTCCAAGGGCTCTAGTGACCCCTGGGGTGGGGCTGGTGGCTGCAAGGCCTCTGCTTCAGCTTCAGATCCCAGGCTGCAGGACTGAGGTGTGGCACACTGACCAGCCTGAGACTCCCCCTCTGCACCTGAGGGAGTCTCTACCTTGTTTGGTGGGTCTTCCTGCACCATCTGGGGCCATTTTTCTCCATCTCTTCCTCATCCAAGAAGGTGCTGGCATCCAGACCCATGATGTCTACCTCAAAAATGTATCAAAAGCTTGAAGGCTGATGGTGTAAACCAGGGTCTGATTGTGGAATGGGACATTCATATAGTCTTGAATACACAATAGGTATTTTCGGTGTACAATAAAAATGTATTAAATTAAATGTCTTCATGTGATGTATATCAGATAAAAAGTGGTGCTTTCATCTTGCACAATAACTGCCAAATGATTAGACTGTACAGAAAATATTATTTTGGATGAAACTGAATTAGAACCATAGGTTGAAAAATGGGGATGTGATGGAATGGGAGTTGGAGGATGCAGTCAAATAGACAAATATAAGCTGGGACCAAGAGTAGGGCACAGAATACAACTCATTGGGACAATGATATTACAATCTGTACTACTAGGCCTTGAAAATGATGTTACTATTATCATCTAGTATAATTCAATTATCCCAATCTATACTACTGAGAGCATAACCTGAATATTTATCATGATGGCCCATGGAACAATAATGTCTGTATTTTATAATACCTTGTTGGGGATAAAAACAGTGGGAATCCATGCATTCAGGTACTTAATCCATTTGTAGTCTAACAGATTCATATTTTGTAGACATTCTGTGTTATACTACGATGCTGTAATTACTTAGAGCAGTGTAACTCACTGTGGGTGGTACATATGTCATTTAGTTAATCTGATTACAGCTCTCTGTGCCATCTATACAAATTGGAGTTCATAGCTTTTTAATTGCATTGTGCTTCTGCATTGCATAAAGTATTCATATTTGCCCACTTGATGAAAACAAGAACTTCCCAGCCTCACATTAGTGAACTTACGTTGGTTGTGTCCAAGGGTGGAGGGGTAAAGTCTGCCAAATCCCAGAAATCTTTACCGGTGAATCCATGAAACCACCTTCATACTTGGGCACAAGCAGTGAAAGCTGAGTCATGTGAAACTAGCAAGCTCCTGTTATCATCACATGGGAAGATGTGAGAACTGTGTATGGTAAGGTGGGCATTTTGTTCTTCCTGCAGTTCATGGATACAGGACCAAAATGGTGCCTCAGCTACTATGTAGAATACCTATCTGGCTTGATGGATGCAATCCAGACATAGAAAGGACACAGACCTGATTTTCTGGAGCTATTTTGGGGCCTTCTAAATGTGTGACAGTGGCAGTTACGAGCCTTGAGGTGGGATTATTTTCATTAACAGCTATTGCAAGGATTGCAGCCATAAACATCTGGATGACTTTTGTCTACAGAGATCAGTTTTTTTAGTTTTTTCCTCTCTATTACTGAAAAATGCATTTCAGACCAAATGGAAGAAGATATACTTTGAGAAATTAGCTATGCCGGATTTTCTTCTCAAACATTACTGTTTCACAATCTGGGGAAGATGCAAGTATTGGTCCAGCAAAGGATTTGTGACTTAGATCATTAGAATATGTCTTCTGTGACACAAGGTTCTGTACACAAGGCTGCCATTTGCTTGCTGGAGGAAGGAACAGCCCTTGTCCACTGGCACTTCAGCAGTCAGGCCCATAGCTCCCATGGGGCCCATGGGGCCCACCCCTGCAGTTTTTACAGGCTCCTCCCCAATCCTCTGCTCCGCCTCCCTCTCCCCCTGCTGTCGCCACTGCCCTCAGCCCAGCAGCCAGTGCTGCCTGCTGCTGCCAGGAGGTCAGAGGGGAGGAGGGCTGCTGAGCGGGGACACCTGCCGCCTGCCACGCCTCCCTCCTGGGTGCCTCCTGCCTGCCTCCCTCCCTGCCACAGCTGGCTGGGCTCTTGCCAGGAGGAGGAGGAGGCACCTTGCTCTCTCCCCCTGCCCAGTCTGGCTATCTCTCCTGGGGCTGACGGTGTTCTTCCAAAACTGGGAACACTGGGCCCAGACTCTCATGGTTCTGTCAACGCCTCTCCTCCTTGCTAGTTCCTTGCGCTCAAGCCAAGCAGCTGACTCTGGGTCTCAATCGGCTGGAGGGAAGGCAGCCAAGCTTCACAACTTTTCACAGGCAGTGTCCAGTGGCTAAAAGGGCTTTTCTGTTTTCCCCACCAGCCTCCCCTCACCCCACCCTACATAATACTGCAGCTGCTCGAGCTGGGAGGAATTTGTTGTTTTCCCCCAAGCAAGGGCCAAGCGAAGCATGGCAGCCAACTCCCAGCTGCCTGTTTTGAAAACCTTTTTCTCTGAAGGCACTGGGAAGGAAGGCATCATCGTCAGAACTGGGGGAACCTGGCTGACCATCACAGGAAGAATCGATCCTTTCAAAGCAACTTTCCCCACACGCATCTAAGGCTTGGAGATGTAGGGGTCTTATGATTTAGTTAGGCACCAAAGAGGTTCTGAGAACAAACCTGGGATTACTCTCGGTCCTGCAAAAACCAAGGCAGGCTGAGACATCCATCCAGGCTGGGGTTCTTCTGCTCTGCAGATGGCCACTGCATGGCCATGATGGATAGAGAAAAATACATGGGGATATTTGTGTGCATGCGCTTAAGACAGAACTTCAGGTCCTGGATAATGCACCCATCGAGGCTTTGTTTAAACCTAGCTCTGTGGAGGTTTTTAGCATGTGGACTTCTAGAGTTGCTTGCAGTGTTCCAGTCCTTAGAAATGATGCAACCCCCCCTCCATTCTTCACTTGGTACTGGCTTTTCTCCTCCCCCCTTCCAAGGCTGGCAGCGGTGGGTAATGGGGTGTGTGTGGAGGCAGCAGGTTCTGTAGAGGCTGCCAAGCATACCAGCATGTCTCTCGCCATGCTGCGGAGGGGGCCTTCAGGGATTTGTAGGCTACCACCAAGTGGAATCCTCACGCCCCTGGATTTCTCTGCAGCACTGTGCCCCCCCCCAGCAAAACACTGGCCCCCTGAGCAAAAAAGTGTTAGCTACAAGGCTGTCAGCAGTCAGTGGGAGAGAAAATAATAATAATTAAAAAACACTGTTAGTGAAGGAGTGATGTAACTTCTGGGAAAAACTGGAAAGTAGTGTCAGTTCTCTTTAGAAATTGCTGGAAACTATATAGTTCCACCAGTGTTTCCAATGTTTCCTAGAAAAGACTGATTTTACTTCCCAATTTTCTCCAGAAGGGATGTTATGCCATCACTGATGGTGCCCCTCTCATTCCCCCACCCAATTCTTGCTAGTTACCAGTTTCTCTGGAGAAATTGCCTGCTTTGGAGAGTAGACTCTATGGCTTTCAACCCCCACAGAGATCCCTCCTCTCTCCAAACCCTGCTATCAGGTTCCACCCCCAAATATCAGGAATTTCCCAACTCAGAGTTGCCAACCCTGGTTAGCATCATTAGGCAATGGGCTGCATGGAAAGACAAAAAAAAAATTAATCAACAATAGTCAGTCAAGGTGATCAGCTTTACCATAATAACATATAGAAGACATATTTATATCTATGTTCTTCAAAGAATAATCATTCCCCTATTGATTCAATCATGTGCAATAAGTAGAAATTTGGGTTGCCAGCCCCTGGTGGCCACTCCAGGGAACGCTGAGGGTGGTGACTGCAGAAATCAGCATAGTGCAAAGTCACAACACTTCTTTTGGGTTCGTACCTGGAAGCAGGACTCTTTTTGTAGCAGGAACTCCTTTGTATAATAGATGACACACACCTAATGTAGCCAATCCTCCAAGAGCTTACAGAGCTCTTCTTACAGGGGCTACTGTAAGCTCTTGGAGGATTGACTACATTAGGGCTGTGTTGCCTGATATGCAAAGGAGTTCCTGCTACAAAAAGAGCCCTGGCTGTAAGTGACGTCACAGTACAGTGGGATGCTTAGGAATTCCCCACATCTAATTTGGTTTGATGCACTAGGAATTTCCCACATCTGACATCACATGGCAATGTAGGAATTCCCCAGTTAAAAAACACAGAAATCTGGGAAATTCCTAGAGCACAATGTAGCACAGTTCCTTCCCTCCTTTTACTCCCTGTGCTCAGTTTAGCAACAATGGGAGCCTGGGGGCCAGGGGATAGAGGTTGCCCACCATAGGTTGCCCACCATACTACTGGCAAGCCTAGTAGTAATTCTAAGTAGTGATGCTAAACAAGCCAGTTTGTTTGTGAAATTTTATTTCACTATGGAGAACAAGTCTTATGAGGAAAGGTTGAAGGGCTGGGTATGTTTAACCTGGAGAGGAGATGACTGAGAGGTAATATGATAACCATCTTCAAGTACTTGAAGGGCTGTCATCTAGAGGATGATGTGGAGTTGTTTTCTGTTGCCCCATAAGGTCGAACCAGAACCAGAAATTAAATCATAAGAGTTTTCGGCTAAACATTCGGAAGAACCAGGCTTCCTTGGGAGGTGGTGGGCTCTCCTTCTTTGGACATTTTCAAACAGAGGCTAGATGTCCATCTGACAGCAATGCTGATTCTGTTAACTTGGGCAGATCATGAGAGGGAGGGCAGGAGGAGTTGCCTCAGTGCTTA
Source organism: Gekko gecko (assembly GCA_029375565.1). Taxonomy (NCBI): domain Eukaryota; kingdom Metazoa; phylum Chordata; class Lepidosauria; order Squamata; family Gekkonidae; genus Gekko; species Gekko gecko. The sequence continues at coordinate 45,452,781 of JAPDNY010000009.1, forward strand.
GTTCTTGTGGCCCTTTCTTACATGCCCAGGGAAATGCTGCTTGCCACTTTGGGGTCAGGAAGCAATTTTTCTCCAGACCAGTTTGGCCAGGGATTCTGTTTTTTGGTTTTTTTGTCATCTTCTGGGCATGGAACAGGGGTCACTGGGTGTGTGTGGGGGGAGGTATTTGTGAATTTCCTGCATTGTGCAGTGGGTTGGACTAGATGACCCTGGAGATCCCTTCGAACTCTATAATTCTATGATGGTTCCAATGATGATCCTATCAGCGTGATCAGTTCTCACTGACATTTTCCCTTGTTTTTTGCCCCACCAGTCTCTTGCCCCTTCAGATTCATATTTGAGGATTGTTTTTCCTGTTTTCATTTTTGTTTTGCACATGAGCTGGAGTGCTGCAGCAGCATCAAGAAGATGATCACTCTTTAAAAAGCTGCCTAACATTCACACCCCAATTACCCATCTTGGCTTCTCTCCTTCTCTATTTATCCCTATGGGTCAGTCAACCCCTTATCATCCACCCTGAGGTCCTGAACCCCAAGGATGCCAATGGTCGATTTTCCCTGTCCCCCACCCCATTCCCAAAAAAGCCATCAGGGACCAAGGTCTCAGCAGCTTTGGCTTGCTGTTCCAGGCAAAAATTGTATTTGGAGTGGGGTGACAGGTGGTAGAAGGGGGCTGGAGGCATGGGAGGCATTTGTCACCACCAGCCTTGCCCTGCTCCGGACTTGATGCTGCCCCCCCCTCCACCTCGCCTAATCCCTCCCATTCTGCTCTAAGAAGTATGCCTGTGAAATCAATGAGTGTCCCCTGGGTTGCTGCTGCCACTGCCCCCGGCATTCTGTGAATATGACCCTACACCTCCAAACCATCTGTGCTATGTATCCTCTGCCAGATTTAGCCAATCTTGCTGAGAAAGACTAAACAGTGATACTAAAATGTGTTTGAAAATGGCACCCTAGGGAGAGCGGGCTATAAATATGATGATGATAATGATATGCTTTGGGATTTGATTGAAATAAAGATGTCAATGATTGGTTGCTGGTGTTGGCACTCCTAATGAGAATGACTACTTGTTTCAGTGCAGGTACAACCAAACCTGCCCTTTCTGGATGGGTTTGGGTGGCAGTCTTCAAGGCGGGGCAAAATGTTCACATTCCGAGGAAGAGGCTTTCTCGTGAATTCGTTTCACAGTGAAAATTAAAAGTATGGGAGAAACCAATTTTAATAGGAATGGGGGGAAATGGGGAAGAGCTGGGACAGCACTGGGATGTGTATGAAGTTGTCTGGATAAAAGTAAAAAAAAAAATCATTGACATCAGGGAATGGAAGTGAAATATTAAGGCAATCTGGAAAATGCCTGGCTGTGCTTGACACATGAGCAAATGTCACTGTCCTTTAATGTATACAGTAAGATACATTTAATTATTCTAGGGTGAATCAGTAGATTTAAAATAAATTCTACAGCTAAGCATTTCAGATTCCAAGGAAATGGAGTGAAAAAATAATAGGTTTGCAAAAAATGCAGAAAACACACAATGCAGGGGGAAAATATTGACAAATAAATGCAGTAGATGAAGAAATATGATTAAAGAAATAAAAGAGTCGGTTGCTATCATAGGAATATATTCCAAACATAGCATATCCCTGAGGAGCTAAAATATGTTTGTAAGTCATAAATTAAATGTTCATAACAAATTCCAATAAGTAAAAATATCAACTAGCTTCATACTGTTGTGAGCAAAACCAGAAATCCTGAATTCTGTGGGAGGCTCGTGGGCCTCAATCCAGAAAATAGTTAAGCATCCATGTTTGTTCTGTTCATTTATTCAGAGTAATTATATGCCATCTTTCAGCCCAACCACTGGTCTGAGTTCAGTAAAAGTGAAAATTAAGAAACACTGCATTTTTTAAAAAAATGTAGAATGTCCTCTTCCTAGTCATTAGGTGTTTCATTGAAATCAAATGCATTCATTGGGTTTTGTCTCAACTAAGAATGCATAGTGTGACTTTTATCAGGCTGGAGAGAGAAAGGGAGAAGGAGAAAAGTAGTCAGAGAAAGAAAAAAGATTTCTCAGACCATCACTCTTTAAAAAGAAGAAGAAGAAGAGTTTGGATTTATACCCCGCCCTTCACTGCCCAAAGGCGTCTCAGAGCAGCTTACAAACTCCTTTCCCTTCCCCTCCCCACAACAGACACCCTGTGAGGTAGGTGGGACTGAGAGAACTTCTGACAGCTGTGCCAGAGCTTATGACTGACTCAAGGTCACATCAGCATGTGCAAGTGGAGGAGTGGGGAATCAAACCCGGTTCTCCCAGATAAGAGTCAGCACACTTAACCACTACACCAAACTGGCTCTCCAAAAGCTGCCTAACACTCACACACCAGTTACCCATGATGGCTTCTCTCTTTCTCTTGGTGCTGGGGGGGGCAACAGTGGGAGGGCTTCTAGTGTCCTGGCTCCACTGCTGAACCTCCTGATGGCACCTGGTATTTTTGGCCACTATGTGACACACAGCATTGGACTGGATGGGCCACTGGCCTGATCCAATATTGGCTTCTCTTATGATCTCTCTACAGAGGCTTCTGGCAAAAACAGCATAAGATCATGGACCAAGAGGTCTTTTTTTCTATTTTACTCTGCAATCTTTGTTTTGTTTCTTAACATTCAGAGTTCCATATAGCTCAGAAGCTTGCTCACTTTGTTTGCTTATTTTAGTTGTTTTTAATAAAATACATTATATGCCTTTTGCTACTGAAGTGTGGGTGTTATAATTCTGAATGGGCTTCAGTGGAGGAAATTTGCTTCACCAGCCCCAAGTATAAATTTTTGGTTATTTGAACTTGATTGGTGTGAATGTTACGATTTAAAATGCCATTTAAAAAGAAATAGTGTGCATTGTAGTTTAATTGGAGTGGTATCTACTACTTCTACTGACAGATTGGATCCAAGTAGTCTTTTGAATATAGGATAAAAAATATCAGTGATTTTTTAAATTCTCTGACAGGGATAGGGAAAATAAGGATGTTCAGTAAGGAGGCTTAAACTGTTTACAAGTAACACTCAGCTTTTTCTGGGTTTATTAATTTATGGGCAGAGCAATCCTGGGGTGTGTCCACACTGCAGTGGCCAGCTGTGGCACATGGGCGGTGGTGCTGTTTGGCTCCCTAATGGGCAAGTTATGTGGCAGATGAGCCATGGGGGGGATGTTCCAGCAGTGTAGCTGGCTGCTTGCAAGGCTGCGGCCATGGCGATTCCACTTCAATGTGGCCTCGTGGTGTAGAATCAAGGCAGGGGTTACATGAGGGGCAGGGTACTTCTGCTCAGTGCGAGTGGCCATTCCCAGGGACAGATGCTGTTGCTAGTCATGGCTAGGGGGTGGAGAAGGATGGCTTGGGAGAGCCCCATTCTCATCTCCCATCCCACCCCCTTAAAGAGACCCATGGCGATGACAGGCTCATGGGTGCCAGCTTTCAAGAGGGGCACCTCTCATGTCGCCATCCTCCAGGCGGGACATGGGGCTTCCTGGGAATTGCAGGCCCCTTTCAGAATGAAGAGCTCAGTGCCCCTCGGGGGAAAGATGCTGGGGATGGGGAGCTCCTTGCCCACGCACCCCAAGGAGACTTTCTATTAGCTGAGGAGGGGCTTGGCGCATTGACACAGACCACACCAGGAGCTACTGATTCTTCATTCTTTTTAGGGTTTTTTTGAGGGATCTCAACCCCACTGGACCTCCTGGAGAGAGGTCTGGAGCAAGGGACTTGATTTGGGGCCCCCGCTTGAGGCAACAAGCTGGAAGCCCATTATCCCAAAAGCAAAGAATGGAGAAGATGCAGTTATGGCAGCCATAACAGCAACCAGATGTGAATGCCCCAAGCAGAGAACTAAGTGGAGACTCATCATACATTGATGAAGAAACATCCTGTGAGTACCAGTGACAGCAACATTAAAGAATCTGAGGATTTCTTCAAATAAGCCCCATAAATCTTTAAAGGAAAGTAGAAGGAAAGATGGAATCCTCCCCCACCTCTGTGAGATGGCCGAAATGAGATAAGACCCATAAAAAAGTATGCTGAGATAAATACTTTCTGGGGCAAAGGAAAATTATTGTTTAAGCTTCTACAAGAGAGCTATAAAGTTTCCTTTTTTAAAAACAGACAGAAATAAAGATATCTAGAGTGAAACTTATTATCTTGCAACAACCCATAGTGATGTTATGCTTTACCGCTGAGAATTGAATAGGGGTATCTAATAGACTAATCTGCTGATGGCAGTGACAGACAAACTGAAAGAGACAATTGGTTTGCAGAGATGCCTCTTTTTGGATGTTAACGGTAAGGCAAATGACTTTAATGGAGGATATGCTTCCTTAAAGAAGTACAGATTGTTTTCAAGAAAAAGAGATCTTTAAATCTGAGCTTTGTGTTAAAATAGTACCCTATTACTAAATGTCCCATTGAACTTACTAAAAACTACGTAGAAATGCCATTACATTAACTATTGGTCATCTGACTACTGTGGAGAGACTCTTTCATGTGAACTTTTCTGGAGAAACTGTTATTGGGAAAACGCTGTTGAGACTATTGGGGGGGATCCAAGCTGCATTGGGAAAAAATGCCAGTTCAACAGTCTGGAGATAGCTCTGGTGACACCTACTGGACACAGGCATTGTGTGAGAAATTTAGCACCATAATCTCACAGGCTGTCAGCTTGGCATCGGAGGAGGTATTTCTTTCCATTCAGGATGATTGGCAGACTACATCAGCATGAATTGAAATTGTTCCAGAATTGGATCAAGACTCCAAGCAAGACTTCAAGCAATCGGATCAACTTTGTAGAAGAATGGATTCACCAAAACAGAGAAAAACAGGCATTTAGAGAACTACAGTGAAGCATTTGGAGAGCATTTAAAACTTGGAACTTTGAAAGTCTTCAAGGAGAAACTAGTGCTAAAAGAATGGCAATTTATGGAGTTTTTAACTACTTCAAGGATGAAATATGGAAGGCAAGACTTAAGGGGAAACCTTTTCATTTATAAGAATGAACAGCATACATTTAAAATTATACTGAAGAGAAGGGTCCAGAAGAAAAAGAGGAGATTTAAACCTTATAAATAAGAATGGGTTTAGAAACTCCTTGATTTGTATTACTGACTAGGATTGGTGAAGGCTATGTTATCTGATGCATATAAATCAAGTGACAATTTGACTGGTATAAGGGATTATAATTCAAAAATTTAAGATTATATTGAAGAGATTTAAATTTAATAGGATTGCTTAAAATTATATATGTGTTAAATTCTGGTTATGTAATATTCAAAAGGATATAAATTGACTGGTAATTAGATCTATATAAGAGATTATAATTTACAAATATTTTGATAGGGATTGGTGGAGATGGTATTGAAAATTGTATAACAAAAGTATGTGTTAAATTTTGGTTACGTAGCATTCATTTGATGTTTATTATCTGAGTGGCAATTAGACTTATATAAGGGAAAAGAATTTATAAATAATTTGATGGGGATTTGAGGAGATAATAATGAAAATTACATAACAAATGAAAAAAAGACTTTTGTATTTCTGTATTGCATTAAATTTGATTATAGAAAAGTGATAGATATATAATCTGGTGTAAGGATTTTAAATGAAGAGGAGCAATATCCAAATGACTGTAGATTCCTTAGACAAGAAAGTAATTATTAGAAAATTTGTTAATCTATTCAGTTGTAAAATTTAAAGATAGAGGTATAGAAAAATAGTAGAGTAATGTTTAGCGGTTGCTTAAATAGCTCACATTTTATGATAGTAAGCATGGCAGTTAGATTTGTTTGTATGTATGAGTTAGTTTAAAGGATACAACACTACAAGTATAATTCTCATATATGTATGTGTGTTTTGTTTGAAAATAATAAAAATGTTCTATTAAAAAAAAGAGATAGAGAGAAAGAGACTTTCTGTTAGCTTGCATGAGAATATACTCTCCTTGGACCAAGAGAAAAAAACACATAATTGAAGACAAAAAATATGACCAAAAGGTATTTGAAAATGAGGCTTCTGTATTTAATCCCTGCCTTGAGTCACTGAACTTTTTTATAAAACCATTTTTAATTGATCCTATTTTCACTATTCATTGTATTACTTGGAGCTAATATACATTACATCTGACCACTGAGGAAGGCCGAATTGGTCATGTATGTTCTTGGTCATATATGTTTTCTATGCGATTTTATCCTGTTTTGAGGCTATTATTGGGCCTATATCTGTTTTTATCTAATTTCCAGTAAATACATGCATTTTGGTATATTTGATAATATTTATGTTATATGTTTTAATTGACATTATTTGGCCCTCATATTTGTGGTAATTAACCTTTTGGTTTCTTTTATTTTTAAAAAAACTTTTTATTATTTTCACCCTACAAACACTAAACACTAAACTAAAAGTTGCTACACAAGAATCATCCAAAATGTTTAGTCATTAGCTTAATCAAAGTTTCCTGTATAATAAGGTTAATGGAGTGTAGCTATTTCTTACATTTTCTATTACTCACTAGTAATTATATGATTAAATCTGGTAAACACAGCTTAAACAATTTCAAGCTTATAACATTAAGTTATTTCATTTCTTTCCTCTATATTTCTTTTAATCAAATTTCCACTGGACTTTCAGAAGCTTCAGGGACGCAACCCCTTTTTCAGAATCAGAGTCCTCATCTGGAATACTACTCGCCGTACTTTCCTAACTTCCCGACCCATAAGTGCTGCTTTCTTCTTCCACATCTTGTTCCTCTGTTGTTTTCTTGTCACTCGCTAATCCTTGTTGCAGTTCCAAGAACATCTTTTCTTTTAGTACAGAGTCTATGTTTTCTTTTTTAATCTTTGTAGTTGAAGACAAGTCCCTCAGGTATTATCCATCTGTATGGTGTGAAGTTTTTCTTCAAGAAGCTGGTTAGGTTTTTATATTGTTTCCTCTTTTTTTCTTTTTTTCCGAATGGTATATCTTTTAATACTCTGATTCCTCATCTTTGATTTTTAAGGTTGTCCCATTTGTGGCCTTGAGCACTGCATTTCTTGTAGATCTTTTCGAGAATCTCACCATTATCTCCCTGGGCAGGTTTTTCTCCTTGATAAATTTTGGATATGTCCAATAGAACATATCCATATCGCTTTGTAATCCATCTGCAGTTAAACCTATTATTGGGGCCAACGCTTGACAAAATTTTCTTCAGATTCTCACCCTTCTGTTCAGGGATACCTTGAAATCTCAGAACAAAATTTGATTTTTCCATTTGGAGTCTTAAAAGTTGATTTTTAACAGAGGTCCTCTCTTTCTCCTCTACCTCCAATCTCTGCTTAATTGCTTTTGTCTTGGCTTCAACCTTTTTCACTGATTTTTGCCATCTCCTCTGCTTTTAAATTAGTCTCTTTCCGCTGTTTTTGTAGTGCTTCAAAGTTATAGTTGAGACTAGTCATCTGATCCAACAGAGGGCATAATGCTGTCATAAACATATTAGGAAAGTCAGTATAGTATTTATTTCTGGTTTACCAGCCGGATGTGCTGATCTTGTAGTTCCAGGAGAGTGCTTCGGTCTCGTCGCCATTTTTTCTGCCCGACTAGTCATCGTTTACAATTTGTGGAAAGTCAGAGAAAGTTTATTTTTCAAGTCGCTTCAGTTAAATTTTACTTGATTCAATCCAAAATCGCCATTACTCCTAGCCCCTTCTATCACTTAAACAGTTGCCAGGTAGAGAGAAATAACACTCATGCTTCCTTCTATGTCGGCTGCAAAGGTAGGGAGAGCTTTGTAATTTCACTAGTTCACTTGTTCGCTCATTCAGTGTGTGCCTCTTGGTGCCATGATGTTGCCATGGCAGCAAGATCTTACAGGGCAAAGAGGAGCCTCAATCCCTTGGCCGCCGTCTCAGAAGAGGCATCTCTCACGCCCCAGGCTGGGAGTCCCCTCCAAGGACTCCAGGGGGGTCCAGAATCATCCAGCACCCCTCCCATCTGCCGCATCATGAGCTGCTCCTATTGGAGCTCTGAAGGAGTGTGCCTGCCATTCAAGTTGCCAAAACCGAAAACCCAACCTTTTGGTTTCTTAATCTCCCTATATGCTACACTTGTTCATTTTTGCATGGTTCACTCAAAACTGATAATGCTTAGCCTATGCCCATTCTCGTACTAATTTTTACTGTGCCTCTCTTCTTCTCCATCCATATGTTCAATGCACTGTCTGGGAAATAAATAACTTGAAGCTTTCACTGGTTATCTTGGTGCTACTTTGGTGGGGATAAGCTGTGTGGTTTATCTCTCTAGTGTTCTAGCCTTTTCAGTTATGCCTCTCAGACTGACTCTCAAAGCTGAGCAAGTTCAAATTTGTTTGTACTAAATGGGTTTATGCATTCTCATTGCTGCCTGAATGTCCTCGGCTTGGGCTACCATGCTGAATATTATAAAATGTGCAGATAGGGATGCTCACAAGCTCACAAATATAAGCTGGTGACCAATTTTAGCTGATTCATTTTGGCTGATTTTGGCCGAGGTTTGCAAACTGAAGAACCACCATGAACTTCCATGAATTTTAAGACAGTTTGTGGTAGTTTTGAAGAGCAGAGAGCAAGGGATTTAAATAGCTCCAAGCATCCTGCACATCACAAAAACATCTGAGCAGCAAGGAACAGAAAGCTCAAAGCAGGGAGCAAAAGCAGCAGGGAGCAAAAAACAGAGGTTTAAATGGCTCTGAGGGATTTAACCCTTGCTTTATTTTGGTGAGGAACAGAAAGCAAGGGGTTAAATGGCTCATAGCCATTTAAACCCTTACTTTCTGCTCCCTGCCACTTTTGACTCATAACCATTTAAATGGCTCAGAGCCATTTAAACCCCTGCTTTCTGCTCCCCACAAAAAAGTGGCAGGGAGCAGAAAGGATGGATCATGAACCAATATGAACTGGTTCAGTTCGCAAACCAACCTCCCGGTTCATATTGGTTTATTTAGCGGTTTTCATGAAATACAAAAAATGTGGTTTGTGCCCATCCCTATGTGCAGATTCAAAAACAGCACATGCACTCCAGATAATTGTAGATTCATGACACATTCTGCTGTAGCTCAGTCCAGAACTTTCTGAACATGACCCAACACAAATTAATGCTACTGACTGCATAGGCCTAAAAACACCAAATACACTCTAATGTAGTTGATTTAAAAGATTAATGGCCTACCATGATAATTTTAGGGCATATGGAATCCAAGCAGGTCTATTGATTGTGAGTGTGCACCAGCAGTGGCTATCCAACTGGCCATCATGCTGAGTCCCATTACTGTGCAGATGCACAGCTTCTCAATATGCTGTTCACTTTGAATTGTGCTCAAGTCACAGAAGTGCTTACATGAAGTGCTCTACTTGATAGAGAATGGGAATGAGAGCCAGCTTGGTGTAGTGGTTAAGAACGGTAGGCTCTAATCTGGAGGAATGGGTTTGATTTCCCATTCCTCCACATGAAACCAGCTGGGTGACCTTGGGTTAGTCACAAGTTGTCTCAGAACTCTCTCAGCTCCACCTACTACACAGGGTTTCTGTTGTGCAGAGAGGAAGGGAAGGTAATTGTAAGCTGCTCTGAGACTCCTTCGGTTAGTGAAGGGCAGGGTATAAAACCAACTCTTCTTCTTTTTCAATGAGAATAATGTAGGCTTTTCAAACATATGTTTTGCAAACACTGAATTATCCTATTTAAAAGCAGATATCTTAACAGAACTAGTTACCTGTCCTTCCTTTATCAGCCTTTTAATCTTTTATAAGGAATAATTATATTTTCATGTACAGTTTGTTATATTTTTTTAACAATTCCACTATTATGTTTTCTGTATCATTGATGGAAAGCATACAGCAGCTCAAATTTCTTACAATACACTTTCATATTAATGATTCTAATGCCATATCAGAAAATGACAGTTATTTAGAGATGGCCCTCTGTGTTGGCCTTTTTTCTTTATAAAGAGACATTTGTAAAATAAAGGCTTTGTGTAAAAGGCTTTGAATGTTGGAGTCATTGATAGGAAAACAATAGCCTTTAAGATTCAAAGCTTTATACCTACTCTGCCAAAGGTCTTTCTGTTGTTATAATGCTAATTCAGCTATAATGGAATACAGTTAGGATGGGTTAAAAAATGGAACATTGGACACAATTCAAATGATAGGTTATAGAGAAGTGTGCCATATATTCAGAACAAAAGCATAGCTGAGGCCCTCACTCTTGACAATAACTCGCCAGTCTTGTGTGGTCCCGGGCCCCCAAAAGCATGCTTGCTATCACTATTGAACTTGAACACTGTGCTTGTCTCTACAAAAGTGTTACCTAATTCTTCTTAATGGTCTAAGATACATTAAATACTCCAAGAGCTGTTTAAAGGAGACTTGAACACAAAGAAACATGAGAAATAGTTTAAGGTTCAAGAAGGTTCAGAAACTGTCTAGGAGTCAGTGCGTACAAGTTCATGGAAGACAGCTTGTAATATAACTTTGCCTTTCCTCTTCCTCTTCTTCTGTTATATTAAGATTAATTATGATCCAATGGAATGATAAAGATGATCCATTCACTGGCCTAGAAACTCTTTCTTTGAAGTCAGTGGGGCTTTGTGCCAATAAACTTAGTATCAGGGGAAATTTAAAGTTTCTGCATTAAAAAAGTGAGCACATTCCAGCCATATTATTGTCTCTCAGATGACATGAATATTCTTCATTATTGATAGCAACACTGTTGTTTCCTGTCAAAGTAGTTCATGTATGACCATTTATGTCCCCACTAAGCTGAACTCAGTCCTGTGCAACAGATGATAATGACCCAAACCTTCTGTTTTTGCTTATGGAACTACAAAATGAGGTTTTCAAGTATCAGAACACTGGTAGTGGGTCACAACTTCTGTAGGCCTGGAACTTCCATAATTTATTGTTGACCTGGATTTCCTTTCCAAAGGGCATTCTGTTTTAAATATGTATTAACCTACATATGTTGTTTATCATTTTTTGATTTATATAGCTAAAGGGACAGTAGGTGAATGGCCAAACAATTTGTTTGTCATCCCTCTTTAACAATCCATGCCTTTGACAAGAGCAAAAGATTTAAGGGCTTAGAAAGTTGACAGCTGTGGCTAAAACAGGCAATCTTTTTGAGCACTGACACTGTGAAGGTTAATGACTCTCTAAAGTGGCTTACCTTGCCATGTGCCAAGGATACATTATATCCTGGACCACCTGCACACGGCATCCTTCATTCCCTATGACATCACTTGGGCTCTTGTTGCTTGTTTTTTTCTTTAAAAATTACCAGGATATTATTCAGGCTTTCAGACACAAGTTGAAAGCTGGTGCAGTGTACTATCAATAGTCCAAATGGTGATGATAATTTGAATCGCTGGTTTGAACTGTGAACCCAAAAGCATATGTCAAGCATATACTGTATCTCACCTAACCCTAAATTCACTAGGTAGATTTAAGAAATCAACTGTTCCCTCACTTGATTAATCTACAGTATAGGAACAATGCAGTCTTGCAGGGCTGATGTAAGAATTATTGATAAAACATATGTGTTTGTTAAATGTGCTATTGGGATAGGTTTGCCAACCTCCAATTGGAGCCCAGAAATCTCCCAGAATTACAACTGGTCTCCAGACTAGAGACCAGTTTTCCTGAATAAAATGGTTGTCTTGGAGCATGGAATATGGAGCATTATACCTCATTGTGGTCCCTCTTCTCCCCAAACTCTTCCTTTCCTGGGCTCTGTCCCCAACTCTCTGAGAATTTTTCTACACAGAGTCAGCCACCCCATATTAGTGGTCTAGTAAAAAAAGGCAAAATTTGATTAGGGGATTTTTTTTTTCATTTACAGGACATGAGTTTGGTTCTTTGGTATCCAAATTAATACCAGTTATAATAGGAAATCAATCTTCATTGGTTTCAGCTCTTTTATCTATGGAACTGGGGGGGGATCTTTATCAATTGGAACTGCACCCTTCCCAGATTTCAGAAAGACAGGCGAAAATGCTTGTGTTTAGCAGTCCACTTGCAGAGTGGGCAGAGTGGTAAAGTGGGCTGGTGAGCTTTTTCTTCCTTTACCAGGATCCTCAAGCATAAAAATTATCTTTAAGGAAATGGAGGGCATGGGCAAGGGGACAAAGATGCTGCCTCTCCTGCACCAAACTTTTCTAGGTTCCACAAAGAACTAATCTCAGCCACTTTGACGGAACTGAATGGGTTTTACCTAAATATATGGAACTTGGGCCTAAAAGTCCTAACTGCAATGACTCCAGCAGCCATCTTAAATATAGCACTTCTTCTTCCCAGACCCCACCAGCAGACAAATAGTTTCTCCTTAGAGATTCCTTTTGCCCAGGAACAGCAGCAAATTTCCCTGTATTGGATGTGCACACAAAAGAGTACTGTATGATGAGGAGGCAATAACAAATCATTACTGATGTCATGCTTACCCTTCATTTACCCTTCACTTACCCTTTTACTCTTTCATTCTGTGGCAGGCTGTGGCTGTATTGTGTCTAGTATTGTGGTGCATAGCTGAGTTCAGATAAGGAGTGGCATAAATAGGTGGACTGCCTGGGCAAAACAGTTCTTTCAGATAGATGCCTGGATCCTTGTTTGTTTTGTTTTCAGAGCATAGCTATTAGCTTGTGATGGTTACAAAATATAGCAAAAGCAAAGAAACCTGAGTAATCTTTAATAAACACCATATTGAGACAACATGATTTGGGCACCCTCTTGAAAGTTGAGATCTGAGTCTAGCTGGTTTGGCCTCTGAAAATAGGTCAGTCCCACCCCAAGGCTTCAAGCCCCACCAGGTCGCTTTGCTCAATTGCAAACAAGAATGGGCAGTGGGAAATAATGTCATGTAATTTCACCATGTCACTTCTGGTTGCACCTAGGAATGACATCTTGATGCTGAAGGAATTCCCCACATCTCTGTGGTTTTATCATAGACTTCAAGGAAATCCTAGAGCATCATGATATCACTTCCAGGTACTCAACCAGAAGTGATGTTATGACATCACATTGCATCACTTTACAGGTCCCTGTTCCCAAAATACTCCCTTTGGTTGCCAGTGCTTAGCTGGCAATACTTGCTGTCCTCTAAACATTACGCTCTTTCTTACCTGTATCATTCTTTATAACTTTATATTTACCTTTGGTCCTGAGGACTGAGGATGCAGCAGAATTGTTGGAGGGTAGCAAAGACAACATCAAACCCTGGTGTAGTGGTTAGGAGTGTGGACTCTAATCTGGGAGAACTGGATTTGATTCCCCACTCCTCCACATGCAACTGCTGGTGTGATCTTGGGTCAGTCACAAGTTCTTTCACAGCTGTTCTCTCATGGCTGCTCTCTTAGCCCCTCCTACCTCACAGGGTGTCTGTTGTGGGGAGGGGAAGGAAAAGGGATTGTAAACTGTTCTGAGCCTCCTTCGAGTAGAGAAGCGTGGTGTATAAATCAAATATCTTCCTCCGCCTCCTCTTCCTCCTTGGTGTCAAACAGTCTCCAAGCCCAGAGGGTCCATGGAAAAACCAGCTGATAACAGCTAGCCCTTTAATATTCAGCTGTCTGATGATAGCAGCACTGCCTCTGGGAGCAGGAAAGGGGAATGTCATGGATTTGTTAGAGTAGGCTGGGGGTCCCATGTGGGCTTAACATGCCTCACAAGGCTTCTGAGCAGAGGGAGACCACTGGTTATGTCTCAAGACTGGCTATGGATTTTAAAAGGTTTGAAGGAACAGTCTGAGGAGAACATACCAGCTTTGACTCCTAGCTCAGAAGGGAGTAGAACTAGAGAAGGACAAGTGGAACAGGGTTGTGTTTAATCTCTGCCACTTCCTGAGACCAAGGGAAGGTGATTTAGCCAAACTGGACCCTGGTACATGACGGCCATGGCCCAAGACCCAATGAGAGGCTATGAGTCATTTTACTGGTACAATTAATTGTCAAGGCATTGTAAGCCCTGCTTTAAAAAAAGGGGGGGGAATAGCTTAGGGTGGACTAGTTTTTATATACACATTTAACATGGTGTTAAAAATACTCAATACTGTGCTTTTTTAAGTTTCCATCATGTTTCTTACACATTATCTCAGTAATTTTTGCTATAACTTTGCAAACTGTTATCCCACTGAATTCATAGCTGAACTGAATTTTGTAAAAGGATGTATATTTTTTTTACTGTTCATTACAACACTACACTAGTTACCTATGGTGCTCTGTTCTACAATCATGGTATTGCAATCTAACACAGCCCATCATAAAATGAACAGGAGCTGGGTATGTTTAGCCTGGAGAAGAGATGACTGAGAGGTGATATGATAACCATCTTCAAGTACTTGAAGGGCTGTCATATGGAGGATGGTACAGAGTTGTTTTTGTTGCCCCAGAAGGACAGACAAGAACCAATGGATTGAAATTAAATCAGAAGAGTTTTTGGCTAAACATCGGGAAAAACTTCCTGACAGAGTGGTTCCTCAGTGGAACAGGCTTCCTTGTGACTTGCTGGGTTCTCCTTCTTTGGAGGTTTTCAAACAGAGGCTAGATGGTCATCTGACAGCAATGTGGATTCTGTGAACTGAGAGGGAGGGCAAGAAGGGTTGCCTTAGTGTTTAGTTCTTGAGGCCCTTTCTTACATGCCCAGGGAAATGCTGATTGCCACTTTGAGATCAGGAAGCAATTTTTCTTCTGGCTATTTTGGCTAGGGATTCTGAAGGCTTTTTGTCATCTTCTAGGCATGGAACAGCGGTCACTGTGGGTGTGGAGGCGGAGGTATTTGTGAATTTCCTGCATCATGCAGAGGGTTGGATTAGATGACCCTGGAGGTTCCTTCCAACTCTATGATTCTAACAGGATGATTTAGTTTTCCAACTCTGGGATTACAATTGTTACTATCAGTCTGACCTGCCATAGCTATTTTGGCCATTGTTAGAGGGCTACTGGGCCATTCGTAATGTCTCAGTCCAGTGTTTACCAAAGACTGGCTGCCTGCCTGTGTGCTGGAATAATGTTACATCAGAACAAGACAGCAGGTTTGTGTGTTTGGGAAAGCAGTGATCTGGATGTGTATTCTAATAGTTGGCACGCATTCCACTGCTGGTGTTTAGAAGTTTGTTTCATTATACAGTACATAGTCTTTTGCTGGGCAGACTAGGACCACTTCTGCACTGTCATTTTTATCACTCATTTGTCCCTATTGCTTCAGGGTCGTCGTCCCCGCCCAGTGTGTTTTGCTCTCTCTACTAGTCCCAGAGGGAGAAAAACAAATGTGGAAAAGGAAGGGGGGAACCATCTACACTGAAAAAGAAAATAGGAGGAAGGGTGGAGCTTGTAAAGATCAAGAAATACATTGATATTTGTATTTCAAATCCTCCTTTGTACTGTTTCTTTCCCTACACTATGGTACAAAATTAGGTTGATTTCACTTAAAATTTGGAGTAATTCTGTAGTTAATGTGGATTATTCTTATTCTTATTAATTCAAACTTCTACCCTGCCTATCTCCCGCAAGCAAAACATTAGATGTGCAAAGGATTAGATGTTTCCTAGAACCAGGTTTATGGGTCTCTTCTGGATAATTCAAGTAGGTTACACATTTTCCTCTATATTCATTCCACCACAAAAAAAGTTTACTTACAAGCAGTTAGGAGGGGCCAGGTCTCCTACTATAACAGAAGACCTCCTGATATTGAGCTCCCACTACTGCTCAGTGTAGTAGTAGGAGAAAAACAGAGAGGGGGAAGTGGCATCATGGCCACTATTTTCCATAGAAATTTGAGAAATTCATAGTATGTCACTGTAACACTGTGATGTCACTTCCAGTAACTTGTTCTACACATCATGCACCACAATGTCATTTCTGCTTTCCTCCCAAAGCTCCGAGGGTTACCAGTAAATGGCTGGCAACCCTAGCACCAATCCTTTATTGGGTTGGCAACCCTAGAACTGGTCCTACATATCTTCAAAGGGAGATATAGCTTAACTTTTGTTTTTAAATAATTTATATAATCAGTTCTCCTTCTGGGAAGTTTTACGATAAAGTACTGCATTGCAATTCCTTTGCAGTCACTCATTCTTTTAAATGTTCCTTCATTTGGTGAAGAGACAACCACAGGAAATGTTGCCACTGAAATTAAGGGTTGTATTTCCTGTGGTTGTTTCTAAGTTTCACCACACTGAGATAACATTTCCCTATAAACTTTTGTGGTAAACTGTACCCTTAATCGGATGTCTGAGTACTATCCAGGTCATAAGACCACAAAGCTCATCTGTGTCATGTCCCATGCTGCTTTATAAACACAGAGGAAATTGAAATGCAATTTGGGGTAGGGGAAGGTGACATTAAGGAAATAAGTTAAAAGCTCCATTTACCACACAAAGACTTTCTAGGTGTGATAGTGAATGGATTTTGGTGCATAATGCAAAATGTGACTAAAAACAACAGTATCTTCTTGAAGACTAGAAAGTGAGTAAACCCATTTTTGCACTAATGTTTTATCCACTCTCTTTTCTCCATTCAAGACAAATACTGTATCACTACCTTATTAGAAGTTGCTAGAACTAAGCATATGACTTCAAGTAAAACCAGAATCAGTGTAAATTCTGTTTATGGTAAAGGTTTGTGCCATTCAAAATCCTCTTGCAAAGTTATTTCTAGTGCTAATCTTAAATTACTTGGGGTTTTTTGCTCTGAAAGTGAAAGTGGAGCTTCTGCTGACAGGTCCCCTATTAAGCTAAGACAATGAGTAGGTTATAGCACCATCTTAAACAGAGCTATACCCCTTCTAAGCTTGAAGGGTATAACACTACTTAGAGTTACACTGTTAACCATGTATGTCTCTGAGAATATTCTTTGCATTTGTAAGAAAACTAACTATATGTTTGTAGGAGAGCTGGTTGATACATCTAACTTGCATTAACTACATGGAGAGTGTAGAATAGGGGTGTCAAACTCATTTGTTATGAGGGCCAGATCAGACAGAAATGGGACATTGTTGGGCCAGGCCATGTGAGTCTTAAAATGCCACATAGCGGTGATAAAAAAACTATAAAGGACACAGACAAACACAATTAAAGATATCTTAATGGGTAAGCATCAAGTTGGTGTGTCCCTGCTGCAAGGCCCCAGGTGCAGAGGAAAACCCACATAGGCAGACTAGAGAGTAAGCAGTGCAGCACTGGGCTGATGCCCCCATGCTGTCTGGAGTGGGGAGCAAACCCTTTCCCCAGAGTATTCTCATGGTCAAAACTCTAAGCCTAGAGCCCAGGAGAAAACATGAAATGGCTGGACATTGCAAGCTTTTCCCTCCCCCCTCAGGTCTACTAAGAATGGCAGTGGCTCTCTCAGGCTGAAGTATGAAACTTCTATCAGAGATCAGAAAAGAGATAGTTAGTGGAGGGGACACTTCTGCTGATCTTCCCATAGTGTGTGTTAAATGCTGGTGAACCCACTGCGTTGAATAAATAGCCAGATGAGAAATGCATAACTTCCTCTTGGTTCTAGCCTTTGAGTGAGTTTATGAATCCGCTAATCAGCCATGTGATGCTTTAAATCCACAATATAATAAGGCTAGGAATGTTACTAGGCTTAAGATTTATTGAGATAGCAGTAGATATTAGAGTCATATACTGCACAGTTTCTGAAAGCTTGGCCATGTTTTTGTCAAGATAATGAAACGACACTCCTGAACTTCTATTTGGCAGTTAATATGCCTGCTCAGCTTTGAAAATTTATGAACCTTTTTTGTGATAATTCATGAGACATAGATAGTCATAGCTCTAAAATAAAAAAATGAAGATAGTGTGAAATTGTCTGGTGACATCATAAGCTAGCAGCTCTGATGCAACTTCATAAATCTGCCCACACACTCATGCTTTAAAAGGTTGAGCTGTGAGGCTAGTAAATTTTATGACCACACATTTCCAATGCATGAATTTGTAAGTAGACACTTGAAACTTATAAATCCCATTTAAGAACTGTGACCTTAAATGTATGAAGACTTTGTGTATTATAATGGCAGCATGAAATCTTTGTGAAAGCAGTGGAGTCAAATTTACCATACCTGGTTTTCTAGCAGAACAATTTTTTAAAATATGTTTCACTCAATCCAATGACTCTGCAGTCAAAGAAGCATTGATATAGATGGACTTCCCCTACTTTGAAGGGCTTCCAAGTCACTCCACTGAAGGAGAAAGCTTCACACACAAAAGAAAGTGTGCAAATCCCTTTTCTGCTGAAGTGCATGTGTAAACCAGTTCATGTGTGGATAGTTCCATATGTAAATTAAAGCATGCCTGAATTAGGTTCAGGGTCATTGGATCCATGTAAAGTAGGGAGGAGAAGGGTTATCTCACCAGTCCTGGATAACACACTATATTTTGTAGGTAAAAACATCTAAACCTCCCATAAAATTCTACATATGTGCATTTAAAGAGTGCAAAAATATTAGATTTGTAATTATTGTTCAAAGATTAGTGTTTCAGTCATGTACATTAAACAAAGTATGTTTTCAGGAGAATAGTAGGAGTCAAGAAGAATTGACACCTTCTGGATGTCATTTATTATATAACTCAAAGTGGAGGTAAGGTTGTGATCCTAAGCCAGGGGCTTACTTTCAAGTTCTGACTGGATATAAAACAAGGGAGAAAACAAAGTGAAGGTGTGGCAGAATAGGCCTTCCAAAGGGTTTCCAACCCCTCTGAAGAGGCTTTTCTCTCTCTCTCCAGTAATGTGCCATCACCACTTGACCATAAGGGACTGCCTGCTAGGAGGGTTAGGACTCCCAGCTTGCCTCCCAAGCTCTGAGGCCTTGCCTCTGTGTTTCGCGCTGCCAGTGCCTGGTCACCACAGGGACAGATTACTGCCTTGTGTGCCCCTGGAGGATTGGCCATTTGCCAACTATCTGCCTTCCCCTCCTGGTGCTCCTTTTAAAATAGCATATCCAAGAAGGTTGAGGTTTCTGTGGTACAGAGAACCATGGCCAGCATCAAAAAATTATGAAGTATTTATTAAAAAGAAAATGTTCATAAGCATACTTTTAGCACAGCACCAGATGTGAACCAGTCCTCTGTCCCTTTCTCTATTATGTGTCCTATCAGATGTTAAAATAGGGCAGATCCCTTCAATTTAGGTTGTTACAAATTCCTATTGTTGTGTAGTGGGTTAAACACATGTAGAAACCACAGAAATGGTTGTAGTGATCAGCATGGTTTACTGGTACACAACTAGAACATCGAATACCGGCTGGGTGGCCAACTATATACAGCACCTGGGAACACCCCTAGATCCTATTGGTAGGTTTAAACCTTCTGCCAAAGTCTCTATTGGTTCTCCAAAGGAAAGTCCAGGAGCCTAATCCCTATTGTTCCTAGGGAGTTAAGCTCGGTGGTTACTCGCTGGTGCCTAGTAGTGTTCAGTGGATATAACACCTATATACAGTTCTCATTACCTTGAAGATCCCACCAGCTCTCTTAGGCCAGCACAAGGTCAAAATGGCTGCTTTCCCAGTGGAGAGGTCTGCATGTGATTATGTCTTTGGCACCAAAGAAAAAAAGACCTCCTTCCTGTGGCAAGGAGTTTTTATCATATCTGTTTTCCCTCCCACTGACCCAGTCAGACCAGGTCAAAGAGGTGCTTCCTGGAGCTTCTTCCTGGAGCCTTGCTAGCCTAAATTCCTCTAAATCTATGTCCTCTGCTTGGAGAAGGGGGAGAACTTGGCCCACCCATTATCTCTTCTGCTAGATCCATTATCATGTGAATAAAGGTGAGTGTAGGTGCATCTGGAAAACAATTGCACAGACTCCAACCCCCCCACCTGCTCTCTGTTCAGGTGGGGGCGGGCTATCATTACCAGCCTCCCAGGAGAGAAAAAGGGATTTCTTCACAAAAGGTACTCAGATCATGTAGTAGTACCTGTTCTTTTTGTGAATATAGCATCTAAGATCAATTGAGTTAGTTGGTTCCTGCTGGCTTTTTCACTTGGACTTGCATAATTCTCCTTCTTCTACAGCTCCCATATCATGTGGTCCATGCAGGTCCCATGAGCTTTTTTGGTGTGCTCCCTTTTCACTAGAGGAAAAGTTGATTGGATTCATTGTAGTATCTTTCCCTTATAAGATTTTTAAAATCCCTCTCCATCCATAATGTTGCAAACTAAAGATTTTGGGAATACTGTCTTGTTTTCAAGGTGGCTTAAGTGACTTTGGATATTATGCTGAAACTTAGAAAGTGGTGTGTGAGTGATCTGAGTATCTGCTTTCTGTGCTTCTGATGTAAGCACCAATGAAGGACCTTGTACATTTGTCCAATTCCCAAATGCATGCATATACATATGAATACATATTATACATGTGTCGCAATTCTTATTTCCATGGTACTGCCAATATATTATTAATATAATGTGGATCTAACTGCCATCCATAATAAGATCACTCTATTAACCTCCAAGGTAGTTCAAAAGATCAGATAAGCAGAAGAAAAACAGAGGCTCTTACGTGTGGACAGGAACTTGTTTTTCAGAAATGAGTTGGTGATAATCAGGGGTCAGATAATAACACCACTAGAATTTGGTTCCATTCACAAATGACTGAATATCTGCTCCAGCAAAACTGCCCAAACTTCTCCAGTTCAACATGTACTACTGAAAAAAAAAAAAAAAAACCTGTTGTCAGGCAACAGAGCAAGCTTCTTTGATATTTCCTTTTGCTGTCATAAGAGATAAAACATTACCAGACTGATAAAGATGATTTTCCACAAGATTTAAGAAAGGACTGCTCAAATGATACAGATTTTTTCATAACCTTTTTTTTTTAATTGTGTACCCTGTGGGGTAATTTAGCACACACTATAATTGCTATCGAAGTATTTCAAAACTAAGTTTCAGGCATGGAAATAATCTTGGAGCTCAGCAAGTTCTGCGGAGACAATTTAAAAAATAAAACAGAGTGAGTTCTGTGGAGACAATTTTTTTTAAAAAAAATAAAACAATGAGAGATTTGAGGTAAGTATTCTGATGGTCCCTTTGTATTAATGTAGCATTGCTTATTCCTGAGCAGGTTAGTGTTTCAAAATCATCCCACACTTTCTAAAAGTTTGCAGCCATCATCTTAACTTAGTAAAAACATCCTTTGAGAATGCAACCTCTTAAAAGAATATAGGTTTTTTTTCCTCAGCAATCTTGAATCATACTGAATAATGCATGTGAGCCTGCAGAATAAACACAATAAAGAATGAAGTAGTTAACTACATTTCCAAGGCTCATTTGTTCTGTATTTTACTCTTGTGCTACATACAACAACACAGCAAGATGGCAGGCTAGGGTACGGTGGGGGATAGGTGTAAACAGAGCCAGCCTCTTCCTTTCCAGCCCAGAGAAAAGGTAACATCTGGATTGGTCCTAAGATGCCTATTACAGGTTCTGTATTTTAGTTCATTGCTCTCTTGAGTTGTAAACTTTAGCTGCAGAATTTTGGGTACTGGCAGTTGTATGGGATGCTATTTTCAGTGACTATTTTAAAATTTCTGTTTTTCCATAACTCTTGGGGATTTAAGCTTGTTCTTGGAAGTCCTTAATGCAGGAGCAGCAGTCTTTTCCATCAGAAGAGGTTTCACCCAAAGTACAGAATCATTCAAATATCTCTTTCCATCTGTAGCATCAATCAGGTATCAAGGTACTGGGTTTCCATCCTTCATGGTAAACCATCCATTCTGAGATCCAGAGGTATATTCAGGTTCATCAAATCTTGTTCCATTCGATAATCCTAATACAAGCAGGAGGATTTTTCTCATATTAATTGGACATGCTGATTGGCCCAGTGCCTTCAATCAACATCACCCCATTAAAAGTGATGATTGCTTTCAAAGATGTCATCTCTCTTGACAGAAAAATAAGCACAATTTGTGAATATGGAACATTAGTCATGTGTGAATTGAAATATATAGACAAATTAAATAAACATTTGACTTACAAAAAATTGTATTATCTTCTCCATTTCTTTGACTTTGAAGCAGCCATTTAGAAAAGAGAATCTCACCATGTGTCTGCTCAGTTAATATGTTCAGAAGTTTCCCTCACATTCCTGGCCATTCTTTCAAGGTATACCAGGCTCAGGGAAGGGGGGTTATAGAGATTGCTAAAGACTTGCCCAGTCTAGGCTGGGTGGTCTGACCTCCTCACTCAGATGAACATTCTTCTCATGAAACTATCCACAACACCTCTAGGACTTTATTTTGTTATGGAATGAAAGAGTTAATTTTAGTGGGAAAGTTGTGTTTGTGACTTAATTATGTGATGGGAGTTGTGTGTGATCTTCTCCTATCATGTTGATTGGGGATGACTTAGGTTCAGGGGTCTTTTTTTGGGGGGAGCGCACAGGAGCGCAGCTCCGGGAGCTCAGGAGCCAAGCCCCGCCCCCAGCCGGCGTCCTGGGGAGTCTTTCAGGCAGCCGAATGTCAATTTCAGCTCCATTATATCCTATGGGCCACTGAAGTCAATGGTGAAAACATAGGGTATATTCTGGGGCTGGAGGGGAGGGTTTGAGGAGAGGCTCCAAACTCACAGGGTAGCTGATGGAGCCTCTCCCCAAGATACCCACCAAGTTTCAAGAACGTTGGATCAGGGGTCCAATTCTATGGGCCCCCAAACAGGTTGCCCCTATTCCCTCCATTGTTCTCTATGGTGGGAAAAATTTAACTTTTTTCCCCACCATAGAGAACAATGGAGGGAATAGGGGCAACCTGTTTGGGGGCCCATAGAATTGGACCCCCTGGTCCAACGTTCTTGAAACTTGGTGAGTATCTTGAGGAGAGGCTCCATAAGCTATCCTGTGAGTTTGGAGCCTCTCCCTCAAACCCCCTCCCCTCCAGCTCCCAGAATATGCTCTATGTTTTCACCATTGACTTCAATGGCCCATAGGATATAATGGGGCCAAATTGCTGCCAAATTTCTTTCATTCCCTCCTTTCCTTCTCTCTTTTCCTCTTTCCCTCCTTCTTCTCTTCTCTCTTTCTTTCCCACCTTCTTCTCTTCTCTTTTTCCTCCTTTCCCTGTTTCCCTCCTTCTTCCCTCTCTTTCTTTCCCTCCCCTTTCCTTCTCTTTCTTTCCCTCTTTCCTTCCTTCTTTCCTTCTCTCTACTCTCTCTCTTTCCTTCCCTCTTTCCTCCTTCTGTGGCTCAACTCTCATGAGAAGGAGTTTAAACTTTAAACCCCTTCTCTCTTAGCTCCCCCACTCAGACCAGCTCGGGAAGGGAAGGGGAGGCTTTTGAAGATGCCTCCCCCCCTTTTGATTCCCCTTCTGACATCACTTCCGGTGATGTCAGGGGGCATGGCATATGCTAATAGCCTAATAGCTTATTAGCATACCATATGCTAATGAGCTCCTGCAGCTGTTTTTCTACGAAAAGACCCCTGCTTAGGTTAATTCAAATAATTTAACTGAACTGAACTGTTAAAAATAATTAAAGGCATATTGAAAATTTTAGTTAATTTCAAGGTAATAATGAGGCACAGCAGCACTGCCTATTTAGATATCTCACTACAGCCTAGATCACTCTTCTCTGATTGGGCCAGGATTTCAAAGTCATTTGCATATGGAAGCTGATTGGACTTCACTCCATTTTGCACCTTAAACTCCCCCCCCCCCGCAAGACAGCTGGAACTGTCAGTTGCATATGCAACCTGATGTATTCTGAGGTAAAATATGTCCTCACGCACAACACTTCCCCCTTCAAAAGAAACAAACCCAATAACACAACCATGCCACACCACAAAAAAGACAGATCACACCACAAGCAGAATACCACAAGGCAAAAAAAGCTCTGGTACTAATTCAAAGTTCTGGGAATGAGTTGCGTTCTGTGAATGTAGAAAATGATTTATTGACAGAGTAGTGTTTTGGAAAATCTTTAGGAATTGTTTGGTACATCTACCATGAGGCACCCACCCAGAGCCTCTGGCATTGTCTCACTCTGCTGGCATCAAAACCAATTTAAGGCAAAATAGAGATATGAAGACTTTTCCATCCTCCTTTGCTTCAATTTCTCTTTGTTGGCAATGGTAACCCTAGGCCTGCCAGCACTCTCAGGGTGACTTCATGCCTCCTGACTGGCATGGCATCACTAGCCCTAGCTGCTTGCTCCTGTTCAGCGGGAGCATTCCTATGGAAGCTGCCTGGGTGATTTCAGACCAGCCATAGACTTTCTGCCTAATGTACCTTACAGGGTTGCTGTACAGATCACAAAGCAGAAGAGAATGAAGTAAGCTGCTTTGCTCCCCATTAATGAGAAAGACAGAATTTTGCCAACTTTAGGTATGGAAATTCCTGGAGATTTGAGGGGTGGAGCCTGGAGAGGGTGAGGTTTGAGGAGGGGTGGGACCTCAGACAGGTACAGTGCCATAGACTCCACCCTCCAAACCAGCCATTTCCTCCTGGGGAACTATTGTTGCCAATCTTGGCCCAGCGGCCATCAAACCATTCTCTTCAACCCCCTGCTGTGCAGCTGACTTTCCCTTAGGGTTGCCAATCTCAAGGTGGGACCTGGAGATCTCCTGCTGTTACAATTGATCTCCAGATGAGATAGATCAGTTCCCCTGGAGAAAATAGCTGTTTTGGAGGGTAGACCCTATGGCATTATACCCTGCTGAGTCCTTCTGCCCCCCCCCATGCTGCCCTCCATATGATCCACCCCCCAAATCTCCAGGTATTTCCCTACTTAGAGCTGGCAACCCTGCTTTCCCCTCAGTGCCTATTGGTAGGCAACCAAGCTTGGTCCTGTCACCTATTTTGGCCTTTGGGAGAAAACTCATTGGGGCCAGTC
This sequence comes from Gekko gecko, assembly GCA_029375565.1. NCBI lineage: Eukaryota > Metazoa > Chordata > Lepidosauria > Squamata > Gekkonidae > Gekko > Gekko gecko. Next base: position 45,477,620 of record JAPDNY010000009.1, read on the forward strand.
CTGATAGGGTTGCCAACTCCAGATGGGAAATTCCTGGAGATTTGAGGGATGGAGCCTGAAGAGGGTGAGGTTTCAGGAGGGCTGGGACCTCAGACAGGTACAATGCCATAGACTCCACCCATCAAACCAGCCATTCCATCCTGGGGAACCATTGTTGCCAATCTCCAGGTGAGGGTTGGCGATCAATCAGAATTACAACTGCTCTCCAGGAGGGAGGGGAGAAGGAGATGGAAAGCTGAAGTCAGGGGACAGGTAATGGTAGGTTGACAATTGGCTGGGAGGGAGATAGGGTTGCCAACTCCAGGTTGGGAAATTCCTGGATATTTGAGGGGTGGAACCTGGAGATGAGGAGGTTTGAGGAGTGGGATCTCAGAGAGGTACAATGCCATAGACTCCACCCTCCAAACCAGCCAGTCCCTCATGGAGAACCATTGTTGCCAATCTCCAGGTGAGGGCTGGAGACCACTCAGAATTACAACTGCTCTGCAGGAGGGAGGGCAGAAGTCAGCAGAAGTCAAAGGGGCAGATAATGGTAGGTGGATGGTTAGCTGGGAAGGAGATAGGGTTGCCAACTCCAGGTTGGCAAATTCCTGGGGATTTCAGGGGTGGAGCCTGGAGAGGGTGGGGTTTGAGGAGGTGTTGGACCTCAGACAGGTAGAATGCCATAGACTCCACCCTCCAAACCAGCCATTTCCTCTGGGTAATGATTGTTGCCAATCTCCAGGCGAGGGCTGGAGATCACTCAAAATTACAACTGCTCTTCAGGTAGCAGAGATCAGTTCCTCTGGAGAAAATGGTGGACTCTGGCATAATACCCTGCTGAGGTTGCTACAGCAAATTCACACTGTGTGCCCAAAGCTGGGGCACTCTCCCAGAGCCTGTTTCTAGAGCTCGTTGTATTTATTTCCACAATGGGCCTTATTCCTAGTAAGTAATAAAGGAGAAGAGTGGGGGCAAAAAGATGTGGGGGATAGTATGCATAAAAAATTGACAAGATTTACAGGCTCTTGAATATGTTGAAGATTAAATTATAAAAGTGGCACAATGGTACCCACAAGGCACTCACAACTCCAGATATGTATTTGATTTCAGAGCACCTAAATAAGTAATGGACATGATAGAATTGTACAGGAGGATGAAGCTTAAAGGTCAATTGTTCTAACCTCCTGAGCTTGGGCAAGAATGCCAGAATTTAATGCTCATAACAGAGAGGCACATATCACATAGATAACAAAAATGCCATGGGAATTTGCAGTTTTAATTATACCAAAAGTGACACTTGGTCTCAGTCTCACTCTCTCTTTCTATCTAAGTAGAGATGAATCACTAATAGGAAACTATAATAATTGCAGACACTTTTCCAAATGACAGTGTGCTAAGAACATGCAATTTCAGTAAACAATGTAATTTTTCTAAAAATAATAATAATAATTAAATACAGGGGGAAATCCCCTCAAAATACACTAAATTACATCTTGGCATGATTGTATAGCCATTGGACCCACCGACTTGCATAGCACTGAGGTAACAGTCCTAGCACCACCTCTTCCTTATGCCACCTAGTAAGAGCTTTTGGAACCTCCTCATTCTACACATTCAGTGGGAAAGTTGGTAGTCCTCCATTATCATTTCATCTGAACATAAATCATGTTAATTGGTATGATATAATTAAAAAGAATAAGGACTTAAAAAAAATCAAGAATGAAAGATGAGTTCAGTCATCAGCTGGGAATGCCAGCACAACTGCCTCACCAGTACAGCTTCCATAGTTACTCTGTTTTAATGGCTTTTTTTGGCAGGCTACAAAAGAGAAACCAATGACAGGCCAATAATGAACCTCTAGAGATCTTCCCCATTTCTGGCTCATGCTATCCCCATAAAGGTAAAGCTGGCCCTGGATCTGCCCTCGATAGTTCATGAATATAAACTACAGATGACATGCAATCATTTGGATTGAAACAAAATATCCTGTGATTTTTTTTCTTTTGTTAAGTGACATTTTTAGTAATTATAAGCTGGACATCTCTATTTTTCTTCAGACTTGTGTTGCACTCAGTTCTTCTGAGTCTGTTTGCCTCCTCTTTTCTTTCTGGCAGCAGCTTGTTGAACACATAAGAGGTTTCTCCAGTATCCTATCCTTCAGAGGATTTTTTCCCCCACCAGAGGCTGGGCGGAAGCAGCTGTTGGAAGGGAAGAGCTGAAAAGATCTTAAATATTCTAAAGATTTCACATGGAATTTTGGGTACCAGCCTATGACTACTGCCTTTAATCTTAGAACTTGAAAAATTATAGCTATATAAACATTAAAAACCCAGAACTGTAAAAATGAAATCCCATGGGTCATGGTAACTCCCTGTTTGACTTTCATTTGTGTGTGTGCTTGTGTGTGTGCGCACGGTTATTTTGGAAATGATTACTGTATGGGGAAGATCATGACTATACAGAAAATTTGCATTTTATTTTAAGACTGGCTGAATAACTCAGTGTGTGAACCCTTGAGAACTTCTGCCATAGATGTAGAAAATAGTAATCTAGCCAAGCAAATGCTCCCTCCCCCTTATAGTATGGAATTTGTGATAGTATAGAAAGAATGTAAGGCATCTATTAGGGCTGATAATATTCGGCCTCTTCAATCAAGGACTGAGAATATGCTTTACTAACTATACATCATACCTTGTCTACACCTCGGAGGGGGGGTTCACCACTTTCTGCCATCCCTCTGGTCTCTAGTACAGGATGCTCTGCAAGCCTCCAAATGGGAGGGGGTTGGCTCACCTGGTTCCTCCTCCTTCTGCGTGGGCAACTCTTGCTGTCAACTCTAGGTCTTCAGGCTTCTTTCCTCCCTGGCTTGCAGACAGGAGCTTCTTTTTAACCTCCCCCTGCATGAAACCTGCTATGACAGATCCCTGTCGCTTCCTAACTCCCAGGAAGATTTTTTTCTGCCAAAACTTAGTTCCTTTCTGTTACTGATCTGCCCCCCCCCCCCGGTAGCATGTATTTCTTCTTTGTCTTAAAAGACTTGATTGTCCTACCCTTTGGACCCAGCACAACTTGAGGGAAGAACAGGAGCCATCTTGTCTTAAACCCATTGAGATGGCACTTAAGATTGTATAACTTTTAAATTAGAATAAAAGATTTTTATTCCCTGCAAGAGAAGTAAAGGTTTAGAAACACTGAGGTAAAAGTTATATTTTGTACAGGAACAAATTCTTGGGACAAACAAAAGTGTGTTGTTATAGCTTATATCCAGAGATTTCTAGAACTTTTCAGTAAGCGGTATTTTGCTTAGTATATTTCACCAATTTCAATATTACTTCACAGAGTTTCCTGGAGATTTGCTCTTTCTTATAGTATCTAACTTTCTCCCATTTGAAAACACAGTTTTCCATTAACTCCTGGGGTGTCTAAAGCTTATTCTCTTCATCACAAACTAGGATTCTCCTCAGAGCTCAACCCCCTTTTCAACTGGCAGGAATTCTTCTTCTTTTCCTAATAACCCCTTTTCTACTTGGCTTGAATGGGAGTTACAGCCTAACAAACCAGTCACCCTTGCCAAATCTCTCTTCCAGCTCTGATGTCTGTGTAAAGCAGTTTTTGGCTTTCTGGACCTAGAATTACAATTCTTCCTCAGAGTAATACTTATTCAATTAGGGCAAAGGAGTATTTTCTCTTCTCTCAGAAGAAGAACTTTTCTGACCGATCCTATCAGAACTACTGACTCCAGCCATCTCTTTTTCGATCAGAAGCTGACTCACTGGCTTGCTGACTCCAGACGAAAAGCCCTTTTCCCTCCAGTGTACAGCTGATCATATACTTTCTCTTAGCTGATGCTGGCCAGTCAGAGAGTGTGCAGAGCAGCCAATCAAACAAGCTGTCCACTTTAGGGAAGATTAACTCCTTGCATCCCAGACTCACTGAACTAGCAGCATTTTAAAACCTGCTTTTCATGTGCAGTCCATCACACCTGCCTTACCTGTCCTCCTTGAGTTCTGTCACCTGCCTATATGGAGGCTATTGGTGTTGCTGGCTGTCTTTCTGGTTGGGGTGGTAGCCATTGACTTCTGCCTTGCCTCCCCAGCTCACCCTCAGCCTTAAGTGTGCTCACCCAGCAATCTGGGGCAAGGAGCCAGAGGAGCCAGTTGGCACCAAGGTGGGGCGGGACTCAGACTTCACTCCCTGAAGGGAGCAGCCTCAGATCACTAGCCCCTCGGGTTGCTTCCCTGCTCTATAGGCTTCCCAACTGGGAGAATGTGGGCTGGCCGTTCTGGCTCCTGGTGTTGTGGTGAGGGCCAGTAATGGGGCTACCTGTGACTGAGAGTCTTGCCACCTTGTCAATGTCCATGGCGCTGGGATCTTCTTCTTCCCCTGTGAGCTGCCAACCCTTGTGGCTGTCCTTCTGAGTGGCCCCAGCACAGGCAACTCCACTCAAGATGAGGAGAGGCACCTGGACATCGGGACTTCAGGGACTGTGCCATGGCAAGGCTGTGGGGCTGGTTCCAAGTCCAAGCCTGGACACTACAATGCTAGCAGCACTTTTGTGGAGCTAATATCTCACTGGAGAAGGAGGAGATTGGATTTATACCTCACCCTTCACTCAGAGTTTCAGAGTGGCTTACAAACTCCTTTCCCTTCCCTTCCCCACAACAGACACCCTGTGAGGTAGGTGGGGCTGAGAGAGCTCTTTCAAGAACTGTCCTTTCAAGGACAGCTCTTGTCAGCACTATGGCTTGCCCAAGGTCATCCAGCAGCTGCAAGTGGAGGAGTGGAGAATCAAACCCAGTTCTCCCAGATTAGAGTCCACACACTTAACTACTACACCAAACTGGCCCAAAATCATCAGAATAATCAGATGCCATGTCTTCTGATATGAATATACAAATATGAATTTTGTATAACTATTTTATTTGCTTAGAAATCTGGTACTAACTGGGTTTCTTTGTTTTGTTTTTTGCTGTCAAGTCACAGCTGATTTATGGCAACCTTGTAGGGTTTTCATGGCAAGAGACATTCAGAGGTGGTTTGCCATTACCTTCCTGTGCATCCTGACCCTGGACTTCCTTGGTGATCTCTATTAGGGGAGTTTCCTAATTCTATTGAAATTTCTTCCACTTGAGATTTCTTCTGGGAGAGAATAAGAACTGAAGGTCCATATGGTAGCGAAGCAGGAAGTTTTTATTTCATTCTGATATCAGCCTATTAGAGGGTTTTCCAACAATCTGGGCCCTCCCTATGAAGTAAGATCACAATAAACAGAAGACAAAAAGTGCAGGATCAAAAAATGTGAAGGACAGAAAAGTCTTGCTCTTGTACCAGGTTCACATTATTCCCTGTTTACAGAACACTTAGAATTTCAGAGAAGAACATAGGGGGAGGAAATCCTTCTTTTCCTAAACAAAGATATCAGAGTCTTCACATTGTGGCTATGATTTAGCCTGTTTAAAGCAGAAGGGGGCGGCTAGATCTTGGGTAGGAGTCAGAGTAAAGGTAAAAGATTCAGTATAGAGAACCAATAAAGAATGAAGATCAGTCTAACTCATGCTCAATAGCAACAACAACAACAAAAACTAAGAAGTATGTTAGCATTTCTCCCATCCAAATACTAACTAGTGCCAACACTGTTTGACTTCCAAGCTCTGCCAAGGATGAGCTAGCCTGGGCTATCTAGGTCAGAGTAGTAATAACATCAGTTAATTATTAATCTGCCTACCATCATAAACTACCATTAGAAAATAAAATTTATATTTTTGTAATATGATTAATCCTAAAAGAAATCAACCCTGATTGTTCCCTGGAAGGCCAGATCCTGAAGCTGAAGCTCAAATACTTTGGCCACCAAATGAGAAGGGAGCATTCACTGGAGAAGACCCTGATGCTGGGAAAGATTGAAGGTCAAAGAAGAAGGGGATGGCAAAGGATGAGATGGTTAGACAGTGTCATCGATGCAACAAACATGAAATTGAGCAAACTTCAGCGGACAGCGGAAGACAGGAGGGCCTGGCGTAATCTGGTCCATGGGGTTGCGAAGAGTCAGACTCGACTGTGCGACTGAACAAATATGATTAAAAATTGAACTTTTAAACATTTTTCCATAGGAATAGATAATTCCCCCCCCATTATCTCAGTAACTGGCATAAAACAATTGAAATTTCAGACGTTTTAGTCATTTCACAGTCAAGGAGGGATTAAACTGGTACATCTGTGTTGCCATCCTAATAGGTCCTTCAAGAGTTCCAAGTTTCAGAGTTTTAAGTTTCTTAGAAAACTTGGTGAATATTGGTATTTACCAGCCATTGTTAAGATTTTAAGATGTTCCAAGGGAAATGTTGGAAGGTTTTTAATATATATAAGAACGAATGTATATCAGATGAATTGCAGCAACTTTAGTATACACTATTGGATCTGGGATTACTGGGGCTGCTGGCACCAGACTTGCTCTCCAATGGATCCTCATAAAAGGATTTAAAGTGTACTAATTTCAGTTACAGGGCCTCAAAAGAGTCCTGTATTATTATTGCAACCAGGTCATAGAAAACACTATGGCAACTGAAGTCATCAGAGACCCTGCTCTGTGCACCCTCACATTGTAAAGCTAACTTTGTGGACACCAGAGACAGGGACAGTAGTGGCACCTGTTGTGGTACCTGTCCTCTCGAATTCCCATCCCATTGTCCCATTAAAGTCAGAAGAATTTAGATGTGCTTATATCTGGCTGGAGTCTATACACGGCTAGCACACCCTGTTTTTGAAAATAATAATAAAAAATACTGGCAGTAGAAATCATACGACAGTCCTAGATATAGTTGATTTTTTTTTATTTGTCACATTCCCAATTTGTTAAATGACATTGCCTTTGAATTTATTCCTCTAATTGGGTTGGAGTTCTTGTGACTAAAAAGAAAATTGCACTACCTTGATTTATTATTGACAAACAGCCTGATCTCATGCAGCTTTCTCAAATGTGAGTCTCAGATAAATGTGCCTAGTGATTCTGGCCTAATGTTTCGGAAAAGAGTTAAAATGCATTGAGCCTATGACCATGTAGGCATTTAGCTGAATGTGAACTTTTTAAAAGCTTCAGAATAAAAAGCCTCTAGATACCAAGACCAATTGAAATTTTTGAATTATTTAGATGGCAATAACTTCTTAATTATCTCTTTGTCATCTTCATTGCTACATTGTAAAGTTCCAAGATCTCAGATATTATATAACACCACAGCCTGTTTGCCCTTGGTTCCCCTTGCCTTCTTTCCTCAAATATATACTTTTTTTGCAATATTTCCTCAAGTTTTGTTAAGAATTACAAAACTCTGTACAAAGTTTGAGTCCAGTGGCACCTTTAAGACCAACAAAGTTTAATTCTGGGTATAAGCTTTCATGTCCAGATAATAAACACATTGGATTGTGTGAATTGCATGAAGTTTTTATGGCGTGGAAAGCAGTTCAGTTTTAGCTTATTTCCATTCATTTTAAAGGATCTATTGTATAAGTTCTGCTCAAGCCACAGTGAAATTAAGCAAAACGCAACAGCAACAACCTTTATTTAATTGCTTCCACTGCAGAGGGGTAGGACTGAGGTTTCATATTTTGAGTTAGAAACAACACACAATTGGCACTTGCACACAGGAATGGAAGAAAAAGCTCTGGGATGAATAAAGTTCCACAGTTCATTAAGCAATTAAATGACTGATACAGGACAATTTTAAGTGATTTAAATCCAGATCTCCAACCACAATATTAATCTATTGGGATGAGGCAGACATCTTCCATTCTCTAACATGCCTTCTCTGTACAGGCCATTTCTATCAACTGAGGAGACCTGCATAGCCTCCTATGATTTTGGGGGAACCAGGTTTATTTTAAACTATAAACCTTCCCCTCAATTACCAGATGTTCTAAAGGTAGTGAGTGTATCAGTTTTGGGTTCACCACTATGAGTTTTGTGGTGCACAAGCAGAATACGGGGGTCACTGAGTCAGGAACTGTATATTAACCACAAACATATTTGTTTATTTACAGATTGGTTTCCAGGAATAGATCAGCAGCACAGGACTCCAGATAGACAAAAGAAAATCCTGGCCGAAGCACATTAATTTAGAGAGTCATTTTAATTTTCTTCAATACTTTCAAGCATAAATAGGTTTTTACTGACTAGCCACTAGGTTGGATCCTCTCTCACACACAGGATTCTACCCATACCACCCTTCCCTCTCCTCCACAGACTAAGTGGCACAAGGTCTGCTCATTGCCAGAGACAAGCCTAACAATTGTGTAGTCTATTCTCTACCAGGAGTAGAACCAAAACACTCTGCCATACTACTAATCAGAGCTACCCTTCACTCTGACTGCTCTTTTCCTGAGCCAGAGCTGAGCTCTCACTGCTCTCTCCCTGATGCAGATCTCAACTCCTTTGTGTTTCCCTCCAGCATCCTATTCCCCTTCCCAAAGGTGTTTGGATGCTGGAGCAGCACTCCCGTAGGTTTGAGGGAGTGGCTGTTTTCCCTCTCAGGGGTGAGACAAACTTCTGTCCATCACAGATGCCACCCAGGATCTGAGCATAGTTTTGTTCTGCTGGCCATGGTGCTGAAGAAAGCAGGCTCCCCCGCACTTAACTTTAGGTCTGGAAGTTAGATCTTCCCGTTGCTTTTAGTATGGAGGCCAGTCTTTTGCCCATGCATTCTGATACCTCTGGGGGGCTGCTGATTCTTTGACATCACTGCTGGGTGAAGACCGAAAAGTGAAATCACATTCCCCTTATGATACTCGGAGAAACCTCCAAACTCTATGGTAAATATCATAGAGATATGGCCAGTTCCTTGAGCATCACAGGTGAGGGTAGTGAGGTTGAAATGCCAGTGTCATTTTTCTCTTTTCATTCCCCCCCCCCCACTGTGTCATGCTTTGTGATTGCCCTTGCTGGACCCCCACCTGTTCCCACAGCACCATTACCTTCCATTGTGCAGTCATCCCCATCCTCACCCCACTCTGATTGTGAGTTTTTCGACAGCTGGGAAAGTCTGATGTAGCTGATTTCACCCTGAATTTCCAAATATCTGAACTCCCTGTTGCAATCTAAAGCCATTTCAGAAATCTGAACCTTCCCTTCCGTGAAACACCACTTGTGTGTTTATTTTTTACAGACATTTTATAAACATCTCTCTCTCTCTCTCTCTCTCTCTCTCTCTCTCTCTCTCTCTCTCTCTCTCTCTCTCTCTCTTTCTCAAGAGCTTCTCAAAGCTGTGTTTTTCTCAAAAAACTTTCCAAGAAAAATGCCTGTGTTTGAGCTCCCACCCCCCAAAGACACTGGCAAGCTTTCAGCTTTCCTCTGAGGCTAGATTGGAGGTGGAGGGGACAGCAGGCTGAGAAGCCTCCTTTGTCTTTTTTCATGCCAGTTTCTCTGCCTACAGCTTTGCAGCACATGGGGTGGGGAAGGGGTTAATTGAAAAGATGAGTTTTTCAGAGAGGGAGAGGGAGGCAATCTGAGAAGGATCCTCTTTTTCATGCCTATGACTCCAGGTTTGCACGAAGATTTTAAATAAAAACATCAGGACCAGAAGAGAGAATGAGGCTTCTCTCTTTTATTCTCTTCCCCCAGCTTTGAAATCCTGAGTTTTTCAAAAGCACAGTTTTAAAACACTCGCAAGGAACACACAAAAGTAGCCACTACCCCCACGCTGCACTACATATCCCAGCAGCCTCCTCCAGCAATCCCATTGGCCACGAGCTGCTGCCATCTTGCCAGGAGTTTAAAGGTATGTCCTTAAGGGGGAAGGGCCACAGCTGTCATTTTGGAAACCTCGTTTGAGGATCCTCTGGTGGAGAACTACAGTTGTATGGGAACCCCTGAGATTGCAGTAGTTGGCAGAAGGATTGCTGAGATGTCAAAAAGGAATGTGCACTTATGCACATGCATGAAAAAAAAAAAAAGATGCTGACTGACTGCTCTGTGGTTACTGCACAGCAATAGTCTTAATGGTCAACTATGGGGTGAGCATGCGGAACAGCGGGTTACAGATATTTAGACAAACTTCTCCAGCACAAAAAAATAAGGATCAAATTAGACAGTCAGCCAAAACGCACTAAGCATGTCATCTGACCGCAGCCCTAGAGTGGCTTTTTGGTATGCTCAGACTTCCCTGCATCTTTAGTGGCTGCAGCCAGTACTGAATTTTAAAAATAAAAGTAAAAACATTCAACTGGATGCATCATGACTCTGGCTTCAAGGGCTCTCCTTCAAGGGCCTTCCTCAAGCTGAGCCTAGGGCAGAGTGCACCCCCCACCCCACCCTTGGTAAGCCACTGAAGTCTACAATTGAGGCCACTTTGAGCTTAAGATCCAGGCCAAATGGCCTTCGTGCCCCCCATTCACCCTGAATCTGCCCTCATGATCATGTTTGGCATGGTTTCCCTAAGCAACTATTCTGAAGAATCCAATCCAATGTTCCTTACTCTAAATTCTCTCTCTTAACTGTTGTGCAATCTAAATACTTAAGTAACAAACCACTCAATTAATAGTTTTCTATACCCTAAACATTATGTTGCAAAACAAATTAAGTTTTTTTAAAAAAAATCCTTCCCATAGGAAATGTGGGACAAACATTTTCTACTTAATTCCAATAGATGGCCAAGTCAGCCTACTTTGCAGTACTGTGGGTGTTGTGATGAAGTAGAAAGAACCAAGGGGTAAGCTCTTAACTATGTCTTAAGCATCTAGCCTGAGCCTGTTCCCTGTTGGCTGTACTACCATAGACAGAGTTATGTGATCCTTGTGCTCCAGTAGCCAGCTTATCTTCCATCCCCAGACTATGTGAAAAGCTATCCCTGCCCCATACAACACAGAGGAGGAGAAAGGAGCTGGATTTAAATATGCAAGTCCATTTGCCAGTGGCATAGCTTCTGTTGCCTGGTGTAAAAAGTGTTGGACATCGGCAAGGGAACCTGGGTTTAATCCCCACTCACCCAAAACTACTATGGCTTGGTGGCAAAATGAGGATTTCAGATACATTCCCTGACCTTCAACCTTGCCACTGTGCCATGCTGCAAACCACTTTTTAAACTTATGGAAGGCTTGTGGTTTACTTTATATGGTTTGGGAAAATCCAAAGAATTGCTGCTATGTGTATCTCCAAACAGGAATACAAGAACTCGTGGGCACTCAATGAAATTGCTGAGCGGATGGGTTAGAACAGATAAAAGGAAGTACTTCTTCACCCAAAGAGTGATTAACACATGGAATTCACTGCCACAGGAGGTGGTGGCAGCTACAAGCATGGATGGCTTCAAGAGGGAATTAGATAAACATATGGAGCAGAGGTCCAGTGGCTATTAGCCATAAGGTATTGATAGGGACTCTGGGGCAAGTGAGACTCTGTATTCTTGGTGCTTGGGGAGGGGGGTCAACAGTGGGAGGGCTTCTAGGGTCCTGGCCCCACTGGTGGACCTCCTGATGGCACCTGGTATTTTTGGCCACTGTGTGACAAGAGTGTTGGACTGGATGGGCCGTTGGCCTGATCCAACATTGGCTTCTCTTATGTTCTTATGTTATGGGCTGTGTGGTAGGGGTCCCTCTCCCGGCCTTCGGTAGGGTGCCATTGGTGCCAGCGCCGAGGGTCAGGAATTTGTGAGTGCTCCTGGATGCTTCCCTGTCAATGGAGGCCCAGGTAGCAGCCACTGCCAAAGCAGCCTTTTACCATCTTCGGCTGATTAGGCAGTTGGTCCCCTTCCTCGAACGCAATGATCTGGCATCAGTGATCCATGCGATGGTCACCTCGAGGTTGGATTACTGCAGTGCTCTCTACATGGGGCTGTCCTTGGGATAACTTGAGAAGCTGCAGCTGGAGCAGAATGCAGTGGCCAGGTTACTGATGGGACTTCCCATGCGGGAGCACATCCATCCTGTGCTAAAGCTGTTGCACTGGCTGCCAATAGCATTCTGGATACGCTTCAAGGTGCTGGTTTTGACCTTTAAAGCCCTAAATGATCTGGGGCCTGTCTACCCGGGGGACTGCCTTTCCCTGCATGTTCCCCCGAGGGCTCTGCATTTAGGGACTCAAAATCATCTGGTCCCCCCTGGCCTAAGAGATGCCAAGTTAACAACAACAGGAACTAGGGCATTGTCTCTAGCTGCACCGAAGCTATGGAATGAGCTCCCGGCTGAAATTCGAGTTCTATGGAATTTGCAACAATTCCATAGAGCAGTAAAGACTGAGCTCTTCCGCCAAGCATTTTAATATGCTTGCCATACCAGCAGTACCGCAACAGCACCAGCATGTTATACAGCATTTTATACAGAATGCCGCCATATTTTAATGTAACTCAGTATTTATTGTATTGTTTTAGATGTAGTAATATTGTGTTTTAAATTGTATACTGGTTTTAATTGTTTGTAAGCCGCCCTGAGCTGCCTTGGTGGGAGGGAGGCATAAACGATAAATAAATAAATAAATAATGTTGGTCTGATAAACATAAGTCTGCTGGGGAATGCAATTGAAGGAAGAGGAAAACATTTGTAGAGTAGAACCGATTACCTTTTCATCATAGTTTGTGAGCCCCAACTCCCGCCGAGCCCGCGCTGGTGGGAGGGGACTGATTTGCCTCCTTGTGAGGCAGGAAGATGAGGACAGCAGTGCTGTGAGAAACACAGCACCAGGCAGGGGGTGGAGCCAGCCTATTAGGCTTGGCTCCCACCTCCTGCCTCAGAGTTCTTCACTGTACTCGGCCTGAGTAGCAGGTCCAAGCAGGAAGGGAGAGTGAGGCACAGCAGAGTGGTGGGGCTTGACTGGTCGCAAGCCTTCAGAGTGCAGCCCAATTGCAGTGGTGCCCTGACTCAGCCCGATTGCAGTGGCAGCCTGGGCTTGGCGGCAGTGGCGGCCCGGGTTCGGCAGCGGCCTGATTGTGGCTCACAAGTGGGGCTGAGGGTGGGGGTGGGTCCTTTGTGGCAGTGGTGGTGCTTGGGCCCGTGCAAGTGGCTCACGGCAGTGGGGCTGCTCATAGCCATCTGTTGTAAAACAAACACACACACAGAGATTAGGCGGCCACAGTTGATGAGGCTGCTTTGGCTACATACCCCCCCTTTTCCCTGTCATTTGCCTTCAGGTGGCTAATTTGGGAGGGATCCCTCCAGCAGGCCATTTTGGGAACCTTTTAGCACTATCCATACCAACAGCAGCATTTGTAGCCAGCAAAGGCCCCATAAAGGCGGTGGTGGGGACAATTAGGCCGCCGCTGTGGAGGAGTAGCTCTAAATGGTGCACACAGAGCAAACAGCCTGCAGAGGTCGGCGGGGGCAAGAAAAACAAACAATAGATCATATCACCCTGTGTTAATATGCAGGGTGCCCTTCTCTATGAGCCTGTCTTCAGAGGTGCTAATCCAAAATGTAGCAGATTTTAACTGGGGGCTCTTCAGTAATCCCGGAGCCTGTGTAATAGGAATCTATAAGAGGCACAATGGTCAGAGAGAGCCTTATTTTAGCTTCTTCCAGGCACTAAGTAAGCCTTGCTATCTAGGTCTGCAGGGCTACTTGTGCATCCTTCACCTCCTGCCCCAGGATATTAATGTGTTCCTTTCCTTGGGGTGTTTTGCTTTGAGATTGCTGCATATGTACAACCTAGTGGAGCTATATTTGGTAGGAAAGCTGAACATAAACTCAAGTGACTGGAAATGGTCTTTGTTTGTTGGGGGAAACCTGGAATTCAGCAGGAGTACACTTGAAGATGCACAACTATGCTTAGCTCACCACAGATAAGGATCAGTTTCCATGGTGGTGAATCTAGGTTTTTTCCTTTTTAAAAAATACATCTCTACATGTTACATAATAATTGTACCTCCTTCCTTCCTTCCTTCCTTCCTCCTCCACTGTGCTGACATGGTTTTTTAAGCCTGGATTTATAGAGGAACTGACCTCTATAACTGCCTTGAGGGTGTTTTAGGAGGGGATGTGTCTCAGTGAGAGATCATCAGCTTGGCATGCAGAGGGTCCCAGGTTCAATCTGCAGCATTTTTAGTTGTAGGATTTGGCAGTAGGTGATATGAAAGACCTCTGCTTATGATCTGGAGAGCCTTTGCCAGTCTGAGTAGACTATACTCAATTCAGCAAGCTTGAAAGCATAGAGTGCTATTGAAGGGGCTATGATGAAGGGGAGATGATGTTGTATTCTGAAAAATATAAATAAAATGGTAAAAAACCAAACAAACAATGACTGTGCGAAGGCAAGCATTGCTGTGTAAATGCCTTTGCTACCCAGGAATATCATTAAGTAATTCACTTGATTAGGACAAGCATAAGCCTTATGAATATTGGGCAGTGCCTTGCAAATTGTAATGACTGTGCAAATGCAAACATTGCTGTGCACATGTAATGGAATTTCTACAGCATTCTATGAAGATCTTGGGAAATGGGAGCTCTAGAGGACCAGAGGCAACCCATTTCACCAGCAGTGGAAAAAGGGTCATTTTTGCAACCTGGGGTGTTACTGCACTTCCTTTTATGAAGACGGTTACTGATTTGGCATGCGGATGGAATTCTGATGACCAGGCACCAGTTTGTGGCAGTAGTGCCTGGGCTTTAGGCAAGTTGGGCCTTTCCCAGGGTGAAGTTTGGAACTCACTCTTCTCGGTTCAGTGCTGCTTCTACTACAGCCGCCCTGGGCTATGTGTTCCCTTGCTGTGTGGTAGGGTAAGTGGGACCTTGTCCAGTCACTGCACTCCTTTTTTGGGGGGTGGCACTGTGGATCAGTGAGCTGTGGGGGCTTTTGCCTAGCATTCGAAGAATAGAATTGCAAAGTTTTAAGTTATTAATGAAGTTTGTCCTTCAGGGGCTGTGGCTGTGGGGAATCAACATCTGCGGCCATAGCATGGTCTTTTGGGCCATCCACTGGGCCAAAAGGACTCCCTGGCCAGGAAGGCCTTTGTGTTACAGGCTGAGACAGACTTTTGGAAGATAAGAGCAAGATGGCCCAGAGTGCGGATAGTCTGGCCGGCTATTCTGCTTCGCCATGAAAGACAAGTGATTGTGATAACAGGAGCAAAGTGGCCTGAAGTGCACATGGTCTGGTGGCTATGCGGCATCATCATGAAGGGCAAGGCCCTTGTGATAAAGCAGAGGCTGGCCTTGTGATGATAGGAACAAGGTGGCCTGGACTGCACAAGGTCTGGTAGCTATGCTGCATCATCATGAAGGGCAAGGCCCTGGTGCTACAAATGGATTGGATGCCTGGGGTGCAGCCTCACCAGGGGTCTTTTTTGGGGGGAGTGCACCGGAGAGCAGCTCTGGGAGCTCAGGAGCCAAGCCCCGCCCCCAGCCAACGTCTGGGAGAGTCTTTCAGGCAGCGGAATGTCAATTTCAGCTCCATTATATCCTATGGGCCATTGAAGTCAATGGTGAAAACATAGGGTATATTCTGGGGTCTGGAGGGGAGGGGGTTGGAGGGAGAGGCTCCAAACTCACAGGATAGCTGTTGGAGCCTCTCCCCAAGATACCCACCAAGTTTCAAGAACATTGGATCAGGGGACCCAATTCTATGGGCCCCTAAACAGGTTGCCCCCATTCCCTCCATTGTTCTCTATGGTGGGAAAAAAATAACTTTTCCCCCACCATAGAGAACAATGGAGGGAATGGGGGCAACCTGTTTGGGGGCTCATAGAATTGGACCCCCTGGTCCAATGTTCTTGAAACCTGGTGGGTATCTTGGGAAGAGGCTCCAACAGCTATCCTGTGAGTTTGTAGCCTCTCCCTCAAACCCCCTCCCCTCCAGCCCCCAGAATATACCCTATGTTTTCACCATTGACTTCAATGGCCCATAGGATATAATGGGGCTGAATTGCTGCCAAATTTCTTTCATTCCCTCCTTTCCTTCTCTCTTTTTCCTCTTTCCCTCCTTCTTCTCTTCTCCCTTTCTTTCTTTCTTTCCCGCCTTCTTCTCTTCTCTTTTTTCCTCCTTTCCCTGTTTCCCTCTTTCTTCCCTCTCTTTCTTTCCCTCCCCTTTCTTTCCCTCTTTCCTTCCTTCTTTCTTTCTCTCTACTCTCTCTCTTTCCTTCCCTCTTTCCTCCTTCTGTGGCCCAACTCTCATGAGAAGGAGTTTAAACTTTAAACCCCTTCTCTCTTACCTCCCCCACCCAGACCAGCTGGGGAAGGGAAGGGGAGGCTTTTGAAGATGCCACCCCCCCCCTTTGCTTCCCCTTCTTACATCACTTCCAGTGATGTCAGGGGGTGTGGCATATGCTAATAGCCTAATAGCTCATTAGCATACCATATGCTAATGAGCTCCTGCAGCTGTTCTTCTACGAAAAGACCCCTGAGCCTCACCATGATGGGCAAGGTGGCCCAGAGTGCACATGGTCTGGTGGCTATGCTGAATCATCATGAAGGGCAAGGCCCTGGTGTCACAAGCAGACTGGTTGCCTGGATTGCAGCCTCATCATGATGTGCTGGTGGCCTGGAGGGCACATGGTCTGGTGGCTATGCTGTATCGTCATGAAGGGCGAGGCCCTGGTGTCACAAGTGGACTGGTTGCCTGGGGTGCAGCCCCATCGTGATGGGCCAGTGGCCCAGAGTGCACATGGTATGGTGGCTATGCTGCATCGTCATGAAGGGCAAGGCCCTGATGCTACAAGTGGACTGGTTGCCTGGAGTGCAGCCTCACCATGGGGCATAGATGACCCGGAGTGCACATGGTTTGGTGGCTATGCTGCATCATCAGGAACAGTATAGGCCCTGGCTTACAGGCAGAGGCTGACCTTGAGATGCTAAGAGTAAGGTGGCCCAGAGCGCAGATAGTCTTGTGGCTATTCTGCCCTGCCAGGTGGGCACAATTTTGGGGACCCCGCTAGGTGTTAAGGCAGCCAGTTGCCTAGGGTGCAGCTGGTCTTGTTTGCAATTGGGCTGTGCCAGGTGTGGCGTAGCCTGGGGGTTTCTAGGTCCTTGGGCTGGATGAGATGAAACGCCAATTGGCAGCTTAAAAAATGCCAGGGAAGGGAGCTTGGGCCTCTTCTTGTTGCACCCCGATATACGGGTTGAGTTAACAGACCTGTAAAGGGGGGACAAGGTGCATCTCCTTAACAAGGGCAATGCTATATTTCTGGCAGATTTGAGGTGAGGGGTGCTGTTGGCACTGGATCGCTTGGTGGAGGCGAAGGCCTAAGCAGAGGTCTGGCCTTTGCTATGGCGGTGTAGCGTAATCAGCAAGTTGAAATCAGTGAGCACCTGGGCATTGTTATAAAGGAATTAAAGGGTCCTCCATGAACAGCTTTCGGGCCTTTGCAGCTCAAGGCCAGGAAGGGGTGATCTTCCTTAGAACAATCTGGCCCGGCCTATCATAGCAGGCCTTTGCGGCTTCTGGGCTGGTGGGCCAGGGGGTTCTCCTAAACATGCCATCGCCCAGAAGGAGATGAAGGTGGTCAGGAGTTTGACACCTGTCATATTCCTCAGTACATTTTAGCAGCCCCTCGCCAGTTGTTTGATTATAAATAATTAATAAAGTGGCCCTTGATAAATCCATATTGGTGTCCGTCTCTACATTCCGATTGTGGAGGCAAAGCTTCTTATAGGTTTAGACTCTAGTGGGGGGGGGGCATGAAAAATGTGGTGAGATCGTTTTTTAACAAGCACCCCTCTGCTTTTTTCACATGGCGTCTAGCTCCACATTAACATTTCAAGGAAAATATTGTGTTGGGAATTCCATTTTCTTTCATTAGTCCCATCTTCAGTTGGCACAATTGTCAATATATATCTGACCATTATATGTTGAAAAAATATGCCAGCCCCCCTGAAGAAAACCAGATACCTCTGCTAATTACAAGGGGAATGGTCCAAAATGCTCCTCACCCTACTGCTTCCATGTGCCCAAGGCCTTTGGACTTCTTATTCTTGAATGAGAGTTCTGCACCCTCCCCCCCACCATGTTGCATGGCAAAAAATAAAAATAAAAATGGAGGATGCTTTGAATAACAATTGTTATTAAAATCTGCTGGGCAAAGCAAAGAAAGTGGGAAATATCAAATGGGAGAGTGTAAGACTGGGCTACCCTAAATTACATCTTTGGGCCTTGGCTATGGTCTGGAATTCTATTCCAATTTTTGTTATGCCACCTGGCCTGTAGCTTGTAGTACTTTCAATATTTTTTTTATGAAGAGACCTTCTGGCAACATCACCAGGAAATGGTTATTTTTTCATCAGTAATACAAGATGCCTTCCAATATGATAACTTCTATGCTCATTTTAGATGAGCTGAAGCAGAGTCAGACTGACCCTTTGCTTCATAGTGACATTTCCTTGTAGGCCACTTTCCTAAAGAGCCTCTGGATGCTCAGTACAAGTAGAGTCAACTCCTAGCAATTCTGCTGGTGCCTCAGGGGTTACTTGCCTTGGATGCTTCAGTGGCAATGATGATTAGTGTCAACTCATCAGTTGCCTCCCTCTGAACTGTTGCCCCTCAATGGTAGTGCTGAGCTGAGCTGGTTTGTAGTACAGCGAGAGCTTGGCTTGCTTTAGGTCCATTTTAACTTCCAATCTGTCCAGGAAATGAACTTTGGTGTTTAATTTAAATGTACCTGTAAGGACATTTTTCATATTGAAATCCTAATATGTAGGGTTAAGTAATGTCATGTTTGCTGGAATTATCAAAATTTACAAAATTTAGAAATGAAACTAGCACCTCCTTCCTAGTTTGTGTCTCCATAAAAGATGAAACCTTTGGCTGATATAAGAACCTGAACCTGATGTTATTTCTATAACCTCCACACCATTGTGCTATTTAAAAGAAATCTTGAATAATCCTCTTCCAGGCACAATACCAGGTGCTGGTCCTGACCTATAAACTGAAGTCCTAATTTAGGCATGAGCAGATTTCGTCTGTTCCATTCCTTTATCGATCCATAGGTTTGCTTGATCTTGCATTCCACTCTATTGTATTCATATTTAACTAGAGACACTTCCAAAATTAATCCCAGAATTGCACAATGTGCAGTGTCCTGCAGTTCTTTTAGTTCTTTTGTTCCATTCTTTTTCTGTTCTGCATTACCTATGCCGATGTAGAGATGGAGACAACACTGAAAAATAACCCAGTCTACATATGATTGTATGCATGGTTGCTTCAAGATTATTTGGTGCAGTGTTTTACTGATGTTACTCAAACTGGACCCAAAGAAGGGGAAATTAGTTTTAAATGGAATCTACAAAGGAATAACACAGGACCTTATAAGTCTGTTTATAACAGGGTGGGTCTTGGCCGGGATACCCCAAAATAAAATTATGGGAAAAGAGAGTGAGAGAGTGTTTGTAAAAGCAAACAAACAACTTTATTGTATGCAAAATAAAATAAAAAGAATAAAAAATGTAAAGCACCTACACTAGGCACCTGAGAACTAATCTCTAAGTAAACACACATGCACATACACTCATCAACAAGACAGCATATTTATAAAAGACAGGAGACAGGAAACTGGGAAGTTTTAGGGAAGGCACATACATCCTGAAATACTGGATGTGAGGTCTGGAGAGGTCCAAGGGCAAACACAGCTGAGGTCCAAGGAGCAGAGTGTGGAGCTGACTAAGCAAGAAAAAAGCCTGCACAGTGCACCAGGCAGGGCCGGCTCTTTCACTAGGTGAACTAGCCATTTGCCTAGAGTGCGGCAGCCCTTAGGGATGCCAAAAGCCCCCCACCAAAAGCCCCGTCAAACCCCCCTGCCCCTTCCCTGGCTTGTCAGCACACCCTACAGCTGCGAGGTGCGCCGGCAAGCCAGTGCTCAGATGGAAGGGATGGGGGTGCTGGGAGAAAGGGGGAAGGAGGAGGAGGAGGAGGAGGAGGAGGAGAGCCCTTCCTCACCCTGGGGAGCCCTGGCGGCAGAGAGGTGAAGCAGCTGCTGGTGAAGGAGAGTGGCCAGGGGCAGCTGTGCCTCTGCTTTGGCTCTCTGGGGCATGCTCCGGGAAGTTGGCAACCCCGTAATTGGGCACACACCTGGGGGGGTGCCAGAAGGTAGCCCCACCTAGGGTGCAAAAAAATCTTGGGCCAGCTCTGGCAGCAGGAGTTTTCAGTAGGAAACCAGAGTTCTGACCAGCAGATATCTGGATGAGGGATCTGTGGAACCATTTGCCATGGCATGAGGTCCTTCTTTTATGGACAGAAGACCCCTAGGGTAGGTGGGTTTTGGGCCATCCTGGCTTTGGATTGGATCAAGATAATCCCATTGGCTGGTTTAAAGTTAACTGCTGTCAAACTTCAGTGGGGGAAAGTAGTGGAAATAGTTTGATTAGGTTGTTTTGAGCCAAATCTGCATGGGCACAAAGAGCCTGGGTGAGACAACGTGATTAGCATACTTTAATTAAGTTGAAGTGAGCCAAATCTGCATTGACACAAAAACTTGGGTGATTCAAGATAGCTCCTGAAACAGGATGGAGCATAAATTAATGACTTGAGTGACCTGCTTGATTGAGTAAAAAAAGCAAAAAGAGTAACTAGGCATTGGTTAATGTAATAGCAACTTCCTTGTGCTGGGCAGGAACCTCTGGGGTATGGCAGGATATTCCGGTGTTGAATTTTTTTTTATATATTAAGAATGATACACCACTGAGAAGAAGAAGAAGAAGAGAAGAAGAGATTGGTTTTATACCGCGCCCTTCACTACCCAAAGGAGTCTCAGAGTGGCTTACAAACTCTTTTCCCTTCCCCTCCCCACAACAGACACCCTGTAAGGTAGGTGGGACTGAGAGAGCTCTGACAGAAACTGCTCTTTTTCATGAACAGCTGTGCCAGAACTATGGCTTGCCCAAGGTTATCCAGCAGGTACAAGTGGAGAAGTGGGGAATCAAACCCAGTTCTCCTGGATTAGAGTCTGCGCACTTAACCACTACACCAAACGGGCTGGGGGAGATTGCACTTCATCAGTTTCTAATGCCAGCAGACCCTTCCTCTTCTTCCTTGAGATTTTCCAATGTCATGGCTGTACTCAGGTGACTTTATAGACTCCCCAAGTTTCAGGTGCTCTCAGCACTTAGGCTGTAAAAGGGGGTGCTTATTAAAACAACTGTCCAAAATAACAAGGGGACCCCACTAACCAAGGGGGTCTCATCTGGAGGAGGAGGCGGGGTCCTCACATTGATGCTCATATAAAATCTTACTACAGTCCTAATCGCACAGGTTTTGTCCATGCATATTCCATGATCAATAGCATGGTCTTCAGGGTGGTCAAAGGGAACACTTCCTTCTTTTTCACTAGTGGAAAAGCTAGTTGGATCCAACCTAGTGGCTGCATCCCAGTGTACCATTAAGCTCTGCACCACTTGAATTTATGTTCTGGCCAGTGTCACTAGCATTGCACTCTCTTACTCCTTCCCTCACCTAAATGTTCTGATCAAGGGAAAGTCAAATTCTTAACATCTGAACAGGACTGGGTTTTGAAGCTGTTTGCCCCAATGCATTTACCCCATGCAGATTCCGAATTTCTGCCACCAGGTTGGAGTTCCCCGTTTGGAAGTTGCTTGCAGGATAGTTGCTTACAGAAAAAGAAGAGTGATCATCTTGAGATTCTGTCCCAGCTTCTCTGCCAAGTTCCCCACAAACTGTCAGAAATGAAGAAGTGTAGAGTGGCAGTAAGTAACATATTCCCAATAAGTTAAAGAAACACTTCAGTCACTTACAGAGCAGCTCAAATCAAAATCCAAGTGAGTGTCAATGCATTGGTTTCTTCAAAGTCTAATAGCCAGTGAGGCTGGCTACCGCTTCTTCTGTGAGTCACTAGGAAACTTGCTAGACAGTCTTGTGCTCATTAGAATGTTTTTACCTGCTCAGTCTAAGCCTAAAGATAAATTTTCAACCAGTGAAGGCAAACCAAAACAACAAATAAAACTGAAAGAGCCTTACTTCATAAAGTAGCTAGTATTCTAGTAACACATAAGGGCTTTCCTGGGAATTAATTAAAGGTGGATGAGCTTCCTGTCAAGCTACAGCACAGTAATGTCGACGGGTATGTGTCGAGGAAAACAAAAATTCCTCGCATCGAGGAAAGCAAAAATTATGCCTGAAGCCATTCACAAGCAGAATAAGAAGCAGAGTTTCAAGTATTTTTAAGCTTGCTTATCTTCCTCCATAATGTTTTAGGAGGGGAAATAGCATGGTTGTGATTATTCACTAGCTCACAGAAGGAGAACTTAAAGCACAAAACCTGGTAAGGCTCTCTGAACTGGAAAATGCTCTGGTACCTTGGCTTCAAGGGAAATATTAAAAACGTGAACAGTTTCTGCAAAGGATTCAGAAACAGATGCAATCATAACAATATTTTGGATGATGCAGAGATACCATTTCTCCACTTTATGCAGTTCTATATCCCCTTGTCATGATTAGTATTTTATTTATTCTTCCAAGGAGTTCATAGTGACTTAGATATAATTCCCAGAAAATTATATCTAAGCAGCAAGTGGTGCTAGATCTACTTTGCTTCAACACTGAAGAACTGCATTATGTTCCTTCAGACTATTCCTTTTGTTTTATATGTGTTACTAGGAATAAGGCCCATTGTGGAAATAAATACAACGAGCTCTAGAAAGAGGCTCTGGGAGAGTGCCCCGGCTTTGGACACTCAGTGACAATTTGCTGTGGCAATCTCAGCAGGGTATAATGGCAGAGTCCATCATTTTCTCCGGAGGAACTGATCTTTGCTACCTGAAGAGCAGTAGTAATTTTGAATGATCTCCAGCCCACCCCCAAGATTGGTAACAGTGGTTCCCCAGGACGGAGTGGCTGGTTTGGAGGGTGGAGTCTATGGCATTGTACCTGTCTGAGGTTCCACCCCTCCTCAACACTCACCCTCTCCAGGTTCGACCCCTCAAATCTCCAGGAATTTCCCAACCTGGAGTTGACAACCCTATCTCCTTCCCAGCCAACCATCAACCTACCTTAAGTTTTCCATCTCCTCCCCCCTCCCTCCTAGAGAGCAGTTGTAATTTTGAGTGATCTCCTGGAGATTGGCAACAATGGTTCCCCATCAGGGAATGGCTGGATTGGAGGGTGGAGTCTATGGCATCATACCTGTCTGAGGTGCCACCCCTCCTCAAACCTCACCCTCTCCAGGCTCCATCCCTCAAATCTCCAGGAATTGCCCATCTGGAGTTGGCAACCTGATCAGGACTGGGCCCAATGAGTTTTCTCCCAAAAGCCAACATAGGTGTGGAAAGGGCCTTTTACTGACAGAGGAGAAAGTACAGGTGCCAACTCTGATTAGGGAAATACCTGGAGATTTGGGGGGGGTGGATCCTGTGGAGGGCAGCATTTGGGGTGTGTGTGGAAGGACTCAACAGGGTATAATGCCATAGAGTCTACCCTCCAAAGCAACCATTTTCTCCTGGGGAACTGATCTCTGTCATCTGGAGGTCAATTGTAACAGTGGGAGATCTCCAGGTCCCACCTGGAGACTGGCAACCCTAGGGGAAAGTCAGCCGCACAGCGGGGAGTTGAAGAAAATGGTCTGATGGTCGCTGGCCCACCTCGTTAGCCAGGCAGTCATGCTGAAGCTAAGCAGGAGAAAGAGCCTTTTCCCATTTATTCTGACAGGAAAGTGGCCATTGGGGAGGGGGTTATGGGCGGGGGAGGGGTTATGCTGAAAGTCCTTTGTTTTTTTACTCACAGAACCAAGCTTGGCTGCCTACCAACAGCCACTGAGGGGACAGTCCCTCACAGGAGCCAAGAGAACTGTCTTCCTCAGGAGAGAGAGCTGTCTGCCAGGGGGAGTGAGTGGGGAAGAGGAGCAGGCCCAGCATCCAGCCAATGGCACACAACTCTTGAGTGGTGGCTGATGGGCCAATGGCTGAGGGAGGGCATTTTACAGCCAATGGGAGCGCATGGAATCTTGCGAAACCAAAAGATAATTATTTATAAGGAAAGATTTGCAGTAGGCCCTGATCTGGAAAGCACATGCATATCAATTAAACATTGTAAAAAAAAAAAAAATCTTGATGTGACCATGTGTACAGTTGCATTGAGTTTCTTTTGTGTGTATTATTTGACCAATCTATAAGAACATACATGCATATCAGTCAAACACCATGCCCAAAGACTTTTTTGGGGCAGTATTTTCCCACTGCTTCCATGTGTATCAGTAATGCAGAACAGGGAAACAAATCAGAATGAACTGAGAGCTATAGGCAACTATGCATGGATCAGTTCTGGAATTAATTTTAGAAATTCTCCCAATTAAAGCAGAATTCACATGGAGTGAAAAACACTGCAGAGTGACATTCCATAATGGAATGGGTGATATCTGAGTACCCTCGATGTATTACTGTGGTCACTAGTGTTCCATGTAGCCCTCCTTCCTTCTAGTTTTCCAAACCAATTCTGGAAAAAAATTAAAATCCTTATGATCAGAACAGAATATGCAAATGGAATAAAATTTATAAGCATATGTAATTACACATTCCCCTGTCATCATAGTTCTCAGGTTTTCTGAAAGTCAAATTTGAATAGTAGATATTTTTTCATTTTCCCTGGACATCATTTTTCATAATTTTGATACAAAATAATTCCCTTTCTTGATCAAATGAAGAGGTGTTCTGGGTTAACTTTGTTACTGTGCTGTGTTACTCTCAGCCAACCACAGAACTTAGTATATGGGGGGGGAGCCTTAACGAGCCTCAATTATTATTTGGAAATGACTTTCCTTACTGTATAATTAGATCATCTCTTGCATTATATTGGTATTTTTTTATTTGAGTTTTCTAGTGCATTTATTTGTAATAATGAAATATTAGATACCAAATGATTAAAGCAATCTCTGTTCATCAGTGTGGTACCAGAATTCAGAATGTGAAAGGAGAAAATCATTTGCTGTACAGAATATATTGTGAATAATTGGCCTGCAACTGAAGGATGGAGAAGAGATCACTGAGTATTGTATTTAAACACATACATGAATATACACCAGCAAAAGCTCTTTTAAAAATACTACTCATAAGTGTAAAATGAGATTTGTTTTCAACATTGAAAGCAGTTAAAAGCTGAAAGTGTAAATCAGGGGTCCCCAGCCTTTCGGAACCTATAGGCACCTTTGACATTCTGAGACAGGGTGGTGGGCACAACTGCAAAATGGCTGCCACAGGAGGTGGAGCCAACTGCAGGAATGAGGTCACTCTGCAACATTTCAGGCAGAAGCTCCGTTTAGTGGGATGCCTTTTAAAATGAAGATATTTCTTTAAAGTGTTTTCTTGTAGACACACAGGCTGAGCTCAGACTTGCAATTTGCCCTGTTATAGCCGCTTTTCAGCTATGTTTCCCAAGCGGATTAAAGGGGGCATTCACACAGGGACATCTCCCTGGCATTCCCCACCTGTAGGCAACCCGTGCTGTTCTGCTTCGCTCCCATGTTAAAAAGATACCTGTAGTGTTAGCAAATCCTGGAGAGTGTCTTTATCCCACATCAGTCCGCTTCCCGGAAGTGTGCACACTCAGCTGAAAAGCTGGGAGCAACCTGCGTTGCTTTTTTGCCACGACTGGCTCCCGCTGCAAACTGCCAGTCTGAACTCAGCCACAGCTTGCTTTCAATCATATAGTGAAGATCTTATGGTGGCGGCAACTGCTCAAGCAACTTAAAAAAAAAAAAATCTGTTCAGCCAATCAGATGTCCGATAGCCAATCAGAAGTCCTGCTGGGCACAAACTCCACCTGGCCCCAACCACTTTCTAAAAACACTTGGTGGGTGCCAGAAAAAGGTGTTGCTGGAATGTGATGGAAATTGTCTCTGCTTTCTATCATGCCCTTCTGGGAATAATAGCTGAGGAAATGGGACTGATTGATTTATTTTTAAATAACACCACAGCCTTCATCAGAAGTCAGTTACCATAGACTTAGCTCCTCTTTCTAGGAAGCAGGGTTGCCCACTTGCCTGGGGGAAATGCCCTGTTCTTTTAATGGAAACTGGACGTGAGGAAATAGACAGTTAAAGCTTTTCATAGCATGGAAGTAAATAATATCATCAGGAAAATAGCACCCATTTAATCCTCTGTTAAAGGGACAGGACATTTTTCTCCGGGCCAGTTGGTAACCCTACTAGTAAAACCTCTTTGCTATCAGACACTTTCTTTATCTTCCTGCAGATTAAATGTTGTTACTTTAAAATTATAGAAGACAACTAGCAGAGAGACATGGTAGTAGTAAGAGGGAGATATGTACTCATTTTGGGTGAAGCTCAGTTCTGGCGAGGTCTGGACCCAATTTGACAATGGGATAGGTCTTCAGTGGAATCATTAACTTTCACAAATCCTTCGAATATTTTTCCCTTCAAACCTTTAAATAGCTGAGCTGCATGAGAATTGCCTGAAGCTCCTGTGCCTTTTAGCCGACACTGATTTCTGCAATATCTAGCACTTTCCTCCCTATGTATTATAGTGCTCAGAAACTGGTTGTACAAGATCTTGCACAAGCAGATACACAAGTGGAGATAAAATAAGTCTGATTTAGTGCAAGCGGCTACTGCAGTCTTTTCCCTGTGTTTCTTAGTTGCACAACAGGACATATTATGCTAGATCCAGCCTAATCCAATGTATTGTGCTATGAAAGAATGAAAAACAGAAGAACTATGTCTTATTAGTTACATTCATTCATAGTTATCTTTTCCAGTCTGTAACTTACTAAATTCACAATAGTAAACAAGTGCAGTACAAAGGAATCATTCTGCCAGTCAAGAGTGCCACAATTTTTGGCTTGCCAAAAGACCCTCTTCCTACCTAGAAAGCTGGGTATTTGTTTTGTGGATTAAGGAAATGTTATCTTCTGGGGTTTGCATCTGAATTTCTTAATATAATATTAGATGCTATGTGAAAATATCAGTTACAAAACTGGTGGGGAAGATTTCACTGCCAATGATACTTCTTGCTTGGGCCATTTTTCAAACCATTAACATTTGTAATGTAATCTGCAATTCTTTGCATACTTTCTTGGGAGTCTGTCTGAGGTTAGTTCCAAGTTGAATAGCTATTTGCACAGAACAAGGAGACAAAAACAGCAACCAATGATGATTTCAAGTCGCCTGTTCCTAATGACTCGTTCTGGGATAAAGCAAATGCATGCCAGATCAATCTCCTGCCTCCAAGATGATGGATGGAGTAGAAGGCTTAAATTGAACCTTAGTTAAATGTCAGCTGTTCCACTTTGGAAACTAACCTCAAATTACTAGAGCAAGGATATGTGAATTTGCCAATATCACTGAGCTGCATCCCATTCCACACATTCCAAGCTAAAGTGCTATTGGGTTTTTGGATGCTTCATACAATGATTTAGGCTGGCAAGAATTCTTCTCCCTAACAGTGGAGTTTGTTCTCATTCTTCAAAAGTCCATATTTCTACTTCTTTACTAAAATTCACACTTGTAATAAAAAACTAGAACAAAACAAATTATGTCTACCTCACACACCTTTTGTTTCTTTTCTTCCATACCAATCCATCAGTACTCACTACCTCTTTCCTTGGGTTCTTTTTTCTCCACTGCCATCTTAAGACATATCTTTTCTCTGTTTAACTGGGAGTCCTTTGGTGGCGAGAGTCAGTTTGGTGTAAAGGTCAGGAGCGCAGACCCTAATCTAGGAGAACCAGGTCTGATTCCCCACTTCTCCACATGTAGCTGCTGGTGTGACCATGGGTCAGTTCTTTCAGAGCTGTTCTCCCAAGGGCAGTTCTTGAAAGAACTCTCTCAGCCCCACCTACCTCACTGGGTGTTTGTTGTGGGGAGGGAAAGGGAAAGGAGATTATAAACCGCTCTGAGACTCCTTTGAGTAGTGAAGGGCAGGGTATAAATCCAATCTCCTCCTCCTCTTCTTCGTCTTCCTTCTTTCTGGAGATATTGTGAACTTCTACATGAATGTGATCAACATTAGAACTACCCATGAGCTGGGCTACGAACCAGATTACCTAAAAATGCCCCCCCCCCGGAAGTTCAGGTTGAATTCCATGTCAAGTAGCTTTGCCACTTGTACAACAGCTGCTTCTACTAGCTGTCCTACATACACTGTTTTGTGCACTACAGAATAAATAAATAAATGGACAGATTGTTTCATGGCAAATAAGCTGCTTCCTTATAGTTGTTTACTACTACATTGCAGTTGTAGCTTGCAATAGCTTTTGTTCTTGTGTAGTTGCTGAAAAGAACCTTCTTCATCTCCAGCATTCCTCATAGCATTGAAGTTTGTCTGTCAAACACAGGTCATGAAAGTATGATGGGCCAAGAACAGAAAAACAACACAACCCAGACAACCCTAAGGCACCACTTTTGTTAGTCAAACAAGTTTTAACAATAAGAATTTGGCAGACAAAGGGGAGGAAAAAAAAAAACAGTTCCCACATGGCAGTGGAGGAATACAAATGCACAAATTCTTCTAGATTTAGATAGTTTACCAGCCTTTACCATTTACAAACACCGAATTAGGCAGCTAAGGGACATGAGAAGACAGCTCACATTTTAAAGTCACAAAATATGAAATATTAATGTTTTGTGTATTTAAAGAATGGGGTAAACTGCTGACGGGGAGACAGCAGCAAGGGAGAAGCCATAGGAATGCAGCATGAGAACCTGCACTGGAAATAGGCTTTTTCTGCATAATCGAACATAAAAGAACTTTTCAAACACAGACAAATAATTTTCTGAATGTTCAACAGTGCTGATCACAACTTGCAGGCAGATCACAAATCAAACCAGCAGATAATAGAGCGGGGGTGGCCAAACTTGATTAATGTAAGAGCCACATAAAACAAATGTCAGATGTCTGAGAGCCACAATACATGAACAAATATTACACACAGGTTTTATTGAAAAATATGCAAATTTGCTTTTTATTAACATTAAATGAGAGTGCCAAAATAAAAAAGGGGGTAAAAACAGTTATTGGCATGGGGGGACCCGCAAGAAATTTGCGGGGAGGGGGCATTTCCCCCATCTTTGTTTCCCTCTCCCCCCTCCTGTGTCAAAGTTCCTTCCTGTCTTTCTGCACCCACCCCTTATCTATCAATCGTCCCTCACCACCCTGTCTCCTCTCATCCCTTCTGTGTTAGCTTTCCTCCCTACCCCCTTCTCTAGGAATCCTTTCTCACCACCTTTCTCCTCTCACCCTGTTGATGTCTCTTACCCCAGCCTTTCTCAGACTGTGTCTTCTTTCCCCCACCCCTTCTCAGTCTGCCCCTCTCTTTCTCTCATCTATTTCTCTCCCTCTACCCTACAAATCTCATCCTCTTCTGCTTCCCTTTCTGGCAGTGGGGAGGCTGCTTACCTGGGAGGGATCCGTCCCCTGCCTCGCAGCTCCAGTGCTGTGTTGCTGGCTGTGGGGAGGCTTACCTGGGATTGACCTGGAGGTGGCGGTGACCAGCAAGGCTTCTCTCCATCGCCACCACCCACAATTGCAACAGTGGTGATCCCTGCATGGCTCCAAGCTGCCAGGCTTTTCTCCCCCCTATCACTGCCACTGCTGCTGACAACAGCAGTAACAATGGCTGCAGCTCCTAGCTGCAGGGCCTGCCAGGCTTCTCCCCCCCAGTGGCAACAGCTGTGGCTCCTAGCTGCCAGCCCTCCAAGGCTTCTCCATCTGCCCCTGCCACCAGCCACAGATGCCAGAGGTAAGTGTGTTCTCTGTGCATGCGCAGGGAATGCTATTTTACTTTTGGGGGGATTTAAGTATCCCTTGTATACTTTTTCCAACTTTTTAGATTTTTCTGTACACCTGGGGACTGCTGCAAGTTTGCAGGAAAATTGCTCTGCCCCCCAAGAGCCCTCGATGCGCGGATTTAGATATCTGCATGGAGGGGGCCACTTGGCTATTAGATATATAGATAATGATATTTATTTGTCCAATGATGTATTTTTTGCTAATGATATTTATTTGACTAAGAAAGAGATAAAGAGAGAGAGGTGGAAAGAAAGAATGAAAGAGGTGGAAAGAAAGAGAGAGAAAAACAAATAAGACAAATATATGGGGAGGGAGGGGAAGAGAGAGAGAGAAAGGGAGGGAGGCAGGGAGAAAGAGAGAAAAAGAGAAAGAAAGGTGGAAAGAAAGCAAATCGATGGGGAGGGAAGAATGAAGGGGGAAAGAAAGAGAAAGAGAAACAAAGAAAGCAAATAGATGGGAAAGGAGGGTGAGAGAGGGAGGAAGAGAAAGAGAGAGAGAAACAAAGAAAGCAAATAAATGGAGAGGGAGGGAAAGGTGGAAAGAATGAAAGAGGTGGAAAGAAAGAAGGAGAGAGAAATAGAGAAACAGAAACAAAGAAAGCAAATAGATGGGAGGAGGGGGAGGAAGGAAGAAGAGAGAAAGAAACAAAGAAAGCATATAAATGAGGGAGAGGGAGGGGGAGGGAGGAAGGAACAGAGTACAATGGAAAGAAAGACAAAGGTGGAAAGAAAACAAATAGATGGGGGAGGGAGGGAGGAAGGGGAAAAGAGAGAGAGAGGAAGAGAGGAAGATGGAAAGAAAGCAAATAAATGGGGAGGGACGGTGGGAAGGAGAGGTGGAAAGAAAGCAACTTTAGCTTTCAATGTATTCTCCAACCCTCACCCCCCACCCCCAGGCTGGCTGGCTGGCTTGGCTTGACTTGGCTTGGCTTGGTTTAAAGAAGAGATTTAAAGAGACAAATGCCTTCTCCAAGCCAGTTGGTGGAGGGGGGCTTTGAGAATGCATTTAAAATTGAAGTTCCTTTCTTTCCATGCCACCCCCCCACCTCAAGACTCCCCAGAGAGGGGAACACTGGCTGGGGAAGGGAAGACCGATCGGGGAGGCATGACCCAGCCGCCCTGCCAGGAGTCACACAATATGTGTGAAAGAGCCTCATGAGAGTCCCGAGCTGCAATTTCAACACCCCTGTAATAGAGCATCTGCGGTTCTTTCTCAATATAATACTACTGCAGTTCAGGCATGGAAGAGGGAAGTTAATTCTGATTACTTGTCCTTTGGTCATAAAGGTCTTCAGGATCTCATGAACAGAGAGGGTTTTTTGTTTTTTTTTAAACTTCACCTGCTATCTGACCTTTAAACGGAGGTGGCATGGACTGAATCTGTACAAAGTTAACACTTTGCTAGATGTATATGGAAGACAATGAATGTGTTTTATAGCCCCATGCTAAAGCCATTATGGTGCATTCAATTCTGGTTAGGGAGCGGTGGCGCAGGCGGTAAGACACCTGCATTAACATCACTCGTGCAGCCACTGTGGCTGTTCGAGACCCATCTCACCGCGGTCGAGGTGAGCTCTCGGCCCTAGTCCCAGCTCCCGCCCACCCAGCAGCTCGAAAGCAGAAATGTAATTATAAATGCGAGTAGACAAATGGGTACCTACCCTTAGAAGGGTAGGGGGCACCCCCCCTCCTCCAGTGAGGTGTGTGGAGACGGCGAGGTGTGTGGAGATGGTGGCGGCAGCCAACCTTGGCTGCAGCAGAGGACCAGCGGTGGAGGCGGCATGGTGTGGCATCACGGTGACAGCAAGCAGCAGGGCCAGAGGAGCGATCCCTGGTGGCCAGTAGCAACATCGGGCAGCTGTCAGTGGCGGGGGCAGAGGCGCGCGATGACATCATCTGTGGGTGCAGTGGAGCCTGAAGGACATAGCCGAGTCCAGAGGAGGATGTATCGTATGCCGCCCCCCCTGAGCACCAGGAGGAACAGCTAGTCGATAGACTGCCGGGGAGAGAGCTGAGCCGAAAGAACATCAGCCTCCACCTGGGTGCCAGTAGGCAGCCCCATTCCTAGTATAATGTGGCCCAAGTTAGGTGAAAATGTGCTTAGCACCCCATGTAAACCGCCCAGAGACCCCCCTCCAAAAAAAAAAAGGGTTAGGGCGGTATAGGAAATCAAAGGTTAAATAAATAAATAAAAAATGATTGCTGCATAGCCCAGTACTCATTCCTACTTAGTTATGAATGTATGCCATTTACTTGTTCAGGTTTTGCTCTCTTATAGCAATGTTTCAATCACTTACAGTGCAATGCTGAGGTAGAGTGGAGTGCTCAGGAAGCTCAACAGCCCACTAGCCCCGGGGGAGCACAGGATGCCAACTGTGGTCACAAACAATCACACTATTTCCCAACAGCAGCCAAACCCCCTCTGCACCCAATCACAGCCTTCCCACACTCCATAAAACTGAGCCAGGATGCTCCATAACTCAGATGATAGGGCAGATAGTACAGGACACTATCTCTGAGGTCTCCAGCTGGAACACTTATGAATGTCTAGCATTTCAACCTGGTGGTGTGAAATGTACAGAGAGGGCACTTAGCACCTACACCAAGGGTGTCGAACTCATTTGTTATGAGGGCCAGATCTGACATAAATGAGACCTTGTTGGGCCGGGTCATGTGTATCATAAAATGTAATGCCAGTTAGCGGACATATAAACTTGATAAAGGATGCAAACCCAAAGGGTTTTGTTTTTGTTTTTACTTAAAATAAAAACATGCTTAAAATATTAGCATTCTTGCTATATTTTGTTTATTTAACAGTGTCTGATAATTGACACATCTTGCTCTGAATTATTGCATCAAAATGTCTGTGCTGTTTCAGTCTTGAGTATGCTGTTCAGGTGTGTATCTGTAAGCTGCAAACCTATGATGACGCAGCAGCAGCAGAACTGGAAAAAGAAGCAGAAGACAACCAGTTCTACTGTGGGCCTGGTAGAAGCCCTGACCTACACAGTGTTCCTCCTGCAATTTCTGCATTTTGGGAAGTTATGGCATATAGTGTCATGACAGTATCAATTTGACCCATTTCCAAATGCAAAATTAACACTATGGGACAATCCACATTTAAAACTTGGGATATATATATATCCACACACATACACATACATACACACACACATATGCTGGAGAAGACTCTTGAGAGTCCCTTGGACTGCAAGGAGATCAAATCAGTCAATCCTAAAGGAAACCAATCCTGACTGTTCCCTGGAAGGCCAGATACTGAAGTTGAAGCTCAAATACTTTGGCCACCAAATGAAAAGGGAGCACTCACTGGAGATGACCCTGATGCTGGGAAAGATTGAAGGTAAAAGAAGAAGGTGATGGCAAAGGATGAGATGGTTAGACAGTGTTAACGATGCAATGAACATGAAATTAAGCAAACTCCAGAGGATGACAGAAGACACGAGGGCCTGGCGTGATGTGGCCCATGGGTTGCAAAGAGTTGGACTCGACTGTGCGACTGAACAACATTTTCTTTCCCCCCTTCTTTTTATGGAAAGCTTGGACAGAGGCCGAGGACAGACTGGCAATTTGCCGCGGGATGGGACCCGGGCTGACAACGACTCAATATCGGATTAAATGGAATGTTCACACAGGCACATCTGCCTGGCGTCCCCCACCCGTAGCCTACCGGTGCTCTCGCGCTTCACTGCCGGATTAAAAAAACACCTGATAAAAGCCGACGCAAATCTTGAAAGCCTGCGTTTGTCGCGTGTTTCTCCGCTTCTGGGGAGTCGGAACGCGCAGCCGAAAAGCCGGGAGCAACCCGCGTTGGGCATGAGGCAGCAGCGGTGTGATTGGCTGCGCTCCGCTCCACTGCCCAATGCGGTGCCGGCGTTGCAGGGCAAAAAAAAAAAATCGCCGAAATGCGCTCATGCGCACATACGCCCACAGCCGAAATAATGGGGAAACAGCGAATATAGCGCGCCTCCGGCGCGGCAGTCTGAACGCTCCCGCGCGCCTCCGTCCTGTTTCTTCCGGCAGAGGCCCCCGCTGTGTGGACGGGAAAACCCGGTATCGTTTACTCCGGGGTTTTTTTGCCCCGACTCGATACCGGGGCAAATTGCCAGTCTGTCCTCGGCCAGAGATGGGGATTTTACTTTGGGCCAATTACTAGACTAGGACAACAATGTTTTATTATTTTTTCAGCTGAGGTCTAGATATGACCAGCCAACCTCTATTCAATGGCAATATTTACAACTGCAGCATCTGTTGGTGTCAAAATAGAGTCCTGCAAGCAGTGTTTCAGAATCATCTCTACTCTTGGAAACTCTCATTGTATCAATGTAGAATACAAAACCTATAAGATTTGTCTACAACTCTTTGATGTCAATTAATAAATATGATATTCAAAGTCACTGAAATCAATGGAATAAGGAGATAAATTACTGTTTCATCAAACCAACAAGACAGGGCCCCTATCTTATGCCTGTTGTTTATATGGACCTCAAACTGGTGTAGTTGCAGTGGCCAGCATTTTAAAGAGTTCCCTTCCTTCCTGCTGTCTTTGCCCAAGAGGTGGAGGGGGATCCTGTATGTTTGTGAGAAG
Source organism: Gekko gecko (assembly GCA_029375565.1). Taxonomy (NCBI): domain Eukaryota; kingdom Metazoa; phylum Chordata; class Lepidosauria; order Squamata; family Gekkonidae; genus Gekko; species Gekko gecko. The sequence continues at coordinate 45,511,856 of JAPDNY010000009.1, forward strand.
GCTTGTTCCACTTGCCCTCCTCCCTTCCTGCTATGTGGGACAGTGTGCCACCACTTTATTCCTCTACCTGTGGCTTGAGGCACTATAGAGACTGTGTGTATGTGTGAGAATGTGTACTGCCTCATATACACACCCTCCCTCCTGGCTAGCTAACTGTCCATAGCCCACTCAAAAGTTTTTAGCCTGTGCAAGAAACTAGCAGTCAAGTACCCTGGCTGAGACTCTTTGATCATACCCTGAGATCTTTTAAAAGGAAAATCTCCTTATTAACGAAAATATGATCTCAAATCATTTGTGTGCAAGGACATTGGGAAACTATATCAAAAGACTACAGGGTATTAAAGAAGTAAGAAAAAGGAGGGGGGGACATATGAGGCTAACTAGGTTACACAGTCAGTGGTGTTACCTTGGCATTCCCTTTCTGTTGGAATAGATGTAAGCCTGCAGGCACTTTGAAAATAGAGGCCTGTCAAGTCAGACTTCACTTCATTTGCTCCTGGTTCCCCTACCATGACTTGCATGCTCCTGACAGGGTGTCCAGACCTTTCTAAGAATTCCGGTCGCAGCAGAAGGGACTTTATTATAAAATTTTGAGTGAATCCAGTGTCTACTGCTCTGCAGCCCTTCTCCAGTCAAATGAAGGTGCACATTCCAGTCTCTTCTGACCCAGCTCAAGATCTCCAAATAGCCATCTACCTTGCCCCTTCCTAGCAGGTGGGCAAATGAGTTTATCATGCCTATTTGTCTCCACAAAGGAAATACATTGCCAAGTTTGCAGTTTGAGAGGATTATATCTGACTTTCCTATGCTTTGTCTGAGAATGGGATCTCCCTGAGCACAGATCAAAGTATCTCACATCTCTTTATCATAACAAGGACTACTCTGCTATTCATCATCCTTGCGTATGCCTCTCTTTGATGCCTGTGGAGGGAGGAGACTTCAAAGGATGACATTCCCAGTGCAGTATAGGTGGCTGCAGTGACCACTAAAAATCCCATTCCTCTGGCATGTGCTGGCACATCACTTGCCACAGCCCATCTCCTACAGCATCCCAACTAAGGCAGCTCTCCATTTGGCAATTTTACTCCACTTACAAGCATGCTGTGATAGGGAGGGCTCACCCAATCTTCCTTTTTTTTTTTTAACAAATTTTTTATTGGGATACACTCAACATTTCCAATTACGTTACCAATACAATTTTGAAAAAGAAAATCCCCATCCCAACCCCCCACCCCCCAATAGGCTTCCAACACTGCTAATAACAAACAAAAAAAATTATAAGGTAATCAAGCTTAGACTTAAATGCATCAACAAACCAGGTAACACATTTCAATTATATATAACCTCTACAATTTCAACATATTTTCAAATAACAGTACATACAGTTCAAAATTCATTTCACTTCTCGTTCAATATCCATACGTATCCAAGTTATATATTTTCCCCTTCATTCTATATTCAGTTTCTAGATACAGTTTCAATCCTTCCCAGTCTTTTAAGTACTGTTCTGCCATTTGTCCATTTAATTTCTTTGTCATTTTGTCCATTTCTGCTAAAAATAACAATTTTCTCAACCAATCATGTATATCTGGCACCTTCTCCATTTTCCATTGCTGAGCAAAGGCCATTCTCGCCTGACGTAATCATGTACCATAACAATGTCCTTTTTTCTTGTGGAATTTTTTCCATTGTCAAACCAAGGAGAAGAAGTTCTGGCTTTCTCTCAATTGGGATTTTTAATATCTTCTGCATCACACAGTGTATATTAGACCAGTATGCTTTCACTTTATCACACGACCACCACATATGGTAAAAAGAACTCTCCATTTTTTTACATTTCCAACATTTGTTACTCAAGTTCTTATCCATACTAATATTAGCAATCTTTTTTGGTGTCATGTACCATCTATACATCATCTTATAACAATTTTCTTTTACATTAATACAGGTAGACATTTTAAAAGATCTTTTCCACAAAAATTCCCATGATTCCATAGAAATTTCTTTGTTCATATTTATGGCCCACTTTATCATTTGTTCTTTAACAGTTTCATCCAAAGTATATACAGTCAACAAGGTTTTATACATCTTTGATATCACCCAATCTTCCCATGGCTTTCTGGAGCAACTTGCCAGAGGCATAGAACCATACTGGATACCATTTTCCTGTTTCCCTGCTGCTGTTCAGCAGGGAAGTCTGAAATGACTTACGACGCTGTCCCAGTCAGTTTGCTGTTGAGCAGATAAGATCTGTTCCCCACCCCACCCCACCTCACCCCTCCCAATCCCATCTCCTCATGCCACACTATTCTCTGCCCCAAGCTGTCCTCCCCTTTTTGTGATTCCCCATCGGGCTGCCCACAATGATCTCCCCTTCACACATTCGAGGAGATAGGCTCTGATTCAGGGGAGCTCATATGGGGATTGACATAGTCAGTCCTCATGATGCCACTGATCCTCTCTTCTGTTTAGCTGTGAAATATAACACAGGTCCAATGGCACCTTAAGAACAGAGAACACATAGTTCACTATGAGCTTTCATGCATTGCAGCTTATCTCTTTGGAGACATTTTCAGGCAGCCACAACAGATTGGCACTGCAGCTCCCATCCCCTTCCTATCATGCAGTGTGCTGGTTGCTATGTGTAGCTCACATGAGGAGTGGGCTTGGGATAGCCTGAGAGGAGACCTGTCTGCTGTAGCAAGGGGGAGGGGAGCCTCTGCGTCTCACATCCTCCCATGGAACTACTGTCATCTGATAAGCCATATAGTCAGGTGATGTGGATGTGCATAGGCCGGAAGGTGGACAGGGCACAAGGTTGCAGCATGGAGTGATTGTGGAGGCATGTCTCAGCCAAACTGATGTCCAAGGTGGTCCATCAGCTGGGCAGTCCTCTTCCCCCTTTTTGTGGTTTGCAGAAGCAAAATGTTAACTCCAAAACATCCGCCTCCACTGAGCTCTCCCCAAGAGGATATTAAACCGATAAGCCTGGCCAAGCTATTCCCTGTCTGTGACATTTTGTCTGCCTGGTCCTCTGTGAATGGTGGTGCCATCAGGGCTGCAGTAGAGTGCCTAATGATTGATGGCATGTCTTCTTTGCTTCTTCCTTTTTGGTCCAATGCCTAGGGTGCTAGTCTTGGATGTGGGGGGCATGGGTTTGATCCTGTCCTGTGTCTGGTTGTCCCCACTTTTTCTCTTACAGGGGAAGTGTATGTCTGGCTTGGAGCTGGGATGGTTGCATGTTGGCAGCAATTTTGCTGCCAGTAAGATCCTTTCCAGAGGAAAGGTGTGTTCCTGTCCACCCCTCAGATAGGGGGGATACTCAGGCCATGTGGCTTCGTTGGGGTAGCGCTGTTGCTGGGCCGTTCCTCTCTGTCCTCTGGCCTTCGGTGGAGGGAGTATGGCATCAAAAGACAGTCACCACATCAGCAGGTGGTGATTGCCTGAGCCTATGTGTGTCACTCAGGGATGGCATTGGGTGCCACTGCTTGATTAGTGGGTGTTGCTGTGTTTACTGTGGACCATTGGCATGCTCACAATACAGTCTGTGACTTGTGGCAGGGCAGATGTTGCTCCCTCACTGAATATTCATAGGGATTTGACCAGCAGCACTGCCACAACCACCATAGCAGCCTTCAGGATTGGGCTGCCCACATGATGTGGTGACTTCTCAAAGTCCATTGCAATTATAGTTCTACATGAGTAGACTAGGGAATCAGGCCAAATGACATTCAGCAGCTCACATATGATGTCATGATGCTACATGTGAGCCATGGGCTATACAATATGCCTCTACAAACGTTATGTGGCATCTAAGCCATATGCTGTCATCTTTCATTTAGAATATTTATTTGCAATAATACACACAGTCTAGTTTTCATTTATCACCTACTGGGAGTGCACCTCAATGTTTCATACTGAGATTCCCCGTGGAACAGGTGGCACTCTTAGTTCTTTGTCTGCCTTAGCAAGGACAGCACCCAGTTTAATGCATAGTTCACTGAATTATAGCCATATCCCTTTGTTAGTCTCTGGCTGTTCTCAGACTTTTACACTTCAAAGACTGAAAATTGCTCACAATAACATTATAATCAACAATGCAGAATGAATGGGTAGTCCATCTTTAGTGTTTTATTACCTGATATGTTCTACCAGCTATGTCATTGAATTCAATAAAAAAAGAAGAAGAAGAAGAATATGCTAAAGACTTCGGGCTAACAATGCTCTCATCTAAAAGAGATGGTAGTTCAGTGCTAAAGAATAAAATCAAAAGATGGATCATGAATAAATTTTCCATTAGCAGAAGGTACTTCCTTCCATGGAATGGAACTTTCCAGTCTACCCCTCCCATTGCTGATCACTGATCTCCCTAAAACAATTTCTTCAAAATCTCAGTGGGAGGGGGAGAATGAGGAAAAATGTTTAATAGAAAATTTAGTTGGGATTTGACTTGAAAATCTGAGGATATTTTTAAATCCAATAGATTTCTCATATCTGATACTATAAATCCAGAATGACAACACACACAACAACAGAAATGGAAATATTCATTCTCTTACACAATATTTTTTTTTGCTGTGTTCAAGCAGATATAATATATACCTTTCATAAAAGATGGATGAGTATCTGTCCATAAACTCATTCAAATGTTACCCAGTGACTTATTGCTGTGTGCTTTTGGTGGTTATTTATATATATGCAAGATGGGTATAAAAGCTAATATAATAGCAGAATATTGTGATTCACTCACTTGTAGATTTACAGTGACATAAAATACTTACAACTTGCCAAACAACACATTTGAATAGAAAAGATGGAATATAAGATAATTTAAAATCCTATTCCTGCTAATTATAAGACCATCAACTTGAACTGACGTAGTCCCACTAATGGCTAGATCTTGGGATGCATCTATTTGTTTGCTTGTTTGTCTGTTTTATTTATGTTATTTATTGTCCACCTTTCTCACTGAGACTCAGGGTATATTACACAGTGTCAGTCAATGCAATCAATAGGATGCAATCAATGCAATCCAAAGGGTGAGACATTTAAAAAGCAATGTAATAGGAATGGGATTGCAAAGACTGCAGAAATATGAAGCAAAGCTGAAATGTGAACAAAGCATGGATATGAAACATGACATATTCAATGAGCAATAAATGATAATAGATAATTAGAAATACAATGCCACGAGGACAAGATGTTGCATTCAGCAACAGATTGTACAGACCATACACAGTAGTAAAGTCTAGAGCCCTGTTCCCTTCCTTGAAACATCTCCTGAAACATTCTAATGTAATATGTAACATAATTCTAATATAGCCTTATTGCCTTAATAAAAAATGTCCTCCTGAACAGTTCTGCATTACACAGTTTACGGAATGCCAGAAATATGGGAGACTTCCTGACCTCCTCAGGCAGAGCATTCCACAAGGTGCACTACAAACAGTGCATCTGTACAGGCAGTCATTGATCTTCCTTGTGTGCAGGGTGGTACCTGTAAAAGTCCTGTAAAAGTAAAGCTGTCTTGGAAGAACACAGGAGGAGAGGTGGTCCCACAGATTTGCAGGTCCTCCAAGGTTACAAATGGCTTCACATGGGATGGCCAGGTCCTTAAATTGAGCTTGGTAGTTTGGGAGCTGATTGGCGGCCAATGAAGTGAATGCATAATGGGTGTATTATACATGGTCTGGATAGTTCCTGACAATAACTGGGCTGAGACATTCTGTACCAACTGGAGTCTCTGACCTGACCTCAAGGGGTGTGTTATAGTGAAAACTGCATTACAGTGAGTTGACTTCAAGGGGTGCATTGCAGTGTAAAGTGCATGACAGTGTTTGTCTGTCAAGTCCCTTTTGACTTAGGCCGATTTCCCACAAGCAATACTCCGTGCTCACTCTTCCCTTTTGCCCTGATGGTATGTGTCAATTTCACACTATGTGCTGTGTGGCTGCATTTTGCCCCACAGCTTCACATGATTTTTCCCGTGTCTACTCAATCCTCAAAAAACACGATCAGTTTCCATTTTTTTCACTGTCAGCCATTTAACCACAGCTGTCTGGCAGTGACTCAGTGTCCCTGCCATATCATTTGCTCGAAAGCCCGTTGAATCAGGATCTTTTTGAATTAACACCAAATCCACTTCATTTATTCCACTCTTCCTTGGAAAAGGGGAGGGGAATTTATTATCACATAGCCTTTTCATCACTGACGGCACACCTCCTTTTTGTGCGTGCATGTGCAGTAGTGTTATAACTTTATTGTACTGTCATCTAAAGGGCTGAATAGGTAGTGGTGACATGATCAATAGTGATTGGCCATTTAGATTCCTGCCATAAGGTGGGTGGTGTTCAGGTCCATTTAAACTTTAAATACACTGCCTGCCATGAGCAGCTGCCATTTTGATTCCTAATCTGGTACCAGAGAATCTTGGTGTTCTTTAGTGTTCCTTTTCTGAAAGCAATGGGCATGGAAGAAACAAGGTTGCTCAGAGTACTCAAATTACACACAGTGTTGGTCTCTCTGATGGATGTGATCCTGCTCTGCTTCAAGTCTACCTTGACTACTTGTTCAGTGTACTTGCACTGTCTTCCGAAAAGAAAATATCTCCGCTGTTCCCTGCATTCTTCTCCCATAGAGAAGCATTTGGTATTTGGCCAATGCTAACACACCAGCTGATTAATCAATGCTGAGGTGGGGTGGAGCTGGAGGAGTCATGATGCCTTCATGTTTACTGGCTCAGACTTGTGCTCTTCAATGGACGTTGGGGTTTTTGTTCCTGGCAAGCATGCCACAGTGCCATATGGAAAAGACCTATAGGAACAACATTTATACAGGCCCTGCCCTGTATAAATTGATGGTGCAACCACATTGGACCACTCACACCACACACTCCTAGGAAAGAATATTTATAGCATTCGAAAAAAAGGAGAAAAGGGCAACTACAATGATAAGAGGAGGACACTTTCCCTATGACGAATGGTTAAGGTGCTTGGGGATCTTAGCTTTGAGAAACAATGACTGAGGGGTAACATGATAAGAGGTTTACAAGGCTATGCATGGGATAGCCTCATTTTTTAAGATGCGGGTGCAACATCTGGCATGTAGCACACATTTATATTGACCAACCAATTAAGCATGTAATATCTTGAAAACCACAACCCCCAAACCTGCTTACCTGTCAAATCCACAGGCATGGATCAGCAAATGTGCTCAGGATTAATGGTCACCAGGACATGTGAGAAAAGTTCCTCTGACACAGCAGCTGGTTCCTCCAGAGCCCTAGGCACAGCTGGAACAAACCTTATTTTCAGGCTCCCAGCCACTCATGTGGGTTGTATGCTTGCATCTTCATGAAGAAAAACTGGGCCTGAAAACCACACATTAACTGGCAACTAGAACTGAAGCTACTCCTGGAGCTGCCAAAATGAGTGTGGAAAATCTGGCAGAAGCTGAAGATTTAAGAAAGCCGATGTGGAAGTTATGACATGGGCAGAAATAGTCAAGGAGAAAAAGTTCTTCAACACAGCTCTCTTTATCTATGCATAATTTTATAAACATCTCTCTTGACGCCTTTGTTATCTCTTTTCTAAACCGAAAAGTCCCAGGCTCTTCAGCCTTTCCTCATAGGGAGGATGCTCCATCCCCCTAATCATCTTGGTTGCCTCTTTTGTACTTTACCCAGCTATACAATGTCCTTTTTGAGATTCAGTGACCAGAACAACACATGATATTCCAAATAAGGCCACACCATAGATCTGTACAGGTTCATTATAATCTTAATGTTATTAAACAGTAGTTGTGAAACCATGGTGGATGGGGTGGTTTGGATTGATGGTGTGGGGCCATAAGAAACTCTTTGAACACTTTTCCCCCCCTTGCTTGAGAGATGGTTCTATCCAAGAAATGGTGCAAGAGATAAAGATTATACCATCCATTGGCCCAGAGTGATAAACCCAATTTAAATCATCCACCCACAAATATATTGAGAGTTTCTTTCATCTCTAGTTTAACAGTCTTATAAGTGTAGTTTTCCTGTGTGAGTTTTCTGCACGTAGGCTACGCGACCAGCCTACACCTGAAGCTGAGTCAGTATTGCTCTATTGAGGTCAATATTGTCTTCTCTGAAAGGCGGCAGCTTTCCAGCTCATCGGGGTTCCAGTTAGAGGTTTCACATTACCTACTGTCTGATCCTTTTGAATGGAGACAGAGGTGATTGCAACTACTGATGTATTATTTCTATGTTGCTTGGCAACATTAAGAGCATTCCAAACCATATCCTACTTAGGTGCATTCAATGGCGCTTACTCTCAAAAAAATTGTTCTTAAGATTGTATTGCATGAGGTAGTTGAGTGGTGCCTTATAGCATGTCTGACTACATTAAGGGCAAGTAGCCTTTGCCCCAGTACCCAAATGAAGAATCGACAACAGTGTGGGTTTATCTAATTTAAATTTATTCACATCTGCTTATCTACATCATCAATTAATTATGCTAATATTTAATTAAGGGCAGGATGCACTGGGCCAGCCTTGTTTATCCTTTCCCACCCACAGAGGTGCCCAGCCTAGCCCCCTACCCTGATGCACTGTTAAGCCACTCCCAGGTTCAGGATGATGTTGCTCAGCACCAAAGGCACTCCTTCCCAAGCCCCATCACACCATCTAGCAAGTGATGACCTGTTCAGGACATGCCCTCCAACATGCCTGATGGCTTAGGGTGCTCACCGCTTGTCCCTGACAAGATGAGCACTCCTTTCCTTTCCTTTCCTTTCCTTTCCTTTCCTTTCCTTTCCTTTCCTTTCCTTTCCTTTCCTTTCCTTTCCTTTCCTTTCCTTTCCTTTCCTTTCCTTTCCTTTCCTTTCCTTCCCTTCCCTTCCCTTCCCTTCCCTTCCCTTCCCTTCCCTTCCCTTCCCTTCCCTTCCCTTCCTATAATAAACTCCATTGACCTGAGGTATTGAGCCAAACAATACAGTAAATTTAAAACACGGATCACATCAGAAACATTTTCAAATAGTAAATAAGAAATATCATATCACTAATAAAAAGCATTAAAAGATATAAAATCCTCCAAATTGTCACATAAATATGTACCAGAGGAGTGTGTCATGGATATCATAAGAGACAAAAAATTGGCCACAGCTCACATTACCTCAGGATTAACATAACAGATTATAACAGAACAGAAAAAGAACTATCTGGGGTTCAATGGCAAGATTATATTTACTCAGAATAGGCAGAACCAAAGCTCTCGTAATGAGGACCATTGATTACAGGATAACAAAACATGATCGATGGTTTCAATCATGCCAGAGGCACAGAGACAGAGGCAGTTAGAGAATGGAATATTTACAAATTGCACCCTCAGTTCAGTTGTGGGCAAAGCATTCAGCCTGCCAAGCACAAAGACGTGGCAGTTGCTGGAAGCAGTAAGCAATATGGAGAGCTGCAGGGGGAGACATTCCAAGAACGAAGACAAGCATACTCAACATGCTCAGAAGTAGATGCTGGTTCTATTGAGTTTAATTGTCCTCATTTTGATTACTCTCAATGCCTCATGGACACCCATATTTTGAATAATAGTAAAGGGAAAACATAGGCACTTGAGTTTGCTATCCACTAACTTAGCCCAGGAACCTTTGTAAGTATTTTCCCTCAGAAGATGTAAAAGACCTCCATAGCAGTTTGATGCTGGAAAAAGGGACTTCAGCACAAAGCCAAGCCCTACATTCCAGTTAGCATTGGGCAAACTCCATTCTTAATGCAGTTCCTGCAGCACAGGATGGTACCCCAGCAATTTGTCAGAGGAATTGTAAGAGCAGTTAATCAATGCAGACAAAGACACCATTTATCCAGAGGTCTGCAGCAGAGGGAGTACCTTAGCATTAAAGGCCTCAATAGCTACAGGTATTGTTTGTTTGTTTTATTATTATGGTCTTAAGACCATCATACAATACAAACATAGTATGAAAAAGAAGGAAAAAACAGAGATAATATACAGAATGAAATCTAAATTTAAAACTTTTAAAATGTGACCCCTGCAATCTAAGAATCAATTCACAGAACTCAGCTACTGAACGTGTAATCGCTGATCTACAGGTATATATTGCTCCCCTTTAGAATAGGAAAAAAAATGTATGAGGGCATTTATATCCACTTTGACATTTTTTTTTAGTTGAGGAAATATAAGTTTTCCATGCCAAGTTATGACTGAAGATAACACCTAAATATTTAAAGTGGGCCACCTGTTCTATTTCTGTTCCACTTACGGTCCACGTCTTACATTTCCTTCTTCTCCCTTTTGAGAACACTGTAACTTTAGATTTTTCATAATTAACTGACAATCCCAAAGTCCAGCCTCTTGTCTTGATAAAAAAAGTGTTGTCTGCATAAAGCAGGACTGGAATATGATGATCAAAAGATCAAAAAGAAGAGGAGCTGAAAGGCAACCTTGTTTAATACCAGTAGAAAGATAAATAATACTAGACAACTATAAATAATACTAGACAACTGGCCTTCTGGTGCCACAACTGATGTGTGGGATTTTTTATATAATTTAGAAATTAGCTAGAGGAATCTCTTACCTATTGTAGTCCCAATGTCAATCCCTCAGGATCGAATCAAATGTGCTATGTAAAGATAAACCATCTGGGTGCAAAGTATTTCTCAGCTAGATGTTATAAAATAAGGCAGTGATAGAGAGCAGGTGCATCTCTTCGGAAGCCTGCCTGTTCAGGATACAGAACTGACTCAGATTTGACCCAGTTCAAAAGCTTAGAATAGAGGGAGGCTGTATATTCCTTACCAACCACTGACAACAGGCTTATAGGGCGGTAATTTGCAGGGTCAGATTTAGACCCCTTTTTATATATAGGAACTTCTAATGCATGCTTCCACAATTGAGGTATAATTCCACCATCATCAATTTGAGTAAAAACAGGAGCCAACAGCTAGCTCCACCACAGTGGGTTAGCGTTTAGAAGAACCACCGATATAAAATCTGGACCTGGGGCCTTACCTGAACTCAGTTGCTTAACTATAGAAGACACTGTCTCTAGTAAGACTGAAATAAGAATGTTCCACCGCTTGTGAAGAGCATACAATTTTTTATATTTAATCAGGAGTTTGAAAGAGCATTTTAATGAAATCAGATCTAACAGGTGGAAGGATAAATTTGAACATTTAAAAAGGCAGTGTCTTGCTTTGATCTTTCTAATATATTATCTACACTCTCTGTCAAACCACATATTCCATCTTACGTGTCTAGAACCTGGAGACAACTGGGTGCAAACTGGCTTAAAGAGTTCCAGAATACTTGGCACTATTTCAATTGATCTGAAGACCTCTTTACAGATAGCTAATTCAGCAAGAAGAAATTACGCTCTCTTAAATTCATTATATCATTTGCTAAACTGTTTTAAAGTATTTGGGCCCTAGAGTACATTGGATACTGGTCCCAAGGATAGCAAACAATCTGATGGAGATGATCAACCCCCCCCCCTCCGATTTTTCTTGCATCCTAAAGTCATAGATTTGTGTCAAAAGCCCAGAGGAAGTCAGTACATTGTAGGGCCTCTACAAGTCATACAGTTATAATCTCCTGATGAACCAGTTCCTCTATATCCATGGCCCAAAGACCATGATTTGTCACAAATCTAAATAACAGCTTGCTAGCCTGAGGTTCTCTCAAAAAGATATGAGTATGGCACAATATTTAAATATTCAGCCAACCCTGCTGAAAGAAGGGTCTCATCACTAGTCCTGATCTAGGCAGTCAAATCACCAGCTAAGAGTAATAATGCTCTAGGATGTCAAACTGTGATTTTTATCCAAGAAATCATTTAGTTCATTCCAACTGCTCAGAATTTCCTTGGAGGAATTTAAAGAGGCAGGTAAACTGGGTTTGTTAAAAGAGGGCAGGATGGGAATTGTAATAACACTGCAAGTAAAATCTGCAAGGAAGTGACTAAAGCCAAACGGATACAATAAAGTGCAGTTGAGACCAAACATGCTGGACATGACTTTGGACAGCCCTTGGAAAAACTACAGTGAGCCTCAACTGTAAAATGGGTAAACCCAGGTAAGTAAATGGGCTCCTTAGTCCATTTTTCTCGAGCTAATATAATCTGGAAATTTGAAAGAAAGTAACAACAGCAGGATCTCTTAATCTGCTATTCCAGCCAGTAGTGTTCCATGAGAAGACTTTTATACTCAAAACAGGAGTTAGTCAATTAAATGGTACAGCTGGATCTACAGTAGTAGGGTGTAGTGGGCAAGTATAAGAAGCAACTGATCCCTTGTTGTCAACCATCAGCAATTACTCAGGGAAGAAGTTTAAGTTTAGAGTGATGGAATAGTTGGTGAGGAATTTGTCCTGCTCATTCAATTCATTTCCCTCACAAGTGAGCTGGTTGGCTGAGGTTCCCCATTGGTGAAACGTCCCCTTCTGATATTTTCCAGAAAAGCTAGGAGAGTTTGAAAATGGTTTATAAAATCATCTTGGTCCATAGAGGGGAGAGCACCAAAAGAAGCTAACAGACCCTCCTCCACTGCGTTTATGTCACCTTTGGTTTCTAGACTAGGCAGAGCCTCTCTAGATTTAAGTAGGTCAGTTTTGTTTTCTCCACTGTGTTGCATTGGCATTTCAGGTGTACATTCATCAATCTTTGGGAACACAATCAGGTTGTCTTCATTTGGGGGTGAAAGAACAATCAAAGGGTCAGTCAGAGTGTGTTAATGACAATGTTTTCCTGAGAATTTTCTTGAGCCTAACTACCTTTGAGGTGATAACCACATAGACTTTTCCAAATAGAGATGGGTGTGTTTTTTGGCCTTTTATCTTCAAGGACACTCAAATCTTTCTCAAAAGCATTCAGAGGTTGCTGATTATGATATGTAGGGGGAGAGAAAGGAATTGAGTCAGATGGTTTAGTCTCTGAAGCAGCAAGTGATATGAATTTCTGGTTGACAGAGACTGCCTCAGAAGTCACCCTAGTTGACTGGCTGAGTAAGAAGTGCACTGGCTGAGACCAGAGGATGAGGCACTAAATCTTTGAAGATCCTAACAAGTAATATTTGATCATTAGAGAGGAAGGCCTTCATTTTAAGGAGCATAGATGGAATTGTAGAAAAATACTAACAAAACTCTCTTATAGGCTGGAGACCATGGAAGCCAGTTGACAGCAGATAAATCAATAGGGAGAACTTGCAGAAGGATTACTCAAAGAAGATATAACCTCTCTTTGAGATCCCCACTTTCCTTTGTTTGTTTGTTTGTTTTAACAAGGGCAACTTGTTAGCAGAACATAATTTATTTGCAAAGTCCCCTCATAACCAATGTTATATACTAGGAGATACAATCTGGCTCTCTTTGCAGTTGTCTTTACCATTCTTAGACACCTACATCCACCTTCTCCTCCCCAACTCCTCATATCCTAGGTTTAGGGTTAGTGAGGCCTCCAGGCTTATTTGAAAATTTCTGTACAAAAGCATCAAAGGAAACACTAAGGAAGCCAACTGATTAGTAATTTTTGCTAGTTGTTCAAAAATTGAGATAACAGTATGAGCAGTTAGTAAACATTGGTCTGTTGCATAATTTAGAGGATTGACTTGCAGTGGTTGTGAATACTGTTGCTTACTCAGTGGTGGATTTCCCAGCAAGGTATCACTCTCATTAACCTCAATGTGAACCAAATCCTCACTGCTGATATCCAGAAGAGACTCATAAGCTAATGGGGATTTTGTTGTTAAAAGCTCCCCTAAAACGGCATACCTGCTGGAGATGGAAATAGGCACAGGAGCTTCAAGGTTCATTGAATTCTTCTTACATTCAAACTGCTCATCAGTCCTCAGTTGTTTCAGAGTCTAAGGTCATGGATGTCAGAGTCCAACCAGCAGTGTTTGTTTGTTTGTTTTTAGTTCATTTGAAGCAAGGGTAAAAACAAAACTGCAAGTGGTATGTTAAAAATGAGCTAGTAAGCTTCCAAGAGTCCAGAGTAAGTGCCCGGTAATATCTTGCCTAAAAGAGCAACTCACGTTATCCCCACCAAATCAGAAGGTTTAGTCTCATTTAACACCCTTGCCCTACCTGCAAACTGTAACTTCATGCAAGCCCTGATGTGATCAGCTAAGTACAAAATGCAACCCTCTGAGGGAGAAGAATCCCATCAAATAGAAGAATGCTATCAAAGCACCCTCCCATCAAATAGATGAGCCATATTAAATCTAATTGCCAGCTGTGAAATGTAAGCCCCACTACCAGCCAAAACAGCTTTCGTGTGGCCAAGTCTGCCCTGCACCACACTTTTCAATCCTCTGGGGCTCAAGTGTTCCCCTCCAACTCTGCCTTTGCAAAGCTCAGACCAAGTGATCATGACTCCCAGTATTACTCCCTTACCCTATTTAAATCCCTAATTATTATGTGCCTAAGAGTGAATCCTTGGGTTTGGACTAGGTCATTCTCACCACAGTTCAATACCAGAATCTCAGGATGACTGCCCTCTCTCAAAACCTAGTGGTGAGAAGGCAGGAGCTGCTTCCACAACAGCCCACTTCTATAGCAGTGCAGCACACTGACAAAGGATACGATCCCTGCTGTGTCTGGATTCCACTGCTGATGGCCCTTCCACTAGACCAGAATATGATGGAATGCCCCAGTACTCGCACTCTGACTGGGCTCTCTGGGATTCCTTGATCTGAAAAATAAACTCAAGCTGCTTATCTAATATATGACCTGTAAGCTTTTGCTTCCATCTCTCCAGTCTTTGAATAGCTTGATCAGACATTCTAAAGCTGGCTGCTGTATATGCTGAAGTTTTGTGGAATGAAGGAGTGCCAAATTCAGCTACTGGCAGTGTTCCCTCTAAGCTGAGTTAGTGTGAGTTAGTTCACAGTTTTTTTACCCTCCGGCTCACACATTTTTATCTTAGCTCAGTAGCCAAATCACCTGCTTACAACTTTAATACTGGTAGCTCACAAAGTAGAATCTTTGCTCACAGGACTCCACAGCTTAGAGGGAGCATTGGCTACCAGTTAGCCTGATGCTGCCAGAACACCTCGGACCACTGTTCATAACTGGAATTTAGTGGGATACCACTGGCATGACGGAAAGGATAGTCTGGGCATGAGCCCCTTAACAACAGGAACCACAGTGGATCCCATGCCATGCTGATCACATATGGATTTATGCATCAGCACACAACCATCTCCCACAGCCAGCTTCAAATCCATCACCTGCGGAACTGTCCATTAAATATCCCAGTGCAATGCTGGCAGCAACTCACTGTTCCTCACAGCTGCATAGAACACTGTTAAGCTGCTGCATAAGTAATAGGAATGGGCACGAACCAGCTGATGAAGTAAAGTTCATCACAAATTGTGGGCAGTTCATGGTTCATGAACCATGTTCATGGAAGTGATGTTCATGGAAGTGTGCCTGGCATGAACATTTTACAGACTTTGGTGCTATTCATGGCACTTCATGAATGGATACATTTCCATACCATCACTGCTTGATTTACAAAACTCCAAGACAATAGGTGTGTGTGTGGAACTCTCCAGCCTTGGAAACACCAACAGGAGCCCTCCAAAGTTTAACAGAGTTCCCATTCTGTTCTATGGGATCCAAATTCTACATATATGCTCAGCTTAGCTCTACTCCCTCTCGTCTGTCAGCTGTTTGCAGTTACACAGAGAGGCAGGGAACTTGTTAAAAGCAGACTAGCAGAGTACATTAACTCCTGGTTATCAACTCCTCTCCCCTTCTGGGATTTGGGGGTGTGAAGTGGACTCAGGGCTCTGAGCCATCCCATCTGTTTGCTGATGCTGAAAAGAGGAGCTCAGCTACTGGGTGCTTTGGCTGAGGAACCATGTTTTACACCCTCCCATCCCTCCTGATTGTGAACCTCTCTGTGCCATGAGGGTGAAAGTGGGTGCAAAGGGTGCTCATTGTGGGAGGAAGACATACTCCACCCTTCGGGTACCACAGGCCCCTGTTCCTGGGCATCAAACCCATCCAGGCAGCCCACTGGAGCACACCCCCAGCAGGGTATCACTGGTTTTTTTGGAGCCTCCTATCCATGGCCTGTTCCTGAGGCTTTCCACAGAGGAAGAGTTGTTAGCACTACCCACACACCAGCAGTTGCAAACACTCTTTAGAGATATCTCTGACAGCAGTGATTTGAGGGGAAGCACTCTCCCCTTCCACACAACTCCCTGTTGCTGCTCCTGCCTCCAGTACTCTCCTCTGTGGCCCCTCCCAGTCAAGTGCCAGAAAGCACTTATCCCACCTTCTCCAGTCCTGGGGCCCCATTTCCAGTCTACACTTTGGGAAAATATCTGCACCCTCCCCAGTGACCCATGTAGGGCAGAGTACCAGGTGTGCCATACTCTCATCTAGAGGAGTGCAAACCCCCAACACCTGTCCTCATTTGTCCTCTGCAGGCACCTGCAAAGGGTGCACCCCACTATGTTGCCACTGGAGGAAAGAGTGGCAGCCCGTGGGAGGAAGAAGAGGCCCACTCCAGCTCAGCAGGGACAAGCAGTGGTAGAGCAGGTGGCCCCTCCAAAAAGGCTCCCTGCACATGGAATGCTGTGGGTAGGATATAAAGGCAGGCCACCATCCAAGAGGTCATTCCCCGAGGAACACTGACAGTGCCATCCAGAAGGGCTACACAGAAGAAAGCAGTCACTTGCCTCGTCGGTGAGATGATTGTTGTGGATGGTCAACCCTTCTCCCTTGTGGAGGACATAGCCTTTTGCTGGCTGCTGAAACACTTGGCTCCCTGGTACTCTGTCCTCTCACAGAGGATCATAAACCAATGAGTCTTGCCCACCATGCACCACTTCACAGTGGTGATGGTCAAAGCTGAACTCTCTAAAGAACAAGGCAGAATTGTGGACTTCACTGCAGACCTCTGAAACAGCCAGCAGCATGGCTACCTCTCCCTCACTGCCCACTGGTGGCAACCATAGGTCCTTTCTGTCTCATGTGTTGGGGCATGGCCCAGGGCTCTGGAGGGGACCGTCCTGACACTGGGCTACAAAGTGGTTCTGCTCCATGCACAAGGGATGGATGCATACCATATGACACAAAACAATGCTGTCATGAGAGAGTGGGAGGGCAGTGGCAACATTGTCCATGGCAATATAGTCATGGATGCCAGTACCAACATGATGGCAGTGATAAAAGTTGTATGCCTCAAGCACATTGTCTTCCTGGCACACACACTTCAGCTGGTGTTGAAGGATGCTCTGGTGCTAGGGAGTACTGCCGTGGCCACCTGGGATGCTGCTTTCTAAAGGTCAACCTCCCCCTGCCGGGCTACCCCTCTCTAGGCCTCACAGAGTAAGATCTAGGCCTTCTATTGTCCCTTTCATGCCCCCCATTCAATGTTCCCTCTAAGCTGTGGAGTCTCATGAGCAAAAATTCTATTTGTGAGCTATTGGCATGAAAGTTGTGAGTGAGCAATTTGGCTGCTACATAAATTAGTTTGCTCTGGATCTGTCTTTCCTGAGCTAAGACAAAAATGTGTGAGCCGGAGACTAAAAAAACTGTGAGCTAGCTCACACTAACTCAGCTTAGAGGGAATACTGCCCCCATTCTTCCTCCTCTCTGGGTGATTCAGCATGCAGCCTATGGGTTGTATCCTTGGCACTCGGTTGGGATGATGGCCACCTTTATCAGGTGGCGGCAGGTTCCCTCACTCAACACCTACCTCATGAAACATCATCTACCTCATAATACAAACACCTACTTCTTGGAACAATATCTACCTCAGCAAACATCTACCTCAACAAACATCTGTCTGTACCAAGCAAGTCCCCATTTGACTACCCCTTTCCATTTGTACAATTCATAACAGGTGATGTCTTTTCTGCACAATGTTCAGAGCTCAGTAACTTACACTGTGGAAAAATTTTGTTGCTTAACTATTAGGAAATGTAAATTTATTTTAGCTGAAAATTTTTTATGATTCTCTAGTTAATGTTATTTTATTTTACTAATTTTATTGATTTTCTCTTGTTAATGTTTTTATACTATTCCTATGTTGTTGTTTTTCAGTCGTACAGTCGAGTCCGACTCTTTGTGACCCCATGGACCACATCACACCAGGCCCTCCTGTCTTCCGTCATGCTCTGGAGTTTGAATAATTTCATGTTCGTTGCATAGATGACACTGTCTAACCATCTCATCCTTTGCCGTCCCCTTCTTCTTTGACCTTCAATCTTTCCCAGCATCAGGGTCTTCTCCAATGAGTGCTCCCTTCTCATTTGGTGGCCAAAGTATTTGAACTTCAACTTCAGGATCTGGCCGTCCAGGGAACAGTTCCTTAAATAGACCTAGCCACAAAGACATCTTTCCTCACTTGCCACTTAGGATAATTTCTTCCACACAGGTTGATTTTCTTCCATTGCCATTTAAGCTAATAACTTTCACAAAGAATAGATTTCTTCCACGTTTCACAGCCCCTCACTCAATCTCCTCAGTGCTCAACTCTTCCCACACACACAATGAATAAAGTCTCTCCCCACAAACCAGTCAACACTGTCCCCTACCATCCAATCATAACCCAAGTCAATCACCCATCCAGCCCCCTCTTTCTTACTCTAGAGGCCTGCCTTTTAACACACAGCAACTCATATATAAAACTCCACATTAAAACTCAGAAATAAAACACACACACAAAAATTTCTGTAGCAAAACACACATTGCTTATTGGGGACTTTGGGGGGGGGGGGTTTGGAGGAGATGGGGTTTCTGCTTTTCAACCAAATGACACCAAAATAGTAGGGTTGCTAGTGCTGGCTGTCCACTAAAGAGCGCACAAGTTTCAAATTAATTGAATCAATGAGTCCAGTTCTACAGGCACCCAGGCATTCTACTTACAGAGAAGAAGGGGTTCCATGCCCACAAAGGAGGGAGGGAAGAAAGAACAACCTATAATAACAGCTCTGTTGGGCCTTGCACCTGGCTTATAACAGCTGGGAGCCATCTTCCCCAGGCCGTTGCCTTGGAAATTGGAGAATAAAAGAAAAACACCTGCTTCTGCTTCTGCTGATGGTAAGCACCTGAAAACAAAACTACATGGAATTTTTAGGAAGGAAGGTTTTGTAATGCCTAAGCATCCTGGATTTGTGTAACCATTCCAGAATATCAGAATAATGACCTGAAACAGTGATTTTCATCTACATTTTCAGCTCAGGAATTCCAGAATACACACCTATATTAGCAGTTGCTTCCAGTTTTCTTTCTGTAAACATAGAGGATACTGGATCTTAAAACAACCAAAGAATCCCATTGATATATATATTTTTTATCCCATAAAGGAAAAAAATTCACACACATTGCACTTTGAGAGGCAAAATATATAGAAAAGTGACTGTAGAGATTTGTTCTTTTAGATATTGTCTGGTGAATGTTAGTAAATCATATCCCAGAATACAGCCAGTTTTCTTTCTGTAAACAACAAAAGAACCCTGGTCAGAAGACAACTCTGTATCTCATCAATTTCATGGCTTTCAATGAGTTTCCAAATTTAAAAAAAAGGTTTAGTGTTTCATCTTGAAGTGTAGATTTCTCTGATAAAAAGAAACAAATTCAGTCCCCATACCCTGTCTTGTGATCTATAATCTGACAATTCATTCATTACATGGACACACAATCTTCTACCACTGATGCAGAACTGAGGCTAGCATGGGTATAGCTCTCAAGATAAATTCCACATTTTTAATTGTCTGAAAAGGCACCTGATGCCCATGCAGTGTAAGAACAATAAAATCAGAGGCAGTTTCCACTGCAGCTTAGTATGCCCATTCTTTCAAGTTACATTTTCCTTCTTATTTGTTAGCTTTAGATTCTCTAAGCTAGATGTAGCAGTGACTAATAGGCCACTCAGAGATGCCTCACAGTATATAGAGATAGATGCACAAATAAAGCATGAAGAAATAGTTCTGAATCTTTAATGAAATGAAGAAATGTGGGTCTCAAAACAAACATTTTTCAAGTGTCCATGGCCAAAGGGACAGTTTGAGAGCTGCAAAAATTAAATCAAGTTTTTTTTAAAAAAATAAAATTAGGAAAACAGGTAATTTCCTCTTTTTCTGTTTGGTGAATTTTATGATCTATGCATTATAGATCTTCATGTTTGTGAAGTGATACATTGTCTGGTGAATGGTGTGGTGCAAACTACAATAATAGTTCAGGTATGGATCCTGCAAATATGTTGCCTACATCAAAAGCAACTCTGGTTTTTGACTTATAGTGCCCAAGTAATTGATTCCAATGGGACTGCTCATTGAGCAAAGTACAACTCAGCTTGCCTAATAGTGACAGTTTTTGTTCCTGCACCAAGTTTTGAAGCTACAATTAGGGTTGCTAGATGTCCTTACTGAAGGGATATCCTTTAAAAAAAAAAAAAAAAATCACTCTAACCCAGCAGAACAAAAGAAATATGGCCCTTATTTTAGCTCCATTAAACAAAGCATCTGCAGTACCCTTTAGTTTGGTATTTTGTATCTGTATACCTCTGGAACTCATTGGAAATCACTTCATTTTTTTTTAATCATATCTGTGGAACCAAAAGCTGCCATTTTATGTGTGTGTAAGTACACAGTACACAGTGCATGTAATCTAAGGGTTCAACAAACGACAATTCACTTTCAAAAGTCAAATACACATCCTGAGTGTATTTTAATAAACTTATTTTACAAACATGTTTACAGCCTGAAACACAATTCTATTAACTGAAGATCTAGCAGAAAATCTGTTAAGTCAAGAAAGAAACCACAAACGAAAGGTGACAGCACAAGGCAGGGCTAAAGTTACTAACAGTGCAAAGAAGACTCATTGCCTGATTTGACTTGAGGTAAGACACAACATCACCTTCTTAACTTAAATGTCTGAAATGGGACATATATATATATACATACATACACATATTATTCAAGATCAGGTGAAATCAGGAGGTAAAATGTCCGAGGTAAATGAATAAGAACTCTGGGGTAACTTAATATTTTCACAAACTACAGTTCATACATTTCCAGCAATTGAGACTTTTAGACTTTTCATAGAATTTTAGAATCTTTGAGATTAGAGGCTTTTGTTTCAGGGTCTCCTAAACACTCTAGTATACTTAATTGAGTTTCAGGTTTCAGAAGGCAGGGATACACTAAGGAGCACCCAAATTCCTTCTCTGAGCACACCAGGGTTCACTCCACTCTTTAGAGCTATCTCCCTTTCAACTGGGCAGGGAATCTCTTCTCTAAACCAGAAGACCTTTCTGGCCCAAATGGGGGTCTTCACTGATCCACCCCTCCTCCTTGTCATTTATTTATTTATTTATTTATTTATTATTTTCAATTTATATACCACCTTGCAAACCTTCCCAGTTCTCAGTCAGTATGAAATTGTTTTCAGTCAGAGCTAAACTCTTCTCAGTCAGAGTTAAACCTTCTACAGGCAACCAGAGCTAAACTCAAACTTCTTCAGCAGTCAGTTCCCAGGTCTTTCTGGTCAACTGATGCTAACCAATCAAATCCCTTTGAACAGCCTGTCACTCAAGGCTCTCTGACTCTGTGAGGCATTAACCTTTCACAGCCCTTCACATGTTTATACAGCACTTATGAGCTTTTAAAGTGCAACCCATCACAGATGTCTTTTTGGAAATGGTAGCGTCTCCTATGGCACAATTTTCGCATTCAGACTGTTGCTGCAGGGAGCTTAGGTTTGGGGATTATTTTTAGGAGTCATAGGTGTGCTCAATGGTGGCCACAGGGATGGGAACAGGAGGGTGTCCTGAGGGACCTTCAGTTGTTGCAGCAAGTAGTGACCACTTTCCAAATCATGTGCAGTGAGGATCTTTCCTTGAAAACGTACTTGAAGTGATCCAGATGGGAGCCATTTGTATCGGAGATCAGCCTCTCTTAAAGCGCTCTAATTTGCAGATTTTCTCTAGGCAAATGTGGGAAAACTTGAATCTTGTAGTTCTTAAAGGGAAGGAAGCCTTCTTTATGTGCAAGCTGTAAGATTGTTTTTACTGTTCTGGCATCTTGGAACTCAGCTATTATGTCTCTAGATTTTCTGTTTGAAGGGGTGGCTGCAGACCCAATTCTATAGGCACGCAATATCAAGGGTGCAATTTTATCCTCGGGACTCAGTACTTCTGTAAGCCAGTGTGTCATAAAGGTAAGGAGTTCCATATTTTCTTCTTCTTTTTCTTCCATTCCACGAAATTTAAGTGAATTCTGTTTCAATTTAGTTTCCAGTGCTAGGAGTTTTTCTGTTGCCCACTCGTCTTTTTTTTTGCAGAAACTGCACTTCATTTTGTAGCGTGACTCCTAGCTCCATAGCCATATTAGCTGTATTAGCAACTTGCTTTAAGGAGTTGGTGATTTTGTCTAACTGTTCTCCCAAGGGTAAAAATTTTTCATCAATGTGGGACATAAGATCAGTTTTTAAAGCAGAGAGAAGGTCAACTAACCTGCCTTCTTGAAGATACATTTCTGTGTCCTCTGGCTCTGATGTTGCGGCCGCCATTTTGAGATTCGTAGACGGTAAGGCCGCGACTTGTGCAGCCGTTCCGTTCTTGTGTAAAAAGGGTCGGAAATCTGGCGTTTTTGCTTTTTTAGGCGATTTTTTGTTTCCAGAGTGATTGTTCATCTCTACAAGGCTGAGAATGATGATTTTGAGGTGGTGATTGCAGTTTGCCTGGGTGATAGGAGCGGAGAGTTAGCAACCCACGTCCACCATGTTAGGCAGCCGACGCCACGCCCCCTTCCTGAGGGACCTAACCTTTTTGAAATTGTTTCCCATCATTGTGACTGTGCATATCAGGGAGAAGCAGTTTAGTGATCAGGCCTGTAGCTACAGTGGGCCATCTCGGGGCTACGCCCCCTGACTTACTGGCAAGGCCCCATGACTTACCATTCAGCCCAGGGCTCCCAAGCTGCAGCAGGTGCAGGGAAGGAGCCAGGTATTCCTTTAATTCGACTAGCCAGTCCCCCCTAAGAAATTTAAATGCCCCCTGACTTAAAAAGTCCTGGCTATGGGCCTGTTAGGGATGCTGTTGCTTCATTTTAGTGCAATAACCAGACTAATCCAGGTAGTGAATAGTTAGGCCTCCAGGATTATGAAGTTGGTTAGATCATTGGTTTTGAAATGTTTGGAGCTTAATATTTTTTTTCAAGGCAAGGCATGTGCCCAGTCTTGATAACAGAATTGCTGACAGACTATCTCATTTTCAGGAGCAGTGTTATAGACAGCTGGTATCAGGTGTGGACTATGGCCCGATGCCAATGCCAGTTAAGCTGTGGCATCTTGAGAGTTTGAAGTGCAGCAGGCAATAATGGCCTCATTGGCATTTTGCACAAGGATGGCCTAGGGGAAACTATGTAAGGGGACTCCAGTCTTTTCACAACTAGGAGCGTATAGCACAGGTCTGGCCTTTGCCTGTACAGTATAAGGTATAAGGTATAAAGATAAGGGACATCTAGAGCTATCAAGGGTTATCTAGCAGCACTAAGATTTATCTGGGGCAGTAGGTTTTAGGGTTACTTATTAGGGATGGGCACAAACCAAGAAAATGTGGTCCAGTTCAGTTTGTGGTTCATCATGGCATGCCTGGTTTACAAACCATGGACCATCTTGAACTTTTGGTGCTAAATTAACTGATTCAGTTCATGAGGTTCATGATATGGTAGACTGCTTCTTCAGTTTGTTAGAGATACCAAACTTGCATGGATTCTCCAGCTAACTGTACTCTACCAGCCCTCCAAGTGTGGTGATGATTGGATTTACAGGGTATGAGTGAAGGCCCCCCAAACAAGGTGACCCCAGGAACATATTTTCTGGGGAAATGACAGGCACAGGTTCAGAGAGTTCAGGAGTCTATAGAATGGATCCTGTTCAAGCTAGAGACACTATACTTGCAGGAGATCTCTGGCTGACTCTCGTATACCTACTCTCCAAGTTTGGTGAGGATTTAATTTATGGGGTCTGAATTATGGTCCCCCAAGAAGGTGCCCCATCCTCCATTGTTTCCAAAGGACAACAAAAAAGGCAAGGACAACAGAAGCCCAGCAGAATAGAATCAAAGTCCTCAAGAATCTCAGCAGTAGAAACTGAAGGTGGGGGACATTTTTGCAAGCCCAGAAGAACCAGTCTATGTGCCTAGCAGAACCAGTGCCACTGTGTCACTGCAAAGCCAATAGGACTAAGTTCAAGCCAGGAAAATGTTTTTTGGGGAAATGTCAGGCACAGGTTCAAAAGTGTATAGAAAGGACCCCCTGAAAGCTACGCACACCAGATGCACAGCCCCCCTCACCCTGTCACCTACTTCTCCACAATCTCTCCAAGTTAATGGCAGATTACATTTCTGAGGTCCCAGTTATGAACCCCCCCCCCAAAGGTCTCCCCAGTGTTCTTTCTAGAAAAGACAGCTGCATTTACAGGAGTCCACAGAATGGCTCAGTGACACCAAATTCACAGGGAACTTAACCTGGCAGACCCCCCCCCCGCTAGACAGGGGAAACAAGGCAAGTATCCCTTTGTCCTCACAGCACCTCTCCAAGTCTCCAAGGGCATATTTGGAATGACAAAAGGCAGACATGACACAACTTCTAGCAGGGGCTCCACAAAGTAACCCCACAACAGCTTGGCAGGCTCCACAGCCCCACCAGACAAGCAGGAGAAGCATGCCAACAACTCTAAAAAGCTCTCCTGAGATGAAACACCACATGAATTTTTTCTGCTCTGCAGAGGAAAGGAAACACCTGTCAAGCTGGCTGGGCCAGGCAGATTTGGAATGACAAAAAGGCAGATGTGACAAGAGACTTCCAGCAGGGGATCCCCACTAGACAAGCAGGGGAAGTGTGCCCACAACTCTGACAGCCCCCCCCTTGCTGAAACATACAGCCCATCAACCGCAGTGAATTCTTCTGCTGTGCAGAGGAATGAAAACAAATGTAGAGCCCACCAGGCCACCAAAGTCTCCAAACGCAGGTTCAGAATGACAGACATCACCAGAATTCCTACAGGGGGTTTCTAAAGTAACACCACAACTGCTTGGGGGGCACCCCTGGCAAGCACTGGAACCCAGCAAGGTGTGCCCGCAATGCTCCCATGCCCCATTAGGCCCAAACACATAGATCTTCTAGTCACATCCCACCCCTTGGTGAAATTTCAGGTTATTCACCATTAGCAGAATACATTGTTGATCGATCTAATTTATTACAGCAAGAGCCAGTTGTTGTTGTTGTTCAGTCACACAGTCGAGTCCGACTCTTCGCGACCCCATGCACCAGTTTATGCCAGGCCCTCCTGTCTTCCGCTGTCCGCTGAAGTTTGCTCAATTTCATGTTCGTCGCATCGATGACACTGTCTAACCATCTCATCCTTTGCCGTCCCCTTCTTCTTTGACCTTCAATCTTTCCCAGCATCAGGGTCTTCTCCAGTGAATGTTCCCTTCTCATTTGGTGGCCAAAGTATTTGAGCTTCAGCTTCAGGATCTGGCCTTCCAGGGAGCAATCAGGGTTGATTTCTTTTAGGATTGACTGATTTGATCTCCTTGCAGTCCAAGGGACTCTCAAGAGTCTTCTCCAGCACCATAGTTCAAAAGAATCTATTCTTCGGCGCTCGGCCTTCCTTATAGTCCAACTCTCGCAGCCATACATTACTACGGGGAATACCATTGCTTTGACCATGCGGACTTTTGTTGGCAAGGTGATGTCTCTGCTTTTTATCATGCTGTTTAGGTTTGCCATCGCTTTCCTCCCATGGAGCAGGCGTCTTTTAATTTCATGGCTGCAGTCACCATCTGCAGTGATCTGGGATCCTAGGAACGTGAAGTCTTTCACTACTTCTACGACTTCCCCTTCTATTTGCCAAGGAGTGATGGGGCCAGATGCCATGATCTTAGTTTTTTTGATGTTGAGCTTCAAGCCCACTTTTGCGCTCTCCTCTTTCACCCTGAGCAAGAGGCTCTTGAGGTCCTCTTCACTTTCTGCCATCAGAGTGGTATCGTCTGCATATCTGAGGTTATTGATCTTTTCCCCAGCAATCTTAACTCCGGCTTGTGATTCATCCAGGCCAGCATTTCGCAAGATGTACTCGGCATATAAATTAAATAAGCAAGGTGACAATATACATCCTTGTCGTACTCCTTTTCCTATGCTAAACCAATCAAGAGCCAGTAAAACAGTGCAATTCTGCTATAAGAAGAATTAAAACAGTAATAATATAGGAATCAATTAAGATTGCCGGGAAAAAACATCAACAACCTCAGATATGCAGACGATACCATTCTAATGGCAGAAAGTTAAGAGGACCTAAAGAGCCTCTTGTTAATAGTGAAAGAGGAGAGTGCAACAGTTGGCTTGAAACTCAACATCAAAAAAATAAGATCATGGCATCCACCCCATCACTCCTTGGCAAACAGAAGGAG
This sequence comes from Gekko gecko, assembly GCA_029375565.1. NCBI lineage: Eukaryota > Metazoa > Chordata > Lepidosauria > Squamata > Gekkonidae > Gekko > Gekko gecko. Next base: position 45,538,292 of record JAPDNY010000009.1, read on the forward strand.
AAGTCATGGAAGCAGTGACAGACTTCACGTTCCTGGGATCCAAGATCACTGCAGATGGTGACTGCAGCCATGAAATTAAAATATGCCTGCTCCTTGGGAGGAAAGTGATGGCAAACCTAGACAGCATAATAAAAAGTAGAGACATCACCTTGCCAACAAAAGTCCGTATGGTCAAAGCAATGGTATTCCCAGTAGTAATGTATGGTGGTGAGAGTTGGACTGTAAGGAAGGCTGAGTGCCAAAGAATAGATTCTTTTGAATTATGGTGCTGGAGAAGACTCTTGAGAGTCCCTTGGACTGCAAGGAGGTCAAATCAGTCAATCCTAAAAGAAATCAACCCTAACTGTTCCCTGGAAGGCCAGATCCTGAAGCTGAAGCTCAAATACTTTGGCCACCAAATGAGAAGGGAGCACTCACTGGAGAAGCCCCTGATGCTGGGAAAGATTGAAGGTCAAAGAAGAAGGGGACGGCAAAGGATGAGATGGTTAGATAGTGTTATTGAGGCAATGGACATAAAATTAAGCAAACTCCAGAGCACAACAGAAGACAGGAGGGCCTGGCATGATGTGGTCCATGGGGTCGCAAAGAGTCAGAATTGACTGTGCAACTGAACAACAGCAACATAGGAATAGTATAAAAACATTAACAAGAGAAAATCAATAAAATTAGTAAAATAAAATAATGTTAATAAGAGAATCATACAATTGACTGTGCGACTGAACAACAACAACAAGAGCTAGAAGAACTGCACCTATCTGAAACCATTACACTTATAACCTCTACTGAAATCATGACACTGTTATACTTCTAATTAAACTCTATGTTTAAGAAAAAAATGCTTTATTAAGAATAAAAGATCTCATTTTACTTCGGAGCCATCTCCACACTCTGACTGCTCTGTCATTCTACCAAATAAACTCAGCCAACCTGTTCTTTATGTCTTACTTTTGCTGGGGGCAGCAAAAGTAAGTAGGAAAAGCTGAGGAAGGGAAGGAGGAGGCATAACACAAAGAAAACTACAGAAAGGTACCTCCACAGGAGTTACACAGAAGGGGGACTCAAAAAAGATGGGGGAAACGTAACAGGCAATAATAGCAGAACTGCCATGTTCTTTCTCTCCCTTGTCCTCCTTTGCTACCACAATTGGGATGAAGAGATGGACACCAATATGGATTTAACAAGGGCCACTTTATTAATTATTTATAATCAAACAACTGGCAAGGGGCTGCTAAAATGTACTGAGGAATATGACAGGTGTCAAACTCCTGCCCACCTTCATCTCCTTCTGGGCGATGCACCTTCCCCAATCTTGAGCCACCCAATGTGGCTCTCAACCAGCAGCTTGGCATATTTAGGAGAACCCCCTGGCCCACCACCCCAGAAGCCACAAGGCCTGCTGAGATAGGCCAGGCCTCCCAGCCTTGAGCCACAAAGGCCCGAAAGCCGTTCTTGGAGGACCCTTTAATTCCTTTAATGAAATGCCCAGGTGCTCACTGATTTCAACTTGCTGATCATGCTACTCTACCTAACAAACAAAGTGACCATCCTATTTAGCAAGAACCAGCCCCACAGAGCCAATTTCCAAACACCACCATCTTCAGTGCAAGGTAGGCAAAAACACCCCTACTTCTGAAGCCAAATTGAAAAAGGGGTGAAAAATTCCTACCTGACCCCATTAAAAGGCAACTGGTTGAAACCTGCACTAAAATAGGGTGGGAGGGTGGGCCGAGCACACTGAAGAACTGCTGAGGCAGGAGGCAGGAGCCGAGCCTAATAGGCTGGCTTCGTCCCCTGCCTGGCACTGTGTTTCTCGCAGCACCGGTGTCCTTGACTCCTTGCCTCATGAGGAGGCAAATCAGCCCCCTCCCACCAGCACAGGCTTGGCAGGAGTTGGGGCTCGCACTCTCACTGTGCAAAAGGAAAAAAATAAGAGACTACAAGAAAGGATCCGTCACTGTAAGAGTAGGAAAATGAAATAAAGTCAGTGGTCTTTTAAACCGGCGGTTGATACCATTTGTCCCTGACAGGAATCAGTGAAAAGAAGCTGTGCTAAGAAGCACCTACCTTTTTTGGAGGGGGGGGAGGCTCTGTAAAAATGAACCCTTTTGGTCAATCTGCCTAAAATTTAGGGAGTCTTTAGATTAGAGGGAGTATATGTTCTGTGCAAATTCGGTGTCATTATCATACACAATAGCTACCCCAGAACCTCAGATTTGTTCCGTATTGAAATAACGCTCCCAAACATTAGAACTCCAAAAAGAAGAAGAAGAAGAAAATGAATTTGAATCCCAAACCAGTAACATCAACAGTAAACACCTCCCCCCCCTCCAGGATCAGAAATTATAACAACTTTTCTTGGATCACACCTATAGCTTCTACTGGGGTGGGGACTGGGCAGATGACTATGCCCTAAAACAAAAATGTTCTAGACCCATTTATTTGCACAATCTACCCAAAAGAAGTACAGTCAGCATGGTCATTCCCCCCCCAATATTTTCTAAAATGTATTAAAAATAGGGGGAAATGTATGAAATTAGGGCAGTGTTGTTTGAGAACATAATTGATAGGGTCTGTTGTTGTGTCTTAGTGCTCTTTTCAGCAGCATGTTTTATGGCTGCTTTAATGCAATAGTGTTGCAGCCCTGTGACTAAACAAAAGACAAACAATTGCTTTCAGGAGCAATTGTGGCCAAATGCTACAATAATTTCAGGGTTTTAGGATTGAGCTAGACCCGAACACAAGCTGAAGAAGTGTTTTGTTGTTGACCGCATGGATCTAAATTTCCTCTAGATCTTCCAGATAGAGGTTTTATTTTGTTTTGTTTTTGTAAATAAATAGTTTCTGATTGAGTATAGAGATGTGCTTGCTGTTCTCACGACAAAAGATTCACCGCCCCTGTACTAGGACGATACAGGAGAACTCGGGATGCAACAAGCAGGAATACAAAGGAAAGAACTTTTGATGATGTTTTGTTAAGACAGTTCGGTTGAATAGTCTCATGGTCAGGGGTGAAAGTAAGCCAGTACACACTGGTATGGAATATCAATAATAATATGACTGAGATTCATGGAAAGTGGCTGAAACATCCTATTTTCTAGTGCCCACCATGAAATACAATTCCAACAAGAAATGCAAGTTACTTTCACTCCTGCTCAGAGGAGTGAAAGGATGGTTTCCCTTACTTGCTTATAAATATATAATAACATAGTTAGAATGGACTTGCTGGACAGACCACTGCCTGCCTTATCCAGCATTCTATCTCCACTGACATATCTCTGGAAGCTCTTTAACATGGCATAATGTAGTCCACTTCCCGCTCTTGTTTGTTCCCTGTATCTGGCTTCATTTAGGCATTTTCTCAAACACCTATCCTCCATAGCTTCTTGTTTACTATAAGGATTAGTTCATATTACCAACAGGGTTTTTTAAAAATCATTTTGTATATCGCATTCGAAAGTGTGCTTTATGGTTGGATAAGCATGTAAAATGCAACTGATTTTTTTTTTAAAAAATACTATTCATTTGTAATTTTGATTCTTGCTATAGTACATGATCTGTTGGCTCATATTATGCTAATTGACACTTTCATATCGTCTGTGTTAATGATACCTTAAAATTACGAGAGCAATGAATGTCTTTGTGCTCCAGAGTATTTTAAATATTAATTCAAAGGCTCTTCATTTTGTCTGATGAGTGTTTAAAATGAATGCAAAGTCTCATGTGAGGAAGAAATATTCCACTACAATGACTTTTGCAAGGTCGAACAGGAAATCACTAGCAACATGCTCCAGCACCCAAGCTCGATGTTATACATATAAGGTTGGATTCTGCGGATCTGTTCTGAAAGTTGTGGTGCTTTTCCAAAGAGCCTCCCAGGTTTCTAAGGATCTTCCAACTCTTCTTTGGGGATAGCCCTAAATGATGTGATTTCAAACTCGTTCAGTGTCATTGGCTGCAAATGATGCACTGTCTCCCCCACGTGGTTTATAATTCAAAGACGAGGCTGAAGATGGAATAAGATTTTTAAAAAATTAAGCAAGCAAACAATGGTATGCAAGCACTTCTTGGGCTGGGTTTTTAATCTTCTTGTGTGTGACTGTGAAGTTGGGATTTACTTTTTTTTGTGAAGGGTACTGAGCAGGGGTGCCTATTGGGAACTTCAATTCATATAATTTAGTGCTGTCTTTAATCCTGTGGATATTTGAAGTGTCTTATTCACCAGTCAACATTTAACAAGGATTTATAGGAGGTTTCACCTAGGTTCACCAAGAATAACAGCATATCTGCAGACTCCATTTACTGTGTAGAGATCACTTAGACCATCTTATTCTAGATAGCATGACAAGTAGGGTATAGAGATGGTTGCCATCTTGTTCTCTACATCATGTGATATACCACTGCTATCACCCCATTCTCCAGGGAAGTACAAGAGTTCAATTACAATAGTCAATGTAATACATTATTAAGTTCCATTCACAATACTCATCAGAATAACATTTCATTTACCAAACTTTTAAAACTTTTTACCATGCAACATGCAGGTTAATCTGGTCTTCCGTTGTATTATCACAACTACCCTGAGGCTAGATTAGTCTGAGAGATAGTGACTAGAGGTGTGCATTGAGCAATAACTGAGCCAAATGAATACCCAACAAATACCTTATTGGTATTTTGGGGGTATCAGGTAAGCCAAATACAGAACAGATATCTGTATTCAGCTACTGGTACAGCTGAGCATGAAACAGCCAATTTTATCTGGTTTTTAATTGGGTTAATTTGGCTATACCAACCCTATCAGCCATTAAACCTAACAGATGACACGCAGAGCCGCCAGTCTATTGTTGGGTTTAAATGCTTCCCTGGGAGCCATTTCAGCGCTCCTTTCACTCCTTTCAAAAAGGAGGGCTGAAATGGTTTCAATCCATATATACAGATCAACACAGTGCTGATCAGTTTACATGGGAGGAGTGCCTTCCCTTCCAGCCCCAAGCCTCCCCACTGCTGCGGGGAGACTCAGGGAGGGAAGATGTAGAGAGGCTAGGCAGCTGGAGAAGGGAAGGCATACATGCTTTAGCTTCCCTCCCTGAGAACATAAGAACATAAGAGAAGCCAATGTTGAATCAGGCCAATGGCCCATCTAGTCCAACACTCTGTCACACAGCGGCCAAAATATACCAGGTGCCATCAGGAGGTCCAGCAGTGGTGCCAGGGCACCAGAAGCCCTCCCACTGCTGCCCCCTCCAGCACCAAGAATAGAGTGCATCACCTGCCCCAGACGGAGAGTTCCCATCTATACCCTGTGGCTAATAGCCACTGATGGACTTCTGCTCCATATGTTTATCTAATTCCCTCTTGAAACTGTCCATGCTTGCAGCTGCCACGACCTCCTGTGGCAGTGAATTCCATACGTTAATCACTCTTTGGGTAAAGAAGTATTTCCTTTTATCTGTTCTAACCCGACTGCTCAGCAATTTCATAGAGTGCCCACAAGTTCTTGTATTGTGAGAAAGGGAGAAAAGTACTTCTTTCTCAACCAGCTCAATCCCATTCATAATCTTATAAACCTCGATCATGTCACCTCTCAGCCGTCGTTTCTCCAAGCTAAAGAGCCCCAAGCATTTTAACCTTTCTTCATAGGGAAGGTGTTCCAACCCTTTTATCATTCTAGTTGCCCTTCTCTGCACTTTTTCCAATGCTATAATATCCTTCTTGAGATGTGGTGACCAGAACTGTACACAGTATTCCAAATGAGGTCGCACCAATGATTTATACAGGGGCATGATGATACTGGCTGATTTGTTATCAGTTCCCTTCCTAATAATCCCCAGCATAGTGTTGGCCTTCTTTATTGCAGCTACACACTGTCTAGACATTTTCATCGAGTTATCCACTATGACTCCAAGATCTCTCTCTTGGTCCATCTCTGCCAGTTCAGACCCCATCAACGTGTATTTATATTTAGGATTTTTGGCTCCAGTGTGCATCACTTTGCACTTGGCCACATTGAACCCCATTTGCCACGTTGACGCCCACTCACCCATCCTCAACAGATCCCTTTGGAGTGCCTCACACTCCTCCCTGGTTTTCACCACCCTGAACAACTTCGTGTCATCTGCAAATTTAGCCACATCACTGCTTACTCCCAATTCCAAATCGTTAATAAACAAGTTAAAAAGCATCGGACCGAGTACTGATCCCTGTGGTACCCCACTGCTTACCACCCTCCACTGAGAAAGTTTCCCATTTATGCTCACTCTCTGTTTCCTATTTATAAGCCAGTTTTTGATCCACAAGAGGACTTGTCCTTTTATCCCATGACTATTGAGCTTACTTAGGAGCCTTTGATGAGGAATTGTATCAAAAGCTTTCCGGAAGTCAAGGTAAATAATATTTATTGGGTCCCCCTTGTCCACATGTTTGTTCACTCCCTCAAAAAACACTAACAGGTTAGTGAGACAAGATCTTCCCTTACAGAACCCATGCTGAGTCTGCCTCAATAGTTTTTGTTCATCAATGTGCCTACTAATTCTTTCCTTAATAACAGTTTCCACCAACTTACCCGGTATCGATGTCAGACTGACTGGCCTGTAATTTCCCGGATCTCCCCTGGAGCCCTTTTTAAAGATGGGAGTGACATTAGCTACCTTCCAGTCCTCAGGAATGGAGGCAGATTTTAAAGAAAGATTATAACCAGGAATCACCGTATCCCACTGATTTTCTTCATCCCACCAAGTTTCTGAAATACCCACAATGTCTATTTCCCCCCCCAACACCAAGGATTCCAACTCCCCGATTTTACCTCGGAGACTTCTAGCATTTGTGTATAAACACTTATAGTTTCCCAGGTTTGTTAAGCCCACAGCCTTCCTCTTGCTGCCTCGAGACCTTGCCAGGCAGTTCCTATCATTAGCCACAGTCTCAGTGGACAATTGTAATCCATTTCCTTGTACAAAAGTAATAGCTACCCCTTCATCTCTTTGAGATGAGCCATCCCGAACCAGAGACTTTTCATCTCCTGTTGGCTTTCCCCCATTATTCAGTTTAAAAACTGCTCTGCCACCTTTTTGATTTTGAGCGCCAGCAGCCTGGTTCCTTCTCGGGACAAGTGGAGACCGTCCCTTTTGTACAGCTCCCTCTTGTCCCAAAAAGCATCCCATTGCCTAACAAACTTGAACCCTTCCCCCTACACCACCGTCTCATCCACACATTGAGACTCCTGATCTGTGCCTGTCTCTCCGGCCCTGCGCGTGGAACAGGTAGCACTTCCGAGAAGGCTACCTTGGAGGTCCTGGCCTTGAGCTTCCTGCCCAGCAGCCTAAATTTCTCCTCCAGGACCTCATGACTGCATTTCCCCACATCGTTGGTGCTGACATGCACCACGACCACTGGCTCCTCCCCAGCACTATCTACCAGCCTATCTAAAACACGTGTAATGTCCGCTACCTTCGCACCAGGCAGGCAAATCACCATACGGTCAGTACGCAGGTTCGCCACCCAGCTGTCTACCTGCCTAAGGATCGAATCACCAACTACCAAGAGCCCCCCTCCCACCCTTCCCAGGGACGGTTCCTTGGTACGAAAGGATACCTGTTCACCAGCTGAAGAAGAGGTCCCTTCTGAGGGCACATTCCCCTTATCCTCAGCATGGTGCCCCTTTTCCCCTTGACCCTCATGCTCCCTGGCAGCAGCCGGGCTGCCAGATCCAGAGTGGGACATATCTAACAAGTCCCCGAGAGTCTTCCCCGTGCACCTAACTGACTGTCCCTGCTTCTCCAGGTCAGCCACCTTGGCCTCAACGGAGCAAACTTGCTCCCTGAGAACCAGGAGCTCCTTGCACCGAGCACACACCCAAGACTTCTGACCAGTGGGCAGATAGTCATACATGTGACACTCCAAGCAAAACACTGGATAGCCCCCAACCCCCTGCTGGCATTCTGGCTTCATAATTGTTTTTAAACAAATACTTTTCTATAACCCCCCTTTTAAAACACTTTGTATTTATATGACTCCTGTTGTAGGAGTCTACTTACCTTACCTTACCTTACCAAGGAGCCAAGGTCCCTGGCTTTCTGGCTCTTCCTGTGCTTCTTACAGAGCCCCTAGACCAAGAGCCACAGGCAAAGAGCCTCACCCTTTTGTTCTCGCCCTTCAGCTCGTGCCTCTTGCAAACTTCCTGCCTTAAATAGAATTGTCTCCCAGGAGAGGGTGTGGCCAGCAGTTACTCAAATTCACCCAAGGCACTTAATGACAGGCAAACAATGACCCTTTCACACCCTAACTCCAGCAGTCAGGAGTCTGTTACAACTCACCCACACACTTCCAAATACAGTCCCTGACACAGTACCTTCTCAGCTAAAGCACCTCAGCTGAAAGTAAATAAATAAAAATACCACTCACCCCTCTGACAGCTCAAACACCTTGCTCCTTCTCAGAGCTCAGCTGGGTCAACCTCCCCTGAGCCTCCCCTGCTGCCTGGAGAGACTTGGGGAAGAAAGTCAGGAAGAGTGAGGAAGGTTTAAATTCCTTTCTTTCCCCCCCTGAACTCAGAGAGAGAGAATAAAAAGCATTTAAACCTGCCTAGGGTCTTTGCCTTCCCTTCCTTCCCTGAGCCTCCCCAAAAGGCAGGAAGAGTGAGGCAGGTTGAAATGCCTCTCTTTCCCTCCCTGAACCTCTGGGAGAGAAACAAAGGCATTTAAACCTGCATAAGCTCTCTGCCTTTCATTCTCCAGCTGGAGAAGGGAAGGCAGAAAGCCCAGGCATGTTCACATGCTTTCCGTTCCATCTGTCCATCCCTCTCTCCCAGAGCCTCCTCACAGCATCTTAAATGCCTCACCTTGCCTCCCCTCCATGGGAAAGAAAGGCATTTAAAAATGCCTGGCAGCTGTTAGGTTTAAATGGTCTAAACCTAACAGCTGATTGGTGGGGAGTGAAACTGACCAGTGGAAGTAGGGGGGCTTGGGGATGAAGGAAGGCATCTTAACATGCCTCCCTTACCTCCCTGTAGCAATAATAGACCCAAATATATTTGTCAATACTGAATATTTCCCCAGCCACAATACTTTACTGGTATTGGAGTGGGGAAATTCTGTATGTACTGATATTTCGGGGGTCTGTTATACCCAATTTTTTTTTGAAAAACCAATTTATTTTTCTCACACAACCCTAATAGTGACTGGTCCAAGATTACCCAATGAGCTTTGTGGGTATGGGGGGATCTGAACCCAGGTTGCTTTGGTCCTAGTCAAATACTTTTGAGTACTATGCCACATTTGCAACTCCTTCAACATGCCTTTATTATTCCCTATATAAATGTGTTGGTAAAATTCTTGGGGAAAAGATAACTTCATTGAATTATACAAGTTTAATAAAAATACCAGGCATATCATAAAGAACTCACCAATCCACCACCAGCGGAACAAGTGTTTTTGAATATTTCATAAAGAAATGGTATTTGTATGCTTCTCTGTTGAGTTGCAGCAGAAGCGAACAGTGATACAGTGCAAGAATATTTATGTGTATACGTGTGTGCACGTGTATAAAAACCTTCTAAAACCAATATGATTCTTCCAGGCAGACTAAACATTCAGGGTGGAGGGGGCTTCATATTTTTCTTACCAGATAGATCTTCCGTTTCAGGATATTTAGACAATAAAATAACTTGGCCCATGCTGCCATAATAATAACAGTAATAAATATTTTAAGAAGCCTCCTTGCTGGAAGCAAAAATGGAAGACTAAACACACAACATGGTTGAAGAAGGTGACTTGCACTTTCATTTAATAGAGACAATGCTATTTTTATTTATTTGTTTGTTGGAATGTTCCGCCCTGCCCCCATAGGTTGCCATGGATACTTTCAAAACAATACAAAGATATCAACAACAATAGGAAAAGACAATGCAAAGGTTAAATCTGTAAAACAATACTACAAAGACCAATCTGAAAGAGTCAAGACTAATTTATGATTGCCCAGTATATGTGCTTGTTTGCAACACTGTTTTCAATTTTAACTTGGTGTCTCCAAGGTGAGGAAGATGCAAACAGCCTTATGCACACCGGCAGTGGAGAGCAGGTAGGGCTTCCAGCCCCGCCAGTGGAGGTGGGAGTCCCCCATTGTCAGCCCCACTCCCAATTAGCTGGCCAGCAGGGGGACTCACCAGGTTAAAGAGGAAGGCCCAGGTCATGTAACTGGTGTAGCAGAGGAAGTGATGTCATCACACTAGCAGTGTCTGGGCAATTCTCTGGTATTTGGGCAAAACCTCTATGGTAGAAGCCATTTCTACCAAAGAGTTTTTGCCCAAATACCAGAGAATTGCCCAGACACTGCTGGTGTGATGACATCACTTCCTCTGCTACACCAGCTACATGACCTTGATCTTCCTCTTTATCCTGGTAAGTCTCCCCCAGCCCCTGCCAGTTGCCAAGAGGGACCCACCAACCTTAAGAAAAGGGGTGATTACATTTGTATAACAGCCTCATAGACATCTTAAGCAAGTTGGGTCTTAGAAATCACCATGAGTCTATTCATATATTTTGAATACAGTAGAAAAATAGAAATAAATAAATACTTATGGAGCGCAAGTGAACAATGTAGAGTCTTTAACTCATGGGTTGGGATTTTTAGGTGAGTTGTAGAGCCAGTTTGCTGTAGTGGTTAAGTGCATGGACTCTAATCTGGGAAAACCGGGTTTGATTCCTCACTCCTCCACTTGCACCTGGCTGGATGACCTTGGGTAAGCCATAGTTCTTATAAGAGCCGTTCTTGAAAAAGAGCAGTTTCTATTGAGAGCTCTCTCAGCCCCACCTACCTCACAGGGTGTCTATTGTGGGAAGGGGAAAGGAAAGGAGTTTGTAAGCCGCTCTGAGATACCTTTGAGTAGTGAAGGGCAGGGTATAAATCCAATCTCTTCTTCCTCTTCTGTTAGAACATTAGTGCAAAGGTTTACAGTAACAAGTCCTGATTTTTTTTTAAAAAAAGAGACTTCCTGGGGCACAGTATGAGGAAAATGCAAGGAAAACTATAGCCTGCATGCAGCTATAGCTAGTTAAATCAGTCACACACCATATAAATCAGTCATAACAAGTGGGGACCCACAAGAAACTTGTGGAAGTGGCTATTCCATCCCCCCACCTCTGCTTCTTCCCCTCTCCCCTACTTCTATCACACTCTTTCTCCTTCCTGCCACCGTTTACTTACTCTCTCTCTTTCTCCCCACCATGCCTGTCACTTCCTTTCTGCCCCCACCCTGTCACTCTGCCCATCATTCTCCCAGCTTCCCACCTACTTCCTCCCCACAACAGAGCAGTGGCAGCAACTGCTTTCTAGGAATCACAACAGATTGCCCAAATACAGAGATCAGTTCCTCTTAGGGTTGCCAGCTCCATGCTGGGAAACTCCTGGAGATTTGGGGGTGGAGCCTTGGGAGAATGAGGTTTGAGCTTGGAAGTGACCTCAGCAAGGTATTATGCCATAAACTCCACCCTTCAAAGCAGCCATTTTCTCAGGGGAACTGCTCTCTGTCATCTGGATATCAGCTCTAATTCCAGGAGATCTCCAGCCCTTACCCGGAGATTGGCAGCATTACTTCCCCTGGAGGAAATGACTGCTTTGGAGGGTGGAGTCTATGGTATTATATCTGTCTGAAGGGCCTCCCCACATCACTCTCCACCATCCCCAGGCTTCAATCCACTAAAATCCAGGAAATACCAGACCTGGAGTTGACATCCTTACCTCCTTTTCACCCAACGGCCACTTACCTTTATCTGCCCCTCTGTCTTCAGCTTTCTGTCTCCTCTCCCCCTGCAGCTTCTTCTAAGGAAAACTATGTTCTTTCTCCACAGTGAGGACAAAAGCAGTTCACATTATCCTCTCCTTTTTATCCACACAACAACCCAAGGAGGTAGGTTAAGCTGAAAGCTGGTCCAAAAATACCCCGTGAGCTTCCACAGCAAGATGGGGATCTAAACCTGGGTCTTGCATACCCTTCTCTGAAGTTGTGGCTATTATATTACACTGACTTTCATGGTGGGGCTGCTGTTGAACAGTAGCAAGCAGCCTAGCCAGCCCTGTACCTAAACAAAAAAATTGTTAGGGGGGCCCAAAGGTGACAGTTTAGTACACTGGAGCTAACTACATGATGGGGTTGTTATTGCTAGGGAAATATAGAGGAGGAGAGACATGGCTAGGTAAGTGTTGACAAGTAAAAATGGCGGGGCAGAACCTAGGGTAGTTCAGAAATGATAAAGGAAGGTCAGGATTTGTATCTGGGAGATGTATTGTCTCTGAAGCATTGTACATTGCTCCAGAATCAAAGCCTATCCCCAGGAGATCCAAGATGTCTGGCAAGCATTGCTGAAGAAGCTGGGAGAGCCCCTCAAGGTTTTACAGACACAACCTGGTTCCATTGGCTGGCCATCTATACCCTTCCTATAACCCCCTCCCTTTGCAGGCAATCTGAGAGGAGAGCAAAGACAGGAACTTCATCTTGCACCTCCCAAAGCAGCTCAGGCATTACAATCACACCGTCAGCAAGCCAATCACAGGCTGAGGCATGCTTTCCCTCCCCCAGCAAGCCAGGCAGTTGCTTCACAGACAGCGGGAAGGGGGGAGGCACGGCTTGGGGAGGGTGCAGGGCTGTTTAGAGAGGGTGCCAGGCACTCATAGGCACCCCCATGCAGGCCTAGTTGAATTATCAAGTCACCCAGATGATGCTGCTAGGCCTAGGTTTTCCAGCCTTCAGGTGGGACCTGGAAATCCCTCAAAAATACAACTGAACTCCAGAGATTTGTCCCCCTGGAGAAAATAGGTGGACTCTGTGGCATTATATCCAGCTGAAGCCTCTCCCCTCCCCAAACTCTGCACTCCTCAGACTTCACCACAGAATCTCTAGGAATTTCAAAACCTGGAGCGGGCAATCCTAGGAAGATCCAGTTCTGCTTTTTGCTTTCTCCCTTTTCTTTCTTTCTCTCACCCACCCCCGACATCAGCCAGTCTATCTCTCACTGCCAATGTAGTGGGGCCTGGAGTAGATCGCTGTGACCGCCATTTCAAAAAGTATTGGGGGGGAATTCAATCCTCCCTGAGTAATTTGTTTTCTTTTTGGATTTTTCTGTAGGACTATGGAGTCCCCTGAGTCTGTAGAAAAACTTGTTGGGAGAGGCTATGTCCCTTATCTGCAGAAATAAGTATCCGCATGCAGGGACTCGGCTATTAGTAGATAGATAGAATAAATGGTCTATTTTTTAAAAAATCATACCATTCAGTATTCATTTAAATTGTCCTTTACTGATCAGTTTGAATTGGCTACTGATCAGTTAGAATCAATGTTTTGGCACATGTTCAGTTATGAAAAAAAACCCCTGATGTTAACCTGTTTGGCAGGCATTCACAGCTGTTTGACATGTATAAAACAGACCAGGTGATTGGTCCTGATCTGAGCTGATTGAAACATGGAAAGTTTGACTGTCAAAAATGTTTGATACAAAATTTGCAGCATCCCTAGTTGTAGTAAGATGATAAAGAGATGTGATATAACAGCAGGATGGACAAGTTAGGCCAAAAAAAAGTAGATAACACCACAGATTTGAATGAAGATTATTTCTATATGAAGAGCCTGGAGTTTGCTGCATGTCCCAAAGTGATCTTGTTCAAGCTGATTTACATCTTACCCAAAGCCACATGTAAATACAACAATAATTAGACTTTAAACAATAAATCAGTTGCAAGAATTGATATTTTCAAAAGCTATTCATTTCTAATATCAAGAACAGGTTAGTTTTTCTATTCATCATTTTTGTTAGCAGACAGGGAGACAGCAATGTTTACATTTGAGACTTGCCACAGGACTCAAACTGATTTAGACAAGATTTACTTGACAGAAAAAAGATAGTCTCCATATTGTGACTTCAGGATCTTTTTTTATCCTTAACACACAAACCTCCTCACAGCCCTTTCTTGCTCAGCATATGCTCATCAATCACGTTGGGAAACTGACTTATATTCTCCACACTTCACCATTTATCTGGATTACGGAGTAGAAAATTTTACTCTGAGTAAAAAAAAATGTGCTAGAAGGAATCAAATTGTTCTAGTCAAAGTCTAACTGTGGTGAATGGATGGGACTACCTTTTATTATTATTCTTCAAATGTGGTTTGTCCATCTTTATTCATGACTAGGAATAAAGCCCGTTGTGGAAATAAATACAACGAGCTCTAGAAAGAGGCTCTGGGATAGTGCCAAGGCCTTGGGCACTCAGTGTCAATGTGCTGTGGTGACCTCAGCAGGGTATAATGACACAGAGTCCACCATTTTCTCCAGAAGAACTGATCTCTGCTACCTGAAGAGCAGTTGTAATTTTCAGTGATCTCCAGCCCTCACCTGGAGATTGACAACAATTGTTACCCAGGAGGAAATGGCTGGTTTGGAGGGTGGAATCTATGGCATTGTACCTGTCTGAAGTCCCAGCCCTCCTGAAACCTCACCCTCTCCAGGTTCCATCCCTCAAATCTCCAGGAATTTCCCACCTGGTGTTGGCAACCCTAGCTCCTTCCCAGTCAATCATCAACCTACCTTTATTTTCCCCTCTCTCTTCAGGTTTCCATTTCCTCCATGAACACACACGTGCAGCCTCTCCCATGCTCTGAAGCCCTGGCTACCATGGAGTCCACCATTTTCTCCAGGGGAACTGATCTCTGCCATCTGGAGAGCAGTAGTAATTCTGAGTGATCTCCAGCCCTCACTTGGTGATTGGCAACAATGGTTTCCCAGGAGGAAAAGTAGTCTTTCTCTGCAATGGGGGCCAAAGCAGTTTACATCATTCTCCTCTCCCCCTTTTGACTTGTACAACAACCCTGTGAGGTAGGTTAGGCTGAAAGTCTGTGACTGGTCCAAAATCACCACTCTGCTTCTACAGCAAGAACCTGGATCTAGCAGAAACTGCTCTGAAGCACTGACTGCTACGCCTAGGGCAGCCAACCTCCAGGTGGAGCCTGAAGATCACCAGGTATCTCAACTGAACTCCAGACAACAGATCTCCCCCCCCCCGGAGAAAATAACTGCTTTAGAAGGTGGGCTGTATGGCATTCTGTTCAGCTGAGGCCTCTCCCCTCCCCAAACCCTGGCTTCCATAGACTCTTCCAGAAAATCTCCAGGAATCTCCTTACCTGGAGCTGGCAACCCTAGACTCAGGACTGGCCCCAATGAGTTCCTCACAAAGGCCTGCAAAGGGTTTCCTTCCTTTGTCTGAACCAAGCTTGGTTGCCTACCATGGCGAAATGGGCTCCAGTTTACCACTCAGCTGTTTGCCTCCCACCCTTGTCCCGTGTGCATATCTCACTCCTTAAATTCGCTGCCATGACTCACTGAATCATGACTGCCTTTTTAGAGAGACAGTGAGACTCCTCTGGCCTAATCTCCATATTTGGAGATGGAATCCCCAATCTTTGGGGGATCCCTGGAAAGTTGGCGACCCAAGAGTCTGGCCTTTCCTTGTCTCCTTGGGCTACCCCCTCCCTTTGTTATTGTGCAGAGCGGGAGAGACTATGTGGTCAGAGTACAACACAGATTATTAGCCCAAATTAAAGAATTTATTTAAGTATTTATACAGTTATGGGGTGCACACACACTGTAGGAGTAAGCACACACTATGAATCAACAGGACATAAATCCACAGGAGTTAAACGCCATCCTAACCTCCTGTAGGATGAAGACAGCCTCCTGGATGGGCTGCAGTCTATATTGATGCCTCCCCATGTGTTGGGACAGTCCCTGTTTTCCCACCCTTTTCTGCCTTGGGGCAGCTGGGAATACCCCTACAGGCCCCTCTCTGGAACTACAGCTCAATTAAACCTTATGGCAGAACATTTTAAACAAAAAACCACAGACAGCAGCCATCTTACAAACACAGGTAACTGTCATTTTGTTACACCTACCAACAGCCACTGAGGGAAAAGTTATTCACACACAGGATGCAAGCAGTAGAAGTGTCTGCATCAAGAGACAAAGCCATTTGCCAGGAATTCTGACAGGGCACAGCGGCTGAAGGGGGAGTGGGCATGGGAGAGGAGCAGACCCAGCACCCGGCCAATGGCACGTGAGTACTCTTGAGTGGCGGCTGATGGGCCAATGGCTGAGGGAGGGCATTGCACAGCCAATGGGAGCACATGGAATGTCACCACTTTAAAAAAACATTATTATACAGAGAGATGAGTTATTATAGAACCCACCAGAGTCACTGACACAGTACGGAATAGTAGAACATTTTGGTGTCAGGTTTCTTTTGTGTATATCATTTTACCTCTTCTTCCTCCTGTTCCTGGAAGGTACTCCTTTCTCAACCGCAGCACCTTTGCTCCAATTTCTGGCATAATCATAGCATCCTCTAGTATTTCCAACCTGGGCATCCCACTGATTTTTTTTTTTTAAAAAACTTGCTAATAAACATGATGGGCAGTTTTATGGGAATGTGTTATTCTTATTTGTTTGTTTCTTTCAAACTGTCAGCTTTCAGAAACTGCAGGTGCATTTGTAGGTTGAAAGTAACTGAGTTCTAAATTGTTCCTCCTGGATCAAATAGTGCTATGCTCAGCTTTGGAAACTGTGCCAGCCTTAATAAGGAATTGCTGGTTGTTTGATATGGTGGTTAAGAGAACAATAATAAAGGAAATCCCCTGGTTTGTAGTTAAACAGAGAATGCCTCAGGCAAAAATTCTCACTCACCAAAGAAAGTTTCACCTCCCTTTTATTTTCATGTGACTTACAAGTCACTGAATTTAACATCTACCGTACATAGACGGCAACTAATATCAAACTCAGCATCCCTGTTCTGCCATTGGTTGTCATTGTTTGACACACAAAGGGAAGACATTCTAGCCAGCATTGTTGGAGGATGCATAAGCAGGTTTATGGATGCATAAGTAGGTTTATGTTGGAGGAGGCATAAGTAGGTTAATGGTGCTGGAAATCAGATTGCTACAGCACAGGGCCATAGTAACTGCTGCAGGCCCGAAGCCATGAAGGGTTGAGAGGGCCATGGGCCCTCATGGATGTGCCCTGCCCTCTCAGGGATGCCAGACACCACTCCCTGCTGCTGACCCAGACATAGCAGAATTAAAATCTATACCCAACTCCCTGTTTCTGTGAAAAAGGTATGTACTCTGCTTCGAGCAAAACCACATATCCAGATCATGACTTTAAAAACAAATCAACCGTTCCCCATGTAACATTGTGATTTACATTGCTGGGTTGGGAGATAATGTATTTGCTACTGATTGGGTTGATGAAGTGGAAACTTTGCTCCTGACACAAGTGATGTTCCCTGGGTCCCAAAGAGGCCACCCCAGACAAGAAGCAAAAGGATGATGGTTGTGCCCTCTTTATGGCACCCGTCTCCAGCTCAGGGTCTGCTTACTGGAACCAAGGCAAGCACTAACCCATCCCCCCGGTGGGCAATTCTACCAGTGTGCTGAGTCTACTTGCCAAGCTTCTTGGGAGTAGAGTGGAGATGGGCAGGAGCTTCATCTTACCCCAGCCTACCACCACAATACAGAGGGCATGAGGAGATATTGCTGCCACCAGGAGATATTGCTGCTATCATCCCTGGTAGGGATTTTGCGACCGTGCTTTCTCTCCTACTGAAAGCCCGCTGGGAAGGACATTAGAATCTGAGGTGTTGCTGGCGGGGATAGAGGGAAGGGGAAAGGATGTGAAAGGGAAAGGTTGGTGGAAAGAGGAGATGTTCTGGTGGGGAGGAGGAAAGAGAAGCAGGGCCGGCTTACCCACTAGGAAAGAGAAGCAGGGCCGGCTCGCCTAGAGCACGCCAGCTGCAGGGGCGCCAAAAGACGCCCCACCCCACCCTGAAAAAAGCCCCCCCCACCTCTTCCCTGTGCTGACACAGCTTTTAATGGCTGGCTCTGCTCTACCCCTTTCAGTGCTCACCTTGCATTTGGACAGAGTACAGCTCTGAGCACAAAGTGGGGTAGAGGGCTTTGGATTGGGTCTAGGTTTATCTGTCGGGGCCTGGAGCAGCAGAAAAAGCCTGGGGTGGCGCTCTCCGAGGTGGCTTGTGGCTGTTGGCTGCATAGGCATTGGAGTAGCAGGGCCCCACAATTGTCTAGGCAGCAGAGATCACGGGGCAGCCTGTCCATGGCAGGATGGCAGCGCGGATCATCCAGGCAGCAGCATGTGGTGACAGCGGCTTGTGCTGAGCTGAGCCTGCGTTGGTGAGCCCAGTAGTGTCAGGAGCAGCGCATCAGGCACCAGGAGACCATCAGGCCCGTCCGTGGCCTGCTGGAGGGGCCACGGCAGGGTATGTGGCCACAGGGCAGCCCTTAGTGGCCTGCTCCAATAAGTCAAACTAGATTTTACATATTAGTGCCCATTCCTTTGTGTTGCCCCCTCCATCCCTTTTTAGTGCAGTTGGTAAGGCTGCTGGGGCCGCAGTTCCTTCCTTTTTAGCATTGGGGCTAATCCCACCCGATTACTCCCCCCCTTGCATGGGCAGAGGGTTAAGGGCCATATTAATTTGTGGGCAGCCATTTTGGGGGCCCTTCTTGCCTTCTTTAAGGGGGGCCATCTTGGGAGTGTAATACGTGGCCATTTTAGTACAGCCCATTCTTGGTTGGCATGTGGAACAGCCATTTTGATAAAGTCAGAAGGACAGCCATTTTGGGTAGACCTTGTGTTGGGGAGCAGCCATTTTGATAAGGTCAGAGAGAAAGCCATTTTGGGTAGGCCTGTGTTGTACTGAGACGACCATTTTATTAGTGCTGTTTGTCGGCCAACTGGGTGGAGACAGGGTCAGCCACTTTGATTAATAAAATAGCATGAACATATAGGCTGACTAGTATAGCCCAACTTAATAGATAATATCATGGCATCCTGGAAAGGCAAAGGGGGGGTCAAAGGGCAAGGGGCCTGCACCTAATAGGCCCACTCCAGAACCCCCGCTGCAGGACACTGGGACTGTACCTTCTTCATCTGATGATGATGAACTAGCAGAGCAGCAAGCTATATTAGACAGGCTGGCTGCATTAGAACAAGCTAGGATTGCAGCAGTTCCTACCCTCCAACAGGCAGTGGCGGGGTCTGACTGCAGAAAAGAGAGCCAGACTGTGAGAAAGAGGTTTAGGGAGGAGGTCCTTAAATGTCTTTCTTTGATTGAATGCAGGCCTGCTGATGCTAGGCCTGATGCTGGGGCTGATACCGAGGCGTCCGGAGCAGCTGGTGTCGAAACAGAGGCAGTGCCAGTGGAAGTTGTTGCGGCTGAACAGCCGGGTCCCAGGGGTAAGTGGGATCCCACATTACAGTTCAGTCTGATGTGGCCATGGGGGCCCTGGGGTCAGGGAGCTGGCCCTGGGCTCCCACCTGCCTCACAGACAGACAATACACAAAGCTCTGCAGACACTGGTCAATGCTGGGCTTGGGGCCCTCCTTCTCCAGCTATGCAATCCCCTTGGGGAGCAATTTTGGCTGGTCCTTGGGGCAGTTTGGGCTGTACCCCCCTTGAGCAAATCCTTACGATATTGTGTCAGCATTGGCGATGTATTTTGGGGATACCGCCTTACCTTTGGGCGATCATCTTTTACCTGCGATGTGGAGTGTTGCAAGCCTGGGATGACCTGAGATTCATTCAGCACCATTGGCCAGACGCAGTAATTGTGTGGTCGGCCATGATTCCATGCCTAGTATGGCGTAGCGCTTGGGATCCCAAGGGGATCAAGAGAGCTCGGCGTAAGGCCAATGGGAAGCTCAGAAATATTTTAAAGGTTGGGTTGGGCCACTACTTGCCTCACCCTCAGATTTGTCTTGATTGTCCGGACATGTACAGGGGTGATGGCATTCACCTTTCCAAGAAGGAAACCAACATTTTCCTTCAGGATTTGCGGCAAGGGCTTAGACTAGTTCTAGGTATTTGAGTGGGCACAGCGGCCTAAGCAGAGGCTTGGCCCTGCAGTGGCAGAATCAGGTTTAGATAAAGTTCATGCAGCCACATAAGCACCAATCAATAACTCCGTGGGGGTGTATAGGGGTCTGCAGGATCAACCCTGTGGCCATGCAGCCAGGGATGAGGCTTGGAGACTGCCTCTGGGAATGACCACAATGGAGCCTCCACCTGGCTGTGCAGTGGTGTTGGAGGGCTCCTCAAGGCGCATCCCAATCATTGGCTCGGCTGGGTTTGCAAGTGACTTACAGTTGGCTCCAACCCGAGGCCTTGGTGTCTTGTCTGTTATACGGTAAGGATGGGGTCAAAGCGACACCAGGCCTTGACCACACCGCTATTTCTGTTTGCCCCTGCCATTACTTTCAATATGTTAAATAAAGTGGCCTTAGTTTCATCCAACCTTGGTTGTCTGACTCTTTCTTCCATCTGAGGGGGCAAACAGGCCCCATGGGAGGCAGCCGATGGCATGCCTCCTGAGGGCCACCTTTGCCTCCTTGTGAGGAGGAAGGGCTGTGGTGCAGCCTCAGCTCCAAAAGGGGGAGCAAAACTGGCGTGGCTTTTCACAGTTGGCTCTGCTCCACCCCCTTCCGTCTCGCCTTGCGCTCGGCCCACACACCTGCCTTATATGTAGTGTAAGCACAGGCTGGTTGCCCCATTTATGGGGGGCCAAGTAGGATTTTTTTGCTGCTTCTCTGATTGGCTGTTGAGAAGGGGTCTTTTTTGCCTACCCTGCACTGTGGTCAGTGGATTGAGGAATTGGCTTGGGATGGGGCCATGAGTTAGATCGTCACTTTATCAGGGCAGAATTAGGTTTAGGTTCATGCAGCTACGTAAGCACCGATCAATAACCCCATAGGGGGCAAAATGATAGATCAGGGATAGGAGATAAACCTAGAATTCTGTTATAAAATGAGTGTTCTGTCTCCTGATAAAGAACTGTGGCATTGTCAGGTAAAGGTGACACAACTGAAGTGTTATCAATTGAAATTTGTATTTAATTCTCACATAGTTGCAAATGGCATGTGAAAAAACAATGTTCGTCAACATGAAAATTATATTTTGCACATGACAGTGATATACATTACTGGCTCAGGTATGAAGCTTGCTGCTTGCTACCACAAGCAGCCCTCAGTCCTACAGCACTGGATGGGTCCAGACTGATTTACAGCCAAGTGTAACATACTTCTAGGAAATTACACTTCAGACTTTGGTACTATTGTCCCTTGTGAGATTTGGCTTGTATGTTTCTTTGAAATGTGTACTTAGAGACATCTCCAGTGGCCTTAGAACAACATACAGTCACCCTGTAGGGCATGAATCCTGCAAGGATCTCTTCTGATTGACACAGTATCCAATGATCCCCTTTGAGGAAAGAAAACAAGTGCAAGAAGCTTTGATTTAACATGACCTCTTGGGAGACAATGGGCCTAGGAGAAGTGAAATTGGTGTGATTTTGTCACTGGCAGGAGTTCTCAGCTTGTTTTGGCTTATCCCCCCTCCTCTGGTAAATTGCTAAGTGTAATGAAGGAAATCACAAAGGAGCTCTCTGAGCCTCTGAGAAAATTTGGCATGTGTTCCTGGAAGTGACAACGTTTGACAGATCTGTGCATGTTAGATCTTCCTTCCGTCACATCTTTCATGCTCCTTTGCTATCAGATTGATAAGAAATGGAAATGGAAAGCACTAAAAATAAGTAGAAATTACACGGTTCTGTTCTTTTTGGATGTCCAACATACCTTTAACTTTGCCCTTCTGCCCAGGCTATGGAGACCTCTCTGCAATTACAGCACCTCCAGGAGTGAGAGGATGGCATTTACTACCCACTGCTGCATCTATTATTCTCAACAAAGTTTAAAATCCCCATTTGATCTTTAGGTACAGCAGGCAACAGATAATTTTTTTGTCACTGTTCTATAGTGCTCTGCTAGTCACTAAGTAGAGGGCCCACAGGCAAAATATGCAAATTGACTAATTATTTCAGCACGGACAAAAAATTTATATTAACTCCTGTCTATGTCACTGAAGATATGTGCTTTTGCCATGTCCAGAAATACAAGACATCCACAAAGAGTTGGAAACATAGCCATCTTATCTCTCCTGCCCAGGAGGTGCACAAGCTGTCTCCACATTGGGAGTTGGCATCTGCAAAGACAGGAAGACATAAACCCAATATCTCCATTGTGGTATTGTTGTGGAGACACAGCAAGCATGGAAGGAACTTTCAGATCTCTATCAGAACCCCCAAACAGTGAATTACACAGTGTGTGTTTTGCGGAGGAGAGAAGTGGGAAAGAGCAGGATGGGGTGAGTGGTAGGAGACGGGACAGAAAGTGGTTTATTGCTCCTGATGTGTGTTGATACTGAAATTATTAATTTCAGAGCAATTATTAATTAATTGCTTGATGTATATCCCACCTCCCCTCAAGGCAGTTTATAACACAACAAAAAGCTGCAAGGACACACGCACAGAACAACAACAAGAGCAACATGACAACCCATCAGCAAGATAAAAACAATGCACAGGCTAAAAACAAATATGTCAAAATGGTTTGCCTCCCCTCTGTCAAATGCCTTCAGAAATAAAAACTGGGCTCATATATCATTGCTTTGGACACAGTACGAGCTTGCAACACAGAGTCCCTTTCACACTCCACAGTCTCATTCCATACGATCTTGTGAGTAACAAAAGAAACATTTCTGGTTTTAATTCTGAAATTTACATTTCCTACCATTCTGAAATTAGACTATGCCCACACTGGGACTTTTCTATTATGGCCAAAAAGTCAATAGACGTAGAAATACCATTCAGTATAATCTGCAATTCATCCTCATTTCCCACTCTTGGTATGGTGGAGGGAGGCTGAGTTGCCCTGGATCTTTGGGACTCTATTGTCACATATATATATATCCTTATTATACAACACTGTTCATGTCCACGCGCCCCCACAGCCTTTGGCCTGATCACACGGTCTTGCCATCCAATGGTGGCTGCGTTGCCATGTGTGGTCTAAGTCCCACCCAGTACGCTGCGAGGCGATGGATGGGGTGCAAGTTCCAGCAGCTGAAAGGGGTTGCTCACCCGGCACCCTGCCTTCTCACTGCCTTCTCCCCCACCCCGCCAGCTCTCCCTGCCTCCGCGCCGCACTGCCTGCTGCCCTGCCGGTGGCCTCTGTGGTGCTTTGGCCAGCCCCACGGTCCTCCGCACCTCTGTCACTCCAGGTCAGTCAGGTGCCGCAACCCACCTCTTGCGAAGAGGGGGCTTGTGGGTTGCCTTCTCTCCCACCACCGACTGTTTGCGACTCTTGGTGGGGCCAGCACATGTGCTGGCCCCGTGCTCCTCCGTGGCTCCAGGTCAGTCAGCAGTCCACCTCGTGCTCAGCCAGGTGTGTGGGACGGTGGGGCATGTGACTCCTACAGGACACCGCACTCACCCATGCCCTCTTCTATGGCCCCTTGCATTTATTGCTGGCCTCCCCCCCATCCTCTCCCGCCTGGCCTGAGAACCGCCTGGCCAGGAGAAGGACTCCAGGCCTCCCCCCACCATCTTCTCCCGCCCACTTTCAGAGGGCACAGGTGGGGGGCAGCAGTGGCCACGCACAGCCAACTCCCGCCACCCCATTTTTGCCACTGCACCCCCCCCCCCAACATCACAACCTTGAGAGGGAAGGTGGGAGCAGCCCTCAGCTGGCCACCGCAGGCAAATTTCCGCTACCCCCCTTCCTCACTCCCTTTCTCTCTATCTCCCTTCATTCTTTCCCTCTCTCACTGTTTCTCACTTCCTCCCCATGACTTTCACTTCTTCCCCCCTTCATCCTCCCTCCCTCCATCTCTGTCTGTCTTTCTGACTGTCTGTCTCTGTCTCCCCTCCACACCTTCCTTCCTTCCTTCCTTCCTTCCTTCCTTCCTTCCTTCCTTCCTTCCTTCCTTCCTTCCTTCCTTCCTCTCCCCCTCCAAACCCCTCTATCTATCTATCTATCTATCTATCTATCTATCTATCATCTATCTATCTACCTACCTACCTACCTACCTACCTACCACCCACCCACCAACCCACCCTACCTTTCTAGGGCCCGTTGTCTTCATCCACAATGGGCTTTGCTCCCTAGTATATATATAAATGGCATACAGTGCAGTCCTAAACTGGCTGAAGAGTGTTAGTCTATTTAGGATTGCCCTGACGGTAAAGTGAAAAAAACAATAGAAGCATAACTAACATTTGAGCAGAAAAAAATGTCTTAAAAAAAAGCAAACAAAACAAAAACACTAGGTTGCTGATGTTTGGCACTGAGAGGAATTGAAGGAACTTTTATAAGCAATAACTGTTTTGTAGCTTTAAAAAAGTTCCTAAGTGTTGATCTGTTTCACATTGAGCCTGATTATATGTGTGCCATCCTGTTGCTCAGAACTGCTGTTTGGTTGCTCACCAGATAGAATTTACAGGTGTGAAATGACTTGATAAATTCTGTTCTTGCAAGTAGATTTAACACATAGGTTTAAATGAATGAAACAATAGCCTAGGCACACTGTACGGCATTAATTAAGCTCTGGACACAGTACAGTGACATGCTTTACTTTCTGAAATTCCCATGCAAAATGTTCATAATGTCATACTGAGGAGCTATTTTTTTGCAACAGGCAAATGTTTTCTAATGGCAACTAGTTTCACCAAGTGAAAAACAAAACAAAACACCAACTTCTTTACTGATGTACCTGAAACTCTTGAATTAACTTTGGATGCAAAATCTGTTTAGACTTTAGTTGCTACCACACTAATAATTGTGCTTAAACCAGGGACCCACAAGGACTCCAAGAGGAGGAAAACTCCTCTATTTGCCATCTACGTGCTGTCTTCTTGCCACTGCTTTCCTTCACCATACCTCATTGCCCTATACTTTCCTCTCTACCCCTCTCCTGGGTGTCATCTGCCCTCATCTCAATCTATTCTAACTCTAGGGTAAGCTGTAATTATTTTTTTCTATGGTTCAAAACTTGTTAAATACCCCTCTTGTTTCTTCCTTTGCCTGTCAGTTCCATTACACATGCACATCTTACTGGAGATTTTCAGAGCAGTAAGTCTTTAAGCTTGACTTTGGATTCTGTGCCCACCTTACACACCATTCTTTTTCCTCCGGTATATTTATTCTGCAGCTACAATTTAACAAAAAAACACTCTTCAAAATTGGGGTGGAACATCACTTGTGACATGTGGGGAGTGTCCAAAGTTTTTTTAAAAATAAAAAATAAAATAAAAGTCACATATTTGCCCTATCACAGCTGTGCTGTAGCATCCAGCAAACACCTTCCATTGAAATCCTCATGGTTCAGGTTTCACACATGCATTTTAGTGTGAGTTCCTTGAATGAAAGGAATCAAAAAGGAATGCAGACAAAGGGGGAGGGAACCCACTGATGAAACTGGCCAGACTTAATCAACATATATGCATAACTTGCATACATTGTATTAGTTTTGCTTCAACTGGACTTTCAGGATCAACCTATATGAATGGCAGAAGTTTAGTTCTCTGCTCACTGTAAATTACTCTCTTTGAATCTTGGAGAAACAGCCTAAATTAAATGTTGAGTTCAAAGAAGATGGGATTTGTGCTATGTCTATTCCATGTGTCAGAGAACCTTAACTTAGGGCAGGTGTGCTTCATTGTAGGTGATTTTTTTAAAAAAAATTACATTATTTTAAGTCCGCCTTTCTCACATGGACTCAAGGTAGATTACAAATAGTGTGTCAGTACAATCAACAAAATGGTATATTCAATAACTAATGCATTAGGATATTAAAAGACTGGAACCACCAGAAAGTACAGGAGCACAGCTTAAATATTAACATGACACATTAAGCAGAAGAGAAATTACACAATAGGATCCTACTTACAATATGCTATATACAGCAGTAAAGAACACAAGTCCCAATCATTTCTCCAAGTAAGTTGAGGAAACCATTTTGTATTGTGCAGCCTTACTAACTGCGCAGAAAAGCTCTCTTGAATAGTTCAGTTTTGCATAGTTTGCAGAAGACCAGGAATGTGGGAGCTTTCCTGACCTCTTCAGGCAGGCCATTCCACAAAGTGGGAACCACAACAAAGAAGCCACATGTATGGGCAGCAATGCTCCCTCTAAACTGTGGAGTCCTGTGAGCAAAAAATCTACTATGTGAGCCACTGGCGTTAAAGTTGTGAGTGAGCCATTTGGCTACTGCATAAATTAGTTTGCTCTGAAGCCATCCTTCCTGAGCTAAGGCAAAAATGTGTGAGCTGGAGGCTAAAAAACTGTGAGCTAGCTCACACTAACTCAGCTTAGAGGGAACACTGATGGGCAGTTGTTGATTTTGCCCATTTACAGGTTGGCATCAATAGGAGCCCCTGCTGACATGAGTGGGTTTGTCATGGGTGGAACATAGAGAGATAGGCAGTCCCATTAATAAGAAGAGCCAAGACCATGAAGGGCTTCGTATGTGACAGCCAATACTAATGGAGGGTTTGCAGAATGGGAGTAATATGCATGCTTCAGCTAGCTCTTGCTGGACCAATTGGAGTTTCTGAAACGATTTTGAGGGGAGACAGTGCATTACAGTAGTTCAGTCTTGATGTTACTATGGCGTGGATCCAGGTGGCCAGGTCAGGTGTATTAAGGTATGGGCAAGGCTGAACTGAAAGAAGCCCTTCTTTTCCCAGGAATGTGACCCCCCCCCGAGACCAATCGTTCTGATTCTCAAAGTCAGAGTAATATAACTAACTTATTTTTGATTAATAATAATAATAATAATAATAATAATAATAATAATAATAATAATAATAATATACTTTGAAAAGATAATTTCAGATGAAGGAGTTGTCTGCCAAGCAGAAGTCTTGATGGTTGCAATTGCCACATGGAGTGGCATAGAAGTGATGTGTTGCACATGGAACAACTGCAAATCTAAGATGATTGTGTAGAGATTAACAAGCTGTGTGATCCAGTGCCAGGTATTTGCTGAATCCAAAAACAACCTTTTCAAAGGTAAGCTTATCATCAGGGAATTGACAAATTGGATCTCTTGAGTGAGCTTCTTAGGTAATTAAAAAGGGAAGCTTTTAAAAAAAAATATATATAAAGAATATTTACATTTTTTTTGTCTGTTTCCTTTTGGACATTTCTCTTCAGTGACTTTTGCCACTATTTTTCTTAACTCAGTTGGAGATGTTCTGTCAGGCTTCTGCCTTCTCACACAAAAGCCTCTGATGTAAATACTGAAGAGCAGTTTAATTGATAGGCTTAAAACAATTAGACAGCAATAGGGCACTGCAGGTCATTTAAGGATTAAAGGCAAACAGGAAGCCAAATCTCAAGACAGTAATAAGTGTTATAAAAACTAGGAGGTTAAAAAACATGTCATGTTGAAGGTATTTTAGCAAAAAAAAGGGGGGGGGCAGAAGAACAAGAAAATTAAATTTGTGAGACAGTGTCTTGAAATGACCTGTTATCAGGAGGCAGCTCCTACAGCCTCTCCAACTGGCAGCTGCTTGGGGCCAGTGGCAGCAGGGAAGCCTTCTCAAGGGTTGGAAGGTGGTAGCCCAACCTATCACAGATTACACCAATAAGGGCAGGTCCAATGGCAGGGGAGGGCCAGACTGCTGCACAAGGCCTTAGCAGGGCCACCATGTCTCTCTGGGCAAAAGGCAGGGGTTGGGGGGACTCTCCTGGAGTAATAGAAAGGCCCAGGACTCATCATTAGCATTGCACAGGAAGTGACATCATCACACCAGTGACATCCAGATGACTCTCTGGTAGTTGGGCAAAAACTTTATGGTAAAACTCACTTCTACCATACAGTTTTGGTCAAATACCAGTGTCTCCTGGATGTTGCTGGTGTCATGACATCACTTCCTGTGCAATGAGGGCAATGAGGCCTGGGCTTTTCTCTTTCTCCAGACAATCAGCAGCTCGGGGGGCAGGGTCTGGTGGCAGGGGACCCCTGCCTCCACTGAGGAGGTGGACTGGGAAGAAAGGCAGTGGCTTCAGACATAAACAACACATTGCTAGGACAGGGGAATGAGTTATCAACAAGGGAATCATTCCCAAGGCACACAAAGGCAGGAATCTGGAGAGGGGCTTACACTCAGGGTTGTCAATTATGGGTTGAGAAATTCTGGAGATTTCAGGGCGGAGCTTTGAGGAGGATGGAATTTGGGGAGGTGAGGGACCTCTGCAAGGTATAATGTCATAGAGTTCACCCTCCAAAACTGCAATTTTACCCAGGGGAACTGGTCTCTATTTTCCCCAGACCCCACCTGGAGGCAAGCCTATTTATAGCCCTCTCCCTAGGAAGCCTCCCTGGTGGCAAATCACAGGGGACTGCCAAATCTGTACAGCATGGGCTGAGTGAAGCCTTTAAATGAGTGAGAGAGCAGACCTATAAGGACAGGACAGACCTTTTCACCTGAAACTTTAAGAAGAAAAGCTGGAGAGAGGGAAGGGGGCTCCATGTACTAACCCCTACTGTCTCCCTCTCACTTCTGAGGCCTTCCACTCAACAATATGATGGAAAATGTGAGCATAGTGGGCATAGCCCGCAACTTTACTGTCACTCTTCAATGCTCCAGGCTCCTCCACTTACTAGCACCAGGCCCTGCCCTACCTAGTTGGGTTCCTCTGGGTTCCACTGATGGCAGGGAAGAGCTGCACAGCATAACAACACAGGCTGTCCCAGAGTGCGAGACAGCAGTTGCAGAGGCAGAAGTTCTGGGACGGGTAGATCTTGCAGTTCAGCCAAGGGCAGACAAACATCAGGAGAAGGTACTTAAGGATGTGATACGACAGCTGCAGGAATCTCAGGCCTCCATGATTCACAAATTTTGCAAATTATGGGAAGCTCAGTCATACTCAACTGCCCCTCTGGCAGTCACTGACCTATCTTAGACTTTACTAAAAGGTAAAGGTTATTGTAAGTTTCTCACCATTGTGGAGTTTTAAAGGCCAAAATGCTAGATTATTAATAAACAGGCTCTTCATGAATATGGATCATTTGCTATTTATTCTTTGCCCAACAGGCTCAGAATTTAAAACTTTGATCCATGCAACCACTCAGCAATATGGTGGCTTGGAGGTTACGCCATGTGGAAGGTATAGGCATGTTTCAATTTATTGCATAGTTCCACTAATAACTACATACCACTGTTAGATTTTTTTGAGATGGCACTATCAGATCTATGTGGTGAGAAGTGGATCATGATAAGCAGCTGCATACACATCACAGACAGAACAAAGTTCAAGTCCAGCAGCATCTTTAAGACCAACAAAGTTTTATTCAAGGGATAAGCTTTCGTGTGTGTGCATACTTCTTCAGATTGAAATGGAAGTAACCAGTCCATACATATAGGTAGAAAGTGACCAGCAAATTAGCATACAACATAATGAAGATGTTTAACAGATTCAAAGACCAAACAAGAATCATAAGCTCAGTTTCTATAGTTACCATTTGTTTTGGCTTAATTCTGGAGGGAAACATAGGGTGATTTCCCACTAAAGCTGCCACGGGGTTGCGCCGCTGTTTGCCCCGAGATTTTTAGTCAATTTCACACCCGAAGCCGCGGGGCTGCATTTTGACCCACGGCTTCGCCCGATTTCCCCCGCAGTTTCGTAATCCTGTTTTTTGAGGATTACGAAACTGTGGGGAAATCGGCGAAGCCGCAGGTCAAAATGCAGCCCCGTGGCTTCGAGTGTGAAATTGACTAAAAATCTCGGGGCAAACGGCGGTGCAACCCCGCGGCAGCTTTAGTGGGAAATCACCCATAGTGAAGAAAATAAATATATCAAAATTGGAGATTGACGGACAGATGTGCCGTTCTTAATTGTGGAATGCTGGGAATAATTAACTGAGACCTTGCCATTATGCACCATCCATCTCCTCTCAAGTGTTGGAGGCAACCTTACAGCATCCTCTTCAGCTGCTTCAGACCAACATGGCCACTTGCCTGAATCTAAATTACTGACAATTCACAAGGTGGACCGGTTGTGGCAAGTGAGAACATGGTAGCTGTTTCTTTGTGCAGACTTAAAACAATGTGTTAGATACTTAGCAACACAGCACATGTATGTATTTAGCTTTAAGAAGAGTTTACTAGAAAAAATAAGAAGAGGGTTACATGGAATAAAACAATAACATTCCAACTAGCTAGTTCTAAACTCCATCTTGGTTACTCTCCTTCTCCGGGTCTGAGAGTAGAACAAATGAAAGGAAGTCCCCCCAAAACCTCCACTCACATATGTGGAGATCACCATGTAGTATCTTCTAATACACTGATGAGCCAATAGGTGGTTTCAGACTCATCCCAATAGGAATAATAACTCCCGTTCTCTGGCAGAAAAAATGTGCCTAATACCCAATTGGTTTTATGCTAATTAACTAATGTTAATATACATAAACAACAATTTAACTCTTTTATGACTGAAGTGTGATATTTGCAAAATCCCAACACAATGAGCAAAATCCCAACACAATGAACTCTCCGTCTGGGGCAAGTGATTCACTGTATTCTTGGTGCTTGGGGGGGGGCAACAGTAGGAGAGCTCCTAGTGTCCTGGCCCCACTGCTGGACCTCCTGATGGCACCTAGTATTTTTGGCCACTGTGTGACAGTGTTGGACTGGATGGGCCATCGGCCTGATCCAACATTGGCTTCTCTCATGTTCTTATCTATGGTGTATCATGGGAAATATGTGATTGTCAGCATCCATACATATATAAACCTTTCCCTCCATTCCTTTGGCTGTGGTAATGTCCCCCTAACTTTATCTTGGTAATAAAAAACTGTAAAAAGTAGGTGTAGACAGTGTGATTTAATGGCTGGGGTATTGTACTAGGACTGAGAAGACAGGTTCAAACCCCTGCTTGCC
Source organism: Gekko gecko (assembly GCA_029375565.1). Lineage (NCBI taxonomy): Eukaryota > Metazoa > Chordata > Lepidosauria > Squamata > Gekkonidae > Gekko > Gekko gecko. Next base: position 45,569,117 of record JAPDNY010000009.1, read on the forward strand.
ATAGAACTTACTTGGTGACCATGGGACAGTCACTCTCTCACTGCCCAACATATCTTAACAGGTTTGGAGTCCAGTGGCACCTTTAAGACCAACAAAAGTTTATTCAAGGTATGAGCTGACCTCATCACAAAGCTCATGTTATCCAAGCTGGAATCTGAACTCTCTGTGCTTGGCACACCAGGGTGCACCTATTGATGCCATCTGAAATGCCTTGAGGTTCTAAGTGCTCCCCTGGGATTCACCCCTCATCTTCCACTTCCCAGTTTTATCTGTCCTCCAGATAGGGAGTGAATGGTCGTGGTGGGAGGCAAGCGGAGAGAAAGGAAATTCTTGCAGCATCCCTGCTTTCTTCTTTTGTCCTCCTTATCCTCCCCTATCTCTTCAGTGACTGAGATAGATAGCATCCATAGAGCATAATGCATGCTGGGAACTTTAATTACATTTACTAATCTTTTCTTTCTTCAGGGAATGTCCTACTTTGCCTGGAATTATGGGGGCCAACTTTTACCCAAGGGAATCTATTATCCTGATTCTCAACATTTTTAAATCATTCATGTAATTCATCCTGGTTTTCTGTTTTCATTACGGGTAATGATGATTTCATTACCACATTGGTGGGGGGGATATGATTTGGCCTGAGCTAAGCTACAATGCTGGCTTCAAAATCATCCCTGTTTAAAAAAGAAAATGCTGACCTACTGAATGGACAAGACCTCTCTGTCAAAACCCATCTGTCCATTTCAGTGCATCAAGTGGCTGATTTAATCAGGTATATCCTATAGAAAAGTATGTTTGTTCTAGTGATGATAGAATGGTGGCCAAACCATAAACCAAGATGTCAGTCTGTCCTTCTCATTACTTGAACAATTTGAGATGACTTACACAACAGCTCTGCATCACATGTCTTCTGGTTTTCATTCCTTGATTATGCTGTTTATGGGGAAGAGATCTGACAAAATTTGCACTACTGCTTTGCTGACAGATGTTGCTTCATTGGCAAAGCCAATTTCTTGTCCCTGGTCAGTGACAGATTGACAGGATAACCTTGGCAAAGCAGTATACATCAGGTTGGCAGTCATGCCTCTATAAAAGAGAACTTGTGAGGATTAATAATGGGTTAAAGCCCTGACAATCTGGAAATTCTACAGGTATCTTTACCTGATGTTACATTGGACAGGGAATGCAGAATAATTGTCACTGAGACCTGAAAGGAATTGTGTAGCAAATTGCTTTGAGATTAGTTTCATAGTTCCCTGATTAATCTGAACAGAACATTGAGGTTTGTGTCTTAGTGTGGCTTCCTGTGATGCAAGAGACAGGAGCACTCTTGAAAGTCATTCTCATATCAGAAAGCATCTTGTCTAAGTGCTTAAGGTACATAACTAATTCTGAGTCAGGCATAAGTAATTGAGTGTACAGGAATCATCTTTCCTTAGTGCACCTGCTCAGCACTTACGGGACACACTGGTCTGTGGATTGTCCTGTGCTTGGTTATCTTCCTAAGTGCACTTCTATGTTCAGAGGGGAGAAAAATCAGGATGATAGTGGACTCTGCAATATGGCTAATTGGATACTATGCAAGCTTATTCATATGAAATTTGAAAAGATGGATATATGCCTCACGCAAATAGTGACATCGCTGTAAAACAACCAAGTTCCTGGTCAGTTTCATACATGCTACTTCCCAGTGAGCCAGTGTGGCCTAGTGGCTAGAGTGCTGGATTTGGATCTGGGAAACACAGGTTTGAATCCCTATTCTTCCATGGATCTTGGGCCAGTAACATACTCTGAGCCTGACCTACATTACAGGGTTGTTGTAAGGCTAAACTGGAGAAGAGAACAACAATGTAAGCTGTTTCAAGCCCCCACTGCGAAGAAAGGCAGGGTATACATGATATAAGTAAATTAAAATCTTTCTCTCTCTCGCTCTTTTTTTAAAAAAAAAAATCAGTATGAATGCTGAAAGGTATCCAACTGATGTACTAGTAGCTAGCCAAGAACTTGTGGAGAGGTGGCCACCGTCTTCATAGTGTTACCCAAAGAGGCAGTATCCAATTAGTTGGGGGAATTACCATTGGAGACTGTGCAAGAGGGGGCAACCAGGATCAAAACACCAATGTTTATTTATTCATTCAATTTATACCCCACCCTCTCTGCCAAAGCAGGCTCAGGGTGGCTTACATAAAAGGTTAAAACACATAAAATGACAATCATAAAACAATCATAAACAATCTGAACTATCATAAAGTGCTAGTAACAATGGAACTAATAATAGTATTGCACAAGTGGAGACCCGCAAGAAACTTGCGGGATGGTCATCCCATTCCTCACACTTTTGCTTCCTCCCCTCTACCCTTACCTATCTCACACTCTTTCTCCCTTCTGGGGGTGGAGCCATAGACTCAACCCTCCAAAGCAGCCATTTTATCCAGGGGGACTGATCTCTGTCACCCGGACAACAGTTGTAATTCTGGGTGATCTCCAGCCCTCACCCAGAGGCTGGCAATGGTAGTCCTCATGGAGGAAATGGCTGGTTTGGAGGGTGGAGTCTATGGCATTATACTGGTCTGAAGTTCCTCCCCTCCTCAAACCCCACCATCCCCAGGATCCACCCCTTAAATGTCCAGGAGTTTCCCAATCCAGAGTTGGCAACCCTATTTCCTTCCCACCCAAAAGCCAACTTAACCTTTATCTGCCTTTATCTGTCTTCAGCTTTTTGTCTCCACCCCCTCCCCCACAGCTTCTACCAAGGAAAATTATAGTCTTTCTCCACAGTGGGGACCAAAGCAGCTTACATTATTCTCACCTCCTTTTTTTATCTGCACAACAACCCTGTGAGGTTGGTTAGGCTGAAAGTATGTGACTGGTCCAAAATCACCCAGTCAGCTTCCACCGCAATATGGGGATCTGAACCTGGGTCTTGCAGACCCTACTCTGAGGCTCTAACTGCTGCATCACTGCTGGCTTTCATAGGGTGGCTGCTGAACAGCAGCAAGCAGCCAGGCCAAGCTGAGTCATGCAAATTAGGTGGTATCAAGTCACCCAGAGGGTGCTGCCTAGGGATGCCAGCCTCCAGGTGGGATCTGGGGATCCCCTGGAATTACGGCTCAGCTCCAGACTACTGAGATAACTTCCCCTCGAGAAAATGGATGCTTTGGAGGGTGGACTCTAGGGCATTGTACCCCACTGAGGTCCCTGTCCTCCCCAGGCTCCATCCCCAAATCTCCAGGAGTTTCCAGACCTGGAGCTGGCAACCCCACTACCCCATCCCCTGCCAGTGCCTGGAAACCCTATACTGCTGCCAGGCCTAGGGTTGGCAACCTCCAAGTGGGGCCTGGAGAGTGAACTCCAGAGATCTGTGAACAACAGAGATCTGTCTCCCTGGAGAAAATGGCTGCTTTGGAGGGTGGATTCTGTGGCATGATACCCAGCTGAGGCCTCTCCCTTCCCCAAATCCTGCCCTCCTTGCACTCCACCCCAAAACTTCTAGGAATCCCCCAGCCTGGCCCCAAGGCGACCTCCCCCCTCCCTCCCTCCAAGGCTGAAAGAGGCCTGGAAAGAAAGGGCCCTTCCCCCTCCCTTTGACTGACAGAGCCAGTCAGAAGCCTCCTCTCCCCCTCCCCTCCAACGTTCTAATCTCTCACCGTTGCTGCCTGGAGTCAGGTCCCTGCAGAGGCCATTTCAAAAGGCTTTTGGGGGGAAATTCAACCGTCCCTGAAGGGATTTCCCTACTTTTCAGATTTTTCTACAAACCCAGGAAGTCTACTGACTATGTAGGAAAAGCTGTTGGGGGACAGTGAGGCCCCTGTTGGAGGGAATAGGTATCCGCACAGAAAAAAAAAAGTCTGGGATTAGAATATAAGATAGAGATGGGGGTTTTGGTTTCGGTGCTGCGAATGGCGTCCGCTTCTCGGGACGCTTCCGGAGGCGGTCAGCCCACGCGTGGAATGGGGGGGTCTTCGCGTTTGCGAAAGACCCTAGTGAGCCTTAGTCAAAGGCTCCAAACCAGGGGCGCATAGGGGAGTAGCCTCTTTGCCGGCAAACTGCCGGGAAATTGAGGCTTTCTCCCCGCCCCAATCGGCCCCGCCGCGTAGTGCGTCCCGAATGGGACTTAGCAGCCCTACCGACTTCCAGGAGTGAGGAAAAGCGGATGAATTACCATGAAAAGAAGAAATGGCATCTAATTGTGAGTTGAAGATCTATTTTGAAGCGCAAATTAAAACCCCCCGTAAGCAGATAAGCGTATGGGAGGAGGGAGGAGTTTCCACCCTCTCCGAAGAAGCGAATTTTTAAAGGAAACGCGAAGGGGGGGTAACAAGAAAAAAATGTTGGTGAAAGTACCGTTGGGGTTTTACAGAAGATTGCGGCTTTAGTTGCTTTCTGGGGGATGTGGCACGAACTTTGAAAAAGTAAATAAAAAATAAAATGTCGATGCTGGGGAAATTCCTGTTTAGAACGGAAGAGAAGAGAGGAGGGACTTCCGTTCCAGTCAACCCCCCCCAGAGCTAGTTGTCAATTAACAAGAGACTGAGATACTGCGCCACCTGCTGGAGTAAATGTGGAATATCAATGAAACGTTTTTAAAATGGAAATTGTTCTCATCAGACTACAAAAACAAATGTTGGAATTAACAAGGTTGATGGCAGAAAATGTATAGATATTAATTTGATGCTAAAGTTCCAAGTTATGGATGAAGAAGGGAAAGAAGATCTCAGATTTATTTTGACGAATGTCTTGACACCTCTATCTGGCAGTGGAGCGAATAAATAAAAAGAAGAGGCGGATAAGGCTTCCAAAGCCTACTCCGCCTTTAAAAAAGGATATACTCTGCCAGTTGAAAAGGGTGTTGAGCTTAGCAAGTAATGGAGATCTAATTTCAACTTGAGTGTTAATGGAGCCAGCGAGAATTGACTGCCAGAAACAACAAGAAAAAAGAAGCGAAAGAAGATGGATTAAAAAATTTCTGAAGAGACATGCCAGCACAGAGGAGGAAGCAGCACTCAAAATTTGGATTTTTGAAGAAGACGGCGGCCCGGGGAAAGGAAATGACGGAACGGGAGGCACTAAAGTTCAAAGGATTTAATGATAATTGGAGAGACTCAAAAAGGAATTTGTTTGTGTAACATCTGAAAAGATTTGATTAATATCTAACCCCAGTGGACTTTACTAACTTTACTAACAGAATTGATTTGGACTTTGTAAAGCTGAAAAGAAGATCTTTCAACCGTGATGGATGCCGACAACTGGAAGAAATACTATCTAAAATTAACCTTTACTAACAGAAAAAAACTCACTCCGCTCTTTTTTCTTTTCCCATCTATCTACCTTACCTTTTTCTTATAAAAAATAAAATTCTCTCCTTTTTAGGAGAGTTATTTCATAAAAAAAAAAAGAATATAAGATAGAGATGGCGGAAACAATCATGATGGAATATTCAAATGGGATACAGTCTACATTAATGATCAGCTCATCTTGGTCTATCTATGTGGCAGGCACAGGCTGCTGGTGGAAGTCCAGGGGAACAAAGCCTTATCACAGTTCAGTTAATAGCTGTGGCTCCTTGATTGAAGGCCTGTTGAAAGAGCTCCATCTTGCAGGCCCTGAAGAACTGTAAAAGTTCCCACAGTGCCCTGATGTCTTCTGGGAACTCATTTCACCAGTGTGAGCCACCACTGGGAAGGACCTGGCACTGGTTGTGACCAGCATGGCATTTTGGGATCCAGGAGGGCCAGTTAATTTTGAGACCCTGAACAGGATTGTCCCTGTGAGAAATCTCTAAACAAGCAATTTGTTCAAAATAGTCTTTGTATTAAAAGAGAAAAGGGGGAGGGGGCAAAGGTTCATTCAGCAAAACATACAACATTTAAGAGCTAACTGGAAAGGCAGGAAGGAGCAGGAAAACAGTGTTTTAAGAATAGGGTGATATTTGCCAGGCTTGTAAAGGTTTGCAGATGCAGCAGCTCTAGAGAGAAATGACCAGCATTTCATTCTGCAAGGGGGAGGGGCATGAGTGGGGGTGCATGTGGTCAATACCAAGAACACACATTACACTGAGTGAGTTTTTGGGACAGATTCTTATAGGAAAATTGTGCCCTGAGGGAAGGTGTGTGTCCTTTCCAGTGGGAAACTTTTAGAGAGCAATCATCACAATTGCTTTGCCTGGGATGAGACAAAGGTTTAGGACAAGGCTTGGGGGCCACTAACGGCCCTGTTGATGACCCAGGAAGCCTCAACTGGACAGGTGACATTGAAATAAAGGGACTGAGGTGCACTTAGGTGATAGCGAGAAAGAAAAAGTGATCTTGCATATGCAAAAGAGAGTGTGAGGATAATTGCTTGCTTGAGCCACTAACGAAGTCTTCTGGAGATGTTTTGCATAAGTCCTGAGTAATCCATTTGCTTATGTTATGCATGCCTTTTAGGGTGGGGCAAAGACATCTGTTCAGACCACTTCCTGATTTAATCAAAGTATATTTCTCTCACTTTCCTGTGGAGCTCTGAGATTGGCATCCATGTTTGAACAGTGCCCTGGCTTGCCCAGGCCCTGGTACTGCTTGCCCCAGGATGCTCTGAGCTTGAGGAGGTGTACAGCTGCTAACAATGGGGAGGCAGTACATTAGGCATTGCTTCATCATGTGTAGGCATTCACTGAATTAGAAAGATATGAATTGGTGCTTGGCTAGCTTTTCTCCTGCTTTGGGACCCATAGTTATTCTTGAAACCATTCTGTTTTTGACTATGGTTGTTTATTTCTTTCTGCATCTCTACATCATAGGTGACACATACAGAATCAAACAGACAGTCTTGCTGATTGATTTATAGAAAATAGGTTGCTTGGTTGGTTGCTAAAGCCAAGAGTGCTTATCAAGTATTTTAAAATGGATCAACAATTGTGCATTCTTATACTGCCCCTGGGAAACTGCAGCGAATAGAAAAATAGATAGATAGATAGGGCATGTTCAGAACGGACTGGATTTAACTAAGATGATAACAGCTGCTGCCTGATGAATGCCACTGACTGCACAGGAGCAAAATCACTGCCTGTGATGATTCTGGGGCATATGCTGGCTGGGTGGTTACTATATTTATTATTTATAAATTCAACTTGTAGACACAGGGCTCAGGGTCGTGAACAACAATTCCAATGGATACATTGGCAGTTAAAACAGTTGAAAACAGTTAAAACACTAAACAATACAATATTTCAGATAATGCTTACATAGGACAATTTGTATCCTTACCTCATGGGGAAGGAGGAGGGAAAGGAGTGGGGGGGCAGGCTAGATCGAGGCTGTTGCTGTCCTCAGTCATAGGCCTGGTATAACATTTCTGTCTTACGGGCCCTGCAGAACTGCATCAGGTCCCCCTACGGATGTCATTTGGCAGAGAGTTCCACCAGATTGAGGCCAGAGCTGAAAAGGCCCTGGCTTTGGTTGAGGACAGTTGGATATTTTTCAGGCCAGGGATCACAAGTAGGTTCTTCTCACCAGAGTGTAGTGCGCTTTGAGAGGTATACCAGGAAAGGCGGTCCCATAGATACATGGGTCCCCATTTAGGTCCTTGTAATTGTTGTTTTTTTAATGTTTTATCTTGTTTTATATATTTTATGTATCAGCACTCTGTGCCTTGTTGTGAGCCACCCTGAGCCCATTCACGGGGAGGGCAGGGTAGAAATGTAAATAATAAATAAATAAATTGAAGGTTAATACCAAAACCTTGAATCTGATCTAGTATTCAACCTGGAGCCAGTGCAGCCAGTAAGAACCCAGACCACTGCATCCTGAATCAGTTGTAATTTCTGGATCAGTCTCAAGGGTAGCCCTGCATAGAGCAAGTTACAGTAGTCTAGCCTGGAGGTGATTATTGTGGCTAGGTCAAAGTGGGACAGAAAGGGGGCCAGTTGCCTGACCTGAGGTAACTGAAGAAACGCCAGTCTGGCAACATTTGTGATCTGGGCCTCCATCGATAAGGAGGCATCCAGAATCACACCCAGGTTCCTGACAATCAGCACCAGTGTTAGAGGCACACTGTCAAGAGCTGGAAGTTCATCTCCCAACCCTGTGTCACCCCCACCCAGCCACAGAACCTCCATCTTAGATGGATTCAGTCTCAGCCAGCTCTGTTTAAGTCAGCCCCCAGCCCCTCGACCAGACTGGCAGGGGTGGTGCCCTTCCATCCGTCCGTCAACAGATACAGTTGGGTGTTCTGCATATTGATGACAACCCAGCCTGAAACTCCACACTAAGTGGGCAAGGGGGTGCTTATAGATGCTGAACAACATTGGAGAGAGGAATGCCCCCTGAATGACCCCACACACCAGGGGTATCAAGGTGACACCTTCTCTCCTAACACTACCTTGGAGGAATGAGGTAAGCCACTTCAAGGCCATACCATGAACTCCTATATCAGTGAGGCAATGGGTCAACAGAGCATTGTCAACCGTGTTGAATGCCAGTGCCAAGTCAAGCAATAGCAGCAGTGCTGACCCACCATGATCCAGCCGTCTATGAAGTTCATCTGTGAGGAAAACCACTGCTGTTTCTACCCCATTGCCATGACAGACACCAAACTGGAACAGATCTAGGGTTGATGTATCCACCAGGAAACTCTGGAGCTGCTCTGCCGCCACTGTCTCAAGTACTTTGCCCAGAAATAAAAGGTTCAAGACTAGGTGGCAATTGAAAGGATCAGTAGGATCCAGAGATGATTTCTTTAAGAGTGGTGTTACCATGGCCTCTTATCATCCTCCTGGATAAACTCCCAAAGTGAAGGACAGATTAATGATGCCCATCAGGGGGCTCCGTATTCTCTCACCACAGGCTTTCACCAGCCATGATGGACATGGATCCAAGAGGCAGGTGATTGGCTTAACAGCACCCAGAATCTTGTCCATGTCAGCCTGGGAGAGTCAACTGAAGTAGTCAAGTACTGAATCCAAAGACAGATAAGAGGCCTCCAGTTCAGGTACTGTATTAATATTGGCAGGCAGGTCATGGCAGAGAGACAAGACTTTATCTGCAAAAAAGTTCACAAAAGCCTCATAGCTAATGGCTGAATTCCTAACATTTTGGGTTCTCTCTATAAAAGAAGTTAAAGACCTAATGATCCTAAATAATAGTGCTGGGATGTCAATTGCACATGTGCAAAATTGCTTCAGATACTGCTTATTTTGAATTGTGAACAAATCACCACTGGGATTTTTAATGATTTGCAATGTTTGAAGCTGGGTGAAACATGAGACAACTTTTAGCACATGAAACAGGAGCACTTGAACCAATTTTGTATATGTGTGTGGAAATGTGACTTCCCACTGAATGGTATCATTGTTCGACCTGAGTGATGGTCACATCAGCTTCCAATAAAAGGTGTGCTAGTATTTTTGTCTTTAATTGCGTTTGCTCCTTTTCCTCTTTATTTATTGATGTAGTTTTTACTCTTTTACAGATACTCTTTATTTATGTGCTTATTTACTTTATTTCTAATCCTCCTTTCTCACTTAGACTCATGGTAGATTACAAAATCTTTGTATCTCAGAAATGCTGCTTTAGTGAATTCCTTCCTTGATCTCTCAAAAGTTGGGCCTTTGTTAACAGCATTTCCCTATGAATCAGCTTTACTCATGAATATGTATCCTAATCTACTTTGTACCTAGATTTAGCTAAATATAGGTACAACCAACTCATTGTTTTGTACTAGGAGTGGGATGTTTGAAATTACATGGAATCTAATAATTTCTATTTTAATTGGTAGGAACATTATTGAGCAGTGAAGAGTCTTACTTTTTTTTTTTAATAGGTCTCTTTGGCAACATTAGTTACAGGGCAATTCCAGTTTTTTAACAATTAATTTCTCTTTTGAAAGGGCTTTCCATTTTACTTTTTTGTACTCACATCACACACACACTTGTTAAAGCCTCTTTTTAACTGACTCCTTTATCTTCACAGAAATTCACATCTTTACCGTGATATAGTACACAGAGAGATAAAAGGAGAAGCTCCTCTCTTATGGAGAATGAATGCAAGGTATAAATTAGTGATGGGAATGTTAGCAGTCAGACCCCTTCTCCCACTGAGGGGCAGCTTAAAGGAGAAGCACCACCCTGTATACCCTAAAATCGTTAAGCGTAGGGCACTGCTTGAGCCAAAATGGATGTGAGACAGGGGCCTGGGAAATCAGTTTCAAAGCATGAGTAAAAGAGGCTGGCTGGCTACTTTTCCCTTCTCGCCCAGGAGACATGCATGGTGCAGAACAATAGGTCACCCAGGATTTACTGATATATTCCATGTGAGATCCATGGATCAGGCTCACCTGCACAGTGGATGAGTGGCTCCCAGGGGCCCTTTCAGCTGTCCAGTGCCTTGCTGCCAACGCAGCAGTTCTGGAGGCTGGCCCGTAGCCAAGATTCTGTAATTCAGGGGGCCTTTAAATAAGTCAGGGGGCATTGATATCACAAAATAAAAAATAAAATACAAATAAAATTTTAAAAACTCACTTTTGCAGAGTTTGCACGCTGCTCACCTACATGGGGAAGCAAGCCACACCTAGGGAAGGTGGCCCAGGTAGTCCAGATATTCAGGGGGCCTGGGTGCTGGATGGAAGTGGGGGGGGCTTGGCAGGAAGTCAGGGGGCCAGGCCCCCAAATGTCCCACTGTAGCTACAGGCCTGTCTGGTGGGCCCTGCAACTGCCAGGGCTCTGCCACTGGTGCAGAGGTTCCTGGGGACCTTGCTGCTGATGCGGTAGCTCCAGATAGCTCTGCTGGCTGTCAGGGGCTCTGCTGCCAATGTGGCGGCTCCTGGAGTCCTGCTGGCTGCTAGGGGCCCTGCTGGCTGCTAAGGGCCCTGCATGTATCCTGGGGTCCTTCAATCTACTGGGGACCTCACCACTGATGCAGTGACTCCCAGGGCTCCCGGTGGAATCTGGAGGACCTGACGCTGATGCTGCAGTTGAAGAGGTCAAGGTAAGGAGGGGGGAAGAGAGATGGGTGGATATTGACAGAGAAGTTTAGGGGGAAGACGGGGTAAATTGTTAGAGAAGGGGAAGGGGAGAAATATAGGGGGGCATTGAATGAGCAGAGGAAAAGAAGAAGAGGTGGGTAAGGTTGTCAGGGAAAGGGAGGAGGAGAAATAGAGAGGGGAAGTTTAACACAGAAGTGAAAGCAAGGAGAAAGAGAGAGGGGTAAGATTGTCAGGGAAGTGAAGGGGAGGGGGAGAAAGAGAGTGTGGAATACTATTTGAGATGGGGGAGAGGGAAGGGAGCAAAGGTTTGGGGGATGGAGCACATCTTCCCTGCAATTTTCTTGCAGATCTCCACTTGCCTACCTTTTGTTTCCTAGGGGATAAATGTCTTTCAGGGACATCATATAGCCTGATCTTATCAGCTCTTGGAAGCAAAGTCCAGGTTGGGACTCGGAAGGAAGACCTCCAAAGAAGACCCTGCAGAGGAAGGCAATGACAAACCACCTTTGCTTCTCACCTGCCTTGAAACCCCTTTAATGGGGTCACCATAAGTCCTCCCATACTATCAGCTCACCAGTTAAGAACTGCTTCTCAAGCTCTGTTCTCTGTGCCTTCAGAGGTTCCTTTGGAGAAGAGGTGGTGCTGATTAGAGACTGGACATTTTCTGTGGTGGTGCCTCCCCTTTGGAACACTGTCTGCTTTGAAGCTTACCTACTTTACTATCAAGGTGTCTTTTTACCCAGACTTTTAATTAGGGGGGTTATCTTACCAGCTTTCTAAATCATCTGCTTCTGGTCTGGGGTCTGCTTTATGAATAGGTTTTTTTATGCTATTTATGTCCCATGGTTTTCTTTTAATGGCTTGTTGTTTTATAAAGTTACTGTATTTTAATTGTAGGCCACATCAATTAGGACTAGAAATCACAGAAATCAACTACCTAACATATATATGATATTTGATATATTATTTAACTGGTGGCTCAGAGGTTAAGACACTGAGCTGCAGACCAGGTCTATAGTTCAGCAGTTTGAGACCCTAGTGCCATGTGTTGGAGTGAGCTCCCATCTCTGGCCCCGGCTCCTGCCAACCTAGCAGTTCGAAAGCAAGAATTGCAAATAGATAAATGGGTACCACTTCAGTGGGACGGTAACAGCATTCTGTGCACCTCAGTGTTTAGTCATGCTAGTCACATGACCACGGAAACATCTTCGGGCAGCACTGACACTTTGGCTTGGAAACGGAGATGAGTACCACCCCCTAGAGTCGGATTTGACTAGCTTTCAAGCAAGGGAAACCTTTACCTTTACTATATTAGTAAATGAGGCTCAAGCATGCACATGAACGGCCCCAAATGCTATAAAAATTCTTCAAAGCCCTTCTCTGATACTATTGAAAATATAAATGCATTTACTTTGCACATGGTTCCCCACAGCCAACAGTTCATCTGCAGTCATACTTACCAAGGGAGAAATTATCATTATGCCAAGTATGAAAAAAGCCTTTATTAAGGACATAAAATGTGGCAGACAATAACTGGAATATAACAAATGTACATCATATATATATATATATATATATATATATATATATATATATATATATATATATATATATATGCCAGAGGTATCATATTGTCTAAAGTACTGGGTTGCCAATTTAGTTTTATTTTAGGCTTGTTCAAAATATGCTAATCAAGAATTCCCAAGCACAGAGGATAAAATATACTGCCTCTATGAAAGCAAATCCACAATATTTAAAAAGGAAGGCTTTGAGGCTGTAAGAAGGTGGAACAGTATTAGGGAATTGGTACATGTACCAGGAAAGAAAGGAAGCAATTAAGGAGGATGAGGGACTTGCAGAGATGTAAAATGATTTCTTTTCATCTGCCTTTATGACAGAGGAAGCTGGGGAAGGAGTCTGCTATTTTTTCAAGAAATAAGTGTGAGTCATTACATAATATGTAGTGTGAATACTTGCCTGAAGGTCTCAACGTGTTTGCAAATTGTAGGTTGTCTGCTACAATATGGTTTGTGTATCCTTAACAATAGATGACACCTTGTCTGTCTCCTAGACCATGAAAAGTAGGCTACCCAGCAATGATTGATATACTTGACAGAAACATAAAATACAACTTCAGGTTTAATGATGTAAAGGAGCTGAGGCTCTATTAGTTCAGGCGGTTTCAAGTTTGGCAAGGAATTTGGGGATGAACAGATGAAGGCCTGTGCATTCAAGGCCACTCCTTCAGCTTGAAAACTAAACTTGACCCAATGCACTGTGTCCGTGGAGGCGAAATGCAGTCTTGATGTGAATTAATAAAGCATATGTCAAGATTTCTTTTCCCGATGCACATATGCACCTGTGTGCATGGAGAAAGCACCTCCAAAATATAATCTCAGTGTCTAAGGTTTCATGCAGGAATTGTGTGTGTGTGTGTGTTTGTCTGGTATTTTAACAAGCTGCCTTAGTAAAATGCTGAAGAAATAATAATTTAATGCATTAATATCATCTACATTTAAAGATGCCCTTTTGGCAGGGAGGGCTGGATACAACTCAAATTAAATAAATAAATGACTTGAATGGACCAGGCTAGCCCAATCTTGTCAGATCTTGTAAGCTAAGCAGGCTTAGCCCTGGTTAGTACTTGGATGGGAGACCACCAAGGAAATCCAGGGTTGCTGCACAGAGGCAGGCAATGGCAAACCATCTCTGAGCATCTCTTGCTCTGAAAGCGCCATGGTGACAGCATAAGTCAGCTTGACGGCACTTTCCACCACCACTGCATTCGAAGAGTGCTGAGCTTCCCTTTGTCTGTGTGTGCACATATAGTCATTTCAGGATATAAAATTACACATGTAGGTTGATCATCATCATAGTCAAGGAACTACTAAGACCTGGTGATGCTCTCTGAGTAGGGTTGTCAACCTCCAGGTGGAGCCCAAAGATCTCCCAGAATCACTACTGATTTCCAGAATACAGAGATCAGTTCCTATGGAGAAAATGGCCACTTTGGAGCATGGGCTGTATGGCATTATTGCTTGCTGAGGTTCCTCCTTACCTCCCCCAAACTCACCCTCCCCGGGGTCCATCCCCAAAATTCCAGGAATTTTTCAACCCAGAGTTGACAACACCATCTCCTAGAGAGTGACAATTATTTGCATCTAAACCAGATGATACTGTGGAGCATTTTAAAAAATTGTTTGGTTTTTCCATACAGAGGGAAATAGTACAGCAGTTGCTAGCAAATGGCTGGACTAGAGATGAGTGAGATGCCCCTTACACGTTCTCAGCTTCCCCAGCCCAGAACAGTGGGTAGAGCCACTGTTCACCAGGACTGAAGGTAATCAGAGAAAATTTGGAAGGGTTGCCTATGAATGCTTATGATTAACAGAGCAATCCTGAGGTGGGGGGCACATCAGAATGGAGAGCTGACTGACCCCTATGCTAGCATAACTCAGAGATATGCTGGAGGAAGGGCAGTTTACACTGGTGCAGGGCACGAGCAGTGCTGCACTGCTGAGTCTCACTGGCACAGGAGCACTGCAGCCACACACTGGGAGAGCAATGGCCCGAACCCCACCACCAGCACTGATATGGGCATTTCCGGAGGTGTGGCAGCAGTTAGATGGCTTCTAAAGTGTTTTCAGCATGAGAACATGTCCCTAAAAAGGTGCAAAGTTGCACCAGCAAAAATGGTGTCGTAGCCCATTGACAGCCATGGTAAATCCAAATTCACTCCCGCAAAGCTGTGGTCACAACCATGGAACCTCAAGCAACTCAGTGTACTAAATGTGCACCCAATTAGCTCACTCTCTTACTCTGACTGTGCCCCCTCCTTGGAACCCAGTCATACCCCTCTGCCCTATAAATGGTTCCAAAAGGTCACCCCAGAATTCTATAGGTAGGGTGTGCGGGAAGAAATGGTGTCTGACAGCTCCCTGTGCACTTACTTTCGTAGTGGTCACAACACAGACAGGGCATCGCTGGGAGAGCACCTGTTGAGAAGACACATCAGAGAGAGCAAAGTCCAAACTTTGTGGCTGACCTTTCCCAGTTTTTGGTATGTACAGGTACAGCAAGCCCTTGGCTGGGATCCCAAGGGGCAGCTATATGTGAAAAGATAAGCATGCCTACCAGTCCCCATCCCCTGGGCCTACCACATTGCCAACAAGCCACACCGGATATGGCATCAGCCCCTCCTGAACCTGACGGCCAATAGGAGCAAGCAGTGCCCCCCCAGACGCACAGGGATGCTGCATAGTGAGGCAGCTGCTGGGGGAGGAGAACCACTGTGAAGGCCGTGCAGTAGAGTGCTTTCCTAGCAAGATGGCAACACTCCCCCTGGCCAAAACCTTGTGGGGGCCAGCAAGCACCACCAACCTATGTGCTGGCTGATTCCACATGATGGCCACACCCCTCCCCATCCAGAAGTATCCCCTTTAGGTGCTAATGCCATCCCTCTTCCATTACAGGAGGTATCAACAGGATTCTGGCTCAGTTGGGGAAGGTGTGGTAACTTCCACCCAGGAGGCCCTCTTGTGGAACTGGAGCACCAGATGGAGCACACCATTTGCTGCAATGAGGACCCTATGTGACTGCCGATGGCTTTTCATTCTGTCATGAAGGAACATCTCCACTTGCTTCTGCTTCTGTTTTGCCCCTTTTGCAGGTGATGGTGCAACAGGGAGAGGAGACACCCTAACCACAGTCTTAAACACCATCAAGTGCTCATGCTACAGCAGAAGTTGCCCCTTGTCAGCTCCAAGAGACATCCAGCAAGCCAGGCATTCTCTCCCCACTGCCATTGAGTAGGCACTCCTAGTGGCAAAGGACCAAGCAGGCTAGCCCAAAACCACTCCATTTTCCCTGGATCCCTTGAATGAAGTTGGATTATCATGCCCACATGAGGTGTTTGTGTCTGTTGGGGACCCATGGGGGAGGCAACAGAAGGAGGGTGTTGAGGAAGCAACAAGGACCTGGTGAAAGGAGGCAAGGGCCTCATCCTGCCAAGACTGCAGCCAGAGAAACAGACACAGATGAATGAGGGGGTATGACAAAAGGACATTCCACCATCCCCCCAGCCACAGCTAAACAGAGCACAGGCATGATGGGGGGTTCAGTCAACTCACCTTGAGGAAGAAGTGGGGCAGGTGTTTCAGGATGGCAAGTGTCCTCAGGGGCAATGCCAAGGGTGATTGCATCCAGAGCAGCCCTGTGGAAGGTGGCAGGCCCCAGTGGGCTGGCGTGGCCCGACAAGGAGTGCTGGATCCATTGTTTGCAACAAAGCCATAGGCATAAAGGCCTGGCTCCACAGTGTGGCTTAACCTATAGCCAGAAGCACTGCAGAGGGGATCTGGTCAATTTCAGAGGTCAGAGCCTTATGGAGACTCCCCAGGGCCATCTGCATCCCAGGCACCCTGGAGAACATTCAGGTATGCAAATAAAGGGCTCGAATGACAAAAAGCAGCAACAGCTGGGCAATGTTGGCTGCCAACAGCACAAGTGATGGCACCGTGATCAATATGCACATTGGCCTTTCAGATGGCCCTCCCACCAGCATAGCAACCATGAGGATAAATGCCATTCACACATGCACTAGCATCTTGGGGCCCAATGCCCACAGAGCTAATAGCATTCACCTGTCATTAGGCAGATGCAGGGGGCCTGCACCATCTGCACAAATGTGTGGTCCCTTCCACAACCTGACCCTTACTCCATAGTGCCTGCAGAAATTACACCTCAGCCATCCAGTCAAACATGTGACTTATACATGGCATAACCGTCTCACCTGGAGGAAATTGCTAGCTCCGTAGTCACTGTCATCTCTTCCCCTTTTCAGGAGATCCTGAGCAATTTGAAGAACAAAATGGCTGGGGGGGCACCTCCTGGCAATAGCTGTGGGGATCTGATGTTCCCAGATGCACTTGGCCCCCATGGCAGTGACCATGCTGACCTGTCTGGATGCCAGAGGCCACCATGGCTCTGGCAGCTGGGCCACAGACAAGTGTCTGTGGACCTGACTGAGAACTGTTTCTGGCCAGTTGCACCCGGGGTCCAGTCTGGCAAGCAGAACACCCTGTCAGTTCCGATATCTCCAAAATGGCAGCATGTGCTAGGGAAGTCCAGCCCTTGTGCGGCTGGGAAATCCCATATGGGGCTGAAGGTGACTCCAAGCCTGATGGTGGGGCTCAGGCATCATGGGCGGGCCACCAATGGGTTTGTAATTCCCTGGCTAGGGAGGGGGGGGACCCCCAAGCTGCCGCTGCAGCCATTAGGATGTCACTGCTGCCAGATGCATCCCCACACATGCTCCCACTGGAGATGGCCACTAATGTCATGCCTCTCAGAATCCCCCATTGACAGCATGGGGTCCCATTCCCCAGCTGAAGGACCCTCCACACTGACCACACCAAAGAGAGGTGGAAGGTGCTGGCACATGGTGATGTTATATAGCATGGTGCACACTGTAAACAGTTTCATCACTGCCAAAGGTTGCATAGCTCTGCAGACTCCTGTCTGATGGAGGCATCAGAATCATATCTTCAACTGGCCACATGTTCACTCTATGGCTATGCATATTTGTCGGTGGGCTTGGTTGTAGGCTGCACAGTCCCTCAGGTCATCTTCATGATATAGAATCAGCAGATATGGCAGCAGGAGATACTCTTGGTCACTTGGAAGTAATGGTGTATGAGGCATCAGCGGTGTTGTTCTTTGCTGTATACTCACCCAGCCATGCTGACCATACTAACCAGGAGCCATCCTTTGCCCTCTGGCCAGGCAGCCAACAGGCGATTGAGGCCAGATGCTACAAAACATCTGGGCAACATGGATGCCATCCAGGAACTTGCCTGCGAGCACCATGAAGAGGCTCTGGAGGTCACAGGAGGCCTGAACATTCAGGCTGTAGAAATGGTGGTGATTACAGTAGAACTGCAGCTCTTTCCAGGGGGCAATGAGGGCAATGTGTGTGCAGTCAATGGCCCCCACTACATTGGGGAAACTTCTGAATAATATGAACCCTGCCCTGATGGGCACAATGTGGCCCCCTTCAGTGGGGAAGCATACATGCTTCTGGATGTGTGCCAGCATGGCATCCAGAAAGCCATGTAGGCAGCGGCTAATGGGGGGTTGTGACACCTTGAGCACCTCTATGATGACCCCCTGGAAAGATCTGATGGCCCGGAACCTCAGGGAGAGCAGGATTTTCTGCAAGACGGGGATGACACAATGAGCTAGAGTTTTGCCCTGGAGGGCTGGCCTGACCTTCTTGCACAGGGCCTTGATGGTGACTCTGTCTAGGCGAAACCAATCGAGACAGGTATTATCTAAAAGATGGAAGGTGCTGATGTGAGCCTGGTACCAGCAGGCACAGTGCCTCCTCCAATGTTGCTGTGCCATGTAGAATACTGGTCGCAAGTGAATGTGCCATATGCTGAGCATGGGAGGTAAGAGCAGGAGGGTATATCATCCCACCTGCACTTGGCCTGGCTCTGTAGAAAAAGGAGACAGAAATCATGAAGGTGGCGGGAAGCCAGAGTGTCTGCTTCCCATCTCCTCTGTGAGTGGTTCATTGCCTCCTGCCTGCAGCTGCCTCCTGGGGAGTGATGGCCATGGCATGAGCATGGGGGTGAGGGGTGGAGATTGGAATCTTCCCATGGTGAGATTGCAAACCTCCAAATTCAACTGAAGTCAAGAAGGCACTGTTGTATGGGTTGGTGGAGGAACATATGAAAATTGTCCTCCCACTGCCATGATTTATGGTGTATGGCAGTGAAACAGGTGTCTGCCCTGGTGCATGATATCCAGACAGAGATGTCCATTCTGAAATGCTGGAATGATTCATTCAACCCCAATCGAAAGTGTGTCCAAGTCCTGATAGCCAAAGGTGTATCTTATGAGCAAGCTGTGGAGGAGGATCTGCTGTGAGTAGAGGCCAACAAGTGGGAGCTGATACAGCCCATGGTGGTGGGTGGCCATGGTGTTGAGGTCCTTTGTGGTGAGTGTCATGGTCTCTGCTAACACCTGCCCCTAGCTGTGGGAGCCAGGTCCTGCCACCAGCTGCCTCCCACCAGCCCTAATTGTCCTTATCAATGTCCCTCCTGCCTGCAGGGTGAAAATGCTGCCATAGACCTGTCCTTGAGGTCAGCAAGGAGGGGCCAGGGTCCTTCCTGCCCTTCCTCTCATGATCTGCCCAAGTTCACAGAATCAGCACTGCTGTCAGGCTAGATGGCCATCTGACAGCAATGCTGATTCTGTGAACTTATGCAGATCATGAGAGGGGGGCAGGAAGGGTTGCCTCAGTGCTTAGTACTTTCTTACATGCCCAGGGAAATGCTGATTGTCACTTCAGGGTCAGGGAGCAATTTTTCTGCAGGCCAGTTTAGCTGGAGATCCTGAAGGGGTTTTTTTTGTCATCTTCTGGGCATGGAACAGCAGTCATTGGGGGTGTGGAGGGGGAGGTGTTTGTGAATTTCCTGCGTTGTGCAGGGGGTTGGACTAGGTGACCGTGGAGGTCTGTTCCAATTCTATGATTCTAGGATGAACCTACTGTTGGGGAGGGTGACTCCTCCATCTCCACAGCCAGGGTTCTCCTATGACATCCCCAGGACCTCTTGCCAAGGATATGTTTAGTGAGGAGGATGTGGAGTTGAGTGACAGGGAGCAGGACCAAGGTGGCCAGGTTCCCAGGCTGGGAGCTGAGGGAGGTGAGGTGGCTCCAGGGGGCTTGGCAGCCCCCTAGGAGCTCTCATGGAATAACTGCTGTGTGTTCCTGTGTCCAGGTACCTATTCCCTGGCATTCAGTGCTGATGTTGTAGACCGACTACACTGCAGCCTCCATGGGCCTGAGACACTTGGCATCCTGGGTTCCCCAGAGCCTGAAGAGGAGGAGACACAGAGGGCAGATGTGATGTCTTTGAATGCCAGTGGCCCTGCTCTGGCAGTCAGACAGAGGGCAGGGGCAGGTAATCGAGTGGGAGTGGCTGAACAGCTGTCACAATAGGCAGGAAGCCTATTGGCATAATAGCAGGAAGCAATGGATGGAGGGGCTGGCAGCATCTTCAACGGCAGCTGCTGAGCACCTGGAAAGGCTTCTTGTCATAGCAAGGGATACAAGTGTTGGGCAGGAGTGCATGAAGAGGCTGCTGGGAGACATCTCAGAGTCTTTCCAGACCCCCTAGCACCTCTGCCCCTCCTCCTGCTGTGCTTCCACTGGGGGTGGCAAGTGTGTTGGCATGGGGATGCCCTCAATGCTGTGGGCGCCTGTCTGACTGTGGCAGCTAGTGGTGAGTGGGGGGCACCCTCATATCCACGTCCACAGTCTCTGATGCCCTGTGCACTCTGTGAGTGGAGTGCCACCATGGGGTGCCTGCAGGGCTGATGGATGATGCTCCTTTCACCACTGACAGACTTGTGATGGGAGCTGCTCTCTCTAGGAGGGGGTGCTGCAGAGGAGGAGCGTCACTCCTGTGGCCTGCCCCTCCTGGCCCCTTGCTAGTGATGTACACTTGGCCCTGCCTCCTGGACTCAGGGCTCCCATTGGTCCAGCCTACCCTGTCTATCATGCCACCCTCGCCTCCCAACAATGCCAGAATAGAACATGGTGGTGGGATCACCACAGATGCTGCCATGGCAGCACCCATCAGCACTGCTGAGGTACTTTTTCCCCATTCAGCCACAGTGTACTTATCTTCTTATGGGGCTGACTAGCAGTGCTCCAGCTGCACCACAGCCGGCCACCACAGCACAGGCGCAACTCAGGTTTGCTCTGCCTGGGAGAAAAGATCTAACCGCTAATTAAGTACCTAAGCTTCTGAAAAGCTGCCTGATTGCTGTTAGCAAAATATAAATAGAACAGACGCTGATTTTTTTTATGCTGAGAATTTGAGTGATTACAACAAACCTCCTAGAAAGATGCTGAATGCCAATTTGACAATTCTTAAAGTACAAACGTAATGTTGATCACTTTTGGCTTAATTGTGCAAAATCTGCATCAAAAGAATTAGCAACTATGCTACCTGTTCAGAACCTTTAGCTGCTTATTTTGATATGTTATTGAAATATCTACAGGGAAACAGCCTCCATGGAGTTATGATAATATATGAATCAGGTCTGCATTCTGTGAGCAATTGGCCCTGAACAATTATCATTCCCTGTGAGCAATTTTATCCTCATTCAAGGAAACCCACAAACATGCTTTTCATTGTATGGCATGTTTTAGTTACCATATTAATTTGGAAAACAAATCATTGGTCTGAGAACACCTCCTTAATACCCTGTTCTGTATTAGTTGTACTCAATGGTCACTGGAGCTGCAGATTGTCTCTAAGGAGCTGTTTATTCTAAAATATGGAGCAGTGTTTAGATCAAATATGCTTTAGACATACATTCACCTGGGCACAGAATTAGAGCTTGTTGGAGCTGCTGGGATTAGTAGCATGCATGAAAAGACGAGGAGATAAAATATATCCTTGTCTGACACCTTTGTCAACTGGAAACCATTCTGTTTCTCGGAGCTTCCGGTCTGGGATTCATGGCGTCCTAACGTGTTCTGGCTTGCTCCCAGAGCTCCCAGAGCATACGGAGGGTCTTGACGACAGGGTGGGCTCCATATAGCCCACCGCAGATCCCCCCAGGCAGGGGGGTGACTGGCAGCGAGCCTGGCCCGAGAGGGAGTTGAGATCGGCTGATAGCGGGGCTTTAAAGAGCATTGCGACCAGCCTTGATCCCCTCCCCCAGAGAAGGCACTTCGGAAATTCTCTACAAGACCCCACCGAGTTGGATTCTCAACATAAGAACGCATGACCCAGACCTCCAAGACATTCTACGGAAACTGACATCAAGGAAACACTGCTATAACAAGACACGGACTTGAAGGTAACTTTTTAAAATTGCTCACCGGAGACGCATTTTGGCCGAAAATAAACAACATCCGATGAAGCGCATGATCGTGCTGTATCTGTCGCACTAACACTGGAGCGGAAAAAGTGCAGTTAAACAGCTTAAAAAGGCCAAAAAGCCGGATTGTTGATCATTCCTGCGGTTAGATTATTGACTTTAAAATAGAAACTAACAGCAACTCCGCAAGAATTACAGTGGAAAAGTACTGTAGCTGCTGCAGCAGAAATCGGCAAAACAGGAAGTGACTTCAGACCAGACAAGTAATTGCCCTAGAGAAGACCAAGGAGGCCGGAAGAAGGGAGGAAATCAGGAACAAGGGGGACCATTAAGACTGCCGGACAGGAAGTGAGTACCTGGAAGAACCATTTACCATAGAGAAATTGCGCCCACCATTTTGGGAAGGTCAGAAAAATTTTCTTTGATTTTAAACGAAAGACTCAATAGAAAAAAGTGGAACTAGTGTGTTTTAGGTGGGCACAAGAAGGACTTTGATTTAGAGTGGGTTGGAGGGAAAACTTTGAACAACGGCTTACGACCTGCGGCAACGACAGAGGGCAAATACTTGGTCCTCCCCGAAAATGGCTGGGAAAGAGGAAAAAAAGCTACAGGGCATGATGGAAGCTATGGAGAAACGAGTGATGGACGCGATTCTGAAGTTGGAAAAGACTGTAATAACAGAAGTAACAGAGCTGAAAAAAGAAATGTCTGGAATTACAAAAGAGATACAGACGTTGACTAAAAGAGCAGATGAGATGGATGTAAGGGTGAAGGGAGTAGCATCTAATATAGCTGAGGTCACTATAGAAACAGATAAAGTGAATGTGATGGTCCAATATAATGCAATGATTAACCACATGAGATTCAGGGGGATCCCTGAAGACAAGAATGAGGACATCCATTCAGTTATGGTAGATGCTGTTGCAGACTTTTTGAAAATGGAAGAGGAGAAAGTGGCGGCACAGATTGATGTGGTATACAGAGTCAACTCTGCGATTGCGCAAAGGAAAAAATTACCCAGAGATGTAATTGTCCAGTTTATATCTAAAAAGCTGAAGGAGGATTTGTTTAAGCAACAATTTCAGGAAGATTTCACAATTGACAACAAGAAAATCATGGTCCTAAAGGAACTACCCAGAGCAATGCTTCAGGATAGACGACTTTTCAAAGATCTGATTGACAAGCTGAAAACAGAGGGCATAAGATACAGATGGGAAATTCCTAAAGGCGTCAGTTTTTCGTTCAAGCAGAAGAGAGTCACCATCAAGTCAGTTGAGCAAATGACCAGATTCATCAATGATAATTTTAAAGACTCTGATAAATAATCATAAAATCAACATGGAGAGTCAAATAATTTCATGGAATGTTAATGGACTGAACTCACCCCAAAAAAGGAAAAATGTCAGACTCTGGTTGGAAAAACAGAAATGTGATATTGTTTGCTTGCAAGAAACACATATTAAAAAATCAGATGCCAAATTTTTGATTCAAAAAAGACTAGGAGAGGAATTTTATTCACTCTCCTCCCAAAAGAAAAAAGGAGTTGTTACATATATTAAAAAGGAGTTGGAACCAAAAGAAATTTTTAAAGACAATGAAGGGAAATTTTTGGCGGTAGAAGCTGTGTTGCAGAATAAAAAGACATTAATTGTTAATCTCTATGCTCCCAGTGGTGCGAAGGAAAACTTCTTTCAGGATTTGTGGGAACAGCTACGACAGTTGACCTATGAGCAAACGATTTTAATGGGTGATTTTAATGGTACTGTTGACAATGTTGTTGATAGAAAATCAAAAAAAGGAATTGATGCCATGGGCAAACTTCCTAAAGTCTTTTTTCAATTGACTAAACATGAACACTTGGCAGATGTTTGGAGAGTTAAAAACCCCAGAGATAGAGAGTATTCTTTTTATTCATCAAGACATGAATCTTTTTCAAGGATAGATATGATGTGGATGACAGAGAATTTAATCTTGCAAACACGCAAAATTGAGATATTACCTAGGACTCTTTCTGACCACAGTCCGATAAAATGGTCAACGTATGTTAAGAGAAAAAAATTTCGATGGCGACTTAATGAAGATTTGCTGGACAAGCAAAATATTGTGGATAAAATAAGGACAGAAACCCAAACATACTTTCAATTGAACTTAAATAAGAGTGTACAGACGCAAACGGTATGGGAAGCCTACAAGGCTGTGATGAGAGGACATCTGATTGCAATTAATAATAATGAAAGGAAACAACAAATGAAAATAGACAAAGAAATTATGGAAAATATTCGGAAAAAAGAAACAGAACTTAAGAAAAGGCCTGGCAAAAAGAAGATTTTGAGGGAATTGAGGATTTTAAGGGAGCAATATGAGGCAAGGTTGAACAAAGAAGTATTTTGGAACTTGAAAAAATTGCAACAGAAATCCTTTGAAGGTGCAAACAAACCTGGCAAATATTTAGCATGGCAATTGAAGAAAAGAAGAGAGAATAAAACAATCACTTGTTTGAAAGATGGAAATAAAGAGATCTCAGACCCAGGAGGAATCAGGAGGGAATTTTATAAATACTACGCAACTCTCTTTCAAGTGAAGCAAGCGGATCCTCAAAAAATGTTGGATTACCTATCCAAAGTTAATTTGATACAACCAAACCCTGAAATGAAAATATTTTTAAATGCTGTAATAACTAAAGAAGAAATCAGTAAAGCAATAGCTGAGGCAAAAATCTCTAAAGTTCCAGGCCCGGATGGCTTTTCAGCTAAATTTTATAAAAAATTTCATGAAGACTTGGTCCCGGTGTTGGAGATTCTTTTAAACGAAATTAGAAGGACAGGAAAGATTCCAGATTCCTGGAATGAAGCTGCAATCACCTTAATTCCTAAAGAAACGCAAGATTTAACAAATGTAAAAAACTACCGGCCCATTTCATTATTGAACAACGATTATAAGATATTTGCAAAAATATTGGCAGAGCGCCTTAAAAAGTTTTTGAAGGACACTATTGTTGAGGATCAAGCTGGTTTTTTACCAAATAGACAAATTAAAGACAATATGAGGGTTGTCCTGGATGCAATTGAGTATTATGATAAACACCCTGAAAAAGAAGTTGCTTTTTTATTTTTGGATGCAGAGAAGGCTTTTGATAATTTGAATTGGGAATTTATGTTTAAAGTGTTTGAGAAATCTTTGATGGGCGCAGAATTTATAAGAATGATTCAATCGATATATAAAGAACAAAAAGCTTCGGTGATTGTGAATGCAGAATCAACAGATGTGTTCCGGGTAAGAAAAGGTACTAGACAGGGCTGTCCCCTGTCACCATTGTTATTTATCTGGATTTTGGAGATTTTGCTACAAGCGGTTAGAGATGATAATAACATAAAAGGTTTGAATATTGGAGGTTTTTCATTTAAATTAAGAGCATTTGCGGATGATATCATGTTTATTGTTGAAGATCCTGTTAATAATATGCCTAAGGTATTTGAAAAAGTGAAAGAGTTTGGCGATCTTGCAGGGTTTAATGTCAACAAAAATAAATCTAAGATATTGTGTAAAAATATGATTGGTTCAAAGCAACAAATGTTACAAAATGTGACAGAATGTGAAGTGGTTAAAAAGGTTAAATATTTGGGAGTCGAAATCACAATGAAAAACATAGATCTGTTTAAAAATAACTATGAAAAATTGTGGGGTTCGATAAAGAGTGATTTAGAAAAATGGGAAAGGTTAAGACTATCTCTTCTTGGAAAAATTGCCGTTGTTAAAATGAATGTATTGCCCAGGTTAATGTTTTTGTTTCAGACAATACCAATTGTGAAGGATGGGAAAGTCTTGGTCAAATGGCAAAGAGAAATCTTTAAGTTCATCTGGGCAGGAAAGAAGCCAAGAATTAAAATGAAGATAATGTATGATACTAAAGACAGAGGTGGCTTCCAAGTTCCGAATTTGCGTTTGTATCATGAAGCTGTATGTATGTCTTGGTTATCCGATTGGATCCATTTGGAAAACAGAAAGCTGTTAGCTCTTGAGGGACACGATTGCAGATTTGGCTGGCATGCCTATCTTTGGTATGGGAAAAATAAAGTTGATTCTATGTTTAAGCATCATTATGTAAGGAGGACGTTGTTTGATGCATGGTCTAGGTACAAGGATACAATCTCGGACGAGAGGCCTTTGTGGATTGTACCAGCTGCTGTTATACATCGGTTTTCTGAACATAAAGGTCATGATTGGTTGAAATATCAGGAATTATTGCAAAAAGAAGGGAAAAATATGTTTTAAAGCCAAACAATGATCTAGAATTCGAATACGGTTGGTTACAATATTGTCAAATAAGGGATATTTATAAAAAAGATTGTAAAGAATTTGGCTTTAGAGCCATATATGATGAATTTGAAAATTTATGGTTGAATAGAGAGCGGAAAATGATTTCAAAGATGTATAAAATTTTGTTGTTTGTATATACACTGGACGAGACTGTAAAAGAGCAAATGATAAAGTGGGCCATAAATATGAACAAAGAAATCTCTATGGAATCATGGGAATTTTTGTGGAAAAGATCTTTTAAAATGTCTACTTGTACCAATGTAAAAGAGAACTGTTATAAGATGATGTATAGATGGTACATGACACCAAAAAAGATTGCTAATATTAGTATGGATAAGAACTTGAGTAACAAATGCTGGAAATGTAAAAAAATAGAGGGTTCTTTTTACCATATGTGGTGGTCATGTGCTAAAGCGAAAACATATTGGTCTAATATACATTGTGTGATGCAGAAAATATTAAAAATTCCAATTGAGAGAAAGCCAGAACTTCTTCTCCTCGGTTTGACAATGGAAAAAATTCCACAAGAAAAAAGGACACTGTTATGGTACATGATTACGTCGGCGAGAATGGCCTTTGCTCAGCAATGGAAAACGGAGAAGGTGCCAGATATACATGACTGGTTGAGAAAACTGCTATTCTTAGCGGAAATGGACAAAATGACTAAGAAGTTAAATGGACAAATGGCAGAACAGTATACAAAAGATTGGGAAGAACTGAAACTGTATCTAGAAACTGAATATAGAATGAAGGGGAAAATATATAACTTGGATACATATGGTTATTGAACGAGAAGTGAAATGAATTTGGAATTGTATTATACTGTTATTTGAGAATATGTTGCAATGGTAGAGGTTTTATATAATGTGTTACCTGGTTTGTCAATGCATATAAGTTTAAATTTGATTACCGTCTAACATATATTTTTGTTTGTTATTAGCAGTGTTGGAAGCCTATTGGGGGGTGGGGGGAAGGGTTGGGAACTTTCTTTTTCTGAAATTGTATTGGTACCGTTATTGAAAATGTTGATTGTTTTTTCCAATAAAAAATTTTGTTTAAAAAAAAAAAAGGAAACCATTCTGTTTCTCCATTGGCTGAGTTCAGACTGGTAGTTTGCCCCACTATAGCCATGTTTCAGCCACGTTTTACAAGCAGATTAAAGGGGGCATTCACACAGGCACATCTCCCTGGCGTTCCCCACCCGTAATCAACCCGTGCTGTTCCACTTCACTCCCATGTTTAAAAGATACCTGGTAAAAGCAGTAGCAAATCCCTGAGACCCCGTTTATCCCACTTCATTCTGCTTCTGGGAAGTGTGAATGCCAACCCGAAAAGCCAGGAGCAACCCGCATTGCGCATAAGGCAGCAGCAATATGATTGGCTGTGCTCCGCTCTACCACCCAATGCGGTGCTGGCGCAATGGGATCCTCCCCAAATCAGCCGGATGCGCTTTGAAATGTGGTGTTGGAGGATAGTTTTACAGATACCATGGACACCCAAAAAAGACAAAAAAGTGGGTTCTAGACCAAATCAAGGCTGAACTCTCCCTAGAAGCTAAAGTGACTAAACTGAGACTATCCTGGATTTTTTAAAAAATGACAACATAAGATTTTTTTCCTAGAATGGTTTTATTCATTCCTAGCTGTAACTATGAATACCATCCTCCATGCTCTAGATAATCCAGTTTCTAAAAGAGATTGGAGCAGAATGGCTCATAAGAAAAGATGTTTTCTTCATAATCTAGTAGAAAAAAGTTTGCTATATGCTTGGAACTATTTGCATTTCTCTGTCTATGCATGTCTACATTTTGTTTTTCCTTTCCAGAGGGATGAGCTGAGATAAACTTGTCAAGGATGTAGTTTCAAAGAGGATGTGGTCAGGCATGTTGCCATTAAAGGAGAGAAGGTGCTTCCAACAATCAACCTTGATTTTATTTTTGTGCTTGTTTTCATGTCTCCTGGGTGGTGTCACTGACTATGTTATTTTGTTCTCCACCACAGCAGTATCGCACTTATTCATTCTAATCAAAATCTAATTGAAATCTAATTCATCTAGGTAGGGTTCATTAAAATAGATTAAGTTAAGATTAGATTAATTTTTGGAGAGGCTGAGAAATTAAAATAAATTACAATAGTGTTCTCAGGCATTAGGGAAAAGGTGTTGAGCTAAATTTATGTATGTTAAGACAACTATCAAAAAGAGGGCAGTAAAGGCAGCTGGAACATGTGCATTTTGTCTTTAAACTGAGAAACATTGGGTTGGATAGAGCTAACTTTTCCACTCAGTCTCTCCTGATTTGCCTTCATATTACAGCTCCTTTCCCACATGGCTTTTGCCCATTCCCATCCCATGATTCAGTGTGTACTCTTTTTGGTGGTTAAAATTCACTCTTCCTCCTTTTTTGACCAGTGGAAAAGCTGGTCAGATAGAACCCATAGTTTCTCATGAGGTTAAAATTTCTCATAAGTTCAATACAACAAGATATAACAAGAATTAATATCCAACAGGCTTGAATTAAATTATTTATTTATTTTTCATTCAGCCAGATCCTAAAAATGGGAAGTGATATGAAGTTATTCAATTTCGATGTCACACAACGTGGAAGAGCTAACATGGAGAGAGGGTGCAGATAAAACTATTGTTGTTTAATCTTTCTAAATCCATGGAAGTCAATGGGCATAGAAGGCTGTAGTTTTTTAGAAATACTATGCAACTACTTCTGTGTAATGGGGGAACTTCTGTGTTTTGAACAGCACTGTCCCTGATAAATGAGAAGCTGCCCTAGAAACAGGGGAACTTGTAACATCTCTTGGGAGAGTTCTGTTCAAAAAGTCACAAATCCCTGAAATAGCTCTTTGGATTCTAGCCATGCATTCCAAAAGCAACAGAAAGCAAGATATGAAGTCACCACAGTTTATTGTGCTGTAGTAACACCCTTTCATATGCTCCATCTAATTCATTGCTGTAATCCTTTAAAGTGTTTGCAAAAATGTAGTAGACTCTTGTCCATTTACAGAAAACAATTCCTGGGATCACTAATAATTGAGAAATTTCCCACAAAAATTTAACAATGCAGTAGAGAGTGCGCTGGGAGTAAAAATTGGCTGAAGACCACATCATGTGATCGGACCACAGACTGTGATTAAGTGACAGTGGTAGTCACACATTTTCAAGTTTATTACATTAAATCTCCCTAGGTTGTAGCTACTTTT
Source organism: Gekko gecko (assembly GCA_029375565.1). Lineage (NCBI taxonomy): Eukaryota > Metazoa > Chordata > Lepidosauria > Squamata > Gekkonidae > Gekko > Gekko gecko. The sequence continues at coordinate 45,598,501 of JAPDNY010000009.1, forward strand.
CTATGTAGGTTTAGCTCTCTGTATAGGATAATAGTAATTAATTAATCAATATCTTTCACATTTTAAATTTTGAATGGTGGAACTATTTGCAATGCACTGCTGAGAGAGGAGGATCAGGGTGAACACAACCCCCTCCCTGTCACATTCTGAGGCCTTCCCTGGGAAAATGTTGTATAAAGTTGCTCTGTGTTTTGCACTTGTTTTTGGATGAAAAAACGTAGTGGGCTTCTATGTATTGGTCGTGTTTCAGGTGGGTTTGTGAAAGTGACCCTTTGCATTTCAGAGTGTTCTTCTAGGCCTCTGTGTATTGAGTGTATTGGTCTTGGTTCAGGTGGGCTTGCAAAAGTGTCCCCCACCCTGCACTTCAGAGTGTTCTGCTGTGGTTCTATTGCCCTTACTTCTGCAAAAGGGGGAGGAGGGGAACTGCTGGGATTCCAATATTTGACATTGATTCTGTTGGGCTTGCACTGCCATATTGGCACTGTGTCCTTCTGGGCTTCTCTGTAACATATTGGATCTGTTGGGTTTGCAAGAGTACCCCCCAGATTGATTTTGTTGTGCTGAGACTCTCTGGTTTGACATTAATTCTGGTGATTTTACCACACTGGTTTGTGGTTCTGTGTGGATTACTGGGTTCTACTTTGGTTCTTCAGGGCTTGTGTTGGTTTAAGGTATGGAAGACTTGGTGGGTATTCAAGGACATGCACCAGGAACTCTGCAACTAACTTGGTGCCTGTAGCTTGAAAAATAGCCTCCCAGATAACTTTTCCATAGGCTATAATGGATCCCATAGGCTATAATGGACCTCCCAAAAAACCCCGAATCCCAATACCAGTATGGTATTTGGGAATATTGGGAATACTGAACATTTTCAGGGCCAATATAACTGAGACCGAAAAATACTTTCTTTTTTTTTGGTGCACACACCCCTACTCTTTTTATTAAACTATCTTCTGTGAAGTGTAGCTTCAATATGAATTGGATACTACATGGTTACAGTTTATTTGGGGGGGGGGAAATGGAAAAATTCAGTCATGGATCTTCTACAGTCTCAATGAATTTGATGTAGCAAGTTGAAAGCAATGTGTATGTGGAGCTGCCTTCTACCTTCTTCTTGAAACAAACGGAGAAGCTCTTGTGCTCACAAATCTCCATGCATGTAACAGAGTTGTGGCATGCTCTGAGCAGCTAAACTAGGCCATTTAAATTTAGGGACAGCTTAATTTTAACTCAGTAGAAAAGAAACTGCTGCTAAAACTAGGTCAGGAGAAATTATTAAAAGCCTATTGAGTTCTTGGAAAAGAATACTAAAAAAGAACATTATGTGGCAGATAAACTCTGTTATACATGCACAAACTGTATACCAATCTTCTCCTAAACAATTAAAGTTTAACTTGTCATACAGAGTTTTGAACTAATTACTGGCCTAAGGGCAAAGTTAATTGCTTGTCTATTTATCCCAGTATTCTCTTCCAAATATTTGCAAATATTAATTGTCAACAGTAACTGGGTAAGACTTTCAGTGAGAAGACAATGGCTCCATTCTACCAAAAAGCTCTGTTTCTCTGATATTCCCACAGATCTCCACATCAACTGAGATAGTCACATTTACTTCAATTCACAAGATCATCATTTGTATTGTGGAAACCCTCCAGACATTTTAAATGTGTCCCCCTCCCCCATTTTATTCCTGCTACTATTTTGGTTTCTTGCTATTGATTGTATTGTTAGTATTATTATGCATTGTAAGCATTATTTTTAGTTTGTGCAATCCTAAACATACTGACCTGAGAGTAAGCCCCACTGAATGAAGTGGAATCTATTTCTGAGTAAATATATATAGGATATTACTGCTAGTTTTATGGAGTCTTTGATTTGAAATGTATATAGTTTTTAAAATTAATGATTGTATTATTGTATTTATTTTTACTTTGGAAACCACTTCAAGCAATAAGTTGATGAGCTACATTTGAGCTGCACTATGTTCTTTGTCTAGTATGCTATAGCTGAACTTGGTAGAAATAGCTGCAGATTTTAGTTCATAGTTGTCTCCCTCCCCGCAGTGTGTGTGTGCATGTCTGCATGTGTATATATAAACTACTGATGTGCAAATCCCTGTGGCTTTCATTGAAAATCATTTGTATTTGCCAGCATTTCTGTCAAGTGCTTGCAAAACCTCAAGAGGTTTTTGTAAACATTTGACAGAAACACTAGTAGAAAGAAAAGGTTGACTCCTGCTCTCCCATTTCCGTCTGCCCTTACCCAAGCAACAAAACCAAACCTTTTCTTTGATGAGGTACTAATCACATCTCCTATAGTCATCATCTTATGATCTGTAGTTTTCTCTGTTTTTAGAGTTAGGGGGCAGAGAAAAACTCCCCTTCCAATAACCCTGGAAGAAAATTATGGTTGAGGAATATGACAGTTGTTATAATTATACCATTACACTGTTGCTACTATTAGGCGATATTCCTGGTTTCATGGCATAATGTCACTAAATGGCTAAAACTGAAGAGGGGAAAAAACGACAGAGGCATACTTCCACTGATATCAGTAAACAGAGTGAGAACTGGACTAATGATCATAATTAGGGATGTTCGTACATCTACAATTTCAACTCACTTCCCTATTCACCAGTAATGATCAGGCAGCCAATTAATCAACACACTGTTCTCAACCTGTTCATGTGTATCTAGTATCAGCTGGGACTTGGCTTATGATCCCATGCCGGGAAAAAATTGCTCTGTATGTTATGATCCAGAGATCTAAGGTGCTTTGAAACCCACCAGGTGTCCCTGTGATCTTGACAGATGCTCGCATTCCCACAGAAGACAGCCATAAAATGCACCAAGAAGTCAGAGAGGTCAGAGAGGAGAATACTTCTCCTCTACCATCTCCTCCACCTGCCAGGAAAGGCTAAATAGATGGCTATTGTGAGACACGATCAGGGTATTGAGATGTGTGGAAAATATACCCTTGAACGAGTAGGAGATTGGGGTTCACCTTCCAAGTGGGAGGGAGTTCCCCAAATCTGGATTGGGCTACCTGCCAACTAAAGCAGAAAGGGTTAAAAGGCTGATAACTTCCAGTTAGTGTTTTTCAAATACCGGGAGCTGGATTCCCCTGCATAGAGCATGTGGGGATCAGGATTCTCATTTGCTCTGTGGACATCCAAAGAGGGATGTCAGAGGTAAATCTTCTGTATTGTTAAGTTTAGCTTAGTGAGATGATTTTCATGTTATTTTCCTTAAATCTGTGAAGCAATAGCCCCCAATAGTTATTTCCCTTGTGCTCCTGCTTAATAATCTATAGCAATAAAGTTTTCCTGTTTAAGAGAACAGACTGTAATTCAACTTCTCCATGTGCACCTTAGCCACATGCTCAAGGTAAACATGCATGCACAGGGGAAGGGCTGAAATAGGTGGAAAATACTGCCCTTTGCACATGCTCAGAGGCAGTTTTTATTACCATTCCCCAAATCACTGTTAATCTGGGGTTTTAACTTGGGGTGGTGGCACAAAAAAGAGAAACAAGCTTTGCATTGACAAAACATGCTACATGCATGTCAATACACATGGACCTAAATCAGGTTTATGACACACTGTGAAGAACTGCACTTTTTAAAAGAAGTGCTGTACAAACAGCTGAAGGACTGTGAAGGGATAATTCTTCACAGAAACAGAGAGCCTTGAGTGACAGGCTGCTCCAAGGAATCTGATTGGTTAGAATCAGCTGTGCAGAGAAAATCTTGAGAGAGCTGCATGCTGAGGAGAGATTTAGTCAGATTTCTGCCTTGACTGAGTTGAATACTGGCAGACTGATTTCAGCCCTAGCTGAGAAGAATCGAATACTGATTTTCTGAATTCAGCATTAGATGAAAGCAGTTTTACACAGATGGGAGAAATGTGAGAAAGTTGGCAAGGAAGTTTGGAAGTAGGCAAAGACTTACATTTAGGCCAAGGAAAGGGGATAGATCTTCTAGAGAGAGAAGAAAATTCCCTACCCAGTCAGACAGGGAATTAGCTCTGAAGAGTGCAGATATCCCTGGTCTGGTGTGGTTAGAAACTGCCTGTAGAAACTTTATGAGTCAGTTAAGAACTCAAGATGAGTACTGGTGTTTCAAGAGAAAGGGTTTGGGTACTGGAAAGAGTGTACTGGCTTTCTGGAAACCAAAAGAGTTAGATAATAGTTGAAGAAAGTATACTGGGTTTTGGGAGGGGAAACACTGGAACAAAAGCCTGTCAACATAAAGATTTAAGTCACTGTGAAAAGCCAGTGGTGATTTGGCAGCCAATTGATCAACAGGCTGTACGCAATCCACAGTGTATCTGGAATCAGCTGGGAATTGGCTAATGAGCTCATGCTGGGGAAATTTTACTCTGTAGCCACCAAAGGGTTTTTTTTTTTTTTAGGCGCTTCCCCCCCTCTCCTTTTTGTTGTGCAGTTCAGAAACACTACTTCTGTCCCTGCTCAGCTTGGGGATGCAGAATAAACTCTTTCTCCACTTATTTTTGCAATGTAGAGATTAAAAGCATCGCATCTGTCCCCACCAGTTTTGGAGAGGATGAAATAAACTCTCTCCTCTCCCATTTATTCATTTATTTATTAAAAACCTTTATTAGCAGTTTTTCTCCCATGTGGAACTTAAGGAAGCTTACAATACAAATAAACAAATAATTTTAAAAAATCAAAACAATATGAATAAAACAATTATAAAAATGCATAAAAGGTCATAACTTTAAATCTCCAATTAGGACTGTCAATAAATAAAAACTAAACCAGTCAAACACTATCCTAAATAAGACTGTCTTTAACTGCCTTCTGAAGATTGACACCAAGGGGGCCTGGCTCATTTCCGTGGGGAGGTTGTTCCATAACTGTGGGGCTGCCACCAAAAAGCCCCTCTCTCATATGCCCAACAGATGAGCTTTTTTAATTGGTGGAATAGTCAGGAAGGCCTTTCCCTGTGATCTGAATTCCCAGGCAAGAGTATATGGAGGAAGATACTCCTTAAGAGATCACAGTCCCAAGCCATGTAGGTCTTTAAAGTTCAAATCCAACATTTTTAATTTGGCTATCAATAGCCAGGGTAATTGCTATGGTATCAGGTCATATGCTCTCCATAGCTGGTCCCAACCAGCATTCTAGCTTGTAGCATTCTGAATTAGCTGCAGCTTCTGAACACTCTTCAGGGATAGTCCCAAGGAAAGCACATTGCAATAGTCCAGACTAGATGTAATTTAGCCATGGATCACTGTGGCTAGTTCAGACTGGGACAGGAACAAGCACGGCTGGTACACCAGCTGAAGCTGGGCAAAGGCACTCCGAGCCACCACAGCAACCTGGTTTTCTAAGGTGATTGTTGGGTCATATAGCACTCCCAAGCTGAAAACCTGGCTTTTCAAGAAGGATATAACCACATCCAAGACTGGAGAAGTCCTAGGTCTTCAGTTCTACTAACCCAGAAAACTTCCATCTTGTCATGATTAAGTTTCAGCTTGTTCATCCTCACCCAACCCGTTATGGGCTCCAGGCACCAGTTCAGAACATCAGCGGTATCCTCTGAAGTTGGTGGAAAAAACTGGCCAAGCTGGGTGTCATCCACATATTGGTGACACAGCAGTCCAAACCTCCTGGTGACCTGTTTCATTATTATTGTTATTATTGTTATTATTGTTATTATTATTTCATATAAATATTAAATAACATGAGAGATAATATGGAACCTTGTGGCACCCCACAAGCCAATGCAGAGATCAAAAGGGATGCTTAGGGACCCACACTCTGCTTTGTGAGAAGGTGAATAATGTCAAACAGATATACATAAGAGAAAATGGAGATTTATTGTGCCATAGAGACAGAGTCAGAAGTGACTTGACAGCATTAAACACACACATACAAAGACAGGGACACAGAGGCACACATGCACACACAGAACTATGAACATACCTAGGGCTAACCTTGTTGCCACTGTATAGAAAGAAAAGAGCTGCCACAGCCCAAGCTGAGTGCTCCCAAAAGAAGGAGCAGTCCCCTAGTGATGTCCCAAATCAAATAATGGGCACACATGCAAAACAGATTCTTTCCCCCCCCTTTCAGATATACCTAAGCAGCTCACTGAACTATAAGGTTCCTGTTTGCAACTGATGTGAACTGAACTGGCAGGCGCTTCAGCATTCCTAGTTTAAAATAGATGATTTGTTAAATTGTTTCTAGAGTTATTTTGAAACACTCCAAAAAAACCCATACACAACATTTTAGTTTCTTACTAGAGTGCTTACCCAATTATGTAGTATTCTTGATGCAAATGAAATGCTTTGGTCCACTACACCAATCATCCCCATAATACAGATTCAAGGGGTTCGAGGGATCATACTCGGGTTGCTAGGCCTCCTGCTGGCAATGGTCCTTGCCCACTGCCACTCCAAGAGGCTGTAGGGGAATTGTTTAAAAAGTCAACATCACATGTGCTGTAATGACACTTTCAGGAAAAAACCAGGAAGTTATATAAAGTAGCTCTAGGAATTGCTGGAAACCCTATGGCAAAATCAACTGTGAGATTTCTTACTGCTTGCCATTGCTCTTTCAGACTCAGCCTAGCAGGGATGAACCCTGTTCTTGAGCTCCTCAGGGGTGGTTTGACTCTGTCAGTGTGCTGAGGAGTTTGAACACTGCAAAAGCACTTCTATCATCACCAATAAGATCCCATGCATCTCTTTTCCAGAGAGAGGCAAGGTTAAGGGTAGAACTGTTACCATCTGACCTACTTCAGTCTTTGGAAATGAAAAGAGAAGCTGTTTCTTGCAAGGAAGTCCCAGGGATGGCGGCTGTTTCCATCAAGGTGAGAGCTATTGCCACAGTTTGAAGTTTATTTTTATTGTTGTTGCCATAGGCCATAACATCCCAGCATATACACCAACATGTAACAGTACACCCTCCATAACAGGAGGGTTAAAACATTTTTACATAACAGGATAAAACTTGAAAAAAGTTTAAAACTAAGATGTTAAGAAATGAATGCAACAACAAACAAAAGTCCATAAAATAACATGGAATTATAATTTGGCTAAAATTCTTGCAGAATTAGCAGATACTAATTTCCTCCTTATATTCATTGATGAAAAGATAAAAGTTGCCACTTTGAGGGTAACAAAAGGGATAGCATCAGCCAATAAGAATTAATACATCTGAGCTAGAAAAGTTTACAAGAAGTTGATTCAGCAGCTTGTTTCAAATGAACCCATAAAAGGACCAATGCAGAACATAGTGTATAGTATCTTCCACCAGATTAAGACCACAAGAGCAGAAGCATTGAAATCTGCCCTGTAAATACTCAGATGGCATTGTTTAAAAATATGTACTAGTAAATGCCTTTCTTAATGCAACATTAGGAAAGTCAGTAAAGTAATGAGAGAAGAATTTGTTTTTCTTAATCCAAGGATACAACAGAGAAGATTTGGATTATCAAGCTATACCAATATCATGAAGGGCATCTTTTTCAAAAAGCCAGTTACAAATTTTGCTTGAGTCCCAAAGCTTTACAGCCTCTAAAGAGGGCAAGGAGAATAACTGCATAATTGGGGGCAGCAAATTAGACTACTGATTCCCTTCCTTGTAGTACCAAAAACAATATTTTACCAAATGGTCTTCAGAAATACTGTCAAGTTTTATTTTAATAGTTTCAAGTGGACTCTTGCTGTACTGGAGGGTAATCCAACTTCTAAGCTTAAGTATGCAGCAGGAGTTCCCTGAGGGAGACTCAAGATTTTCCTAAAGGAGATGTTCTGAATGTTTTCAAGCTGGTCAAACTCCACCCCCATATTTCAGTCCCACACAAAAGCTGCATGATAGCTTTGCCCTGGGATACTTTAAGGGCTAGGGCTATTAGCTGGCCACTCTTTGAAAAGAAAAGAAGAAGAAGAGAGGAAAGATTGGACTTATACCCCGCCCTTCACTGCCCAAAGGCGTCTCAGAGCAGCTTACAAACTCCTTTCCCTTCCCCTCCCCACAACAGACACCCTGTGAGGTAGGTGGGGCTGAGAGAACTTCTGACAGAGACTGCCCTTTTTCAAGGACAGCTGTGCCAGAGCTTGTGACTGACCCAAGGTCACATCAGCAGGTGCAAGTGGAGGAGTGGGGAATCAAACCCGGTTCTTCCAGATTAGAGTCTGCGTACTTAACCACTACACCAAACTGGCTCTCAATGTATGGTAGACAATTGTTAAAATGGCCTTCAAATGTGCCTGCCCAGAGAGAGACCCATGAAATTCTATGCCTACATATTTAAAGAAGGGGCATTGTTCTATTTCATGAGCATCAATAGTCCATCTGCGATTGAATCTATTATTACTAAACACTACAATATATTTTTTATTATAATTAATTCTTAATTTCTCTCTATCACAGTAATCAGCCAGCCAGTTTGGTGTAGTGGTTAGGAGCGCGGACTCTAATCTGGGAGAACTGGGTTTGATATCCCACTCCTCCACATGCAGCTACTGGTGTGACCTTGGGTCAGTTACAAATTGTTTCAGAGCTATTCTCTCAAGGGCTATTCTCTCAAAAGAGCTCTCTCAGCCCCACCTACCTCACAGGGTATCTTTTGTGGGGAGGGGAAGGGAAAGGAGATTGTAAGCCGTTCTGAGACTCCATCGGGTAGTGAAGGGTGGGGTATATATCCAATCTCTTGACTCTTCTAACTAGCTTCCTTCTGAGTCCAGTTTTGGTAAAAGACATGATTGCTATATCATCTGCATACAGCAGGACTGAAATTTTCCAACCAACCAATGAAGGGGGCAGAATTCTGGGACTCCATGACCTGGACAAAATCATTACTATAGAAATTAAACAGAAAGGGATTTATGACACCCCCCACTTCCCTCCCTCAGAGGTAAGAATTTCCCTCTGTTTTTCTTTCCCTTTTGTGACTGAGTCACCCTAGTTGTCTATTTTCTTCTTTACTGAAGAATTCTGGCTGTTCCACTCTGTCACAGTATAATATTTTGGCTGTTTGCTCAGCCCAGGAACCTGAGGGAAGAAATGGGAGCCCCCTGTAACATATATGATTTAAATGGCACTTGAGAAGTTTTTATATTCCAAATTAACAAAATATTTTATTCAACACAGAAAGGAAAGGTCAGGTGAAATCAGGGATTGAAATCTCTGAGGTAATTCAATATAGATAACTCTGAGGTAAAATCAATACATGCACAAACTTTAGTTCTAAGTTTCAGGCTAATGAGTTTCTTCAGCTATTCAGTGGTTCTCAAAATCTTTATGTTGAGAGACTTTTGTTCCAGTGTTTTCTAAACACTCCAGCACACTTTCTTTGAGTATTTTCTGGCTCTTTTGGTTTCCAGAAGGCTGGTACACTCTTTCCAGTACCCAAACACTTTCTCTTGAAACACTAGTACTCATCTTGAGTTTGTAACTGCTTTTTAAGTTCTCTAAAGGCAGTTTCCAACCACACCAGACCAGGAATCTCTCCACTCTTCAGAGCTAACTCTTTGTTTGACTGGGTAGGGAAATTCTCCTCTCAGTAGAAAATCTATCCCCTTTCTTTGGCTCAACTGGGGGTCTCCATCTAACTATCCACTGGTCCTTGCCAACTTTCCCAAGTTCTCCTGTCTGTGTTAAACTGTTCTCAGTCAGGGCTGAATTCCCAAACTGTCAGTACTTGACTCTTCTCAGCTGAAATTAGACTGAATTCTCCTCATCATCCTGCTCAGAAGTCTTTCTCTGCTCAGCTGATGCAAACCAATAAGATCTCTTGGAACCACCTGGCACTCAAGGCTCTCTGGCTCTGTGAAGAATTAACACTTTACAGTCATTTACCTATTTGTACAGCACTTCTAAGTTTCTAAAAGTTCAATCTATCACAAGGGCCAATAAACAACCTTGCTTTACACCCTTCCTTAATGGAATAGGGTCCCTAAAAGAGCCATGTGAACCCACTCCTACCTAGCCTATGAGGCTGGAATGTAGTTCCCTCAGTATTCTAAAGAGCCTTTTATGAATGTTTGTTTCATCAAGTTTGCCCCATAGTCTTGAGTGCTCAATTGAGTCAAAGGCTGAAATGAAGTCAACAAAGGCAACGTAGAGGCATCTTCTATAATTTGGGGGGCATTTCTGAATCAGGGCCTTCAATATCAAACAGTGATCAACCTTTATGGAAACCTGCTTGTTCAGGATTGAAAAGGTTTGATGATTCTGCCCAATCTTCCAACGTGAATAAAAGATGGCATATATATATATAGTTTAGTAGAAGAAATATCCAAAAGGCTGAGAGGGTGATAATTAGTAGGGTCTTGCCTGTTGCCTTTTTTATAAATAGTAATCATAATACTTTGTTTCCAATTGGAGGGAATAGTACAGGTATAATCTATTTCTGAGGAAAGTCTAAAATTGGGCACCATCAAGCATTCAGCTTAAATACCTTGGGTGGCACCAAATCTTTCCCAGGAGTTTTGCCCAAGTGCAAGGTGTCAATCAGCTGACCACATTTTAAAGTTGAAATCCAAGACCAGTTGGCCAAGACCAAAACTGGATACTCAGAAAATGACTCAGTTTGGATGTTACTATAGAGAGCTTAAAAAAACACGGTGAAACCACATTTCTGCTGGAATAAGAGCATCAGTGTTAAAACCTGGGTGCCTAAGGCCATTGTGTGATGGAGAGACCCAACTCTTCCCTCTGTGATTTGCAATAGGAAAGTTTTTTCCTCTTCAGAAGCTGCTTATATTGGGAATGGAACTGAGACAATAATTCAACTGAATTATCAGACCTGGCTATTCTGACTCTGTTTTGAAGTATATTAAGGTTTGCCCATGAGTCTACATTCCTGGTTAAACCAAGTCTTTCTTATATGGCCCTGGTTAGTTGATCTAACTGTGGTTAGATAAGGATTCAACAAAGAATTAATATTTGCAAAGATATCAAAAATAGGTGAGTTCATGTCAATTCCATTAACTGCTGAGAGTGGGAAAGACCTTTCATTTTATTGTCTAGACTAACAGTCTATTTAAGATGACATTTGTTTATTTTAGGACCTGCATAATTATAGTATAGCATTGATGAAAATTTTATGAGTGTAAAAGGATAAACTGGGGCAAATGATCACTCTGCAGGCCCATAGCTACAGTGGGGCATCTCGGGGCCTGGCCCCCTGACTTCCTGCCAAGCCCCCCCGACTTCCCATCCAGCTTAGGCACTCCCTTGGGTGTGTGTGCAGCAGGGGTGTGTGTAGGGTTGCCTCTGACTTATTTAAAGGCCCCCCAAATTAAAAAAAATCCTGGCTATGGGCCTGTAACTCTGTGGTCTATTATGAAAGACAAAATGCTGATTCCTAGGTAAAAGGGGCAAGGAAACCAAGGCTCCTCAGTAGTTTCCATATGTTGTTTCTGATAAACACTCAAATGTGAAAGACTTTTGGCTGTTGAATTCTGGATTTCCCCCCCTCTAGTTTGCCATGATAAAAGTTGCTTTGTGGAGCTGAATGAAGAGAGTGGGCATGATTTAACTCAGGCAGATGGAAGCCCATTGGCTGTAGAAAGAACTGGGACTGTTAAACTGAGATTCTGAAGTGCTGGAGGAGAAATTGTTGAAATTCTTCTAAAGGACTGTGTTTTTGCTTCAGAGCTAATCAGAACTTGCTGTCTGTTGAAAGGATTGTGAAGAACGGGAATCAGTTTCAGATCAAAAAGGATGTGTGTACTGTTTTTTAGCCTGAGTCCAATGCTGAAATACTGGGAGAAAAGATTGGTGGCTTTCACTATCTGAAACGTGTTGATAAATCAGTGCATCATGCAAAACAAAAGAAATGGTTCCATTCTAATTGCATCCTAGCATGGCACAAAGGACCAGGACACAGAAATCTTTAGTCTGTGCATAAGCTGCTGCAGGAGTGTAATGCTGAAATGAGTGAATGACTGAATGTGATTGAACTCAAGTTTGCTGTGAAATCTGCTTGAAAGCTAAAAGGACTGCTCTCAATTATAAAAAGCAACAAGTTGTGCACAATGATAGGCTGCTACAGAAAGTCTGCTCAAATTTAGTCAGTCCCTTCTGTCCTTCAGTTGGAGGGAATAAATACATTTTGACTTCCTTGGATGCTGGAGCTCATTTTGTCTATGTGTATCTGATAATATCTAAAGATCAGGTGCTGGAGAAATTCAAAAACTATGTTACTGTTGTGGAAAATAAGTTCAATAACACTCCAGAGGTCCTGTTTATAAACAATGGGATGGAGTATTGTGTCAGTGAGTTCCAAAAATTCCTAGAGGAGGAGAGAATAGAACATGATACAACTGTGGCCTATTCTCCTTAGCAAAGTGGCTTAATAGAAGCCTACAGAAGATGGCATGTTGCCTACTCCTATAAGCTGGTCTGCCTGAGTTTATCTGCACAAGAGAATTCCTTCTAAAATTACAGAGAAAACACCATTTGAATTGTGGTTTGGAAGGAAACCAGGCTTAAAGCGTTTGAAGGCATTTAGCTCTAAAGCATATGACCATGTACCCAAGGAAAGAAAGGGAAAATTGGATCCCAGAGCTGAAGTGGGAATCCTTGTAGGATATGCTCAATGTGGAAAAGGATATAGAGTTAAGAATCCTAAGACACTTTTGGTTAAAGTGTGCAGTGTGGTGCATATAGATGAAGGCAATGTACTTCAAGCTTCTAAGCAAATAAAAGTCTCCAGTGCAAACCAGCCAGGGAGCTGAAGAAGTCTCTTTTACTGATATGGCCAGATGGCTACCTGCTGAAACTGCAATCAACAGGCAGGCTAACAAGAGACCCCACGATCAGATGGGGGACAGGATAAGCTGGGCCAGAGAAGACAGAGACTGCTGTGAGACAGTCACAATGAAAAGATACTACTACAGAGATTTTCCTTTTGTGCAAATGTGCAATCTATGAGTGAATCCTTAAGCTGGAAAGAAATGATAGAACTGCCTGTACATGAAAAAGACAAATGGTTAGAGGCATCAGGGAAGAGTTTGTGTTCTTACAAAGGAATCAAACATGGACACTTACTGAATTACTCCCTGAAAGAAAAGCTATTGGGTGCAAATGGGTATTCAAGGTGAAACATAATACTGTCACTGGATGGGATTGTATATTCAATTGTTCAGGCCCTCCTGTTTGTTAGTGACTGCTACTGATAGGTTTATAGTACCATCAGTGAGTAAGCAGGCCAGTTCAGTGTCACAGTTTAGAAAAGTGTCATATAGCATTGGTTCACAGTTCTTGATAGGAATAGCTTGGGGTTCGGTTAACTCTTGAATCAGAGGCCTTTCTTCTTCATTTCTCCCCTGAGGATTGTTATTAGAAGAGGGTGTAGTATAAGCAATTTGACAGATGTATGTTGGCAGGTTAACATATTCTCAAATTCATCCATCTTGTGAAGAATTTCATCAGTATCATTACAAGTTGAGATCCCAAGAGAGAGTGAAGATGACTGGCATTTAGCAACTGAATAAGAAACTTTGATAACTAGTGAAACAACCTGGCTTCTTTATAGAGTTGGATATTGGCTTCTCTATAGGCCATTTACTTCTATTACCTATCATAAGGGGCTGATTGGCATTTCTTTTAGCAATAAGTGGTTGAGTGGTCATATCACAAAACACCCAAACAAGAGTAATTTGGTATGATAGGATAATGGTTTTCATTTTTAACCATATTAAGGGGATAGTAGGTTGTTTAAAATTCAAAAGCATCATCTTGACTATTAGCACTGTTGGCAGCCAGTTAGTGGCAGTTAAATCAAATAGTTGAGGAGCTATCCATAGAAATTTACTCAAGAAGTTGATAACATTTCTGTCTGAATTCCAGCATTCAGGCCAATACAAAGTGTGACCTGTTTTAACTGCAGTATCCAACTACAGTTTGAGAAGCATAATAATCAGCCTCAGCAGCTGTTTGACAATGTTTTAGGGGTGCAGTTGACTGCTTTTGCCACGTAACTAAACTGCCATCTTCTTTAAAATGTGGTACTTCCACATTAGAGACCAAGTGATTTGTTGTAGAAGTAAGTCTCTCCAGATATTTTCCAGTAAAAGATTAAAAAAGAAGCTCGCAGACATTCCGCTTTGCTGGACACAGAGGCAAGTTGTTCATAATACCAATTACTGTTTTTGGCTTGTCAACAGGCATTGCTTAACCAGGTTGCTGTGCTTCGTTGCTGTCATGCTTTAATGTTTTTTTTTCTAAACTGTCCTGTAGTTTCTCCCAGTGGAATAGGGCTATCTGGAGATGGAAGAGATTCTTCTGTCTGCAGTCACACACACTAAATAATCCACTTCCAATCCACTTTCAGTGCACTTCCCAGGTGGGTTTTAGAGTGCGGTCAAATGGTCCTTTTGATCGGGGATCGCAGCTGTTCTCGCCTGCATTTAAAGATGCTGATCAGATGGACCAATCCACCTCCTGTGCTGAAGCGGGCTCACTCCCGCAATGTTCCCGGTTCTCTAGCGTATTTTCCTGGCCCCGGAAATTTAGTATTTTCCTGGTATTTGCGTTTTGAATGTGCGATTTTGCCCATCTGAACAGCCACCTCTCGTAACTATCACGATTGAGGCCGTCTTACCATTCTTTGTGTGGTGAGATTTTTTTTTTTTTAACAGCTTCCAGCCGGGCGCCTGAGCAATCCTGTACTTAAAAAAATCATTATAAATGTTCATGCACTCATCAAATGTGGAGAAAGCTCCTGCCCACCCCAGGAATGAAGCTGCGGTGGGCAGCAGAAGGCAAAGTTGCTGGGGGAGGGAGGTGGTCGGGGAAGGAAGTGCTGGGTGGGCTTGCAGACGAGCGGGCAGCAGACCCAAAGCTGCGGCATTAGGAGGGGAGGGAAGGAGGACCCGGCTTGCCAGCAGCATGGAGCTGGGGCTGGTCAGGCAGCAGGAGGTGATGGGGAAAGTTGCTGAAAGCGGGGAGGGGGAAGGAAGTCCCAGACGGGCTGGCAGGCTGGCAGGCTGGCAGGCGGCAGAAAGAGAGGGGCCGGCTGCATCTAGACAGTGCCCAGAGCTTCCTCGCGCAATGCTTCTGGTTCGGAGAGGGATATGTGATCATCCCAACCCGAAGAAAAATATTCCCCATTAAATTATACCAGGAACAAATTGTGATTTCCTTGCCATGTTACCATGATCTGACTGTGTGAACTGACAAAATCCACTTAGAAAGTGGATTGAAAGGGGATGATTTAGTGTGTGTGACTGCAGCCTCTGTTTCAAGTGCAGTATATCTGTTGCTTGAAGGGACTGCAACAAGATCTCTCAGATCTTCCCTCAAAGAATAAATTTCAACAATCTTTAATTGTTTGACAGATTTTGTTGGATGAGGTGACCCAGAGCTTGTGCAGCTCCACATCTTGCATAACATAGTAAGTATCCTGTCCTATTAGATAAAAGTGCAGTGGTCTGGCAGGGTTCTATGCTTGGCTGCCTGACCTGCCCATCAGAAGGTGTGCCTGGGTCCCGCCCACAGAGCAAGCTCCCACCAAAACTCCCCTCACAACATAGATTCACCTGAGGAGACACGACGCCATTTGTCTGTGGAGGAGAGACGATGCCATTTGCCTCAGGAGAGCCATTTGGAGCCTTTTTACAGTGGAGGATCCTGCTGCCACAGAGCCTTGCAGCAGCAGAGACCCTGCTCTACCAGCCACAGCCATCCCTGGCCACGAGAGGAGGACGATGAGGTCCGTGCAAGACTTCTACTTGCTGAGCCATTCACTGAGGTAAGCAATCCCCCCTCCCTACCACCTGGCCATGCAGGCCCTGGCCCAGGTGCTCTTGCTGGGCCAAAGGAGCTTTCCGGGGGGGGGGTGCTCCAAGTCTTGCTGGGTTGCTGGGGCCTTGCCTAGCCATGCTGCAGCACCTCGCTGGCCCGGCAGGCCCTTACTGGGATGGGTGGGAAGGCCGTCCTAGGCCTCATGGGGGAGAGGGGAAGGCCGCACCGGGCCTCCTGGGGCCGGCAGAGCCTGGTCCCAGGGGCCCACGGGACTTGTTCTGGGGGTAGGGGGGCTACCCTAGGCTCGCAGGGCCTGTGGGTGACCAGGCCTGACTCAGGGAGGAAGGGCCACAACGGGCCTTCCAGGACCAGCGGATCCTGGCCCCAGGGGCCTGCAAGACGTGGTCCGGGGGTTGGGGGGGGGGACTGCCCTAGGCCTCGCGTATCTGCACATCCCTCGCCCCCATAGCTAGCAATCCAAAATAGTCCAGTGGCACCTTTAAGACCAAATTTTATTCAGGCCATAGCACACAAGATCTTTAGACAAAAAAAAAAAAAACTACTGCCTTATGGCTGTGACTTCTATCCTTGCTGGCTGACATCACTTGCTGCTTTTCTTTCTACAGACAACACTTCAGATTCTGAGAACCTCAACAGTTACAGGAGATTCAGACATCTGTCAGAAGACACACTGTACACATCAGAGGACCAGGTAAGTGCACAAGACATGTGGACACTGTTCCTATATAAGAATGCCCTCCTGAGCACTACAACTATGCCAAAACCTGGCCTGTTTCCTTGAAACCATCCAGCCCTAAACTATCTTGATGGAAAACACTCCTCAGCCACACTTCTCTACCATAAAAGACAACTTTCACTTGAAATCTGACATAAGGCTACTGCAACTTGATGGAAACATCAGCCACATAGTTGCTTTACACTGCCCTTCTTATGCTAACAGACCACCACATCAATGCATCCCCACCAAAAAACCTACCATGCAAAAGAGAAAACTCACTCCTGAAGAACATTCTGAGAAAAAAGCTACAATGGCAACATACGACCATGGCAGCTGTGCAAACTGCAAGATCCCTGCAAGCTTTACAAGCCACATATAGTACCCAAGGCAACCTGTTCAGGATCAATCTTTTAATGGTCTGACACCAGTCCTCTCCTGTGCCTCATTCCACCTATGCTTGCACCCAGTGTTAATCTATCATCCAGCTCCTTGAGAAGCATAAAAACACACAACCCCAGAATGACAATGGAAGACATCTACGTGCTGTGAAATGTATGCCTCTGCACTGATGAGCATAAACTCCACCATTCCGTTCTACGTTACGTTACCTTACCAATGAGTATGCACTCCCAGAGCACACCCACTAACCACTAGATTAACTTTATGAACTCTATGCACTCATTCACATTGTGCATAAGATACCCTATGACAGATAGTTCTCCACCAGCTGTTCCAAAAGCACTATACCTATACAAGATACTCACATGCTGTCCTCATAATACTTTTTAGTGACCTCCCAAACAGTCCTACTACATCTGGATTACCCAGCCACTCACGTTCAGTTTAAAGACTGCTTTGTTAGTTCCATGAGAAATACCTCTTTTATATAATACAGCTTTGGTCAAAGCAGCAAGTATCCTTTTCATCACTTTTCAAAAGCAGCAAACTATTGAAACCTAATGTGTCTAGCCATGCATTTAGACCCTAAACTTCAATGTACAACTCTGCTTACAAAGCACCAAAAAAACACATGCCTTTTCACAATGAAAACTATAGATATTTCACAACACTCATTTCCCAAGACTCCTTCTTATTCCCATGTGACCTACTCAGACTTTCATCATGATCACTCACTTTCAAACCTATTTTTCTTGAGACCTCTGCTCTAACAGGGTGGACAGTGCAACCACAACCACATTGAGTGACATGGACATCCAACATCAAATGACTGTGCAGACTGCTCAGTTGTTGACGCTACTCCATGGACTCCTCTCTACAACAATTTTTTTGGCCCACTTTGTGTGACCTTGGACACTGGCTATTGTATGCCATAAGGTATGTTAAACTTTACTTCCACATTTGTATCTTTTGATTACTGACTGCTATTATTTACTTTACCTTCTTCCAGCCTATGCATTCGTTACATGTCACATCTTTCCAATGCTCATTGTATTGCTTTCACAATGGGTTTTACTGCTAGTAATATAACAATGAGGGAAAATAGTAGAGACTCTCACCATCTGCTAGCCAATACCTCACACCTGGCCCATGAATGCTAAAATGCTGAGACACCGAGATTCTCCCAGCCTGCCAAGTCATATCTATATTTTCAACATAGTACCTTACTTCAAGGCTGAATAACATCCCACGGCTAACTGGAATCTCTAAACAACTATCCATGTAGGTTTGGCGAGTTCTGAGTATTCTGACAAAGAAGAAAACCCAAAATCATGGGAGAGGCTGTAAACCGTGCTGTTACTCTGTCACCATCTTGACCAGCACCCCCGATTACCAGAGGGATGCTTGTTCCTCGTACCAAAAGTTCTATTATTTATTTATTTATTATATTTGACTTCTAGCCTGACCTCCCCTGCACAGCAAGGCTCAGGGTGGGTTACAGCAATACAATATCACTAATATAAATACAACAATTAGACATAGATTTTAATAATCATTAAAACCTATAAATATATATTCACAGTTAAAACAATCTGATGGCAGACAATAGCACAATTTAATACCTCCGCTCTTAGCAGAAGCTCTGCTTATGTACATCAACAGCTGTTGCCTTGCACTGAGGCAAGTGGGTGGATGAGAAGGCAACAAGACAAGATGATAGCAGAACTGGACAGGGGGAGGCCAAACCACTGCCTCAACCATAGGCCTGGTAGAACATCTCCATTTTACAGGTCCTGCAGAACTGTATTAGGTCCCACAAGGCCTGCATCTCACTTGGGAGAATGTTCCACCTGGCCAGCACCAGAACTGAGAAGGCCCTGGCTCTGGTTGAGACTAGGCGGATATCCCTTGGGCTGGGGATCACCAGAAGATGTCAGTCCATAGAGTGTAAAGCTCTTTGAGGAACATACCAGAAGAGATGTTCCTGAAGGTATGTTGGTCCCAGACCACATAGGACTTTGAAGGTTAAAACCAAAACCTTGAACTTGATCTGGAATTCAACTGGGAGCCAGTGCAGCTGGCAGAGCACCAGATGTATATGGGCTCCTGTAAGGACACACAGCCACATTCTGGAGCAGCTGCAGTTTCTGGGTTGCTGTGTGCTGGGTTTTTAAAACTGATTTGTTTGGATTTTTTATGTTGAAAGCCATCTTGGGCATCTATTTTTTAAAAAGGTGGGATGTAAACATTGTAATAAATAAATGAATATGTTATATAGTGAGTCCAGGTTTTGCCCAACTACCAATTCTGTATGAGGTTTGTGGATCCTTGCCAGGAAGTTCAAAACCAGGGGTGGAGGAGGCTGTCAGGCACTTGTAAGGATGGCTGATGAGCTGGGTTAGGAATCACTAGTTGTGCATTAAGTGTATGCATAGATACTCAAAGGACATTATATCAACCTGAAGATATACAATATTAAACAAAGATAAAGGTTTTCAAGTTTAGATCCTGCCGAGAACAAAGCTTTGATTCTTGTTCATCTGTGAGATGTTTAAACTGTTCAAAAGCTGCATGACAACTTGAAAATTTCAGTACATACCCCCCGCCCCTCAATCTACACAAAAGAATGTTGTTCAGAATGTAATGATATCTCCCAGGGAGTTCACATTAGATCTCTGATCTAGAATTGTTTTGACAGGAATTATGTTAGACAAGTCATTTTTCATCTATTAGTAATTAAGTTAAAATGATTGGAGAGGCTTAGTCAAGTGCCTAGATGAAATGGATAAGGTCTTTTATGTGTCCTAATGGAAATTGTCTGATTAAATAGTGGAGGTCAATTTAATTAAAATGCTCCAGTCAGTGAAGGAGGTAAGCAAAGAGACTTTGGAAACTTTACTGGCTGTTTATCACTTTAAGTCTACATGGATTTCTGTGTATGTAATAGAAGCAGTTGGGTGTGGTAGTGCATCTTTCACAATAGTTGCTCCTTTTTATTTCTCCTGAATTGAGAAATGTTGCACTGATATAATTTCCCGGGCGTACAGACCAAGATGCTGCAGCCTCTGACTTACCTGCAGGGCCTGTTTGCAATCCTGTGTGAGCAGGGAGATGCAGTGGGGGTGGCAGTGGCCATATCTGGCTGGAAGGGATGTGCCGCATGGGCAGCTGGGAGGCCTGGCTGCACTGAGGGTGTGAAAAGCAGGCCCTCCCCCTCCAGGATGGCCTATGAAGGGTCTGAACTGGACAAGGGGAGGGCAAAAGGGCCCCAGGGGAAAAAACAGCCTGCTCCACTCGGCCACCTCGGCTTGGGAAGGCCCGGTTCTAGTATCAGCTTGGGGCTGGATCCATTTTAGGAAAACCAGCCAATGTACCCATTTACCTTGGGTGTGGGGATCCTCTTAAGGAATCTTGGGGTGATAGTGTGAAGGGGGCATGCCCAAGTGGCAGGGGAGACTGCTTAATGGTGATTGTCCTTATGGAATCTGCCACCTTGAGATCCCATGGTTCTCCCCCCCACCGCAGCAGGTGGTCTGGGGTGTACTGGGGTTACATCAATTGGCAGGTGGGTCATTCAATGCCAGGAGGTCAATGCAGAGGTCCATCAGTGCCTATAGCCACAAGGTATAGGTAGGAATTCTCAGTCTGGGGCAAGTGATGCTCTATATTCTTGGTGCTTGGGGGGGCAACAGTGGGAGGGCTTCTAGTGTCCTAGCCCCACTGCTGGACCTCCTGAACAATGTTCCCGCTAAGCTGTGGAGACTTGTGGGCAAAAGTTCTACTTTGTGAGCTACTGGCATGAAAGGTGTGAGCGAGCAATTTGGCTACTGCATCAATTAGTTTGCTCCGGAGCCATCCTTCCTGAGCTAAGACAAAAATGTGTGAGCCGGAGGCTAATGAACCTGTGAGCTAGCTCACACTAACTCAGCTTAGAAGGAACACTGCTTCTGATGGCACCTGGTATTTTTGGCCACTGTGCGACAGAGCATTGGACTGGATGGGCCATTGGCCTGATCCAACATTGGCTTCTCTTACGTTCTTTGGATTCAGTGGACCCATGGTATGCCAAGGCTTCTTACAGCTGTAATCAATAAAGTTGTAGCCAATTTTATTCCAAAAGGTTGAGAGTGATTGTGTTTACTGGGGAGTTGCCATAGAAGGGATCTTTGCCTTTGCAGCCATCTTCCCCCCTGAAGTGCTGGGACTGCAGTACATTTCTCTGAATGGAAGTACATGATTTTTTGTTTTGTTTTAAGATGGAAATTTAACACAATTGATCAGAAAATCAAACTCCACCACTGCAATTGACAGTAGTACATAGTAGAGCACCCATCTGTAGCACAGGTTAGCTCATCTTTAACCTTGCCAGATATCCTCAGTATGGTATTATGGAGAATGTAGAACTAGGTTCTTTTGTTCTTTTGAGATCTTTTGAAGATAGAATACAAATTGATTAGATAGTGCAATCTTCCTAATATCTGGTCAGTATACATTGTTGATAATTTGTATCTTAACCTACACCCAGAGTGATAGAGGCAGGTGAACTTGTTGGCCACTTGTGATCTCTGCTTAGTGTGCCACCTGTCTGGAGGATACAAACTTCTGTAGCCACACTAAGGGTGCGTTCAGACGGTGTACTGGGAGCAGTTTAAATTGCTCCAGTCCCAATGCAGTTTTTTAAAACCCAGAGAATCGCTATCACACTCACCTTCCTTGTTCCGGATCGCTGCACAGCCACATCACTTCCCGCCATTCACACGCGGGAGCATGCCTTGATGTTCTTTTTTTTTCCCCCTTTCAGATTGAGCATGCACACAGGAGGCCATCTGTTGAACTAAAAATTTCATGTGTGCACAGAACAGCAATTTCCACACTTCCCTTTAAACTTTAAATGAACACATCCCTTTAAATTTTCACCCCGAAACTGGCCTCCATGAGATCCTGAACTCGTTTAAACACTAAAACTAAGCACCATTCAAACTTTGCTTTTAATAACTTAGGAGCGGAGCTCTGCCCATGTGCATACCACTGAGGCAAAAAAAAATGGCGGACGAAAAGCAGAAGCCTCGGGCTTCTGCGGCAGCTTTCCAGAGGGGAGGGGGTTAAGGCACTCAGAAGTGACTCGACTCCGCAGGAGCAATCAGACGTCAGGAACCGTGGCTCAAAACTGGAGAATCAGGAAAACATCACTTGGTGAGTGGTATCAAAATACTCCAGTTTCAAGGGGGTTTGATCCAGAAAGCCATGGCTGGGGACGGTGCGCAGATGTTGGGCGTGTGAACACGCACATAAAATCTGTTCCTGAGGTGTGCTGAAAGCGGTTCAAATGGTGCATCTGAACGCACCCTAAGGCTTACCTGTATATATCAATGCCAAATTATTTATGTTTCACTATGGCTCAGTCATTGGGACCCTCAGAGGACTATATCCTTAAACTGAATAGTTAGAAAAGGAAGATATCTTTCATATTCCATTTCACTGTGCCATCTTTTTTTTTTGTAGGGAACAAGCAGACACAGATATCTGTGTATGCAAATAAAGTTGTTGAATGCCCTAATTACCTTCAACCAATTACAAGTATGCTTTGTATGTGTTATATGGAGTGTTTTTTTTCCCTTCAGGGTGACACAAATAAGGGTTTTGTAGCAGACTATTCATACTTAAATATTTGTCTATCAAATGAATATTTGAAGTCATAATTGCCCCCTTTGACAGTCCAGCTTTCGGTTCCTGTCTATTTGCTTTGAATTAATTTGCTCAGCCTTAATTTAGTTGGGGTTTGTGTAATTTAACTTAATTCAGATCACCTTCCTTTAATTTGTTTCCCTTGTCCTATGGAAAATGAAAGTGAAATCCATAGGTTAGCATGTCTTCAGAACACATGAACACATGCAGCTGCCTTATACTGAATCAGATCACCTCAGAATCAGCCTACTCAGTGTCTACTCAGACTGGCAGCAGCTCTCCTGGGTGTCAGGCTGTCAGGTGGCCCTGCCATGATGGATGGAAGGGAGGGCGGTGGGCTATGAGTGTAAGGGAGGGCGGTGGGCTGTTGGCGCCTTGATGGCGTGACAAGCGGGAGGTTGGAATCCGGGGAGTAGCTGATTTACACCTCGGGTGTGAGAATGGAATGTGGCTTTTATTACTATTATCTCTGGCAGCCTAGACGTTCTGACCTTGGCAAGTCAGGCTGCCTGCTCCTCTATCGCTAGCATAGATGTAGCAGCTGTGGGTAGGAATGGGGCGATGGGAATTCATTAGTTTAATAAGTTTCGATTTCCCAGGTGCATGTTACTCATGTAATTGGAGAAGGGGGGGTCCCCATTCAACCCCTTCCCTGTATAACCGCTTGCTTTCTGTAACCAAGTCATTCTGAACAAGAGACCTGTTTCAGTGATCTATCTATTGCAGCTTAATAAACGCTACCCTTGCTTGCATCACAAGGTCTGGTGTTTTGCTGACTAAGTTAGGACTTCTGACAGTTTGTTCAGAATCATCATTTACTTTCGGGACTGGTCCTAAACCCACCGCTCCAAAATGAGTGATGGAGAAGAAGACACTCTCCCGATTGAAGAAGAAAAGGACAAGAAGCCTCCCGGGAAAGATGTGCCCAAAGAGACCCCTGACACTTACGTGCCGGGACAATGGGGTCTGGAGCACGACTTTGGAGGGCCCTATGGCGACCCATATGGGGCAGCCTATGGAGGGGTAACCACCCGAGTTGGACGGAGACGAGACTGGGTGAAACCCCTGACTGAAACCCATGAGGCGTGGTTCGGGACCCCGAGAGCATCCATGGGGATGAGCCACCCCGAGAGGTCGGTACGCAAGCTGATGACCGCCGAAACCCTGGAAGACACCGGCCGAGACTCCGAGACCCGAGAGAGTGTCGTGGTGAGGCGGAGATGGAGTGGAGAACCAAGCCAAGACCGCCTGATGCGCTTCCTGGACGAATCCCTCGCTCGCATCCCACAGATGATTGCGGAAGGAATTCGGGAGGAGCGCGAACGGCAGAGACGGGAAGAGCCGCCGGCACAGGTCCCTCCAGACCAGCGCCCAGCACCGGACCAGGGCCAAGGGAACGTGCCGGCCGGGCCGCCGGATCAGCCAGCGGGACCAGGGCCGCGGGGCCCGCCGGGGCAACCACCCCCTCGTCCTTGGGGGTTCCTGCCCCCTAAGCCTACAGAGCTCCTAGATGCGGATTTTGACGGAGACCCCGAAAAATTCCCGTTCTTCCTGGTACGAGCCGAGAAGTTCATCGAAACCTGGGGCCACCTATTCCAGAGGGAAGAGCGGATGGTCGATGTCATAGCAGCCCACCTGAAGGGAGCAGCGGCCGACTGGTATGTGGGGCTCCACCAAGCCGATGGGCGCGAGCTGAGAGAGATCGACTCTTTCATGTGGGCCATGAAAGAACAATTCGAGGATGTGCACTCAACTAAAGCCGCAAAAGCAACGATCCGAAGCCTTAAGCAGGGCGCGAGGTCGGTGAGGGACTACACCGCGGAGTTCCGCAGATGTGCCGCTAAGCTCAGAGGAGAAGGAAACCTCCTAGAGTTTTACAAGTGGGGGCTTAATCCGGAGGTCCGCCGCGAGGTCACCCTGAACCAAGATCCAAACACCCTCACCGGATGGATCCAAGCTGCAATCACGATGGAAAACCGGCTGAAGACCATCAAACTGGATGATGCCGCAGCGATGGCAACCAGGGGCGCTACACCGGCTGCGAGAGGGAAACCCACCGGCCCCAACCCAAAGCCGAGGGACGGGACAAGGGAACTCCGGATGAAGCAAGGTCTGTGCCTCAAATGCGGAGAAGGGGGCCATTTCGCCGCGAACTGCCCAACAACGTCTGCACTGCCCGGCACGCAAAAAGGAACCAAGAAGAAGTTTGACACATCCACACCAAAACAGGTGGCGAAACCGAAGGGGGCGAAAGCTCTACAAGCTAAACCGCTCAGCGAACCATCCGACTCATCCGATGGTGAGACCGTGCCGCAGGGAAACGAGGCGGACCTGCTGTAAACAGCGCTGAACAGCAGGTCCCACACTCCCAGGCGCAACTCCCGGTGAGCAAACCCCCTCTCTTTTCTTTCTCACAGTGACTTTAATGGACCCAGGGCTATTAACTCATGTGAGAGTACGGGCTCTCATTGACTCTGGGTGTGGGAGAGACCTTATCAATCCCACACTACTAACGGGACTAGGGGCGAAAGTTCTTAAACTGAAGGACCCCTTGATTTTTACTCAAATGGACGGGTCCACAATGAAAGAACCATGCAAATACGAGACTGTACCCTTGCGGGTGGGACTGGGGCATCACTGGGAAGAAAGACCTTTTGTGGTTACCCCTTCCGCCCGCTTTCCCCTAGTCCTCGGCAGCCCGTGGTTCTTTGATCACGATCCCCACGTACTATGGGGGGAGGGGAAGGTTAACTTCATATCCGAGAAATGCCGGTCCCACTTCTGGAAGAAGGAGTGGGGACCTATAGCCGGGGGGCAACTCCCGGTGACGGCGGGGTGGCAGACGCAGAATTGGAAGGCATCCCCCCCGAATATCGAGACCTGGCCCCTGTGTTTGGGGAGGAGGAAGCCGATGAACTACCCCCCACAGAAATTCTGACTGTGCAATTGAAATCTTGCCCAACCAAAAGTTACCCAAAGGGAAATTATATTCTATGAGTCCCTCGGAGAAGGTAGAATTGAGGAAATTCATTGACAAGAACCTCAGTAGGGGTTTTATACGGCCGGCATCCTCCCCCTTTGCAGCCCCGGTGCTCTTTCGGAAAAAGAAGGATGGGGGTTTGCGGCTCTGCACTGACTATCGGGGATTGAATGCAGTGTCCAACACCAACGCTTACCCCATGCCCCTCATAAAAGACTTGTTAGCTGCAGTGGCTGGGGGGAAAATCTTCTCTAAACTTGACCTCCGGGATGCCTACTTCAGGGTCCGGATTCGGGAGGGGGATGAGTTCAAAACGGCTTTCAACACACCCCTCGGCCAGTTTGAATACTTAGTCATGCCGTTCGGACTTCAAGGGGCCCCCGGGGTCTTCATGAACTTGATTAACGAAGTGTTACACAAATTCTTGTTCAAGGGGGTCCTTGTTTACCTTGATGACATTCTTTTATACTCCCCGACCTGAAATCTCACGTGAAACTGGTGAGAGAGGTACTACAAACGTTGCACAAGCATAGACTCTTTGCTAAGTTATCCAAGTGTGAATTTCACAAAACGGAGATCCCCTTTCTGGGCTACCGCATTTCCCAAAAGGGGATTGAAATGGACCCTGACAAAGTTAAGGACGTGGTGGGGTGGGAGCCCCCAAAAACACGGAGACAACTCCAGGGTTTTCTCGGATTCGCGAACTTTTATAGGTCGTTCCTATCGAACTTTGCCCAGGTGGCTCTTCCCTTAACTGACCTGCTTAAAACCAAAGGGAAACCACCCGAATGCACTCGGCCAGGTGCTAAACTAGTATGGTCTCCAGAGTGCCAGCGGGCGTTCGAACAGTTGAAAACCCTTTTTACATCAGAACCGGTGTTGGCCCATCCGAACGAACTTAAGAAATTCATTGTCCAGGTTGACGCCTCGGACGTTGCTATGGGGGGGGCGATCCTCCAGGAAGGGGAGGATGGCAAGCTACACCCCCTTGCCTATGTTTCTAAGAAATTTAACGATACTGAACGGAATTGGTCTATTTGGGAAAAAGAAGCGGGATCGATCCGCTTAGCGCTGGCTACCTGGCGCCATTGGCTGGAGGGAGCGCGGGTCCCCTTCGAGGTCTGGACTGATCACAAAAACCTCGAGCTGCTCCGCTCCCCCCGTTCTTTGAACGCCAAACAGCTCCGCTGGGCTGACTTTTTCTCGAAATTTAATTTCACACTGCACCATTTCCCGGGGACATCTAACTCGCTGGCCGATGCACTGTCACGCCTCCCTCAACACGACAGCAGAAGGGAGGAGATTCGTGACTCAGTTTTCACTCCTGCCCAGTTGGGTGGAGCGGTAACCACACGGAGGCAGGCCACACATTCGTCCCCGCCACCAAACCCTCCCCCCAGGACTGGGCGGTAAGATTCTCCACAGAACTGTCGGATGCTGATCGGGAGGAGGTTGCGGGGGAAACTGACATTACACGCAATGCGCATGGTTGCTGGGAAAAAAATAACAAACTCTTTGTCCCACGGTCCCTTAGGGGGGAGGTAATGGGCTGGGCGCACGGTTCAAAGCTAGCTGGCCACACGGGGTTTGTGAAATCTCTCCAGCTTCTGCAACGTCAATTCTGGTGGCCAGGACTACGAAAAGATATTTCTCTCTTTACCTCAGCCTGTCAAACGTGCTTGATGAGTAAACCTAGGCCGGGTAAGCCCCCGGGCGCCCTACAACCCCTCCCCACACCGGCGCGGCCGTGGGAAGTAATTTCTATGGACTTTATTACGGACCTACCCCCTAGTGGGGGAAAAACTGTCATATGGGTGATTGTGGACCTGTTTACCAAACAGGCGCACTTCGTTCCGTTTGCCACCATCCCCTCTGCTAAGAAATTAGCCTCTGCGTTCTTGCAACACGTGGTGAGGCTCCACACTTTGCCCGCTAAAGTGATCTCAGACAGGGGGGTTCAGTTCGTTTCCAAGTTCTGGAGCGAACTTATGTCACTGCTTGGGGTGGAGAGGGGGTTAGCAGTGCTTATCATCCTGAATCGGATGGGCAGACCGAACGTGTGAATCAAACGTTGGAACAATACCTGCGGTGCTTTTCTAACTTTCAGCAGGACAACTGGCATTCTCTTTTGCCTTTGGCTGAGTTTTGCTACAATAATACTCAGCACTCGTCGACAGGGATGTCCCCGTTCAAGGCTGTGCATGGCTACGACGCCCCGCCTCTACCTTTTTTGACTTCTCCCGACCTCCCGGCGGGAGACGCTGGTGACTGGTGCAAACAATTGCAGGAGGCGTGGGGCTCGTTGGCCAAGACTCTGGAAGACGCTAAGACTGCTTATAAAATCCAGGCCGATAAGAAACGCAGCCTTGCCTGGGTTCCAAAATGTGGAGAGTTTGCTTACTTATCCACCCAACATTTGCGTCGCATTCAGCCAAGTCGCAAACTTGGTTGGAAATTCATTGGACCTTTTGAGATTGTGAGGGTGATTAACAATGTCACTGTAGAACTTGCGTTACCTAAGTCTCTAAAGTCTGTTCATCCTGTCTTTCATGTGCGGCTTCTACGCCAGGCGCCTGCGGAGAACAAATGGAGACCTCAACGGCCAACCCCGCCTCCGCTGCTGGTGGGGGGGGAACCTCACTATGAAGTATCGCAAATTCTGGACTCTAAGATCTCTCGCAATCGCTTGTTCTACTTGGTCGAATGGATTGACTTTGGGCCGGAGCAGAGGGAGTGGGTACGGGCGGAAAATGTTCTGGCCCCCCGACTTGTCAAAACATTTCACAAGTTGTACCCCCATAAACCAAAGGGGTAGGACTAATTTCGAGGGGGCTGCATGTCAGGTGGCCCTGCCATGATGGATGGAAGGGAGGGCGGTGGGCTATGAGTGTAAGGGAGGGCGGTGGGCTGTTGGCGCCTTGATGGCGTGACAAGCGGGAGGTTGGAATCCGGGGAGTAGCTGATTTACACCTCGGGTGTGAGAATGGAATGTGGCTTTTATTACTATTATCTCTGGCAGCCTAGACGTTCTGACCTTGGCAAGTCAGGCTGCCTGCTCCTCTATCGCTAGCATAGATGTAGCAGCTGTGGGTAGGAATGGGGCGATGGGAATTCATTAGTTTAATAAGTTTCGATTTCCCAGGTGCATGTTACTCATGTAATTGGAGAAGGGGGGGTCCCCATTCAACCCCTTCCCTGTATAACCGCTTGCTTTCTGTAACCAAGTCATTCTGAACAAGAGACCTGTTTCAGTGATCTATCTATTGCAGCTTAATAAACGCTACCCTTGCTTGCATCACAAGGTCTGGTGTTTTGCTGACTAAGTTAGGACTTCTGACACAGGCATAGGTCTTTCCAGGGCTCTTTTTGTAGCAGGAACTCCTTTGCATATTAGGCGACACACCCCTAATGTAGCCAATCCTTCAAGAGCTTACAAAGCTCTTCTTACAGGGGCTACTGTAAGCTCTTGGAGGACTGGCTACATTAGGGGTGTGTTGCCTAATATGTAAAGGAGTTCCTGCTACAAAAAGAGCCCTGGGGCTTTCACATCAACTCCTACCTGATTCTTTCAAATTGAGAGGCCAAGGGTATAACCTGGGACCTTCTGCATGCAAACAGAAGCTCTACCACTGAGTTACAGCCCAAGGAATTAGTCATCTAATCAGAGCAATTGTTCTACACCATGGGAGCTGTTATGAGCCAAGCACATGGTTTAGAAAGTCTTATGGACTATCTTAATTTTGCTGCATTGTGTGTTGTTTTTTGATACTGTATTTTCTCAAGACCTGGTGACTTCTATTATCTTGGATTACTTTAAGTAGTTTATGCTGTCAAATTTATGGACAGATACATATCGGTCTTGTTTTCTTATGAGGTGAATTACAATGTCTTTTTGAATATTCAGTCTAGTCCCCCTGTGCCAAAACAAGCAATGCTCCCTCTAAGCTGTGGAGTCTTGTGAGGAAAAATTCTACTTTGTGAGTTGTGAGCGAGCAGTTTGGCTACTGCATAAATTAGTTTATCTGGAGACATCCTTCCTGAGCTAAGACAAAAATGAGCTGGAGACTAAAAAATGTGAGCTATTTCACACTAACTCAGCTTAGAGGGAACACTGAACGCAAGTACAACTTATTTTATGGCATGCTCCCAGCCTGAGGACTGTCCTATTAATATCATTTTAGACTGCTCTACTTGTTTTGTTTGCTTTTATGCAATAGCTTTTTAGCGGTAATATTGGCTTGGCTTGTTTATTGATTTATTTTATTGTGTGCTTTGATTGACTGACTTGTTTTATTATCTTGTGATATGACTGGTTTTGTTTTACTGTTTTAGTTGTGAGTTGCCTCATGCAGTGCTGGAAAAGACGAATATGCATTCCACAAATAAATAAATGTGATATCAGTTATAAGTTCATAGTTATGTCCATTAAAAGAAGACAAATATTTTTTGCAGTGCCCTAACAGGAAAATCTCATTTTTGTCCTGTCAATCTTGCATCTTCAGTTTTCTCAAGCTGAAAATCTACATTTTATCCAAGAAAGAATATTGTGTTCTATTTGGGGGTGGGGTCTAAAGGGGCCACATTTAAATTTGCTCTCAGAAATAACCCAGCTTGGTCCAAATGGATTTCCTTTGTCCTAAAAACGGAGGCAAAAAGTTACCTTGGTCCTCCTCTGTGCAGAAATAGGAGCAGCTGTTGCCTCAGGGACCCTTATGGTCATAGGTCCTTTGGGCATTGGTGACTGTATCCCGTTGTTAAATGAGGAAACAGTTCGCTAAAAAAAAAAAAAAAAAATCTCAGTAGTCATGCAGTGTAGTTTTGAACAGTTTTCTTTTCAGTTTGAAACCTCAGTGAATGCAAACATCAGATAAATGCCAAAAAAAAAAAAAAAG
Source organism: Gekko gecko (assembly GCA_029375565.1). NCBI lineage: Eukaryota > Metazoa > Chordata > Lepidosauria > Squamata > Gekkonidae > Gekko > Gekko gecko. Next base: position 45,628,925 of record JAPDNY010000009.1, read on the forward strand.
TTGAAGCCGGCAGTAGGCTGCTGAGCTTTTCCTTTGAGAGTCAGAGCAAGCTGCTTCTGCTGGAGAAAATACTTTTTTGAAAGATGTATTTTTGTCTGATCTATCTCATTCATCTACTTCATCAAACAAGTGTATTATATTGGATGATGTTGTCAGTATGAAATATATGAATGTATGTATCCAATGGCTGTTGATCTGGTTTGGTATATCTGCAGTGCTCAGGCTTTATTTCCTTTTATTCTTTCTGATTTGCAGTGTGCTCGGTTTTGCTAAATTTGGAAGAAACTTGGGAAACAAAGTAAAGAAAGTTGAGATGAAATCTCAGGCATTTTTTTTTTTAATCGAAAAACCCCAAACCCAACCCCGCACTGGTATAATCATCATCAACACCTATATATGAATAATGACATATGGCGCCATCTGAAGATATCTAAATACATGGATCACAGCCAAACAGACGCTGAACAGATTCTTCTTCAAACCTGGGAGAGTCCCCAGACTTTAAAAAAAAAATCAGAAATGTTTAAATTTCCCTCAAATTAAAATTTAATTTAAAAAAACCTAGAAAGCCTTGCCTGCACATGCTTTTGCAGTGGCAATTGGGAGCTGAGGTGGAGCCTGGTGGCAGCTGCAGTAGAGTCCTGGAGCTCTACCGGGAACTGCTCCAGGCCCATCCGAAGTAGCAGATGCTGGGAGCTGCTCCAGGCCCAGCCATTGTGGAAACAGACTCTGAGAGCTATATACAGTGGCTTTCAGACATGACTGCAGCTGGGCTCTAAGGTAAGCAGTTGGGCCAGGACTCACACCAGCTCAGCAATTGGGGGGTGGGGGGCATTTATATACTATCAGTGAAATTGGCCAGATCTGAGGATACTTAAATCTGGTGACTAGAGCTGTGAATGGGCAAGACAGATCTTTCTACAAATCTGACAAGGGCTCCAGGTTTGCAGAATATATATATCTGTAGTGTTCTGGTAGTGCTAGGCAAACACAGTATTATATGCCGGGTTTCTGTTAGTAAAAAGCCATAATTTGAGGGCAGGGTCCTTTTCAGACCTATTTTGGCCTTTGCAGGAGGAGTCCTTGTTGGGACCAGGCCTGAGCTAGGATTGCCCGTTCCAGTTGGGAATTTCCTGGAGATTTCCAGGTGGAGTCTGAGGAGAGATGGGAAGAAGACTCAGTCAAATATAATGTCATAGAGTCCATTCTCCAAAGCAGTCATTTTCTCCAAGTGGACAGTTTTCTGTCCTTTGGGTTCATGTGTAATTCTGAGGGATCCACAGGTCCTACCTGGAGGCTGGCAACCCTGGGCCTGGAAACAACTTCTGGATGACTTGATATCACCTGACTTGCATGACTTATCTAGGCTTAGCTGCTTGCCACTCTATTAAAGCCAGTGTGGTGGCTAGAACTTCAGAGTCAGATTTGAGAGACCCAGGTTTAAATCAGCAGTCTGCCATGGAAGCTCACTAGGTATTGTTGTTCCTGTCACATGCTTGCAGTCTAACCCACTTCACAGAGTTGTTGTGAAGATAAGAAGGAGAAGAGGAGGACTGTGTAAGCTGCTTTGGTCCCCATTGTGAAGCAAGGTACGATATAGTGGAAATCAAGATGGTGTCTGACATGGAATGCTAGAATGCTGTGCTCAGAGATTTTTGTCTTCTATCTGCTCCCCCCTCCCCCGTATATTTAATTAGAAACATTAGGAAGAGTACCATATGGCTTTTGTTATCAGTTAGTTTTGTTTTTGTGTGTAAATTTTTTTGGCAACATTGAGCTCCCCACATGTTGTGTAATGGGTTCGACGCATTAAAAAGTCAGGAAACAGTGTGGTAAACAACAAATGGTTTACTGGTACACAACAGAACAACAACCACTGGCCGCAGGCCAACTATACACAGTTCCTGTGGACCACCCCTAATTCCCATTGGTGGGTTTGAATTTCCCGCCAAGGTTCCTATTGGTGCCCTGCTTGGGGTTTCAGGATCCTAGTCCCTATTGTCTCTTATATTACAAGCTCAGGTAAATGTCGCTGTCGCCTGGTGGTGGTCAACGGACATAACACCACACAGACTTTTTTTCAAAGCTGACAGCCTAGTGCTGTAAAGAAAATACTAGAACTGAGTAAGTTATTCTTACCAAATACATTGTTTGGACTTTAAAGTGATTACTTGGAACCTACTGCTGACTTCTGGTGCACATGATAATGATTTGAGCTCAAGTACTAAGTTTAAGCAAGTACTTCCAATTTAACAAAATCTACTTGACAGAGTTTCCATATAGAAGACATTTTCCATACTAGGGATCAAAAGGAGCAGCAGTACATCATCTAAATTATATTCTACAACAGCACAAATAATTGTTAATGGAGACTTAACTATTTCATGTGAGATTCAAAAAGGAATAAAACAAGGTTGCCCATTGTCCTTTTGTTTATCTTGGTTCTTGAAATATTGAATAGACATAAGACATGATGAGAGGACCGGGGGATGTGCAGAGCAAAAAAGAGATCCTTTGTAGAGTCTTTGTAGATGGTTTGGTGTTATTACTAGAAGACTCTTTAAAGACTCTTTAAATTCAACTGTTATTGATGCATTTACTTCTTCTGTAAGTCACCCTGAGCCTGCCTCAGCGGGGAGGATGGGGTATAAATTAATTAAATAAATAAATAAAGGAAATTGAATTATCAATAGCTAAATTAAAAGAATATGGTACGTTAGCAGATTTTAAAATTAATAAACAGAAAAAAGTTGTTAAAATATGAAGATACAAGAACAAATAGAACTGACAAATAAAACTGGTTTTAAGGTGGAAAAGGGTAAAATACCTGGGCATCACATTGACAAATATGAATTTTACATTATTTCAAAACAATTATACTAAGACATGGAATAAAGTTAAAAAAATACTTGTGAAAATGGGATAAAGTGCAACTGTCTTTGTTGGGGAGAATATCCATGATTAAGATGAATGCTTTACCATGAACTAATTGAATGTTAACAGCCTTAATGAAACCTGTAAGTGACAAAGTATTTTTTTCCCTTCATAAACTCTGTAAAGAGAAAGCTAACATAATTTCTCTGCAAGAAATGCCTATACAATCTTGTTACAACCCATCATACCCTTGTTACTGAACAACCAGTTTTAGGTAAGCTTTATTATGCTCCCTCCAAACTTAAAACAACAGGAGTAGCTATTTATATTGTCACACGACCCCCCCCCTTGCTGTCACTGGAGCCCGAGTTCTGAAGAGGCTCAGCCACCGTGTGTTTTGCCCCATAGGGCAGCCAGGGCCTCAGATGTCTGAGTGGGGGGATTACATTACCACACCCAGTCCTCCACTCCTTCTGGGTCGCTCACCTTCCTTCTTTCTGGGCTCAGCTCCACACACCTCAGGCAATCCTCCCTGGCACCTTCTGGCTGCCCCTCTTTTATCCCTCTCCCCACACCCTTGGCCCTCCCCCAAACCTACCCCCAGCCTTCCTCGTGCTGTTCTGCCCCATACTTAAGAGAAGATGCTGAGCTTCCGGCAGGCCCTCAGCTCCAGGCATAACTTCTGGGGTGGGGCGGAGTGTGGGTGCTCTGCCAGGTTGGGGCCACAATGCCTGTTGGCATGGGTTTGCCCTCATGCTGGGCCACAGGTCCGGGACAGCCATCTTTGTTCCCGGTGATGCCTCCTCTTTGGCCCCAATAGTGCTGGCTCATGGAAGGGGCTAGCTGGTCTGCTGGAGCACACCTGCATTGGAGCCGGGTCTCTGCAGCAGCATCTCCCCAGCCTCCTCCAGCTTCCAGGTGGGTGTGAGACGCAGCCAGGGGGGCTGCTGTGTGCTGGGAGGATGGCTGGTGGTGGCAGGGGGCACAGGAGGCCCACCGGTGGAACATATATTAAACACCCATTATTTAGAGTGAACAAAACATAAAAACATAAGAGAAGCCAATGTTGGATCAGGCCAATGGCCCATCTAGTCCAACATTCTGTCACACAGTGGCCAAAAATACCAGGTGCCATTAGGAGGTCCAGCAGCTGGGCCAGGACACTAGAAGCCCTCCCACTGCTGCCCCCCCCAAGCACCAAGAATACAGTGCATCACTTGCCCCAGCCTGAGAGTTCCTATCTATATCTTGTGGCTAATAGCCACTGATGGACTTCTGCTCCATATGCTTATCTAAGTCCCCTTTGAAGCTGTCCATGCTTGTAGCCACCACTACCTCCTGTCGCAGTGAATTCCATGTGTTAATCACTCTTTGGGTGAAGAAGTACTTCCTTTTATCCATTCTAACCCGACTGCTCAGCAATTTCATGTAATGCCCATGAGTTCTTGTATTGGGAGAAAGGGAGAAAAGTACTTTTTTTTCTACCTGCTCTGTCCCATGCATAATCTTATAAACTTCGATCATGTCACCCCTCAGCCATCATTTCTCCAAGCTAAAGAGCCCCAAGCATTTTGACTTTTCTTCATAGGGAACATGTTCCAACCCTTTTATCATTCTAGTTGCCCCTTTCTGCACTTTTCCAATGCTATAATATCCTTTTTGAGGTGTGGCAACCAGAACTGTACACAGTACTTCAAATGAGGTTGCACCATTGATTTATACAGGGGCATTATGATACTGTCTGATTTGTTTTCCGTTCACTTCCTAATAACCCCCAGCATAGGGTTTGGCCTTTCTTATTGCAGTTGCACACTGTCTAGACATTTTCATTGAGTTATCTACTATGACTCCACGATCTCTCTCTTGGTCAATCTCCGCCAGTTCAGACCCCATCAATGTGTATTTATATTTAGGATTTTTGGCTCCAATGTGCATCACTTTGCACTTGGCCACATTGAACCCCATTTGCCACGTTGGCGCCCACTCACCCATCCTCGACAGATCCCTCACAATCTTCCCTGATTCTCACCACCCTGAACAACTTTGTGTCATCTGCAAATTTAGCCACTTCACTGCTTACACCCAACTCCAAATCATTAATAAACTAGTTGAAAAGCATCAGACCCAGTACTGATCCCAGTTTATTGTAGTGGTTAAGTGCGCGGACTCTAATCTGGGAGAACTGGGTTTGATTCCCCACTCCTCCACTTGCACCTGCTGGATGACCTTGGGCAAGCCATAGTTCTATCAGAGCGGTTCTTGAAAGAGCTCTCTCAGCCCCACCTATCTCACAGGGTGCCTGTTGTGGAGAGGGGGAGGGATAGGAGTTTATAAGCTGCTCTGAGATACCCTTGAGTAGTGAAGGGCAGGGTATAAATCCAATCTTCTCCTCCTTCTCCTCTCTGTGGAACTCCACTGCTTACCACCCTCCACTGAGAAAACATGTCATGATCCATTATCCATGCACCCCTTATTTAAAGTGAACCAAACCTGTCATAAATAACACACTTTCAATCCACTTTCAATGCACTTTGAAACTGGATTTTATGGTGTGAAATGGCAAAATCCACTTGTAAATGGTCACTGGACTGAAACTGCATTATTTAGCATGTGTGAAAACCTTGGTATTTTAATTAAAGGTGATCTTCTTAATTATATAAAAATCACTTTAGGAAATATTTCTGCACCCAATAATCACTGGCTCCTTTTTAAAGAATGTCCATCACCCCCTTGTTTCCTTTGCAGAGGGTGACCTCTGTAATAGAGTTTGATTTGGATCGATCACATAACAAAGAAAGTAAGAATACATCATTTAGCACCTCTCTTAAGTCCCTTTTCCAAAAAATGTTATCTTATTTTAGTCTAATGTATGTATGGAGATTACACCATCCATTTGAGAAGGATTTTACATATTTTTTCTGCATGCTCATAATGCCTATTCCAGAATAAATTTATTTACCTCAAAGACAATAGTGAATGAGATAGAAGACTCAACCGTTGGAAGTTTTATATATGCAGATCATGTATCAATTTCAATAACTATAAGTAGTCAAAATATTTTTAAAAACCCTGGTGTCTTCAAATATGACACTTCTAGTTTAACTTAGAAGGAACCAAAATTTATGTAAGTCTGTAGAATGAATGCTATTTACACCTGTTATATTTGATCTTTTTGTCTTCCTTCTACAAGAAAATGTTTTAAATAATCTTTGTGATAGCGCAAAGGCTTACAAATTCACTGCTGGGAGAGTTGCACTAAGATACCTGCTATTTCCTCTGAAAATTATATTTGGCCATAAAACTCTACTGGTACTTTTTAAAACTTCATTTTTCTTGTCTTTAGCATAATTCTTCACAGACAATAGACTCATAATTCTGTTTAAGAAGACTGATAAAAGGAAACTTTGTGAAGTCTTTGTATTAATAGTATTTGTCTGAATCTTCCCCATGTGGTGCTTTTTAAAATTTAGCCCAATGAGATTCTGTAATTTTTGTTTAAAAAATCCCAGCAGTTAAATTTTATGTCCATCTACTTGAGAATAATGTTCTCTCCCACAGAGTTAAACAGATACGAGATAATCTTTATTCATAAGGTCAATATATTTGTTCAAAACACACTTCTGCTAAAGGCTAAAATGACTAGGGACAAGATGAATTGTGACCTTGTTTAGGTTTCTAATGACAGTTATTTATGGGATATTGTTCTCATTTGTTGCCTTGCTTTTGGCTTATCATATAGAAGGTCAGCCAGGAAATAGAATCTTGTACACATGCAATTTTGAAATTATATACCCTAAACCAGAAAAGGCATAATTAAGCACTGTATTATTCCATTAAATTGTTCCACTCGTATTTCCAATTGTTCATGCTTTTGATGGAGTTTCGAACAAATTGGAGAATTCTAGTTTATAGCATCTTCCATCTTTATGTCAGGAAGCCAAGAGAAATGACAGCCTGCTTTTTCTAGTCCCTGGGTTATGTCCTCCCTCAAGTCTTCTTCTTTTGCTTACCCATGACTCAGCCAGAACAACCATTTGCTCTAATGAATCCTCAAATGTTATTTGAAAGGGTCAGAGTAGATGTTTTGTTTTTTGCCAAGTTGGGTCTGCCCCCCATCCCAAACCGATTTGCTTTCACTGCTGCCACACAATAGTAATAGGGAATATCATTTTAAAGATCAGAGGGAGCCCTTTTCACTGAGAGCCAGTTTGGAGGAGGAGATTGGATTTATACCCTGCCCTTCACTTGGAGTCTCAGAGCGGCTTACAAACTCCTTTCCCTTCCCCTCCCCACAACAGGGACTCTGTGAGGTAGGTGGGCTGAGAGAGCTCTGACAGAAACTGGTCTTTCAGGAACAGCTGTGCCAGAGCTTGTGACTGACCCAAGGTCACATCAGCAGGTGCAAGTGGAGGTTTGGTGTTGTTATTTACATGGTCCACCACCAGGGGGTCTGCGACCACAGTAAGGAGCTTGGTCCCAAAACACAATAGGGACCAGGGACCACCCTCTGTCCACCAATAGGACCTCTGGTGGGAAATTCAAACCCTCCAATGGGACTGTGGGTGTGCCAAGTGGAGTGTATATAGTTGGCCCTTGCAGGGCCGGATTTCAGTCTTGTGTGTGAAGTACAATAAACGCGTCTGAATGCATGTTGTAGTCTGAGTCTCCATGCGATGAACCCACTACTTTACAGGTGTAGTGGTTAAGCGTGTGGACTCTAAACTGGAAGAACTGGGTTTGATTCCCCACTCCTCCACTTGCAGCTGCTGGGTGACCTTGGGCAAGCCATAGTTCTGTTAGAGCTGTTCTTGAAAGAGCAGTTCTCAAAAGAGCTCTCTCAGTCCCACCTACCTCATGGGAAGTCTGTTGTGAGGAGAGAAAGGGAAAGGAATTTGTAAGCTGCTCTGAGACTCTGAGTGAAGGGCAGGGTATAAATCCAGTTTCTTCTTCTTCTTCTTCTTCTTCTTCTTCTTCTTCTTCTTCTTCTTCTTCTTCTTCCTCTTCCTCTTCCTCTTCCTCTTCCTCTTCCTCTTCCTTTTCCTCCTCCTCCTCCTCCTCCTCCTCCTCCTGTGGCATAGGTAAGGAGGGGCTTCTTCCTCCACCCATGCTGTTTTAAGAAGTTGAAACAACCCCCGCAGGGAGTTATTTACATGACTTTGAAGGAGCACATGGATAATTTCAAGCACATCCCGCTCGAAAGTTATATGAATAACTCTCTGAGCAGGCATTCTACTTTCTGTAAAAGGGGGGAGGAGCCCCTTCTTTCCCCAAGCCACAGTTTCAAGCTGAAAAGGGGCTTGCTCTGATCTAATCCCGGTCAAATTCCACCCCACTTTTCTGAACACATTTGTAGCCTACATAAATTGATCATTTAGAGTTACCAGCTGCCACCCAGAGACTCCATATTCTTTCAGTCATATATAAATAACTTTTTGAAAGGAGGAAGATTCTCGTAGAATGAGGTAATATATTTTCTTCTACCATAAGACATAGTGTATTCCATACAAGTAATTTAAAGTTATTGACAATACTATTCATCCTTTTTTCAGGGGAAATCACTCATTTTTCATTAAGGTCACAACCTTACTAAGTCCAACTGTAAGGTACAGAAAGGTCAGTCTTAACATATTTATTTGGGCAAAATTCACTTGCAGAATTTGATTTTCAGTGTTGCTACTAGGCCATCTTTTGAACAGGGCAATGGCATCATATGTGTGATTTTGACAAATAATGTTGCCTAGAGATTATAACAAAGAAAAAATATGCTCTCTGTACTGGCCTTCATACAATCGACATTACTACTATATTTGGCATTTATGGGTGATTCTGTTTAATTGCTCAAATTCAGCATATCTCTTTGGCAATTCTCAGCATCCAATACTCAGAACTATGCTGCTTCTGAACATGAAAGTTCTGTTATCACAGTCATTGATAGACCTTTCCACCATGAATTTGTATAATTATTTAATGAGATGGAAGTGTTCCCTGGTAATAGAATTAATACAGGAAGTAATTCTGCACTGTCCTTGTGAAAGGCATTTTTTATTTTTCCAGGGATGCCATTCAAGAGTGCAGATGTTAAGAGAATAAAACATAATGAATTAGCCTGATACCTTGATACTTCCAGGGTTAAAATATGGACAAACATGCAATGCATAAAGATGAACTCTGTATGAAGATGTCCGTTCTGTCAGAGTTGTATTAAAATCTCCAGAGTTCTTCTTTTCCACAGCAGCATGTGCTGATTTTCACACCTCAGGTCTGCAAGTGTTTAAGAGATTAATCAAGTTTACTAATATGAAATCAAGGCCCCAAGAGTCCTTTAGAGTATTTAAAAAACCCAAAATGCAAACAACTGACTAAGGTGGAGGATAACAAAGCTTGCTTTAAGACATGCATTGTGGCTAAAGTATCTTTATTTATGAGCTTAGCATTATAGGTGAACAGCCATAATTCACAAACACAACTCAGACTTACTGGATATAGAAAATGCCTTGATTTCCATTTGCTATGGTTTTTGTTTTGATTGTTATTAGGCTTCTCCATTCATGCCAAGTTTCCTAACACTTTTTTTTCAGCTTAGGGCCAAACTAGATAAAATGGAAGAAATGTTTGAATAAACTTAGATTTTAAAAATAGAAATACAGCTGGTGGGCTATTGCAAAGCTGATCATGGCAGTGGTAGCGGGGTAGGGGTACTTGATTGTTTCTCTTTGGGGCTTTTCTGCATACTGTTCTGCTTTTCTTCTCGTGGGGTAAACAATATGTGGAAAGTAGAGGGCAGGTCTGATCAGAAATACAACCCATAACGTTAAGTACCATTCCTCCTACACCACTGAGATTTCTGACAAGGCGGAGGTAAAGTTCATTTTAATAGAATTCACATTTTGATGTTTTCTTGTTCTAATTGCTGTAAAAGAATTCACATATTCATAGAAGCAGTGCCATCTCTCAAAACTTAGTAATATCAGGACATAAACAAATATGCTGCATGGTCAATGGTTATGGCTTCATCCTGTTCATTCATGGTCCCTTGTGACTACTGGGGGCGGGGGGGTTTAACTGGTGTGGTTAGCCCAGTTACCACTAGTTAAAGTTCTTAAATAAAGCTACAAATGCAGCAGCATTACTTTACCAGACCACCCAGTTTACAAAGCTACACAGAGTATTCTTGCAAGATTAACTTCTCTCTTGAGAAGTACACTTCATATAGGAAAGAGCAGAGACAGGATAGAGTTCTGGCTTACTAGCTAAAGGATGAAAGCAGATGGCAAGAGGGCCATCTACCTCAAGGCTCTAAGAGAGGACAGCATGGTGCGTGCAGGAAGAGAGTTCAGCTTCGACTAAGAGAGAACGGAAGGGAGGAAATTGTCCCTAAGAACACAATCTACATTTCAAAGAGGACAGTGGCAGAAACACAGGAAGAAAGGTCAGTGTGCCTATCTAGCTATCTAGTCTCTCTTGCCATGAAGTCTGGAGGCTGAGGCAGGGACATCGCGTCTGGAACGTCCAACAATGACTGGGATCGCACATTTGTCTGATTCAGGAAGCCTTGTCTGATTCAGGAAGCCTTGCTTTCTTTGTCAATTGCCCTTGTTTTTATCCTCAGCGACATCAGCACATAGTCAGTTTTTCTTGATTTAGTGCCATAACAACATCCTTCCTGACTGGCTGGAATCATCCATCTAATCTGGCTGTAAACTTATCCAGGAGGCATTGTATTCAATCACAACTGAATTTATCACATAGCCAAATTTGGCACAGTGTATTTTGGAAACAATGATAAAATTGGATATTCTTACAGTTAAGACTTTTCAGAAATCTTGACTAAAAGCACTATTTTTGACTATTAAAAATGAGAAAAAATGGTAAGTGTCTTTTGAATACTTAAGCATCTCTCTAATTTCAACACCAGGCCACAGTTTTGTTTTGTTTTTTAATTGAAATTGATATTAGGGGGGTTACAACCTTAATATCTGCTTTGTTTTAAATTCTGATTTCAATTTATTCCTGTTTTAGAGCTTGGCTGGCATTATATTGTTTTTAAAGTTTAAAAGCACAGTTCATCTAGGTATTTAAAGCACTGTTAGTAATTCTCAATAGTTCAATTTTCAAATACATAAGTAAGGTGAAAAACAGCCAATGTAGTTCTATAACACCCTGGGTGTAATGATATCCTTTCAATGAGACCATGTGGCTGTATGCTAATATTTAATTGAGGGCAGGCTGTGGTAGGAAGCCTGGCCATGGCTGCCTTTGTTCTGGCAAATCAACTCTGGCTCCAAACTCAGCCAATGGCTACCACCAGTCTCATTTATTCTCACCTGCACAGAAAGTGCTGAGAGATGCCCAGTGCCAGCCCCCTACCCTGATGCACTGTTAAGCCACTACCAGATTCAGGAAGATGTTGCTCAGCATGAAAGGTGCTCCTTCCCAAGCCCCATCCTGCTGTCCAACAACTGATGGTCTGTTCAGAACATGCCCTCTGTCATACCTGATGGCTCAGAGTGTTCATCGCTTATCCCTACCTAAATGAGCAATTCATCCTATATCTGCCAAACACCCCTTGCTTAAAACCCCTTGCCCCATCTGCAAACTATAACTTCACACAGGCCCTGATGTGTATCAGCTAAGTACAAGTTGCATCCCTCTGTAGAGAGCTGGACTCCATTGTCTGTGGAAAGAATAGATAGGCCTTGGACAGTTTGGACCTTTGTTCATTTTACAATTGAATGTCTAAACTGTTATGTGATACTACAAATATTCTCTTTTTTCCAATGTTTGTATTTTCCCTCTGTCCTCATATCATACTTTCCCATTGTCCTCTCAAGTGAGTAAATTGTTATTTTATTCACTGAATTCCTCCTGTGTATGGGATTTGTGTGGAGAAACATTACATGAAACTCTGAAGCCATTCCTGTGATTCAGGTGGCACTACTGTAACTAGATATATACAAGTGGGAACATGCAAGAACTTGTAGGAGGCACAGGCTTCCCAAGAACTTACCATAATTCGGCGGGGGATGCATACTTCTTGGCAGGACCATTCCCGGGGGGGGGGAGACACAGCACACAATGCCATCGCCAGGAAGTGACGCTGGATGACGCTGGATGACGCTCTGGCAATGGGGCTGGAAACTCGATGGTACCATCGAGTTTCCAGCCCCATTCCCAGAGCATCGCCCGGTGTCACTTCCTGGCAACGGCATCATGCGGCATGGGGGTTCCACAAAGGAATGTTCTGGCCGGGGACTGTGTGTCCCCCGCCAAATTATGGTAAGTACTTGGCAACCTTAAGGAGGCACCTCACTTCCCTCTTTCCCACAATTTCTTCTTTCCCTTTCCTGAAAGCCACCAAAGTCTCTCCCCTTTCCTCTCTTCCTTCTCTCCTTCTAGGTGGGGGCTGGAGACCTTCTGGAATCACAACTGATCTCTCAGCTATAGAGATCAGTACACCTTAGGGTTGCCAGATTGAGGTTGGGGAATCCCTGGAGATTTGGGGGTGGAGTCTTGGCAGAGTGAGGTTTAGGAAGGGAAGTAACCTCAGCACAGTATAATGCCATAAAGTCCACCCTCCAGCCATTTTCTCTAGGGGAACTGATTCCTTTCATATGGAGAGCAGTTGTAATTCTGGATTATCTTCAGCCCCCACCTGGAGGTTGGCAACCTTAGTTTCCCTGGAGGAAATGGCTGCTTTGGCGGGTGAAGTCTATGGCATTATACCCCTCTGAGATCCCTCCCCTCTTTCCTACTAACAGTTCAGCTTCAGCTGAAATACTTCACATGTCTTGTAATTTTGGTAAGTTTTAAAAACTTTTTGCAAATTTTCATGGTGAAATCTTGGTATTTCTTATGTAATTGGATTTATCTATGGATATAAAATGGTTAGATATGATAGAATACAATGAATTAATTAACTCAATAAACTTTGATGTATCGTATACTTTATTGAATCTTTAAAGAAAACTTAAACAAGCATACACAGTAGCATACACAGTATGTTCTTCAGGTTATGGTTTATAGTCCTGTTCCCACCTGGAGGTTGTCAACTCTAGTTTCCCTGGAGGAAATGGCTGCTGTGGAGGGTGGAGTCTATGGCATTATACCCCTCTGAGGTTCCTCCCATCCTCAAACCCCACCCTCCCCTCGGTCCCCTCCAATGCTCCCTCTAAGCTGTGGAGTCTTGTGAGCAAAAATCCTACTTTGTGAGCTTCTGGCATTAAAGTTGTGAGCAAGCAATCTGGCTACTGCATCAATTAGTTTGCTCTGGAGCCACCCTTCCTGAGCTAAGACAAAAATGTGTGAGCCAGAGGCTAAAAAACTATGAGCTAGCTCACACTAACTCAGCTTAGAGGGAACACTGGTCCACTCCCCCCAGTTTTTTAGGAATTCCCTAACCTCTTCCCCCCTCTTACCAATCCCTGCCTCATTCTCTCCTCAGCCATTCACCATCCTACCTTCTGCCTCCCATGTTCAGCCACATTTATTCTTTATTTACTTCATTTATACCCCTCCTTTCTCTACAGTAGGGACCAAAGCAGCTTACATTATTCTCATGTCCTCCTTTTTTCCCACACAACAACCCTGTGAGGTAGGTTAGGCTGAAAATATCTGACTAGTCCAAAATCACCCAGTGAGCTTCTACAGCAAGATGGGGATTCAAACCTGGGTCTCACAGACCCTACACTGAAGCTCTAACAACACACTGGCTTTCATAGGGTGGCTGCTGTTGGATAGTAGCAAGCAGCCAGGCCTAGTTGAGTCATGTAAGTTGGGTGTTATCAAGTCACCCAGAGATTGCTTCCAGCCCTAGGGTCATCAATCTCCAGATGGGTCCTGGACATATCCCAGAATTACAATTGATCTCCAAAGAATAAAAAATCATTTTCCCTTGAGAAAAAGCCTGCTTTGAAGGGTGGAGTCTATGGCATTATATTCAGCTGAGGCCTCTCCCCTCCCCAAACTCTGCCCTCCTCAGACTCTACCACAACATCTCCAGGAAATTCCAACCCAGAGCTGGCAACCCTAGTCAGGCCTGGCCCCAAATGAATCCTCCTTCAAAGGCCAAAATAGGGCTGGAAAGGGCCCTGCCTTTCCCCCCTGCCTTTTTACTCACAGAAACTGCAGCCGGGAATACTATGGCAGCCCAGCAACAGCCACTGAGGGAATCTGTTGCTTAAAGCTGCAAGCACTCCTTTTATCGATTTTGGATTTTTAAGCTACCCAGTATGTGTGTGTGTGTATACATATATATATTTTACATGTTTCTGCAAACCTAGGGCCCTTTTCAGGTTTGTAGAAAGATCTGTCTTGCCTCTTCACAGCTCCAGTCACCAGATTTAAGTATCCAAAGGTATTCCTGCTTCGTTATTAGAATATAAGATGTCTGCAGGGTGTGTTATGGTACAGTCCAGTATACATAAAAGTCCTATGGAATGTGCAAAGAAATATCATGTGGCCCACTTAGGCAAGGTGCAGCCATTTCTGGGGTTCCAGCGATGCAGCCGTGATTTGTAGAAATGATTGACAATCACTACTGTGTGCTGCTCAGCTCATGAGGATATTTCTTCAGGTCATTGTGCAAAAGAGACTGTGTGGAGAAACAAATAAAGTGCTTTTCACATGCAAACAGGTCTTTTTATAAACAAAAATCCCTTGGACAACCACTACTGTTTATAAGATTTTGGCCTTTAGTTTCTTCAAAATATGACTAGAAAAACTGATTGATGTCTAAAAAGAAAGCAGCAATTGTGTATATATTGAGATGTTTGTGGTTTGCAGTTTTCATTGCTGTCACTTTGGAGGGTGGAGGGTGGAGGCTATCACTCCTTAGTTTTCTATGCACAATAGAAAACTTCAAATTTTATTTTGTGTGTTCTGTTTATTTTTCAAGGTATCTGAAACAAGCACTTGTTCCACTGTCAAATAGCTTGCTTCATTTTAAAATGCTGCATTGTGGAGAAAGAGACCAATGTGCAATAAGCTAAATTTTAAAAATTTCTATCCCTTTAGTGGCAAGGCAGGCTAATTTAAAACTATTACCTTTCAATCATTGTGCATTTCCATTGCATCATTCATACACCAGCTGTGTTAAAGTGTCTATGAGGATATTAGCTTGCCTTTATGCAGTGCTTTTTTTTGGGGGGGGGGGGAGGTGCCAGAATTTCCATATCTAAGGTTGAGTGTGTGATTGGCCTGAGTCACCCATCAAGCTTCCAGAATGAAGCCTGAACCTTGGTCTCGCAGATCCCAGTCAAACACTCTGACCACTAAACCACATGTTGTACAAAACTCCCCTGATGAATACTGCAAGTCTTATTGGAACCTAATTGGCTTCTCTAAGAATTCAGCTAAGGAACTCACACATTCAGTTTGCATCTCATTTTGGATTTTGATGGCAATAACATGATTGCATTGCAATTTCTTAATTCCAGCTGTTTTTGAGCAAGATGACTGACAAATCCATATGTATGCTTCAGCATAATCAACAATTGCCCTCCTCCAAACATTTACTTTTACAAGATTATCTTTAATTTAAATTGCTAAATACAAACAGAAATGTTAAGGAGCAGGCTAATACTGCAATTTAAAGATGTAACCTGAAATAACCCTTGTCTATGAAAGATGCCACAGATCTGGTCATATTTATAACAAAGAAGGACAGCATGTTTTTCCCTGCCTTGATCTGTCTTTATCTGTAAAGGCAGCTCAAGGAGAAAACATGCCCTTGTTGTTTTAATTCATTTTTCATGATTCGGTTGGTTATCTACCATTTGTTATCTGAAACTATTAATGCTTGAGGCACAGGTAATTGAGCCAGATGGAATTTGATGGTCCCATGTAGGTCTCTTTCCAGCTGTCCTTTCTTCTGTTGCATTGTCCTTTATTTCTAATAATGGAGCTGGCCAAAGATGTCTTCGTAATCACTTTGCATGTATTTTTCCTTATTCATACACTGGTCATTAGTTCAAAGATACTTGAAGTATAGCAATGCACAGAGTCTCTCTGAGAAATGTTGCTAGGCACTGAAGATTTTTGAGATTCCCTTGACATTTTTTAAATGTTCATCTAGACAGAAGCTACAATTTTGGGGGGAATTTACTGTGCTGGATTTAAGTCTCTTCAGATAATGGCCAACTTCCATATTAGAATATATAAGTGGGGACCCGCAGGAAACTTGAGGGGAGGGTGTATCCAATCCCCCTGCCTTTGCTTCCTTCACTTTCTCTCTTCTCAAATAATCTTCCACCCTTCTTTCTCTTCCCCTTTCCTTGACACTCTTACCCCCTTACCCCTTCTCTCCACTTCCCCTTCTGTGTCAATCTTTCCATCTTTATTTCTCCCCCTCCCCTTCCTTGAGAATCTTACCCACCTCTATTTTCTCCCCTTTCCATCAGTCTCCTCCCAGATTTCTCCCCCTCCTCTTCTCTGACAATTTAACTCCTCTTCCCCCTCCCCTTCTCTGTTGATATTCCCCCATCACTTCCCCCCCTTCCCTTCCTTGCCTTGACCTCTTCAGCTGCAACTGACCAATTAGAAACTGGGGGGGGGTAAAGGACAACTGAGCCAGTGACTACAGAGGTATGTGAGTGGGTGAGACACCTCCTCACTCCCATTTCTGTAGCTGTTGGCTCAGCTGTTGTTTTGAAGCTTTCTCCCAGCTTCTAATTAGTCAGACTGCAGGGAGACACAGCAGGAGCTGTTTGTGGAGTGGTGGTGGTGGTGGTGGTGAAGAATCCTCCTCACCTCCCAACCTCCAGCATTGCTTCTCCCTGAAGTCTGACTGATTAGAAGCCAAGAGAAAGTCTTAAAAAGGCAGCTGAGTCAGCAATTACAGGGACAGGGATGAGAAAGCGCTTCCTCACACACTCACATGCCTCTGTAGTCACAGCCCACCCACCCCCACACACAGCAGCAACTCTTCCATCCACCCTCCTGTTCCCCCACAGCAGTGGCAGCAGGGCCTCTGGCAGGAGGCAGGACCCTCCAGAGCATTTGTATTGGTAAGGCCCCTGGAGCTGCTGCACCAGTCACAGGGCCCCCTTCTGGTAAGTGCTCTGCGCAGAAAACATGCATGTTTTATGCTTTTAGATTTGTCTGCAAACCTGAGGGTTCCCCAGATTTCTAGAAAAAATCTTGTCTCAATGTGGGCCTGATCTGTGGATTTAGGTATCCACAAATCTGCCCACACTTGAGAAATAGATGATTTATAAAGAAACAATATATAATGATGGTTTACTGCAGCACACATTTTATGAGAACATTTCTGTCATAAAGAGACAGAAAACTGAATGAAAATAATGAACCTTGAGGTAGATTGTACAAGGTTAAAAAAATGAACATGGTAAGGTTCAAATCGAACCAGCAATCTTGAAAAATTTAATAACATCACTAAAAAATGAGACCTGTTCAATGCACTAATAACTTGGACTCATGACTGTTTGCATTATGGAGCTCTACCCTTTCCTTGAAATTCTTCTCTTTGTATTGAAATTGATTAGAGAATAACAGGCAAGGAAATTATTATTATTTTTTTAACCATGACTGGTATAAGTAGTACTATCTACTTTTGAAGTGTCACATAAATACCACCAGCTAAACAACATTACTGAGGAGCAAAAATTCTCAGAGTGACAATTAACCATGGCTTAAAATTTGCATGGCTCCTCTGGTTCACGAGAACGGGATGCAATTCAACAAAGATAAATGCACAATATTACATCTGGGCCACAAAAATGTCATGCACAAATACTGGATGAGGGATATGTTTCTAGGGAGTAGTGTATGAGAAAGAGATCTTGGGGTAAGAGTGGACTGTAAACTACATATGAGCAGTCAGTGTGATGCGGTGGCAAAAAAGCCAAATTCAATCTTGGGTTGTATTAAAAGGGCCATAGCATCGAAATTACAGGAGGTCATAGCCCCTCTGTATACTGCCTTGGTCAGGCCGTACCTTGAGTACTGTGTGCAATTCTGGAGGCCTCACTTCAAAATGGATGTGGGCAAAATCGAGAGGGTGCAGAAGAAAGCGACAAGGATGATCAGGGGTCTGGAGACTGAGCCCTACGAGGAAAGGCTAAGGGCCTTGGGAATGTTTAGTTTGGAGAAGAGGAGATTGAGGGGGGACATGATTGCTCTCTTTAAATATTTGAAAGGATGTCATTTGGAGGAGGGCAAGGAGCTCTTCCAGCTGGCAGTAGAGGATAGGACCCGAAGCAATGGGTTTAAATTACATGCAGAAATGTATTGGCTGGATATTAGGAAAAACTTTTTCATGATCAGAGTGGTTCAAAGATGGAGTCAGCTGCCTAGGGAGGTGATAAGTTTCCCTTCACTGGCAGTTTTCAAGAAGAGGTGGGATGAATATTTGTCAGAGATGCTTTAGGCTGGTCCTGTATTGGGCAGCAGGTTGGACTAGATGGTCTGTATGCCCCCTTCCAACTCTATGATTCTCTGATAATCAAACTGATTTCTTTTTAATTGAAAGAATACTAGATCCAAGTGGGCAGCTGTATTGGTCTGAAGTGGTAGAACAAATTTTTGAGTTCAGTAGCTCCCTTATGACCAACAAAGGTTTATTCAAGGTATGAGCTTTCATGTGCCTGCACACTTCTTCAAATACATAACAACATGTATTCATATCTTGAGTAAACCTTTGTTGGTCTTAAAGGTGCTACTGGACTCAAATTTTGTTAAAATTAATGTCTCTCACCAGCTGATCACCGATGTATGTTTGTATGAAAGGGAAGAACAGAACTGACAATGGTGGTAGAATATTCTTTTCATCTCTCTTCATCTCTTTCTACTATACACCTGCTTCAAATTAATTTTTTGCAACCTTCAGGTGTATTTAATATTCCAGCCATAACACTCAATGGATTCTTTCTGTTTGAGCACCAAATAGGGAAAAATCTGCTACTTGAAAAGCTGTCCTGGGTTGCAGGAAATTTTTCATTACAGATCAGTTTTACAATTTTACTTCACTTGGATTTCTATTTTCAGGGCACATAAGAAGAAAGTTAATTTAATTTAAAAATTGCATGCCTGCCAGCATTGTTTTTTACGCACACACACACACACACACAAAGAGAGAGAGATCACGCACAATAGGATCTGGGAATTTTTTACCCATTTTTATAGGTGAAAATAATTATAGAAATAATCCTCCCCCCCAAATTAAATTATTCCTTGTAGTTTACATCATTCTTTTCACTTCTTTGGGGATATTTTTGAAATTGTCCTCATTGAATTTCTCCAAAGATTTACGAGTCCCCGTGCCTAGTCTTGCTTCCAAAGTTGAGTGATACATTAAGGATTCAGAATTATGTATTTTTATTTTAAAATATTCAGCAGAACACTATGCATGAA
This sequence comes from Gekko gecko, assembly GCA_029375565.1. Lineage (NCBI taxonomy): Eukaryota > Metazoa > Chordata > Lepidosauria > Squamata > Gekkonidae > Gekko > Gekko gecko. The sequence goes on from JAPDNY010000009.1 coordinate 45,648,167, forward strand.
CTTCTTTCCACAGTTTTAATACCTTCCATTAATTTGTATCCTTTCCTTCCTTCTATATAACTGATGTGAAGATATGCATTAATTTTTTTAAAAAAAAATGCAGATAACTAATTTTGATGAGACTATAACTTTGGTTATATCAAGATCCTTTTGTATCGGATTTGCCATTGCGGAAGGGCACATGTGCACATCTACAAAACATTGCACAAAGAGAATTTGAATACAATCAGAAGTACAATCACATCACAATTCTTTCTTTTTTGCACCTTTATTGATGAATGTGTTGGTAACTAGGGGGAAGAAAGATACAAATGCGATAAAATCTACAGCAACCTGCACACACTCCGGTTCTGCACACACTCCGGTTCTGCACACACTCTGGTTCTGGATTTAATTGTAGAAATTTCCCTAGTCAAATCAGAATTCTGGAGGAAATGGGAAAACCAGAGAGCAGCCTAATGAAACAATGGGACAAAACTGGAGAAATCATCTCCAAATATTTCTCAGAATTTCTGTATATGTTTTACCTGAGGAGGAACTTCTGTATTCACTTCTAATTCTACTGGGGTGAGGGGGTGGCACATAGATATAAGGTGATTGTTTCAGATGTTGCTGTTTTTATTGTTCCTCAGCATTCTACACATATAGCACCAGAATAAAATCCTCCAATCCCAATTAACTCCTAAACTGTAGCAAATCACATCTAGAGAAATCTTGAAGCCATGGGGGAAATTTTTTCTCTTTTACTCAAAAATATGAAAATGAGGGGAAACTGAAATGTATGCAATATTTTCTTTTCCATCTAACCTAACATAAAATGAGTCAATTATAACTTAGCATACACAATAGTACTATTTGGAATGTCTATGACACTTAAAGTTAAAATGCCTTTTCTTTTTTTAAAAAAAAACATTTTATTTTCTATCAAACACACAAAAACAAACAAATATACATACAGACATTCATTGGGAGAATCTATCCATCTCTTTGGATTATCGGTTAAGTTATCCATGCATCTCTAAGTAAAAAATTAAATTTCTATACATTTTATTGTTAAGTAAAGCTTTTGCACATATTATTGTAAATGTTCTTGTCCTCTACTTTGGTTGAGTACAAAGTTCATTTAATGATTTCTTCAATCCATCTGTAAAATCTTGACCATGTATTTTCAAAGTTTTCCTCTTTTTGTCCTTTCACAATTAAAGTTAATTCATCCATTTCAGCAGCTTCAAGTAATTTATTTATTTCTTCTTTTGAAGGTGTCTCCTTTCTTCTCCAATATTTAGCATGCAAAATTCTAGCAGTTGTAACTACATGTAAAATAAGATAAAAATCCTGCTTTTTACAATTTTCTGGAAATATATTCAGTAAAAACAATTCTAGTACAAAAAATGTGTTACTTTTTAAAACTTAATGCAATATTTCATGTATCCAAGCACAATTTTTTTTTTACTGTTATCACAAGTCCACTACATATGAAAGAAAGAACCAACATTCTCTTGGTATTTCCAACAATCATTTGACATACTGGGATAAAATTTTGATAATTTTTCTGGCGTAATATGCCATCTATAAAACCTTTTATAAATATTTTCTTTATAAGATGTTGCTTTAGTAATTTTTATATTTGTTTTCTGTAGCTTGAACCAAAATGCTTTACTTTTCTATAGGCAAAATAAAAATATACTCAGTACTTGGCATAGATGCATGTTGATGTACCCTATGCTACTTTAGCACATGCATCTTCATTTTTGCAATCTGTGAGGCAGGGGTTAAAAAAAATCAAAGTTCATATTGGGAAAACATGTTTTGCAGTAAGCAAAAGAATGTCACTTAACCAGAAGCAGTCACATATAGTCACAATAGACTAGCAACATCTTTGGAAATCATGTTAAACTTTAGAACATTGAAAACACTGAACACTTTAATAATGCATTATCAAGTATATGATAATGTATTAATTGTTGTGATAATATGTTGTTTATGTCCATAATACATATTAAGAAATGCTCCAAATTGTTTGCACTTTTTTAAAAAAAATCATGAAGGTGCTACTGGCTGCTTTGCTTCCCCCTGGTGTTATTCTATTTGTTTCTTTATATCTTTCTATCCTATTATTTTTTAGTTTATTTTTTAACATGATAGCTTTAATTAGTCTGTTGTCCTTGGATGGGTCTGTTCCTTTTTGTTTGTTTGTTTGTTTGTTTGTTTGGTCCAGCTGTTGTTTTTAAAGTTTCTTCGCTGGCTAAGAGTCAGGGAGGGAGTGTGGAGAGACTGGAACCTTTTTCTTTCTTAGGGCTCTTCCACACTGTCATTTTTCTCACTTGTTTGTCCCTATTGTTCCTCCTCCTTTTCCACATGTTTCACTTCCTATGGGACTACTAGAGAGAGCAAAACACATTGGGGGGGGAAATCCCTGAGCTGGCAGATTTTAGTAGAATGCAACAGTTACCCAGTTACTTCCCTGTCAGGTGATGCTAGTGATCCACCCCTACAGTGGAAGGTTTCTCTTGTGGAATAACAAGCATCAGACTAAACAAAGGTTTTGTGATCTTATTCAGATTGATTATGGCAACATTGATCTAAGATCCTATGGGGTTTTGCCATGAAGATTGGTCTTTAGTAGATTGTAATTAGCAAACAATTTAATTGTCTGATATGGAAACTAGTTAGGACAACTTAGGGGTATGGTATTTCCCTGGTGAAAGTATTTAAGAATAACACAGTTGCTCCCTTAATCAAATGGATTGGGTCAAAAGTAATATCAAGATCCCATTATGCCCACCAGATATAGGATGCTACCCTTCACTTAGATACCAGTCCTCAGAGCAATGTGGCTACAGACTTATTTGGAAATAACATGGAGTTGGAACTTAATCCACTGGACCCCTTCCAACAACAGCCCGTAAAAAAGCAAAACTTGATCTACCTCTGATGTGAACAAAAAGGATCAAGTCTTTAAGACAAGAGTGAGGTGGTCTGCAATTGGGGATATATGTGACTTAATGAATAAGCAGGAAGAAGTGGTTTCCTGGTATATGTATCTCAAAAGATGACACAGTTAATGCTGCTGGCATTGTGCTTAGAAAATGTTCAGATACTCATGGGTTGGTTTTAGTGAATGGTAATAATATAGTGGACGGCCCTGAAGATTTTACATTTGTTTCTAAAAATGGTTCTGGTTGATAGATTTAGTGTTGGTTTTGTTGGATTTATTTGTTAAGATAACTCATTTTAAAGTATACAAATATATTGTTAGTGACTACTCTACTGTTCTTTGGCAGTTTGGTATTAAAGTAAACCAGGCACCTGGGGAGTTAAACCCTGTTTCTGAGGTGCCATTTTCCCTGATCCCATGGTGATGGTATTATAAGGTCAGGGAGGAAGTGGCTCAATTATTTTATTCTGAAGAAATGCTCATAAATAAGAACAAGTTGATGGATTCTACCTCTATCCAAGAGATTTTAAAGGGATTCCAGGAGATGCTAGACCAAATTAAATCTTTATTGGTGAGAATGGGTGTTAATAAATCCAAATAAAAACAAAACAAAAATATTTGATTTGATGTAGAATGCAAAAATAGCAGGAGGCAAATCAGGAAGGACTACTATAAGTTCAAGAAATCTAATAATGTTGTTATGTGAACAATATACCTTGATTCAGAGCATAGACATAGGATCCTTCTTAGGCACAAGAAGTATAATGGTATCCAACAATTGGGCTGATCTGATTGAGGCATCCATGAGATTCTTTTGGAGGCTCATTAACAGGTCATTAGTGGATAATTGTATCTCCTGCAATAAGTGGATGGAACACTATATGTAGCTGATGCTTTTCCCCACCATCAAATATTGAAGCTATATTGGATTGTAAAGACAGAGATGTTACCTGGAAGCTGACTTCTTGAACCTTAAAAGCAGGCAAGGTGGCAGGGCCAAACTGGATGCTACCTGATTTATTCAAAGATTTTGCCACTTAGAGGTCCCCAATTTTAACATACTTCTTTCAGATCATTGATGACTCTGGACAATTTCCTGTGACCTGGCAGGAGGCTGTAGTATAGGGGTGTCGAGCTCATTTGTTTTGAGGGCTGGATCTGACATAAATGAGACCTTGCTGGGCCAGGCCATGTGTGGCATAAAATGTAACACCAGGTAGCAGGGATATAAACTTTATAAAGGACACAAACACAATGAAAGATTGTTTAAACTTTAAATAAAACATTCTTAAAACACTTGCATTCTTGCAATGTTTTGCCTATTTAACAGTCTGTGATATCTGACACCTCTTGCTCTGAGTTATTGCAGCAGCAGAACTGGAAAAGGAAGCAGGAAACAGCCAGGCCCTTGCAAGCCGGATTGCAGGCCTCTGAGGGCCTGATCCACCCCCCAGCCCACATGTTTGACACCCCTGCTATAATGGTTCCTATTTATAAAAAAGGAGGATAAACTTGACTCAGAGAATAACAGACTTATAAGCCTGTTACCATCTTTTGGCAAACTTTTTGCAAGCCATTTACTAATTAAGTTGAAAACCTGGATGGACTTGAAACATCTGTTGGGGGAATAGAACAAGCTGTATTTCGAAGGGGTATGTCAACAACTGATCATTATGTGGCCCTTGTGCATCTGGTTGAGAAATATACTAGAACCAAACAGGGTAAACTCTATGTTGTTTTCTTTGACCTAAAATCTGCATTCAATAATTCTGGGAGAAGCTATGCAGGGCAAATATACCAGTTAGGTTACTCTTTTTTTTACTAGTCATCTTTAATACTCAGATTAGAGTCCATTATGGTGTAAATGGCTGTTTATCTGCTCCCACAGAGTTCAGGAGGGGCATAAAATGAGATTGTGTCCTTGCTCCTACCTTGTTTAATCTTTACATTAATGATTTTGCCCCTAGACTGAATATGCTGTCTTTGCATCCCTATCACCACCACATGGTTAGGGACTCATCTGATTCTGGTCATACTATATGCAGACAACATGGCTCTGGTAGCAGTAACCAGAGTAGGACTGTGTTGATCAACTGAGATCTTCTTCTTGGGTTGCTTTTCTGGTGAAAATAAACTCACACTGTTTTTGTATGCTATTCCAATGTGGATTGGTAGCTTGGGTAAATGCCCAGATATAATCCAGATGAATTTTCTTAGACTGATTTTAGCATGTCCTAGATATAACACCCCGTCCTTCCTGTTACTGGAAGCTAGGCAGAAGGCAATTTCTCTTATAGCCTGGTTAATGTTTTTTTTTTATTGGCTTGCAATTAATCTAGAGAGTAAGGAATCAGTAAATTCATTGTCAGTATTAAATTCTTTTAAACCTGTATGGGTTTGTTTCCTCATATGAACTCATTTGATTTCCTCATATGAACTCATTTCATTTGGTGGTAGTGGTTAAGAGTGGAGGATTCTAATCTGGAGAACTGGATTTAATTCTTAACTCCTCCACATGCAGCTGCTGGGTGACTTTGGGTCAGTCACAGTTCTCTCAGAGTTGTTCTCTCAAGAGCTGTTCTCTCAGAGCTCTCTCAGCCCCACCTACCTCACAGGGTATCTGTTGTGGGAAGAGGAAAGGAAGGAGATTGTAAGCCACTCTGAAACACCAAGTGAAGGGTGTGGTATAAATCCAATCTCTTCTTCTCATTAGGTCTTCGGTCTACTGAACATTTCTTCTTTTTCTGTGTAATTTATTCAGATCTGAGAAGAAAATTTCTGAATCCTCATCTGAAATAGAAGCCTGTTCGCTCTTCTAACTATCATTTAATGACTCTGTTAGTGGAACTGGATTTTAATATAACATTAGATATGCTCAAATATATAGCTGCTGCAATTAAACATCATTTCTTTTTAATGAATACTGAACAGCAATAACTTTTTTGTTATATTGCTGTCTTTTGCTGTTCAAACAGCCTATTGGCTTTAAGACCTAGATGGGAAACTTTTTAAAAAAACATACTAAATATTTGCATAAAATCTGTAAAATCCTTTTACTCATTCCTCAAATGAAAATATTTCAAAGAATCCCCCCCCCCCAGTGCTCCCACAAATTTGCCAATTTTTCTGTTGGAAAAAGTCCTTGGAAATACCCCATCCCCAATTTTTTCCAGGCCTTCACATCTTTAATCACATCTCAAAGTACCACAGAATGACAAAATCTCACCTTAGGTATGTGGGATAAATATTATAAAAATAATCTCCTTAGAAAATGAATAAATTTAGCACTTAATTTTGAAAACCTGTTTAAAGAACTAGGTAGCATTTTATTTTATTTTTAATTATGGGATGCCAACTGAGTCCATGATGTAGAGACAAAGCTATAGATAATAATGGACATCACTGCTCTTAATATTCTCCTGATTTATAATAGTGCATTAAAGTACATCCAGTACTAGTCATTAGGGCTCCTTTGAACATGATTTTTTTTTCCTGAAGATGAGCTAATGTTCTCTGTTTCTTTTCTTTTGATATCCACTTATATTTCTGTATATGGTTTGATTTGGCTTTAAATGATCAGTCCCTTTTGATTCAGATTGTCACAGAATGCTCCTTTTGCTCTAGGGCTTTGTCAGTGCTCTAATACCAGCATCTGTAAGCTGGGGTGTGAGGAAAGCCCTTCAGCACCTACATCCAGAAGCACTTCGGCTGACAGGCAAGGATTCCCTACTTCTTCTGTCACTGAAGACCTGCAATTGTTAGAATCAGCTCAAAGGTTGGGGAAATGATATATTTTAAATAAATATAAGCAGGGCTTTTTTGGTAGTAACATGCCACATTTGAAAGAAGGTGCCAGGGCAAATGAATCCATGGCTGCTAATGCTGGAAATGCCAGTTCTGGAAAATATTCATCATTTGATTTACTTTAAAGGTAAAGGTTTCCCTTGCTCAAAAGCCAGTCAAATCCGACTCTAGGGGCAGTGCTCATTTCCATTTTCAAGCCGAAGAGCCAGCACTCTCCAAAGACATCTCCATGAACTTTCCATGTGGCCAGCGTGACTAAATGTGAGGCACACAGAATGCTTTTACCTTCCCACCAAAGTGGTACCTATTTATCTACTTGCAATTTCTTGCTTTCAAACTGCTAGGTTGGCAGGACCTGGGACAGAGACAGGAGCTCACTCTGGTTGTATCCAGAAAGGCAGGTTGCCGCTGTAGTATCCCATGGAGAAAAACACCACTGGAGTTAGGTGTGCTTCACAGCATTCACACCAGTCCTGCAACATCGGCTGCATTGGGTAGCCGTCACATGAGAGCTGGTTCCCATGCCTATCACACCACCAGATGGAGCCATGGCTGATGCACCCTCTGATTGGTTGGGCTGCTGAAAACGGCATACTGCCATGCCAGAAACGGGAAGGCCGTTCACACAACTCCTGCACTTCCGTGGCGCGCCTGGCTGATCAGACACCAGAAAAGCCGCCATGGAAGTGCCTCACCCAGGAAACTACCAGATTTCCCCATAGCTGTTTAAGCCGATGGGGAGTCATTCTACCACAAGGTGGGTATGGATGGATGTTGGCTGCCAGATGTGTGCATCTGATCATGCTGATTTGATCCGGAGGGGAGGAATGACTGTCGGGGCGAACTGCCTATGTGATCACAGCCTCTGTCACGCAGCACCAGGGTCTCAGACTGCCAAACTACAGACCTTCCAGTCTTCATCTCAGTGTCTTAATCTCTGAGCCACCGCGGTCCCTTTGATTGACTTTAGCCATTATTTAATTCTGAGAAAACCGCTCACTTCTTTGTTACATAGCAGGTTTCAAAAGGCAGTCAGATCAAAGTTCATTTTACTCAGATTTCTTCATAATATGACTTTTTAGATGTAAATATTGAAATTTCACAGATACACATTATATCTGCCCATTTCTAATCTATTCAAACAACCTTGCTCTTGTATTATATCTTGAAATTACATATTTATATTTAGCTTTTCTTACCCTTCCTTTCTCCTATTTTTGGACTATAAGCAGGTTACATAATTAAATACATAACAAAAATACAATTTAAATAAATGTATAGGACCCAGCATCCCCCCAAGACATACTTCCTACTCAGCCACAATGCTTCACATGCTGATTTCAATGAGATTTGGTTATAATTATTTTTTTCTGGAATGCGCCCAATTACATTTTTAGCTATGGCAAAGACATATGAAATTACTCCTGGGTCTTATAAATGTAGCATAAGATGTGACCCTCAGTTAACCTGACTCATGTTATGCATATGAAACTAAGACCAGGCATTCTAAATACATGTTATGCCTTTATAACTGCCAGCTGTGCAGCTGCTCCGTCAGACCCATGAGATACTTAACAAACACAGAGGGAGAAAAAAATTCTGTGACAGATAATTTCTACAATCTGCAGGGCAGTTAAGCTATACTATGTTGTTGTTGTTCAGTCGCACAGTCGAGTCCGACTCTTCGCGACCCCATGGACCAGTTTACGCCAGGCCCTCCTGTCTTCCGCTGTCCGCTGAAGTTTGCTCAATTTCATGTTTGTTGCATCGATGACACTGTCTAACCATCTCATCCTTTGCCGTCCCCTTCTTCTTTGACCTTCAATCTTTCCCAGCATCAGGGTCTTCTCCAGTGAATGCTCCCTTCTCATTTGGTGGCCAAAGTATTTGAGCTTCAGCTTCAGGATCTGGCCTTCCAGGGAGCAATCAGGGTTGATTTCTTTTAGGATTGACTGATTTGATCTCCTGGCAGTCCAAGGGACCCTCAAGAGTCTTCTCCAGCACCATAGTTCAAAAGAATCTATTCTTCGGCGCTCGGCCTTCCTTATAGTCCAACTCTCACAGCCATACATTACTACGGGGAATACCATTGCTTTGACCATGCGGACTTTTGTTGGCAAGGTGATGTCTCTACTTTTTATCATGCTGTTTAGGTTTGCCATCGCTTTCCTCCCAAGGAGCAGGCGTCTTTTAATTTCATGGCTGCAGTCACCATCTGCAGTGATCTGGGATCCTAGGAACGTTAAGTCTGTCACTACTTCTACGACTTCCCCTTCTATTTGCCAAGGAGTGATGGGGCCAGATGCCATGATCTTAGTTTTTGATGTTGAGCTTCAAGCCCATTTTTGCGCTCTCCTCTTTCACCCTAAGCAAGAGGCTCTTTAGGTCTCTTCACTTTCTGCCATCAGAGTGGTATCGTCTGCATATTTGAGGTCATTGATCTTTTCCCCAGCAATCTTAACTCCGGCTTTTGATTCATCCAGGCCAGCATTTTGCATGATGTACTCTGCATATAAGTTAAATAAGCAAGGTGACAATATACATCCTTGTCGTACTCCTTGTTCTATGCTAAACCAATCAGTTGTTCCATATCCAGTTCTAACTGTTGCTTCTTGACCCTTATACAGGTTTCTCAGGAGACATGTGAGGTGGTCCGGTACTCCCATCTCTTTAAGAACCTGCCATAATTTATTGTGATCCACACAATCAAAGGCTTTAGCATAGTCAATGAAGCAGAAGTAGATGTTTTTCTGGTACTCTCTTTCTTTTTCCATAATCCAGCGAATGTTGGCAATTTGATCTCTAGTTCCTCTACCTCTTCAAAACCCAGCTTGTACTTCTGGCAGTTCTCTATCCATGTACTGTTGGAGCCTAGCTTGTAGGATTTTGAGCATGACCTTGCTAGCTATACTATAGACAGAGGCAAAATATACCCCTTGCGACCTGGTCGTTGCACATCCGGCTTTATCGACATCCCCACACTATTTCCTGTTTTCCTCCCCCTGGCAGCTCCCATATCCTCAACTTTTACTCTTTCCTTCTGTACTTCCTACCCACCAACCAACCTATCTTTTATCTGCCCTCCATTTTCAGCTAAATTTATTACTTATTGACATCAGTTACATCCCACCCTTCTTCACAGTAGAGAAACAAAGCAGCTTACATCATTCTCCTCCCCTCCATTTTATCTTCACAGCAGCTCTGTGAAGTAGGTTAGGCTGAGAGTGTATGACTGGCTCAAAGTCAACAAGTGAGTTTCCATGGCAGAGTGGGGATTCAAAACTGGGTCTCCCAGATTCTGTTCTGAAAATCTAACCACTACAATCATACTGGCTATTGTGAAGTGGCTGCTATTGAACAGTAGCAAGCAGCTGGACCTGGGTGTATCATGCAAGTTGCATGGTAGCCAGTCACCCAGTGATTGTTGTTGGGCCTGGCCCCAATGAGTCCTCCCTCAAGGCCCCAAACATCCCTGGAACATGCCCTGCCAACCATCCTCCTGCCTTTTCTGGACAGAAACCAAAGCTTGACAATACGGTTCTGGATGCCTATCAATGGTCATTGAGGGCATCCATTTCATAAATCTACAGGTGGTCCTTTCATCATTTTGGTTTTTTAAAAACCAATGCATTTTTTTTAGTATTTCAGATTCCCCCCCCCGCAAACCTGAGCATTTATTAGGTTTGTAGAAAGATCTGCCTTCTCTGTCCATGACCCCAATCACTGGATTTAAGTATCCACAGATGAGGCCATGTTAAGAATTAGATATATGGATGAAAATAACCAACAAGTCAATAATCATGCTGAGTAGCCCATAATCAGTGGCTTTTACATCACTAAAAATAAATAAAAATCAGGTGTCTTTTTTCACTTTTCTGGTTGGAGTAAAGTGACAGAAATTGAGACCATCTTGGTTTCTTTCTAATGTTGCTGAGCCATTGACACACACTGTGAGAAAGGGAGTGAGTTGGCATTGCTCAACCCAGCAAGAAAATTGGGTAACAAGCAGTGAGCAAAATGGATTCAATATTCGAGCTGAGATTTCCTGAGTAAATATAGATTGGACTGTAGGGGATCTCAGTGTACCTGTGCTGGCAAATCTCCACTTACTTCACAACTGTTTATAGCAAAGTAAAGAGAAGCTGAAATTTCTGCCACAGTAGGCACATTGGAAATTCATGGAGCAAATGGACCTACTGAAGGAGCTTTTGGCAGTTTCACTGGAAAGTTCCTGAAGTTAAAAAACAAAAACACAACTCTTAACAGATAATGTTTTAGATTATCCTCCCCCCCCCCGTACAGTTGGCACATAAGAGCATAGAAGATTACAGTGGATTTAATTACCAGCCAGAGAATTTAGGACATCTAGGAAGTTCACCATCTTAACAAGAACAAAGGAACATTATCAGGATCCTAACTGAAGTTCAACTGCTTACCACTTTCATCTGGAATTGCCAAACTGATCTCATTCCTTTCCCTTTTATGTTAGTCCCTTCATGTATGTTGCATGCATATTATGTATGTATGCATGTATAATACTATATAATGGGTTTTTTAAAGTCTGGTTTAGTTGTATTTACACTTACATGCATTGACTGATACTGTAATAATTATAATGTATTAAGTTTTAATTGATCTCTCCACATTACATTTTTTTTGTCTGAAACCAGGATAATAATGTAATAAACAAACATCCAAACAAGTGTGGGCTTAGAGGGCTAGGATGTATTTATTCATTCATCCAAACATCATAAAAGCCAATGTAAAATAATAGGATTCAATTTGTTTTTCCCTCTGATACAGGTTACAGGTAGGGATGTTCAAACACCTGTGAATTCAACTCACTTCCTGTTTGCTGGTGGTGATCAGACAACCAATTAATGTTTGACTGTTCACAGCCTGTTTGCGTATACTCGCAAAAAACAATATACTCTCAGAAACTTGCAGCCAGTATAAGCTAACTTGCAGTAGATAAGGAATCAGCTGAGAGCTGGCTTCTGATGCCCTGCAGGGGAAATTTGTCAGGTATCCAGCAAAGTTTTAAAAGTGGGAGGGGAGAATCAGGAACCAATTCCCAGCTGATTAGCTGGAAGTCCAGTTCTTCTGATCTTTGCCTCCAAGAATGGTTGAGATGAAGCAATTGGGGGTGGGGTTAAAAGCCCAGCTGATTTTGTCTCTCCCAACCTCAAACTGACAGTTTAAGTTGCAGATAAAAGGAGAAAAAAGCAGTTCTTTCTCTCCCTTTGATAAAAAAAATAAATTTAGTCCGCTAAACAGGTTAGCTGAAAAACTGGCTGTATCCCTAGTTCCAGGCATGTGTGATGTGAACTGACAGTGTCCCCTGCTTGGGAGAAAACACATTCACCAAACACACTTCCAGTACTACTTAGGCAAGACTTCCTCAAAAATACTCCTTCTCAGTCCATGAACTAAAAGTCAGTAATCTTTAGTCTGTAATTGATAGAAATGGTATTTCTGAGCCTTCCTATGTACTAACCACCCCTGTTGATACCATGGGTTGCATCCAGACTAATTTCCACTGATTTCTCCAACCTACTGCAAACCTCTCCAATGTCATTTCTCAGGGATCCCTGCACTCTCTCAAACAGCCTTTCATGGAAAGCATTAGGCTTCATTGACAGAGAGAATACAAGAAAGTTCCATCACATTGATAGAAAATTTAGTCTGGATTCAACCCCATTTTTCATATTTGGAATATATCAAATGGGACTGGAGGGCTTATCACATCATGACACACTGAAATTTAAATGATATTACTACTCTCTAATAGCTCTACAGTGTTTTGTGATCTTTTGTTCTTTCTTTCAAATAGGAAGTCCATTCTTTTGTGATCTAAAGCCAATTATTGTTTGTGAGCTATTGCTCTTTCTTTCAAGTAGAAAATTACACAGGGTTGGATCCTACGAAATGTCAACACAAGGAGTTACTGAGGGATTTCTCTTACTTTCCACCTATAGCCTCCTACAACCCACCCAAAGATGCTACTGAGAATCAGGAAAACCTCAGGAAAAATGTTGTGTGAAGCATTTTAAATGTATATACGTGTCATCGAGTCACAACGAATTTACAGAGTCTACAGAGTCTTCCTTGGTGGTCAAGGAAGAGATTGAGATTGGGCTATACTATACCATTCCACATCCTCTGTGAAGCATTTTACTCTCACCATATTAAGGCCCTTAAAACATTTATATCAGATCAGGCCAGGGGGAAAAAAGGCAGAGATTAGTCATTCATGCTTCTTTTTAAAGCTTCTAAGTGGTTCATGATTCTTTTTCAGACACTGCATGCTTTCAGAACCACAATCATAGACATATTTCTACAACTCTATTGCATGCCTGTTTCTTTTTTTAAACACACTACCAAGTGTTTTGCCCATTTCTTTTTTATTAAAGAATTTATCATTTAAACACCTGACAATAATTTAAAAAAACACTGTGTGTTGAAGAAAACCATAGGTGTGAAAGGGAACTGTACAATACTCTTGATCAGTCATGCTCTGTATTAGCTTGACTTAAACAAAAGAAATTCTTCTGCGGCTGCTGACCTGCAATTGTGGCATCCCTACTTTATTGCTTAGTTGCTATTAAGCAAAAGGAGTGTGGGGAGCAGTGACTTTTTCTGTGTGAATCTGTGGATAAGCATTAAGAAAATAGAGGGCAAGCCATGAAACAACAAATCAGCTTAGTATTTTTGGTCCCTCTGAATCAGACCAGAGTGCCATTAGAGAATTACAGCCCAATAGTTTGGCTGGGGCCTTCTTGCTGTTCTGGCTATCACTTTTTTTTTCCTTTCTATTCATCTTGTTGGAACATGATTATAGACTAGGGCAATGAAACAAACAAAAACAGTAAAGTATGATTATGACTAAGGCTAATCTCTCATGCTCTGCCACGACGACTTTGCTCATGTCAGCAAGGGCCTCGACAGGTGCCAAACTGCAAATGGGCAAAATCAACAGCCGCCCCTTCATATGCTTTTCTCCATTGTGGCTCTTGTCTTGTGGAATGGCCTGCCTGTGGAAGTCAGGAAAACTCCCACTCTCTTGGCTTTCCACAAACTATGAGGGCTTTTCTGCACAGATAAGAGGGTTGCACTATACAAAAATGGTTCACAAACTTAGTTGGATAAATGATTGGTATGTACTGCTGTGTATCGCTTATTTCAAGCAGGATCCTATTATAGAAGTTCTGTACCAGGCCTGTAGCTACAGTGGGGCATCTCGGGGCTAGGACCCCCCACTTGCTGGCAAGGCCCCCCAACTTCCCATCCAGCCCAGGGTGTCACAGCCTTCTCCCCTGGATTAATTTGATTAGCCGGTGCCCCCTAAGAAATTTAAATGCCCCCTGACTTAAAAAATCCTGGCTATGGGCCTGTTCTGTACTGCTTAATGTATCTTGTGAATACATTGTAGTGGTGGCTTCTTTGTTTAGATTTTAAAGCCTTAGTTTAGAATTATGCTCCAATAGGATAAACTAGAAAGAAAATACTAATGCATTGGTTACTGAATGTCCCATTTTGTCAATTGTATCGACAAACTATGTGTAATTTGCCTTGATTCCCTGTGAGAAAGGTGAGCTGTAAATAGCATTAATAATCAAACAAATAACAGTTCCATTTTTGGCAAGTTTTGAGAAACATTCAAAATGTTTCATGCATTTTGTTAAAATTAATTCACGTTGGTCTCTGCCATCTAAGAGAGATTTCTAAAGGACTCTTCTGATGGAAGTTCTCCAGAGAGACTGAGCCACAACTTAGCCAGCATAAACTCTCCTTGTAGCCCATTGCTAGTATCTAGGAGTGGGCCCAGGACTTATTGTACATAACTATGCTGTCTGAAGGTAAGGTGTATAAATAGCCTTGCCTCAACCATTTTGGGAAGTTTCCCCAAGCAAGCTTGTTTTCCACTCACCCAAGAAGCACTAACCTACTTCTGCTTGAAACCAGAGCCCCCTCCCCAGTGTATCTCAGAAATATTATTCTTTTGTACTACAAGTGTGTGTCATGTTTGTTTTTTGCTGTCAAGGCAAGCGATGTTCAGAAGTGATTTGCCATGGCCTGCCTCTGTGCAGTGATCCTGGTATTCCTTTGAGGTCTCCCATCCCAATACTAACCACTTTTGGCCCTGCTTAGCTTCCAAGATCTGACAAAATTGGGCTAGCCTTGGGCTATCCATGTCAGAACTGAAACCTGAGTAGTGGTGGTGGTGGAATGTGCTATCAAGTCACAGCTCATTTATGGTGACCCCATAGGGTTTTAAAAGCAAGAGATATTCAGAAATGGTTTGCAATTGTCTGCCTCTGGGTTGCATTCCTGAACTTCCTTGGTAGTCTTCCATCCAAATGCTAACCAGGACAAACCCTGCTTAGCTAGCCTGGGCCATCCAGGAAAGGGCAGGAAGTTGTTACCTCTTGGTAAACCTGGGCTGCAGTCACACTGGCAGCTTGGGGCGGTATGGTGGTGCCTCTAAGTGTACCAGTTTAAAGTGTTGTGGGGCACATAATCCAGACAGCACACCTTGCTGCAGGTTACCCACACGGCCATCCTGTGGTCAAGCATCCACATTACTGCAGTGCCTCAGCCATGGAGTGTACTGCCCGGTCATTTTTTAAATGCAGGTGGATGTACATGCACTGATGCATGCACATTTGTGGTTGTGTGTGTGTATATATGCACATACAGGCAAAAACTCCAAAAACTCCACCCCAGCGATGGAAATGGATCTGCAGATTCAGACATCCCTTCTGGGTTCCTTTCACTGCAGGACAGTTCAGACGCTGGAAAACCCAGAGGGAACCTCGAACAACCCATTAATACTGGACTTTCCCCTGTATCTGTTTATTCTGCTTCCATTGCAGAACAGCATGGGTTACTAACAACTGTGCCATGGGAAGCAGATGTTCTCATCTGGAGGGGCCCATTTATTCTGCTCAGGTTATGCTACTGTAGCACCACAAACTGCCCATGTGACTGCAGCCCTGGTCTCCTGAGATCTCCTAGGGATTTTTCAGTCATCAAGGTTGGTGTTCCTGTCGCAGAACACAGAGGTGACCTGGGCAGTGGACAGTGTGCCCTCTACCCTCTGACAGACCCCAGATTTCTTCTTGGTTTTCTGAATGATGAAGCAGTGAATGTGACCAAGAGGGGACTTTCATGAATATTGGGAATAATTTATGGTAACAGAGGCAGACAAAACCAATTGCACATTTCCTGTATTAATAATTATTGAATTTGAATTGCATATTATGAATATAAACCTGATTTCCACCAACTCATATTTGGGCAGGGAAATTGATTTTATATATGCCACTGGTGGACCCCTGATGGCACCTGGTATTTTTGGCCACTGTGTGACAGAGTGTTGAACTGGGTGGGCCATTGGCCTGATCCAACATTGGCTTCTCTTATGTTTCTATGTTCATAGATTTGAGCTGGATCTTGAAACTTCTTTTAACATTTGAAATTTTGGATATGCATTCTAAGGGAAAGTTTGACATCAGAAAGTAAATATTGACAGTGATTGGAAGAGGGAACCAGTATAAAGAAGAGTACTGGCATTGGGTGGTTGGAGTGTTGGATGGGGAGGGGGGGGACCTAGACTTAAATCCTTGCTCAACCATGAAACTCAGTGAATGATCTTTTTTCAGTCAGTCTGTCTCTCCACCTAGCTTACCTCACAAGATTGTTCTGTGGATCAAAATGGAGGAAAACAACTTTCCTGAGCTACTCAGAGGAAAGGTAAGTTATAGGTTAAAATGATAAACAATGTTTTTTGGAATATGTAGATGCACAGAGCAAACCATGCTGGGAAAGTGAAAAACACTGGCTGAAGATGCATTACAGCCAGAAAGGCTGAGAATCTCTGCATTAAAGTAGGTGGTACCGTATAAGCTTCTTTGACAGATGGATTTGTAAATCTACATTTCCTGGCCAGTCCTAATAAATCCATGCTGGGTTAGCATTTCCAGCAGCACTAGAAGCTCAGTTTCCAGCATACCACACATTGCCATGTCAATTTGAGTAAATTTAGAGAGGCAGAGGCTCTGTAAAAGACATTATATAACTGACCCTGTCTTTGCTGCTCCGTTTCTGTTGCAGCTCCATCTCTTTCACTTAAACCTGGCCTTGCAAACCAGTCTGTTTTGGCAATCTGCTCATGGCCACGACACCTGACTGGTGATTTTAGCATGTTCTTGTCACTTTCGGTTCCCTTATTGACCCTGTTGATATTGGGTGACATCTTCTTGATTAATTACCAGTGCAGAACGTCGTGTTAGGATTTCAGCCAGAGACGGAGCTAATGCTCTTTCCAGGAAAGAGGGAAGGGAATGCTGGAGGATTGCATTTTTAAAATGAAGAGATGTGACAACACTGGTTTCAACTGCATGTTGTACTGAATGCTGGTAAACCCAATTTAATGTTTATTTTATTGGTATAATTCAAAACTGGAGTGCTGCTGTACAGCTGAGCAGATGGCATGTGCCAGATATGACTGCGCTCTGTCAAAGATCTCACATACACTGTTCTGCCTGTCCTAGTTCTGCATGTTAATAGATGGAGTCTAAAACAAATTAATGACATATAAAGTGTAAATTAGTCCATGGTCAAGGATTCCATTCTGCTTCTTTCCTCTCTGCTCTGTTTTGTCCTATGGAGGATGCAAAGGAGGATGTAGGAGTTAGTAGAGCAACCTCTCAAAGATGATGAACTTCAGAATGAACTGATTCTAGTCTCCTAGAATCCCAAATACTGGAAATCAGAATAGATTAGAACATGAACTATGGCCATATACTATTGGATCTTTGGGCTATATAGCTTGATATTGTCTACTATGTACATCTGCAATATTGTCTACTCTGTTCATCATTTGAGGCTTAAGGCCAAGGTCTTTCCAGCCCTTCCTTGGGAGCCTTTGATTGGAGATACTGGAAATTGCAGCTGGGATATTACACCTGCAAATAATATAGAGGAGGAGGAGGAGAGGAAGAGGAAGAGGAAGAGGAGAATGGATTTATACCCCACCCTTCACTACCCAAAGGAGTCTCAAAGTGGCTTACAAACTTCTTTCCCTTTCCTTCCCCACAACAGACACCCTGTGATGTAGGTGGGGTTGAGAGAGCTCTGACAGAAACTGCTCTTTTTCAAGGACAGCTCTTATCAGAACTATGGCTTCCCCAAGGTCATCCAGCAGGTGCAAGTGGAGGAGTGGGGAATCAAACCCGGTTGTCCAAGATTAGAGTCTGCAATTAGAGTCTTCTCACCCATCAAATGTATCCTGAAATGATTTCCAAATATTCATTACATTTAGCTTGGTGTGTTAGTTATATGTGCACAGTAGGTCTTGGGTCTGTTTTTATGTGGCACTAATGGGTCAAATGTTGAAAAACTTCCACTCTGTTCAAGCTGCCTGAGTATTCCAGAGGCACAATAACCAAGGCTGTGCAGCCCCAAAAGGTATGTACATCAGATCTGTTCTCCAACTTGTGTGGAATTTTAGATTATCCAGTTTATTGAGGGATTATATTGTAGACAATAACATGTTTTATCAGATATATTAATTGGCTGTGGAAAGACCTGTTAAGTCACAGCTGGATATATTCAGGTCTCCAAAATATATCTGAGGGTTTTGGGAGGGATATTGAGAAACAGTTCCCCAAAATATCTCAGAAATATTTTGGATTAGGCAGGAATATCAGAAGCCACATTCTGCAGATTCCCAGGGGGCTTTTTTAACACCTGTGTTTGTGTCCCCAGGGCTTGGTATTGGCTTGCCAGGCTGCTTTAGGTAATATTCTTTTAGTTTCAAATTGTTGTTGTTATTGTTAGTATGTTCTTTACCGGAGCTGGTTTGTGTTCAGTTTTCTCTGGATTCTCTCTCTTTAATTTGAGATTCTTACATTTTACATTGTATGGGATTCTTGTATTTTACATAGTGTGAGATCCTCACAGTTTACATTGGTTGGGCTTAGCAATACCCTGCAATAGTGTTTCTATGGGAGAGGGGATTCTCTAGTAACCTCTGCTGCCATTGTTCCCTCCAACATTCAATCCCTCCTCCTATAGGATCAGGCAATAAACAGGTGATTGGTTGTTTTATCTTTCAGGGGCAGGATAGCCTCTTGTCCATGACACCATGCTAAATCAGTGTGCTTTGGCCCACCATCCTCTTTGTGCCACTTAAAATCACCACCACTAGATCTCTAGGTAATACATGTCTTCTGCCTGCCTGTCTTTCTTTTTTCCAGGGCTGAAGCCAAAGGCTTGTGTCATCCAGTCATCCTAATGGAATGAAGGAGAGATGAAAGAATGCTGACAGTACTGTTGTAATGCAGCAGAAGATGCAGTATTCTTCCAAAACCATAGCCCACAGGGATTCTGCCCAGTAAAGTCCCAGTTTGCCCCTGACTTTGGCTAGTCCAGTTGCTATAATATAGGTAGCTCAGTGGTTACTCTTACAAAGCAGTTACAGAGTGCCCTTTAGTTCTTCAGGAATCCAAATAGCTGAATTTTACCAAGTCTCTTTTCTGCATAAGCAGGCTGCATGGGACATATAAAAATATTTTATCTCCTTTGTTTCATTTCATAGCTTCCTTTTCACCTGCAATTGTTAATGGCCTAAGTAATTTGCAAAGGCAATTTTCTAGTCAGGGTTTATCCACAATAAAATGCTACATGACATCAATATTTCTAGTGAAATAAGTCTACTGTGAAAACCCTAGGAAGAGATCAATACTGAAGAAAATCTGTAATGTTCTTATTGGATTACTGCAGGATCTCCTGCTCATTGTATTTGACTTTGTTATCTCTACAATGATTTCCCTTGTCAGAGATGCTGTTTCATTAAACATTCAAAGGACTGTAGCATGCTGATACATTAATTCGGACGTACTTGGGAGCAAATTGCTGTACCACAGTCATTCTGCATTCTAAGACTGAGGTAAGCTTAGTGTCATCAGGAAGACCATGGGGGTCTGGGGACACTAACATTGCAATGCTATGCATGTTTAATCAGAAGTAAGTCCTATATTATTCAATGGGGCTTGTTCCCAGATAAGAGTTGTTAGGATTGCAGCCATAATCTCTTTCCCATTCCACAGGAACAGAGAATTCTAACTGTTTGATTGTCCAGGAGGTCAATGCTCAATGTGTGGTGCACTTAGTTCTTAGTTCCCTTTTGGCTTTGGTTGCCAACCTGGAGAAGCTAAATAGAGATGAATATGTATGTAAAATGAGATCTTCGGGGATCTGCTGGAATTGTCTCCTGGACTGACAGCTTCTCTGCTGTTCTGGTGTTGAATACACAAGGGCAGGAGTGTGATGGGGAGGTGATGGGCAGGAGGCTGTCCTGCCCCAAAGGGAAAAACAGCCACTCACTTGTTTCAACCCTGACCCATGGGAATGCTGCTCCAGCACCCAATTGCCTTTCAGAGGGCAGATGGACTGTTGGAGAGATGCACAGCAGGAGATTGTTCAGGTTTGCCTCAGGAAGAGTGCAGTCAAAGTCCAGATCAGTCTCAGGGAGACAGCAGTATAGTTTCTGGGCTGCCTTTGCAAAAGAGCACACAGTTTGGAGGATAGCTCTACCTGGTAGCATGGTTTAGCTCTACCTCTGGAAGAAGATTGGTATCTATTAGGCTAGGCCTGTCTCTGGCAATGAGCAGACCTTGTACCATTTGTTCTTACTCTTGGGATAGGGCAGGCTGGTGTGGGTGGAATCCTCTGTGTGTGAAAAGATTAAGTTTAGTGGCTAGTCAGTGAAAGCCAGTTTGTACCTGAAAGCTTTCAAGAGAATTCAAATTGT
Source organism: Gekko gecko (assembly GCA_029375565.1). Classification (NCBI taxonomy): domain Eukaryota; kingdom Metazoa; phylum Chordata; class Lepidosauria; order Squamata; family Gekkonidae; genus Gekko; species Gekko gecko. The sequence continues at coordinate 45,668,728 of JAPDNY010000009.1, forward strand.
CCTCTGAAACCATAGCTAGCTTATACTTATGTGCCTCAGCCAGGTTTCTCCCTTCATTATCTGGAGACTAGAACTGCTGATCTGTTCTTTAAAAATAACCTGTAAATAAATAAATCTTCTTTGTTATGCGCATACAACCCCTGCCCTAGTGATCTTCATGTTCTTGTTGCTCACCATAAAAAAATTACCTCATGGCATGGAAGCCAAAGCCTCTATATTTGCTACATCTTATAACTGAGGTGAAGGTTTACAGTTCCAAATAAATCTGGTTCCCCAAAATCATAAGAGGCTGTGTGGGCCCCCTCAGTTGGAAAAAAGAACCTGTCACAGTGGGTGTCAGCCTGAAGGGGATGGAAATAGTCCCTTAGAAGAGACCTTTGCATTATTATCATGCCTCTGGAGTTAGGAGAAGATGGGCTTTTGGTAATGGAAAATCTGATCATTAGGAATACAGAGAGTAGGGTCTGTGATGAACATTTTGATCACATGAGCTTTTGCTTTTCTGTTGCTAAGGTTGTAAATATTAGATGCTCTCTGGATAGGATGATATCTGGTGAAAGGGGGAGGAGTTAGTCGTCATGGTGCATGTTGGCATCAGTAACATGGGGGGATTGTAGTTGTGTAGTCCTGAAGGAAAAGTTTCAGGTAGCAGGCATAAGACAAAAGACCTGGACGACAAAGGTAGAATTCTGTGAACTGCTTACGGTTTCACTCATAGAACCAACTAGACCGACATGGATTAGAGGTTTCAATACATGGATGAGAATGTGGTGCTGGAAGGAAGGGTTTAGAATTTTTTAGGCACTAAAGTTATAAGCCAGCTCTGTACAAAGGAGACAGACTTCTCTTGAAACAAAGGGAACCATGCTGCAGCACTCAATTACAAAAAGGTAGCAAAGCAGTTTTCAAATTAACTGATACAGGGCTCAAGCTGATGCAGATGTTGTTGCACTGGCTGGGAACATTGATCATGGTGCTACTAAGTTCACCTTTAGTGTCAATGGAAAGTAGCCCTATAAATTTAAAGCAATCACTTTTGATTTCAGAAGAGGAAACATTACCAAAATAAAGGTACTTGTCAGAATGAAGTTAAAAGGGAGAATTAAGAGACTCAAATATCCAGGCTGTCTGGAAAGTATTTAAAACTACCCCAATTGAGTCCTAGTTACAATGGACACCTCAAATTAGGAAAGGTACTAATGGGTGCGTTTAGACAGCGTGCTGGAGCGGTTTAAACTGCTCCGGCACGAAGCGTTTTTTTTTTAAACTGGAGAATCGCGATCACACTCACCCCCTCCTTCCCTCCTTCGGAGCTCCCTGCCGTCCTCCTGCAGGTGGGGGGGTTCCCCTCTCCTTTGAGCATGCGCACAGGCAGCCCTCTCCCGAACAGGAAGTTTGGCGCGTGCGCAGAACAGCGATTTCAACCCGTCCCTTTAAAGTTTAAATGAAGACTTCTGTTTAAATTTTCTCCCCGAAACTGGCCTCCCCAAGATCCTGGACTTGTCTAAATGCCTGAACTAGGCACCACTGAAGCTTTTCTTTACATAACTAAAGTGCGGAGCTCCGCTCAAGCGCACACCGCTAAGGGGAAAAAAAATGGAGGACTAAAACCGGAAGCTGGAGGCAGCTTCCCAGAGGGGAGGGGGGTTGAAGCACCTGGAAGTGGCTGGATGGAGTGATCAGACAGGGAAAAGTGCGGCTTGAAACAGAGAATCATGGAAAACACCACTTGGGTAAGTGGTGTCAAAATACTCCGTTTCAAAGGGGGTTTGCTCCAGAAAGCGACGGCTGGGGACGGTGGGCAGATGTTGGGCGTGTGAACGCGCAGGGAAAAGCCGTTTCTGAGCCGTGCTGAAAACGGCTCAAACGGCGCGTCTGAACGCACCCAATGAGTCTAAAAGAACGCTTGTGTGGTGAATAAGCCAAGTCAAGAAAGCCATAAAAGGTAAAAGGGACTATTTTAAAAAGTGAAAGATTTCCCCAAATGCAGTGACCAGAAAGGAGCAAAAAAAAAAAAGGGTTTATGATAGAAAGCAAAAAAGAGGATTTGAGGAGCACATTGCTAAAATAAACAATAAACATTTCTTCAAATATGTCAGAAACAGAAAACTGCTCAAGGAGGTGGTTGGGCTTTTGTGTAACTAAGAAATGGAAAGTTTGCTTAAAGAAGGTGGAAAGATAGTAGAGGAAATGAATGTATTCTCTGTGTCAGCCCTCACTGTGGAAAATGTGAGGCATGTAAGCATGCTGGAGCTGCTGTTTTCAGGTGGGGTGCCTGAGTCAGTTTGATTTGATGAGAGATGAAGTTCCCGGACTACTGGTGGTAGAAAGTGCTGTCAAGTTGCAGCTAACTTATGGTAACTCCATTGTGTTTTCAAGACAAGAGACCTTTGGAGGTGGTTTGCTATCACCTCTTCTGCGTCATGATCCTGGACTTCCTTGGTGGTCTCCCACAAGCTATTATATGCTTCCAGTACACCAGCGGCAACCAGTATGTGCTGGCGGCCCTTAAAGTTTTTAATGCTAAATTAGCTGCTCAAGTATTTTACGGAGTACCAATCTGGACTGAAGCCTTAAAAAGGGACTTTGAAAGAATACAGTCCAGATTTTTACAGAAAATTCTTGGATTTCCCTCGTGTGTTCCTTACGCAGCTCTATGCTTAGAAACCAATCAAAGGCTTCTATTGACCGGAGCATGGCTGACAACAGCTCAGTTTGGGCTTAACCTTCACTTTTATGCTAAAGTTAAAAGTATTATTACTCATATGTTAACTGAGTCCCATCATTCTCCATGGCTTAGACATGTAGAGGAAAAACTTTCTACAATGGGAATATCCCCAGATTATTTAGTCCCCTTTTAAGATAAATAAGCCCAGGGCTATTTTGGGCAGGAATGCACAGGAACGGAGTTCCGCCTGGCTTCAGAGTTGGCCATGTCCACTGCATGGCTACAAAGGGAAAGCCTGGAGAGCAACCCCCCCGACTTCAAAGCAGGTGGGCTGGGGGGGCTGGAAGGATTGAGGTGGCATTTAAATGCCTCCCTGTGCCTTCCCCGGCCTGTCCAAGGGCCGGCTTGCCCAGGCTCCCCACAGCCATGGGGCTCCTGGGCAAGCCAAAGGAAGGCATGGGGGTGTGGCCTAATATGCTAATGAGCTGCACTGTCAGGGTGTGGCTTAATATGCTAATAAGTTTCTGCTGTTTATGCTGTTGGGTGTATGCTAATGAGTTCCTAATATGCTAATGAGTTCCTGCTGGGCTTTTTCTACAAAAAAAGCCCTGAACAAGCCTATGCTATTATCAAACAAAGATTTCTTGATATCAAAAGGCAAGAACTTAAAGAATGTACTGCTAGCAGATGCTCCCCAAGTAGGTTGGGAACCTCTTATACAGGGTCTATTGTGAAATATCTGTTATGTCTAACATCCTCACATCATCACAGAGCATACATGCTTGCACTCTTTAATGTTCTGCCATTGGAGTTGCTTTTAGGGAGGTACCGCCAGATACCATATATAGACAGACTTTGTCCTTGTTTTCTAAAATATATAGAACCCACTACACACACCATACTTTATTGTCCCATTTATAGGGATATTTGATCTCATTTTATTACTCCACTTTTAGATAGTAAGAGTTGGCATTCTGATGACTCAGTTATTCACTTTTTTCTGTTTAATTCTAATTGTGAAACAATGGAGGCTGTTGCAAAATTTTTACATTATGCAATCAGAAGACAGGGTTTGAATAGCCAAAGTGTAAGTGATTGATGTATCTTGGTATTTTGCTGTATTCCCATAATGTTTTGTGCTCTCAATGCCAATGAAGATTTGTGTTTGTGTTTGTGTGTGTGTACTGACCAGGGGTGATCCTGCTTAGCTTCTGAGATCTGATGAGGTCAAGCTAGCCTGGCCCATCCATGTGAGGGCTCCAGAACTACTGGACAACCTAAAAATGAATGTCTTCCATTCCAGACAGTATACAGCTGAGGGTTCAAGAAGGAGCTTTAATGTGAAATTGTTGATCTACTAACCAGTATGTGTAACTTGTCATCAAAATTAACCATCGTGCTGACATTGGTAAATGACACACTAGTTTTTAAAAAGGGATCCATAGGGGATCCAAGAAATTACTGGCTGGTTAGCCTAATATCTGTTCCAGGTAAATTAATAAAAACTGTTATTACAGAAAGAATTATTAAGCACATCAAGGATCAAAGCCCAGTGAAAGAAAATAAGTATGGTTTCTGCAAAGAGTTATGTTGCACACTCATTTGGAATGTTGTGTATAGTTCTGGAAGCCATATCTCATAAAGGATACTTCAGTGCTTGAAAAAGTACAGAAGAGGGTGACCAGCAGGTAGAGTTTATTGATTTTATGGTATGAAATTGTTTGTATAGGTTTTTTTTTTAAAAAAATCAACACTTTTTAACTCAACTTGTGTATGTTATTGATTGAAATATATATTTAATGTTGCTGTATTCCACCTTGATGACTTTTAGGTGAATGGTAATAACATAAATTATCTATTTGTCTATTAATGTATCTATCAAATTTTAAACCTGCCCTATCAACAAGAAGAATCTCATGGTAGTGTACATTTATTACTCCCTTTTTGTTGTCAGAACTAGTCTGTAACAAAGACTGGTCTGCAAGTGAGTAGCCTCAGGATACCCAAGGAGCTTCACTGTTGATTTTGAGCATGGAATACCCTTTCCTTAATCTAACTACTACACCACGCTGTGTACATAATGATATCTTGTTAGCTACATTGTTTCTGCCTGAGATGACCTTCAGGACTTTATTTAAGGGAGTCTGATATTGTAATTACACATCATGGATCACAGTGAAATATTCAGCTTTGGATGACGTAATTAAAAACACTTGTTGACATTAGATAAGAGGACACTGAAATGCAGAGAAGAGTTTGTGCTTGAATGCCTGTCTTTTTTTGTTCATCTAATTGCCTTTAGGTTCTGGTGAGAGGAATTACAACAACTCCATACTGCAGTAACACCCAGATCAAAATAGCCCTTTTGGGAAACACAGTGCTTTTCTAGAGGCAGTGTCCCTTACTTATTTATAAAAACTAGGAGTAAAGCCCGTTGTGGGAAGAAATACAATGAGCTCTAGAAGGAAATTCTAGGTGAGTGTCCCAGCTGTGTCTGGTGGGGCAGCAGAGGGAAGGGGAAAATAGAGGGAGGCAAGCCAAAATGCCTCAAATCATTTTGCTGCCCTAAGTGGGTATTATGGGAGGCTGGCAATACTAAGGGGAGGGCCAGACCTGTCGATTTGAGGGGTAGAGCCTGGGGAGGGCAAGATTTGGTGTGCGGAGGGACCTCAGCAGGGTATAATTCCATAGAGTCCATTGCCCAAAGCAGCCATTTTCTCCAGGAGAACTGATCTTGGCGATCTCCAGGTGCCACCTGGAGGCTGACAATACTAAGGAGAGGGCCAGACCTGTAGATTTGAAAAGCAGAGCCCTGGGGAGGGCAGGGTTTGGGGTGCAGAGGGACTTCAGCAGGGTATAATTACATAGAGTCCACTGCCCAAAGCAGCCATTGTAATAGCTGGGAAATTTTCTTTCTTTTTTAAAAAAGTTTATTTATGCATTTTTACAATCTATATATTACATTGTCATATATCATATTTCCTAGACTTGAGTCTACTGTACAAAATTTTCCATCCATTTGTATACTCTTGTCCATCTTTTTATATACATTATCATCTTTACCTTGTAATAACATAGTTAATCTATCCATTTCTGCAATTTCCATTAGTTTATATGCTATTTCCTCTCTTGTGGGTACTTTTTCCATTTTCCAGTATTTGGCCAACGATATTCTCTCAGATGTTATAATATACATCAACATATATATACATCATGGTATTGGTACCCTTCAGGGATTATATTAAGCAAGTATATTTCTGGTATTAATGTTACATTTATATTCAAAACTTCTAAAATTATTTCATGAATCATCTGCCAATACGTAGTAGCTGGGAAATTTTCTGTAGGGGAAATGATGTGCTGTGGCTGAGGAACACGGTGATTTATGGGAGATCTCCAGGCCCCACAGGGAGATTGGCAGCTCCAGTGACCATTTAAGGGAAGATTGGGATATGTGTTTTGGCAACTCCAGTGATCATTTAAGGGAAAATTGAGATATGTATTTTACCTCAGGACACATTCAATGGCTCCCAACAGCAACAACAAACTGTTTAGAACGTTAGAGGCAAAGGCCAATCAGGCTGCATATGCAAATGACCTCTGTGTTCCAACTGGCTATTGGAGGGAGAGAAACAGCAAACTGTTTAGAATAATGGAGGCAAGACTCAGGCAACACAGCCAGTGGAAGTGACAGGTTCTGAGTGACAGATCAGGAAGCCAAAGGCTGTGGGAGCGTGTGGAATGTTCAGCAAAGAGTCACACAAAAACAAGATTATATATAAGGAGAGAGATGTACTCTATCTTTTCAGAGTGATTTACAGTGAATTTTTAAATGTAAACCAAAAATTATATTAAAAAGGCAGAAAACAGCTGCCTCCTCTATGGAAACCCCCCAAACAAACCATCACTGTGATTTATGGCTAGTGTGTTTTGTAGTTAATAAAAGTACACATGGGTCTTACATATTACACAGATGACAGGAAAATATCACAACTAATAATGTGATCCACAAATTTAGGAAAGTCCCATCACTGTGATACGATACAACAGCTTCTGTAATAAGGTATAGTAAACGACAAGTATATAAATGTAAGCCCATTTTGTAGTTGATCTGCCTCCAAAGTTATTCTTAGTAGACTTTCCTCTGAAGTTATCTCCCTTGAATTAACCATAATCATTATAACACAAGGGACACCACATAGCTGAATGGAATCTTAGTATTATAAAGGAGCATATGCTGTGTTATTTAGATTTACCTCTTATTTACAATTCAGCATTTACATGGGAAGCAAGCCAGTCCATTAGCCTTTCCTTAATCAGGTACAAAGCCTTCTGCTCTAGCTGACAAAACACTCTCTAAACATACTGGCAACATAGCCTTCTTAAGAAAAACTATACCCTGTAATTCCAAGCAGCTGCATGTGAAACTACCACATCCTTAAAGGTACAGATCACAATTATAACCATGATCAAGGTTATTATCAAGCTAATAGAATGTAGTTCATATAACATTACCTCAAATATTCAATACATTTTAAATAATACCCTTAGTAATACAATGTGACAATATCTCAAAATGCAATCTATCACAAAGACAATATAAATATATTAAAAAGTGGTCTTAAAGAAGTAGTTCCTATGTATAACATGACAGATCCCAATTTGTATTAAATCTATAGGGAGAGCATTTAGAGAGTGTTTTGCCAGCTAGTATTACAGCAGAAGTCTTTGTTCCTTTAAAATACTAAGATCCCATTCAGCTACCTGGTGTCCCTTGTGTTATAATGATTATGGTTAATTCTGGAGAAATAACTTCTGAGGAAGATCTACCAAGAATAACTCCTGAGGAAGATCAACTACAAAACAGGATTACATCTAGATGCTTGTTATGACAGATTACACAGAAAAGCAGGTTTTAAAATGCTGCTTGAGACTGATAGGGAGGTTAGGAGTTAATCTTCCCTGGAGAGAAGAATTTATGTGATTGGCTGCTCTACTCACTCTCTGATTGCCCAGCATCAGTTGAGAGAGGAAATAAAACAGCTGTTCTGGAGGGGAAAGATTCATTTGCCTTTTGGTCTTTGTCTGAAATTTAATGTTTGAATCAGTAGCCAAAGGGTTTGGTTTCTGAGGGAAGAGACTTTGATAGTCAGTTATTTCTGTCAGGGAATTGTCATAAAAGTAATTCTATAAAGAGAACAAGAGGGACCCCATTGTCTTATATATATTAGAATTACTATATTATATATATTAGAATTTAGATTCTCAGTCAAGAAAGCTATAGAACAGCATTATACAGACAAAGGATACTGGAGAAAGATTTGACAGAAGGTCTGTGTAGTTAGATAGAACTCCAATACAAGCAAAACAGTAAAAGGAGTTATTGCTTCTTAGGAACAAGGAGAATAACTTCCTGACAGTGAAAGGGATTGGGAAGAGAACTGTGGTCTGTGATAAAGGGGAGAAGCTTAACCTCAGGAGTTAGTGAAAAACTGGAGTTAGTGAAATGGGAAAATGTAAAACTCTGAACAGAGAAATCTAGAAACTATAAGCAAACACTATTCTCCAGAAAACAGTTTTAAGAACCTGTTTTAGTGCTGAAATATACTAAACAAAGTACTTCTCAAAGAAAGGGCTAGAAAACTTTGAAACCAAACAACAAATACACTCTCTTGTATGATTTAAGAATTCAAATCTGTATATTTTATGAAGTTTTACTTCAGCCTTTCTAAACCTTGACAATCTCCTATTATATATATTCTCTTCCTGTTCAATAAGATATTATTTCTGTTTTGAAAGTTACTTTGCCTCAATTGCTATTTCAATAAGGGTTTAAATATAAGACAAGACAGCTCCTGTATTTTCTCTTAAGTTCCTGTGCTGGGTCAGAAGCCTAAACTAATATCTGTAACAGACTAAGATAGTTAAAGCTTATAAAACAAAGAAGAAATACATGCTACTGAAGGATGGCTCAGTCACAGAGAGGACCTAAAGAAAAAAAATGGTGAGAAATTCTGTCTGGGAGTGGGGGAGAGTCAGGAGTCCATCATACTTTTATTTATCACAACTTACTAGGAATAAGGCCCACTGTGGAAATAAATAAATACAATGAGCTCTAGAAAAAGGCTCTGGGCAGGGTTTGGGCACTCAGTATAAAATTGCTGTGGTGACCTCAGCAGGGTATAATGACACAGTCCACCATTTTCTCCAGAAGAACTGATTTCTGCTACCTGAAGAACATTTGTAATTCTGAGTGATCTCCAGCCTTCACCTGGAGATTGGCAACAATGTGTTCCCATGAGGGAATGGCTGGTTTGGAGGGTGAAGTCTATAGCATTGTATCTGTCTGAGGTCCCACCCCTCCTCAAACCCCATCCTTTCCAGGTTCCACCCCTCAAATCTCCAGGAATTTTCCAACCTGGAGTTGGCAACCCTATCTCCTTCACAGCCAACCATCAACCTACTTTGATCTACCCCTCTGACTTCAGCTTTCCATCTCCTCCCCCCTCCCTCCTGGAGAGCAGTTGTAATTCTGAGGGATCTCCAGCCCCCACCTGGAGATTGGCAACAATGGTTCCCTGGGAGGGGACCCTGGCTGGTTGGGAGGGTGGAGTCTATGGCATTGTACCCATCTGAGATCCCACCCCTCCTGAAATCTCACCCTCTCCAGGCTCCATCCCTCAAATCTCCAGGAATTTCCCACTTGGAGTTGGCAACTCTCTCCTTCCCAACAAATCATCAACCTACCTTTATTTTCTCCTTACTCTTCAGCTTTCCACCCCCCCACACTTGCAGCCTCTACTGTGTTCTGAAGCCCTGACTGCTACATCACATTGGCTGTCATACAGGGGCCATCTCAGCAGGATATAAGGACACAGAGTCCACCATTTTCTCCAGGGGAACTGATCTCTGCCATCTGGAAAGCAGTTGTAATTCTGAGTGATCTTCAGTCCTCACCTGGAGATTGGCAACAATGGTTCCCCCAACAGGCACTAAGGGAAATGTATTTTACCTCAGAACAGCAACAGCAAACTGTTTAGAATGTTAGAGGCAAAGGCTGCATATGCAAATGGCCTCTGTGTTCCAAGGCAAAGCCAAATCAGGCCACATATGCAAATGACCTCTGTGTTCTGACTGGCTGTGGGGGGGAGAGGAACAGTAAACTGTTTAGAATGTTGGAGGCAGGACTCAGGCTAGGGAGACTCTCTGAATGATAGATCAGAAAGGGAACTGATTTTAGAGCGTGTTGGAATGTTCAGTGAGTCCATGACCAAAATGGAATTATATATACCAGAGGATTACAGATGCTGTTCGACTGTATCAGAAGGATGGGACTTTTCTAAATTTGTGATACAGGATCACATTATTAGTTGTTATCTATATATTATGTAAAAACCATATGTATTTTATTAACTATAAATCATACTAATCAATAATCACAGTGATTGTTTGGGGGTTTTACACTGTGATCCCAGTTTGTTGTTCTGCTCTAATTGGGGAACAAGGCACAGTGGAGTAAAGTTTTTGCTTTCACGGATGCTGATAAAGAACATGTTTTGTCAAGCACACCTACAATGCAGGATGACCATTGTGTTGATCCTAATTCAGATTGGCCCAATTGCAGTATCTAAAAAAACAAAAAAAATGAAGCTTTATATGCATAATGTCTCTTTAACTGATTATTGCAAGGTCAATCATATTCCTAGCGGTCTAAGAATACAAAAAGCTCTAACTTTTATTTATGGATAACTAGGGAGCAAAGCCCGTTGTGGTGGAAGACAACGGGCCCTAGGAAGGAAGGGAGGGAGGGTGGAAAGGAGAGAGGGTTGGAGAAAGGAAGGAAGGCCCAGGGGATGGTGTGGGGGGAGCAGAAAAGGGCTTTTCTGGGCCTACTGCCCCAGAAGAAGAGGAAGAGGAAGAGGAAGAGGAAGAGGAGATTGGATTTATACCCTGCCCTTCACTGCCCAAAGGCGTCTCAGAGCGGCTTACAAACTCCTTTTCCTTCCCCTCCCCACAACAGACACCTTGTGAGGAGGTGGGGCTGAGAGAACTCTAACACAAACTGTCTTTGAGAGAACAGCTGTGCCAGAGCTGCCCCAGGGGATGGTGTGGGGGGAGTGGAAAAGGGCTTTTCTGGGCCTACTGCCTCCATAGAAGGCCCAGGGGATGGTGTGGGGTGCAGAAAAAGGCTTCTCTCACTTGCCTCAGCCTTGCTGAGTGCAGCCTGTCCCTGCACTCACACTCCAGACAGTCCTCTCCTGTCGGAGGACTGGAGCAGACTGAGCTGAAAACACTGACGGGGGCGGGACTTTGCCAAGCAGCCAGTCAGCCCTGGCCAGTGTCTTCTGACTGCCAGTTCTTGAGCCGAATCAATTATGGCAAGCATAGAATGTGGTGGAACCAGAATTCAAATATATATAAGGACAGGATGAGGAATTTAGAATAAAATAAATTTCTATTTTTGAATAAATGTTTCTTGGAAACATCATCAGGAAGTAGAGAATTTAAATACTGAGATTTTGTCTATGGAACAGACTTTAATGGAGGCTTCCCCTCTAAATGCTTTTGAGATTTACATTCAGGTGATAGAAACTAATTTAAATCAGTTTTCTGGCAAATTGAAAGAAATGATTAAGAAATTTAATAGGGATAGTAGAGATTATGCTCAATCTATGGTCTGTACTGAACTCTTTATGACGAACAAGGTGGCCCATCTATAGATCTTTGACATGCCTTGCAAAACCTAATAATTTTTCTTGTTTGAAAAATAATGTCAAGTGCTGGTCCTTTTCGGAAGATTTATGAAAAGGACATAGTATCCAGAAACCATGTTAGAAGACTCCTAATGACTCTGTACCCCTATTGTAAATGTTTTTGTACATGTTACAGAATATCACTATTTTTTGTATTAATATTGTTAGCAGAATATACAGATATTCTGCAGTATTAGTCTTATTTCATTTAGCACCTTGTGCACAACTTTTATCTGGTCCTGTCAGAATCTTTGTGGCTGTGGTTCTCTGATTCTTTTGATTGTAAAAACTACACCACACTTGCTGAATTGCTACAGTACAAAATTCAAACTAGATACTTCAGATGACTGAGATAACTCTCTTCTATTAACATCTTATCAGCTGATTGCTGGATCAGTTATACTTTCTAAATGTTCTTTAAAGGCAGTGACCTATAGACTATGTTATACTACAGTGGCCTTGGCTAGCCAGATCTTGTCAGATCACTGATGCTAAGCAGGATTGGCCCTGGTTAGTACTTGGAAGGGAGACCAGCAAGGAATTCCAGGGTTGCTGCACAAGCAGACAATGGCAAACCATCTCTGTATGTCTCTTGCCTTGAAGACCCTATAGAAGGGATCCCCAAACTTTTTGAGCCTGTGGGCACTTTTGGAATTCTGACACAGGGTATTGGGCACAACTACAGAATGCCTGCCACAAGATGTGGAGCCAACAACAAAATGTCAGGGAGTGAGATTATTCATAACTCTAATTGTAACTCTTCAGCATTTCAGACAGAAACTGTATTTAATAGGATGCCTTTTGAAATGAATGTATTATTAACAAATATTTTCTGATACACACACAGCTTACCTTCAGTCATACAGTGTGGATCTTTGTGATGCAGTAGCAGCTGCTGCCCCAGCAACTTTTTAAAAAATCTTCAGAGCCAATCAGAATCTCTGCGGTGCAAAATCCCTACCTGGCCCCACCCACCTTCTAAAAATACTTGATAGGCACCAAGAAAGATTTCTTCAAAGCTTTGCATGGCCTGGGACCAACAAATCTGAAGTACCACCTCTTCCCATATGCCCCCTGAAGCGCCTTGTGCTCACAGGATCAACATCTGCCCCCGGCCCAAGGGGCACACACTTAGCCTTGACCAGGGCCAGGGCTTTTTCTACCCTGGCTCTGGTCTGGTGGAATCAGCTCTTACTGGAGATTAGGGCCCTGAGGGACCTTTCATCATTCCACAGGGCCTGCAAAATGGAGCTGTTTCACTAGGCCTTCAGTTGAGGTAGCAGGCATCCATCACAGTTGGCCTCCCTGCTCTCAGTCTGGCTCCAATCTGCTGAAAGGGCCCACTGATTCCACCTATAGCTCTAACAGATGTGAAATTCTTGCTACCTGTATGAATTTTTTTATTGTTAGTGTTTTAATTATTTTTAATGTGATTTTATTGAAACGAGCCTTGGACTCAACTTTTGTGATCTGCCCTGAGTCTACTTTGGGGAGACCAGAATAAAAATCTCAAGAAATAAATAAATAAATAAATAAATTTCTGTGGGTGCTATGGTGCCCACGGACACCACGTTGTAGACACCTGCCCTGAAGGGTCGCCATAAGTCGTCTGCAACTTGACAGCATTTTCCATCATCACACTACAACACTATTACCTGAAGGACCACCTTTCCCCATATGTTCCCCCAAGGGCACTTCAGTCGGGGAGTCAACATCTCCTGGAAATTCCAGGCCTCAGGGATGTGAAACTTGCTGCCATTAGAGCCAGGGCTTTTTCAGTGGCAGCTTCTACCTGGTGGAAGGAGCTCCTGGAGGAGATCCGGGCCCTGTGGGGCCTTGCTCAGTACCACAGGGCCTGTAAGTTAGAGCTCTTCCACCAGGCCTTTAAGTAGAAGCCACCACCACCACTATTCCACCATTGATAATCTTGCACCACTGCACCATTGCCATCATCAGGTGCTGGATGACCCTGGATGGAGAGGGGACAGGTTACTAGTATGTTGCAGGGGATTAAGATCTGCCCCATCTTGTTTTTAAATGCTGATGTTGTATTGTATGATTTTATTTGTTTTATACTGTTTTAAATCTGGTGTCCGTGCCCTATTGTCAGCCGCACTGAGCCTTCAGGGAGGGCAGGATATAAATCTAAATAAAAAATAAATAAAAACATTCAAGTCTGGGCGTCACTAAGGGACCCAGGCAGCATGTGGCGTTAGTGAGTATGCATCCTACAGATCAGCAACTGAAAGCCAAGCTAAGCAGCAGTAAACAGATAATGAAAGTACAAAGAGGTGACAGAACTGGTCTTCCATTGGTTTTGGGGGACTTGTGGAAGGCTCAGCTGACTTCCATCCACTGACAGTAAGAGCCTGATTCTTTTTACGGACGGCATCCTAAAACATATATAATAGATTAATCTTGTGCAGTAAGTCAATAAATTAAAAACCCAGTGATTAAATTTTAGCGGAACAATGTTCAATGGTGGTTAGTTTCCATATGGACTATTTCTACAATATAACTCAAACCTGCACAAATTGTGTCATGCCCAGTTGAATGCAGTTCATGTATTATGCTTTGTGTTTGACAACTTGCCTGTTATTGCAGCCACAGACAGTAACACAGGAGCTTTATGAAGCCCCTGGTAAGGTGTCACCTATGACTGATGAGCAGCTTCCAGCTTGCTGGGCCACAAAGTGTGCAGGCCTGCAGAGCTTTCTGATTTGATGATATCACGTAACACAACAAACTTTCCAATTTAAAGATTTCCTAGGAACCGTCTTTGCCTACAAAGAGACAGCAGGGTAAGAACACTGTCCAAGCTGCTAGGTAAATGCTATCAACCACCTAAAGGTGAGGAAGATGGCAGCTTCTGGGTGAACAGGGAGGATCCTGCGAGCTACAACAGATTGGTTTTTTGACTTTGGCACTTTATCAAAAATCTTCTGGCAAGTCTAATTATTAGTTAATGCGGCAGGTCCCTGAGAGGAGACTAGAAAAAACAACACTTGTTAAGAATGAGCACATGCTGAATATTCATGACAATGAAGGGCCATGGCTCCCCACCGTTTAGAAACTGATCTTGAAAAGCTGGGGAATTCAGTCATTTCTTTGTATGAGTTCTTGAAGGCTTCACATATGCTGCTAGCAGAAATCTCAGTTTCATGTTCAAAGGTGCCTAGTCCACTTATGTGTTGGGTTCCCCCCCCAAAAAAGCAGGTTTCTTTATTACTTAAACTATTTAATCGTTCCTTTACCATATACATCCTGTACGATACACCATGGATGACTTACAGTTAAAACCAATTAGAAATACTAAAAAAATATAAAATAGAATTGCACATATTCAACAAGAAAAAGCCCTTCCCACCGTGGACTTAATTCTGTCTAAAGTCCATGCATGGAAGCACAACTTCTCTGCTTCCCCCCTCCCAAAGCAGCCCAGATTGCCCCCTTGAAATGCTGCTTCTGGGGGCAACATGAGGGGGAGTTGGATGGCTGCTGCAGGAGTGGATAATTGCCCCTCCCCGAACATATGGATCTTTTCATCAGAATCCAATCCCATGTGCAAGAAGGTTGCCGGTGGGGCGGGGTCAGTATCAGGAAGATAAGCTAAAAAGTATTAGTATGGGACTGGACTAGGAGCCTCACACTTAATAGCTATGATCTTTGATGTCTTTGAGGAGATATCTTCCAAACTGAACCATCCAGAAGTTGTAGTACAAGGAGAAATCCAGTGGGGTAAGGTTTTCTTCTTCAAAACCTAATGAATATCTCTTCTAGCCTCCGTACAGTTTTTGACAAGCATGAAACAAATGCCATTTTAAATATATATTGCAGCATTCTCTACATTCTTTAAGAGCTCGTCATTTGTGTTGCAAATGATAATGTTTATGTGTATTTTGCATGTATGTTTGCACATACACGCTCATGGCATTAGCAATTAATTACTTTTATGGGGCTCTCTGTGCTGTTTTGTTCTTTCTCCAAAACATTGTTTCCTGTAGAGACTGTCTATATCAGAGGTGTTAAACTCATTTGTTGCAAGGGCCAGATCTGACATTCCCCCCCCCCATCGGAATAACAAGACAGGCAACAGTTTAGAAGTAAACAAGGGCCACTTTATTAACTATTTAACATAACAGTGCGGCAAGGGATAAACTAAGCGAGCATGGAATGGGCAAGGCAGGTGCCACTCCTTGACCAGCCTCCTTGCCCTTCATGGGTGGGTCACCAGCTCCGGTCTTGAGCCAATGGTTTGGCTCATGACCAGCAGCCCAGCAAACTGCTTGCCACTCAGGACTGCCTACCCCTGAAGCCATACAACTTGCAGGAAGGCTGCCCCAAGAGGTTCCCAGAGGTGATCACCATTCCCCACCCTGGACCCTAGAATCTGAAGGCAGTTCCTGATGACCCCCTGTTCCCCAACAGGAAAATGCCATAAGGTGCTCACCGGTTCCGCTTTCTTACCCGCACAAAACCTGCCAAGTGACAAACCTATTTAGATGTCAACCACCACAAACAATTATTCACTCCACTGCTCTCAGTGCAAGGTAGGTGAAAGCACCTCCACCCATTCAGCCAATATTGGGTAGAAGTGAAAAATTCCTTGTTGTTGTTCAGTCGCACAGTCGAGTCCGACTCTTCGCGACCCCATGGACCAGTTTACGCCAGGCCCTCCTGTCTTCCGCTGTCCGCTGAAGTTTGCTCAATTTCATGTTCGTTGCATCAATGACACTGTCTAACCATCTCATCTTTTGCCGTCCCCTTCTTCTTTGACCTTCAATCTTTCCCAGCATCAGGGTCTTCTCCAGTGAATGCTCCCTTCTCATTTGGTGGCCAAAGTATTTGAGCTTCAACTTCAGGATCTGACCTTCCAGGGAGCAATCAGGGTTGATTTCTTTTAGGATTGACTGATTTGATCTCCTGGCAGTCCAAGGGACTCTCAAGAGTCTTCTCCAGCACCATAGTTCAAAAGAATCTATTCTTTGGCGCTCGGCCTTCCTTATAGTCCAACTCTCGCAGCCATACATTACTACGGGGAATACCATTGCTTTGACCATGCGGACTTTTGTTGGCAAGGTGATGTCTCTGCTTTTTATCATGCTGTTTAGGTCTGCCATCGCTTTCCTCCCAAGGAGCAGGCGTCTTTTAATTTCATGGCTGCAGTCACCATCTGCAGTGATCTGGGATCCTAGGAACGTGAAGTCTGTCACTACTTCTACGACTTCCCCTTCTATTTGCCAAGGAGTGATGGGGCCAGATGCCATGATCTTAGTTTTTTTGATGTTGAGCTTCAAGCCCACTTTTGCGCTCTCCTCTTTCACCCTGAGCAAGAGGCTCTTTAGGTCCTCTTCACTTTCTGCCATCAGAGTGGTATCGTCTGCATATCTGAGGTTATTGATCTTTTCCCCAGCAATCTTAACTCCGGCTTGTGATTCATCCAGGCCAGCATTTCGCATGATGTACTCTGCATATAAGTTAAATAAGCAAGGTGACAATATACATCCTTGTCGTACTCCTTTTCCTATGCTAAACCAATCAGTTGTTCCATATCCGGTTCTAACTGTTGCTTCTTGACCCTTATACAGGTTTCTCAGGAGACATGTGAGGTGGTCTGGTACTCCCATCTCTTTAAGAACCTGCCATAATTTATTGTGATCCACACAATCAAAGGCTTTAGCATAGTCAATGAAGCAGAAGTAGATGTTTTTCTGGTACTCTCTTGTTTTCTCCATAATCCAGCGAATGTTGGCAATTTGATCTCTAGTTCCTCTACCTCTTCGAAACCCAGCTTGTACTTCTGGCAGTTCTCTATCCACGTACTGTTGGAGCCTAGCTTGTAGGATCTTGAGCATGACCTTGCTAGCGTGTGAAATGAGTGCAATTGTGCGATAGTTTGAACACTCCTTGACATTGCCCTTCTTTGGGATTGGAATGTACACTGACCTTTTCCAATCCTGTGGCCACTGTTGTGTTTTCCAAATTTGTTGGCAAATTGAGTGCAGCACTTTAACAGCATCTTCTTTTAAGACTTTGAATAACTCAGCTGGGATACCATCACCTCCACTAGCTTTGTTGTTAGCAATGCTTTCTAAGGCCCATTTAACTTCGCTTTCCAGGATGTCTGGCTCGAGGTCAGTGATTGTACCATCGTGGTTGTCAAGGACATCGAGGTCCTTCTTGTATAGTTCTTCTGTGTATTCTTGCCATCTTTTCCTAATTTTTTCCTAAAATTCCTACCTGGCCCCAATAGGCAACCAGCAACAGCCTACACTAAGAATAGGGCGGGAGGGTGGGCAAGCACATGAAGCAACTGCTTTGGTCAGGAATGGAGCCGGCTCCGCCCCCTGCCCACATCATGACACCTAGTGTTGTGGCTCTGTTGCTGCCTCGGCCTCCTCCAGGGCGGCAAAGCAGCCCCTGGGCCTCCAGTGGAAATGTCACTTTGTTGGGCCAGGCAATGTGTGACATAGAATGTAACATGAGGTACTGGAGATATACTCTTTATAAAGATGATTTCAGATGCCAAATGGCAATAGCAGGCATGATTGGATTAGGTATGATATGCAGAGGAGTAGTAGGCATGGAGATACCAGCACTGGTAATGAGACAGAAAGCTTAATTTGGTACAAGAGAATTCAGTCCAAGAAGCTGCAAAGACTAAAAGGAAATAAGTCTGAAGAAATGAGCAGTGACTCAGAAAGCACATGCCCTACCACCACAATTTTTGTTAGTCTTTAAGATGCTACTGGACTCAGTCTTTCTACTGCTATTAGAAACCACAACATTCAAAAATCAGTGGGGAAACATTTTAACTTTCCAGGACATTCAGTTGCTGACCTAAGAGTAGCAATTCTCTTACAAAGGAATCTCAAAGGGAGATTAGAAAGAGAGACTGCTGAAATTGCAACTGATAATGAAGCTCAAGACAGTGCATTCTCGTAGACTGAATTGAGACCTAGGTTTTTTTCTCTAATTACCAATCCCTGCTATTGTCACTTGGCATCTAAAATTACTTCACTCTGCAAGATATAAGGCCAGATGAACTCACATTTGAGCTGTGTCTGAAGAAGTGAGCAGTGACTCATGAAGGTTCCTACCCTGCTGCTAGTTTTGTTAGTCATTAAGGTGCTCCTGGACTCTTTCTCCCTTTCACTAATAAAGAATGCAAGCTATGCTGTTAAGTTTTCTTCCCACCCATCTGTTAGAACTGGAAGGAGGGTTTCTGCAGATCTCTGGCTTTTTCCCTCTCCTCTCCTCTCCCCCCTCTTCCCTTTCCTGCTTTCTCTCTGAAGAAGTGTTAAGGTAAAGGTAAAGGTTCCCTTGCTCGAAAGCCAGTCGAATCCGACTCTAGGGTTGCGGTGCTCATCTCCATTTCAAAGCTGAAGAGCCAGCGCTGTCCGAAGACATTTATGTGGTCATGTGGCTGGCATGACTAAACACCAAGGCTCACGGAACGCTGTTACCTTCCTACCAAAGTGGTACCTATTTATCTACTTGCAATTTCTTGCTTTCGAACTGCTAGGTTGGCAGGAGCTGGAACTTGAGACGGGAGTTCACTCCGTCATGTGGCACCCGGGTCTCAAACTGCTGAACTACTGACCTTCCACAGCCTGCAGTTCAGCGTCTTAACCACTTGAGCCACCGCAGCTCTGAAGAAGTGTGCATGCACACAAAAGGTTATACCTGGAATAAAATGTTGTTTGTCTTAAAAGGTTCCACAGGAGTCTCTCTCTGTGTTTCTGTCTCTGTCTCTCTCTGGTGTGCTCTTTCTGGCTCTTCCTCCCCCCCCCCGAAGAAGTGTGCTTACACACAAAAGCTTATACCTGGAATGAAACGTTGTTAGTTTTCACTTTCACAGGAATCCATCTCTCTCCCCCTCTCTCTTTCTTTCCCTCCCCTTCCCTCCCCAGAAGAGGAGAAGGGGGAGGAGCCCTCAGCCAAACAGGGGAAAGGAAACTTGGCTTTCTTTCTCTCCTCTGCAAAGCAGGAAATAGGAGAAACTGGTTAAAAGGAGCTGCAATGCAAGGAATAGGAAGCAGGAAGAGAAAGCAGGAAGCAGCGGAGAGCCAGTTGCTCATGGGCCAGATAGGAGCCCTGTAGGCACCAGATCTGGTCCACGAGCTATATGTTTAATACCCCTGGTCTATATAGTTATTAATTCAGAAGAGATTGGATTTATACCCTGCCCTTCACTTGGAGTCTCAGAGCGGCTTACAAACTCCTTTCCCTTCCCCTCCCCACAACAGATACCCTTTGAGGTAGGTGGGGCTGAGAGAAATCTAACACAAACTGCTCTTTCAGGAATAGCTGTGCCAGAGCTTGTGACTGACCCAAGGTCACATCAGCAGGTGCAAGTGGAGGAGTGGGGAATCAAACCCAGTTCTCCCAGATTAGAGTCTGCACACTTAACTACTACACCAAACAGAATTGTCGAAGGCTTTCATGGCTGGAGTTCATTAGTTGCTGTAGATTTTCCGGGTTGTGTGGCCGTGGTCTTGGCATTGTAGGACCTGATGTTTCACCAGTAGCTGTGACTGGCATCCTCAGAGATATAACACAGAAAGATGTAGCTGACACAGAGAGTACCTCTGAGGATGCCAGTTATACCTCTGAGGATGCCAGTCACAGCTACTGGTGAAACGTCAGGTCCTACAATGCCAAGACCACGGCCACACAACCCGGAAAATCTACAGCAACTAATTCAGAATTGTTTTAGCTGCTTCTACTTGCCTCAAGTTCCAAGTAGCTTACAATAAAATTAATAAAATATTTGAGACAATATTGATATTAACAGATACAAAATGAAACCATGCTTTATTTTTACAAAATAAAATCACACTTTAATGTTGCTTCACACAGGATTTATTTTTTTAAGGAAGTAATATATCTAAACTTCACACATGCAAGAAGTGGTAATGAGGTGGCAGAGACCTGGGGTTGTAAAATGGATTGTACCATTTTCAGACTGTCAGTGGAAGATCACAGTTTTTAGTGCAGTCCTATTTTCCAAAACCCTTCTCCCTGCTGTGCTGGTTTTCTGTTTGGATAGACATTTTTCAAAGACAGACTCTACCACCTATAGTCTGAAAAATCTGTCCTACCATCTCAGGGCTCTTCCACTTTTCTGCAGCCTTATTTTCCTTAATATCTGAATGAGGCTCAACCTATGCTTGGAGACACATGCATTTGAAGTAATGTCAATGTGCAATGTGCTGCATATAAAGCAGCAAACCACAGAATCACCAGTGGCTTGAAAACAATGTGGCCATCATTGCTGAAATTAGTGCTGGCCACTGAGCTTTCAACATATGCATGCATCAGAGATTCATGTGATAAAAGATATCAAAATTACCAATAATGGAATCAGGCTAGTCACAAGGGGGCAAAAATATCTTGGTGTGAACCAGACCTCATGCATGTGGAAAGTAAATTTAGATAAAGAAGCAGTAATAGTGGTGCTGTCAAGGCCAAACTGGGGTGAAAGTCCACTAATTCCAGCATCCAAAATTGCCATTGGGAAGTAATGTCAGTCCATAAACCCCTTAAAATGCTGATCTTAGCATCCCAAATCATATAGGAAAAACTGAATTATTCAAGAGGAACTTTCTGCACAGGTAATAGAGTTGTATTGTACAAAATGGTTTACAAATCTACTTTTGTAAGTCAGCCTGAGACTAGTGGCAGCAAGGACTCTTTAGAAGAAGAGGAGCCTGCTGCAGCCAGCCCAGAATCAGTAGACCATCAACAGAGTGTTGAGATACTGGCTGATCATGACTCATAGTCCACAGCTGCAGCCTATCCAACACCCTGCAGGTCTGAATCAGCCAACAAGCCCCCAGATGCAAGTCCCAGGTTATCTGGTTCCCCCATGCCCTTGGAAAGCTGGAAAAGTCAGTGGTGTACAGAGTTGCAGTTAAAGAGAAAGAGTGTGCACCTTCTGGGCTGATGCCAGCTGTCAGCTGATAAGGCAGATGAGTAGTTGCTGGATGGCTGCTAAGTAAGCTGACGTAAGAACGTCTCATTAAAGCTTAGCTATAAAACTAGCCAAGAGCTGATGCTGAATCTGGATGCAACAAGTATGCTTGAGACTGAGCCACTGACCTTGCTGATTAGCTCCTCTCTGGAACCTTTGACCCTGGATTGTACTGGGGATGCCTGTTATCTGGAACCCCTGGACTGGACTTGGATAACCTACTTTCTGAAACCCCTGACTTTTAGACTGTGTTTGGTGCTTCTTGAATTCTGTTAACTCCTGCCTCTTGACTGGCCAGCTTAGCCGGCTGTACTTGATCCTTGACAGGGCTAGGCCTCTACCTTTACTTGGATAAATCATTAGGAACTGTGGTCTATACTGCTGTGTATTGCTTCCTTTATGTAGGATCCTATGACATAATCTTTGCATCACTTAATGTGTTGTCATGTTAATATTTATGCTATGCTTCAGTTCTATCTTTTAGATTTCTGGTTGGTTCCAGACTTCTACAATCCTAGTGCATTGTTTGCTGAATGCCCCATTTTGTTGATTGTACTGACTCATTAGGTATAATCCGCCTTGAGTCCCTGTGAGAAATACAATAAATTTGGGGGGTTTTAGGAGTTAACAATTCTAGTATTAACAATGAACATCCACTATTAGTGTAAACCAGACCTCATGCATGTGCAAAATGAATTTAGATAAACAAGCAGTAATAGTGGTGCTTGCATAGTGGGGTGCAAAAAAGCTCCAGCAGCTGGCAATGTGGAGTTTTCTTTTTATATATAATATGATTTCCCTCATTTATATATATTTACACATTACATAATATTACATATTATTGTACTTCATTTATTTAGTATTATAAAATTCTAAATAAAGAACGAGAATTCCTCACCCCTTGCTCCCATTTCCCACAACTGCTCGAAGTGGTGACAGCGGGGGGGGGGGAGGCCATTTGGCCAACAGTGTGACCTCACTTCTTGGGAAAATGTGGAAGTGATATCAGTCTTCTCTAGGGATGTATAGACAGAGGGACAGAGGTCAAGTGCAGTGCTCCCTCTAAGCTGTGGAGTCTTTTGACCAAAAATTCTACTTTGTGAGCTACTGGCATTAAAGTTGTGAGTGAGCAAGTCAGCTGCTGCATACATTAGTTTGCTCTGGAGCCATCCTTCCTGAGCTAAGACAAAAATGTGTGAGCCAGAGGCTAAAAAACTGTGAGCTAGCTCACACCAACTCAGCTTAGAAGGAATGCTGGTCAGGCGGCGGCAATTGAACAGAGAGACAGACAAGCCTCTCTACGTGTTGGGAAAACACAGGAGGGCAGGGTGGAACCGGGCCTGCAAACCAAAGCAGAATTGGTCCTCCACAGTGCCAGAAAAACAAAACATAACAATTATGTTAGTTTTCAAGGTGTGACGAGAATCTTTATTGGTTTTTGTTGCAACAGGCTAACACAGCTACCCCCCAAGGAACTTGTCACTCATTTATAAGTGACATTCCGTTCCCTCCTGCCTTGTCATTTTTTGCAGTTTGTGAGATAACTTAATTGTACAAACAAATACCCCCTTGGGCCAGTGGTACAACTATTATTCCAAAAACAGATATATAAGTTTCTTGGCAATGTTTTCCTCCAACTACTGATTTCTCTCCAGGCTATTATAAATGAGTTCAGTGGGACACAGTCAGAGATCTCAATACAATTCTGTTTGTAAGGCTTTCTGTAAACCTTACACAAGATTACATGTTGTGCTGTTTAGTAACAGGGCCTTTCTAAAAGTCTTTTGAAATCCTATTATGGGATTAATTGCAGAAGCAAACTGAAAGAGTCTGAGATGCAGATTCAAGTCTCAGGCATAAAGTTTCAGCCATAAGCCTGTGTGGATCATCAAATGTGAACTGTGTGGATTAGATTCCAACATCTGGAAGATCAGAGTTCATACCTTATAACTGAGGGGGGGCGGGGGAGAAAGCATCATAAGAAGAACAGTCACATTCACACCCAAACACATCCCATATGTATAACTCACTCTATCACTGTCGTCAATTTCAATATAACTCATTCTTGAATCTGACGGATTAATGTGTGATTTGCAGAGACTTCCTTCTAGGTGCTGAATGATCATCACTCATTGCCACACACAGCTGTGTCAAGAGGA
This sequence comes from Gekko gecko, assembly GCA_029375565.1. Classification (NCBI taxonomy): domain Eukaryota; kingdom Metazoa; phylum Chordata; class Lepidosauria; order Squamata; family Gekkonidae; genus Gekko; species Gekko gecko. The sequence goes on from JAPDNY010000009.1 coordinate 45,692,284, forward strand.
AGCATAATAATTGATCTGAAACTGTAAAGGAGACATTAGTCACCGCTACGTTAAGTAAGATAGGTAAAGAAACAGCTCCACTTAACGGGGTCTAAAAGTGCTGTGCATTAAACTGAAGGATCATGTATGAGAAATTAATAGCCTCTTTGTAAAACACCTCCACGGGCTGTAGAAGCATCACCTTGTCAAACACGGCTTACTGTTGGGCTGCTCTATTGTCTACCTATCTCCTAGTTGGGTACAATAAAGGATGAGACATGACAGATGTTTTTGTTTCTTGTTGATCTCCTCTGTTGTCATTGTCATCAGTTTAGGTCCTCCTCTGCATCATGAACTATTTGTTTGTCTCTTTTATAGCATAATGATATTGTTCCAACATTTTAATGTCACTGATACAGCATTTATGTAGATAGGCCATTTATCTATTGTTTGTATGTTTGTGCCATTTGTATATAATTTACACACAAATAACACTGCGCATGGGGGGAGGATACAGTGTGAAGAGAGTGTTGTTGTTGAGTAATTGCTTCAGGCTGGGATTATAAATGTATGCTGTCAGATAACTGCCAGACCTGTACCATATAATGCCTCACGCTGAATGCCTTAGACATGATTATTGTGATAAGATCTGCAGAAACCAGTTGTGTCTTAAACAAAGAGAACTCAAACCAGAATGATGTTCTACAAGTTCAGTACAAAAAAAAAATGCAATGAAGTGCTTAGGGAGATGGACAAGGATCTGGGAGCCCCAAGTTAAAATCCTCATAATGTCATGAAGCTTCCTGGGTGACCTTGGGACACTTTGGTGTAGTGGTTAAGGGTGCAGACTCTAATCTGGGAGAACTGGGTTTGATTCCAATCTCCTCCACATACAGCTGCTGGTGTGACCTTGGGTCAGTCATAAATCCTTTCAGAGCTGTTCTCTCAAGGGCAGTTCTTGAAAGAGCTCTCTCAGCCCCACCTACCTCACAGGGTGTCGGTTGTGGGGAGGGGAAGGGGAAGGGGAAGGGAAACTGCTCTGAGACTCCCTCGGGTAGTGAAGGATGGGGTATAAATCCAATCCAATCCAATCTCTTCTCTTCTTAACCAACCTCACATGGTGGTTGTGAGGGTAAATTAGAAGAGGGGTGACCAATGTACTTGGCCCTGAACTCTTTAGACGAAGGACATGATGAAATGTACTAAATATATACTAAATCATAGAAAATGTTTGCATGTGTCCTAAGTTTGTGACAGAATGGGAGAAGCTTCATATCACCACTTCACACTGCTGCGTGTAGCACTTTATGGAAAGAAACATAAACATTTCACCACAGCTCAAGAAGCTGAGAGTTTGGGACCCCCTTCTGGTTACTCCATGTTCTGATTCATATGAGATCATGTACATGCTACTTACTGCACATGGTTGCTTTCCCTCTGCTGACAAACTGTGCAGCAGAAAGTGATGTTTAAGTGACTCAGCCACATGTCCATAGCTCCATAGTTTATTATTATGGTCCATGGCCAGCATAAATCGAAACAAACATGTCTCAGACCAAATGCATGCTGTTTATATGCCAGGGTTATGCAGTGCTGGTGTGCGAACTGATCAGGGTCAGCCCGTGCAGTAAAGGCACTTCAGGATCACATGTCACTTCATGGATAACCAGTAAGTTGAGCTTTTTTAACAGCAAATATGACTCTGTGTTCACCAGAAATTCAAATGCTGCCTGTGGACTGCCTCTACCCACTAAAAAAAAAACAAAAAAACATTTTTCATTGTACATTTAGTATTCTGATTGCAGAAACTATACCTACAATACATCTCCTGAACAGACCATTATGAAAGACCCCAGGAGGACTCTTCAGTACAGTAAAAACCTGGTTATATGGTGTTTAATTATCCAGAACACTTGGTTAACCTGCATCACCCAGAAGATAAGTCCCCTGCATACCCCTACATCTTCAGGCACACTTCCACCCCACTTCCACCTCAACTTGATGTTGCCGGGATTGTGCCAGCTGTCACTGCCAGCTGAAATCTTTTTTCCTGTTAGGTGGCTCCACAGCTTAGAGGGAAGGGAAAGGTTATTTCGGGTATAGGACCAGTTGCCGTGGCATCTCCAATGGATTCAGGTTTAGTTGCTGTGGATGCATTTGGGTAATGGGCAGGGCAGAGCAATAAACTTACCCTGTATATTTGAATAACTGGCAAACCCCTTCCCCACCAATGCTGGGTAACAAAGCTTTTACTGTACTTTGCAACATGGCATATACTGATTCAAGTTTGAGGGGCTACTCTGAATTACAGAATTCCAATTTCTTCCTTAAGTACCCTCTGTTATATATCCTTGAATTGTAGGCTAATTTGTTACCATCACTAAATATGACATTGGAAACATTGAGTTTGCCCTGATCTTTGGGGTACTTGCACTACCACCCTAAGCAGAATTATGCCCTTCTAAGCCAATTGACTTCAGTGGACTTGGAAGGATGGAACTCTGCTTAGGATGGCACTGTTGGTTTCCCAGTAGTCACTAGGAAGCAGATCAGAGTTTTGTGTGCATAACAGAAATGGTACTAAAAGTAGATTTTAGAATACAACCTCCTATTGAATCAAAAATTGTGAGGTTTTATCTTGGAATTGTAGGGTTTTATCTTGTAAACTTTCTTCTGTTGACCGCTATTTTAACTGTTTTAGTGATAATGGATTATTTATTGTTTTATAGTCTTACTATTTATCTATGGCTTTGCCTCTATGTTTTAATGTTGATTATGGCCTTGTGCCTCTTGTTCGCTGCCCTGAGCCCATGTGGAAGGGTGGGATATAAATTGAATCAATAAATAAATATAAAATAAAAAGCCCATCGACTTTTACTGTGGAAGGAATACTTTCTCTCTTAGTTACACCCTTTTGCTTTCATCAGTTGTATTACTACAATAATGTATGATTCACAAGCTTACATCTAAACAGGATATGCATGACAACTGCCAAACAGATCTTCCAGATCCAATTCTGAATAATTTATTCCATTCTATTAAAGCTCCTGAAAAAAAAATCTACATGGTGGAATCTATTAACAATTCTCACTGCTGATGAAAAGACGCTCCCCCTCCTTTCTTTACAAATTACTAGAAATAATTGGTACCATGAAATGAGACTTAAAATGTCTCAACTTTAGTGGACTTTAAATTAATATATCTGTAACTATTTAGATTACTGTAAAATAGTCTGTCTGCAGTGCAATTTGTTAACAGTCCTTTTTGCAGCTGTTAATCTAATTCAAAGAAGCTGACATTTTCTGCATGCAATTCCACTATAATTATAACAAAGGGATTGCTTCACTTTGATATAAAATCTTAGCTCTTTAATTTTTCTCTATGATTACTATGAGGAAAAAAGGGAGCTAGTAGGTAGGTAGGTAGGTAGGTAGGTGGATGGATAGATAGATAGATAGATAGATAGATAGATAGATAGATAGATAGATAGATAGATAGATAGATAGATAGATAGATAGATAGATAGATAGATAGATTGCAGTGTTGTTTTTGCAGCATGGTGTCCCCCCACCATTATTGTAAGTCTGCAGTTCCACCAGGGCAAATAGGGAAGCATTTGAAGTCTGGGAAACAGCTTAGCAGGAAATGCTATTGTGTGGTTTGTATTTACAAAAATAAGGGGGAGTGTCTACCATCTATTCTGTCTAGTATCTATTCTGGTTTGGCACTAAACTTAAAATTTGCCTTCTTCTGCCAAATCTTTCACACACTGGCTCCCTGATTATTCATTCTCACATTCTAAAAGGTAGCAACATTCTTCTATAACCACAAGCTGGAGCCCTGATTCACCATGGGTCCCATTTGCAGTCCTACAGGGATGAGGACAGCCAGCAAAGGTGACATTAGCCATGGCCAGCTAGTTGTAGCCAGCTAGACTTACTTGGACATTCAATTGGATTCTGTGGGAAGGACATCCCACCTGCTGGAAGATACGCTTCTAGAGCTACAGGCCCTTATTAGCCTGCCTATGGCACGTGTCAAATGTATACTGAGGGAGCTGCGATCACTCATGGCCAATGCTCGCTCTAAGCTGTGAGCTAAAATTCTACTTTGTGTGTGAGTTGTGAGTGAGCAATTTGGCTACTGCATAAATTAGTTTGCTCTGGAGCCATCCTTCCTGAGCTAAGACAAAAATGTGTGAGCTGGAGGCTAAAAAACTGTGAGCTAGCTCACACTAACTCAGCTTAGAAGGAAAACTGCTCATGGGGCATCTTAACTTCACTTGTTTGGTGGTTACTTCTATGCATGTCTGCCATGGGCCATATTAGGTGCTTTTGCACTACATCACCGCATACAAATAACCATGGGTATGGCTAGCCTTTCTTTCCAAGTATAATGGGGCCAATATCCAGCAGGAACCACTCAATCTGGGCAGCAGCCTCCAAATACAGTTTGACACAGTGGGTACCATCAGTTTTAGGTTGTATCGCAATGGGTGTTGGTGTGTCTGACTATGGCCAGCCACCTGGGGAGGTATACAGCGGGATCTTACCTTCATAGAATTGTTTCCTATCCTTGTGGTGAAAGTAATCTGATGGGAGGAGTTTCAGAACATGAGGGTCAGGTTCTGGTGTGAAAACCAAGTGGTAATGAGAGTGGTGAATCTACCTTGTACACAGGTTTTTCCACTTTGTACACAGGTTTTTCCTTGTATGTCTGTCTGCTAATATCACGTTTTCAGCTCACCCCATTGTAGGAGTGGATAACAGCATCATGGATGCCTTATCTTGCCTCCAGGAGGAGAGGTTTTGCAACCTGGTGCCACAGGCCAATTGCTACCTGGAACCATTTCCCAAGGAGCTCTGGGAATCTGGGAAGATACCATAATGCAGGGAGCAATTCACTCAGTTGATCCTTCTACCTTTCACTCATATTCATCAGTGGATGTGGCCTTTTTGGACTTTTCATCCAGTACAGGGGATCCGCACACCCGGCTGGTGTCACAAGAATGGGTCCTTGAACACATAGCCCACTTAGGGGAGCAGGGCTTCACACCCAGAACCATCCAGGGGCACGTGGTCACCACTTCAATCTTTAGCAAAGGCCACAGATTCTCTGACCAATGCTCCCTCTAAGCTGTGGAGTCTTGTGAGCAAAAATTCTGCTTCCTGAGTTACTGGCATTCAAGCTGTGAGTGAGCAATTTGGCTCCCACATAAATTAGTTTGCTCTGGAGCCATCCCTTCCTGAGCTAAGGCAAAAATGTGTGAGCCAGAGGCTAAAAAACCATGAGCTAGCTCACACTAACTCAGCTTAGAGAGAACACTGTCCCTGACCCATGTAACAGTTTCACAGCTCTCAAGGCACACCTGATCCACACAGGCCCCTGATGTTTGAGACCCTGACACATTTGTGTGGAAGCTTCTGATTCTGTGCTGGTCTCCTTATGAGTTCACCCTATTTAAAGCAGCATTTTGGGGGCCCTGAGGGTTAGGGAACCAGAGGAAGATTTCAAAAGAAACACAACTAACTTGCCCCATGGATACAGGACTTATTGGTTGGCAGAGAAGGAGTTTCCTTGACCGTTCAAAGATCTAATACCAAGCATCAGGTGCATGGGACTCACCTAATGCTGGGTCCTTTGACAAGGAGAGGCCCATGCCCAGTTCATGTTAAAAAGGCTTTTCTGACAGTGCAACCCCAACCTTTTCATCCACAAGGACAACTCTCCACTCTCAAGATATCAATTTGCTGTGGTCCTGTGGTCTGTTATAGTGGCTCTCTGCCTCCTCCCAGTGAGTTTGGGTCCCAAATTAGGGCTGTGGCCATCATGCATCCAAGCCATTGGGAGATGGTGCTACAAGGCATACAAGACACAAATCCGGTCACACCTGGCTGCTGATTCTTAATGGTGGCTTATTCAGTTTCAGGGTGTCAGCACAAGTCAGTTTGGATCTGTGAGCACAGCATTGTGCACTGGGTGGCAACCTATGTGGCCTCATCTGGATGGGGTGAGAATCTTGGCTTGGATGATGCACTGCAGATCACTTGGATTGGTTCAAGAGGAATGAGATGGGGCACCCTGCTGCCTACTGTCCAATAGCACATGCAGTGTCACTGGCAAGAATGACCTGAGGGCACTCATGGGTATCAGCTTGGCACACAAGCATTACAACAGGAGCTCCCAGGCATGACTTTCTTCTGGTCTTATTGGCTGGAGCACCACTCTTGGTGTGGGGCTCGCTGCCCAGAGGGGGTCAGTGTGGCAAGGTAGAAGATGACTAACAGGCTGGGCAAGATCGTCAAGGCCGGGGGGGGGGATGCAGGATTCGGCACCCAGACATCTCACACTGGTTGGAAGCTTTGTTTTGTGAGGACAGCATTCATCTGTCTCAATGGACATCTGACTACATGAGGTTAGGTATGGCCTGCGGGTCTGGCTACAGTTATAGGAGCTTTAGCAGGAGCTGGGTGGGGATGCCCAGCTCTTGTGCTAGTAGCAGCATAGGGCCAGTTCCATTTTTGGGGAAACTGACCTGCATGCCCATTTCCCTACATATGGGGATCTCTTTAAGGGATTTTGGGGTGAGGGTTTTCAAAGGGGCATGCCCAGTTTGAGAGTTGCTAAGGAGTACCCTTGTGCTCAAGTGGCAAGGGAGACCACATAGTGGCAGTCATCCTGGTGGAATCCAGCATCCTGTTATCCCATGGTTCTACCCCAGCAGGTGGGCTGTGGTGGGATGGATTTTATCGACTGGCAGGCAGGTCAGTTGATGCCAGGTTCTGGTTACCCCATGCTGTGCCAAGGCTTCTTAAAGCTGTAATCAATAAAGATGTGGCCAATTTTATCCCCAAAAGCTAAGCTGTAAGGACGCCTTACTAGAGTATTGCTTTGGAAGGGATCCCTTGCCTTCGTTGTCCTCTCACCTCCCCTTGGCGTTGGGACCACAAAACAAAACAAAAAAGAATCTCTATTGGGGCAGAAATGTTTATTAACTAGAACCTACATGCCAAATTGCCAAAATACACTGTTGTTTGTTTTCCTGTTTTAATTTATACATGCTTACTGGTTTGTGAATTCATCAAATCTCTCTCCCTCTCTTTTCAATTATCTGTCTATTAAGTGAATGATGTTATTGCTTTTATAGTGGTTGTGATGATATGTCCAAAAGGATTGCTTGATGATGTCTGAGACCGAAATGACATTTCTCATTGGATGCCTCATTTTCAAGGCTATAACTGACACTTCCCTCCTCTCCAAATGTTGCCTTTTGTTTTTAAACTCCACATCAGTTGTATGATCCAACTGCCCCCCAAAAGCCTCATGTTTTCAGCATTTCCTTTGCAAAGCTTAATAATCATTATGCAGTGGAAGGCAGCTTGCCAGCCCCAAGACCATTTCCGAACAGCTCTGTCCCAAGTCCCTTTCCTTACAAAGGCAATTATGAGAAGCAGCATTTAAAACTATAAACATATGCGTAGACACAGCTGTGTTGCTTACTTTTCAGTCTCAGCATAATTAAGCATGGCGCAGTTTAGCTATACAAACAACTGAGGATGGAAGTTCCAACTGGCAAATTCTAAAGTGAGGGTGAAAATCAATGGCATGTTTTAGGTCTGATTATGGGCTTTGCTTCATCAAAGAAAGAAACAACAATGAATGTTTCAGGGGTTTGTGTGTGCACGCTCAAAGTTTAAACTTGTGGCCCCAGCACCAAGGGTCAGGGAGAGAATAATGAAGATAAGGGATCCCTCCTACACCAATAGTTCAATAGCACACACTTACAACTCAGCTTTGGAATAAAATTGGCCACAACTTTATTGGTTACAGCTGTAAGAAGCCTTGGCACAGCATCGAGCAGACTGATCCTGGCATAGACTGACTCACCTGCCAGTCATGGAACTCCAGCTCCGCTCCAGCCCGGCTGCTGGGATGGGAGGAAGAACCATGGGATGACATAATGCTGAACTTCACAAGGACAACTGTCACTGTGGTCTCTCCTGCCACTTGAGCATGTGGGTAACCTGTTGGCAGCCCCCAAGCTGGGCATGCCCCTTGAAAGCCCTCAACCCAAGATCCCTTAGGGGAATCCCTATACACAGAAAAATGAGCATTTAAGCTGGTTTTCCTAAAAAAAAGGATCCGGTCCCATGCTGCTACCACTAAAAGAGCTGGACATGCCCAGACCAGCTCCTGCTAAAGCTCCTATAGCTGCAAACAAGTCTGCAGGCCTTATGGAACCCCATATAGCCAGATATCCATCACCCAATGAGACAGGTGAATGCCATCTGTGTGATGCAATGTTTCCACTCTGTGGGAGATGTCTGGATGCCAGATTCTGCAGTCTCCCATGGCCTCCACAACATTGCCCGGCCTGTTGGTCATTGCTATGTTGATCCTGTCTGGGCAGTTAGTCCCTCGCCAAGAACTCCACTCCAGCAGCCCAGAGAGAAACTCAAAGCAACAAGAAGAACACCTTGCAAACCAAACAACAACTATTACACAAAACTAAAACAGAAGATCAGGTTCTGGGTCAAAAACTAACAAAGGCCAACCCTGCTTACCTTCAAAGATCTGATGAGAGTGGACTAGCCCGGACTGTCCAGGTCACCTTGCAGCAAGACTCTTGCAGCAATCCCCTTGGTTTTGCCCCTATCTACCTGCCTTATCTAGCCAGCTATCTTTCTGTCTGTTCTTATCAACCTATGTACCAGCCCATGTGCAGCTGTATGCATGGGTACTTACTGCCCCCATATGTATCCAGGCAGGCACTGGACCTCTCACACCGGGCATTACAAGCTGTGGCTGGTTGGCTTAGACTGAGCCCGCTGAAACTGAATCTGACAAAGACGAAGGTCCTGTGCCTGAGTTGGAGTGGTCTGAGGGCAGGAATCCCACACCTGACCTTCAATGAGGCACTACTTGTGCCAGTGCCAGAGGTTAGGAGGTTGGGAGTGCTCCTAGACGCCTCCTTAACAATGGACGCCCAGGTAGCAGCCACTGCCATCGGCCTTTTACCATCTTTGGCTGATTAGGCAGTTGGTTCCCTTCCTTGAATGCAGTGACCTGGCAACAGTGATCCATGTGATAGTCACCTTGAGACTGGATTACTGTGATGCCCTCTACATGGGGCTGCTCTTTTTGCAAATCTGGAAGCTGCAGCTGGTGCAAAATGCCGCAGCCAGGTTGCTGATGGGAAACCCTATTAAGTCACTTGAACCAATACTGAGACCTCCAGCCATGCCCAGGGTACCTCTACCCACCCCTAGCCTGCACTGCAGTCCAGCACAGTGGTACCCTGAGCCCTCAAAGGGCAATTGTGTGGAATACAGAATGGGTGGTGGTGTCTGGCCCCAAATCTAAGCTGGGACAAGGGGATGGCAAGTGGTGGCAAGAGGGTAGGTCGGCTGACTAGGTAGCTATGGGTCCTCAAACTTCTGCCTGGCCTCTGGGCAAAGTGGAAACCTGAGAGAAAGGCCCTAACAGTGGAAACCAGTAGAGACCCAGCACCACTAGCCCAGCCATGTCCCCATCTTTGGGCTGTATGCCAACCCCCCCCAGCTACAGCAGAGGCTAAATACCTGGCAACTGCCTCTGCCATGAGCCCCACCAACCCCAATAAGAGAGATCCCATGTGACCTGATCACTGGCTCCTCCACCTTCTCCTGGCCTCCAACACCAGCCTTTCCACTTGCTACTAGAATCTGGCAGCAGTGGCCTCCACTGGATCATACCAGCCTCCCCGGGATGGGTCCTAGCACCTGTCACCACCAAACCCTCTCACAGTGCCACTCCTCTCTGGTCCACAGTTTCCTCCTTTCATCCATCACCCAGCCATCAGCCTCTTCAGCCTCCTGTGGCCAACTGAACACATGCTGCAGACTGTGTCCCTGGATCGGCACCCAGGAGAGCTGTCCTTGCAGGTGAGAGGCTGCCTGTCAGCTGTTCAACTGTTGTTTTGTATGCACAACAGAGGCAGCTGACAGGAGAAGGCAGGGGAAGGTCCTGAAACAGCTGTCCCAATAGCAAGGTCCCTAGTCCTTCCTGCAGCACAGCCACGTGGAGGGATGGAAGAGAGCTGGACGGATGAGCTCAGACTGGGAAAGCTGTGACAAGTAGACAAGAAAAATCGCATGGCCAAGTGAGTCAGGTGGTGGGTCAGCACTTTAAATTCCCTCTCACTTGGCCCTACAGCCCCCTCCCATGGCCCCCATTCATGCCTAGCCATAGGCCAAGACTTAGGAGGGGGAGGGACCAGATTTTGCACTGTTGCAGCTACCCAACCCTCAGGGCCAGCTCCAGGTATCTGGGCAGCCTAGGCAGGACAGCCTGGGGCGCCCCCCATCGGGGATGCCAACCTCCCGGTGGGGCCTGGACACCAGGGGCCCCCAGGAAAGCCAGGGAAGGGAGCAGGGGTTCAAACACCCGCCCCCTCCCTCTGAGCACTGGCTTTCCTGGGGGGTCTGCAGCTGCGGGGCTCCCAAGAAAGCCAGGGAAGGGGGCAGTGGTTCTAGCCACCACCCCCTCCCTCCCAGTGCCGGCTTTCCTGGAGGCTCTGCAGCTGTGGGGCCCCCAGGAAAGCCAGGGAAGGGGCAGGGGTTTAAACCACCGCCCCTTCCCTCCCAGCGCCCAAGCAAGCCTGGGAAGAGGTGGAAGGGCTTTTTGTGGGGGGGTGCCTTTTGGCGCCCCTTTGGCCGGTGCGCTCTAGGCGAGCGCCTAGCTCACCTAGTGTGCTAGCCGGCCCTGCCAACCCTCAGCTGACTGTGTGGCTGGGCATTCTATGTTCTTGTTGCCTCCCTTGGCTCTCCCCACCCCTGTGAGGCCACAAAAGGGACCCGCGGATGAGTTGGGGCTCCAGCATTTAAATTATAGATTGTTTTAAAAAATATTTATTTCTTGTCTCAGATATTGTAACCAAAAGCCCTTAAAAATAAAATCACATGATTATTTTCCCTGTTTACAATCAGACTCCCATTTGTATTACTAAATACAAGGCATTATACTGTGGTTTAACATGTATTTTCAGATTGCTATTATTATTATTATTATTATTATTATTATTATTATTATTATTATTATTATTATTATTATTATTATTATTATTATTATTATTATTATTATTATTATTATTATTATTCTATAATCTTTAATAGTCACTTTTTTAACCTGTTAAAATTATTTAAGCCTCTGTGATGGAAGTTGCTTTTCCATTTAAAACCATATCGCCAAACATGAGGAAAGCAGCTAAATTCTTTACAAAGCTACTGAACTGCAGTCTCATACCTCACAAGTGTCAGCCTCACTGGCAGCAGTTCCTGTCAAAGGCATTCCAAGTATTTATAAGACTAGAGATCTTGCCACACAGTGGGCTGCAATGATTCCTTTTGGGGTTTTTTTTTACAAAGGAGTGACACACTCAAAATGATCCATTGTGGACAACTTTAATCTTTGTTTCCCTTTCAATTTGGTTTGAAGTCACAGCTCCTACTTTTGGCAGTTAGTTGCAGATTGTGTATGCAGTCTGAGCTTGTCATCCTCTCAGTTCAGAATGAGCACTGATGCTACCTTTATCACCCAACTTCATCACTGTTCAGTAGCTGAGTCTGAGGTTTCATAGACTTCTCTGTAACACAGCAATTCAAAAGAGAGGTTTTTTAAAAAGAATTCAGGAATTGGCATTCTATACTTTTTCCTGAAACTTTCAAGGACAGATGATGAGGAGGATGAGGAGGATGATAACAACAATAACAATGTTGGAATGCCTCTTGAAGAAGAAGGTTACCATTATGCAAGTTGTCATTGGAGCCATTGGAGCAGTACCTAGAAGTCTCATGAAATTCCTGAACATTCTGGGCATTGAGCAAATAACACCAGCTCAGCTCCAGAAGGTAGTGCTGCTTGGAACTGCAAGAATCCTGTGAAGATACATCTGCAATTCCCAAGAATTTGGCTAGACCTCAAATTGAAGAATGTCATCTACCAATCAAATATCTGACAGTGACAATTCATTATCATTATCATCATCATCATCATCATCATCATCATCATCACCATAATTTATTTGGCCTTGACAAATATGCAGCATTAGTGTTGAATTGAGGAAATATGAGTGAACAAAAAGAAATCAAGATGCATTAACAACAATAATATCAAAAAACTGGGCTTTGGAGAAAACTACAAATATCTTGGAATTTTGGAAGCTGACAACAGACCCTTGTTAAAAAAATAAACACAATCAAGGACTATTTTCAAAGTTAAAAAGATATTGTGAACAAAATTAAATGGAGGCAACGTAGTAAAGGCAATTAACACTTGAGCAGTCTCAGTTCTAAGATACACAGCTGGCATGATCAATTAGAAACAAGCAGAATTAGAAGAGAAGAAGATGAAGAGATTGGATTTATACCCCGCCCTTCACTACCCAAAGGTGTCTCAGAGCGGCCTACAAACTCCTTTCCTTTCTGCTCCCCACAACAGACACCCTATGAGGTAGGTGGGGCTGAGAGAGCTCTTGACAGAAACTGCTCTTTTTTCAAGAACAGCTCTTATCAGAGCTATAGCTTGCCCAAGGTCATCCAGCCAGGCACAAGCAGAGGAGTGGGGAATCAAACCAGGTTTTCCCAGATTAGAGTCCGCACACTTAACCACTACACCAAACTAGAAGGAATAGATTGCAGAACTCACAAGATAATGACAATGCATCACTTTCTACACATTATAAATTATGTTGATTATCTCTAATTACCACGAAAATTAGGTGGAAGAGGCCTCCTGAAAGTTAAGTGAGCAATTGAAGAAGAAAAATGAGCACTGAACAACTACACCAAAAAAGCAAAGAGAAGCTTCTAGCTGAAATATACAAGTCAGACTTATTTAAAGTTACAGGAACCAATGAAGATTAAAAAAAATATAGCAATCAGAACTTACTTTGAGAACTGGAAACGAAAGCACTTGCATGGGCAATATTTGAAAGACATATAGAGAACAAAGTCAATAACAAAAACACCTGCAAGTAGCTCCAAAATGGGCACTTGAAGAAAGAAATGGAAGGACTCATTCTAGCTGCACAAGAGCAGGCACTCAAAATAAATAGTATGAAAGCCAAGATTCAGAAGACCAGTGATGACAGCAAATATGGACCTTGCAAGACAAAGGATGAAATCATCAACCACATGGTCAGTGCCTGCAGTAAAATGGCTCTAACTATAAAAACATTCACAATAGAGTTGTAATTATGTTTCACTGGAATCCTTGCAAGAAGTATAGCTTACCATCAGCCAGAAATTCATGGAAGCACTAATCAGACAAGATCATGGAAAATGATAAAACAAAGATTCTTGGGGACTTCCAATTACAAACAGGTAAACACCTGGGGCATAATGCCCCTGAGGTCACAAGAAAAAAATGAGAAATAGGGTTTGGATAATTGACATTACAATCCCAGGAGACAGCATAATAGAAAAGAAAGAACAGGAGAAGATCATGAAATACCAAAGACCTATGAATACAGTTAGAGCACCTCTGGGAGAAGAAGGTTATCATCATGCCAGTTGTCATTGGAGCCCTTGGAGAAGTGCCTAGAAGTCCCAAGAAACACCTGGACATTCTGGATATTGAGTAAATAACACCAGCTCAACTCCAGAAGATAGTGTTGCTTAGAATAGCAAGAACCCTGTGAAGATACCTCTGCAATTCCCAAGAACTTAGCTAGATCTCAAATTGAAGAACTACCAATCAAACATCTGACAATTATCATCCTCCTCCTCATTATTATTAGTGATAATTCTGGACATTCTGAGCATTTAACAAATAACACCAGCTCCAGAGAAAGTGTTACTTGGAACAGTAAGAATCCTGTGAAGATACATCTGCAATTCCTAAGAACAATTTCATCATCATCAAAAGAAGAAGAACACAAAGAACAAGAAATAAATGAAACCAACCAAGAAAAAGGGCTTAGAAATGAAGTCGCTCTTGAACTCCACTAAATAAAAGTGAGATATGGACAATACAACATCAGCTCACCTCTGAACAGGAAGAACTGGGAATGGATTTTAAGAACAAGGCAGTTACAAACCAAATTGGCAAATGAAATTGGAGGGGGGGAATCAATAAACACCTTTCAGACTTTAGCACCTTAAAGGAATTGAAAGAAAGGAAACTCAAGAAAGAAAGAATAAAGCAAACCACAGGAAGAAATATCAGTTAGATATACAAACAATAGCCCAAGTTTCAGAACCAATCAAACAAACAAAAAATTGCTGCTATATTCAAGAAGATCAAGAACTACAACAGTAAGATCCAGCAACACAGAAAAAACCTTCCAGTTCCAGACTAACAAAAACAGTTCTACAGATAACTAGAGAGAGATGAAAAAGTAGATGTAAAACCAGAAAAAGAAAATAACCTCCTGGAATGAACTCTGGAAAGACTCAAAAGAATACAATGAAAATATCACTTGGATCACAGTTTTCTGGTTGGATTAGTACCAGTGCATGTGTTTAAATCCCCACCCAGGATAACTGAAACATTAGGGCACAGCAATTCAGCATGGTGACACAGTGAAAAAAGCTTATCCCAATATAGCTTACTGTCCTTCAGGTTATGCTGAGGAGACACATAAGCATTTTTAATCAACTACTGCCAGATGTCAACAGAGATCAAAGGAGCTTGAGCAACAATGGAGTCTACAATCACAGGTTTCATGCTGGTAATGACACTCCCTAGAAATACACTCACCACCACTACCCTTTAATTTTCCTTTATTGCTTATGTTATTAGCTCTAATTGATAGGGATTGATAGCTGGGCAGGGTGATGTCAGCTGCTGATCAAGTCTCTTGAAGAAGGATAACATCAAAAAAATTAAATAAAAAAGATTTAAGCTCCCCTTGTCGACAGTTCTTGATTTCCATCAGGCTACAAGCCATGAAAGAAGACACAGTGATGATTTGCTATCTAATCCTGTTCTTCTTTAAAAAATCATACCTGAAGATGGCTACGTTAGATCTAATTCCCTGAATGAAATCAAAATCAGGTTTCACTGGACATGTCAATTGCTTTAGTTGTACAAAATTGCTTTAATTGTACAAAAGTTTCCTGTCTGGTTAGTTTCTATAAGATCATTAGGTTTGTTAAAAGTATAGACTCCTACACTTTCCCCTAGAGTAGGGATGGCCAAACTTGTTCAATGTAACAGCCACACAGAATAAACATCAGATGTCTGAGAGCCACAAGACATGAGCAAATATTACACACATTTTTAATTGAAAAATATGCAAATTTGCTTTTTATTAACATTAAATTAGACTGTGTGAAAGAACTTCATGCGGCTCCCGAGCTGCCGTTTGGCCACACTTGCCCTAGAGTCAGGTTCTTCCTGGATTCAATGATCTCTAATGATTTAGAGCTAGGATCTAACATAGAGGGGGGTATCCACCAAAGAAAGTACAACTGAGTCAACCAGTTTAATTCAATTTGCCACACATAATTCAAGCAAGCAACTATATAATCTTGATCAGCTGCTGACAATGCTTTATAAGATTCAATAAAGTTTTCTTCAAAGGAATTGTTGTGGATGGGAGTCTTATCTTTAGGTGAAATGCTCAAGCTAATAAGAGTTGGGGTATTATCAGGTTCTTGAATGGCCCTTAGCAGTGTATTATTACTAGGAGGCTGTGCTAATGTAATTAAAGATAAAAATATAGGATTCCCAAATGCTTTCTGCATATACATTTGATTTTCTATGAATTTCCCTCTCCTTCTCCAGATTAAAGAGGGAGCTCAAGAAGAATGAAAAACGAACATAATTCTGAGATGTCTTTATACTAATGCACAGAGTATGGGAAATAAACAGGAGAAACTTGAACTTCAAATATTGGAAAGTAAGTATGATCTGATAGGTATCACTGAGACTTGGTGGGATGAGTCTCATATATGGAGCACAGCAATTGAAGGATATATGTTAAGTATGAGACTCAACAACGGAATAAGCTCAACAAGTGATTTCAGCTTTATTGAATGGCAACACCAACTCAGGAACGCACAACAACAAGTAGAGCACAGCTCCCTTTTCAAACTATCCTGGGCTTTCAAAGCCACTCCCAGAACATGTTAAAGACCAATCAAAACACAGGGATAAAGGCCAATCAGGACCATTCCCTCTTAGATACATTTTCACACAGTGATTGGATATTTACAGAGGTTTCGCAGAAACCAGCCAATGGTAATGCGACAGATGAAGAGCCACATTTAGCCTGAAGCTTAACACTGCAAAGTATAGGCTTGATTCACAGTTTAATACACAACAAATTCCTCCCCCCTAAGATGGAGCATTACCCTTCCATACATAATCTTTCAGGTGGGGGGGGCACCTCAGCTTCGGCTCGACCGGCGCAGCGGTCTCTGCTCCAATGGCAGAGTTGGAGCGGCACGCACTTCAGGGACCCTTTCAACTTCTCTCGCAGGAGAAGGAGGAACACAAACAGGGATCTCAGGCTCTGGAGTTGGGGTCTGCCCAGACTCCGGTTCCCTTTCTGCAGTACTCACCTCCTCAGCGGGAGGCCCCTCCTGCTCGGGGACCAGCTCAGGTTCGGGCACCGACTTGGCGCTTGAGTCTGCCCAGCACTCCCTGAGCTGGTCTTCATGGCGGCGAATCTCCCATCCGCTGGGAAGCAGGACCACGTACAGCCTGGAACCAACGATTTTGGTGACTACGGCAGGTAGCCACCGATGACCCTCCGCATAATTGCGGGCAAATACTTTGTCCCCAACAAGAAAAACTCTCCCCTGCACCGAGGTCTCTGACCGCTGCCGTGGTCAAGGTCAGGGTGGAGGCGGTTGAGCAACGAAGCCAGCTTACGGCCCATTAACAGTTCAGCTGGGCTCCTCCCCATCGTTGAACACGGGGTGATGTGTTGCCTCAGAAGAAAGGAGGCAAGCTTCTGGTTCCAGTCCCCAGAAGTCAGGCGCCCAAGCGACTCTTTAGTTGTCTGTACCATCCGTTTGGCCTGCCCATTAGAGGCCAGATGGAACGGGGCCGATGTCACATGGCGGATTAAATTGTTCTGTAAAAAACCCTCAAATTCCACCCAAACAAATTGAGGGCCGTTGTCGGAGACTATACAGTCTGGCAGCCCGTGGGTTGCTATTAGTCTCCGTAGGGCATTGATCATGGCCCCGGACCCTGTCGACTTCATATTTACAACCTCCAACCATTTGGAGTAGGAGTCCACACATATCAGAAACATTTGCCCATGGTATGGGCCCGCAAAATCGATATGGAGGCGGGACCATGGCCTCCTTGACTTTTCCCAGGACTGGACAGGAGCATGAGGTGGTTCTGGACGGGACTGCTGACAAGTCATACAATTCCGAACCCATACCTCTATGTCCTCGTCCAGCTTGGGCCACCACACATACCCTCGGGAGAGAGACTTCATGTATACCATCCCTGGATGGCCAGCGTTCAAGGCCTCCAGGACTCTCTCTCTGAGCTTAGAGGGAATCACTACCCTGCTTCCCCAGAGCAAACATCCCTTAGCAACAGACAACTCATTTGGGCGAGAAACGAATGGTTTAAAATCTGCCTCCACTTTCTCCGTTGGCCACCCCCTCCATGCCCAATTGAGAACCCGGGCAATTATAGGGTCCTTTGCCGACACAGCGGCAATGTCTGAGGAGGTGACCGGTGCCTCTGGGAGTTCCTCAATTGCCAAAACGTCCAGTTCTGGCTCTGCGTTAGAGTCAGTCAGTGGTGTGGGGCAGCAGCTAAGGGCGTTGGCATGCCCAATAGCCTTCCCCAGTCGGTGCTCCAGCTTGAAATCATAAGCTGACAAAAAGCGTTGGCTGGTCTGGAGAGAAAATGCCCAGGAGTGGTTTGTGATCAGTCACAAGGAGGAACCGCCGCCCATAAACAAAGTCATGGAACTTCTTTATTCCAGCGATTAGGGCGAGGCCCTCCTTGTTGATCTGGACATAGTTCTTTTCTGCCTTAGTGAGGGACTGCGAGTAGAAAGCGATCGGTGCCTCAGATCCGTCCGGCATCAGGTGGCTGAGAACAGCGCCCACCCCATAAGGGGACGCATCAGCTGCAAGCACCAGCAGTTTATTTTCATTGAAGTGCATCAGGACTGCACTCGATGACAGAAGTTCTTTTACCGCTACAAAAGCATGCCTCTCCTGCTCACCCCACTCCCATTTGGTGTCCTTGTGGAGCAAGGCGGGCAGAGGTTCAGTGACTGATGCCTTGTGTGGCAGAAAGGCACTATAAAAGTTGAGTATTCCCAAGAAGGACTGGAGGTCCTTCTTGGACTGGGGAGGGGGTGCGTTCTGTATTGTGGTGACCTTGTCTGGTGTGGGGTGAGCCCCATCTGCATCTATGAGGAACCCCAAAAACTCGACTTTTTCCACCCCAACAACACATTTGGAATGCTTAACCCGTAGCCTGGCATCTTTAAAATGGCTTAACACTGCTCTTAGTCGAGGCATCAGTTCACACTCGTCAGAACCCGCCACCAAAACGTCATCGAAATAAGGTACAATGCTGGGTAGCCCACACAGGAGCCCCTCCATTAGATCCTGGAAAATACCCGGGACGACATTTACCCCAAATTGCAATCTTTTGACCCAGAATGCCCCTTTGTGGGTCACAATTGTCTGAGCGTCAGCAGTTGCGTCGTCCACGGTCAACTGCTGATAAGCTTGGGCTAGGTCAAGCTTAGCGAAAACCTTTCCTCCTCCCAGTGATGCCAACACATGGCTGATCACCAGCACTGGGTAGGAGTGTTGCTGAAGCGCTTTGTTCACAGTACACTTATAATCAGCACATATACGTATTGACCCGTCTGCCTTTACAGGTGTTACTATGTGGGTTTTCCATCAACCATAGGGCACCGGCTTGAGGATACCCTGATTTACCAGCTTGTCTAGCTCTGCCTCGATCTTTGCTTTAGAGCAAGGGGTACCTTTCTGTACTTCAGCCATATGGGATGCACTGAAAGGTCTAAATCAAAAGAAACCAGGGGGCCAGTGTACATTCCAAGCCCTTCCCCAAACGCTTCAGGAAACTCTCAATACAATGAGTCCCTTTTATTTTCACAAATGCTGTTAACACCGGTAATAGCGATGCCCAAGGCCTTGAACCAATCAAGGCCCAACAAACTGACCCTCTCACCCTCTGCAACCAGGAGGGACAGCTCAGCCTTCCGATCCTTGAACTCCACTTGGAAGGTAGCTTTTCCCACCAACGGAATGTGTCATCTTTGGAAGTCAGTGAGGTGTGTCGACACTGGTGACAGGCAGCGGCGGCTCCACCTCGGGAACAGACACTGCCATGTCTGTGTGGAGATGACTGTGACGGACGATCCGGAATCTACCTCCATTGTGAAGGGAACGCTGTCCAGCCAAAGCATGACGTGGATCTTCCGACTGGGCTTGTCACCGGTTGCCAGGACGGTCGATGGGCAGCAGCAGGTGTCGGTCTGATGACAGTCGGGTGTCCTGCTGTCATCTCGGGGCCGAACCTTGGGGTCTGCACGTCATGAAGATGGTGGCGATTTCCTGGCCGCTCGACAAACTCGGTCCAGATGACCTCTCTTTCCACAGGAGTGACAGATCAGCTCCTTTGCCCAACAGAGGTCTCAGTCATGCTTACCGCCACAGCCGGCACAGGGAGGGGTCATTGTAGTTCTCGGTCTGGTCCACAGTGGGCGTGTCTCTCGAGTTCGGCACACACCCAGTAGAAATGTATGGCTGCGAGAGTTGGACTATAAGGAAGGCCGAGCACCGAAGAATAGATTCTTTTGAACTATGGTGCTGGAGAAGACACTTGAGAGTCCCTTGGACTGCAAGGAGATCAAATCATTCAATCCTAAAAGAAATAAAACCTGACTGTTCCCTGGAAGGCCAGATCCTGAAGTTGAAGCTCAAATACTTTGGCCACCAAATGAGAAGGGAGCATTCACTGGAGAAGACCCTGATGCTGGGAAAGATTGAAGGTCAAAGAAGAAGGGGACAGCAAAGGATGAGATGGTTAGACAGTGTCATCAATGGAACAAACATGAAATTGAGCAAACTTCAGTCGGACTCGACTGTGCGACTGAACAACAACATCTAAAGATCAGGCCCTCCTTGTCAACACTCTCTTTGTGTATGACAACGGGGCCTGCCTCTCAAGGTTTTAGTTTTTTAGTGTTATATATGCTTTCATTATGGCTCTGGGGTTTTGTCCCTTGGGTATTGGCATGCACTCTTCTTGTAATGGTTCTGCCATGATGGCCTTGGAATTAGGTCTTCCTGTAGAGTGGATTTGTGCCATTGACCAATGGCCTTCCTCAGCATATAAGCTTTATATACACCCTTTGGATCAGCTCTTTGCTCATGTCTTTTGGCCCCTGCAAGTCATCTGAAACCAACATGGATTGGGGGGCATAGCATCATCTACTGGACCAGATGTACTAGGTAGTCATCTCATTGGCCATCTGGACATCAGTTACAGACAACCTGTCCTCTACAGGGCACTTGGGGTGCAGTTCTCCTAATAGGGCATGGATATTTGGTTAAGTAGTATCTGGGATTGGTTGCTTTGTTGGTTACAAGCATAGGAGCATTGGAAGGAACAGGGGAAGTAATCACCTCCCTGACTCTTGTGGTGGTTTGTGCATTTGGATGGATCCTTTAGGCTAGAGAGGTGGTGCCTGCATCCTGCATTGTGGGGATTCCCTTAAGGGGTCTCATGGTGGAGCCAATTCAGCAGCATGCCCAGTTCAGGGGCTGTCAGCAGGGCTTTCACTACCAGGTGGCAAGGGAATAACATGGTGGCTGGTGCCACATGGTTCCCAGGGTTTACAGTGTCTCAGTTTCACCCCCAGAAGGCAGGCTGGTGTGTGGGGTTGATTGGGAGGCAAGCAGGTCACCCAATGCAGGAAACATTATTTGGAAATTGAAATATGGTTCTTAAGAATGTATTATTATTATTATTATTATTATTATTATTATCATCATCATCATCATCATCATCATCATCACTATTAGTATTATTATCATTACTATTATTATTATTATTATCACTATTATCATCATCATCACTATTATTATTATTATTATTATTATTATTATTATTATTATTATTATTATTAAGAATTTAGATTGAATTTTCTTGAGGCGGGCAAGGCTTGATGGAGCTGGACTCTGAATAGTCCTGTACATAAGCTGTAGTACTGTCCTGGAAAGATATAATTTAAGGGCACCAGTATATAATGCTGCCCCCCTTTTGAGTGCAGGAATCTAAGAATGCCTTGGGCCAACTTGTGACCAGAGTTTTCAGCATATTCATGATGAGCCCTTTTTGGGTAATTCAGGGCCCCAGCTTAACTCCATCTGTTGTTGGAATGGGATTAGTTAGTTTGTTGCATTTGACTTTAACAGTGGTGTGTCCTTCCCATATAAAGCTGTGCAGCTGCCAGGATCTCATCCCAGATTGTTCATAACTTTTCCTCCCACCCTCCCTACACTTGGGATGTTATGGGTCTTGTTTTCTGTTTATTGTTTTTCATTGTCAGAGATTTGGGTGGTTTGGGCATTGGGACAGATATTTTTGGCTAGGGACACAGTGCCTGTGTACCCACATCCTGCATTCTGGGGCTCCCTTAAGGGGTCTTGGGTTAGAGCCAGTTCAACAGCGTGCCCAGCTCGGGGGCTGTCAGCAGGGCTCAAGGGCTGTCAGTGGCCAGTGCCCACATAGTTCCCAGGGCTTGCCACTCCTTGATTTCACCCCCAGCAGGCAGGCTGGGGTGTGGGGTTCATTGGGCAGAAGGTGGGTTGCCCAGTGCAGGATCCATTCCCATGCTGCACCAGTGCTCCTGTGTTGTACTCAATAAAACTGTGGCTGGTTTATTCCCAAAATTGTCTGTGGCCTGTTGTATCATTCCTCACTTGCACTCCTCTCTATGCCCCTGTGCCCACAATACACTATCACCAGTTGCCAATTATGAGCAGTTTCCAAAAATAACCACATGTATGGCTTCATAACATGTTTATCTTACTTCTCCATAATAACTTAGAATAAGTTATCTTCTATGTTTAATCCTATGAACCTCATAATTCTGCAGTGGTATTGGCTTTCAGTTTTACAATGGTGGCCTTCTTCCTGACTTAATTTTTGTAGTGTGATAATTTATAAGAGCCTTTTAGTGTGCTAGTTTATTCACTGTACCTTTCCAAAAATGTATCCTTAATCAATGATTGGCTGAAGTTTGGTACTGGCACTGCATCCAGATAGGACATGATATATTTATGGTATGAAATCCATTTCCTTACAACATCAAAGGAAAGTGAGCAACTATTATATGTGATTTATCCCTTTTGGAGTGCTTCTGTATCCATCACTATGACTTGATTTCTACATTGCTTCAGTGCGGAGGAGTGTATTCTGGGAACAGTGACACATGGATGTGAAAATAAGGCTATTGTATTGTACTTTGTATTTTGATTTAGTGTCTAAGTATCTAGGACAAGGTGCTTAAATATTTCCTACCTCCATCTCTTGTCCTGCCCCTCACCTGAATCTTGAATTCTAGTAATCCACAGTTTTGTGTCACTGCTTGCTTTGCCTCTCTAGAGCCCTGCAAGTCTTGGTATGTTGGTACAATTTTCCAAGTACAGCCAAGTAAAACTGTACTGAATATACCTAAAAAGACATTGGGCAGAGACTTACAGTTACAAGTTCAGGTAGGAATTTCTGATAACTCTATTTGAGGAAGATTTAGATAACTAACAATTACACCCAGGGGTAATTTCGTAGAAAAAGAGGTGCAGGAGCTCATTAGCATAACTTATTAGCATAACTTATTTGCATATGCCATGCCCGCTGACATTACTGGAAGTGTGTCAGAAGGCAACACCCACTGCTCAGGCACCACTGCACTGTTTTGGATTGCTAGCTATTGGGGGGTGGGACGCACAGATTTGCCCTCACAGAGGAGGGAGAGCTTGTACCTGAAGGCAGGATGGGGGAGGGCTCTGCAACTTACCTGGCTGCTTCTTGCTCCTCATGGCCTGGCTGTGGGCTGCTGGGAACAGGGGGTGGGGCTTGTTGCATGTGCCCGCCCCCTGGGCTCCTTACTGCCGGAGCTCCACTCCTGTGTGCTTCCGCAGGACATGAGCCCTGATTACATCCTTAGTGGTTTTAGAATGATCTAACTCTGTTTAGGACAGCACTGTTAATTTATAAGTGGATTGGGATATGAATTTTGTGGTATTCAAGATACTTTGTTCTCTATTTGATCCCATACCTTTTACTGATATACTTGCCCACATGTTGAGCATTGATAAAATATGGTATAAGCACCCAATATTTTATTTTGGCTCATGTGGACTTGTGTTAATGTATCTACAGAATGATTAGTTTGGATCTGTTGAATGAAAATTTTTATCTACCTTGGGGTCACACATTACCTTGGTCCTATCAGCTCTATCTACCACCTTTGCACCAGCACTGCCCGCCCCCCCCCCTGAGCCCAACTGTCTGCTTGGCAGCCATTTGATCCACAATATGATACACACACACATAATCCTTTCAAAAAGTTCTACAGAAGTTGTTAGATGACGAATATCTTCTCAATCAATTTTAGATGTTAGCCAGCTGATGAACTGAAGGGTGATATTTTGCTGCTTTTCTAACAAAGTGTTTGTGTTGCCTGCATTTAGTTTTCCCACTGTAACATCAGAAAATGGAAAATCAAGCCACACAGGAAATGTAAATGCCACAGTCTTAGCTGAAATATTAAATGTTCTTTATGGTCTTAAGATTGCCCTTTGCAGAGCTTGTCGAGGCATTTTGGCAAGCAGAATATTAAGTTTTGTTCGGTAAAAATCCCTTTAGTTAAATCTGACAGAAAACAAGGTCAACAAAGTTTTAATCATCTGAGAAGCAATTCTCTCAAATGAGTACCTGACCAAACAAACACCTGCACAAAATAGCTATGATTCATTTTAGAACTGAAAAAAATAAAGTCATACTTGATTTCTGCCTGTGTAAAATCCTGAAGATTTATGGTGTTAGGGATTAAATAAATACACCTAATGAAACCAAATAATGATCACTGATATAATGTACTGTTAAACTTTTCTCCTTTTAACATTTTAATGATTTTAAGGTTATATGTTTATTTTTAGTGCTGAAAGCTAATTTGCTTTTATTTAACAAACATGTATTATTTTGATAAATGGTCTTTGACTGCAAATAAACATCATTCATTCATTCATTCATCATTGGGGGTGGGGGAAACTTGTGGGAAGAATTCCATTTTCAAATTCATATTTCTTTGACCCCAAATAGTAGATTCCTGTTATAAATCTGCCTCTTTTTTCATTTGGATCAATTCTAGCTACTTTGCAGTATTATTACCAGATGTTTTTCATCATTTGATATAAATTTCATTTCAAAGAAAATTCAACAAGATTGCAATCATAATATGTTTATCTGTTTCATAAAGATAATTTTGCACAGACATGTCATACCATAAACTTGCACTATTGCTCAAACACGTGTATCAGACAACTACTTCAATGCAGTTCCCTGTCAGTTAATATGTCTAAAGTGAAGAGCTGTCATGGCATCTCAGCTGTGGCTCTCTCTCCCCTCATCAGTTTATTTGCTTGGCTTGTTGAGTTTTATATTTTCCCTAAGCTTTCTGTTAATTATTTGGAGTATATTTGTTTTTCCACCTTTTCCTTGCACTTAGAATGGTTGGGTTCCCCCCACCCCAGATTGATTTTATTGCTCTCTATTGGTTAGGAGCATCTATAAACCATTAATTTAATAAATTTTTACCTGCTGTGTTTTTCATTTTAATATGTTTCTTTTATCTCATGTGATCATGCTTTTCTTTATTGTAGATTAAGCACTGTGTGGAAGGCACTTCAAGAGCTTTTTGCTGATGAGGCATGGTATGAGGGGTGACATGATCGAGGTTTATAAGATTATCAATGGGATTGAGCAGGTTGAGAAAGAAGTACTTTTCTCCCTTTCTCACAATACAAGAACTCGTGGGCACTCCATGAAATTGCTGAGCAGTTGGGTTAGAACAGATAAAAGGAAATACTTCTTCACCCAAAGAGTGATTAACATATGGAATTCACTGCCACAGGAGGTGGTGGCAGCTGCAAGCATGGACAGTTTCAAGAGGGAATTAGATAAACATATGGAGCAGAAGTCCATCAGTGGCTATTAGCCACAGGGTATAGATGGGAACTCTCAGTCTGGGGCAGGTGATGCACTCTATCCTTGGCGCTGGCGGGGGCAGCAGTGGGAGGGCTTCTGGTGCCCTGGCCCCACTGCTGGACCTCCTGATGGCACCTGGTATATTTTGGCCGCTGTGTGACAGAATGTTGGACTAGATGGGCCATTGGCCTGATTCAACATTGACTTCTCTTATGTTCTTATGTTCTTATGTTCTTATAATTTTTAAAAAATACACTGGTTACTATGTTCATTCATTCTAATTAGCATGGAACTACAGATATATGAAAATCTTGTTTCTTTTTGTTTGTTGTCATTGGTATTTTTATTTTTATGGGCAAGTGTTCCTGATTTGTTTTGGGAAAGTTCAAAGTGTAGAAAAAATGAAACAATGAAAAACTAAAGATGCATTGGTTTTATTTGTGCATGGGAAAAACAGAATTGAAGAGGGGATATTTAAGTCAAGTAGGACTGGGAAGTATGGTTGTACCATGCAAAGATAGAACATGGTAGAGTCCTCTGTAAGCAGTGTGTTTAACACTTGTTTTTAGATTAATCTATTCAACATTTAAAAGTTCCCTAAGACGTAGTTGGCATATTGTTGGTGCTAATTTTTACAGGGCTAGTGCTCCTTATGGGCAAGACATTTCCCAAAGATAACAGACAGATACTGATCATTTTACCACACAGCTGCACCTAATTCCATTTACTAGGTGGGAGGAAGGTGAAACAACCATTTTACAAAATGGTTACTTGCACAATGTGTAGTTGACATGAACATATAAAGCTGCCTTATACTGAGTCAGACCATTTGGTCAGTGTTGTCTGTGTATTATTTACAGCAGTGGCTCTCTAGAGCCTTTGGCAGAGGCTTTTCATCTCACCTACTACCTGACTCTTTTAGCTGGAAATGTTTATAGAGATTGGGGTCTTCTGCATGCCTAGGAGATCACTTAGCCATGGCCCTTCGTAAATTATTTCTTCTTCCAGGAAGCTAAGGTGTCTTCCTTACAAGAATGATTAACTGAAGAGTGGGATGAGACAAACAGGCCAACGGTCATCTAGAGAGCTTCCAGTCTGATTGTGAGTGTGACTGGATCCCAATTGCCACCCAGTGTCTAATCTACCTTTTCTGGGAAAGTAATTGAGCAAGCAGTGGCTGAGCAACTCCAGATTTTCATGGGTGAGATTTCTGCCCTGCACCCTTTTCAATCAGACTTCAGGCTTTGGGACTGAGACAGCACTGGTCACTTTGGTTGATGATTTCCATTTACATCTGGACAAAGGCATGCCGGTGCTGTTGATCCTTTTGGATCTATCAGTGGCCTTCGATGAAGTTGACCATTTGGTTGACCACTTTGCCTCCCTTGGGGCAAGGGACACCACCCTTAGTTGGTTCTTCTTATTCTTCCAGGGACACTCTCAGAGGGTTGCTACCAGGGAGGAGAGGTCTTCCTGAGAGATCTGAATTGTGGGATCCCACTGGGTTCAATCCTCTCTCCAGTGTTAACACATATATGTACCCTCTTGCTGAGATCGTCAATAGGTCTGGAATTATGTGCCATCAATATGCTGATGACACTTAGCTCTCCCTCCTGTTGGATAAGCAGCTGGTGGCAGGGTTCTCAGCACTATCCCAGTACCTCGATGCGGTAGTCCAATGGTTAACGGAAAGCTGGCTGAAGTTGAATCCATCCAAGACTGAGGTCATGTGGCTGGGAAAGACTGAGATGCTAGCTGGAAGGTCACTCCCAAGACTTGACGGTGTCCAGCTGACATCTGTAGACTGTGTAAAGTGCCTGGGGGTATGGTTGGATTCTGCGCTATCATTGGATAAACAGAAGCCCATGGTAGCACAGTCAGTATTTTTTTCACCTATGCCAGGCCTGCCAGCTAGCTCCTTATTTATCTGGGTCAGACCTTGCCACATTGATCCATGCTAGTCACTTCTAGATTGGACTACTGAAATTTGGTCTACATAGGGCTATCATTGAAAATGCTTCAGAGACTGGAGATGGTCCAGAATGCAGCTGCCAAGTTGCTAACTGGGACCCTCATACCTACAGGACTGCCTTTTCCATTACAACTCCTGTGCTCCCTTCGGTCATTGTCTAGGAGTCTTTTGCAGGAACCTGGCCCCAAGATGGCTCAGTTACCTGTCACTATGGGAAGGGCCTTCTCAGTTGTGGCCCTTACCCTGCAGAATACACTCTCAGATGACACCCATGCCCTGCCACACTTGTTTGGTTTCCACAGGGCATGCAAGGGTGAATTGTTTAGATTGGCCTTTGGAGGGTAATCCCTATCTTTGGACTGTTTTTATTAGCAGTATGGTGCTAGCCACATATTTTAATAGTTTAATATTTTAATGTTAATACTTAATATTTATTTGTTTTTTTATGTTGGTTTTAACTTAGTTATATGGTTTTACTGTTGCAGTCACCTTTGAGTGAGCAGCAAATAAAAAAAATCTAATAAATAAATAAACCCGAATCTCCATAGCCTCCTTTGGTCATAAATTTGCAAGCAGTTGCTAGAGATGAGCAGATAGGCTTGATTTGGAAAGGCCTACCAATTTATTATGAATAGCACTGGTAAACTTTTTTTTTTGGGGGGGGGAGGGAGGTCTGAGGGTTCTCCAGTCATTTGTGAATCCTGGGCTCTCCCAGCCAATTCCCAATTGTCACCTATTCTCCACTACCTTCAACCTACCACTGCCTCAACTAGGGCTGCCAAACACCTGGGGGGGGGATCCTCCACTCCCAGGTCTCATTGCCCATTGCTTCTGGAAGCAGCAGCAGGATTTTAAAAAAAATCAAAAAGAAAAAAATATGTCCATACACAGCTCAAGGTTCCAATCACCCCAGACTTCCTCTGGTCCTCTTCCTTCTTCTTCCTGCTCCTTCCCCATGCTTCTTCCAAGTCCTCTCTATCTCTGTCTCTTTCTCTGTCCTTGCTGCTAATGCTACCACTGGCTATCCTTCTCCTTCTCCTCTTCCTCTTCTTCTCATTTTATACTCACCATTCCATACTATTTTCCCTTGGCCATCTAGACTGCTCTACCACTACACCCTCATGCTGCCTCAGGCCTCTCCCAAGCTGGACTAGGATCTTCCTAATGCCAGCTGTGGATGTCTGCTTTACGTCACCAAGAGGATCTACACAAACTCTTAGGATTTTGGGGAACTGGGCTCTTTTAAAATAACCTTTTCCCTCAGTTGTTCCCTTCACTTGTAAGGTTCAGGGTTTGATGCTGCATTGCATAGTCATTCTTTGATAAGCAAGAAGAACATGGGCTGATTCTGCATGCATCTGTTTCCTCACAGTTTTCCCACAGCCACCTCAGGAAGTTAATCTTCCTCTACACAGCAAGCCACTTTCACTTTCTTTGTTCATCAGGTTTTATGGTACCTTCTGCATAGATTTATGGCTGTTCAGGGTTGACTTTGCGGTCAGTATGGCATTGCCCCAAGATATCTGAACGTGGTTTTGAGCAGCACCTTTTCCTTCCTCTGCTTCTGATTCAAAGGGAACAAAAACAAACATTGAAAGGGCTTAATTGATCTCCATCAGTTCCCCCACCCCTATTTCCCCCTCTGTGTTTATCACCTCGCCATGCGTTACTTGGCTCAGGTGGCTAATCACCACTGAGCAAGTACTGACACAGGAAAATCTGCATACCAAACTGAATGAAAACAAATATTCCAAGGCAAGGAAGAACCATGTTGAGTGCTAAGAAAATGTGAAGTGACTGCCAGATGCAGATCACTGAGGTGGGAGTTGTGTAGAAAGAACAAAGAAGATTTCTTTACATACAAGTTGTTTCTAAGGAACAGTTCAGCAGCACAGGTCTCCAGGAGGGTTGCCATGTCTGGGTTGGGAAATTCCTGGAGATTTGGGGGTGGAGCCTGGGGAGGGCAAGGTCCATAGGGCTAAAGTGAGATCACTTTTCTGTGGTGGCCCAGTTCTTTGGAACGGTGTGCCAGTGTGGCTGAGAAGGGCACCTTTCACTCTCTACATTTACAAAAGTATGTAAGGTTGTCTCATTCCAGAGAGTACTTGGTGGATGGCAATTTTTTGAAGCAGTTGTGGCTGTGAATTTGCTGATCCTTTGAGTTTTAATTCTTGTGTGCTTTCAGTTTGTATGTTTTTAGATTGGTAATTAGTGCTTTTTAATCTGTTTCATTTTTTTTAATTAGACTGTTATGAATGCCTTATTTATTTTATCACATTTTTATCCCGCCCTCCCCGCAAGCGGGCTCAGGGCAGCTCACAACAAGGGCATCAAGTGCCAAATATAAAACATTAAAATCAGGGTAAAACAACCAAATTAATATTAATAAAGTGCTTCATGATATTATTACTGTAGACAAGTCAAGATGGAGGCTTGTAGATATTAACCCCGATCCTGTTTTGGCGGCACCAATCCATCACAATACTGTAGTGGTCTTATATTGGGCCGTCCCATTACCCCCGATGTTACCACAAGATAGTTGTTGTTGGTGGTGGTGGTAATGGTAGTGGCGGATCCTAATTAAAAGCCTGGCAAAAGAGCTCCCTCTTGCAGGCCCTGTGCAACTGTGAAAGATCCTGCAGGGCCCTGATCTCCTCCAGGAGCTCATTCCACCAGGTAGGAGCCGCCACTGAAAAGGCCCTGGCCCTGGTTGCCTCAAGCCTGGCATGTCTGGGGCCTGGAATCACAAGACGATGTTGGGCCCCAACCGTAGTGCTCTCTGGGGTATATATGGGGAAAGGCAATCCCTCAGGTATGTCGGACCCTGGCCATATAGGGCTTTAAAGGTAAGTACCAGCACCTTGAAGCAGATTCGGGATGCTATTGGCAGCCAGTACAGCGCTTTCAGCACAGGCTGGATGTGATCCCATCTAGGGTCCATCAGAAGTCTGGCTGCAGCATTCTGCACTAACTGCAGCTTCCGAATCTGCAACAAAGGCAGCCCCATGTAGAGAGCATTACAGTAGTCTAATCGCAAGGTGGCCGTCACCAGGGCCGGCCCCAGGTGTCTGGGCGCCCTTGGCAGGACAGCCCTGGGCGAGCCGGCCCTGACCGTCACATGGATCACTGTAGCCAGGTCGTCGCAGTCGAGGAAGAGGACCAACTGCCAAATCAGCTGAAGATGGGAAAAGGCCGAGTCAGCAGTGGCTGCAACCTGGGCCTCAATAGTTAAGGAGAAATCCAGGTGCACTCCCAAACTCCTAGCCTCCGATGCTGGCACCAAAGCCCCATCGAAGGACAGGAGAGGGAACCCTTGGAACTAGTTTGCTACATTGTTCACTGTCCTTAGTCCCAGGGGATAAGGTGGGATAGAAAAAAATAAATAAATAGCCTTGCTGCAAGTATGAACCTATGTAAATTATAATGGCTATTTTTTTTTCTTTGTTAGCTTAGCTGTTTTGTGTTTTTGTTGGAGACACAAAAGTCATTTTGGACATACATGAGGTTGAGGGTTTTTTTGTGTGTTTTGTGTTTTTGGGAGGTTTTGTTTTGTTTTTGCTTTTTAGCTACAGTACCTTAAGTTAATGGATGGCAAACAGGTACATTTCTTTTCCCATAGTTACCTGACAAGGAAAATTTCCATTTTTTCTCTGATCCTTTGTTAATGATTTAAGGAACAGGTTTTACTTTTGGCCTATGTCTTTGTAGCAATCACATTTAAATGCAATAGGAGTACTGCCAAAGGTAGATTACGTCATCTTCTGCCTTGCATTCATGATGGCCTAGTTCTCACTGAGAAGATAAATGTGTGACTTTGCTATGCCACTTCACTGATGGGCTGCCAGTACAATTCACATGATTAAAGGTATCCCCATACAGAATGCTCTAGGCTAATCCTGCATTGAGCAGGGGGTTAGACTAGATGCCTGTATGACCCTTTCCATCTCTGTGATTCTATGATTATATGAAACATTGCCTCCATATAAAAATATAGCATTTATAGGGATTGAATTCAGAATATGACTAATCAAAATTCAATTGATGGGTCTGATCTGGGTGGGTGTTTGCCTGATCTTTTCTATTATCTGGGGTTGCATGCAGTCTAAGCAGTCAGGGCCAAACTTTGTTGTACGGGTAGATGCAGAATTTGGGGGGTTGTTTCCTGCAGCAATAGGAGGCCTGTTTTGTGGAATAGTAAATGTGATCTTGGAGGATGGTGTTCTGCTTAGATTTCTTTTATGCTATAGTCTGGCTATTTCCCATCAAACCACTTGAGAGACTAAACTAGGAGAAAGAGATGCAATAGACATTAGTCAGCTAGAAGTCTACCAGCTTACTGAGGATTTCAGGAAAAAAAATATGAATAAAGTGGCCACAGTAATTATCTGAAAAGGGAAGTATTGGATCTAACTTATAATAATAATAATGTTAAAATAAGAAAGTTTCTGTTTTATTTCCAAGCTAAATTTGATTAGACTGCCATACTGATGGTCAGAGAAGATTAATTGGAAAGGTCATATATTAAAATGACCTACAATTATTTGTTTCAGCAAAAAATATACTTTCAAATAAATCTGAAGAGAGTCACTGCTTGATTAGTATGACATTCATAATTTTTTATTAAAGGAACCTGAAAAGTCATGAACATCCTGTTGAAAATCATCTTAATAGTCCACCATCAACATTAACCTTTTCTCCATTTTTCACTGCTCTTTGATTTTTTACAAGTAGATAACATTCTGGGGTTAAAAACTAAGTCACTGCAAGTGTTTCAGCCCATCCCAATTTTGCTTTATGTGGATGATGCGGTTATATTGTCATGCTCCTGAGTGGGTTTGCTTTGCTTATTGAATTGCTTCCAAGAGTATTGCATAATCAACCAATTAGAAATAAACTACAGAAAAGCCAAAGTGCTAGTATTCTCCAAATCTAGGAAGCAATTTACTTGGAAGGTGAGCAGTCATGAGCTTGAACAAGTAAAACACTTTAAGTACTTAGGTTTGTATTTTCAAGCTACTGCATCATGGACCCACCAACGCAGAGTAACAATCAATAATGCTAAAGCAAATGTTAACGCACTTCTGCAGTTTTATTTTTCTTGAAGAGGGAACCAATATGTTCCAGCTGCATTAAAAATCTTCAACCTGAAAATAGGCCCTCAACTACTCTACAGAGTCCCTATTTGGATTGAATCAATTAATAAGGCTGTTGAGCAGGGACATTTGGGTTTTCTATGGAAAATCTTAGGTACTTCTTCTTGTGTCCCATATGCGGCTTTATGCCTAGAATGTGGCTAAAACCTTATGACCACAAGGGCGTGGTTGATGACCTTCAAATTTTGGCTTTGATTACATTGTAGATCTGATCCCATGAGTTACTGCTTCCAACTTTTGACTGAATCTAACTACTACCCTTGGTTAGTTATTATTGAAAATAAATTATGAGCCCTGAATATCCCTTTCGAATCCTTACTCTTACTTTCTGAATTGGAGGCAATGCAAACAATAAGAGACAGACTATATGAGGCAGAGCTGTCTGAACTGTACAGTGCAGCTAATAAGACATGCTCCCCTCTAAGTCATGGGATATTGCCCACTGTGGATCATCCTGCTAGCTATTTTCACCAACTGCAGACTCCAGCATTACATAGAACCTTTTCACTTGCCAGGTTCAATGCTCTCCCTTCAGCAATCTTAACTGGGAGGTTTAATGGTATCCCTTGTGTTAATAGACTATGCTCCTGTGCAAGTGGGTAAGTTGAAACAGTGCCTCACGTGTTATTAGAATGCCATTACTATGCCAATATTCGACACCGCATTTTATCATCACTACTTGGTGGTATCATAGAGTTTCCTGATTCACACAAATTGATTTACTTGTTAAACAGTGATGATGAAAATATAACCGTTCCTGTGGCAGAGTTCTTGCAGGCTGCTCTTTTTATTCATAGTACAGTATTGTAATACAACTTGTATCCAGGAGATATGAAACTGAGACTTATTTTACATTGATTTTAGACTATTTTAGAATGGTTTTCTCTTTGATTGGCATTTGTTCTTACCTTAGCTTTTGTATACTATTCTTTTTAATGTCAGTGCCAATAAAGGTAACCGAATTGATTGAAGTGTTTCAGCCTAGATTAAACCAACTGTAAAATCTTTTAAGAAATAAATATTGATAGAACTAAATAGTAAGTGGTCAGCAATGTCCAGGGCTCTTTTTGTAGCAGGAACTCCTTTGCATATTAGGCAATACACCCCTAATGCAGCCAATCCTCCAACAGCTTACAGAGCTCTTCTTACAGGGGCTACTGTAAGCTCTTGGAGGATTGGCTACAGTAGGGGTGTGTTGCCTAATATGCAAAGGAGTTCCTGCTACAAAAAGAGCCCTGGTACTATCCAAGATTTGGCATATTAAACTTTTACTGAAGCTAGTGAGTGATGTATGTGTTCATGTATGTATCTGAATCTTACATGCGTAAAAGGCCCACAAATGCTGCCTCTCTCTCTAGCACAATTATTTGCTCCAGACATGGAACACCCAAGAACCATTTGAAGATTCCATTCCTGAATTCTTTATAGAGAGGTGACATCATGTGAACAGTTTTTCCCCCCAATGTAAGTACTGGTATAGGGAACATTTAGTCCATTTGAATGCTAGGGGAACTTTAAGGCATGCTTTCTACTGTTTAAAGATAACTGAATGCTTCTCCTTTCCTCCCTGCCTTTTAAAATTCTTCTCTGCTTGTAAGCTTCTTAGATGTATCTTAAAGAGCTCTTTGCCCCTGGAAGGCTTGTACTTAATGATTGCTTCTTGCAATCCTGTTGTTGCAGTAGACTTTACAGAAAGCAGCTCTGCATGTGTGGGACAGGCCTGTTTCCTCAATTCTGCTAACACCTTATTTATTGTAACAATTCCAAATACCTCTTTGCATATACATGGACTGCCAAACCCTCAGTGAGGTTGGGGAGTTCTTTACCCCCAGCTCCTGAGTGGTGGCTCATGAAAAATAAAAAAGGACATTGGCCGAGCATGATATCACTTCTGGGGAAAACACAGAAATGGCATCAGTACAAATATGTTAGAAGCAGGAAACCAGCCAGGGGGGCAGGGGGGCCCTTGGATGACCAAGGGGTAAAAGGAGTACTGAGGATGATAGGGAAATGGCTGAGAAGCTGAATGTGTTTTTTGTCTCTGTCTTCACTGTGGAAGATGAGAAGTGCTTGCCCACTCCAGAACCGCTGATTTCCAGAGGGGTGTTGAAAGACCTGAGTCAGATTGAGGTGATGAGAGAGGAGGTCCTGCAACTGATATACAACTTAAAAACTAGCTGCTGTAGATTTTCTGGGTTGTATGGTTGTGGTCTTGGCATTGTAGGACCTGATGTTTCGCCAGTAGCTGTGACTGGCATCCTCAGAGGTATAACACAGAAAGATGGAGCACTCTCTGACAGACTTCTCTGTTAGTGTTCTTGGAGGGAGTGAACAAACATGTGGACAAGGGGGACCCAATAGATGTTGTTTACCTTGACTTCCAGAAAGCTTTTGATAAAGTTCCTCATCAAAGGCTCCTAAGTAAGCTCAATAGTCATGGGATAAAATGACAAGTCCTTTTGTGGATCAAAATAGGAAACAGAGAGTGAGTATAAATGGGCAATTTTCACAGTGGAGAGTAGTAAGCAGTTGGGTACCACAGGGATCAGAACTGGATCCGATGCTTTTTAACTTGTTCATTAATGATTTGGAGTTGGGAGTAAGCAGTGAAGTGGCTAAATTTGCAGATGACATGAAGTTGTTCAGGGTGATGAGAACCAGGGAGGATTGTGAGGCACTCCAAAGGGATCTGTTGAGGATGGGTGAGTGGGCGTCAACATGGCAAATGGGGTTCAATGTGGCCAAGTGCAAAGTGATGCACATTGGAGCTAAAAATCCTAACTGTAAATACACGTTGATGGGATCCAAACTGGCAGAGACTGACCAAGAGAGAGATCTTGGAGTCATAGTAGATAACTCACTGAAAATGCCAAAACAGTGTGCAACTGCAATAAAAAGGCCAACGTTATGCTCGGGATTATTAGGAAGGGAATCGAAAACAAATCAGCCAGTATCATAATGCCCCTGTATAAATCAATGGTGTGACCTCATGTGGAATACTGTGTACAGTTTTGGTCACCACACCTCAAAAAGGATATTATAGCTGTCCTACTGCTGGACAGCCCCCTGCCCCAACCAGTGGGACCTGCAGGAGGATGGCGAGTCCTGCAAGCGACGGCACTTCGTTGGTTGGTGACGCTGTCTCACAGCCCCATCCTGATGGTGCTCAAGACCCTTCTGGGCAAGCCACGGCATGTAGTAGGGCCCCTCTGCCCTCCTGCAGCTGAAGGGCAGCTCACCACGGGCCCCCACAGTGCCAAGAGCCTGGGAATGGAAACAGGCTCTCCCACAGGGGAGTCGGGGGGAATGCCGAGGCAAGCGGAGATGGGGGGCAGTGCGCACCTGGCCTGTGCAGTTCACCTGAGGCTGGGCTGAAGACAGAGCTGCCCGGATGCACCCGTTCATGCTACCAGGATGGGTGGCAAGCAGGAGGGATGACCACTGTCTAGGGGAATCACTTACCTGGTACAGAGGCCCCAGAGCAACAGGCAGCAGCAACTGGGGGCAGACTCAGCCCCACCCCAGCCCAGATGCTGATGACTGCCACCCACAACAGGGAGGGGCAGAGCCCAGCCCAGGAGTTTAAAAGGAAAGGACACAGAGTGCCAATGGAAAATGGGAAAGAGGTGATAGACACAGGAGGGGGCCCATGGAAGGAGGGAGGCAGGACCCAGGTGTTGACAGAGGGAAATAAAAGAAGGGTGGAACCCAGAGCCAGGGAGGAGGAAGACAGGACTGTCAGTTGGCTTGTTGGTCAAGAGAGAGAGCAGCCAACCTTCAGAGAATCCTAAAGGGGAGCAGGCAGCTGGAGTGATGCAACTCCACCTCGCCTCCATTTCTGAGGTTCTTGGGGGAACCCTGTCTGGCAGACCCTTCTGCTAACACCGAAGGGGTCAACAGAGAACCCTGGCCTGGACCCTGAACGCGACAAGAGCATTGGAAAAAGTGCAGAAGAGGGCAACTGGAATGATAAAAGGTGTGGGACACTTGAAGAAAGGTTAAAACGCTTGGGGCTCTTAAGCTTGGAGAAATGACAACTGAGGGCTGACATGATTGAGGTTTATAAGATTATGTATGGGATAGAGCAGGTAGAGAAAGAAGTACTTTTCTCCCTTTCTTACAATACAAGAACTCGTGGGCACTCAATGAAATTGCTGAACGGTCAGGTTAGAACAGATAAAAGGAAGTACTTCTTCACCCAAAGAGTGATTAACACATGGAATTCACTGCCACAGGAGGTGGTGGCAGCTACAAGCATGGGCAGCTTCAAGAGGGAATTAGATAAACATATGGAGCAGAGGTCCATCAGTGGATATTAGCCAAAAGGTATAGATAGGAACTCTCAGTCTGGGGCAAGTGATGCACTGTATTCTTGGTGCTTGGGGGAGGCAACAGTAGGAGGGTTTCTAGTGTCCTGGCCCCACTGCTGGACCTCCTGATGGCACCTGGTATTTTTGGCCACTGTGTGACAGAGTGTTGAACTGGATGGGCCATTGCCCTGTTCCAACATTGGCTTCTCTTACATTCTTATGTTCTTACTCTCTAGGAATCACCAGAAAGCCTATGGTTCTATGTCATAATGTTGCTGACTGCACCTTCCGTACTCCCTGGTGTCCCAGTGGCTTCTAGGTCATGTCTGGCAACAAGTAGATATAGATATATACACCGTTATGTATTGGCATATATAAATGTAGGAGCTTGAGTTCAGCTCCCATTAAAGCCTGGTATCCTGAAGCCTGAAATCTGATTGGACACTCTGTGCAGCTGTCCAATCAGGACACAAGATATGTCCAGGAGGGAAACACTGTGATTGGTCTTTATGTATATATTTTGATTGGTCCTTACTAAACTATTGGGCGTGGTTTAGCAAGCCCGGACTGTTTAAAAAGGAACCTGTTGCCCCCTAGTTTTGCTGTCATCTTATCTTGTTCTTACCTCTGTAAATAAAGCTGATTTCACTGTTCAACGAGCTGCTGTCTGAGTCTTATATCTAACATACACAAATAGATATAAATATAGATATATATACACAAGCATGCAGAAATGTTACTTTATGTGCATACACACACATATTCATTCAATTTCATTCAGATATTCCATTTTATTCAGATATCTTCAGATATGGTTAATTGTACAATTTTACCCAGGAAGACTTTGCCATCTGGGCTGAGCTTTTTCACCTGCTCAGTCCACCCTTTGCCTGCTGATGGTTTTAGAGGAAGCTGCTACTTAGAGATCCTGCCTTTTGCCTGGGCAGACTTTTTTTTTTAGTTAATAGTTAATTATTTGATGGATCAAAGTAGGGTTTTATATGTATTGTAATAGGATTTCAAGTGTTGCAAGTCACCACAGGACCCTCTGAGTTTGCAGAAACTAAAAAAAAAAATAACAAAAAAATATATAATTTGTATTCCGTCTCTAGATCGAGTCACCTGAAATTTCAAGTGATCGTATTTTTGCAAGGGAATTTTGTAAAGAACTATGTGCATATTCATCATTGTCAAGTGTACATGTCACTAGATTCATATGACTGTGACTTAATAATGCAGAAACAACATCCCAAGCAGCTCAGTAAGGCCTGGCTTGCACCGAGGATTTACTGACGGTCAGTGCCAATTTAGACAGCATGTGAAATGTATCTGACCTACAGCGTCTGCACTGAAAATATTCGGGGATTGATATTGGTGACATCTTACCAAGCTGAAAATTGGATCCCATCTGCCAAAAAACAAATTTTCCCACTTTGTTTTGACCTGACACAAAATGTGAATGGAAATGAAATTCTGAATACTGAACATTGCAACTCTCCCCACCATGGGGAAAAATCCATGGAGTTAGTTATATTGTTAGATGATGTTCCAATAATTAATGTTATGGTGGTATTTACAAGGAAATCTTTTTCTCACTACGGCTGTGATCACACACACAAAATAATCCACTTTCAATCTACTTTCAGTGCACTTTCCAATTGGATTTTACTGTGAACTGGCAAAATCCATTTAAAAAGTGCATCGAAAGTGGATTGAAAGTGGATTATTTAGTGTGTGCATAACCACAGCCTATATGTGTGTGCGCGCACATAATTTTCAGTGAGAAAGACAGACTATTAATATAGTAGATAAGTAAATAATAAGTTCCAAGCTGCTGTTCTTTATTATTGTCCATAGGCAGTGAAGGAGGAGCCAGGTGGAGCAGCAATGCTGTTCCAGTGTTCAAAGTGACAAGGTTGTAAAGATGAATGAAAGTCTTCATAATGCTGTCACCAGTTAAATTTGTATGGAGGTGGAACTGGGCAATTGGCTCACAGGAACAGTTAGGGTCTCAAAAGGGGGCTGGGAAAAGTGCAATGGGATACTAGACTATGGCCCAGGACAGACTGGCAATTTGCCCCGGTAGCCAGTCGCAGCAAAAAACCCGGAGTAAACGATACCGGGTTTTCCCATCCACACAGCGGGGGCCTCTGCTGGAAGATACCGGACGGAGGCGCGCGGGAGCGTTCAGACTGCCACGCCGGAGGCGCGCTATATTCGCTGTTTCCCCATTATTTCGGCTGTGGGCGTATGTGCGCATGAGCGCTTGAGCGCTCATGTGCATAAGCGCATTTTGCCGATTTTTTTTTTGCCCTGCAACGCCGGCACCGCATTGGGCAGTGGAGCGGAGCGTAGCCAATCACACCGCTGCTGCCTCATGCCCAACGCGGGTTGTTCCCGGCTTTTCGGCTGCGCGTTCAGACTCCCCGGAAGCGGAGAAACGCGCGACGAACGCAGGCTTTCAAGATTTGCGCCAGCTTTTATCAGGTGTTTTTTTAATCCGGCAGTGAAGCGCGAGAGCACCGGTAGGCTACGGGTGGGGGACACCAGGCAGATGTGCCTGTGTGAACATCCCATTTACCCTGATATTGAGTCGTTGTCAGCCCGGGTCCCATCCCGCAGCAAATTGCCAGTCTGTCCTGGGCCTATGTATTGAGTTTAGTATGAAATGAATTGAATTTCCATTTTTAGAAAATAACTTGCATTAGCCATGTCCCCTTACAAACTGAGCTGTAGAGAATTTGTCCATCACTGGGCATAAATTTCAATTAGCATTAGGCAAGCATACCGAATCATTGCTTTAGATTCATTGTTAATACTCTTTTAATTTATCTCTACTTTCTGTATTCTACATGTTTAGTGGCTTCTTGAGATAGGATGGAATTTGCCTGCCATGAAGAACTATAATAAATCAATGACTTGGGGATGAAGGAGTTCCCACCCTTCATCTGTGCTTTAATGTAACTTAAAGGAAACCTTTTCCTATCTGTCTGCTTCCTATCCATTTGAAAATCTACTGCTGAATTGAGAATGAACAGCTTTGTGTTGTAATATAAAATGGTGGCTTTATTTTGAAAACACATCCAACTTAAAACATGAAAACATCTATAGTATGCCAACTTTGATTCATTTTTAATGATGCAAAGCTCTTTAGGAAGCCCTGAGGTATGCTCATTGACCGATCTCATTTTGTAATGTGCTGCATTGTACGGCCTCTTTCTGTCACCAGCTGGGGGAGTGGGGAAAGATCATGACCCCAGAGCTCCTTTATATACCAATTACTGCTTTGAAGGGGAAAAAAATGTTGCGTAGAATGCCAGCCAGCCTGCCTTCTCTATCACTACATTGTCATTTAATAATTGCAATTTGTATTAGCCCCAAAGTTTTCACATTCCTTGTTTGAGTAAATATATTATTGTCTATTTTCCTTTATATGTAATCCTAGTGGTTCCACTAGGAATCCTTTTATATTCCTGGTAGGGGAGTAACCACAGAAATATGAGGAGAGAGGAAAGAATGAGGGGAATTTCTATAATTTGGAAAAGGAAAAAGAGCATGAGATTTGAGGTGGGTGGATTCCAGTCAATGTGAAGGGCAAAAAAGGAACTTTAGTTTTCCTCATCATATAATTGGCAGCAGCTCAACAATATATAGAGTATGTCTGGCAAGTTGGCATGATTTTTGTTTTAAATATACTAAAGAGAAAGCTGAAGCCCCTTCTCCCACCCTATTTTCCCCATTAAGGGACTTGTTTCTGCAAAAACAAAACAAAAAACAACTGTAAAAATGGCAAAGTAAAACTTCATCATTATTATTCAGGTTATTATATTTATTCTTGTGCAGTGCCAGCTACCTATGCTATACATTCTTCCTGTTCCGGTATAGGGTGGAATATTGGATTAGAGAAAAATCTGTATTGGGAGGCTGACCCAGACAAGGACTTTCAGTCATGACAGGTCAGAAGTTGAACTGCCAGTCTCTTGCCAGCCAACAGAAAACAACTGATGCAGAGGCTAATTCCAGGGATCCACAAGGTTTGTTTTGTCTGTGCCCTCCAGTATTCCACAGATGAAAATAGAGTCCTGATCATGATCATTCATGGAGCTTTGTTGGAGGTTTAGAGCAAATCACCATCTCTTGGTTTGTAATATCTTACCATGTTGTTGGGAAGAAAAAAGCAAAATAAGATGCTTGAATTGCCTGACAAACTGTAAATA
Source organism: Gekko gecko (assembly GCA_029375565.1). NCBI lineage: Eukaryota > Metazoa > Chordata > Lepidosauria > Squamata > Gekkonidae > Gekko > Gekko gecko. The sequence goes on from JAPDNY010000009.1 coordinate 45,733,136, forward strand.
GAGCAACTAAACAGTTGCCAAGTACACACATTCAAATACCACTGCATGACAGGTAGACTGTAGAGTATGTAAAGCTTGCATAATCTTGAAAGTATTCAAAACAATGAATTTCCAATCTGCATATTTTAACTCAGTTCAGCAATAAGCCTTATAAATCTGTACTGTGTTTAGATTTAACATTGGTGTGACATGAGTTCTAAGTTCAGCACTGCAATGTTGTGCTTGGGGTGAGATAACACAGTCTTCTGGTGCCAGCCAGTGATGTTGTTCCTGACTGCCTCAGGAGTGGCTGTGTCTAGGGATGGGCACAAACCAAAACATGAAGCAAAATTTGTCACAAATGTTGCCGTTTCTGGTTTCCAATCCCATCACAAACTTCCATGAACTTTTAAAGCAGTTCATGCTGGTTCATGGCAGTTCATGAATAGAGTGGAAAGCAGGGGCTTAAAGGGACCCCAAATCCCTTTAACCCCCTCCTTTCTGTTCCCCTCAAAAGCTGCAAAAACAACTGAGTGGCAAGAAACAGGCTGCTCCCTGCCACTCAGCTGTTTCAGGCTCTCTTGTGCAGTCCCTTCACAAGACAGCCCACAAAAGCAACAAAAACAGCTGAGTGGCAGAGAGTGACTGTTTCCTGCTACTCAGCTGTTTTGGGGGGGCTTTCTGCAAACCCTGTTTAAAGAGACTGCAGTTCCTTTCAATGGGGTTTGTGAGGCCACAAACTGGTTCAGTTCATAGTTTGGCCATGAACCAAAACAAACCATATTTTTCTGGTTCATGCCCATCCCTAGCCATGTCTGCTTTGCAGTGCCCATTGTCTTCCGTCTCTTCCCCAATGCTGCAGCTGAGCTCATTGATCCAGTCTTTGCTCCTGCTAGCTCCACATCTGGTAGGTAAGGGCCTTCCAGGGGGTCTGGTTGACACTGGAGGGACTAAGTAAGGGATGGGGGCCAGCCCCAGACAAGCACACAGCTAAAGCTTGCATGAAGGAGGTAGATAGCCACTTTTATGCTCTCCTCTTTGCCATGCCTCATAGGCTGGGCAGTTAAATGCCCCAGCAGATGAATTCCTTGTATCTCATTTGATTTTGAAGGTATTGGGATAAGAGCATCCCTGGCCCTAATGATCATGAATAAATTTATATGCAAAAATATGCTAAATAAATATTGAAAGACACAATTTTGTTTAAGGTAATTTTGGTTTGAACATATTAACTCAACCTGGGATTCACCAAACTTTTAAAGCCTTTGGGTACCCTTGGAATTTTGGAAGCAGGTTGTGAGCACTACCCCAAAATGGCTGACACAGGAGGTGGTGTTAAATCCCAAATAGCTGCTGGAGGAGGCAGAGCCAAACTCACAAAGCCTTACCCAGAAGGTGAAACCAAACACAACATTTCCCTCCTCATTTTTGTGAAAGAATCGCAGCAGATGGATAAAAAGAAATGAAGAAGAGCATAAAGAGGAGGAAGGAAGACTACATAGAAAAGAAGCAAAGCCTGGGGGAGGGAGGAAGAAAGAGAAAGGAGAGTAAAAAGGGGAATACCAGTCTGCTTACCAGTCTTCTTGATCATCCATTGGCTGAAGCTGCTATTGCAGCTGTGGAAGAGTCATCTGAATGAGGGCTGTCAATAGCAAGCCTCACATTTCAATGAACATGACTATTTTCTGTAAAGCCCAAAGGAGAAGTACTTCAGGCATCATGGTGTCCATGGGTGCCATATTGGGGAACCCTGAAATAACCTTTGGGAGCTGAGTTAAAGGTCTCACATCCTCTGCGTAATATTGTTTGCTATTTTTCTCACAGTTGTGTCAGAGTTTTAAAGAAATACAAGCTACATAGGAAAGTAACCATGCCAGAAACAGCATACTGCTTGGATACCTCAGAAGGATCACAGTCTTCGGTCAGATCAGTCTTTGTTGCTGCTGCTGCTGCCTCAGATAATCTTGTAGCTGTTCCTGTCTAGAAGCATTTCGTATTTCAAGGTACATGTGAAAATGATAGTGATGTCTCAAAGAGAGGATCATAATTTATGACCTATTAGCTGCAAGAAACATGAGGAACTGCTGCAGACACAAAGATAAAATGAACTTACACAAATAGGAATGCAGCTTAACTGCAGGCGAGATGTACTCTTTGTGTCCAAATAATGATCTCCTCTCTACCTTAGAGCTATTCCCAGCAATAAGCAAGGGGATGCATCATTCAGACAAGTGAGCTGTTGAACTTTATCCTTCAACATAAAATACTATTTTAGGTTTAATAAACTCTAGACGGAATAGGAGGGATATATTAAGCAGATATCTCAATGGACTGTTCATCAATGCATGAAAAGCAGATTATTTCAGTTTGAATTTCTTAAATTAAAAACAAACAAACCTGAAGAAACTGTAAAAGAGAATAGTGGTAGACCAGTCAGTCAATGCATAGTGTTACCTACATAATTAAGGACTGAGCATGACATCCTGCATATTCAGAGGTAACTTGTAATTATCACATGCCCAGAAAGTATCCACTTTGTGCATTACAGTGCCATCGTAACCAGTCTAGACTTTTCAAAGCCCATTAACTTCAAAGGATTTAGAAAGACACAAGAGGTGGGACCCGCAATACCCATGGAGGGGAGTATTCCCCACAGCTCCAGGTCTGCAGAAGCTGGAGACGTAGCAGCGAATGAGCCCAGCCTTCTCCCCCCCACAGTGGTGGCAGCGAGGCTGGCCCGCCAAGGTTTCTCCCTCCCCCCTCCCTCCCCAGCAGCGGTGGTGAGGCCGGCCCGCCAAGGTTTCTCCTTCCCCCTCCCTCCCCAGCAGTGGCAGTGAGGCCAGCCCACCAAGCTTTCTCCCTCCCCCTCCCTCCACAGTGGCAAGGCTAGCCCACCAAGCTTCCCTCTCCAGCAGTGGCAGCAGTGAGGGCAGCCCACCAAGCCTTCTCCTGCCTCCCATCCCCTGTGGCAGCAGCGGCGAAGCCTTCTCAGAGCATTCCCTGTGCATGCACAAGGAACACTCCTTTACTTTTGGGGGGATTTAAGTATCCCCCCTATAGTTTTTTTTACAGTTTTTAGATTTTTCTTCACATCTGGGGTTTGCCCCAAATGTGCAGAAAAATCTCCCTGCCCCCCAGGTGCCCCCAATGTGCAGATTTAGATATTCACACATGGGGGGGGGCGCCTTGGCTATTAGATATATAAATAACTCAGCTTTAGGATTCCACTCTAAGTGTTGTCCATCATTTTCTATTCTTTTTTTTTTTCTTTTTTGGTATTTGTGTGTGTGTCTGCACCGGGAAGTCACATTGACCTCTGGAGACTGACCCCTACTAGGGGCCTGGAGGATATTCAGAAAGGGGGCTAAATAAAGCCTGCCTCTGTCCTCCCAACTTGGTATTCCAAGAAAGTCTCCCATCCAAGTACTAAGCACAGTCACCCGTGCTTAGCTTCCGAGATCTGGTGAGATCAAGCTTGCCTGGGCTGTCCAGGTCAGGGCTTGTCCATCATTTTCCATTTCAGTTATTCAGAGGCTGTGTTCAGACTGGCAGTTTGGCCCAATATAGCTGTGTTTGGCCCAATATAGCTGTGTCCCAATATAGCTTAATGGATTAAACTGGCAGCGTAGCACAGCCACATCTGTCAGTCATTCCCCAGTTGTACTCATCCCATCATATGACAAGTTGGAAATGGAGTAAATAGATACCACATCACATTGGTGTTTTTGGTTCCCCACACATTCATTGCACATGGCTGGATGTCTGAATGTGGGGGAGCACATGCAGAAAGTATTTTCAATCTAAACTTGCAGAGCCATTTCCGCCACTGTTTTTTTGGTGTGTTTTTTAGTTCCTGCCTATATGAGCATATGCACATGCAACTGCCTATATTAAAACAAAACAAAACAGAGACCAACAAGATTTTTGGGGTATGAAATTTCAAGAGTCAAAGCTCCCTTTGTCAGAGACCTGATAGATTTCCACTCCATGCAGTGGTGCCTTCCATTAAGATTGTTTCAGAGGGTTGCTGTCTTGGTCTGTAGTAGAGCAGCTGAATTTGAGCCCAGTAGCAACTTAGAGACCAACAAGATTTTCAGGGTGTGGAACTTTACTTTCAAAAGCACATATCCCAATAATCTTGTTGGTTCGTAAGGCACTACTGAACTCAAATCTAGTTGTTCTGCTGTCCTGTGAAGTTGATTTTGCCACAGCAATGAGGTGTATTAAAGGAAGGAACCACTACAGAAGCAAAGTTATTTCTCTCCCCCCGACCACACACACATCTCTCCTCCTCTACCTATTTCTCCTTCTGCAATTTCTAACCTAAGAATTGGCCAGTGGACTTTGCTGTGCATATTGGGTTGTCCAAAATACAAAATGGTGTCAATTAATTTAGTGGTTGAGACATTCAGTCTTCTTTAAGTAATCTATCAATACAAACATCTCTGAGCTGAGCAGTTATCTTTTGCCTACTGCTTGAGCATACGCGTGCTGGCTCCAGCTGCACATTTCAGATGAAAGTGCATGAGTTTATTTAGATATTTATATCCTGCTTTTCCCCTCAATGGGGGCACAAAGCAGCTTACATCCTCCCCCTATCCTCTGTTGTACAACAATCCTGTGAGGTAGGTTACACTGAAAGAGATTGATGGATCCGAAGTCACCCAACAAGTTTCCATAGCATACTGGGGACTCAAACCTGGGCCTCCCAAATCCTAACCAGTACACCACACTTGCACGTATATGAACAGTTGTAAATCATTCAGGAGAAAGTATTGGAAAACCTTATGGACCACAAAATCCCACTGTTGTCATGATTGTTTTTACTTATCTATTACGTTTATATCTTATCTTTCTTCCTCTGTGGAACTCAGAACAACTTACACAAATTTCCTAAGCACTTCTCCAGGCCTAGAGTATCTGCTTTTCAGCAAAGCTGGTGCACAGTGTGTCCTCAAATCATACCTTGGGACCCATACTTCCCTCAAGCGGCATATTATGTCTATAAAAAAGTAATGTTATCAGTGGTATTATACTATCCCATGCAGCTGCAACATAATATGTGTACAGTTCTGGTCACCATACCTCAAAAAGGATATTATAGCATTGGAAAAAGTGCAGAAATGGGTAATTAGAATAATAAAAGGGTTGGAACACTTTCCCTATGAAGAAAGGTTAAAATGCTTGGGGCTCTTTAGCTTGGAGAAACAATGGCTGAGGAGTGATATGATCGAGGTTTATAAGATTATGCATGGGATAGAGCAGGTAGAGAAAGAAGTACTTTTCTCCCCTTCTCACAATACAAGAACTCGTGGGCACTCAATGAAATTGCTGAGCGGTTGGGTTAGAACAGATACAAGGAAGTACTTCTTCACCCAAAAAGTGATTAACACATGGAATTCACTGCCACAGGAGGTGGTGGCTACAAGCATGGATGGATTCAAAAGGGAATTAGACAAACATATGGAACAGTGGTCCATCAGTGGCTATTAGCCATAAGGTATAGATAGGAACTCTCAGTCTGGGGCAAGTGATGCTCTGTATTCTTGGTGCTTGGGGGGGGGCAACAGTGGGGGGGCAACCGTGTGGGGGGTTCTAGACCTCCTGATGGCACCTGGTATTTTTGGCCACTGTGTGACAGAGTATTGGACTAGGTGGGCCATTGGCCTGATCCCACATTGGCTTCTCTTATGTTCTTAAGAAAGACCTCCAAGAAAGGAATGTTTGATGGATCTTTCATCACAGACATCCACTTACTTGTTTCATCAGAGATGCAAGAGTGGCCATCTTCCAGTTTATCTGCAAGCTTCCACATACATATAACATATCTACAATATGAAACAGGCAGATGGAAGTGAGATGTTTTGGCCCTGCATGGTGCTGAGTTCTTAAACTATCCTTCCACTCACTTCTATTATATGTGACAGCCTCCACTTACGAGACATGGATATTGGGTTAAACTATTACCCAACATAGTTAATTAACTGGCCTTTAAGAACAGGTCCTAAGCAACATCTTCTTTCCCACCTCTTCAACAAGGGTTAACTTGAGCTTTGGTAAGTCTCCTGTGTCCTTTCAGTGCCACCGTGGCTCAGCCTCAACAGTTTTATCCCTCCCAAGGCTTCATAGCTACTATTAGTTATTTCGACTCACTTAAACACACTGGGGCAGATAGAAAAAAATATGTGATCTGAACATAAAAATAGGCTTCCGTATGTAGGTCGTATCTGCCATATGCTTAAGAACTTTCTAAAGGAAGAAAGAATCCTCACATCCCGTATCAGAATGTTACCAGTTTTCTTAAACCAGACTTACGCAGTCTGCGGTCATACAGAGGGGGGAAGAGGCGGGCAGGAAGCGAGGCTGTTTGCCCTGCCTGCAATGACACATGTTTGTGCGATCAAACTTCCCACCACGCATCCGCAGTTCCCCATACTACTGAGTTATCGGCAGTAGCTTTTTTCCATGCTACTGCCGCGTGCAACGACACCTCGCCGACGACTCCGGGATGCCAGACAGATGTGTCTGTCTGATCGCGTCCCTTTAATCCGCGGGGGAATCGCATGGTTGCCGTTGCTTCCGGTACGTATGATCGCACCCTAAGTTTGTTTTATGGTTTATCAACATTTAGGACAAAACTGTAGTCATCATTTCCCCAATAAAATAATAGCACTCAGTAGAAATACAGTAATTGAAATTAACACATTTTCAGTTGTCTACAAATGGGATAAACTAGTATATAATGTGAAAATGGCATCCAATGCTGTAAACAAAACATGTAGAAAAATTTGCCAAAGAAAAGATATTAAAAACGTTTAATCTTATTGTTACTTTTCTATTTTGTACTGTGTAGATTCCAAAGCAGATCTTATTTGATCTTCATAGTGTGTACTGTAAAACGCCTTCACAGTAACTTCAGATTTGCTTTCATCCAATTCTTGATTCAAATCCTGTGTTGAAATTCTCTGATCTAATGAAACAACATAGGTTGGTTTGTTTTGGGAACTTCTGTTTACACTTTGACAGTTTTAATAAAATGATTAATAATTAACAAGCCTTGATAATGGAACCATAATATGAGTGGGTTTTGTTTCCATTTTGGAATGCAAAGAAGTTCTTTAACATGCTGTGACAACCAGGTTATAAGTGATGGAAAATAAGCTTTCACCAGTGCTGCTTTAGCTGTAGCTGGAGAAAATTGCACCTAATTGCTGACTGCTAGAATGCAAAAAGTGAAGCTATCATAGCACGAAGTATTAATAGTCCCCAAAAATGTTGCACTGCTTTTATCTTATCCAGTGGATAGTCTCCTTAAAGATGTGAAAGACTGAGAAGAATCTGTTAATGCTGGTTGAAGACTTGGCTATTGATAACTTTAGCATTGGTTGTACTATAGCTTAAAGGTCTGTATTTGTTAAGAACCACTTGTGCAAATGGCTCTCACCTACAAAGCCAGGATATGCTTGACAAGGGTCATTGTTCTCCTCATTCAGTTAATCCTTCCTAGTATATAGTTGACATTGTACAGATGGAAACATTGCAGCATTAGCTGAGCCCCAAAATGAATAACAGAAAGCCAAAGTACATCTATGGCAGAATACATTTGTTGGATATTTCAGTGTGTTCCACTCTGCCTAATCCAACTCTGAACCCTTGCCTTGGATGATTGGGAAAGGACCAAGCCTTGCTTGCACTTGAGAAGAGGAAGACTGGCCTTCCAGTTTCTTGATCTGTAGCCAGACTAACTGTCCTCTATATTCTTTTTTTGCCTTGTGTCTAATAGAACTGAGTTCTACCATGCCTCTTTTGGTCTAATTTATTAATTAATTATCATATAGTATTGTGTGTAGTATAGCCAGGAGATCTAAGATTGTCTGGCAGCCAGAAGTTCTAGCTCTTTAGCTAGAACTTTATGTACCACTAGATGGTGAGCTGGACTTATTTTTAAGGTAAGAGACATTTCAGAGGTGGTTTGTCATTGCCTGCCTGTGTCATGACCCTGGTGTTCTTTGCAAGTCACCCTTTCAAATACTAGCCAAGGCCAACCCTGCTTAGTTTCTGAGATCTGATGGGATTAGATTAGCATGGGCTATCCAAGTCAGGGCTTTTTTTGGTCTGAATCTGGTCAACAAGTAAATCTAATCTCTTTTCCATTGTCTTCCACAACCTAGTAGACGTATTGGACAGGACATAGAGTTAGATCAGCATGGTTGTATGCAGCACTTTTTAGGGAGTTCTTAGGGTGGCTCAAGTGGTTAAAATGCTGAACTACAGGCTGGAAGTGTTGCATGATGGAGTGAGCTCCTGTCTCTGGTTCCAACTCCTGCCAACCTATCAGTTTGAAAGCAAGAAATTGCAGGTAGATAAATAGCCATATGGTGGGAAGGTAACAGTGTTCTGTGTGCCTTCGCGTTTAGTCATGCCGGCCACATGACCACAGAAACATCTTTGGACAGTGCTGGCTCTTCGGCTTGGAAACAGAGATGAGCACTGCAACCCTAGAATTGGATTTGACTGGCTTTCAAGCAAGGGAACCTTTACCTTTTGGGAACTTTGGTAGTTAGAATTCTCTGGACCACTATTACCCACCATTGAGATAGCAATGGGTTGTGTTCTTGTTCCTTTTCATAGCTATTCCTCATTGATGCTGAGAGTATCAGAAGGCCAAGGCAGCCACAGTACCGCAAAATTAGTCACAGGGTAAGAACATTCAGCATACAAGAAGACCCGGGAATCACAGTCTGGCTATTGGCAATATACTGGAAGTAAAGTGGAAGTAAATCACTGCGGGAGAGACTGGTATATTGCATCTCTCTAAAGGCATGTTCTAGTGGTACCTATAAAGCTATACAGTGATTTCAGGACATATCAGGCTAGGAGGTCTCCAGATAGTGCTGTTGCCAAGGTGGCTGAATTTTTAGATAAGGCTTTAAAGATGAATGGAAAATCAAGGGTTTCCTCAACAGAAAAAAATATATAAATTGGTTGCCAAGCATACGCATCTGTACATATTTCATTGCCTATGAACTGTTACCTGAATAAAAGCATTTCTAATGGTCTAAACACTCTTCTACTTATAACGTATATCTTAGGCAAGTACAATTAAAATTATTATTAAATTAAATTGGATTATTAAACCACTCTCCCCTGTAAATACAGGTCTCAGGGTGGTGTACAACAGTGAAATACATTCATATAATAAATGCATAATTAAAACAGTTAGAATAGAGAAAAACAAAACAATCAGCCTAATAGATAACATTAAAAACTTCCTGCTGTGCCACTGCCTCACAGGGGGAAGGCAAGGAGTAACAGTGCCAGACATATGGAACTGTCACTGTCCTCAGCCAAACGCCTAGTGTAACATCTCTGCCTTACAGACCCTGCAGAATTGTATTAGGTCTTGTAGGGCACAGATGTTGTTTGTCAGAGAGTTCTACCAAGTTGGGGCCAGGATGAAAAACACCCTGGCTCTGGTCAAGGGCAGCCAGATATCTCTCGGGCTGGGGACCACCAATAAGTTCTTATCTGCCAAGTGCAATGCTATTTGGGGGGTATACCAGGACAGGCAGCCTGGAAGATATGTGTGTCCCAGATGGTTAAGGGCTGTAAAGGTTAACATCAAGACCTTGAACTGGTATTCCACCAAAAGCCAGTGCAGCTTGCACATCACAGGCTGAATATGTGCTGTTTGCGGGGTCCCCATAAGGACCTGCACTGCCGCATTCTGTACCAGTTGGAGTTTTCAGGTCAGTCTCAAGGGTAGCCCTACACAGAGTGAGTTACAGTAGTCTAGTCTGGAGGGGACTGTTTATGTGGATTACTATGGCTAGATTAGGGTGAGACAGGTAGGGAGCCAGTTACCTAACCTGGCATAGCTGGAAGAACACCAGACTGGCATCATTTGTTCACAGTAGCAAAAGGGATTTGTTTTTCAAGATAAATTAAGCATGATATAGGAAAAAGTACTGGGGCAATATTGGAAAGTCAGAGCTAAATGGGGGTGGGGTGGGGTGGATATTTGAAAGATATTGTATTTTGACAGTACTAATGCACACTCCTCCTAGGGAAGAGTGAAGCATAAATCTCATCCCCTCCATCAAGAAACAGGGTAAGAAGACCACACAAAATGATTATTCTGGTTTTATTTTTCTTAGACAGTTCCAGTTACATTTTTATGCTCTGGCTGGGTTTTTAATGCTGGATTTTAATTACTAATGTTTAATTTTTTTAAAAAAAATACATGTTTTATTTTGTAAGCCTTGGGCATGCTACGTGGAGATGCAGCACTGAAAATTTCTAAATAAATACATAATAAATATTATGATATACTTTATCAGCATTCTGTTCCAGATCAGATGCGTCCCCCAGACCTTCTCCATTAGCATTCAGCATCTGAATCCCACTGGTGATAATTGACACCAAATTCTACTGCATTACCACAGGGCAACGGGTGGGACCAGGAGGTGTGCCCACGCAGCAGCAGGCTGTGTGGGCTGGGCCAGTTTCATTGATGGGCACCCAGCAGCTTCTCACTGGCAGCCTATGGCCAGCTGCCTTGGCCAGAGGGGTGAGCAGGCTGGGAGATGGCCCCTTAGGGCCAGCCCCTGCCCCACCTGTTCCTCTCGTAAAGCCACACAGCTGCCAGGTGCCTCTCAGTGTACTCTTTGGTCATCTCTCCCTCCTCCCTCACTTTTTCTGGTTTTGTAATGCAACACTCTTGCTTGTTATTTCTTTATCTATCACATCTTTGGGTGGTTTTAGGCATTGAGCCAGATCTAATGGGGGGGCTGTACTTCTGTGCCTGCCTTCCCCAGGTGGAGATCCCCCTAAAAGGTGTTAGGGTGGAATGAACAGCTTGGAGGTCATCGCTTGGCTCCACTCATAGATGGAAAGGGAATCATGCCCATGTAGGTCCACTTCACTTGCCATCCCAGATGTATCCCTAGCAAGCTAGTGGGGGAGGGTTCTGTTGGCCAGCAGACAGGTTGCCCAATGCCTGGATCCATGCCCTATGCTTCACAGATGCTCCTGTTGCTGTAATCACTAAAGGGTAGCCAGTTTCATCCCAACTCTGTTTGTGCATGTATGTATTTGTGCATGTGTGTATTGCATTGCCTATTCCCCTGCCATTCATCTGGCCTCAGGAGTGCAAAAGGAACAGCACCTTTCTCAAATGTTTGGCACTATCACAATAGTTTCCAAGTGAATAAAAAACATAATTGAAGAAAATAATCACTCAACACAAACATATGGTCTTAAGAGTAACTTTTTCTTTGTTTTTCACAAAACCTACTCAGCATCCTTCTCATATTTTAAACTTCTCTCTGAAATGAAACCCCTCTCTGTGTGTGTTTCATTACTTGGCACAGGGCATTGTTTGATAAACCCGCATTCTCAGTATCTGGTGCAAATCTTATTTAGAAGTAGAGAAGTATCATAAAAAAATATTAGAGTGCTATATTGTGAGCAGCATGAAATGCCAAACCCAGAGAGTAGGCAAGAACTAAGAATTTGCTATCACTCCTTCAATTTGTCATCATTTGTCCAGAGTAATTGTAAGCTCCAGGGATGCCAGATGTAACAAATGAGTTGCTTCTTTTTAGACTGGTGTGTTCCCCAAAGAACAACTTGTCCTTTTGTCTTTTTATAAACATTCTGATTCAGAGCAAGAGAAATGATGTGATCGAAGCTGTAGCAAGAGTATGACCATAGCCACAGAAATCATGTCTCTAAAGGTGTGGAAGGTACAAATACTGTCATCTTTGCAACCCCTAGAAAGAAAGAAAAAAGAAAGAAAATCCCATTTGATAAATAGCATTGGTAAATAGCATTTGGTAAATATCGAAGGAGCTTTCTTTTTTTTCTCTCCAAACCAAGGTAGTATTATACCAGTACATACAGTTACAGTGTTTTATGTTTATTTCTTTTACCATAGATGGAACAGTAGAGACCATCTTACTACCACATTTAACCATCAATGATCTTTGTTGCTCATAGGGCTTTTCCCAAAACTAAGAATATTTGAGTTGAAACCCCATTTAAAGTGCCTTTTGTTTTAAATCTCTAGTGCTATGGTTGCATTTTATTTTATTTGCAGTCTTTTAGGCATGAGCCAGTTATTCAGTCAGCTAAAACCAGAGGGCAGGCAATTTTTTAAATGTACGCTGTAAATTAATATCCTGTCTTTCTGTTCAGAAAAAAAGAAAAAAAAAACACCCTGTGCAGTTAACAAGAAGTATAAAACATGGAATAAAACAACATTGAATTAATCATCAATCTCTAAGAAGTCTAAATTCAGCTATTGTTGTCACTGTATTAAGTTTCTGTGGGTTTCAGTTATGCAGCATCAAATTCACCTAACCAGTCTAGAACATTTTCTTTTTCTACTTTAAAATTCCTGTTGTCAATAAATCTGGCTATGTTTTCTTCTAGAGCACTTTATTTCTTTTATAACACACCTAAAGTACACTGGAGACAACAATGCCATTTACAGGCCTCCAAGGAGAACAAATACCATGTTCCTGCCATTTTCATGAGAACTTAGATGTTTCTTTTACTAAAAAGTTATTTATTCATTTCCTTATCCACCTTTCTCAGTGGGACTCAAGGAGGATTACAAACCTAAGAGACAACATACTAGAATGGCATAATGCATTCATTTAAAGTCCTATTAAACCTTCCTAATGTTTTTACACAGCAGCCCTAATAGTCTGGATTTAGGATGAGCATGAACCACATTTTTGCAGATTGGATAATGGTTCGTGTCCGAACCACAAATCAATATGAACCAGGAGGTTGATTCACATACCAAACTGGTTTGTATCAGTTTGTGACCCCTGCTTTCTGCTCTCTGTTGCTTTTAGTGAGGAGCAGAAAGCTTCCTGCTGCTCAGCTGTTTTTTGTGAAGAGCAGAACCACCATGAACCAGCACGAACTGCCTTAAAATTTATGGTAGCTTTTGGCAGCTCTTCAGTTTGCAAGCTTTGGTTTGCGAACCACAACCCAGCCAAAATTCATCACAAGCTTACATTTGTGAGCCGGTTCATGCCCATCCCTACCCTAGTCTAGCCTAATCTTATCACAGCTTGGAAGCTAAGCAAGGTCATCCATGGTCAGTACTTAGATGGAAGTCAACCAAAGAAGACAGGGGCTGCTATATAAGGAAGGCAATGATAAAGGATCTTGGATTGTGACTTAATATAACTCTTTATTTACTTTTTGTATTTTGAGAGGGAGTAAAACTACAGTTCCATCTTCTTTTTAAAAAGTTCCTCCTGAATAATTCTAGGCATGTATTTTTATGTCTTTGGCATTTTCTCTAACATTTGAGTCTTAGAGCCAGGCTTTTATCATGACCTTGACATGGAACATACAGCTGCAAAGTGACACAGTTTTGTTTGGACAAGACAACATTTCTTTTATTTTGAAAGCCACATTTTTCCAGTGTTCATTTAATTTCCCCATTACTCTCAAGGTCCACTTCACATTATCACAAAGCAATGTGTTTCACACTATGTAGTCCTTAAAATGCAAGATGGAAATTTCCCTAGTTATTCTCTGCCTCACAGGTTATGCTAAAAAGTAGTCAGGAATACTATTTTTACCACTTAGCCAGAGGTTTTCAAATTGATTTAATAGCTTTCTAACATGTTAGTAAATTACAGCGCAATGCTAAGCTGAGTCACATACTGTTTTGTTATCTACTTAGGGTTTTTTTTTTAGAGAAGTCCTGATGCAGATATGAATACTCTGAGGTGTGCGTTGGTTGTATTTCCATGATAAAGTATAGAAATGAGTGAAAATAAGTGACCTTTTTATTACAGACTTTATTATTGCAGAGATTTAAAAGAGACTAAAGGTTCCCAGGCAGTTGACATGACAATAGCAGAAGACTGTCTACTCCAAAAGTTTACAGCTGATTTAACTATGCTTAATTCTTTTCAAAAAGAAAATCATATGTTCTCTAGAACTTTTTTCCCTTGTTTCATGCAATATCTGCATTTGCTTTGATGGCTATTAGAAGTTCATAGCCAAGCATGTGTTTGAAGAAAAGTTGCATGAGTCTAGTGGGAATACAAGTCCACACACTCATTTTTCATGTTCTTTTGAACAGCTCTTTTGAACTAAGTGAACAGATCACAACTTTATATTCTTTATGGAACATGCTGCAAAACCAGTAAATTCTGAATTGTTTTACAATGTTCGTGTTTCCTATTAGTAAAATAAAATCCAACTAACCACAATTGATGGACAAGCCACACTGGGCAGCAGACATAGCCACACCAATATGCAAGGAATGTGATCCAAAGCCCCCTGGAAGAAGACTTATGGCTGAGAGCACTGCCCACATGATGCCTGTGAACTGAAACTGGGTAAGTAAAGATGCATCCTCATGAACAAAAAGATGGTTGGGGCCAGAGAACTTTATGTCTAGGTATTTCCTGGTGCCACAAACTGGGCAAGGTTGACTAATCACAGCTGCCCTGAGGCACAAGCATGCTCTCCTTCCACTTTGATTCATCTTGGGTTTTCTAATAAGTAATGATATGATATGCCCTGAATATGAAAATCACAAACACTAAATGCCTGACCAGACTGATCGTGCTTAGAGGTCAATACAAGCTCGTTACAGTGCAAGGCCCCCGAGAAAGGCTGGTGCGAATGTAGCCTGGAATGGAGTGGTCTCAAAGCTGGACCAGAACACTGTACAGAGGGGCCGCAGGAGCACTGCCAAAATCAGAAAAATTATTGCCCCGTGGGAATCTGGAGCATGCGGAGTGAGCCTCTTCCAGCTGTCAAGAGCCTTACGGGCAACAGAAGAGCATGAGGGGTCAGGATAACCATGGGTCTGCCTGTAAAAGGAAATTGCAGCCAAATAAGTCACCATAGTCCTACTTCCCTGTGCCCTCACCACCAATGAAGAAAAAGCCAGAAAGGCAGCTGTGACCCAATCATAAGACTGCTGAGTGTAAAGGGCAATGGAGTTAAATACTCCCTGCAAGATCAGATGCCTCCAGGGGCCTCAGCTCCTCTGAGAAGGGGTCCAGGTGATGGTTTGCATGGGAGGCTACTGAAAGCAAAATAATGCATCTGTGATATCATTATTCGAACCTGCAATATATGTTGCAGAGAAACAAATGTTAAGAGACAAACGCTGACTGATGAATTGATGGACTAGATGCATTACCTGCTCACAGGGCCAGCTCGCCCACTAGGCGAGCTAGGCGCTTGCCTAGGGCGCCGGCCCGGCAGGGGCGCCAAAATGCCCCCCCCCGTGAAAAGCCCCCTGGGTCGCCCAGCGCTGGCAGCCCCGGCTTTCCTGGGTGCCTCGTGACTGCGAGGCGCCCAGAAAAGCCAGCACCGCCGCTGGGAGGGAAGGGGCGGGTGTTCTAAGACCGCCCCTTCCCCGGCTCTCCCAGGCACCTCGCAGCTGCGAGGCACCCAGGAGAGCCGCGCCGCCGCCGGCTCTCCTGGCACTGGGCCATCTCCAGGCCATGCCTGCCCAGAGTACAAGGTTTGGCAATTGATGACTTACACCACTTCCTGTTTGTTGCACCAAAAGCACACTTTATTGTCCCTAAAAGAATCCCTCCAGATGGTTATTGCCACTAAGATTAGAAAGAACTCAAGAAACATGGGATCCCTGAGGATGTTGGACAGCCAAGATAACTCTGGAACCAATGCTCCCAGATGTGTCAGAGTGAACCTGTAAGGAGGAATCCAGCTCGAGGGGAGTTTGCCAGATCACAACCCCACTGAACCTGGACAGGAATGCCAGCCAAACGTTATATCAGCTGTCATGCCCTTAGTGACCCTGATGTAATGATAAGAGGCATGGACCCCAGGGGTGATGACCCTACAACTGAAGTTGAGGCCTTCCAGTTGGGCCTGAATCTCCCTCAACGTAAATTTACTATGTGACAATACAAGAGTTATAAGTGCATGCAGGGCAGCCAGTTTCTCCTTGGAAAGACTGGAGGTGCCAACTACTGAGTCCAGCAGGATACCCAGGTAAACCAAGCACAAGCATGGGCCCTCCACCTTACCCTGAGCTATGGGAACCCGCAACTCAAGAGCAAAAGCCTCAAAAGAGACCAAGCATGTGGCGCAGGCAGGGCTCCCCAACGGACCTGCAGACAGGAAGTCATCTAAATAATGAGTGACATGTGGGGGACCCATACAGTCTTTCATAGCCCATTCCTAGAAGTACTAAAGGTTTCAAAAGCTGCACACGCTACAGAGCAGCCCAGGGGCATGGACATGTCAACATACCACAATGTCATTCAATTTGAATCCCAATAGGCAAATATCACTGGGGCAGACTGAATATCACAGTTGGCCATGAGGGTTCTGGGACCACAAGACTGAACTATGCTTATGGCATGTTTGAAAGTATAGCAATAAAATTGAATTAAAGAAATTAAAAGGACAAATTGGCCTAAATTCATCTCAGGCCTCAAACTTTCCATTACCACCCTGAATTTCCCCCTCCCACAAGTTTCATAGAAAAAGATATGACATTTCTGTTTAGCAAAAAACTGTTATTGAATGTGGTTGGAAGGGAGCTTGTGGTTAAGCTTCAAAGGTGCCCAGGTGCAAAAGATGCTTAGATCTTAAAGCTAGCTTGTAATGCAAAATAAGAGATGGTGCTTCCGGAATGAAATGTTCTCTTCAACAGGAAGAGAGAAATGGTGTAAAGGAAAGTTTCCATTGTCCAGCTTCTGACGCGCACATTGTAAGGTATATTAGGGAACTAAATGCATCTGTAAAAGGGTCAGCCCTGTTGCTTATTAAAGCTGGCTGGCCTAGCGCTATATCCTCCTCTGATTGACTTGGTGTGGTTTCACTGACTGGATGAAGGCTCTCCTCTCCCCGCTACATTTCCTGGTGCATTGGGCCGGGAAAATGGAGAGCTGACTCTGGCAACGAGACCGGGTTATTGCCCTCTTGAGCCACGGGCCGTCGGAGAGCCGGGCAGCCCGTGACTGATTTCCGACAGGCGCCACTTCCCTCTTTGGAAGGTCGGTCTTCTCTCCGTTCTGTTGTGACTCTCTGCCGGTGCCGCTCGCTTTGAAGAACCCAGGTCTGAGAGGACGAGCCCAGGGATGACTCGAGTCGACGGACAGGTCAGTATAGTCAGTCTGAGGTATCTGAGGTACCCCCTTCCAGTACAGAAGGGGAAAAGGGAGCTTGATCACCTCTCTTATCAGTGGAATCTGGGTTAGCTTTCTGACAGGCAGGTCAGGGAAGCAGTGACTTCTCTGTGATCAGGGTGGGATACGTGTTGAAGTGTATGATTGATGTGTGCTTGTGAAAGGCAGAGTCCTACGGGACAAAACCAAACTGAGAGTTGTCTTCTGATACGTGCGTTTCCGATCAGCGCGAGCTCGAATCGGCCACTTAAAGAAGGAAGCATCTGTGGTCAAGGAATCCCTTTTGTGTCTTAAGAGTGGCAGACCCCTCACTGCACTCTCCGTTTCCTAACCCTTTGTATACCCAGCTGTCTGTCTTTGTTTGTCTTCATGGGGGGAGTCAGGCAAAGCCCATCACGCCCTTAGAATACATGCTGCGAAATTTCAAAGATATTTTTACTGGAGATTATGGAGGAGATGTGCCCCTCAGCCCTGGCCGCTTACAAACTTTCTGCACAATAGACTGGCCAGCCTTTGATGTCGGATGGCCCCCAGAGGGGTCCATGAATCAGGAATTAATTAAAAGAGTTTTTGCAGCAGTTACAGACCCAAGCTGTGACCATCCAGATCAATTCCCCTACATTGACTTATGGGATGAGTGGGTCAGGTTCCATCCATTCTTAGAAAAGAAATTCCCTGCGACCCGGCGGCTTCGCTCCCGTATTCCACGGGTTTGTCTTGCTACCACCACAAGCCAGCCAGCTAGGTCTCCTGTTGGGGCCCCTCAAGTTCGAGTTCAAACAGATCAGGAAGAAGACTGGCCACCCCCTACTCTGCAGGACCAGCCAGAACCCCTGACAGAACCCCTCCACCCAGCCCACCTGAGACCCGAGCCATGGCCCGTGCCCGTGAGGAAGAGGGAAGAAAGAGGAGGGAAGAAAATAGGTTGAGAGAGGTGAACCTTCTACGTTCTGATGAGAATCTGGTAGACATCCCCTCCAATGAACAGGGCTCAGGGGAGCCTGGAAAAAGAAGGACAGAGCTGAAAAAAAGTCCTGCGACCCTCCAGTAGACCCCGAACAGATATACCCCGACTTAAGGGAATTGTTCCTAGGAAGAGAGAGTGAGGAACCTTCAGCCCCACCCTTAACCCCCTCAGTCCATCCGAAACATGATACCTGTACAGGCCTCTGGACACAAGGCAGTTCTGGACAGGTTGAGCAATCCACAGCTCTGAAACCATCTGACAGGACATCCCCAACTCCTATGGTGTGTCCCTTGAGGCAAACCCCTGCAGGGGCAGCAGGCAATATGGTCTATGTTTATAGTCCCTTCAGCACAGTAGACCTTTGTAATTGGAAGACTCAGACCGTGCCTTATAGTGAAGACCCAAAGCCTATGACTGATCTGTTTACCACCATAATGATCACTCATGCACCAACCTGGAGGGATTGCTCGCAGCTGCTGTCTGCCTTGCTAACATCAGAAGAAAAACGGCAGGTACTGGCAGCCGCCAAACAATCCCTTGTGGCCAGGTTACCTGCGGGCCAAGTAGAAGCAACTTGGGTGGGAGAGAGGTTTCCCGAAGCAGACCCTATTGTGAGAAGGGGACAGTTGAACTCCTTATGCTATTAGATGAGTGTGGGTATAAAGCCTCCTGGAAGAAAGCTCAGCTGTGTCAGCAAACTGTCCGCTTTTTGGGCTTTGATATCTCACAAAGCCAGCATTCTTTAGGCCCAGAAAGAAAGGAAGCTGTGTGCCAGATCCCTGAGCCTTACACCCGCAAGGAACTTCGCGGATTTTTAGGGGCAGCAGGCTACTGTCGGCTGTGGATTCCAGGTTTTGCCCTCATAGCCAAACCCCTATATGAAGCTACAAGAGGAGGGCCCAACGAGCCCTTCCTGTGGGGTCCTGAACAGGAGATAGCATTTCAAACCTTGAAGCAGCGCCTCATCGAGGCACCAGCCTTAGGACTGCCCAATCCAGAAAAGCCTTTCTTTCTCTGCGTTGATGAAAAGGAGGGAGTGGCTCAGGGCGTCCTTATGCAGAAGCTTGGCCCCTACAAAAGACCTGTTGCTTATCTCAGCCAGGGCCTCGACACTGTAGAACAAGGTCTGCCCCCCTGCCTTCGAGCAGTAGCTGCCTGTTGTCGCCTCATTGAATCAGCCAACAAATTCACCTGGGGTGCCACGCTCACTGTGTATGTATCTCACGGGGTCAGGACTATTTTAGAGGCAAGGGGCCATAAATATCTCACTGTTTCTCGGATGGCTCGTTATCAGGCCATCCTCCTTGAAAATCCTGGAGTAGCCCTAGCACCAGCAGTGACTGTTAACCCTGCCACCCTGCTTCCAGTACCTGAAGAGGCACCAGACCACGACTGCCTAGTTACAGTGGATCAGGTGTTTGCTTCGAGACTGGATCTCCAAGACCAGCCCTTACCCAGCCCAGAGATGACCCTTTACTGCAATGGCAGCAGTTTCCTAGATGATACAGGGCAACGCAGGGCTGGCTATGCTGTTGTTGATGATGAAAAGGTGGTGCAAGCAGAGCCCTTATGGGCAGGGACTTCAGCCCAGCTTGCAGAAATCATCGCTCTCACTGCTGCGCTAACATTGGCAAGAGGCCGAAGTGTCAACATATAGACTGACTCAATGTTTGCCTTTAAGTCTGCTCATGCTTATGGTATCCTCTGGCAAAACAGAGGCTTCATCACAGCTGCAGGCAAAGACATTAAGTATGGCCCTAACCTACGGTTATTAATGGAAGCTGTAAATCTCCCAGAAAAAGTAGCCATCATTCACTGCAGGGGCCACCAGAAGATTGTAGACTCTGTATCTCGAGGAAATGCTCGGGCTGATAAGGCAGCAAAAGAAATAGCCCTTGAAGCATCAGGCCCCCCAGCGCAACACTCTGTCCTGTGTTTCCAACCCCTGTTGCAGCCTGGACCCCCAGGTATTCACCAGAAGAAGAAGCCTGGTGTGACTTACAGGGAGCAGAAAAAAATAAGGAGGGGTGGTGGTAAATGCCTACAGGGAAAATATTTATCCCAGCTGCCCTGGGACTAGTTGTAATGCGACAGCTCCATGAAAACACACATGCAGGAACCGCAGCCATGGTCAAGGCAATAAACCGTGGATCCACTGGTCCCATCTCAAGGTAGCTCACCCTAGGTGGACCTCCCAGCCTGGGCCTACGCCTACCTGTGTTAAGATCTCTCGTCTGCCTCCTGGGACAGCGCCGGCTAGCTCTGCTCCCTCTGGGTCCGTACCCCTGAGGGACACAGCCGAATAAGCCTGCTCGTGAACCTCTGCTAAAAGCCTACCGGAACGGCTTTTTCTACGCACAGGTGAAGAATTGATCTCCGTTGGAACCTCAGGTCTTGCATTTAGTAATTCCAGATGTTAACTAACCAACATACGGGCCAAAGGATGTGTTTCCTTCTGTTGCAATGTGTTTTTCTGTTCTATTGGGTCCATAGTCAGGCTTCCCCACCCCCTCTCCCTGCTTGTACCCCGTGCATTACTACCACCTATCGCCAGGGTCAAACCTCCCAAACCTTGATTTATCAAACTAGCTATGACTGTGCATCATCCACAATCACTCAGTGTCAGCATCAGTCCACCACATATAGTGTCTGTAATGAGAAGGGACACAGTACATGTTTTCGGCCCCAATCCCATGCTGTTCATGCCCATGTTAATGTTTATGCCAATTACAAAAAGGCAGGAATCCTCCCGCCCTATTTCTTGTGGCTTCTAATATAACAACCTCACTAAGGTTTACAATATATCTTGGAGGGAGGCCGAACGCCCTGACAAATGGATCCTGAGAAATAAGCTAGTCGGCTTTACCTGCTTTATACGACAAGGCCATCCTTTTCTTTTCAGAACCAGTGGGGATGTTAGAATGTGAAGGAGGGTGGATCTGTAATGGAACTAAACCCAAAACTTTTGTTGATTTTACTAACCCAGATAACACACAGATTCCACAATATGTGAACATGGGACACTTGCAGGTCCTCTGGGATGATCCATGCAATGCCTCACGGAAGTGGGTAGCCCCTGATTCACTATATTGGATCTGTGGCACAGCGGCCTATGCTACACTACCCCCAGGGTGGAGTGGAGCTTGTGTTTTGGGAACTATAAGACCCAGTTTCTTCCTTTTGCCCTTGGAAACTGGTGAACATCTAGGGGTCCCAGTGTATGATAAACTAGGCCGTGCAAAGCGCTCTCTGCGAATTCATACATGGTAAAATAATGAGTGGCCCCCAGAGCGTATTATTCAAGTGTATGGGCCTGCTACATGAGCTGCAGATGGCATGTATGGCTATAGGACCCTATATATATGCTGAACCGTCTTATCAGGCTGCAAGCGGTTCTAGAAATCATAACTAATGAAACTTCCCAAGCGTTGTCCTTGCTTGCCAAAACAAATACTCAAATACGCACCGCTATCTATCAGAATCGCTTGGCTTTAGATTTTCTCCTAGCATCAGAAGGAGGCGTCTGTGGAAAGTTTAATCTTACTAACTGTTAACTCTGTAATGATTCGTGACACTCCCAAGCTTCTGCATCTGGCTGCTAATCACAGAGAAAGACGGTTGTCTCATGCTCGGACCTTTTCACGTAGTACCTTATACAGGCCGGCTGAAAGTGACTATAACCCCTATATGACCATGAAAGGCAGAGATCCCTCAATATATAGTAGCCTTGGTCGACCAACCTCTCAGTAAATAATCGAGGTGGTCGAAGAGGAGAGGAATTATAGCAATAAAATTGAATTAAAGAAATTAAAAGGACAAATTGGCCTAAATTCATCTCAGGCCTCAAACTTTCCATTACCACCCTGAATTTCCCCCTCCCACAAGTTTCATAGAAAAAGATATGACATTTCTGTTTAGCAAAAAACTGTTATTGAATGTGGTTGGAAGGGAGCTTGTGGTTAAGCTTCAAAGGTGCCCAGGTGCAAAAGATGCTTAGATCTTAAAGCTAGCTTGTAATGCAAAATAAGAGATGGTGCTTCCGGAATGAAATGTTCTCTTCAACAGGAAGAGAGAAATGGTGTAAAGGAAAGTTTCCATTGTCCAGCTTCTGACGCGCACATTGTAAGGTATATTAGGGAACTAAATGCATCTGTAAAAGGGTCAGCCCTGTTGCTTATTAAAGCTGGCTGGCCTAGCGCTATATCCTCCTCTGATTGACTTGGTGTGGTTTCACTGACTGGATGAAGGCTCTCCTCTCCCCGCTACAAAAGAAGCAGCTGAGTCCTTCATCCCAGACTGCCCAAAAGACCCCCCAGCTGCTTTGCAGGCTCTCTCTGGCTTAAAGGGACTGCCCAAAAGAATCCAAGCTGAGCCAGTGGGGAGAGTGCTCCCTGCAGGCCCTCTTGAGCAGTCTCTTTAAACAAGACAGCTCAAAAGAGCCCCAGCTGAGCAGGAGGGGAGAATCTCCCCATGGGCTCAGCTGCTTTGCATGCTGTTTTGGGCAGTCATCTTAAAACAGACTGCCCAAAAGAGCCTGAGCTGAGCTGGCAGGGAGTGTGGTCCCTGCAGGCTCTTTTAGGCAGTCCCTTTAAATGGGACTGCCCATGAAAGCCCCAGCTGAGCTGCCTGTCAGCTGTTTTGTTTTTTAACTTTGCTGCAGCTTCTCTCTCTTTCTCTCTCTTGTACTGGATTTTTAAAAAATCAGGATTTCAAAAAAAATCCCAGATGTGGATACTTTATCAGTATTGGGATCCAGTTTTTTTCAGGAATCCCCCGCAAAATTCAGCTCCAATATACTTGAACTGAAAAATACCAAGAAAAAATTGCTGACCCCTAGCCCTGTTTGACATTATCAGAGTCAGACTTTATGAGGGTAAAAAACATCTATGTAGTACCCATCCAGAATATGCTCCCAAACTTTCTGGGACAAGTGAATGCCAGGTGGACGAAGTCTTTGAAAATGCTTAACCTTGAATCAAACCAGAAGGCACATCAGAGACCTAAACGGACGCTGGGTCACTATTACTTTTTTACCTCCTATTGTCCTATAGTTATTTTTAAAAGTTATTTTTTCCCATTATAGAGAACAATGGAGGGAATAGGGGCAACCTGTTTAGGGGGCCATAGAATTGGACCCCCTGGTCCAATGTTCTTGAAACTTGGTGGGTATCTTGGGGAGAGGCTCCATCAGCTATCCTGTGAGTTTCGAGCCTCTCCCTCAAACCCCCTCCCCTCCAGCCCCCAGAATATACCCTATGTTTTCACCATTGACTTCAATGGCCCATAGGATATAATGGAGCTGAAATTGACATTCGGCTGCCTGAAAGACTCTCCGGGATGCCGGCTGGGGGCGGGGCTTGGCTCCTGAGCTCCCGGAGCACAGCTCCGGTGGGCTCCCCCCGAAAAGACCCCTGCAGTTATACAAATGGTGTTATGTCACATGAGTAGAAGACCAAGGATTCACAAGCCAAGAAGTATTATGATTCCTCTTCACTTGATCACAATACCACAGGCCCCTGTGTGCCAATAGGAAAAAGGAAGGGAATCATTGTAAAAGAATCCACCTGGTAAACAAGCAAGCTACCTGCCCCACTATAGATGCACAAAATACAAGTAAAGAGACCACAACGAGGCAGCCACTCAACCCCACATAATACTCAGCCACAAATCCTTTGCCACTGCTCGTCTGAGCCAAAAAGGAACCCACCACAGCAAGAATCACATTTCAACAGCTTCTGCCGAGTGCTCTCTCACAATGATTCTCAGGAGGGAAGCATTTTTAAGAGATACAGTGCCCTTCTGGAGACTGCTCCTGATAAGCTGGAGAACAACTGCCTCATCACAGAGCTATGGGTTTCTATGGTAGAAAAATACCCTGGATATAAATAAAAATCAGCTGTTTATTGTTATTGTTCACACCATTATGTTCTGCCTCATGTGAAACTGTATTTTCAGGCTCCAGGTATTTGGGTATTAAAAACATAATGTCTTCTGCTACACAAACAATTTTCTGTGGGACATTTTCTCATCCAAGATAGATTAGAATTTAGCTTGGGGTAGAAATATTATATTATATATAATATATATATTTTATATATATATATATATATATATATATATATATATCATATATATATATATAATATAAAAATAATCTCCAGACTATGGATACAGTATTTGTATAATATGAAGCTCAGTTGGTTCTATGTAAGGTAATGAAAGCAAAAGATAAACTTTAATTTGTAAGAGTAATTTAGTGTATTCTATTTCCACAGATTATTTTGCATAGAATACATACTCCTTTTCTTGAGCTGAGATTTCAGGTCTTCTTCCTAAATATTGCCAGTTGATTTCTACCAAGTAATAATGTTTTGTGACAACCCTTTCCACTCACACAGTATAACTACCACACTCAACAATCCAACTCTCTCTCTCTCTCTCTAGTTCTGGGTTATTAGTAGGCCAGGCCGTCACCCTCACTACCCTTCTCATTTCTTTTAAAATTTCTAGAAAGCCATGACCATTTCTTATCTAAGGTCCTCTATCCCACTCACAGAGACACCAGCAGACAATGTTAGCCCAACCCCCTTCTACAACCATTCTCACTCAAATACTTCAGAATTATTGGGGTTGGTGACTCAAACCCCTTTCCATTGACTTGCTGCCACCATCCTGTCCTTATATATATTTGAATTTTGGTTCCACAACATTCTATGCTTGCCATAATTGATTTGGCTCAAGAACTGGCAGTCAGAAGACACTGGCCAGGGCTGACTGGCTGCTTCACAAAGTCCCACCCACGTCAGCCCCGGTCAGTGTTTTCAGCTCAGTCTGCTCCAGTCCTCCGACAGGAGAGGACCATCTGGAGTGTGAGCGCAGGGACAGGCCCTCAAGGCTGAGGCAAGTGAGAGAAGCCCTTTTCCGCCCCCCCTACACCATCCCCTGGACCTTCTATGAGGGGACTAGGCCCAGAGAAGCCCTTCTCCGCCCCCACATGCCATCCCCCTGGGCCTTCTATGGGGCACTAGGCCCAGAGAAGGCCTTTTCCGCCCCCACATGCCATCCCCTGGGCCTTCTATGGGGGCCTTAGGCCCAGAGAAGGCCTTTTCCGCCCCCACACCATCCCCTGGGCCTTCTATGAGAGGACTAGGCCCAGAGAAGGTCTTTCAGTCCCCCACACACCATCCCCTGGGCCTCCTATGGGGGCACTAGGCCCAGAGAAGGCCTTTTCTGCCCCCCACACCATCCCCTGGGCCTCCTATGGGGGCACTAGGCCCAGAGAAGCCATTTTCCATCCCCCACACACCATCCCCTGGGCCTTCTATGGGGGCACTAGGCCCAGAGAAGCCCTTTTCCATCCCCCACACACCATCCCCTGGGCCTTCTATGGGACACTAGGCCCAGAGAAGGCCTTTTCCACCCCCCACCCCACACCATCCTCTCGGCCTTCTATGGGGCACTAGGCCCAGAAAAGCCCTTTTCCGTCCCCCACATGCCATCCTCTGGGCCTTCTATGGGGCACTAGGCCCAGAGAAGGCCTTTTCTGTCCCCCACACACCATCTCCTGGGCCTTCTATGGGGGCAGTAGGCCCAGAGAAGCCATTTTCTGTCCCCCACACATCATCCTCTGGGCCTTCTATGGGGGCAGTAGGCCCAGAGAAGCCCTTTCCCCCCACACACTGCCTACCCCAAAGGCACACAATGAGCAGCAGAAGGGGTGGTTCCAGGGTAACAGAGATAAAAGGGGCAGCCCGTGCTGCACACCTGTCCACGCTATCTTTAAAATGACAATAAATGAAATTGTGAGGCTTTTTTTGCAAAAAAAACCAACATAATTTTATTATTTTAAGACAAACATACATGAGAGAATTCATATAATTTTTGTGTCTATTAAAATACCTTATACATACAAGTAGTAATGGGGTATACACTTCTTTTATTCAGAGACCGGAAACATTTGACAGCTGCCCCCCATCCCCCTGCGGAAGCTATGCTTCCGCTAAGAGAGGGCCATGCTTCAAAAACAGGGATGGGCAAGATGGCCGCCAGTGTCAGCCCAGAAGGGAATGGAGGAGGCTGTGCTATGGGGCTGTTAGCAGTGGTTTGCTGTGGGGAGAAGGAGACTGGTACAATGGCAGCCATTTGTGTAGTTGTGCTTGGTGCAAAAACTTCAGGCTGTGGGGACAGTAAAAGCAGAGAGAATATCCAGGGGGGAACATGTGTACAAGTTTATTTTTAACAAAGTGTTGTTGAAAAAGTGTGTTTGGTGTAAGTTCAAGCGCTTGGAGTTTTCAAAACATCCCACCAGCTCTCTCTCACTGGAAACTCAGACAGGCAAGAAAGGGGGGAGTTTTTCCACCCCCTGCTTGAAAAAAGGAAGAGCTGAAATCACTATGCCCCCCCTCCCAGTGAGAAAAAGGAATGACTATTGGTTCTAATGTGTGTCTAGTAACAGAAATGAACACATTTTGCTAAGACCTAACCAGGTATTTTAGAAGTGGGGAAAACTGGGCACGGCAACACTCTTTTTCCTCGGGTTGTGTGTATTTTTGCTTGTGTGTGTATTATGTCTTTGAAATTTCCAAGTCTTTTTTTGTTAGGAAGAACTTTTTTTGGAAAAAAACACACAGCTATTTTAAAATTTAGTTTGGTAAGGAACTATTGTAACATCTCAGAACTCTAATTTACATTTTACAGGTTCCTCTGCCTGACTTCTAGAAAAGGAAATAAATCATAGAGGAATTGCAATAAACAAAAAACACAGGTCCTGCAGTGTGCACCGTGGTATAGAGAACCTCAGCCTTCTAGGAGAGGTCAGGGGGAGTGTCCCGAGGCGGCATGTGCGATTTGGGGGCTGTAGGAGCTGTTTTGTCGATTTTAGCCTACGCCGACCCTGTGAGGTAGAACACCCAAGCGGCATATGGTTTCATTTTGGGGTATCGAGTGACCCCTCAGCGGACTCGCCTCGACGAGGGGGACCTCTGGGCACTATTATTGGGGTGATTGGGGGTACCCCCAAAATTTTGATTTTGGGGCACCCTCCTCCGTCACGTATCTGGCGACATTTAAACGCACCAATGAGCAGCAGAAGGGGGTGGTTCCAGGGTAACAGAGATAAAAGGGGCAGCCCGCGCTGCACACCTGTCCACGCTATCTTTAAAAAGCTACCAACTTTCACATTCCTCTTTGTCAGAAGCAAAGAATGGATTATTAGGACCTGAATACACACCCGCAGCATTCCAGCTTCCTAAAAGGCACACAGATTAAAACTACAATCACTTTAAAACAAGTATAATCACATCTATAACACAGGCGTTATCATTATGGAGGGGAATGAATGTGATCTGTACATTCCTTCTGACAAAGTTAATACAGCTGCCCCCCACCCCCCAAAATGAAAGAAGACATATTGCTTTGCGGCACATGAACGTTGGTTTTATGAAAGTGTATTTTATCTGCTGTAGAAGGAGATCCCGACAGCTCATGTTAAGTTTTATATCACAGCAACATGCTTATACTCTCATGCTAATTCTAAAAAGAAACAGCTGCAACAGTTTGCTTGTAATCCTATACCATCATGATAATTCGTTCTTTACAAAAACAGGAAACCACATCGGATGGTTGGGAATACAAAACACGGGGAAGAAGCGGTACAATATATTGCCTGTGTTGTAGGACTTCCTGAGATGACTCGCTATTCCCAGCTAGGAGAGTATTCAAATTGGGAACACATTACCCATGCCTTTCTGAAAAAGAGATAGTACGGATCAGATCTTTGCTAATAAATTTCCATCAGGGCATTGCTATCTGCCATAGTAATTGATATACATTACAATGTTATAAAGAGCTTTTAATTGTTATTGTGATTGTCGTATTATAACTATTGGTGTTAATTGCTAAGGCTGTGATCTAATGCAATATCAGTGCCCGATATAGGCCCAACACTTTTCGCTAACGAGGACAATGTAGAGCGTGTCATCCACAGTTCCATCAGGTTGCTCACAAGATCACATTGTGCTAAAGCCTATGGAATGGGTGTCTTTATTGTACAGCCTCTTTCCTTTCCATTTGGGTAATGTGTTCCCAATTTGAATTCTCTCCTAGCTGGGAATAGCGAGTCATCTTAGGAAGTCCAACAGCACTTAAAAAAAAAAAAAACAGACACAGGCAATATATTGTACCGCTTCTTCCCCGTGTTTTGTATTCCCAACCATCCGACGTGGTTTCCTGTTTTTGTAAAAAACATATGCGCCCCATAGATTACAGGCCCCGTGCAAAAGATTAGAAATATTAGTAAATCATAATATATCTTGCAGCAAGTTACTTTCCCACCTGATCCAAACAGTAATGCCTAGATTCTTACTGAAGATCTGCTGCGGTTCTTTTTTAAACTATTCCACTAGTAGAAAATAAAAATGCAAACGCTAAATGATTGCTCTTAGATAATTGATTCATACTATAAGTAAAGTGGGGTGGGCCTAAATTTATTTGTGTGCGTGGGTAGAACTTCAGTTTAAGGAAATAGTAATCTAGAGAGCTATGCAAAAAGAAACTGGACTATCTCTTTTTTGTCTTATACATAATATGAATTTTATACAATTATTTCTCTCTATTTTCCCTTTTTTTCTTTTAAGGCAAAAACATATTATTGATGATTTGTGTGAAATTTTGTATATAATAATGCAGGCCAAAACCACACAGACTATCATGGGTTTGTATGGAATACATCTATGTCTAGAAGAATGCCATTTCTAGATATTAAATCAGTCTGATAGGCATAAGCTGAAGGGGCCACAGTTCAACTTTTAAAAACCCCACTAATTTCAGAATAAGTCATTTGAATGTATTCTTTGACCAAATGCTAGGATCTGGGTTACCCTACATGTATTTGCTCCATGAACATCTGTAGCAAGGTATATTGATAACTACTATACTGTTAAGTTTAGCTTTGGTGATATGATTTTGCTGTTTCTTTCCTCAAATCTGTGTAGCTAGTAGACACAACTGTCATTTCCCTTTATCTTGTGCTCTAGTTTAATAACTTGTAGCAGATAAAGTTTGCTTGTTTAAGAGAGATGTCTGTGTTTCAAACTCCCTCCCTGTGCACCGGGGGTCTTTGCTCATGCTAACATGCGCGTGTGTGGGGGGGGTGATGTACTCGGGAAACTCAGCCCCGTGTACACGCTCATAGTCAGCCTGTATTGGTGTTCCCCAAACCACGACACAGAATCATAGAATCATAGAGCCGGAAGGATCCACCAGGGTCGTGTAGTCCAATCCCCTGCACAATGCAGGAAATTCACAAATGCCTCCCCCACACCACCCTGATGACCCCTGTTCCACACCCTGAAGTTGACACAAAACCTCCAGGAATCTCCAGTCATACTGGAGGCAACAGAACATGGGAATTATCATGATGGCATAGGACTACGAGCAAACTGTTGCAGCTGTTTCTTTTTAGAATTAGCATGAGAGTATTTTACATAAGCATTTTGCTGTGATATAAAACTTAACATGAGCTGTCGGGATCTCCTGCTACAGCAGATAAAATACATTTTCATAAAACCAACGTTCATGTGCTGCAAAGCAATATGTCTTCTTTCAGGTTTTTTTTTTTTGGGGGGGGCTGTATTAAGTTTCCCTTAATTTTGCACAGATCACATTCATTCCCCTCCATAATGATAACGCCTGTGTTATAGATGTGATTATACTTGTTTTAAAGTGATTGTAGTTTTAATCTGTGTGCCTTTTAGGAAGCTGGAATGCTGCGAGTGTGTGTTCAGGTCCTAATAATCCATTCTTTGCTTCTGGCAGAGAGGAATGTGAAAGCTGGTAGCTTTTTAAAGATAGCATGGACAGGTGTGCAGTGTGGCCTGTCCCTTTTATCTCTGTTACCCCTGGAACCACCCCCTTCCGCTGCTCATTGGTGCGTTTAAATGTCGCCAGACACTCCCCCGCATAATGGAAGAGGGCGCCCCAAAACCGAAATTTTGGGGGTACCCCCAGTCGCTCCAATAATAGTGCCCAGAGGTTCCCCTCGTCGAGGTGAGTCCACTGAGGGGTCACTCGATACCCCAAAATGAAACCATGTGCCGCTTGGGTGTTCTACCTCACAGGGTTGGCGTAGGCTAAAATCGACAAAACAACTCCTACAGCCCCCAAATCACACGTGCCGCCTCGGGACACTCCCCCTGACCCCTCCTAGAAGGCTGGGGTTCTCTAGAGCATGCCTCTATACCATGGTGCACACTGCAGGACCTGTGTTTTTTGTTTATTGCAATTCCTCTATGATTTATTTTACTTCACACAGAGGGGAAAGAGACTAGGGCATGAACTCAATGGTGGCCTTTTAGTTTCAAGGGAAAGCCACGCTTTCTCCTTATATTGCCCCTGTCTCAAAACACATGTGCTAATATTTTAGGGGGGCATGATATCAGTGTCATTCTCTCCTTTACACATTGTGGGTGGGTTCTGATCAATGGGGACCCTAAAATGCCTCGTGCTATTATGCCACAATCATATGTGATTAACTTTTTTTCACCAGAGACACGGAATATTGCTATAAAAATGGTCAGTGTGCTTAAACATTCTCATATCTTATATAAAACAGATTTTTTAAACTGTGACACACATTTTGAGTGAAATCAGTGGAGAGATATAAAAATCATCCACCGCCCGTCCAATCTTTTAAAATGATGTAATTTTCCTGTTTTTCCCATTCGCTTCGGACACCTGTGTCGGCATATCCTGTTTTCAGGTTGGAGCAGCAGTGACATCATCTCCTGTTTTTCCATTGGTTCTAATACCAAATGGACATCATAGATAGCTCTGAACAATAGTCAATAACCATCTTAAGCCGGACACCACGCTTTTAGAAAATCTCTTATTGTTATCCTTATCTGTCCCTGAACAAAGACGGAATCTTGCCTTCTCCTTACACTGTGGGATGAACCCAGAAATTCTGCTGATCATGCAGCATGGGAATGTTACCGGTGCACCATCATGAAGCTGAATATTTTATACTGAAAAACTCTGCCTTGTTTATTTTTTATTTTTTAAATGTTGTGTGGCTGTTGACGGGGGGGGGGCAAGCCTTTTTGGAAAAAGTTTTTGTTTTGGGCTTTTTGCAGGGTCTGGAAAAACTAATATTCAGTAAGTAATGTCATCTTTTTTGCTTTCTGTACTGTGTGTGTAGTTATGCAGGGTACTTTTCTAGAAGAGGATACTTTCTAGAAGTTAGGCAGAGGAACCTGTAAAATGTAAATTAGAGTCTTGAGATGTTACAATAGTTCCTTACCAAACCAGATTTTAAAATAGTTGTGTTTTTCTTCCAAAAATTCTTCCTAACAAAAAAAGACTTGGAAATTTTAAAAAGTTCTTTGCAGCCTCTAGGAAAAGGCTG
Organism: Gekko gecko; assembly: GCA_029375565.1. Classification (NCBI taxonomy): domain Eukaryota; kingdom Metazoa; phylum Chordata; class Lepidosauria; order Squamata; family Gekkonidae; genus Gekko; species Gekko gecko. The sequence continues at coordinate 45,764,640 of JAPDNY010000009.1, forward strand.
CAATTCACCCCCCATGCCTAAGCTGCCTAGGGGAGCCTCTCTCTCAAGAAAAACTAATATACAGTAAGTCATGTCATCTTTTTGTTTTCTGTACTGTGTGTAGTTATGCAGGGTACTTTTCTAGAAGTCAGGCAGAGGAACCTGTAAAATGTAAATTAGAGTCTTGAGATGTTACAATAATTCATTACCAAACTAAATTTTAAAATAGCTGTGTTTTTTTTCCAAAAAAAAAGTTCTTCCTAACAAAAAAAAGACTTGGAAATTTCAAAGACATAATACACACACAAGCAAAAATACACACAACCCAAGGAAAAAGAGTGTTGCCGTGCCCATTTTTCCCCACTTCTAAAATACCTGGTTAGGTTTTAGCAATTGTGTTCATTTCTGTTACTAGACACACATTAGAACCAATAGTCATTCCTTTTTTCTCACTGGGGGGGGAGCATAGTGATTTCAGCTCTCCCTTTTTTCAAGCAGGGGGTGGAAAACTCCCCCCTTTCTTGCCTGTCTGAGTTTCCAGTGAGAGAGAACTGGGGGGATGTTTTGAAAACTCCAGGCACTTGAACTTACACCAAACACACTTTTCAACAACACTTTGTTAAAAACAAACTTGTACACTTGCTCCCCCTTGGATTTTCTCTCTGCTTTACTGTCCCCACAGCCTGAAGTTTTTGCACCAAGCACAACAACACAAATGGTTGCCATTGTACCAGACTCCTTCTCCCCAGCAAATCCCCTGTTGCTAACAGACCCATAGCACAGCCTCCTCCATTCCCTTCTGGGCTGACACTGGCGGCCATCTTGCCCATCCCTGTTTTTGAAGCATGGCCCCCCCTCAGCGGAAGCATGGCTTCCGCAGGGGGATGGGGGCAGCTGTCAAACATTTCCGGTCTCTGAATAAAAGAAGTGTATACCCCATTACTACTCATACATATCTAATTGTCTTTCTACCATTTAGCTAACTATAATTCTTGCAAGTCTATGTTTTAACAATATATAAGCATTGTTTAAGCATTCTACCATATTCTTCTACAGGTTAGATATAGGTTAAAATTTCAAAAGTACATAAACTGAAATACAAGTTCTCTTATCATTTCTTAATGTTTTATCATCTGTTGTAAAGCTTTACCTAGAAATTTTAAAATTACTCTTCCCTTAAATATCTTCAATGTGGGTTATGATTTTTCCATATGGTTTTCTAACCAATCTTAATCAGTTACACATGTCCAAAGGTCCCCTGAATAAATTTTGTTTATATGTTTGCAATATATTTTTTGATTTCATTATCTAAATATTTTAACTTGATCTTCCTTTAAAAAGAAAAAAAAAGATTCAGACAATCCTAATCCGTTACACATACATAAATTTTCCCTACAATTTTATAAGTACTTATTCCCTAACACATCTTAACCAGTTGCACATACAAATAGGTTCCTTAGCACATTCTTATTTATAAAGCTTCATTCTCTTCTTCTTTTTCTGGTTTCTTCTCTTCAGCAAAGTCTTAATTCTGTGTTTTTTGCCCTTATAGGTAGAGAGAGTAAGACTTGCCATCTGTATTCCATTCTTGAAGTGGTTGAGGATTCCATGAAATCTGTTTCTCTTTGGGATATTTTTTTCTTTACAACTTTGAAGATATCAGCTTTTGTCTGTCTTTTAATAGCTCTATTATGCTCTTCTGTATCAGTTTTGGCTCTTTTTTTTGGTGTATAGATCCTTCTGTAAGGTGCATCCTCTTGTTTGCAGTCTTGATCTGTGTCATGACAAGTTTGGCTTTGAGATTTCTCCATCTTAATTATAGCTTGCCCTGGTATAACGTCTCTTTTATCTTGCATTAAAGTGAAAGCCTCCTCAACTGCCAGATTGACTGTATCAACAATTATATGTTTAAGCTCCTCTCAAAAAGTCTGTGTCCAGTTAGCAAAAGCAGAGCTGACTGTACCTACGTCAGCTGGCATTTCTTTGTTTATGTCTTGTGAGCTCTGTTTAATACAAATCAAAAGCCCCAGCTCAGTCCAGCAGACAAGAAATCTCTAGAGCTGTTTTTCAATAGTCCCTACAAGGCTGACCACATTTGCCAGATAGTAGTTGATGTAGACATATTAATAACCAAGAATCTTTCAAGATGAGTCAGGTATTTTTCAGTTTTATAATGGAGCCTGAACAGTGTAGACTTTTATAGTTTCAACAGCTGGTCTGATACTTTGAGGGACTGTTACAAAGTAGAAAGTTCAGTTTTAAATGCCTCTCTTTCTTTCTTTCCTTTCCAAAGAAGATTTATAATCCTTTTAATGGGGTAGATTCCCTGTTAAAGCAATTTGAGCTTTTTTTTTTTTTTTTAAAGAATCTATATATAGTTCTAATATGTCATTTAAATCCAAGAGAAACAGGGAAGACAAGTAACACTTGGAGTCCAAAGAATAACGTGAAAAACTTGAAGCTTATATATTACAGGAACTATTTGAAGTTTAAACAACAGCCTTTGTGTCTTCTTTGTGCCAAGGAGAGTTTAGCACAGCTTCTTTGTACTAGCTCATAGTAGCCACTCAGAAAAGGAAGGAGGGGGGCATTTTCTCCTCTCTTTTCCTTGTCCTTTTAAAAATTTAAAGGGGCTTAATCAAACATAAGAACATAAGAGAAGCCAATGTTGAATCAGGCCAATGGCCCATCTAGTCCAACACTCTGTCACACAGCGGCCAAAATATACCATGTGCCATCAGGAGTTCCAGCAGTGGGGCCAGGACACTAGAAGCCCTCCCACTGCTGCCCCCTCCAGCACCAAGAATAGAGTGCATCACCTGCCCCAGACTGAGAATTCCCATCTATACCCTGTGGCTAATAGCCACTGATGGACTTCTGCTGCATGTGTTTATCTAATTCCCTCTTGAAACTGTCCATGCTTGCAGCTGCCACCACCTCCTGTGGCAGTGAATTCCATATGTTAATCACTCTTTGGGTGAAGAAGTATTTCCTTTTATCTGTTCTAACCCGACTGCTCAGCAATTTCATGGAGTGCCCACGAGTTCTTGTATTGTGAGAAAGGGAAAAAAGTACTTCTTTCTCAACCTGCTCAATCCCATTCATAATCTTGTAAACCTTGATCATGTCACCCCTCAGCCATTGTTTCTCCAAGCTAAAGAGCCCCAAGCATTTTAACCTTTCTTCATAGGGAAGGTGTTCCAACCCATTTATCATTCTAGTTGCCCTTCTCTGCACTTTTTCCAATGCTATAATATCCTTTTTGAGATGTGGTGACCAGAACTGTACACAGTATTCCAAATGAGGTCGCACCAATGATTTATACAGGGGCATGATGATACTGGCTGATTTGTTTTTAATTCCCTTCCTAATAATCCCCAGCATAGCATTGGCCTTCTTTATTGCAGCTACACACTGTCTAGACATTTTCATTGAGTTATCCATTACGACTCCAAGATCTCTCTCTTGGTCCGTCTCTGCCAGTTCAGACCCCATCAATGTGTATTTATATTTAGGATTTTTGGCTCCAATGTGCATCACTTTGCACTTGGCCACATTGAACCCCATTTGCCACGTTGACGCCCACTCACCCATCCTCGACAGATCCCTTTGGAGTGCCTCACACTCCTCCCTGGTTTTCACCACCCGGAACAACTTCGTGTCATCTGCAAATTTAGCCACTTCACTGCTTACTCCCAATTTCAAATCATTAATAAACAAGTTAAAAAGCATCGGACTGAGTACTGATCCCTGTGGTACCCCACTGCTTACCACCCTCCACTGAGAAAGTTTCCCATTTATACTCACTCTCTGTTTCCTATTTATAAGCCAGTTTTTGATCCACAAGAGGACTTGTCCTTTTATCCCATGACTATTGAGCTTACTTAGGAGCCTTTGATGAAGAACTGTATCAAAAGCTTTCTGGAAGTCAAGGTAAATAATATCTATTGGGTCCCCCTTGTCCACATGTTTGTTCACTCCCTCAAAAAACACTAACAGGTTAGTGAGACAAGAGCTTCCCTTACAGAACCCATGCTGAGTCTGCCTCAATAGTTTTTGCTCATCAATGTTCCTACTAATTCTTTCCTTAATAACAGTTTCCACCAACTTACCCGGTATTGATGTCAGACTGGCTGGCCTGTAATCTCCCTTGGAGCCCTTTTTAAAGATGGGAGTGACATTAGCTACCTTCCAGTCCTCAGGAATGGAGGCAGATTTTAAAGAAAGATTACATATTTTTGTCAGGAGATCCACAAGTTCACATTTGAGTTCTTTCAGAACTCTCGGATGAATGCCATCTGGGCCTGGTGATTTACTAGTTTTTAAATTGTCCATCAGTCAGAGGACTTCCTCTCTTGTCACCGCATTCTGATTCAAGTCTTTCAAACCCCCTCCCGAAATTGGTGCTTCTGGAGTGGGCAAACACTTCTCCTCTTCCACAGTGAAGACAGAGGCAAAAAATGCATTCAGCTTCTCAGCCATTTCCCTATCATCCTTCACTATTCCTTTTACCCCTTGGTCATCCAAGGGCCCCACTGCCTCCCTGGCTGGCTTCTTACTTCTAATGTATTTGAAGAAAGTTTTATTGTTGGCCTTTATGTTTTTTGCGATATGCTCCTCATATTCCCTTTTTGCTTGCCTGATCACAGACTTGCATTTTATTTGCCATAGTCTGTGTTCCCTTTATCAACCTCATTAAGACTAGCTTTCCACCGCTTAAAGGAATCCTTCTTACCATTACTTTATTTGTTAACCATGCAGGCTTTTTTCTATACCTATTTGTGCCTTTCCTAACCTGCGGTATATATTTTTTCTGAGCTTCTAGTATTGTCTTTTTAAATAGTCTCCAAGCTTCCCCAATGGTTTTGACCTTCTCCACTCTTCCTTTCAATTTCTTCCTCACATGTCCCCTCATACCAGAGAAGTTACCCCTTTTAAAGTTAAAAGTGGTTGTGTCAGTCTTTTTGGGCAACTCCCTATCTGTACAAATGTTAAACTCAATGACATTATGGTCACTGTTCCCAAGTGGTGCAATCACTTTTACATCTCTCACCAGGTCTTGGGTGTTACTTAGGACCAAATCTGGTAGGATCTGTGACCATCTGTTCTATAGCACAGTCATTGAGTGTCTAAAAACTCAATCTCTTTTTCCCGACTAGAACTCATATTGACCCAATCAATGTGTGGGTATTAAAGTCGCCTATTACGACACAGTTATTTCGTCTAGCCACTATCTTTAATTCATTCATCATTTTATAATCCTCCTCTATCTTTTGATCTGGTGGGCGATAACAAACTCCCACTGTTAAGCCTCCTTTTGGACCCACTATTTCAACCCATAGCATTTCCAGAAGCGAATCCAATTTTCTTACCCTCTCAATCTTACTGGACGGTATACCCTCCCTGACATACAGAGCCACCCCACCTCCAATCCTTCCGATATAATTTATAACCAGGAATCACCGTATCCCACTGATTTTCCTCATCCCACCAAAGGGATGAGGTCAAAGGGTCAAAAGGTCATTGGATTCTTCAGTGTTGCTTTTTGCCCCCCAGCCAGAATAATGAGACAGACAATGGTTTGGAATTAAACAAGGGCCACTTTATTAACTATTTAACAGAACATTGCAGCAATAACAACTAAGCAAGCATGGAACAGGCAAGGCAGGCATCACTTCCCTGACCAACCCCCTTACCCTGAAAGGGTGGGTCACCCAGCTCCGGCCGTGAGCCATTTACTCTCTGGCTCATGACCAGCAGCCCAGCAACTGGTTGCCCCCTAGGAGTGCCTATCCCTGAAGCCTTTCAACTTGCAAGGAGGAGCCTGCCCTAAAAGGTTCCCAGAGGTGATCACCATTCCCCACCCAGGAACTTAGAATCCAAAGGCAGTTCATGATGACCGCCTGTTCCCTAACAGGATATGCCGAAAGGTGCTCACCAGTTCCATTTCTTGCTTGCATAAACCTGCCAAGTGACCAAACTAATTAAATGCCATTCACCATAATTTCCCTTAAAACCACTGCCCTCAGTGCAAGGTAGGCAAAAACACCTCCACCACTTCTGCCAATTTGGGTGGAAGTGAAAAATTCCTACCTGGCCCCAAATGGTGACCAGCCACAGCCTGCACTAATAAACAGGGCGGGAAGGCGGGTGAGCACGTGGAGCAACTGACGAAGGGTGGGAGCAGAGCCCAGCCCTTTGAAGCAGCCAGCTCCACCCCCCTGCCTGACCAGGATGCATAGCCTCCCGACCGTTGCTGTCTCCACTCTGTTGGAGTGGCAAAAGAGCCCCTGCCCACCAGCTGCATTGCAGGGCGGGTGGGAGCTCCATTATAGCTACTCATGGTGTAGATCTTCATTGGTGTTATGGATGAGGCTCAAAATTTCTCTCTTCTGGAGATGTTCACAGCTAGTGCAGTCATGGCTGCCATGTCTGCACTGCTTCGTTCCTTGCTTCGGGGACGATGCAGGGCTTCCACCTGCTCACTGCCACTTGCGGGGGCCCCAAATCAAGTCCCTTGTGCCGGGCCTCCCTCCAGGAGGTCCAGTGGAGTTTGAGATCCCCCAAAAACTCCCCTAAAAAGAATGAAGTGCTGGTGGTACCCAGGAGCGAGGCCTGGTGTTGTCCATGCCGCTGCACTGCAGCACTACTTCTTTGAGGCTTTTTTTGCTCTTAATCACATGTTCATAATGTCATGAGACCATGATCTCAGGAAGTCTGTTTTCATTCAAAGGTACATCTCTGGCTCTCTTGATTCCCCTCAAATATGGCATTTACAAAGAACCAAGAGCTTAAGCTGAGGTCTCCTTGGCCTTTTTAAAAAAAGTTGTACCAAAAATGCAAGTAGGTAAGACAGGCAAAAATGTCAAGTGCCTGCATCTTTGTACTGTTTGGGTAGTCATGCATGAATGTGGAACATGAAACTTGGGGATCTCATTCAGTAATATAGCAAACTAATTCATCAATCATTTCACTGCATTTGGAAATTTTGCTATACATTATAGAGAAGAGTAACATATGAATAGTGCAGAGTTATTAAAAAGTTATATGATGATAGCTGCATATGCAGAACTCTCCTGGAAAACATCACTTTAAAACAAAACACCTATTGGATTTGCAAACATATCTCCTGCAGGTGTGGATATTAATTACCTACACATTTCAAAACTACACCTACCTAATTCACACAGGAATTGGGTAAAATATATTATGTTGGCTATTTGGGACAACCCAGTTAAACCAAAATATAGTTTCAGTTCAAGTAATTTAGATTATTGACTTGAAACTTGAAAAATTTTGGATCCATGCAAAAGCACTTAATATGTTTCATGTCAGTGTGAATTCTTGCATTCTAGATATTTTATTATTCATTCATTTATTACGGGTCTATATGACCGAACTCCCTCATGGATCACTGCCTTGTCGTGGCGAGGGGGCTTGCGTGGTTTGATGAGGCTGTGGGCTATGCCGTGGAGGGCCACCCAGGACGGACAGGCCACAGCAGAGAACTCAGACCAAGTGTGATCCCCCTGGAGAAGGAAATGGCAACCCACTCCAGTATCTTTGCCAAGAAAACCCCATGGACAGTAACAAAAGGCTAAAAGATATGACGCCGGAAGATGAGCCCCTCAGGTCGGAAGGTGTCCAATATGCTACTGGGGAAGAGCAGAGGGCAAGTACAAGTAACCCCAGAAAGAGTGAAGCGGCTGGGCCAAAGCCGAAAGGACGCTCATTTGTGGATGTGTCTGACGGTGAAAGGAAAGTTCGATGCTGCAAAGAACAATACTGCATAGGAACCTGGAATGTAAGGCCTATGAATCAAGGTAAGCTTGACGTGGTCAAAAATGAGATGGCAAGAATGAACATCGACATCTTGGGAATCAGTGAACTAAAGTGGACAGGAATGGGCGAATTTAACTCAGAAGACCATTATATCTACTACTGTGGCCAGGAATCCCGTAGAAAAAATGGTGTGGCCTTTATAGTCAACAAGAGAGTGAGAAAGGCAGTACTGGGATACAATCTCAAAAATGACAGAATGATCTCTGTCCAAATCCAAGGCAAACCATTCAATATCACAGTAATCCAAGTCTATGCCCCAACCACTGCTGCAGAAGAGGCTGAAGTGGACCAGTTCTATGAAGACCTACAACAGTTCATAGAACTAATACCAAAAAATGATGTCCTCATCATCATAGGGGACTGGAATGCTAAAGTAGGAAATCAAAAGGTAACCGGAAAAACAGACAAGTTTGGCCTTCGAGAACAAAATGAAGCAGGGCAAAGGCTAACAGAGTTTTGTCAAGAGAACATGCTGGTCATAGCAAACACCCTTTTCCAACAACCTAAGAGGCGTCTCTACACATGGACATCACCAGATGGGCAACACCAAAATCAGATTGACTATATAATTTGCAGTCAAAGATGGAGAAGCTCTATCCAGTCAGTAAAAACAAGACCTGGAGCTGACTGTGGCTCAGATCATGAGCTACTCATTGCAAAATTCAGACTTAAATTGAAGAAAGTTGGGAAAACCACAAGGCCATTCAGATTTGACCTAGATCGCATCCCCGATGAATATACAGTAGAGGTGAAGAATAGGTTTAAGGGACTAGATTTGATAGACAGAATGCCTGAAGAACTATGGACAGAGGTCCGTGACATTGTAAAGGAGGCAACACTCACCGCCATCCCAAAGAAAAAGAAATGCAAGAAAGCAAAGTGGCTGTCTGATGAGGCTTTACACATAGCAGAGGAAAGAAGGACAGCTAAAGGCAACGGTGAAAAGGAAAGATTTGCCCAACTGAATGCAGATTTCCAGAGAACAGCAAGGAGAGATAAGGAGGCTTTCCTGAATGAACAATGCAAAGTAATAGAGGAAAACAATAGATTGGGAAGGACTAGAGATCTCTTCAAGAAAATTGGAGAAATCAAGGGAACGTTCCATGCAAAGCTGGCCATGATAAAGGACAAAAACGGTAGGGACCTAACAGAAGCAGAAGAGATTAGGAAAAGATGGCAAGAATACACAGAAGAACTATACAAGAAGGACCTCGATGTCCTTGACAACCACAATGGTATAATCACTGACCTTGAGCCAGACATCCTGGAAAGCGAAGTTAAATGGGCCTTAGAAAGCCTTACTAACAACAAAGCTAGTGGAGGTGATGGTATCCCAGCTGAGTTATTCAAAGTCTTAAAAGAAGATGCTGTTAAAGTGCTGTACTCAATTTGCCAACAAATTTGGAAAACACAACAGTGGCCACAGGATTGGAAAAGGTCAGTTTACATTCCAATCCCAAAGAAGGGCAATGTCAAGGAATGTTCAAACTATCGCACAATTGCACTCATTTCACACACTAGCAAGGTCATGCTCAAAATCCTACAAGCTAGGCTCCAACAGTATGTGGATAGAGAATTTCCAGAAGTACAAGCTGGGTTTCGAAGAGGTAGAGGAACTAGAGATCAAATTGCCAACATTCGCTGGATTATGGAGAAAGCAAGAGAGTACCAGAAAAACATCTACTTCTGCTTCATTGACTATGCTAAAGCCTTTGATTGTGTGGATCACAATAAATTATGGCAGGTTCTTAAAGAGATGGGAGTACCGGACCACCTCACATGTCTTCTGAGAAACCTGTATAAGGGTCAAGAAGCAACAGTTAGAACCGGATATGGAACAACTGCTTGGTTTAGCATAGGAAAAGGAGTACGACAAGGATGTATATTGTCACCTTGCTTATTTAATTTATATGCAGAGTACATCATGCGAAATGCTGGCCTGGATGAATCACAAGCTGGAGTTAAGATTGCTGGGGAAAAGATCAATAACCTCAGATATGCAGACAATACCACTCTGATGGCAGAAAGTGAAGAGGACCTAAAGAGCCTCTTGCTCAGGATGAAAGAGGAGAGCACAAAAGTGGGCTTGAAGCTCAACATCAAAAAAACTAAGATCATGGCATCTGGGCCCATCACTCCTTGGCAAATAGAAGGGGAAGTCGTAGAAGTGGTGACAGACTTCACGTTCCTAGGATCCCAGATCACTGCAGATGATTAAAAGACGCCTGCTCCTTGGGAGGAAAGCGATGGCAAACCTAAACAGCATGATAAAAAGCAGAGACATCACCTTGCCAACAAAAGTCCGCATGGTCAAAGCAATGGTATTCCCCATAGTAATGTATGGCTGCGAGAGTTGGACTATAAGGAAGGCCGAAGAATAGATTCTTTTGAACTATGGTGCTGGAGAAGACTCTTGAGAGTCCCTTGGACTGCAAGGAGATCAAATCAGTCAATCCTAAAAGAAATCAACCCTGATTGTTCCTTGGAAGGCCAGATCCTGAAGCTGAAGCTCAAATACTTTGGCCACCAAATGAGAAGGGAGCATTCACTGGAGAAGACCCTGATGTTGGGAAAGATTGAAGGTCAAAGAAGAAGGGGACGGCAAAGGATGAGATGGTTAGACAGTGTCATTGATGCAACGAACATGAAATTGAGCAAACTTCAGCGGACAGTGGAAGACAGGAGGGTCTGGCGTAATCTGGTCCATGGGGTCGCGAAGAGTCGGACTCGACTGTGCGACTGAACAACAAAAATGACCGAAGTTTTGACCAGAAGAAAAGGGGTAGATATTGTATTATCATATAGTCATATAAGGCCATGTCTGAACATCTACATTCTTCAGATTTAATATAAAGAAGGACCTGTTTCCCCTTCATGCTGGATTCTGGAGTTTTTGGCCCCTTTTATCCATCCTCCCTGGTTTTCTGATTTACTTCTCAATCTCAGATAAACTCTACTCCAACAAAGAACCAAACCTATGGAAACTGTTGGATGCAATGGCCAAGGTTTCCAGTCCAGAACAGATGAGAGAATTTAGGCTTGTAAAATATTAACATTAAAATTAACATAAGGTAGGTTAGTCTGATGGCATTGTGCTGAGTAGGGAGGGTTATGGGGGGAGGGCAGTGTCCCGGGACTCATCTACTTACAGGAAGTTCTTACCATAGAGTTCCTGGTGATTCCTAATGTTATCCTTTGTCACTTCTGTGTAGAATCAGAATAACCAGGAACTCTGTAGAGAGAACTTCATGTAAGTAGATGAGGATTTATTTTTATTTTTTATTTTTTCTTCTGCTGCCAATTACAGCAGCAGCGGCCAACAGAACCTGAGTGCATGACTTGAAATCACAACAGGATCATCACCTTGAATACAATTAAGAATGTGTTGATATGAAACTTAGGCTTTAAGCCTCAGTTTAATTACTCCAGAGTACTTCATTACTTGAAGCAGAATAGTGTGTTAAAGACTGTTGTTTAACAATCTATAATAGCCCCCTCCCAATCAGTAACTTCAGCACAGAGTACATAGTTTGAAGTCTCTCAGTGTTAGCAATTTCATTCATAATAACTTGGGAGTGAATTGCACTGAATGAAGTGGGACTTGCTTCTGAGTAAACATTCATATGATCAGACAGGCTAGAGTCCTATACACACATGCAGCTCAATATTACACATGTTTACTTAGAAATAAGTTCCACTGAATTAATTGGTGGTTGATCCCAAGAAAATCTGCATTTTAGTGAGGGTTGTAGCCTCACTAGGAAACAATTCAGGTGATTTACTCTTCTTATTCCCATAGTATTAATGAGATTCCAAGTCTCTTTTTATAGTATTTGATTTCTTTAAAGAAAGGTCTGGTTAATAAGGATGGGAAACCAAATTGCTTTAGTTATTTGCCAAGCACATATTTTATTAAACACATGAGAATGGAGGGGCTTCCCCAATTAGTAAGGCTGATTGATATATACTCTAAGAAAATATGCAACACCCGCTGAGAAATTTTGTGCCTATCAAAGAGGACAGCTTAAGGTTTTAAAAGAAGAATACAGTTAACAAGCTTTTCTCTTTCAATATGCGGACTTTTAGGATATGCTTCCCTTCCAAAACCAACACACGTACATATTAATGAAGCACAAACTACCAACATTATGATATTCTCCATTTTTAACTGGAACATGTTGGCATCTTGTAGATTTTCCAGAGAACTTTGTTCAAAAAATAATGAAGCTTTTGCTATGACTAACATAAAAAAAGTTATTCCAATTGCTATAATTTTTGAGTTTATTGGCATTCTCCAAATGGCCTCTCATTTGCTTTGCCAGAATGACTTGCAAACCAGGAAATCTGGACTCAGACTGGAGAGAAAGAAATACTGGTGATCTTCCAGACCCAATTCATTTGTAAGTTTAACAATGTGATAGCTGATGAAAATTTTATCTACCTGGCTGCAGTTGGTATAAATGATGCTTTCATTTTTTGTGACACGGTTGTGCCAATTTTAAACACATCTACTAATTGCTTTGAAACTAATTAATTAAAAAGGGCATAAACATGATGCAGAGCATGGAAACAGGGCCAACAAGATGGAAGTTTGGGGTCACCCAAATTACCCAGGCCTGGGTTGCTCCAGAGACCTTGAGGAGCCAGACAATCCACATACCTAATGCTATCACCCAGCATGATGCCTGTAATCTCAAGGCTGCAAAACAAAAATAAATGCACATTTTAACCCTTTACCGGACTTGAAGTCATAGCAAGTATTCTCCTGGTCATAGCAAGTATTCTCCTGTATCAAAAGGGTACTTGCTGTGTTCTCTGGTTAAGTGAATGTTAGAGGCAATTATTATGGATTCCAGAATGTTCCCACCCTCTTGTCTGGATTGGTGAGCCGCTCCCTTCCTTATACGTGGGTTGGTATTTGGGTTGTGTATATATATTTGTGTGTATGAGAGAGAGAGGGTTAGAGGACATTTTTTTCCAAGGGACCATGGTTGCTCTCAGAAACAGCTTCCTAGATGGAGTCAGTGTTCCCTCTAAACTGAGTTAGTGTGAAGTAGTTCACAGTTTTTTAATCCCTGGCTCACAGATTTTGTTTTAGCTCAGGAAAGATGGCTCCAGAGCAAACTAATTTATGCAGTAGTCAAATTGCTCACTCACAACTTTAATACCAGTAGCTCACAAAGTAGAATTTTAGCTCTCAAGACTCCACAGCTTAGAGGGAGCATTGGATGGGGTGATGATGACATGGTTTCATTTTTGGAAGCTGCTAATCAGTAAACTAGTTTATGTAGCAAGGTCACATGGTAGCTGCCTAGGGACAGCTATTAAGGATTTGTCTCTTACATGTTTTATGTGAGTCAATGCTAATATGAAGCTCTTCTCAGCATTTCATCTTAAGTATCTACATTAAAAACCTCTGGGAATCAATGCATGGATCATCTGAAGATATGGTTACATGACTGAAGTTGCATATCTTGGGAAGGGGGAGAGAGGGGCAGTTCACCCAGTTGTATTCCACATAACTGTTCTGGCTATCAAAAAAAGTCTTCATTTAGTGCTTAATTCAGGTTTGGTTTGACTCTGATTTTACACCACATTTAAAAACTGAACGAAACCTGATACTGCATTTTTAAGGCAGATCTTATGCAACATGGCCATTAAAAAAAATCAGCCTCCCACACTGTTCATTGAAAGCAGCCATCACTCAATTATTCTTCCAAACAATTTCATCATTATATCTGGATGGTGGATGGAATAAAATCCCAGTAGACCAATGGCTATGTGCAGGTGACCAGGCAGCAGGTTAATATTTAACTCACTGTACCCTGTGCTGCAGCCATAGGACCACCACAGCAGTAGCCTTACAGCCAAATCTTATCTTTAATTTTCAGCCCAAGTTCCTCTGTGTATCAGAATTAGCTTCTCTAAACACTTCATTTATCTTTGGTGCTTCCTTTCCCTCTTGATGTATCCTCAGCTAGATTGTAATGAACTAGCGTTTTCTGTTGGTTCTGCCCCTTGACCCTTTAGAACATAAGAACATAAGAGAAGCCAATATTGGATCAGGCCAATGGGCCATCCAGTCCAACACTCTGTCACAGGTGCCATCAGGAGGTCCAGCAGTGGGGCCAAGACACTAGAAGCCCTCCCACTGTTGCCCCCCAAGCACCAAGAATACAATGCATCACTTGCCCCAGATTGAGAGTTCCCCATCTATACCTTGTGGCTAATAGCCACTGATGGATCTCTGCTCCATATGTTTATCTAATTCCTTCTTGAAGCTGTCCATGCTTGTAGCCACCACAACCTCCTGTGGCAGTGAATTCCATGTGTTAATCACTCTTTGAGTGAAGAAGGACATCCTTTTATCCATTCTAACCCGACCGCTCAGCAATTTCATTGAGTGCCCACGAGTTCTTGTATTGTGAGAAAGGGAGAAAAGTACTTCTTTCTCTACCTGCACTATTCCATGCATAATCTTGTAAACCTCTATCATGTCACCCCTCAGTTGTTGTTTCTCCAAGCTAAGATGTTGCCCTGCAAGGCTTTTTAGCCTCTTTTTGGACTGCAATAAAATAATAAACTGTGCCAGTGCGTGTGTAAGGAACTGAACCACATGGTAACCTTCCCAGATGCCAGCAGAGACTGCACCCAGGCAAGAGACGTTTCTCCTGACCAGCCCAGCAGCTCCAGTGCCCAGCAGAGGTTACCAGCCTGTTTCTCATGAAGGAAATATGAAATAAAACCAGTACACACAAAAGCACAGTAAAATACCAGAAATAGGAACTCCAAAAACGCCATTGAGAGTTCCTTCTACAGCAGGCAGCCTCTTTCCTCCCCCCCCACCTTCACCTGCAAGACCTCACGTAGCCTGGCAGGGTCTATTCATCGTTGCCTAGTTACTGATTGAGAGCCATCAACAGCCGGGCTAATGCCATCAACAACACAATAGAAGTGGCTGAATGACTCATCCTAGCTATCACCTGGTGTCAGACATGAGTAAGGTTCTAGCTCTCAGTATTGACCATCCCTCAGGCACACCTCCACACACCTCCCCTACATCTTCCAACCAATAGGGTGCTTCCAGGGACGGACTACCAGGAGGCGGGAATCAGGGAGGTAACCAGCCCCCACCCTCCTGCTTATAAGGGGATGCCAGACCACCGGCCTCTCTCTCTACTACGACCCCTATCGAACCTTTGACCCTCTTATGTCCAGCTTGCTATCCCCCAACCCTTACCTCCATCTTTAAACTCTGGTCTGCAGGCCGAGTTTCCACGTGACAATCTGCTGGTCAGACCACGTGGCCCCATTTTTCTTAGTTTCTTTCCCCTCCATTTTTCCTGAGGAACGCTCTACAGGACTCGACTGGTAAATATGACCCACCAACGACTTACCTGCTAATGCAAATGTGCTTACCTCTCTCTGTATTTCTTAGGACTTGAATAATTGTGTGTGAGCTTGTGTAATTGTTTGTGTGTGGCAAACCTCAGTAAAAGACTTTATTTTCAATCATAAAAGTCTCCTGGTCTGTTACCAACTCCTCCCGGCGGGGCTGACCTCTGTATACATTGGTGTTCGCTCTCGCAGCTGATTGCTTATTAATAATCAATATAATTCCCCTCGTTATTATTCATAATAACGCGCAATCAGGCTAACAAAGTGGTGGAGTAACGCGGGCAACACCCTGAACGTCTGAACGCACACGAGAGTCGACACGTGTCGTTCTGACGGTCAGACGTGGAGGAAACCCCCGCTGGAGTGTTGGAACAGGCTTGTGTGCGAGGTTTCTGTCTGTGTGATTGGCTCTAGCGAGCACTCTATCTGGGAGGCTTTACCCCTTCACCTCTTTCCGTGTGAGACTCTGTGCCTTAAGCACCAGAGAGTCGTGGAGATCAGCCGCACCGGACCCGACTGCTAGGACTAGCCAGTGACCGGCGGTGTTCCGAACGCAAGGGATCTCCCACACGAAGCCCCAAGGCTATCTCGAGCCATCTTACGGTCTATCTTGTGGGTGGGACCCAGAATGATAGTGTAGGGAAACAGCCGGCATCAACATCTCCCTACGCCATCCACTTTCCCGCCAAAAATAACTGCCACAACAGCTGAGAGACGCGCTTGCTAAAGAGCCGCGACTCTGCAACCCTTCCAGCCTTGGAAGCGATTCTTTGTTTTGCTTTGCCTCACGGCTAAGAGCGTGAGTCAGTGCGAGTTCGGAGGAAATCTCGCTGAGGCATAGTGTCTCCAGAAACTCTGCTGGTTAGGGGTACACCAGTCAGGGCCAGGAAAGCCCAAAACTCCGCAGGTTTAATGGTGATCCCTGCTAGAGCGTAGAAAGCTCAAAACCAAAACCGGTTTGGTGTGGTTTGCCGGTCAGAGCAGAGAGCTCAAAACCCTCCAGAAACAGGTTCAATAGGTTACCCTGTTAGGGAATCGAGCAGCTGATCACTCTCCTTCCCAAAACCTAAATAGGCTAGGTGCCCTTTTCCAGGACTGAAAAGGTCAGTCCAGGGACGGGGAGTAAAGAAATTCCCTGTTCACGCGCAGGTCTGAGCACAGAGCCCAGGCAGGCGCACTAAGAAATAAAAAGGTTTCCCCAGAGTAAGTAGGAAGCCAGGGAAGCCCAAAGCCATAGTTTCGTAAGACGAGCCCTGTGCCTCGTCTGGAAAAGTGGCTCCTTAAGAGAGGTGATTCGCCGTGGGAGCCTGGATCGTTCCGAGGTCCGGATCCCCTGAAGGTTGCAAAGGATGTCTTCCAAGACTTTTGCGACCAAAAGAAACCTAACGCGTCCACGAAGGACCGCTTTGGGTGTTGGGCGCTGTACACAGCGCTCCAGGACGCGTCGGCTCTCCTGAAGCGCCAACAGGAGGCCCTCGACGCACAGGAAGCCGCTAGCAAAGAGCTAGAGGCAAAACACAGCCAGGAGCTAGAGAAGCTCAGGGCTCAACATGAGGAGGCCTTGGCCCGCAAACAGGCGGAGCATGAGGCAGAGAGTCTTGCCCTTAAGGCTGAGACTCAAGAGGTCCAGAAGAGACTGGACCAGGTCACTCAAGAAATGGAGGGACAGAACGACCTCCATAAGAGTGAGCTCTGCGAGTTGCGCAGAGATTATGAGGAAGAGAGTCTCCGCTTAAGGACAGAGAGGCTCAACCTCATCCTAGAAAAGCAGGGGCTTGCTGACTCCTTGCAAGAGGCAAGGAAAGAAGCCGCTTCTGCTACAGAGAGAGCAGACGAGGCTGAGCTTGGTCTTGAAAAAGCCCGAAAGGACTTAATGTCAGCCCACCGAGCCGCTAAATACCTAGCGGACCGAGCTCAGGAAAAGCGTGAGCTCGCTAACCATGAGGCTTGTAGGAGGGAAATTGAATCCCTAAAAGAGCAGCTGGGTCTGCAAAAGGCGGTAATTTCTGCCATCCACCCTGGTGGTATAGTGGAATCACCTGAAAGCGAGGCAGGAGAAGTGCAAGCCAGCGCTCCACTCCAGTGCTCTGCTAATATGGCGGCTCCACTAAACCCAGTGCGGACCAAAAAGACGGTCACGAGGGCAGGGGAGGAGACGACGACTCAGATTGTCACAGAGACGGCCTTGTGGAAGCCGGACGAGGTGAAGGCCATTGCTGAA
Source organism: Gekko gecko (assembly GCA_029375565.1). Lineage (NCBI taxonomy): Eukaryota > Metazoa > Chordata > Lepidosauria > Squamata > Gekkonidae > Gekko > Gekko gecko. The sequence goes on from JAPDNY010000009.1 coordinate 45,782,080, forward strand.
CAGGTTGGCCCTTTCACCAGGGACAACGCTGTTCAGTGGATGACAGACGTGGCCAATTCCTATTACAGCATCAATGGGGACGACCTTACCCTGCTCGCCCGTAGATGCGCTTCGGGCTCAGATTTGGTGGCTCTTAATGCTGCCATCACAGCAGGAGGCCTGGTTGGGGTAAACAAATACCAGTGGATGAAAGAGGTCCTTGCGTACCTAAATCCCCACAGGACAATAACCTCTTTATTCTTGTTGGAAAGACAAGGGGCAAATGAGGATCCTGAGGCATATGTAGCTAGGAAACAGCTTCTCGCCGTACTATCTGATTCAGTGGACGTCCATGATACCACCCACCTCCCCAATTTTGAGGACAGGGATTTCAGGGAGACGTTAGTACAAGGGTTTCAAGCCCAAACCCAGCTGGCTCTGAATCTTACTGACTCCAACGAAGGCACCTGGGAGGAATTGGAGCGCAAAATAAGGCGCGTTGCCACACTGCTACGCAGCACTGGTATTCTGAAACCCATTAAAGGGACCAGGAAAACCAGAGACAAAGGCGAGGATGAACCCATTCAAACCGTTACCTATGCCAATCACGGCCCCCACTCCCAGTATCCGGCCACTGGTCACTTCCGAGGCGATAACAGACGCTCAGGAGGAAAAGGACCTCGAGGAGGAGGTTATCAAAAAGGAAGGAACGGACGGGACTATCGGAATAACCCCGCTCCAGCCCAGGCGCACCTTCAGCCTTCCGCCCCTCCTGCTCCCTACAGGGACAACTATCAGCCAGGACCTTATCAGCAACCGCAGCCGCCACCCCTCTATCCCCAGTTGCCGCCGTCAGCACCCCTCTACCCTCAACTGCCTCAGCCCACCCCTGCACCCCGCTACCAGGGAAATCAGCCCCGCCAAACCCCACCAGACGGCCAGGAGCCATTACGGTGGCACGCCTGGATGCGTTTAAAGGAGAGAGGTTACGAGATGGAAAGATTCCATAAACAGCCGGACTCGGTCCTGTTCCAGGCCCTCGCTGAGTGCGAGCAGCAGGAGCAGTACCCCACGCATCCAGTGGTGGCTCCATTGGAGCTGGTAGAGGCAGTAGCAAAGGCTACGAAATAGGGACGCCCGGAGTCCCAGGTACTCCCCAAGGGTGTTCTGGCGCGACTTAAGCCGGATCCCTGGGGGAGACCAACCGTGAAGGCTGGGGTTGGGACTCCAGGGAACTCACAGCCTGCCACTCTCCTTGTAGATACCGGAGCAGCCCTTACGGTGCTCCGTCCCCAATTAGTTTCCAGAGGGACCCAGACAGACCGCTCTATTCGACTCGCGGGCTTTGCAGGAGGTAACCATGACGCACGTGTCTGGAAAGACGTGCCCCTATCCATAGGGACCCTTTCCACTAGCGTGACTGCCTGTGATAGCCCGGGAGCCGACGGTGACGGCATCTTAGGAGTCCCCTTTTTCCGCGAGCATGGGATCACAATTGATCTGGCCAACAGTCTGCTTTGGCACATTCCAGACGGACCTGACTTGATCAATGCGGTCCACCGCTGTGCGGCCCTAAAAGCGCCCCTCCCCGTGCTCCCCATAGCAGACGACCCATGGCTGGGTGAATTCCCAGATGTGTGGGTCAAAGACAAAGCCGAGTGTGGCACAGTGCGGAATGCGTGTGTGCTCATAGAAGGCAGAGATCCCCCACCACAGAAACAGTACAAATATCCCGCTGAGGCCGAAGCAGGCATAGCGAAGACCATTAAAGGACTTTTGGAATGGGACGTTATTATACCCATGCAGTCTATCTGCAATGCCCCCTTGTGGCCAGTCCTGAAGGCAGATGGGACCACATGGAGGATGACCGTGGACTTTCGTGCGCTAAACGCAGTGACTCCACCAGTTGCCCCTGTTGTGGCTAAATACAATGAAATACTGGCAGCCATTGCTGCGGGATCACGCTTTTATAGTGTCATTGATCTTGCGAATGCATTTCACTCCATCAAGTTACACGAGTCCTGCTGGTACAAATTTGCGTTCACCTTTAGAGGGCAGCAATTCGCCTTTAAAAGGACTCCTCAGGGTTTCCACTCCAGTCCCAGTATTTGCCACGCCCACGTGGTGCAGATGTGGGAGCACCTCCAACCATCCTCCAGAGACCACGTGCTTTCTTATGTGGATGATATTTTGGTCCACGCCCTGACGCTGAGACAGTGATTGCAATCACCAGAGAGGTCCTGGGCCTCATCCAAAAGACAGGGTTCAAGGCTAGCAGGGAAAAGCTCAACTAGTGCAGACCCAAGTCAAATACCTTGGACTCACACTAGGACCCCACGGGAGAACCCCTGATACTCAGCGGATGGAGGTGATAGCCAAACTTCCTGCCCCTACCGATGTGCCTTCACTGAGAGCCCTCCTGGGAACGTTTAATTTCTCCCGGGATTTTATAGAGTCCTTCTCTGATAAGGCGCGCCCTCTATATGCTTTGCTGAAGAAGAACACTCCCTGGCAATGGGGACCAGAGCAACAGAATGCATTTGCCATCCTGAAACAGAGCCTCGCCTCTGCTCCAGCCCTAGCACATCCAGACCCGAATCAGCCATATTACATCCAACTAGCCACCTCTGAGCGTAGTATAGGAGCCACCCTCCTACAACATCAGGCAGGAGCCCAACGAGTCATTGCTTACGCCTCCCGGAACCTCTCTCCTGTAGAGATGAAATTCACCCCTTGCGAGAAAGTGTGCCTAGCCCTTGTGTGGAGCCTTACCCACTGGGAATTTATAATAGGAGGAGCTAAAGTCGTAGTCCAAACGACACACACCCCTCTGAAATACATTCTCTCGGGTAAAATCCAGGATGGGCAGGTTTCCAATGCTCGAATTGCACAATGGACCTTAGCTCTAGTGAACAAGGGAGTAGAATATAAGCGGGAGCAAAATGAGCCACCAGTCCCATACGGTCTGATAGTAACTGGGGAGCAACACGAGTGCCCTTTGCCCGTAGTGGACCACACACCATGGCCCGCAACGTGGGGAGTGTCATTCGAAGAAGCCAGGCAGAACGGTTTCATCTGCTGGTTTTGCGATGGCTCATCCTTCCACGTTGACGGGACACCCCACACTGGCTTCGGAGCCATCCGAGTCCACGACGGCGCCACCCTGCAGGAAGCCGTGAGACCCCACTCCAGCCAAGCAGCTGAGGTGGAAGCTCTCCGTGCAGTTATGCAGTTTGAGCCACTCGATTGCCCCCTTGCTATCTTCACTGATTCAGATTGGACAGCTAAAGCTGCCACAATTTGGCTCCCACATTGGCAGAGACAAAACTGGAGGAATAGTGAAGGAAAGCCTATAGCACATTTAAAGGTCTGGCTAGTTATAGTGGATCTCCTCCATGAAAGAACGGCGCCCACCCAAATTTCTCATGTGAAAGGCCACCAAAAGAATTCCACAGAGGTCGCATATTGGAACGACCAAGCAGATCTGTTAGCCAAAGAAGCCGCTACCCTTGGAACTCCCCCACCCGAGCCTACAGCTCCTCTTGAGCCAGTCACCACGCGCAGAGCTGCCGCTCACAACAGACCCGAGATTCCTCCCATATTTATTGACTTGGGAGAATTACAACGTAATGATGCCGATGTAGCAGACCTTTTGCAAAAGGGCAAAGATCCTTCAGGCAAATATAAAATTGAGGAGCAGGAAGGAGTAGTTTGGGCCATAGATTCCACAGGAGAAAAACACTGGGTAGTTCCAGTCGAAGTCAGGGCAGATCTGATCCAATTCATCCATGACCAGGGGCACAGAGGAAAGGATTTAACCCTGGAAAGAGTTAAGGATGTAGGATGGTGGCCAGGAATGCGTCATTCTGTAGACCAATGGGTCACCAATTGCCTCTCCTGTGCGATGGTTAATGCCGATCCTTCAGGACCTAAGGCACCCATCCAACATCAAAGAATAGAAGGACCTTGGGCACGAATACAAATCGACTTTATTGGTCCCCTACCCACCACTCCAAGAGGAAATAAATACTGCCTGACGGTCATTGACCCCTTCTCAAAATGGGTTGAAGCCTTTCCCTGTAAAGACAATTCTGCCACTACTACGGCCAAAATTTTATTTAATAATTTATATTCTCGCTGGGGAATTCCTAGGGTCGTAGATAGCGATCTCGGCGGGCATTTCGTTGGTGAGGTCACCCAAGAGCTCTGCCACGCCCTAGGGGTGCAGCAAAGGTTCCACATCGCCGGACATCCCCAGTCTTCAGGCGCCATAGAGCGGACTAACCGCACCTTGAAAGAGGCCCTCCGCAAGATGGTGAAGTCCACAGGGAGAAATTGGGACGAAAAGCTTCCCATAATTCTCATGGCCATCAGAGGGACAACCGCTACGCACGGTTACTCCCCTCATATGGTCATGACTGGGAGAAAGATGCGTCTACCAGAGGCTTTCTGGATAGACTCAGACATTCCGGCCTCCTTTGAGTCCAAGGTCGCAAATGACCTCTGGGTACAAAACCTCACTAGGGAAATCCTCACCATCCACCTACAAGTAGCGCGCATGCTCGGTCAAAGCCAACTCGCTGTGGATAAAAAGCTAGGCTGGGTCCGCAACCCACAAGTGTGGGACCCAGGACAGCAAGTCCTCTACAGAAAGTTCTCCAGAAAAGGACATGCCCTAGCTGCAAAGTGGGAAGGGCCAGTGCCCATAATTGCGAGAGTCAGCCCTGCAGTTTACAAAGTTGCCATTCCTCGCAAGAAAGGGGAAACGTGGCACAAATTCTTCCACTCCTCCCAGCTCAAGCTCTGGAAGGGAGATCCGGTCCCCACTCCACCCCCTAAGCCACCAGACCCAGAGAACGAGGCTACATCCTCACCTGAGCCTCCAGTTCCCCTCAGGCAGATTTCTCTCTGCGACCCATTAAAAATGCCTGCTCTCTACACCCTCGCAGAGACGTTCATGACCCTTTAAAATGTTTCTTTCAGACTGTACGGTCTAAAGAAACAAGGGGGGGGTGAGAGAGAGACAGAAGCAAGGGTAGAGCAGAGAAGAGAATCCTGCACCTGCACCAATCAGTTAAAACCAATTGCAGAAGGTCATAAAAGTTAGGAAGCAATTAGAACGATTTTAGGGGTTGCACAGTCATTTCGGACCATTTTTGGGCATTTTTAGAATTTTTATAAATTTTAATAAATTTTAATAAATTTGCATATTTTTATAATTTTTCAGAATTTTTGTATGATTTTTGGAATATTTTTGGCAATTTTTCCTGAATTTTTCTGATTTTTAGGTATTATTTAAGTCTCCCTATGTTACTAGGCTAATCTGCCTAGCAACAAAAAGGTTGCCGGGCTCCCTAATCTGCCCAGCAACTAGCAGAGCACAAGGCATCCTCCTTGATTGACAAGCGATGCTAAAGAGACTCTGGGCACCACTAATGGCCTAAGCCATCCATGGGACCTTGCCACTCAGGAAAGGCCAAAGCCTGCCCTGAAGTTTGAGGGGCAAGAAAAGTTTTTTTTTCTCTCTCTCTATTTTTAACCAGACATAGTGGTTCCCATTAGGTGGGAACCTCCAAAAATTGGAACGTTGTGAACTGACCAGCGCGATAACGTGGTGGTGACGCTGTGGTCCTTGTAGTGCCTGAGTTGGAGACAAGAGGGGAGGGGAGAGAAAACCCTAACTTATTTTTTCTCAGCCAGATCCAGGGGAGCCTAGGCGAACGAGTAGTATTATGGTCATAGTGACCAACTCAGTCTCCCCAGCCCCCAGGAGAGACAAGCCTCCTGGAAAGTTTCCCTGTGGTCCGAAATGAAAGTTCAGCCCCGATCAAAAGTTATTAGTAATTAAAAATTGCCCCAAACAACCCATAATCCCCCGAAGGTGGCTATTTGCATATGCAAACGACCACTTAAGTCCCCTCCTACGAGCCCCGGACCATGGATAAGTCTCGAAGGAAATTAGGGGTCAAGCCAACCTTGTTTAAACTAATAACCCTCATTAGAAAAGCTGGGAAGGAGAAACTGCAACAGCCGGGATATAAGCACCAGGAGCCCTGTTCCCTGCAAGGAACCGAATAGCTCAGAAGGCTGCGCACAAGCCTACCAAGCCAAAGCTCCCCTGGTTCGAAACCCAGGAAAAGAATTTTTTTTTTTTTTTTGAAAGCCTAATTTTAACGCTTCCCTCTGAAGCGTCCCCGAGCTTACCGCTGGCCGCAGTAACCCTCTAGTCAAACCCCTCCTATGTGCCCAAGGCTGGAATAGACCCTCCCAACCTTTTCCCGCCTCTAGAAAGCGTCCGCTGACCGCGAGGCGCTGCCTGCGATTCTAGGAAAGGGAAGTGAAAATGAAACAAACACGCCCGGAGCAATGCAAGGAGCCAAGGCAGAGCCGTGGCGCCAAAGCTTAAGCGCTTGGCCTGGCCATCCAAAGGGTGCCGGTTTGAGACCCCAGTGGGAACCTTGCCACTAAGGGCTGGAAAATTGCCTGCTTTAGCTAACCAGCCCCGCTACAGGAAAATAGAGGCAGTTTGAATCTCCGTTTTGCCGCTTGTGCGCTCAAGCGGGAATTTTTAAAAGGGAAAAGAGCTAAGAGGGACGCTCCAGCCCATAGCTTAAAGGGAAAGCCTGCTGTGCCGTTTTTACACGCGAGTCGACCACAGCATGCATAATTAGGAACCCCCATACATATTATCCCCCCTGATCATTTTTGCAGGAAGTCATCAGAAGACCAAATCTGCAGCTGGGAGAAGTAAGTATGATTTTTCTTTTGAGTATAGTGCCATTCCTAATAGGGCAGACTGCTGCTTCTTTACCTCCTAGCCATAATGCCACATTGCACAGGTGGAGATGTGAAGGAGCCAGTATGCCTAAGAGGTACCTGACCTGCATCCTAACAGGGCAGGAAAAATCCCACCTACTCCCTCCAAGAACCTACAGATTCAAAACACACCTGGAAATTCGTAGGTGCTCTCCCTCACTATTAATCAACTGTGCCAGTGAGACTACAGGCCAGAAGGTATTGATCTGCCCCTCTGGACAAAATACCATAGATGAAATGGTGTATATGCTGTGCAGGGTTAAATATCCAAACCTGCCACCACCTGACCTAGAGGAGGACTCCACCTGTGAAGTGGCCCAAATTTCTGCAGCAGTCTGGAACATAGGGGACCCCTTAAAGGTTGTAGTGGCCATTGGATCTCATCTCTTTCTAGATGGAGACAGAGTGCTTCCAATCACTTTAACTGATCCCTCAGGACAGAACCAGAGTTTACCAGGTATCACCTGGAATCCTCTCAGCTGGGTTATTAATGCTACTCAACTAACCCAGCAAGGTCCCCCAGACTGGGCCCTAGGCCTAACAGGATCCCCCTGCCCTAACACCTCTAAGGAATTCCACTTTAACTCCCTTGGCCTTGTAACCTTCCAGGCCACCCATCAAGAAGGGAATTATACTCTTTCCATAGGAGAAGGCAACAGTACTGTATTGACCTTTGACCCCTTAATTCAAAATGTAGATCCCCTGATAAAATTAAACTACCCAGTGATAGGCTCCCATACCCTTAAATTTAATCAAAGGGAGACTGTCCTAATTCAGCCCCAAATGTCAGTAAAGAAGATAAAGATCAGCATGGCAGACCTAGGCACCTCTTTCCATCCAGCTTGTGCTCCCTTTTACAGCCCACTCAGCAGGGCTGGGACAAATGGCTGGTGTTATGGAAAGGGGAAGACTACCCCAAACGTTCTAAAAGAGGTCTGACCGACTGGATCGCCCCAATAGGTGCTGGGGTAGCAGTTTTAGATGCAGCCAACATTGAGGTCATAGCCAACAAAGCCTCAAGGGTCTCTTCTGACATGTCAAAAATGAGCAAGCCCATCATACAGTCCTTTGACCTTCTCTCAGAAATGCAGCATTCCACCAATCCCTTGTTAGTGGCCTGGGAGCAAATAATGGAGAAGGATTTTAGTATCCTCTTAGGAGGCATTCAGTCCCTACAGAAAAACATTTCTTTGGCCCTTGCCTGTGCCCAAGCCCAGACCCTAAATATTGTCACTGCCATGAGCATGATTAAGCAAGCCATGACTGGTCACATTCCCCTGGAAGTCAGAGGCCTACTTAAAGAAAACCTCACCAGGAATGAAGTAGATTTGGAGCAATGGTGGTCTTTAGCCAATGCCTCTTATGACTCCAAGGCCCAAACCCTGAATCTAGTGGTAGTCACAGTACTGGCGAAAGAGGCTTTCTCGGCCTACCCAGTAGTTCCCTTAGGCCTGCAAGCAAGCAACAATACCATTTTATATGCCAGAGACAGTAACCGGTGGGCCAGAGCTACCCCCACAGGATGGCAAACCATTAATGTCAAAGGCTGCACCCACAAGGAACCTTTAGGCCTCATCTGTGAAGACCAGGCCTTCGAGCCACACCATCCTTGCCTGGCCCCCAGAAAAGGCATGGAGGGCCAGTGCCAATTTGATGTGGTGGAAGAAGTCTCCTCCACTGTAGTCTATGTGGGGAGAGCTTGTGTCTGTGTTAGGACAGCCTGTGATTATGTGTACATCAACACCCAACGAATACAACCTATGACCCCAAAAATTAACAGATGCTTCTGTAACATAACCACCATTCGTGGTTGTGATTTCCAGTTCTCCACTCCCTTGTGGACCCAACAAGAGATGTTCTTGTCCCCTAAACTCTATGACTCTCTCACTCCAGTCCCACTAGGAATAGGCCTGGAAGCACTGCGTAGTTTGCTCACACACCCTGACTTGCATAAGAAACTAATGCAAATCAAGGAGGCCGGAGACCAGGCCTCACTCAAGGTGTCCCACAATGGCGCCACCATAGCAGACCTCGCTGTGGACATTAAAAACGCAGGTGGTTATAGTTGGTGGGAGGTGTTTCTGGGATGGTCCCCGTCCGCGGATAACATATTAAATATGGCGCTACACCCCATTGTAGTGCTCTTTGGGGCCCAAATTTTCATGGCCCTCTCTTTGATCTGTATAAGTATATGGGTCAGAAAACAGGTCAAGAAGATAGAAAACATGGCCAGGGTGGCCCAGTACACTGCCCACGACCACTTCAGCTCTAGCCACCCCAGACCCTAAGACCCCAAACCTAGAAAACCTCATAAATTAAACAGAAGGCCTCATTTCATTTTTTTTCCTAGGCCTCTGTGTCCCTCAGCTGTTTACTTGAATTTCTTTTTTGATTCTATTTTTGAACTGAGGAAAGGATGGGCCTTCTCAGGCCCTAGTCAAAAATTAGGGTGGTTACTCAAAGCCCGAGCTCAATGCCTCCCAGAGGGACAGGATGGAACACGACTAGCTAGCACGACCTTACGGAAGGGCGTCTTAAATCCTCTGCAAGTACAATGCCGAGGGCTAGCCACGGTACCTATTCTCCGTCCTGGGGCCACCAATGGGTCCACCGTCAGTGTGGGGTCGAGCGAGACCAGGCTTGCAAGACTCACTGACTCCTCCTGAGGAACCCGATTGGTTTGCAAAGGCGTTGAGTTTAAGGCTATGAGACAGACAGAGCGAGAGTGTAAGCCTGGCTACAAGAGCCAGAATTCCCGCCTGCTCCACCCCAAGCACGAAAGCTCGGTAGGCCATGTCCTGCCTGGAGCAACCTCGGCCTACCCAACCTCAGTTCGCCCTCTTTCAAGTCATGCTGAGTGCCCAGCCTGGCGCAAACCCTCTTCTCCGAGCAAAAGGAAGACAGGCTTTGCTTAAAAGCAATCAGCAGGACCCTTTTTAAAAGTTTTTTTTATGCATTTTTCCCACTTTTTGGTGAAATTTAGTTCATAACCCAGCATGCGCAGGGCGAGCGTACATTTGCATGCACGCTTCCACCTGACCTAGAGTAAGGGCACGTCCCAGCCCTTACCACAAGTACCTCGCTAGGCATTCTGCGCATGCCCTTCCCTGCTCAAGGGGGGGGCTTCAGAAGGCCTTCCGCCAACCTTTTATTGTTTTATGTTTCCCCTCTTCCTTCTCCTTTTTGTTTATGGTTTCTATCTTTATAACTGTGAAAGGTAGGGACCCCACAAAGGGGGTCCCAGGTTAAAATGGGTGCTCCTACTTAGAGTCCCCACGGAGGCGTTAAAGCCCCCTGCTAAAAAGGGAAAATTCCCCTATCTCAGACCCTTAAACTCAGCGCCTGTGCAAGCCACCAGGAAACACATCCTGTGTGGGAGGTGCTGAGCTCGGAGGGTAATCTGAGACGAGTGTCAGCAATGGATGCTGGAATCTGGCTAGCAGCAGCCATGAGCTGAACCACAACCACTTTGCCAGTCATGGTGACACCTAGAAATTAGGCGATCCATGAATGGCACCACCACTGGGAAGGGTTGCCGCCCAAAAACACAATAAAATCAGTTCCAAGACTCTTGGGACCGCCCGAGGCGTGCAGAACTTCCCCATTTCATGTATTACCCATAGACCCCTGCGGCAGACAAAAGACATCCACCCCGATATGTAAATCACCTTCCTTCCCCCTAAAAAGCTGCTTGCCAACTCCCGCCCGGGAGACAAACAGAAACTCCCGGAATCTCCCGCCCGGGAGACAATCTCTGACAACGAGTTTCTTGAGCTTTCCCCCACTTTTCCAAGTTCTCTACCTCACTGGGTCCTCCCCAGCATAGTAGACACTTGCAAACAGAGGTGTATCTAATTCTATTCTTTAACCAAGAAAAGGGTGGGCTAAAGAGCCCGAGGTAGACCCTTGTATTCGAACCGAGGGTCAGTACAAAATGTTTCGATGCACTTGTTGGATGGGCCTCCCCGTGCGTCTGATCATGCTCGCTGCCACTGCAACACCTTGTGATGGCGCGAGTAGGCACAGGGCTCGAAGAACAGCCCTGGGGCCACTGAGCGTGTTAGTCCTCCCTCTGCTACGAGAGCAGCGGAGAATGCTCAGGGCGCCCGGCAGACGCCCGGCGGCGTTGCTTGTCCGACAATCGCTCCAACTTCGGCATGCCTTGTTCCCCCTCCGCCCTTACGGTTGCAGGGAGAAAGGTAGCCTTCCAGCAATCGGTGCCCATGCCTTGCCCACTCTGCCTGGCCTCACCCTGCTCTTGTTCGCCTCTGAAAAAGTGTCTCTAACTATTTTTAATAAATTTTTCTTCTTGGAAAAGATCGGGTTACCCAGCATGCTTTTTGGGAAAGGAGTTTTGCATATGTAGGAGCCTCCGACCGTAAATGACTTGAACCCCAGGGATGAGTCATTCCATAAAAGGAGAGCCCCTGGAGCAGCCTATGTTTATGGCACAGGGGAGCCCCTGTTTTTCATGTGTATTGTGTTCTATTCTTTTACTGCAATGATCGGGGAACCCCCGTAAGGGTCCCCCTGGGTTAAAAGAGGTACGACCTGACATCGTTCCCTCCGGAGCACCATGGCTCCCGTTTAAAAGCCAATGGCTGCAGGCTGTTCCTCGAGCCCTGAGCTTACTGGCGCCAACCTCGTACTGACGCCTGGGTTCGAGGGACAGCCCAAGCCAGCACAAGGCTTTCCTCCCCCCGAGGGAGGGAGAATTATCAAGTCAGCCACGGGAACAGTAGAGCCACAAATTGCAATCTCTTTCAGGTCTATGGTGATCCACTAACCAACCCTCTTCCAGGTACCCCATGTGAGCATCGGTGACCTCCCTGCAGGCTTGCTGTGTTCTTTTAAGGCACGCATGCTTGGAGGCTCCGATAGCCGCCGCTTCAGGTGAAAACCGCACGCCCAAAGTGCTGTTGGAAGCTAGGGGGGGAGTTCCCGCCCCGTTATGCAGATTACCCTCCTCCCCCTCGACCGGACTGACTCGTGTCCGAGCCGAGGGAGGACGAGAGCCGCCAGAGCCGAACGGCCGAAGAAAATCGGGATCTTTCGCGGTCCCCGAAGGAAGCCCGATGGAAAATAATAGCTACAATGTATAGAGAGCCTTCCTCTCGCGTTACGAACGGGGCGCTCATGCGCATAAGAGACTTTACAAAACTAAACAACCCGTGAGGAAGGACGAAGATTTTGTACCTATATAAATTGTATGTGTTTTTATAGACTAATGCTTGCATTTAATGTCATGAAATCAACTCTCTTAAAGAGACAATACATGTTTTTGGTGAAACTTCAATTCTAATGATTTTAACTTGCTTTCGATTGCACTTTAACTTTTATGCATTTAAATGTATTTCTTTAATCAATGCCTAGATTTTAATGATTTATTCTAGTAGCGCCTAAAATTTTAAGACTTCTTTTTAGTTTTATTAGTTTTAAGGATTTTTAGCATGTTTTTAAGCCTGTTTTAACTTTATATAATGAATGTATTGTTAGTCATTTAAATACATAAGCTAGCTCCCGGCTCATGCTTGTCAGCCCGGGTTGTGTGGAGTGTTCCAAAGGCAATTTGGCATTTTGATAGGGTAGTTTTTTTTTTTAAGTCCGTCCCATTGATAGAGTAGTCAGTGGCACCCAGGTGACAGCACTCTCCAGTGGACGATGACATCGCTGCCTCCGACGACATCCGTTCCTGATTGTGTGACCCTTTCGCCTGACGTCTCCAGGGTCCCAAGGGGGGGAAATGTTGCCCTGCAAGGCTTTTTAGCCTCTTTTTGGACTGCAATAAAATAATAAACTGTGCCAGTGCGTGTGTAAGGAACTGAACCACATGGTAACCTTCCCAGATGCCAGCAGAGACTGCACCCAGGCAAGAGACGTTTCTCCTGACCAGCCCAGCAGCTCCAGTGCCCAGCAGAGGTTACCAGCCTGTTTCTCATGAAGGAAATATGAAATAAAACCAGTACACACAAAAGCACAGTAAAATACCAGAAATAGGAACTCCAAAAACGCCATTGAGAGTTCCTTCTACAGCAGGCAGCCTCTTTCCCTCCCCCCACCTTCACATGCAAGACCTCACGTAGCCCTGGCAGGGTCTATTCATCGTTGCCTAGTTACTGATTGAGAGCCATCAACAGCCGGGCTAATGCCATCAACAACACAATAGAAGTGGCTGAATGACTCATCCTAGCTATCACCTGGTGTCAGACATGAGTAAGTTTCTAGCTCTCAGTATTGACCATCCCTCAGGCACACCTCCACACACCTCCCCTACATCTTCCAACCAATAGGGTGCTTCCAGGGACGGACTACCAGGAGGCGGGAATCAGGGAGGTAACCAGCCCCCACCCTCCTGCTTATAAGGGGATGCCAGACCACAGGCCTCTCTCTCTACTACGACCCCTATCGAACCTTTGACCCTCTTATGTCCAGCTTGCTATCCCCCAACCCTTACCTCCATCTTTAAACTCTGGTCTGCAGGCCGAGTTTCCACGTGACAATCTGCTGGTCAGACCACGTGGCCCCATTTTTCTTAGTTTCTTTCCCCTCCATTTTTCCTGAGGAACGCTCTACAGGACTCGACTGGTAAATATGACCCACCAACGACTTACCTGCTAATGCAAATGTGCTTACCTCTCTCTGTATTTCTTAGGACTTGAATAATTGTGTGTGAGCTTGTGTAATTGTTTGTGTGTGGCAAACCTCAGTAAAAGACTTTATTTTCAATCATAAAAGTCTCCTGGTCTGTTACCAACTCCTCCCGGCGGGGCTGACCTCTGTATACATTGGTGTTCGCTCTCGCAGCTGATTGCTTATTAATAATCAATATAATTCCCCTCGTTATTATTCATAATAACGCGCAATCAGGCTAACAAAG